>CM042904.1:13410331-14702831 GCA_023653625.1 Triadica sebifera
TAAACCTTCTATACAGAAAAAGAATAATCATGCCTTTATGTATAGGAAGCATGCATCTAGAAAAATGAAAATTAATCATGATTGTGCATGCCATTGTTCTCAAAATCAGTATAATAGAATTTTGGCATTCAAATACATAGTAAGACCAAAAAGCAAGTTTGGTTTGGTCTGAAACAATGTAATTATTGTATGAAAATTGGTCACATAAATAAACATTGCTGGATAAGGAAGAGTCATTGGGAACCTTCATGTGCTAACCCCCAAGGACCCAAACTGATTTGGGTACCTAAAATTCATACTTAAATTGTGATTTTATAGGTATGCCTCAAGTCCACAATAAACAAAAATGCTTGGCTAGTAGACAGTGGATGCTCAAGGCATATGACAAGAGACAAAGAACTTTTCAATGAAATCAAAAGTATTGATGGAGGTAAAGTTACCTTTGGAAACAATGCAAAGGGTAAGGTAATTGACATTGGTTCTATTGGTATTAATGGTAATACTTTTATTAAAGATGTCTTACTTGTTGATGGCTTGAAACATAACTTGTTAAGTGTAAGTCAATTATGTGATAAAGGAAACAAAGTAATCTTTACTTCAAATGAATGCCTTGTGATCTCTATCGATGGTCAAAAAATATTTAAAGGAAATAGAGATATCAATACATACATAATAAACTTACATGAACTATCTAACCGTTCCTCTAAGTGTCTTGTGACTACTAATGATGAATCATGGTTGTGGCATAGAAGACTTGGTCATGCTAATATGGACTTAATACAAATTCTCAGCATAGGAGAACTAGTAAAAGGACTGCCAAGAGTTAAATATGAAAAAGGCAAGACATGTGATACTTGTCAAAGAGAAAAGCAACACAAGTCATCCTTCAAAGCCAAAAACATAGTAAGTACTTCAAAACATCTTCAACTCCTGCATTTAGACTTATTTGGACCTACTAGAATTGCTAGCTTAGGAGGAAAACATTATGCATTTGTCATCGTAGATGATTACTCTAGATTTACTTGGGTAATTTTCTTAGCTCAAAAGAGTGATGCTTTTAAAAATTTCAAAAACTTTGCTAAAAGAGTTCAAAATGAAAATGGTTACTGCATTTCAAAAATAAGAAGTGATCATGGGAAAGAATTTGAAAATGAAAACTTTGAAAGCTTTTGTCTTGAACTTGGCATTTCACATAATTTCTCATCTCCTAGGAATCTCAACAAAATGGGGTAGTTGAAAGGAAAAATCGAACTTTAATTGAAATGGCTAGAACAATGCTTAATGAATATGAATTACCAACTTATTTTTGGGCAGAAGCCACAAACACTGCATGTTATATTTCAAATCGAGTTTTCAAAAGTCCTATTTTAAACAAAACCTCATTTGAGCTATGGAATGGAAGAAAACCCTTGATATCATACTTTAGAGTATTTGGATGCAAATGTTTTATATTGAACACTGAGGATAATCTTGGAAAATTTGCCTCTAAGTCTAATGAATGTATCTTTTTAGGATACTCTACAACCAGCAAAGCATATAGAGTATTTAATAAAAGATCATTAACGGTTGAAGAATCCATGCATGTTGTTTTTAATGAATCTAGTAAACTTGATCTTGTGAAAGGTAGTGTTCTTGATGATGTTGTAGGTAATATGGAAAGACTTGATATTGGAAATGGGAAAGAAGAAAATTATCAAGAAAATTTATTGCAAAATGACACTCTACCTCAAAATCAAGAACAAAATGATCAAGAACTTCCAAAAGAATGGAGATTGACAAAAGATCATCCAAAAGAGCAAATAATTGGTGATCTATCAAGGGGAGTAAGTACTAGATCTCATTTCAAACATTTTGTCACTGACATTGCTTTTATTTCTCAAATTGAGCCTAAAAATATTGATGAGGCTTTTAATGATGAAAGTTGGGTAATTGCCATGCAAGAAGAACTCAACCAATTTGAGAGAAATAAAGTATTGACCCTAGTACCTAGACCCAAGGATCATCAAATCATAGGTAGCAAATGGGTATTTAGAAACAAATTAGATGAACAAGGGTTAATAACCAGGAATAAGGCTATACTAGTTGCAAAAGGATATAATCAGGAAGAAGGTATAGATTATGATGAAACATATGCACCTGTAGCTAGATTAGAAGCCATAAGAATACTTTTAGCATATGCATGTCACATGAATTTCAAACTTTTTCAAATGGATGTGAAAAGTGCATTTCTAAATGGTTATATAGATGAAGAAGTGTATGTAGAACAACTATCAGGTTTTGAAAGCTATGATTTGCCAAATCATGTTTTTAAACTTTCAAAAGCTTTGTATGGTTTAAAACAGACACCAAGAGCTTGGTATGAGAGGCTAAATTCTTTTTTATTAGAAAATAGCTTTATAAAGGGAAATGTTGACACTACACTATTCATCAAAAAGCATAAGCATGATATACTAATTGTTCAAATTTATGTTGATGATATAATATTTGGTTCTACTAATGAGTTGCTTTGTCAAGAATTTGCTAAGTGTATAACTAGGGAATTTGAAATGAGCATGATGGGAGAACTTAAGTATTTCCTTGGTCTACAAATAAAGCAAAGCAATGAGGGTATATTCATCAACCAATCCAAATATGCCAAAGATTTAATTAAGAAATTTGGTATGGAAGGATGCAAAAATGCCAAGACTCCTATGAGCACATCAACAAAAATGGACAACGATGAAAAGGGTAAGAGCATTAATGAAAAGCTTTATAGAGGTATGATCGGATCACTTTTATATCTTATTGCTTCTAGACCCGATATTATGTATAATGTTTGCTTGTGTGCACGATTTCAATCATGTCCAAAAGAATCTCATTGAAATGCAGTAAAAAGAATTTTAAAATATTTACATGGATCTTTGCATCTAGGTTTATGGTATCCTAGGAATTCATCTTTTTATATTATAGGATATTCAGATGCAGACTATGCTGATAGTCTTTTAGATAGGAAAAGTACTTCAGGTACTTGTCACTTCATTGGAGAATGCTTAGTTTCTTGGTTTAGCAAAAAACAAGTTTCAGTTGCTCTCTCAACTGCTGAAGCAGAATATGAAGCAGCTGAATGTTGTTGTACACAAATTCTTTGGCTGAAACAACAACTTAAGGACTATGGTCATGAGATGAACCATATACCTATCAAATATGATAATACAAGTGCCATAAATCTTTCAAAGAATCCTATACAACATTCAAGAAGTAAGCATATTGACATTAGACACCATTTCATTAGAGATCATGTTCAATATGGAGATGTTGCATTATAATTTATAAGCACAGAAAATCAATTAGCTGATATTTTCACTAAGTCTCTAAATGAGGAAAGATTTAATTTCATTAGAAGAGAAATTGGTATGATAGATGGATTAACCTTGTGATTGCAAAAATATGAAATTTTAATTGTTGATACCAAATCACAAGTCATGAGATAGAAATTTTGATGAAAATTCATGTTTTAAGAATAAAAATCTTTGTTGAAATGATTTAGTCTTGTTTTAGGACTTAATTTTATTTGATGAAAATTTTAGGAGAGTCACGCCCGTGACACATGTTTACGCCCGTGACTTAAATGGCCCAAAGAGGCAGTGTCATTCACGACTTGGTTCATGACATGGTTCACGGCTTCAAGTGGTGAAACTTATTTTTCATGGCTTGAGTCACACCCGTGAAAAGAGACTTTCACGCCCGTGATGAATTGTCACTCCCTTGAACAATTACACCCCAAAACTCACAGAAGCTTTCACGCCTTGAGTCACGGCTTGCTTCACGGGCATAAGTGGTGAAAAGAGACTTTCACGCCCGTGATGAATTGTCACTCCCGTGAACAATTACACCCCAAAACTCACAGAAGCTTTCACGCCTTGAGTCACGGCTTGCTTCACGGGCATAAGTGGTGAAATTCAACATTTCACGCCCGTGACAATTATTTCACCCCCGTGACAGATGATTATTAACTCCCGTGAGATTCAAATATCGCGCCCGTGACATTATTTACGCCTTCATTCACAGGTGGAACACTCCTTCAGCAAACCGTGAACACGACTATTCATGCCCGTGAACACCTACTTCACGCCCGTGAATATATCGAATATATAAAAGAACAGCCGGTTACAACTTTCATTTCAACTCTCTAACTCCCAAAATTGCTCTCATTTACTCACATTCATTGAGACATTGAAGATTCCAGCCCCAAAGACTTAAAATTTTCCTATAAATACCACCAAAAGTTCGAATCTTCATCACAAGTCATAAATTTCTAGGGTTTTCCATAAATTTTATGTCTAAAATTTTTCCAACTTCATCTCCAACCAATTTCTTCAAAAATGGAGACTGCTTCATCCAAGGGAAAGAAAAAAAAGTCCCATGCTCCTAAGAGGTATGCAGATTACCTCATGAACTGCATTCCGGAGCATTGTCATCCTCGGTATGCAACTTTGAAGAAGAGACCTCTTCTGTCATCAAGGTCCTTCGAATGGCAGACAGTCTGAAGTCTCGGGCTTGAGACGGATATGACAGAGCAACTACAAGCCTGTCATATCAAAGATTTTGTGGAGATTCACCAGCCGACCTTGAGGGAGCCAACACTGGAATTCCTTATCACATTGCAGGTTTCACCTACTGGAGTGGTGAAATTCCAACTCTACAACAATCCCAACACCCTCAATTCCACTGAATTTGGGGAATTGTTCGACTTACCATCTTATGGCATCCTGAATGATACTGAGGTAGAATTATCTGCCCCTCTAGTCTGGACACATTTTGGCTATAATTATAGCTGGGACGTTAAAAAGACAAAGAGCACTCATCTCGTGGCCCCAGTGCATAGGTATTTGCATAGGTTCCTGACCTATAGCATATTTGCTAGGGGAGAAAGCAATGGGACTATCAGGAAGTCAAAACTCTTCCTATTTGAGATGGCTCAGAGAGGACTCACAGTAGCACTATCTATCTGGTTTGCAAACCATCTTCTCTCCATTGCCACCAAGCCTACTGGAGATATATTGATTGGGGCATATGTCACTCACATAGGCGTGAAGCTTAATTATCTGAAGCTGGATGCACATCACTTCAATCTCATCCCTGGACATCCTTGAGATCGTTTGGATGTCGAGTCCTTCATCAAGATGGGAGCGGCGGTCAGAATCATTTTCCAGAACGATATTTTCTATCGCTTCACTGACACTGCTGGGGAAATCATCTGGGAAGATAATGACACAGAGGATTTTAAAGCAGACCTCTAGGGAGTCCAGTAGAAGAAAAGAGCTCGGATTGAGGAAGCGCCTCCATTTACTGAGTAGGACATTGGACAGTCCTTGGCTTCCACACCAACATTAGCGCAGCAGGTGGTTGACCTCTTGGCACCACGTTTTGAGCAGCTGCAGTCTTCGTTAGATTAGAGGTTGGAGAACCTCAAAGACTTCATGGAGTCTTGGATGGACAACCTTGAGGCTGAAGTGGCTAGGTTTCGTGATAGGATGTCTGGCTAGGAGTTAGGCTAGAGTGTAGCCTAAACTTGATTGTTTTTTGCTTGTTTATTATACTTATGTTTGCTAGTGTGTAGGAAAATTTCAATTTCCTTTCTAAATATTATTTATCTTTGTTTGTATGTTTTTTCTTTACTTAATGAATTTGCTTTTTCTTAGCTCATTGTTATCTTCTTATCCTTTTTTGATTGATGACAAAAGGGGGAGAAAACTAGCAATATATGATAGGGAAAATGTATCAAACTAGCAATATATATTAAGGTAAATGAATTTTGAATCAAATAATTAAAATTGAATTGACTTTGAAATAGATTAAAAAGGATTAGAAATCTTGATTCAAAATTTCATATGCAAAGTATATAATTGGAAAATTGAACTTTATATACTTTAGATATACCTTAAGTATACTTTGCATATACCTTAAAGCAAGTTACAAATATAAATATGCCATGATATACCTTAAATATACCTTACATATACTTCATGCCTTAAAAAGGAATTATGGTATATATTGGATATATTTCTCATATAACTTGCATATACTTAAAATCTAGTAAGTTTATTTCAATGCTACATCATTATTTACTATTCTTGCACATTATAAATTTTTTATCCTAAGTATATTTTGAGGGGGAGACTTCTCAAAATCACATAGTGCTAGATTATTTGTCACCATCAAAAAAGGGGAGATTGTTAAACCTTGAGGGGTATTTCCGTCCTTTTGATAATAACAAATAAAATAGCAACATTGTATTTAACATACTTGTCTTCTAAGTCTATTATACAGGACATGGATTAAAATAGCTAGAATGGATAATTGGAAGAATAATCCTTGAAAGACAAAATTCAAGAAGTAGCATGTTCACTGTCGTGACTCTATGAGTCACTCCCGTGAAAGAAGCTAACCATTACCAAAACCAACTTTTGAAGTTCATGGCCATGAAGGAAAAACAAATCGTGAAGTGGGCATTTCAGTCACCCCCGTGAATAAAGGTGTCACCCCCATGAAGATTCATGCATTTTCATCTAGAGAGCTTCACGACCAAAGTTACCACTTGGATCACGGCTGGGAAGCTTGTCACGCCCGTGAATGAGTATGTCACGCCTGTGACTCTATATGTCAACATATTCCAGAGAGCTTCACGACCAAGGTCACCACTTCAGCCACGGCTTGGGAAGAAATGTCACTCCCATGACAAGCATAGTCACGCCCGTGAACAATGAAAAAGAAAAATGTTAGATGCAATTTTTTGGTTGGTACAACGGCTAGTTTCGTATTTAATGCACCCCAACGGCGATATTCATCCATGAGAGTATAAATGGAAGTCATTTATGCATTAAGAACAAGAGAATGAAGGGAATAACAATAGAATAGCAATTACTTTGAATCAAAAATCTTATTTCAAGCTATTTGTATATTCATATTTTGAGAACAAAATCTATTCTCTGTAAAAATCTTTTTGCTCTTCATTTATTGAGCAATTAAGATTTGTAAGTGGTTCTCTATGTAAACTTTACTCAAGTGAGCTTTGGGTATTTCTGGGTTAAGAGTAGAACACTTGTAAGGGTTAGTTGTGTGAGCCTCAAAAGACAAATCAAAAGGTTGTTGTGTGAGCCTATAAAAATACAAGTGAAGGTTGTTTGTGTGAGCCTGAAAAATACAAGGAATTGGTTATTGTGTGAGCCATTAAAACACAAGGGATTTTTGGGTTAGGTGTGAGTCATTGTGAGAAACACCATAGTTGGGAGTGAGCTTGTAAAACTGTATTGTAACACTTAGTGTGTTAGTGAAACTCCCAATTGCGATTGGGGAGAGGAGTAGGGTTTGTTAACACCCGAACCTCTATAAATATTTGTGTCAGATTTTCTCTATCCCTCCTAAAATTAATTGTTTATTTCCGCACCTTAAAGTTTAATTTTTTGAAACTCCAATTCAACCCCCCTTCTTGGCCTAATATCTGGGCAACAAAAGGTATTGAATTTGGTTTTAAATGAGAGAAGTTAGAGAGTTAGAAATGAGAAAAAAAAGGGCAGAAAATGTTTTATAGTTGACATCTTCACGGTCGTGAATGCTAAGTCATGGGCATGAAATGTCGTGTTCACGGTTTGCTGAAGAGGCACTCTACCTGTGATGAAAAATATGAAACAATTCACGATCGTGACATTTAATAGTCATGAGGGTGAATGATGAAATTTTATGGTGGTGACAAATGAGTTATGGTCGTGAAGTACAATCTTCACTACTTGTGACCGTGAGACCAAGCGTGAAACAAAGCATGAAAGTTTCTGTAATTATTTAGTGGAAATGTTCACGATCGTGAATAAGTGTCACGGTCATGAACAAAGAGTTTCATGTGATTGACAGAAAAAGTTATGGGCGTGAAACATAGTCTTCACTATCTTCAACCATGAAGCATGTCATGAAGCAATGTGTGAAAGCTATTAAAGCTTTTGGCGATTATGATCACAGTTGTGAATACGTGTCACGTGTGTGAATTGCCTAAAATCCTCAATAAATAAAACTAAGTCTAAAATAAGACTAAAGGATTTCTAAGGTGCTTCTATCCCTTAAAACATATTTTTCATTAAGTTTTGTCATTTCATACCTTAAAAGATAAGACAATAACACAAGATTAACATTTAAGGTTCGATAAATTTGGCAATCATAAAGTTAATCCATCAATCATACCAAGCTCTCTTCTTATGAAGTTAAATATTTCTTCATTTAGAGACTCATTGAAAATATCTGCCAATTGATTGTCTGTGTTTATAAATTCCAATACAACATCTCCATATTGAACATGATCTCTAAGAAAATGATGTCTTATATCAATATGCTTACTTCTAGAATGTTGAATGAGATTCTTAGATGGGTTTATAGCACTTGTATTGTTACATCTGATAGGTATATGGTCCAAACTATGACCAAATCCTTAAGTTGTTGTTTCATCAAAAGGATTTGAGTACAACAACATCCTGCTGCCACATACTCCGCTTCAGCGGTAAAAAGAGCAAGTAAAACTTGTTTCTTGCTAAACCAAGAAACTAAGCATTCACCAATAAAGTGGCAAGTACCAGAAGTACTCTTTCTATCCCAGAGACTTCCAGCATAATCAGCTTCTGAATATCCTATAATGTGAAAGGATGAATTTCTAGGATACCATAAACCTAGATGCAATGAGCCATGTAAATATTTTAAAATTCTTTTCACAGTAGTCAAATGTGATTCTTTAGGACATGATTGAAAGTGAGCACATAAGCATACATTATACATTATATCGGGTCTAGAGGCAGTAAGATATAAGAGCTATCTGATCATACCTGTATAGAGCTTTTCATTAATGCTCTTACCTTTTTCATCTTTGTCCAATTTTGTTGATGTGCTCATTGGAGTCTTGGCATTTTTGCATCCTTCCATTCCAAATTTCTTGATTAAGTCTTTGACATATTTGGATTGGTTGATGAATATGTCATCATTGCTTTGTTTTATTTGTAAACCGAGGAAGAACTTGAGCTCACCCATCATGCTCATTTCGAATTCCCTAGTCATACACTTAGCAAATTCTTGGCAAAACAATTCATTAGTAAACCCAAATATGATGTCATCAACATAAATTTGAACAATTAGAATATCATGCTTATGCTTTCAAAATCTAGTGGTTGTTCTACATAAACTTCCTCTTCTATAAAACCATTTAAGAAAATACTTTTGACATCCATTTGAAAGTGTTTGAAATTCATATGGCATGCATATGCTAAAAGTATTCTTATGGCTTCTAATCTAGCTACCGAAGCATAGGTCTCATCATAACCTATTCCTTCTTCTTGATTATATCCCTTTGCAACTAACCAGCCTTATTCCTAGTTATTGAACCTTGTTCATCTAGTTTATTTCTAAATACCCATTTACTTCCAATGATTTGATGCTCATTGGATCTAGGAAATAAGGTCCACCAATGATTTGCTCTTTGGGGTGATCTTTTTTCAATCTCCATTCCTTTGAGAGCTCTTGCTTGTTTTCCTCTTGAGCTTGAGGTAAAGAGTCATCTTGATGTGAATTTTCTTGATCATCTTCTTCTTTCTTATCTTCAAGATCAAGTTTTTCCATTGTGCCTACAACATCATCAAGAACACTACCTTTCACAAGATCAAGCTTACTAGATTCATAAAAAACAACATGCATAGATTCTTCAACAGCTAATGACTTTTTATTAAAGACTCTATAAGCTTTGCTAGTGGTGGAGTATCCTAAAAATATACTCTCATCAGATTTAAAGGCAAAATTTTCAAAGTTGTCCTTGGTATTCAATATGAAACACTTGCATCCAAATACTCTAAAATATGATATCATGGGCTTTCTTCCATTCCATAGCTCAAAAGAAGTTTTGTTTAAGAGTGGTCTTTTGAAGACTCAATTTGAAATATAACATACAGTATTTGTGGCTTTAGCCCAAAAGTAAGTTGGTAATCCATACTCATTGAGCATTGTTCGAGCCATTTCATTTAAAATTCGATTTTTCCTTTCGAATACCCCATTTTATTGAGGTGAACTAGGGGATGAAAAATTCTGTGAAATGCCATGTTCTAGACAAAAATTTTCAAAGTTTTCATTTTCAAATTCTTTGCCATGATCACTTCTTATTTTTGAAATACAATATCCTTTTTCATTTTGAACTCTCTTAGCAAAGTTTTTGAAAGTTTCAAAAGCATCACTCTTTTGAGCTAAGAAAATTATCCAAGTGAATCTAGAGTAGTCATCGACGATGACAAAGGCATAGTGTTTACCTCCTAGGCTTGCAACTTTAGTAGATCCAAAAAGATCTAGATGCAAGAGTTGTAGAGGTTTTGAGGTACATACAATGTTTTTGGATTTGAAGGATGACTTGTGTTGTTTTCCTCTTTGGCAAGGTTCACATGTCTTGTCTTTTTCAAATTTGACTTTTGGTAGTCCCTTTACCAGCTCTCCTTTGCTGAGGCTTTGAATTAAATTCATGCTTTCATGACCAGGCCTTTTATGCCACAACCAAGATTCATCACTAGTAGTCACAAGACACTTGGAGGAAATGTTAGATATTTTGTGTAAGTCTATTATGTAAGTATTGACATCTCTAATTCCTTTAAATATCTCTTGGCCATTAATAGAGGTTACAAGACATTTGTTAGAAGTAAAAATTACTTGGTTCCCCTTATCACATAATTGACTTACACTTAACAAGTTATGTTTCAAACCATCAACAAGTAAGACATCTTTAATGAAAGTAGTACCATTAATAACAATAGAGCCAATGCCAATTACCTTACCCTTAACATTGTTTCCAAAGGTTACTTTACCTCCATGAATACTTATGATTTCATTGAATAGTTCTTTATCTCCGGTCATATGCCTTGAGCATCCACTGTCTACTAGCCAAGCATTTTTTTTATTGTGGACTTGAGGCATACCCATAAAATCACAATTCAAGTATTGTTTTTAGGTACCCAAATGAGCTTGGGTCCTTGGAGGTTAGCACGTGAATGTTCCCAATGAGCCTTCCTTATCCAACAATGTTTATTTATATGACCAAATTTCATACAATAATTACACTGTTTAGTTTTAAATATGCTTTTTGGTCTTACTATGCTTTTGATTGCCATTTTCCTATTAGGTAGAGTTTATGAGCAATGGCATGCACATGCATGATGACTTGGTGCTTTCCTAGATACATGCTTCTTATACGTAAAAGCATGATTAGCCTTTTGAGGTTTCCTTCTTGGGATTACCAACCCTTGATCATTCCTCTTATGTATAGAAGGTTTAGTTTATGTTGTGCATTTAGCCCTTGGGGCTGTTACTGCTAATGTGGAGATGTGGGGTTCACTTGACTTAACAAAAATGGTCTTGTGAGATGAAGATGATATTCCTTTAAACCCTAGACCATGTCTAATTAAAGGTGGTATTTGAGACACAATGAGAGTATTTAAACTCTCCTTGCCCTTGTGAAATTTTGAAATGGAGTTTCTAAGTTCCTCAACTTCATTTTTCAAAACATTGTTTTTTTAAGCAAGGATTTAGTTAGGGGTCTTGAGGAGTACTCATCTAATGATTTTTGAAGAGATTCATTAGAGGATTTAAGCTCAAGGTTTTCTTTTTCTAAAACTTCCATTTTGCTTTTCAAACTAGAAATGTTGTTCTTGTAAGTATTGAATTTGCACATATATTTTTCTAGTTCTAGATTCAATAACTTTATCAAACTTTGTTCATCATTATCTTCATTATCACTATCATTATCACTATTATCATTATTGAATGAGTATGAGTAAAGTGATCCTACCTTATCCGAGATGTGATCCTCTATAGCCATGAAGCATAGGTTGATCTCTTCACTTTTATTGTCATTTTTTCACTTGAAGAGCTTTCGTCATCCCATGTGGCTTTGTGGCCTTTCTCCCCATTGTCTTTTGGTGTTTGCTCTTGTGTTTTTTGAGCCTTGGACATTCTAGTTTAATATGTCCCTTCTTCCCACACTCTTAGCACTTTACCTCCTCTTTACTCATTTGAGAGTCATTTGAGAAGTGTTTGAGATTTCTTTGCTTGAAGTTTCTATAGTTGCCTATTCTCTTCTCAATTATTCTTTTCAGCCTTCTTGAGAGCATTGCAATGTCCTCATTTACATCATCACTATTTTCTTAATCATCTTCAATTTCTTCTTGAAATTTCGAAGTAGAGGCTTTAGTGCTAGATGCTTTCTTTTTCTGGCTCGACTTCAAGCTCTTTATCTCTTTTTATTGCCATTTCATGTGTTAGAAGTTTGCCAATCAGCACATCGGTATTCATGACGCTCATGTCTTCGTTGGTTTCTTTTATACCAGCAACTCTTGAACTGTAATCTTTGAGAGGAAGAATTCTCAGAATTTTGTTGTTTACATCTTCCAAGCTTGAGTGTTTCCCAAGATTTCTCATGCCATTTATGATGGCTAGAAGACGGTTTGTTATGCCGGTGATCGACTCATTGGATTTTATCTTGAAGAGTTCGTACTCTGAAGTGATAAGTAGAATCTTCTTGGATTTAACTTGCTTTCTTCCTTCATGATAATTTTCCAATGTTTTCCACATGCTATATGCAGTTGGACAGTGTTGTATTCTGTCACATTCTTCAATGGACAGTGAGCTTGAGAGAATTGTCATTGCCTTCTTGTTTTTGAATTTTGCTCTTTTTTGAGGCTCTGTCCAATCATCTCTTGACATGATTTCTTCTTCACCATCAACTCCTCTTATGATTGGTGGTGTCCATTCTTTCCGAGCGTCATCCCAAACTTCAATTCCCTCACTATCGAGATATGTCTCCATCTTGAACTTCCAATAAGCATAATTTTCTCCATCAATGCAAGGCTTCAGACTTTGGAATCCTTTATTGGCCATTTCTTGATCTTTGCTAGCATTGTTTAGGCTTCGATGCTAGACTAAGCTCTGATACCAATTGTTACCCAGATAATGAACCAAGAAGGGGTTTGAATTGGATATTAAAAAAATCTTAACTTTGAAGTGTGGAATAAAAAGTTAAGTAGAGTAGGGATATGAATATATCACACAAGAAATTTATAGAGGTTCGGGTGTTAACAAACCCTACTCCTCTCCCCAATCTCAATTGGGAGTTTTACTAACACACTAAGTTGTACAATGGAGTTTTACAAGCTCACTCCCAACTATGATGTTTCTATCAATGGATCATACCTAACCCAAAAATCTCTTGTGTTTTAATGGCTCACACAATAAACCAATTTCTTGTGTTTTATGGCTCACACAAATAACTCTTACAAGTGTTCTACTTTTAACCCAATATACCCAAACTCACTTGAGTAGTAGATTACAAAGAGAAACACTTACAAATCTATAATGCTCAGAAATTATGAGCAAAAAGATTTTTACAGAGAATTAAAGTTTTGTTGAAAGTAATTAATGCACAAATGGCTACAACAAGATTTTGATTCGAAGTAATTGCTATTCTCTTGTTCTGGATTCATAAATGACTTGCATTTATACTTCCTTGACGAATTATAGCCGTTTGAATGCATTTAATGTGAAAATAGTCTTTGCACCAACTCTTAATTTCGTGTCTGACATGTTTCTCTTTCCTCATTCACGATCGTGAATATGTGTGTCATGGTCGTGAAAGTTCTTCCAAGCCATGGTCCAAGTGGTGACTCTAGCCGTTAAGCATTCTGAAAGAAATTAAAGTGTTTGATCACGAGCATGACTTTATTCTTTCACGAGCGTGAATATCCTTCCAAGCCGTGGTCCAAGTGGTGACTCTAGCCGTGAAGCTCTCTGGAGGAATTTGACATATTTTTCTCACAGGAGTGATTATCTTTCACGGGCGTGACTAATATGATCATTCACGGTTGCTATGATTCTTCATAGTTGTAAACTTTAAATGTTGGATAGTTGGTGATAAGCTACATCACGGGAGTGACATATGCAGTCACGGGAGTGAACATGCTATTTGTTCATTTTTTTGTCTTTCAAAGTTAGTCTTCCATTCTTGCATCATATTTCATACCCTGTTCGATAAACTTAGAACACAAGAGTGTTAAATACATTATTCCTATTTTATTTGTTAGCATCAAAATGATAAAAATACCCCTCAAGGTTCAACAATTAGTTAGACCGTGTCTTTTTTTTTCTTATTTTTGACTTTTGAGGACTTATTTGACCTCATTTTCACTCCAAATTTTATACTCGAACTAGTAATAAACTATATTTTATAATGATCGAATAAAATAATTTTCACCCACGGTTGTATTTTTGACCCTGGATATACTGATCAATTTTGGAAACTACAGTTTACGACTAACCCGGTATTTGGGCCATTACAATTCTCCCCTACCAATAAAAATTTTGACCTAAAAATTTTACCCGTGTTGAACAGTCATGGATATTATTGTCTTATTGTTACTTCTGGTTCTGACGTTGCTTCTTTCACATTGTGATGATTCCATAACACTTTCGCTAGTGAGATTGCTTGTTTTTGAGCTGTTTAACCTTTTTGGCTATGATCTTTAATGGTTTTTCTTCATAAATCAGATCATCCTGTATTCAAATTTCTTCTAGCTTGATCACGTGGCTAGGGTCCGACCTATACCTCCATAGCATTGACACATGGAACACATCATGAATCTTTTCCAACTCTTGAGGTAGCTTCAATCGATAGGCTACAAGTACCACTCGCTATATAATCTCATAAGGGCCTAAAAATCTTGGACTTAATTTTCCCTTCTTACCAAACCTCATAACCTTCTTCCAGGGTGATACCTTCAAAAACACTTGATCTCTGACTAGGAACTTTATGTCTTTTCTTCTTAAATCTACATATGATTTTTATTGGTCCATGACTTCTTTCAATTTATCTTTGATCACTCGTATTTTCTTTTTAGTTTCGTGAACTAAAGCGGTCCCTATTATTTTCTTCTCACTTAATTCTATCAACATAAAGGAGTCCTACATTTTTTTCAATAAAATGCTTCATATGGCTCCATTTTGATGTTGGACTGATAGCTATTGTTGTAAGCAAACTCAGCCAATGAAAAATACTTTTTCCAACTGCTTTTAAATGCAATGACACAACTTCTCAACATGTCCTCAAGTATTTGAATCACACGCTCCGACTGTCTATCAGTTTGGGGATGAAAAGCCGCACTAAAATGAAGTTTTATCCCCAATGCTTCCTGCAACTTCTTCCAGAACTAGGAAGTAAATCTTGAATCTCTGTCTGAAATAATGGACGATAGTACTCCATGGAGGCCCACTATCTCGGTAATAGAGATTTATGCCAATCTGGTTAATGGATAATCCATTCGTACTGGTATGAAATGGGCTGATTTAGTGAGTCTATCAATGACTACCCAGATAACATCATGCTTCCTTCCAATCAAAGGCAGTCCAGTCACAAAATCCATGGTTACTCGATCGCATTTCCACTCTGGTATCGCGATAGGTTGAACCAAACCCAATGGAACTTGGTGTTTAGCTTTCACCTGCTGGCATATCAAGCATTTGCTCACGAATTCTGTCACATCACATTTCATTTTTGGCCACTAATAATGTACTTTCAACTCCTAATATATCTTGTTACCACCAGGATGCATCACATAGCTACTATGATGAGCTTATATGAGAATGTTCTTCCTCAATTCATCTTGATCAGGTACACATAACCTCTAGTTGAAATAAAGGCCATCATTTTTATCCAAAGAATAATCACCCTCATTACCCTCTTTTACTCGATTCACTATGGCAATCGAGCGATCATCTAGCTTTTGTGTCGCTTTCACTTACTGAAGAAAATATGGTTTTACTTGCATTTCTACTATTATTGCTCCATCTTGTGCCACATCCAATTTGACATCCATTGCTCGAAGGGCTGCCATAAATTTTCTACTAAGTGCATCAGCTACTACATTCGCCTTTCCTAGATGATAGTCGATTAAGCAATCATAGTCTTTTATCAATTTAAGCCAATGTCTCCATCTCAAATTAAGTTCCTTCTGTGTGAGCAAATATTTTAAACTCATAGTGGTCATATCTTATGCGAAAAGCAATTTTGGGCATATTTCCTCCTTTACTTTCAATTGATGATAGTCTAATCTTAGGTCAATCTTTGAAAACACACCTGCTCCCTTTAACTGATCAAGTAAGTCTTCAATATGTGGAATGGGATACTTGTTCTTGATTGTCACTTTATTTAGCTGTCTATAGTCAATGCATAATCTAAGAGACTCATCCTTCTTCTTTACAAAAAGTATTGGTGCTTCCCATGGTGAAATACTGGGTTTAACGTAGCTTTTATTAAGCAATTCCTGTAGCTAAATCTTCAATTCTTTGAGTTCTGTGGGTTCCATCTTGTAGGGTGCAGTAGAAATAGGTGTCATGCTTGAAGCTATATCAATAGTGAATTCGACTTTCCTATCAGGTGGCAAGCTTGGTAGTTCATCAGGGAAGACATATGGAAAATCTCTCACTGTAGGCACCTCTGAAACCTTAAGATCTTCCTTTTTAGCTTTCACTGCATAACATAAGTAAGCAATGCAACCCTTTCTTATAAGCCTCTTGGCCGCTATAGCTGAAATCATATCAGATAAAAAGTCTGTTCTTAAACCCATGATAGTAATTTCCCGGTCATTGGAGAGTTTAAGTGTCACTCTTTTCCATTTACAATCTACTGTCGCTTGGTGGGTGGATAACCAATCTATCCCCAATATCACATCAAACTCGCGGAATGAGAGTTCAATTAGATTAGCTAGAAATTCATAGCCTTGTGCACTAATGTGACACTTTCTATACACCTTGTTCACCATAATACTATTTCCTAAAGGATTGCTCACTAGGATGTCCTGGTCCAATTTTGAATCTCTTAACCCTTTTCCACGTGCAACATCAGTATTTATGTAGGAGTGTAAGGAACTAGGATCAACAAGTGCATAAATAGAATTAGTCATAAGATCGGGAGCATCCTCTTCTTCTCGAGCTCTGACTACATAAGTACGGTCTGTAGCTCATCCCTGACCTTTGTGATGGTTGTGCAGAAGTTCTAGATGCCGACGGATTAAGGGTTGCTCCCCTACCTTGGCCTCTAAATGATAAATATTCAATACCTGGTGCTGGTAATGTAGTCGTAGAAGCTTGAGCCACTGGACAATCCCTGACGTGATGATCCTTTGAACCACACTTAGAACAGGCACCAATCAAATATCTGCACTCTCCTGGGTGAGATCTACCACAATGACCACAGGTCTGGACTGTACCACCCCCTCTGCCTCTAGGTGTACTGCCCACAGAAGTAACTAAGGCATTTCCATATAATGTATTTCCTTTTACATGCCCTGGTGCAACTAATATACGACTCTGTGATGGAGCTTGTCCCCTAGACTTCTTACTCTGAGTACCTGAACCATTGAACTGTCCCGACTTCATCTTTTGCTAAAATCGAGTTTGTCTGTTAGCCTCATATGTCTGGATACTTTCCACCTTAATAGGAGCATCTACCAAAGCACACAAATTTGGATGTTGTTGTGCACCCACTATATGTCTGATTTTGTTATGGAGACCCCTCTCAAATCTTTGATATAACTTTTCCTTAGTCAACTGATAATCATCAAGATAGGTACTAAGGCGCTCAAACTCACGCTCATATTCTGCTACTATCTTTTTTCCCTGTCTGAGTCTCCAAAATGCATCTTGCATCTCTGATTTATACTCTGACCCTATGTATTTCTTTTCAAACTGGGCCTAGAAGAAATTCCAATTCAACTACTCATCTAGGTATGCTTGCGGACTGAGTCTCACCAAATAAATGTAGGACCCTGGAGTAATGCCACTGTACCTTCAAACTTTTCTTCAGGTGGACTGTGAGTGATTTTGAACAATCTCTTAGTCCTGAAAAAACATTCTTCAACTTGTGCAAGTGTCAATGGATCACACCCATAGAAATCTTCAGCTCCCAATTTCTTTAATTGCTCTAAAATCGGCTTCTTTTTAGGTGGAGCAGAAGGTTGTGCCTGTACCACTTGCTATGGTTATTGAGCTTGTTCAGTCTGCATTCTATGTTGAATATTATCAACCATAAGATTGAGAAAGTCAGGCTGTGGCGGTGGAGGTGGTGCAACTGGTGGAGTGACATGCTGTTGTGAGGCCTCAGCTTGCCCATAACTAACTGACGTTTCACTCTCACTGTCCCCAACACCTGGACCTTGTTGGGATGCCATATTTCTCTATAAAACAAGGAAAGAAGTAAGCATACATTAGACGTATAACACATTTCATTCAACAATTGGCATGTATATACATATAATCCATTCACTTAATCCCCACTCTGATCTTACGCTTTGATACCACTAAATTGTGGCACTCTTATAACAATTCTTCTATACTTACATTACTTAGTCTTATGCAATTACCAAGTCTGTTGGTATCTTTTAAAATTGATTATCTCCGATGTGTGAATTTTTTTATTTTTTCATCCAAATATTTGGGCAGTATAACGACTATAAATCTAACTATCTCACCTGCACTACAAACAATCCATAACCCATATTAGGCACAACAATTCAAATATAATATAAGATATTCTCCATTCAACAAGACTCAACATTTCACTCTTTACATAAAATAGTTCATTAAAGTTCATTATCACATCATATACATAATCCAAATCCTATATACATATTCATATATACATGTCATTTATAATAATATACTTTGTTAATTTTTCCTTTCAGCTGCTCCCAAAAAGTGGTATGCTTGCTCATGTGCCTTCCTAGCTATTACCTGCACGCAGTGAAATCACTACATGCTGAGCATTAAAAATGCTCAGTAGTAATTACAAATCTAAAGATTTCCATTGGTCTAAAAATTACACACATTCATGCAAAATCATACTCATAACACTATTCCAATTTTAATCTTCAATATATTAATTAAGAATACACTTAAAACTCCATATCTATTTCATGAATATAATTATCCTTTTAATCAAGATTTTATTATTGTTTACCATTAATTTACTATTCAATACCTTTACTAAATTAATAATTTTGCTTAATTAATCTTATAACTATTTTTTTAATTTACACTTTTATCATATTTAGAATTATACTATTTTTATCATATTTGCCCCTAGTTTCAATTTAATAGAAAATCTTTGGACCAGATACATAAGACGTGGACCCCACAAGTCCACTATACTGAAGAGCGACCTTGAAGGACCACCTACACTCTGCACTGGACACTAACCACTGAATCACTACTACTGAAATAGACTGTCATTGGCCTACTAAACGAGTCACCATGATCTACACTGTGGCAATGGTGTCCTTATGGCTAGCCAATTATATCCTAAACTAGATTTAACCATAAAAAACAACTAAGGGCAATGAACTTATTCATTTGATTCAATTCCCATTAAATTCATAAATTCTATTTATTTTACATTATTAATTACCTAAAATTTTATTTATCCATAACCAAATCATCTTTACCTTTTTTTCCAAACTTTCCATTTTAATATATCAAATATTCGCCATTATTTTCAATTAGGTCATCAACCACCATTAGACACACCTTATTCATTATGTTCCATTTCATACATAAAAAAATTACTAACTTGAAAAGTATTCAATATATTCTAAAAATTTTCAATCTATTCATATACACTAAATATCACATCTTCTTGCAATTAATGGTTTTGTTTTCATTTAATTAGCAAGAAAAATATTAAATTATCCTTATCCATTTTTCGGCCTATAAACCTTTTTCATCATTAAAATTTTTCTTTCACCTTCTAATAATTCATTTCATTAATTCATACTTCCATTAATATATATATATATATATATATATATATATGTCATAATATTACACTAAAACATAATTATACCTTAATATACATATTTACATAATATGACCATTTTTTTCTAAAGTTTTACTAAATATATATATTTTTAATTGAATTTAACCATTCTAATCCACTTTTTATATTTCCTTAGTCATATTTTAAGCTTCCATTACCATTTACATGCAAAATACATAATTACCCTAAATTCCATAACCCTAATTCAAGCATAAACAATGGAAATAGGTAGATTTGGTAACCACTAACCTTATTTCTTTTCTTTAGCCCACCCAGGCTTCCATTTCCTTAACTTTTTCCTTTGAAGTGTCTTCACCTCCTTGAATCTCTACTGTGGCTGAAATATACATACCATTAAACCACCATTATTTTGCTTCCATAACTCAATCTAACTTTATAAATATTGCCTACATATTTAAATTCTCTTACCTCAATTTTGTGTCGTAACTTGTATCCTTTGATTTTCTTCCACTTTAGCCCTTTAAATGAAGATTAGAGACTTCAACTAGCTAATAGAGGGGCTGAAATAATATTAGGGTGTTTGATTTTAGCGTAAGAATTAGAGAGGAGAAGAAAAATTTGGTGGAGAAGATGGAGGAGGTTGGTTCGGCCAACCAAGGGAACTTGGGGAAGGAGTTGCAGAATTATCTCTAGAAATTTCTGATATTTAAGCCTTTATATAGTGGCTTAAAATGGGTGGACTAATTTATTAGTTAGACTGTGTTTTTTTTTCTTATTTTTTACTTTTGATGACTTATTTGACCTTATTTTCACTTCAAATTTTACATCTGAACTAGTCATAACCTATATTTTTCGATGATCAAATAAAATATTTTTCACACACATATGCATTTTTGACCCTGGATATGCTGATCAATTTCAGAAACTACAATTTATGACTAACCCATTATTTATATCATTACATAATGAATGAGACATTGACCCATTCCATAGAAAGGAGTTGAGTGATGTCTTCCATACCTACTTAAAATCATTTGTTGGATACCTAAATACTTTAATGTTCGTAGAAACTTAAAAAATTATGATTAAAATAAAACTTTCCTTCAAATCACTTTGTTTGCATTATGACTATTTAAAAATCCAAATAAAGAATAATAAAAAAGGCAAAATAAAATTTTTCATCATATTGAAATACTGTATTGAGCTCCAAAAAGTCTTTAGTTTGCAAATCACACCTTAAAAAGAAATACAATCATTTTTAACATATGAAATCAAAATAAGAGACTCCTTGGTGTATCACCCACCCAAATTGGATTTTGTCCTGTGACTTTTCCTTTAGAATCTTTTTTTCTATCAGCAACTATCTAACTAGTTACAATATGCGTATGAGAAAAACTTACACGCTACGCAACTTCGGTCTAGTAGTACATATGTATATAACTCAAACAATTATATATACATTGTAGTTTCATATGTGCATGTGTTCTCATATATAATTACACTTGATGTATATATTCATTGTTTACCATATTTAGTACACCATACTTTCATAAATCATTCAATCAATAGCTTCCACTAATACCATTCAAAACTCATTAATAACCATGTTTAGCATTTATGACACTTAACCCTCATTTACTCATTTACCAAATACTTATCATCCTCAACATGTTTTTGTTTTTGACCTCAGATGCTTTCCATTTCACTTAAAACTAATTAGTGACATAGAAAGTGCTACTATTAGTCTTATTATGTACAGCTCAAATGCCCAAGACATTCAACTGTGACTTGACCCTACACCTGGACCTCTGTGATGAAACAATTGATGTCATATCTTGGCCAACAATCTCTTCTTTAGCAATTACTTCCACTAGGAATTATACCCGTGACCTTAGCTTTAATACCAGTTGTTGACCTCAGACAATTATCATTTCATCCAAAACAAATTGGTGATAGAGAAGGCACTATCATTAGCCTTATCCTATACAACCCAAGTGCCAATGATATTTGACTGTAACTTGATCCAACACCTGGGCTTTCTCCACGAGACAATTGCTACCACACATTCACCAACGGTTTTAACCCTAAAAACATATTTTTCAAGACACAAAAGGAACATCACTCAACACCCATAGAGCATGATCTGGAATTTAATATACATATGTAGTAATATTTAACCAAAAATCCTCCTTTAACCATTTCAAGCTCAATCTAAGCTTATCCTCTCTTTTTTTATTTGTTTCTCTTTATCTCTACCACCCCTAAACTCACAAAAATCTGAAAAATGATCTCTTATAAAGCTTAGATCTTCCTCTTTTCTCTTTAAGAACACTTTCCCCTTTTTCCTTGATTTCAAGATTTTATCGAGTTCAACATTTGAAAATCTTATGAAAATGGAAGAAGAAAGGAAGAACAAGATGAAAGATAAAGGTTGGGCATGTCTAGAAGGATAAGGGGGGAGGTGGGGAGCAAGCTTTATGGCAAAAGTTGGGTGTGGAAAAGAGAGAAAAACATATTTTTCTCACATGCTCTTGTCTGACCATCATTCACGGCCATGACACTATTTTCATGGGCATGAATACCTATGCCATGCTATTCATGATTGTGACTAATCAATTCATGGGCATGAATCCTAATGACATCCCAACTTACACCTCTTCAAATATTTTGTAAACTTTGTTGCTTTAAACCATAATACTTTCATGGGCGTGAATACTTCTTCACCGGCGTAAAAATACATTCATCACTATTTTTAACCTTTAAACCAAAATCTACCCATTCCCTTTCTCTAATACCAACATCTCTTATAGGCCACAATTAGTGGGCGTTGCATAAACAGAAAATAATTATGCAGAAACCCTAACATCTTTTTCTCAATGATGCTTGATATGATTTAATTTATGCAGAAATTTCCTGGTAAATTAATATTAGTTGAGTGATAATAGAAAATAGAGAATAATTATGCAAATAGAGAGTGAAAAAGAAAACGGTTCCAAACTCTTGCTGGTTTATAACTCCTAAGACTAGCCCATAAGAATCCATTTCAAGATTATAACTTGCAATACAAAGACTAACCATGAAGGTCATTGAAATTGTTGAATTGATCTCTAAGGAAGAAGTTTCATACCTATAGGTTTAATTTCTTGGTCCAATTGGGTGGTGACTTCCAATTCAAACTGCCTAGTTGCTACACATAGCCGCTCTAGCAAGGGTATGAGCAACTATGTTTGCAAACCAAGGAGTCCATAGTATGGAAGAATTTGGTGATCTCATTTGAAAATATTCTTGCATTCGACAATTATGCAACCTAACTCACAATCATTTAAAGAATCATTTAACATGGTAGTAGCTAAAATTTGGCTATCCTATTAAAAAATAACATCAATAAAACCTTCTTGCTTAATCCAATTAGAGCCTTTCATAGTGCAAAAGCTTAAGCATGAGAAGATGCGAAGCAGAAATTATAAAAATGAGAGATTTCATAGACAAAGTTATCGAAATGATCTCCAATAACAACTCCATAACCAACACATTAGGCATTGATGAAGATTGTTGGGATATGTTGCATTTTAGCATACTATCAGTAGGTGGAGACCAAGAAATCCGACATCTCAAAGAAGAGGTTGAAGTTTGCTGCACATCAATTTCCACATGGATAGATTTTAAACAATTTTTATGCTTCATTCAAATAAAAAATAATGGAGTTTGCAACCTGAATAATTTCCACACGAGTGCTGTGTTTTTGCTTCCAAATCAAGTTGTTACGATAAGGCCAAATGTTTCATGCAATGCTAAAAAGACGAGCAAAGGTTGCATTATCAATGAGCTGTAAAGAGTCAAAAATGAAAGTTCATAAAACTTGCAACATTTAAATGGAAGTTACCTGTGCACCAACAAGCTAAAGCAAAAAGACAATAAAGATTAGCATGGTCTACATTTTCAAAGCACCCATATACTGGACAAGTTGGATAAATTTGTACCTTGACCTTTAAAAGCAGTCAGTGAGCAAAATATTCCTAATAGCTCTCCACAAAAAAAAAAAAAAGTAAATTTTGATAAAACCTTTATGTTGCACTATTTAGCCTAAAAACTAGCAATCTCATGAATATCCACATTAAAAAAAAAGAGTGATAACCAATTTATATGCCGACTAAATAAAATACTTTCATGAAGGAGAAAAATTCCAGATCCAAGAATCAGTTGCATTGAAAAAGACAAAATTGGTATCCCTAAAATTTGAGCCACATATATCCCACACCTTTTCCACATGATCTATTATCTCTGAGACACATTCTCAAGTCTTATATTACTAGCATTTGGGCAAAAAAAAATTGTCATCAATAATCCACTGATCCTCGTAGAGACGGATACAAGAACCATCACCAGCCTTCCACCGAATTCCACATTTGATCAATTCCTTAACCTAAATAGTACCCTTCCAAGTGAAACTGGTATTTGAACGTTGTGTTACATTCAAAAAATAGAACATATAATACTTTATGTTTTTATTAAAGTTAGAGATTCAAGATTCAATTAAAATGGAGGAGAATGAAGTTCTAAAATTTGAAAGGTTAATATTTATAGTGAAAAGTAATGAAACAATTTTTGTGGAAAAAAAAGAGAGGATCAAAAAGGAATTTTGCCATGTTTTCTGCCAAAGAAATAAGGTTACCCAGGTGCCAAAAATCACGTCAAAAAATGTGAAAGGTAAAGTTACAGTAGCAAAATGGCATGAAAAGAAATAGGGGCAGCACAACTCTTCCCTCTCTCACCTCCAACTACCACCTTTACCCTCCCTACAATGGCCACCACTGTCAACCACCACCAGCCTCGCGTACCCGTGCAATGAACAGCCGCACCTCCGGCCAGCATTGTCTGACTAGCATGGCAGCAAGTTTGGGCTCATTTTTCTCCAATTTCCAGTCGTGTTCCTTCTTCCTCCTCTGCCTTTCTCTCCACCCAAATAGCCCTTGCTGGTGAGGTTGAGTTCCAGCAGCCCCAAAAATTCAATTAGGTCCATTTTGAGAATTAAGAGATGCGAGCTTGTAGATTGAGGAACTAGGAGTTCAAATTCAAGTAACATAGACAATTGAGGTGAGTATATAAGATTCCAATTCTTGGAATATTAATTTTTACTATAATTATAAATATATCTCATGCCAAATTTTTGTTCGATTGTTAAGTGTGAATGTCTTAAAACCTTATTATATGCTTATAAAATAATTAGAGATAAGCAGGGGCCAATAAATTTTCCAAAAACTAGAAGGTCATAAAAATGAAAATTTTCTGCTAAACTTGTGATGATTAAAAGAATATGATAAAAGAGTTATTATCATTGGATATAAAAAGGATTTGATGAGTAGTAGTCTAAAAGAATTGGATGAATGTTATTTTGGGCAAAACATGATATGTTATTATTTTCAACTTAAGAGTATAGATATATACATACATGTATGATTTTGAAAAGCTACTTGTGAAAAGCTTTAACATCTGCTAATTTAAGTCCTGAATTACAAGTACACTTAAAGTATGTAGGCACATTTATTGGAGTCTAAATTCATATTAAAATAATAATTTGGATATTTAAGTGAATATTTAATGATTGGATATTATTAATTAAGAACGAATGAGTTAATTAAGGGTAAAATTAGAATAAATGGTATGTTAAGGGCATAGTGGCAATTTTATGTGTGTAGACTTTTTAATTGATAGTTTGACCAAAAACTTAAATGTGATTGGTTGATCTAATACGCGGTTAAAATTATATGGGAGATGTGGCAAAATATGATTCCTTGATTTAGAGGGACAAGATGGTTAATTGAGAAAGGGGCAAGAAGGCATGAGATATAGGGGAAAGGGCTTCATCTTTCTACATTTTTGTTCTACACATTCCATTATTCTTCTCATTTTCCTTCATGCCAACACCATCTTCTTCTCTACTTCATCCTTTTCATTATCTCAACATAAACCTTAGCTCCAAATAAAGGAAAATCACTCATTTTGCTAGAAAACTAAAGGAAAATGAAGAAAGGAAGAAGATTGGATCTAAAGGAGGAGCCTTTGAAGAGTTAAAGAAAAAGGAGTTGGAACTTGAGGGTCATGTCTAACCCTAAAAAGAGAGAGTTTTGGCAAGCTTAAGGCTTTTTATTTCTCCTTTTTTGCTTCTTCTTCATCTCTATTTTTATTTTTGAGAAACCTCATATAATGCCCGTTAGTTAGGGTCTAGAAATAATATATAATAAGAGTATATGAAGGGTACATGAAGGGTAGATAAGTAGTTATGGATGTTGGGACATAAACATAGTTAGCAAAATATAAAAAGTGAGATGTTGCAAGGTTCACGCCTGTGACTATAATCTCACGACTGTAAATGTCGTGAAATAAGAAATTTTGAAGCTTAACAATTTCACGACCATGAAAGATATAGTCACGCCCATGAAGTTCTATAGTTTAAATTGTGCATTTTTGTGTTTTATCAAAAACTAGTATTTTTCCACCCCTAAACCATAGCCACTTGATTCTTACTATACTCTACAATTACCTTCAATTATTAACCTTGATAATATGAAATCCCTACAATAAATAAGATTAAAACTAATTAGAATTAAGGGATTTCACCATTTCAAAAAGAGCAAAATTGGGGCTTAAAGGAGAAATCAAAATTGAACCATAAACCATTCCAATTCTTCAAAACAGAGGTAAAAAATTATGCTTCCTTTATTCTTTTATTAAGTTTAATTTGGTTTGATATGGGGATTAGAGATTTACCTATATCGAAAGTTTAATATAAAATTTTGCTTCATTAATGACATAATAGACATTTTAGATTGGTTAGTCAATAATGCAGATTCTTTTATGGCATTAGAAAATAAAAAGGAAGGTAGAGAAACCCATTAGAGGGATTAGGCATGCAAGAGAGGTTGATTATGGTTCCAATTTAGGTTTATACATATATGTATCTAAATTTGAATTATGGTATGCTTGTGTATTGTTAGTGCAATGGACTTGTAATTTGCCATGAACTGATCTATAAGATACTAGAAATGTGAATATGTGACTAGTTAAATTCAAAATCCAAAATGAATGTTGATAATTGAGGTTTAATGTTATTATAGCTTGATAACTAAAACATAGAACTTAGTATAAATGGTTAACGGATGAATATGCATGTTTATAGCTGGTTAACATGTTGAAAAGTGTTGATAGTAGTAGCTAGCATTGGTTAGCCTTAGAGCTATTATATGTAGTGTGTAAAATTGCCTTATTTTGGTGTTGAAAAATGCGCAGAATGCATATTCACAGTCGTAACACTATATTCATCCTTGTGGATAATCCCTCAAAGTGAAGAGATTTGTTTACGACATGGATCATGAATTGAGTCACAAGTAGACCACCCATTAAAGGGGTCTTCATGGCTATGAATAAACATTCACATCCTTGAAGCCCTAATACAAATTTATAATTTAATGTTTATGATGAGTTATTTTAGAATCAGTATGCACTCACACCTTATATGATGAGATAAAATAGTATATAGTACGAGCACAAGAACAAAAAAAAAATGCTTTATATGCTTTATTTGCTTCAACTCATATGGTATTATATGGATAACTTGGGAAAAGCATGAAATGGACTTTAAATGATACTAATAACCAAATTATAGTTAACTAATGTCTATTATCTATATGAGGACCAACATAGAATAGATGACATGTCATTGAGGGGCTCACAATATAGTAAATTTTATCATATGGATATATTATTTTAAGGACAAAGTGGCTTAAGCTTAGGTGAGAGTGCCCTTGATCTCATATGCATGATATTATTACTTATACTTAGTCAAGATGGCTTATGCTTGAGAGAGAGTACTCTTTACTTAAGAAGCTTGGTTGAGCAATTATTAAATGCCCGATAATTTAGGTCACAGTCGTAGGTGACCGAAATGTGGCGCGCCGAATCGATTAGGATCTAAATTCGGATATGAAAGAAAAAAAATGAAAATGACAATAAAATATAATAAAAATATTTTAGATATTATTAATTGAGAATTTTCAGGTTTGAGCTAAAATTTAGAAAATAATAATTTTTTACTAAATGAAATTTGAATTTACAGTGTTTTTGACACAAATATTTGAGAAGGTATAAAAATAGAATATTCTTTATCTAAGGAAAAGAGTTTTCTTTGAATTAAAATAAAGTAAGAGTGATTTAAATTAATGGATCAATAAAGGACAAAATTATATATTAATCATAACCACTTACCTAATCCAACTATAAAAGTCAAATTTCACCTTTTTGGTCATTAGTTCTTCTTCTTCCTCATCGTAAACAAACAAAATTGTCTCTTTTTCTTCTATTGGCCACGAGCTACATCTTACCATTCCTTTTTTTTTCTTCAATTAAAGCTAAGACTTAGACAGAAAAAAATGGATTAAGGCTAGATCTACAAGAAAGTGAAGCAAAGGGAACAAAAAAAAGGAGGATGAAGGAAGAAAAGAAGAGAAAAAGAGAAGAAAGATTTTGCTCATTTTGAATATCTACAAAGGTGAGGTTGGATTTTTCATTTTCTCACTTTTCTTCTCCTTTTTGCTTTGATTTTGGGGTTAGTTACCATTGAGTGGGTAATTTAGGTTTATTAGTATGTTAATGGTGATTAAAAATTGAGTAGTGTATTTAGTGCTTAATTAGTGTGAAATTTGTTGTTAGGCCAAGGAGATGAACAATCGTTGGGCAATAATCAATGAGGAAGTAAGGGCAAGGAGAAACCTAATTAGGAGGAAGAAAAGAGTGAAGAGAAGTAGACTTTTTGAGGTATGAACATTTGACAAAAATTCAATATGGAAAAAATATTGATTTTTGATTTTATGATATTATGTATAATTGTGTATTTAATTATTAATATTTTGATTGAGTGATAAATTGGTGATTAAATGATGTCATGAATGTGAAAATAAAAATTAGAATATGATGTTGATGCATGAAGAAGGAAATTGTAGGATTTATTGAAGTGATGAAAATTTGTCTTATGCACAGTGACTATTTTTCTGGTCATAACTTGAATTTTAGAAATGATTTTTGAGTGTTTCTTATTGAGTTAAAAATTTAAGACATAAGACTTCAACATTTATTTAGACTATTAGATCCGGATATGCCTACATTTAGGTGTAAAATGGGCTCAAAGTTCAAACTATAAATCTGTCTAGTAAAATACTGGATAGAATGAAATGAATATAATTGAGTGAAAAATTCATAACCTGTGCTAACAAATTCGGTTTGATGTAATTTTAGTTGGTAATTAAAGATAAGACATGTATCTATATTTCGTTAGTTGATCACATGTCCAAATTCCATTTAAAAATAGACAAACAAATACAAGGAAATATGAGACATAAATTCTGCCTGAAATATGACAGTTTGTATATATGAGTTTATTGTTGAATTTTATTATAGAAAAATATATTGTTTGACTTTTCTTATATTTATAATGATTTAATGAGTATGGTGTTGTAATATATTTAATGAAGATTATTGCATTTATGAGAAATTATATTAGCATTTCATACCTAATTGATGTAAATAATAATAAAGGTAAGAAACATGATTAAACCCTATAACATCTAGTCGAGAACTAGAAAATTGGATAGATTGACATGCCAATAAAATGGTGGAAATGTAGACACTAGAATATAGTGCTGGAATTTAATTTATGTAGGCACTAGAAAATAGTGCTGAGATTTAATTTATATAGGCACTAGAAAATAATGCTGAGATTTAATTTATGTAGACACTAAGAAATAGTGTTGAGTTTAAATTACATAGGCACCAAAAAGATGCTGAGTTATCATTGAAAATGTAGGTGTTAAATGTTGAGTTATCAAATGATTAAATAGGCGCCGAGTATACTGCTGAAGAGCACAAACCATGTATCTAATGTTTAGTTTTGGTCTAAAATATTGTGGGCTATCAAATAAATAAAAAAAATGTAAATTATTAAAATGAGTGTCTTTTATTATTATTAATGAATTTTAATATGCTTAATGAATGAAATGTTATAATTGATAAATTATACATTTTGTATTATTCATATGGTTTTTACTTAATTTGAATGTTTTTGCACACTTAGAAATTTAATTGTAATTGAATAAAATTGTATTTTAGAGATATTTATATAATTATTGGATGATTGTCAAATGTACCACTAAGCTAGTAGGTTAGTGCGTGTGTTTCACGTGCAGGTTAGTAGAAATAGCTGTTGTATTAGGACGACCGAAGAACCTGAAACTCTAAAATCAAATTACAGCAGTTTAATTTTCTTTTTGTATATTTTGGTATTTTTTGTATAATTAAATTTTAAAAATTGTTTTGTTGTAAATTTGTGGCATGTAGGATTTATAAAAGTGTGAATTTGTAATTAATATATTTGGTATTATTTTTAAATGTAATTCTGAATATTATTAGTCTAATGAATGAGTACTTTTAAATCAAAATATTTATATCACTAATTATATATTTAAACGATATATTGAAAAAAATTGTAATAAATATTCCGCTAATAGCAAACTCGAATTTAAAATAACTTAATACAATAATTTAACCATTGATTTTTACAATAATGAGCTTGGTAGTACTTCCATACACTATTAATGGCTAGTAGGGTAAGGTAGCGCTATAAATTATATAGACATATAAAGAAAATGAGCAGGATGGCTTAAGTTCAGTGAGAGCGTTTCTGTTTCACAACCCTGATCTAACTCAAACTATACTCACAAGCGTATGAGCCAATTGTAATACTAACAAGATTACTTTTGAGAATGATCTCTCATGGAATTCGTTAGCTACCAATGAACAATGAAATAAAATCCTAAACACTCTAATCAAGTTTCAGTATTTTGATTAAACAAGAAACAATGAACTATTGTAACTAAGATCACAGTAGAAATTAATAAAAGTAACCTATGAGAGAAAATATGAACTTAGCTCACAACCCCTAACTTGCATTCCCCTTAACAAATTAAAACTAATGAACTTAGATTTTATGACTTTTTCCTTTAAGCACTAATTAATCAAACTAATGACTTAATTAGCGTTCAACCCTGTTTTTAGGTTAAATTATAAATAGTTTGTCTAAAAACTCAGCCTTATGATTTCCATTTAAAGTTCAATAATTGGTGATCAAACAACTATCAAGCTAAAAACTTATCAAGCACAATTGAATTTGAGAAAAAAAATATTCATTCATCAAAAAGATAAAATAAGTGTCATACAAATTGGAATTGCTCATTAAGCACCCATTAAAATAGTTTAGCCTAGCATCATAATAATAGTGATTATATCTATTTTGATGACTAAGTTAAACATGAAAAAAAATATAGATGATAGGAAAAGCTCCCTGAAATTCCAAGGAAGGAAACAATGTTGTTGCTAAAACACTTATCGAAAACGCTTTTTTAGTCATAACATAAGTATGAAGTTATAAATCTAAAAGTCCTACTTGAAATTTATCTCTAAAGATATAAAAATTCCTAAACAAAAGATAATCTCCCACAAAGTTGTTTTTTAAATCAACATTTTTCTCTAAAGTTTGGGTTCCACTTGTTCATAATAAAAGTTTGAACATGACTGGACTCTACAACAAAAGGATCATCAGGCATGAAACATCTTGTTTTAGTATTATACTCATCACACTTTTGATGATTCTTCACGTATGACAGAAAATAGTGATATGGAAACAATGCGCTCATGCCAAAGATGCACACTCGCAATAAAAGGATAGGCTTCAAGATCTTTGCACCCACTTCAAAGTCTTATGCTAGTGCTGTAGTGGAAGGAACTCTACAACACGTGAAATATGTGAAAGAATTCCTAATGGGCATGAAAAAATGTTATGCACGTGACACTAGCTAGCTCCCTCACGTTTGTGACAAGGTGTCACACACATGACACCTTGTTCTCCCACTACAACTTTTCTTCAACTCATGCCAACACAAAATTAAAACCACTAAGTACCTAAAACATGCTAAAAACTTATAATTAAGCACTAAAAACATTAATAAAAACTATACTAAACAAAAACATATCAAATCCACATCTGGGTTGCCCATGTCTAGAATATTGGACAATGCAATATAAAACCAAAAACAAGGTTATGTATTCAGATACATGGTAAACCGGTAACCCATTATATGGAAAAAAGTGGAAATTTATGTTAAATAAATATAATGAATGCTATCTAAAAGTGAAAATATATAGATGCACTTTTGTGTATATGACATGAATGTGTAAAACCAATGAGCTAGGTATGTAATATTTTATATTGAAAAAGATGGTATGATCAAATGCATAAGGTATGTATAAAATATGTATATCACGTTATGTATGATTTCTTACTAGAATTTTTCTACCTATATGTACCACTAAACTTTCAGTAGCATAGCATAATGGCTGTCTTGCATGCATGTTTGGAGCCGTTAGACAGTTGAGTTGATGTGAAGAAAAGTTCAAGCCCGTTAGAGCAGTTAGAGTAGACCCATGTTTGGGTTGGTTTCACTTTATTCATTTTGTTTGTTTTGATTTATTCATGCTTTTCAATAAATAAGGATATGTAATTGAAGTTGATTATTTTGAATATTTTGAATAAGGATGATTTTGTAAGGAACGTCTATTGTTGCCCAAATCATATTATTTATAAATATGGATTTTGATACAGAAAATTTGATTTATACACTATATAAATATCCATGATATACAGGCATATGAGTAGGAAATGGATTAAGTCATGTAATATGGAAAAAGTTTTTAAATGGAATAGATTTATAAGGCATCCAGTCATGTGGAATTCACTTGTATAGTGGGATTATGTCGTACTATATGGGTAAATATTACATTTAGTAGTATAAGAGTTTAGGTTTAGGCGGTTCTAGACTTAAGTGATGCATGCATTAGTGTGGCTTGTTTGACTCTAACTTAGGCTAATTCTCTATCAACTTGTAGGAATAGAGAGAGATGGAATTTGAATCGAATGATATGGCTGAGAGCCATAGCTCTCCATATACCGAGGCACTGAACTAATCTAGTGCTACTAGTGTTTAGGATTTGGATATTGTACCAGTCTCAACCAAGTAGACTCCTGAATAGGCGGATCATGGTTAGATTCCTTTGATGCAGTAGATTGCTATAGTTGTACCATAGCTAGTACTATAGCTCCACCTTCACCACTGAAGCCAAAGGTACAACTAGACAAACTCTATATGTACGGAGCCAAATAATTTTTGGGAACCAAAGATGATGATCCAATTGTTTAGAATATTAGATAAAAAAGATTAAAAGGGTTTGTGATGAGTTTGAGTTTACTACTGATCAGAAGGCCAAGTATGCCATATCCTTACTTCAGGAGAATGCTTATGACTGATGAAAATCAATCCTATTGAAACTAGAGGTTCCTCAACCAGTGACATGGAACTTCTTTGTTGTTTAATTTAAGAAACAATATGTCCCTCAAGTTTATATAGATGAGAAAAAAAAGAGAATTTTTGAGTCTCAAGTAGGGAAATATGACTGTCATTGAATATCATAGGGAGTTTACTCGACTGAGTTAATATGCAAAAGGATTAAATGTTGATGAGATATAAAAGTGTTGAAGATTTGAGGATAGCCTTAATGCAGAGAATGGGAATTGTGTGACTGCACTCTAGCATGTCAGTTTAATTAAGCTGGTCTCATCTACCATTAGTGTGGAGAAGAGAAAGAGAAAGAAATAAAAAAAAATGTCGTCAGATAGACATCAACTCAAGTGGCCCAGACTATAGGTAAGAAGGGTCGATACTACAAAGGACAATCATATGGTAGGAGTTAGGGGTAGAGCAAGAGCCACTTACAGGGTGTACCACATATCCCTCTAGAGCTACATCGACAACTAGTAAAAATTAGACACATACTACTAATGAGAGTTCTCCAGTTTGCGGCACATGCCATAAGAGTCATAGAAGAGAATGTTGGATGAATACAAGTGATTGCTTCAGATGTGGATCTAAGGAGCATATGATGAGGGATTTTCCTCTAATTACTGGTAGTGCACTTACTCAAATTGCACGATCAACTCTGGCTCAAACTAGACACCAAACTAGAGAAAGTCATTTAGAACCTATCTAGTCCACTTCAGAGACAATTAACAGCCTAGGATAGACCAAGTTCCAGCCAGAGTGCTATGAGGGCTAGAGAGGACCAAGAAACTACTGACATGATTGTTGGTATATTTTCTTTATATAACTCAAATATTTATGCATTAATTGATCTAAGTTCCATACATTCTCATATATGCAAAGCAAAACTATACAACATGGTATAATCAGTGAAAAACTTAAGTATGAGATAAAGGTCACAAACCCCTTAGGTCATAGTGTGATGGTGAATCGGATATGCATAGGGTGTGTATTGATTGTGCATAAGAAAGAGTACCCTATAGACCTGATAGAATTACCTTTTCATGAATATAATGCCATTTGGAGTATGGATTGACTTCATAGCATGGAGTAGTAGTAAACTGCAAGGCAAAATATATTGTACTTAAAATAGTTAAACATGGAGATGTATTAGTGGACGGTGAGTAGTTTCCACAACCTTCATGGGTTACTTCTATCTTGAAAGCTGAGAGAATGATGAGAAAGGGGTGTGAAGCCTATTTGGCTCTTGTTTTTTACACCATAAATGGAGGTCCAGAACTGATGTATGCACAGGAATCAGGCATGAAGGACATGAAGGACAATCTCTTATCAATGGAGTGGAGCAATCTTATATCATTGAAATTGGCCTAAAAAGAGTTCAAAAGCCTATTAATTTGATCAAAATGCTTATGGGGTGTGTTCCAAATCATATGAGGCAAAAATGGATCTTTGAGAGAAATAATGGTCTAAAATTCACAAACAAGCTTATGGGCCAATACTACACAAAGGGAAGCCTAAAGTGAAGATCAAGTGAGTCTTTCATGAAGATTCAATTCAAATGGGCTAAACAAGGCAAAGTCCATAAAATTGAAGATTACAAGTCATGTGCAAGTCATGTGCAAATCATGTGCTAGGAGTCATGTGCCAAACATGTGCAAGATGTGCCATATGTGTGCAAGATATCATATGCCAACCATATGCTCAAGATCATGTGCCATGCATGTGTTTACTTATGGGATTTGGGCTTAACTTGTAATTGGGCTTAATTATGTATATGAGCTACCTATTTTAATTATCATAAACTTTAATTAGTGTTAGGCATGTGGGCCAAGGTATGAAGCCTAACCTACCACCTTAATTTGGTTTCAAGAAGATTTTAATTAGTTGTCCTTATTTTAGAAGAATTTGGGTTCTTAGTTATCATATCCTTGTTTTTAAGGGATTAAGATTAACTTGAATGTAAATCCCTACCTTTAACGGATTATATTAGATTTTAGCTATCCTTTAGGATTTGGGTTAGATTAGGACTTAGTTATCCTTTTCCATAAAGGATTCCAAAAGACTTAGGGCTATAAATACTCATTTAGGCTTATTTTACAAGGAATGAATGAATAAAAATGAATTTGAGTATTCTTTTTAAAGTGAGGCAAATTTGCATCTCTTTACTATTTTTAGGAACTAGTTACTTATTAAGTGATATTGATTGTGGCATGACTATTCTTAATAATCCTTAATAATTCTTAATATTGCTTGGTTTTTTGCTACATTGGTTAGCATTGGGTCAGATTCGATCTATGATCACCATAGCTTAAGGTTTGTTTACCTTGTCTTATTAAGAGGTTTCAAGGTACGATCTTTAGGGTTTCACATAAGTTTGACATGAGTTGCACATGACTTGTAATCTTCAATTTTATGGACTTTTCCTTGTTTATCCCATTTGAATTGAATCTTCATGAAAGACTCCCCTGATATTCACTTTAGGATTCCCTTTGTAAGTATTGGCTTATAAGTTTGATTGCAAATTTTAGGCTTATTGTAGCTATCAAATATCCATTTCTGCCTTATATGGTTTGAAACACACCCTATAGTAATTTTGATCATATTAATGGGCTTTTCAACTCTTCTTAGGCCCCTTTCAATGATATAAAATTGTTCCATTCCATTGACAAAAGATTGTCCTTCTTGTCCTTCATGCATGGTTCCCGTGCATATATCATTTTGATTCCATCAAGGGCATACCTACAGTTAATGAATTTTCGAATATCTTTCCAAATGATTTATCAAGGTTACCACCTAAAAGAGAGGTTGAGTTCTACAAAGAGCTCACCCTTGGCATAACACCATATCAATAATGTTGCCCTGATATTGAGCCAAGAAGGGGGGGTTGAATTGGAGTTTAAAAATTTAACTTTAAAGTGCAGAAATAAAAAGTTAAGTTTAGAAGGGATAGATAAATTTGACACAAGGATTTTTATAGAGGTTCGGGTGTTAACAAACCCTACTCCTCTCCCCAATCGCAATTGGGAGTTTCACTAACACACTAAGTGTTACAATGGAGTTTTACAAGCTCACTCCCAACTATGGTGTTTCTCACAATGGCTCACACCTAACCCTGAAATCCCTTGTATTTTGATGGCTCACATAATAACCAATTCCTTGTGTTTTACAGGCTCACACAAACAACATTTACTTTGTGTTTTACAGGCTCACACAAACAACATTTCTTTGTGTTTTAGAGGCTCACACAAATAACCTTTTTTTTGTGTTTTAGAGGCTCACACAACTAACCTTTATTTTTGTTTTAGAGGCTCACACGACTAACTCTTACAAGTGTTCTACCCTTAACCCAGAAATACCCAAAACTCACTTGAGTAATAAATGATTACAGAGAGAAACACTTACAAATCTTTATTGCTCAATAAATGATAAGCAAAAAGATTTTCACAAAGAATAAATATTTGTTTTGAAAGTATTAAATGTACAAATAGCTTACAACAAGATTTTGATTCAAAGGATAGAAATACCCAAAACTCACTTGAGTAATAAATGATTACAGAGAGAAACACTTACAAATCTTTATTGCTCAATAAATGATGAGCAAAAAGATTTTCACAAAGAATAAATATTTGTTTTGAAAGCATTAAATGTACAAATAGCTTACAACAAGATTTTGATTCAAATTATTAGCTATCCTCTTGTTCTGAATGCATAAATGACTTGTATTTATAATCCCATGGTGATTTATAGCCGTTAGAATGCATTTAATACGAAACTAGCATTGCACCAACCCTAATAATTGCGCCTGACATTTTTCTCTTTCATCTTTCACGGGCATGACTATGTTTGTCAAGGTTGTGACTGTTCTTCCAAGCCGTGACTGAAGTGGTGACCTTGGCTGTGAAGCATTCTGGAAGGTTTTGAAATATTGGGTCACGGGCGTGACAACCTTCCAAGCCGTGATCCAAGTGGTGACTTTGGTCGTGAAGCTCTCTGAAAGAATTTGTCATATTTGTTCATAGACGTGACATTCTTTCACGAGCGTGACTAAAAAGTTCATTCACGGTTGCTATCTTCCTTCATGGCCGTTAACTTCAAATGTTGGTTTGTTGGCGGTTAGCTTCATCACGGGCGTGACACATATGGTCACGGGCGTGAACATGCCACTTCTTCAAATTTTATCTTTTTAAGATTAATCTTCCATTCTCCATTCTTGCTAACATATTTCATACCCTGTTCAATAGACTTAAAAAACAAGTATGTTAAATACAATATTGCTATTTTATTTGTTATCATCAAAATGACGAAAATACCCCTCAAGGTTCAACAAATAACGTTATACAAAATGGCTCCATCCAAAAAGAAAGAGCTGAAGGCTCAGTTGTAGGAGCTAATAGACAAGGGCTTCATCAGGCTGAATGTATCTCCATGGGGTGCATCGATGTTATTTGTGAAAAAGAAGAATGAGTCTCTGAGACTATGCATGGACTATAGACAACTGAATAAGGTGACTATCAAGAACAAATATCCCTTACCACAGATTGATGAATGATTTGACCAATTGAAAGGTCCAAGTGTATTTTCGAAATTGACTTAAGATCAGGGTATTACTAGTTAAGAGTTAAGGCAGAAGACATAGCTAAGACAATATTCAAAACTTGATATGGGCATTATGAGTTTGTGGTTATACCTTTTGGTTTAACCAATGCTCCAACAACCTTTATGAACTTGAAGAATAAGATGTTCAGGCCTTATCTAGACTAGTGAATTGTAGTCTTTATTGATGATATTCTAGTGTATTATAAGACACTTAAGAAGTATGATCAACATCTGAGAATAGTATTGCAGACATTGAAAGAATAGAAGTTGCATGCAAATTTCTCAAAATGTGTGTTTTGACATGTTGAGGTAGCTTTTCTTGGACACATTATGTTAGCATATGGGATAAGGGTTGATCCTAGTAAGGTAGAGGCAGTTATGAGTTATAAACCACCCTATAATATGATAGAAATCAAGAGTTTCCTTGGTTTTGTTGGTTATTATAGGAAATTTGTCAAAGACTTTTCAATGATTACTTTTCTTTTGACTAAGCTATTTAGGAAAGATGTAAAATTTGAGTGAATAGAGTAATGTCAAGACAGTTTTGACAAGCTAAAGATGTTAACAGACTCTCATTTTGACATAGCCAGTCTCGGATAATGAGTATGTCATTTACAGTGATGCTTCTCACAGTGGACTGGAATGTTTACTAATGCAAGAGGGCAAAGTAGTAGCATATGTTTCTAGGCAACTGAATGTTAGAGAAATGCTCTAAAAGTAATCAACTTTAGCACTTATTGTACAAATTTATTTGATTAATGAAAGACATTTTCATTAATTTGATATATGAGTTGATAGTGATCTTAAATCAATTAATGATGTCATTGACAAATAACATAGCATGAAAGAAATCATGACGAGATCATAATATTGAGATTCTTATTATGTGTAATTATATTAGTATCTAATTATCACTAGTCCTAGGATAAATAAGACATGACATTTTTAATCTGGATAGACTGACACATGTTATACTCCTTGATTAGATCAAGAAGTATATCTCATAATCTGTAGACATGAGATGTTTAGAGTTAACATGTGGATGCTTGCTAAGTGTAGCTAAGTACATTGGATGACCTGCTATGAGACGAACTTATGGATAATTTATTCAAATGTCAGTGATAGTTTCATCATAGCAATAGTGCAAGTATCCTTAGACTTAAGGTACTCAAGGATATCTTGATACTAATTATGTACTTTGATGTTATTCCTTGTTGCCTCAGGCAGGTTGCTCATAAGGTGGTGATTGGATACAACTTGAGATATTTGAAAGTAATTGGATAACCAATAAAGGATTTACCACTTCTGATAGAATGAGTGTATACCCATGGCCTCTTGTTGTGTCCATTACTTGGAAATCTCTGACCATAGTGGAAATGTCATGAAGATAGTCTTCATTGACATATCTAACAGAGTAATGAGCCTTGGGAACAAAAGCTAAAATTACTTAGGCTAGTGTGATGTAATCAGTCTAGTGAAAGTTAGTATATGTCCATACTCTGATTCAAGTGGGATATAGAATGGTAAAAGGATTAATTGCATGAAAAGTATCTATGGAAATGTTCGTAGTCAAACCACTGACTTTTCGATCAATTGAAAATCATGATGTGTTGTTAGATACCGCTCATGACTGCTTAAATTGATTATTATTTTAAGTGACCAACATAATTAGGAACTTAATGGGTTACATACATTGAAGATATAAAGAATGAGTAAAATGGTCTTGAATGGGATAAAAAAATATGAAAGAACTATTTCGGGTCGGATCATGATGAGATCGTACGAAAAAATTGCTTGAAGGAGTTACGGGCCCACGCAAGCTACTGGCCTGCTAGGTAGGCTAACAAAGCCTAGCTTCCCAGCAGCTAGCAGCTGGCTTAATTGGCCTTAATTATCCAATTAAGGAAAAGAACCCCAAAATCCCTCCTTTTGTCTCGGTCACTTTGTACCTAGATTAATTTTGTGATACAAATATTTTTGCAGAATTCAAAAGTCAGAATACTGCTTCTAGATATAAAATAAATTCAAAAAAAATTGTTATTTTTCATATTATCTCAAAATAGAGCATACACCATTGTTAGCACTTTGAGGTGTGTTCAACCAATTCTCTTGTAGTTTCTTCTCATATTTTTGCATCATTAATATTAAAGACATCCTAATTTGGATTGTTGTGGTTTGCTACAACCCAATAAGGTGAAAATTTGAAAAACAAATCAAGAAATTCTAAGGTATAATTTGTAATATTTATATTTTGATGAATTGGTTTTAACGGCAAAAATAAGATTCTTATTTCGGATTTTGAAAATTTTAATTTTTTGCTGCGTTTATGATTGAGATTCATCTTCAAAATCCTTCAGTTGTATTAGAGCCCCCTTGTGTCTATTAAAATTAATTTTAATTAAAAGTGCAATAGAATTGCATGGTTTTGATAGTTTTGGATCAATATGATTGAAAAATTGAAATTTATTTGTAAAATTTATTTTATATATTTTGTTTATTTGATATGATCATGGGATGATTAAGGATGATCATTTTGAACAAAAAATGGTTTGAATATGATTCAAATAATTAATTTTGGATTTATTTCAAAAATATTGAAAATTGCATTGTTTATAAACAGATGTTATTATTTGGCTTAATTGATGTGTTGTTCATATTTTTCTTATAATTTGATTATAAAAAAATTATTTATACATATTGAGAATGTGTTTAACCCTCTGGAAGTTTTAAATAATTAATTAAAAATTAATTTAATTACTTTTTTAAACAAACACAAAAATGGATTGTTTTGTAATACCCTGTGGGATTGTTTTGTTTGATTTTTTTGTATGTGATTTTTTTTGTTTTCAGTACTTTAAAATACTTTTTATGTGATTAAAATATGTTTTTTGATGTTATATATATAAAAAAAATTATTGTTCTCGAACTTAAATTTTTTAAAAAAATCTAGATATTGAATGAGTCGTTTTGAGTATCTAGGTATGTTGGTTAGTTTGTCTTAGTAATTTTGGCTTGTGCCAAAAATATTTTGATAAAATTGACCTGACATAAAGATGCTTAGAATGATAATTTGAGGTTCTAGAAATTTTTAGAAATTAATTTTGAATTAATTTAAATTAATAATAATAATTCTTCTATGACTAGAAATTGGTATGTATATTAAAATTAAATTATTTAATTTTAACATCATAATAATTTGATTTTAAGGTGAATTAATTCTGAAAATATTAAATGTAATTTAATTTGATTAAATATTAAATTCCACATTGAAATGACATACAAAATTAAGTTAACCGCAACAACACAATAGACAATTTTGATTCAAGCATTGAATCGATTTTTAAATTGAAATCCAAAGTTATCATTATTTAAATTTATTTTATGCATTAAAAAATGCATGTTAGAGGTATATGAAAAGACATGATGGATGATTATGCACTTAGGCCCAATGTGATTGAGCATGTATGATATTATTTTGTTTTATGGTAAATGGAGCTTGCGTGTCCCTGCCTCTCTATCTTTTTTATGTATTTATATTCTCATCTTACTCTCTTCAAATGTAAATTAAAGTTTTCTATACTTTGAAATATCTAATTAGATTACATGGGGTTATGATAGAATGGAGATATAAAGGAGCAAGAAGCAAATAAGGTGATGGCATAAACAATAAGACTTATAGGAATTTGATTTCTATTTTTGATTGTAAATTCATGCATATACTTAGGTAAGACCTAATCAATCTCTATTTGACTCAATAGATTGACTTTAATATGTCCATAATCATGTCATATAGTAAATGCAACTATCTTTATATATCCATGTGATGAATGTATGATATATAAAAGCATGCAATAATATCATGATGAGACTTAACAAAAAAATCCCTCACTAAATAAATAATTAAGTCTTACACCTTCCATTAATGTGGGGAGAACCAAAGTTCTTCTAGAGTTAGGATTGTTAAGTTTCTTCAAGCTCATTCTATAAGAATATGTTCAAACCATTGAAATTAGATTTCATGATTCATGGGTCGGACTTAATCGATATCATTAGCTTGTTGGATTTGCACCAAGGTTAATGTGTATTAGAGATAAAGTTGGGTTATTGTACATGAGATGTACACATATCAAGAGTTGATAGTCTAATGTATGTGCACACATCAATTAGCTGATAGCACAAGATTCAATAGTTGGATAAATAAGGCAATTGATATGGATTAGATACCTACTAACCAAACTAAGGATAGTTTGTTGTGTTGCCTCAAGATTATTCTTAGCTAGTTGGATATCAACCCATTAGAAGAACTTCCATATAGGTTCTTTCGGGTTCATAATGAGGGCTATGGATTCACAATAAAATAGTGGGAGTCGTAATGAGATTTATTAAAGACCTAATAAACATACATTTTCATGAACATTCTAACATGCTCTATTTTACATATAGGTTGCTAGAATCATCATCATGATGACAAGTGTTAATTTACGATCACTAATGGAGTCAAATAAGTTGAATAGGCCTAACTTTTTAGATTGGTTAAGAAATTTGAGAATAGTTCTAAAATCCAAAAAATTTGGCTATGACCTAGATAAGGCACTCCCAATCCCCCCACTGCTAATGCTTCTAAAGATGTTCAGAAAGCATATCAAAAGCATCTCGATGATAGTGAGATGGCAAACGTTTTATGCTTGCTACTATGTGAGCTAAGTTGCAAAAGCAACATGAGGTTATGGATGCTTGTTCCATAGTCTTATCTAAGAGAGCTTTTTGATGAGCAAACAAGTTCTGAAAAGTTCAAAACTTCAAGGCTACTCTTTCGCACTAAGATGGTTAAGGGGACATTTCCAGTCCAATATGTATTGAAAATGAATGTCTATATTGAGAGGTTGACCACCTCGAAATTTTGTGATGGATAATGAATTAAGTATTGATTTAATTCTAACTAGTTTTTCCTATAGTTTTTTACATTTTTTGCTCAACTATAGGATGAATTGAATCACCACCACTATTCCTGAGATGATCAATATACTCAAAACAGTTGAGCCATCCATCTAGAATGACAGTAAGTGATGCAATAACCACCTAGAATCTAAGTCTAGACAACCTCCAAATCAATTTGATACAAATCTTAAGTTTAACCAATTGCAATATTAGACTCTTCACCCCCAAAACAACAAGGAATTGGTAACAAAGAGTATGAAGAGAAAATTGGATTCACGCCATAAATTAATTACCAACCTGATAAGTGAAAACAATTCTTGGTATATTAATGGAGATCACACCTCCCACTTGAAGAACACTCAAATTTTGATCTTAATCACCAATTTGATTGTCTTACACGCATAAGGAGGTATTTATACCTCTACAAACCAAACCCTTAGTGCAAAAATGAAGAAAAGACCAATCTGACCCTAATGACTTAAGGAAAAACGAATGAGCTTAATTTTATAAGGCCTACACACCTAAGACAAGTTAAAATAAGGATGATCATGTGTCTTTAAATGAAATCACATTCCAACAATTAAAATAAAACAGCCCATAAAATTTAATCTTAGGCCTAACCATGACATAACATTAGTCCACTTTAACATAACATATTGCACATGAGTTGAACCTTGTAATATAGACTTCTTCTCTAGCCCATTAGGCTAGTTGTCTTCACCATCACATGCCCCAATGAGTGTTACAAGCTTTGGATCGCCAACTGATTCCATCTCTTCAAGCCTGACCCAAACCTCTTCCTTGATATCTCTTGTCACCAAGCTTTGAATATACATTTGCAAGGCTTCCTTGAGCTTGTTTCTACTTGATCTTTTGATTGGACCAGGTGGCATCATTAATCCATCTCCTCTATGGCATGTAAGATCATTTTTGTTGTCTTGGCTTGCATCAGTAAGGCTATGATGTTGGTGGAATCTTCTGATTCCAAGAAGAAGAACCTTAAGAAGAAGAAGAAGTCCATGAAGCCAAAGGAAGGTGTGGCAAAAAAGAAGGCCAATGAGACTGCTCCAAAAGGGACATGCTTCCATTATGGTAAGGATGACCATTGGAAGAGAAACTACAAGGTCTACTTGGAATCCTTGAAGAGGAAGGCATCTGATGCCCTATCTAATTTAGATATTTTTATCATTGAAATTAATACTATTTCCAATAATGATATATGGTTATTAGATACCGGTTGTGGCTCACACATATGCACTGATTTATTGGGTTCAAGGAATAGTAGGCAGCTAATAAGGGAGAGTCAGACCTGCACATTGAAAATTAAGCAAGAGTTGCTGCAATAGTTGTAAGAACTTATGTATTGACGCTCCCTAATGGGGTTATGTTAAATTTTGATATTTGTTATTATATATCTACTTTGCTAAAAACATTATTTATGTTCTAGTTTCAATAAATATGGTTTCCATTTAGCTTTTAGTAGTAATTGTCGTTCTATGATGTTGAATGGTATTCGTTATGCTAGCAGTACATTATGCAATGGAATATACATATTAGATATGTCAAATCCAATTTTTAAACATCAATGATAATAAAAGGTTAAAAGAAGATATGTTGAAATCATATTACTTATGGCATTGTCGTCTTGGTCATATATGTGAGAAATGCATGGCTAAGCTACACAAGAGTGGTAGTTTGGGGTCATTTGATTATGAATCATATGACACATGTGAATTTTGCTTATTAGGAAAAATGACTAAATTACCCTTTAAGGGAAAAGGTGAACATGCTAAAAGGCTTTTAGACTTAATACATTCGGATGTATGTAGTCCAATGTCCCCACATGCCAGAGGTGGTTTCATTTGCTACGTTACTTTTATCGTTGACTACTCACGATATGGGTACGTGTATCTTATGAGATACAAATCTAAGGCCTTCGAAAAGTTCAAAGAATTCAAAAATGAAGTAGAGAAATAACTTGGTAAAAGTATTAAAACACTTCAATTAGATCAATGAGGTGAATACTTGAGCCAATAGTTTCTAGATTATCTTAGGGATAATGGGATATTATCTCAATGGACTCCATCTTACACACCACAACACAATGGTGTGGTTGAAAGAAGAAACCAAATCCTATTAGACATGGTAAGGTCTATGATGAGCTTTGCAGAACTCCTTAAATTCTTTTGGGTTTATGCATTAGAGATTGTCGTTTATATATTAAATGGAGTCCTTTCGAAGTCAGTTGATGTTACTCCATATGAGATATGAAATAACAAGAAGCCCACACTTTCTTACATGAGAGTTTGGGGTTGTCCTGCTTATGTGAAGCAGATAGAGTCAGATAAGTTGGAAGCTAAGTTTAACCACTGTTTGCTTGTGGGATATCCAAAAGCATCATATGGATGTCAATTCTACCACCCCTTGGAATAAAAGTGTTTGTTTCAAGATATGTTATCTTTTTAGAGAGAGAAATTCTTCTAAAAGGAGATAGTGGGAGAAAAATTGAACTTGAGGAAGTTCAAGATGCTCAAGTAGACATTGATCAACTGCTTGAACCAAATCATGTTATTCATATAGAGGATATAGCAGCTTAACCTTTTGAAGCATAAAAGCTTCATAGGTCAAGTAGGATATGTACTATTCCTGAGAGATATGGATTTCTCATTAGTGAACAAAATTAAATATTGCTCATAGAAAATGATGAGCCTACAACCACTGAAGAAGTATTGAATAGTTTAGAATCTGAAAAATGCCTTCAAGCCATGAAGTCAGAAATGGATTCCATGTATGAAAGCCAAATATAGACTTTGGTTGACCAACCTAGGGATAAAGCCTATAGGGTGAAAGTGGGTTTTCGAGAAAAAAAACTGACATGGATACTAATATGGTTACCTACAAAGCTAGACTTGTAGTTAAATGTTATCGTCAAAGATAAGAAATTGATTATGATGAAACCTTTATCCTACCTATGGTTAAATCCATAAGAATACTCTTAGTCATTGCTGCTCATTATAATTATGAGATATGACAAATGGATGTAAATATGACTTTTCTTAATAGATATCTGACCGAGGATGTATACATGACACAAGCAAAAGGCTTCATTTCCAAAGATGGCAAAAAGGTATACGAGCTTTAAAGATCTATTTATGTATTAAAGCAAACATTCAAAAGTTGGAATATTTGGTTTGATGAGACAATAAAATAGTTTGGTTTCTTACAAAATCTAGATCAACCTTGTGTATACATGGAGGTTAGTGAGAGTGCAATTGTATTCCTTGTGTTACATGTAGATGACATATTGCTAATGGGAAATGATGTCTTAGCCTTACAATCAATCAAATTTTAGTTATCCAAGAATTTCTTTATGAAATACCTTGGAGAAGCAGTCAATATTTTAGGGATAAGAATCTATAGAGATAGATCTAAAAGATTGCTTGTTCTTTAATTGTCACATACATAGATAAAATGCTAAGGAGGTTTAGCATGGAGTAGTCCAATAGAGGATATAATCCCATGACCCATGGGATTACTCTCTCAAAGTCTACGTGTCCAACGACACAAAATGGGAGAACACATATGAGTTTGATTCCATAAGTTTCAGCTATAGGATCAATCATATACGCTATGTTATGTCTAAGACTTGATATTTCATATGCTCTAAGTGTCACGAGTAGATAGTAATCGGACCTTGGTGAGGGTCATTGGATGCCTATTAAGAATATTCTTAAGTACTTAAGAAGGACTAAGGATGCATTCTTGATATATGAAGATGAAGATCTTGTTTTGAGTGGGTATATCAATGTCAGCTTCCAATCTGACAGGATGACTCAAAATCCTAGTCAGGTTATATATTCATAGTAAATGATAGAGCAGTCAATTAGAAGAGTTCCAAATAGGAAATGACTTTTGATTCCACGACTGAATTAGAGTACAATATAGCTTCTGAAGTAGCAAAGGAAGTAGTTTGGATAAAGAAATTTATCATGGAACTTGGAGTGGTTCCTAACATTGTTGATCTAATACAATTGTATTGCGACAATAGTGGAGCTATTACACAAGCAAATGAGCCACGATTTCATCAAAGATCCAAACATGTACTCAAAAGATACCATTTGATTAGAGAAATCATCGGTAGGAATGATGTAAAGATAAAAACAGTGCCCACTGATCAGAATATTGTTGATCTTTTAACTAAGCCATTTCCCTAAAATAAATATGATTCTCATGTACTCACCTATGGAATTAAACACAAAGACGATTGGCTTTAGTGCAAATGGGAGGTTGTTAGAAAAGAGCTCTAAAGGGAATTACCTTTAGCACTTATTGTAAAAAATTATTTGATTAATGAAAGACATTTTCATTCATTTGATATATGAATTGATAATGATCTTAAATCAATTAATGAGGTCTTTGATACATAACACAACATGAAGAAAATCATAATGAGATTATGATATTGAGATTCTTATCATGTGTACTTATGTTAGTATCTAAATTATCTCTAGTCATAGGATTAATGAGATAGGACATTGTTAATCCAGATAGACTAGTACATGTTATACTCCTTAATTGGATCGAGCAGTTGATCTCATAATTTGTAAACATGAGATATTTAGAGTTATCATGTGGATGCTTGTTAAGTGTAGCTAAGTACATTGGATGACCTACTATGAGACAATCATATTGATAATCTATTCAAGTGTCAGTGATAGTCTTATCATAGCAATGGTGCAAATATTCTTAAACTTAAGGTACTTAAGGATATCTTAGATGTCAAATCTGTACTTTGATGTTATTCTTTATTGCATCAGGGAGGTTGCTCATAGGGTGATGATTGGGTACAACTTGAGATATTCAAAAGTAATTGGGTAACCAACAAAGAATTTAGCGCTCCTGATAGAATGAGTGTATACCCATGGCCTCTTAACGGGGTCATTACTCGGGAACCTCTAGTCATAGTGAAAGTGTCATAAAGATAATCTTCACTGACATATCTAATAGAGTAATGAGTCTCAGGGACAAGAACTAAAATTACTTGGGCTAGATATGATGTAGTCAGTCTAGTGGGTATTGACACATGTCTATACTCTGAACCAAGTGGGGTATAGAATGGTGAAAAAATTAATTACATGTAAATTGTCTATGGAAAGGTTTGTAGTCAAACCACTGATTTTTCGGTTAATAGGGGGTCATGATACTCATAACTTGCTTAAATTAATTGTTATTTTAATAGTCAACATAATCGGAAACCTAATGGGTCGCATGTATTGGAGATGTGAAGAAAGATTAAAATGGTATTGGATGAGATCCAAAAATATGAGAAAATTAGTTCAGGTCGGATCGCGATGAGATTGTCTGAAAAAATCACTTCAGAGGGTCACGGGCATGCATAGTCTACTGGCCTGACCAGTGGCCAGCAGCTTGCCAAATTGACCTTAGTTAACCAATTAAGGCCAATTAAGGCAAAAACCCCAGAATTCCTCCCCTTATCTTGTGCACTTTGTATCTAAACTAATTTTGGAGTAAAAACTTTTTTGAAAAATTCAAAAGTCAAAATATTGTTTTTAGAAATAAAATAAATTCAAAATAATTGTTATTTTTCATATTTTTTCAAAATAGAGCACACACCATTTCTAGCACTTTAAGGTGTGTTCAACCATTTCTCTTGTAGTTTTTTCTCATATTTTCATGTAGATTAACATTAGAGACATCCTAGTGTGAATTGTTATAGTTTGCTACAACCCAACAAGGTGAAAATTTGAAGAACAAATCAATATATTACAAGGTATAATTTATAATCTTTATGATTTGATGAATTAGTTTTAATGGCACAAGCAAGATCTTTGTTTTGGATTTTGAAAATTTTAATTTATCACTACATTTATGAATGAGATTCATCTTTAAAACTCTTCATTGAAAACACATAAAAAGAATTACCCCACATATGACTTGGAGTTGACTACCATTGTCATTGCATTAATAAGGAGATGGCACCACTATCTTTATGGGGAGAAATTTTTCATCTGCACAGACCATAAGAGTCTAAAATACTTTCTCCACAGAGAGAACTTAATTTGACATAGAGGCGGTGGTTAGAATTGTTGAAAGATTATAATTGTGTTATTGATTACCATATAGGAAAGGCAAATATAGTTGTCGATACATTGAGTAGGAAGATAGTGGTAGAGTTATTCGACCTACACTTAATTAGAAGATTAGAGACACACAGCAGCATGATAGTGAGCTTATTGAGACAACCAAGTTGGTCTCTAAAGAGGAAAGACTAGGATATACAGTTGAGACTGATGGTTGACTTTATTATAAGGGTGGTTTATATATGCCCAATGTTGATGAGTTGAGACAAAGGATCATATAGGTGGCAAATGAGACCATATATGTTATGCGCTCAAGAAGCAATAAGATGTATCATGATATGAAGAGTAAGTATTGGTGGGCAATTATGAAGAAGGACATCACATAGTACACAATTAGATGTCTGACTTTTCAACATATCAAGGGAGAACATCATGTACTGTCATGGTTATTGTAGCTTATCAATTTACTGGAATGGAGATGGGAGCAAATTACTATGGGTTTCATGATTGGATTTCCAATGACTTCTAAGAGATATGATGTCGTATGTGTTATAGTGGATAGACTTACAAAGTTAGCTCACTTTTTGCCTATTATGAGGGATTACCCTTTGAGCAACCTAGTAGAAATTTATGTTAGTGAGATAGTACAATTTCATGGAGTACTAGTCTCCATTATTTCAAATAGGGACCCCAGGTTTATTTCTCAGCTTTCATGTAGTCTACGAAGAGCTTTGGGTACCGAGCTCAGTTTTAGCACAACCTTCCATCCCTATATAGATGGATGGTCAAAGAGGGTTATACAAATATTAGAGGATATGATGAGGAGTTGTTTGATTGAGTTTGAGGGTAGCTGGGATAGATATCTTCCTTAGATGGCATTGCTTACAACAATAGATATCAGTTTAGTATTGAGAAGGCACCTTATAAGGCACTTTTTGGTAGGAAGTATTGTACACCCCTTTATTAGACATAACTCAATGAGAGAAAGCTAGTAAGGCCAAACTTAGAACATGAGATAGAGAAAAATGTATGGGTTATCTAGGAATAATTGAGGGCAACTTTATATGGGTAAAAATCATATGTGGATCTCAAGAGGAGAGATATAGAGCAATGGGAGACAAGGTTTTTCTAAAAGTTTTCCCATGGATGAAAGTCTTAATATTTGGGAAGAAGGACAAGTTAAGCCCGAGATTCTTTGGGGCTTATGAAGTTTTAGAGATAATTGAACCGGACGTTGATAGGCTCATCTACCACCAGAGTTGAGCAAAATGCATGATGTGTTCCACATTTCTATGTTGAGAAGATACATGTCGGATTCCTCTCAAGTTATTCCAGTTTAGAGCATTGAAATGAGAGTGGATCTAATATATGAGGAAGAGCCAATTCAAATTCTAGCTAGAGAGATCAAGGAGCTTAGAAATAAGCGAGTACCATTAGTCAAATTCTTATAGAGAAATCATGTAATAGAAGAGGTTACATGGGAAAGTGATGAAAGCCCAACATCCATAGCTATTTAGATATCATAAATTAGGTAATTTCAGGGATAAAATTCTTTAAGGGGGAGAGAAATATAACACCCGTTAGTTAGGACTTAGATATAACATGTAATAAGAGTATATAAGTGGTTATAGGTGTTGGGATTTGAAAATAGTTAAAAAGACAAGAAAAAGTGAGATGTCGTAGGGTTCACACTCGTGAATATAATCTCATGGCTATGAATGTCATGAAATAAAAAATTTTGAAGTTTAACAACTTCACGGTCATGAAAGATATAATCACGCCAATGAAGCCTTACAATTTAAATTGTGAAGTTTTGTGTTTTGTCAGAAACTCTCATTTTTCCATCCCAAAACCCTAGCCACCAGATTCTTACTATACTAGAGACAATTACCTTCAATTCCCTTCAATTATTAGCCTTGATAATAAGAAACTCCCATAATAAACAAGATTAAAATTGATTATAATTAAGGGATTTCACCATTTCAAATGGGGCAAATTTGGGGTTTAAAGGAGAAATCGAAATTGAACCATAAACCATTTTGATTCTTCAAAATAGAGGTAAGAAATTACATTTCCCTTATGCTTTTATTAAGTTTAATTTGGTTTGATGTGGGGATTAGATTAAAGACCTATACTGAGAGTTTAAGATAGCTTTTTGCTTTGTTAATGATATAATGTTCACTTTAGATTGGTTAGTCAATAATGTGGATTCGGTTATGGTGTTAGGAAACAAAAAGAAGATAAAGAAATCCACCAAAGGGATTAGGCATGTGAGACAGGTTGATTATTAAGACTCTAATTTAGGCTTGTATATGTAGGCATCTAAATTCGAATTATGATATGCTAGTGTGTTGTTTGTGCAATTGACTTGTAATTTAGCATGAACTGATATATAAGTTATTGGAAATGTGAATATGTGACTTGTTAAATTTAGAATGCAAAAGGAATGTTGATAATTGAGGTTTAATGTTATTATGGCTTAATAATTAAAGCGTGAATCATAGTTTAAATGGTTAATTGATGAATATGCATGTTTATAGCTGGTTAACATGTTGAAAAGTGTTGACAGGAGTGGCTAGCATTAGTTAGCCTTAGAGTCATTGCATGTGGTGTGCATAATTGCCTTGTTTTAGTGCTGAAAAATATGCAGAATGCAAATTTGTGGCTATGACACTATGTTCATACCTGTGAATGATCCCCCAAAGTGAACATATTTGTTCATGACATAGATCACAGCGTAAGTCACGGGTAGACCACCTGTGAAGGGGTCTTCATTGTCGTGAATGAACCAGAAACAAATTTATGTATTCAGATACATGGTAAAGAAGTAACCTGATAGATGGATAAAATAATAGAAATTGATGTTAAATAAATAAAATGAGTACCATTTAGATGTGAAAATATATAAATGCACTTCTGTGTATATGACAAGAATATGTAAAACTAGTTAACTAGGTATGTAATGTTTTATAATGAAAATCATGGTATGATCAAATGCATAAGGTATGTATATCATATTATGTATGATTGATTGTTATAATTTTTATGTTTATATATATCACTAAGTAGTTTAGCGTGTGGGTTTTTCTGCACACAAGTTTAGAGTCATTAAATAGTTAAGTTGATGTGAAAAGGAGTCCAAGCTTATCAGAGTATTAAGAGTAGACCCGTGTTTGGGTCGGTCTCACTTTATTCATTTTGTTTATTTCTTATGACATAGGATATGGACTTTTGATTTATTCATACTTTTCAATAAAATAAGGATGATTTTATAATAAAGAGTTGTTTCTTAAATCAGATTATTTATAGATATAGATTTTGATTTTGATTTAGAAACAGAAAATTTGATTTATATAGTATACATATTATCGATATTATAAATATGCATGATATAAAGGTATATGCATAAGAAATGGATTAAGTCACGTGATATGGAAAAAAATTTAAATGGAATAGGTTTATAAGGCATCCAGTCATATGACATTCACTTGTATAGTGAGATTATATCATACAATATGGGGGGATAAAGTTGCAGATTTTTGGTTCAAGTTGAAGTTTTGATTTGTAAAACCTAGCAAAAAGGCTTATATATTCACAAAAGTAAAACCTTGAGTAAGTTTTGAGGTAAAAAGGGAAACTTGAATGGGAACCTTAGAGTCCAAATTTAAAGGAGTAGTTTTTTTATGTTATAAAAATATAATAGAGAGTAAAAAAAATGCATTTTGTTGTGTTTAGGAACCCTTAAAAAGGCTAGAAGAAACTCCAAAAAGGAGAGGAGGCTTGAACCAGTCAAGAAATTAGTATTGAGGCTCCAAAATGAGGTTAGTATACAATGTTATTCTTTTCTTGTTCATGGCGTGCTTTGTATGATGTTTGAATGCTTTGTAATGATAAAGTTAATTGCTTGATACATATATGAATATTAATTTGTTTGGCCTTATGGGAGGCAATGTTGTGTGGTAGTTGACCTAGGGACATGATTTTGGTATGAGAAATTGATATATGAACAAAGTATGTCATATGATTGTGTTTGGTTGAACTTGGAATTGAACTTTTAAGAATTTTGAGCTATCCAGGAAGAAATTATGAAAATTGTACAAATGATGCATGATAAATGGACAAAAGTTTGTCTAAATGATCATAATGAGTTAAGGAATGTTGAATGTGATATTTGAATGGATCTAGTGTTTTTTAAACATGAAATCATACTGATGCATTGTAAATCGCAATCGCGACTCTTCAAGTCATAATTGCGCCTTAAGTAGCTTAAACACTAGAATAGTTCACGGCGAAGATCCCAATTTCAATTTCTATTGTGAAGAAAAATATGTGACTACACCCTTTAAATCATGACTGCAATTAAAGACCTATAAAATGCGGTTAAATTGTCTAGGAATAGAAAAATTTGCTAGCACAAGTGCGACCTCAAATTTAGCTACAAAGCGTGAATTACGACCTCAAGATTGGTTGTAAAGCTTGAATTGTGACTGCAATTATGAAAGCAAGAAAAAGACAGTAAGGTTTTCAGGCATAATTGTGATCACAACCTCGAATGCAAAAAGTGAATCGATATGCAATTCATAGGGTGTGACCATGATTTTGATCTACCCCAAAATAATTAAGTTTATGCGTAAATTGTTGATTGAATACTTATAGAAGCATGAAATGACTATTATGAACACGAATCAATGATGATTATGATATAGTATGTAACATCCTCACCCTTCCCCACATGCATTTCTATAATTATTTCATTTGAACATGTTCATCTTGCATATAAGTCATTTGAACACATGCATTCTATATGCATTTTTATTTGAACAAGTTCATGACATGCACTTGCTACGTCTACGTGTTTAAGTATTTTACAATTATACCGAGTTGCACATATCTATTTTATAATTTAGATGAAGATGATATAAATTTGAGAATAAAGTGAATAAAGAGACTAGATTAAATTAATAAAAATTTGATATGATTAATTTAACTAAATTAAAGTAAATGATTAAATTACATATTTGCATTGGTTAGTAATGAGATAAATATGTGTATGTATGTATGTATGTATGTATGTATGATGATGATGATGATGATGATGATGATGATAATAATAATAATAATAATAATAATAATAATAATAATAATAATAATAATAAAGGAAAATAAAAAATGGAATGGTTAACAAAGGAGAAGAAATGTGGAGTCTTATATTGTATCTTGCCTTATCCTTCCCATTCTTCTTTTTCCTACACCAATAACTCATTTTTCTTCCCTTCATTTCTTCAATTTTTTTTCTTCAAAGTTTCAGCCACAAAGTAAGCAAACAAATCATTATTGAGTTGATTTTTTTGTTGCTAAAATTGAATTAAAAATTAGATAGATTAAGGTTTATGGGGTGTAAACAACTAAATCAAATCTTTTAATTTTCTATTTTCATGGAAGAATGTTAAAACCTAATTTTTGTGGTTTTAGAGGGGGAATTTGGAAAAGTTCAAAGCATAAAACTTGTATATCTACTTCTTATATATATACATATCTTTAAAACAGTTTTACAAGATTTGATGTATTTTAAGAGAAATCGTTCTTTGAGTAAAACTAATTCTGGTTTAATTTCTAACTGATTATCCTATTGTTTTTATCTATTTTGATCATTTTAGAAGTCTAATTTAGTAAAACATAAAACATAAAAGTTGTGAATTTATAGATCCTGCAAAATTTTGTAATAAAATTCAGCAAATATAAGGAGATATAGATGAAATGATCATAACTGTTCCTTTGATTAGAGATGTTTCCTTTATATCTTTGCATCTCCATAAAAGTTTATCCTAATTTTTGAGTTATTTAAAGATGAAATTTATAAAGTGAATAATATGAAAGTTTTAGGATTATGTCTTAACTAAACTCTAGTGAAAGTATTATCTTAATTTGTTATATATTTTATAAGTTATGCTATTAATAGTAATATTAGTATGTATGTCACTCATGTGTAGGATCAGTCATATATTTTCTATTGTTCAAATACCTTAGAGGTATAATTAGAATATGTTGCAAACATTAAAAAAAATGTTTATTATGTCTTGTATAAGTGTCGGGAAAGTTTCATAATAATTAAGTATAGACATTGTAAGATATGAATTATTAAAATTGGTATCTTAAAATTATCTAATGACAGAAAATATGACACGCTTTGAAATTCTACTAAAATTAGTATGATGCTCCAATTATTATGAAATTTTAATATGTTATATTTAAGTAGAATTAAGAATCACATGAATTGGAAAAGTATGGAAAAAGTTATAAGTTGATTAGTTTAGAAATGTCATAATACTATATAGGAAAAATATTAGTTATTTGCTTATATAATAATAATATTAAATTGCTCTAGCCATGTATTGATCAATGAAAATTCCAAATAGGCTCAAAACAAGTTAGTAGCACATAAGGAGGAAGTGAACAATAAGTTAAAATTTAGATATTAGAGAAAAATGTGAGTATAGTATCAAATTATTTCTTTAATGCATATAAATATTGTTTGCAATGTGTTGATTTTCATGATTTGATTTTGATATGAGATGATGAATAATTTTTGGATATATTTGTGACGTGATTGTATTAAATGTATTTGTTTACTTTACATAACGTGATTGATGAATTGATATGCAAATGTTAATACAATGATTAATGAATGTTTAGTTACAAATGCATACACTTATAGACTTAAAAGGACGTTGTGACTAATTAAAGAACATTATAAAAAAAAAAAGGGGCCTAAGGCCCAAACAAATTATCACATGCAGATGAATAGCAAAATAAGTGGTCTATGATATAATATGGAAATGAAATAATGATCAAGCTAGCTACCAAATACAAATATTCACATGACAAATGCTCACATGAAAATCCGGAATAATATTTGTCTAGCCTAGGTATAACAAAAAGAAATAGACAAGCATAAGCATAAGTAAAGAACAATTGATTGTATGCTTTAATTTTACTTGTATGTAAATGATATTGGTGAATTATATGTAATACATAGTATGTGTTGTGTACATTTGTGATATGTTATTAAAAAAAATTTCTTAGTACTTTAGAAATTCATTTGATGATTATTTTCATTAAGTTGCAGCTCACCAAATTGTATCATTTTTCAAGTAGAGAACAATATATAGCTCATTTTGAAGTTCATATAAAAGCTATGGAATAAAGTTCACCGGTCAAGCCTTCTAACTTTCTCTCTCCATACATCTCTCATAAGCATGGAACAATATCATCTATAATTTGGGCATATATATTTGCACATGTATTGTTACTCGGAGTTATTATTAAAATGAGTAAATGATATAACTAGTAAACCTTTAGTAAAAAAAGGTTAAGTTTCAATTTATGTGGAAAAATTGTTGTGGCGAAAACTTCAATATTGATTTTCATATTTACTATGTGATAATAATAAAAAAAAATTATATCAATGTAAACAAGTTCTTTTGTGTTATCATATATCATGTATAATTACTTGATACAAGTATATGTGGTATCAAAATGAATAAGGTATAAAGTGTTACACAACATGAACAAACACATGATATGAGACTTTTGTACACATGATTGAATATGATAAGTAAATGATCATCACATAAAGCATGAATACTTCAAATGATACATGGCATATTAAATGTTGATATGAAACTTGAGACAAGAGAATAGTATATGATAATTGTATGGTTTGATATGAATAATTGTCATGATAACAAGTTTGTGCATCCCGTGTAATTATATAATGATACTGTAAAAAAGGAACTGAAAATACAATCTATAAATGCCCATAATGTCTAACCTAGGACTAGAATCAGGATACATAACATGTTATTAAGGGGATAACAATACCGTAGAAAAAAAAAGTGATATGATGATTATGATATAATATGAACAAGCACTAACCTACGATCAAACACTATTATAATAGCCGATGATCCGGTAATTTATAGTTTGTAATCAACCAACCCGTATCCTAGTTAGTCCAACTATGACCAAAAATCAAAGTGCTAAAAAATAAATATGAATGCCAACCAAAGTTCCCCTTACTCATAGGGTAAATTAAGAAATAATTTTTAAAAAAAATATTTCTCCCTTTTTCTTTCCAATACAAAATACTTATCCCCTTTATCAAATACAAAATACTTCTCTCCCTTGTCAAATATTTATTTTAGTAAACTCTCTCTCTTTTTTAATATTAAAAGCCAATTTTTGCTCCCAGCATTTCTCCCCTTTGTCAAGATTTGAAAGGTTTAATGCATAACTTAGGTCAAGGAGAAATAAAATCAAAATAAAAGATATAATTTTAAATAAAAAGAGATTTTAAAAATAAGAATAAAAGAGGAGTAAAATATATCTGATCATTTTAAAATTTAGTATGTGCCACAATATGAAAATATATGAAGGCTTGTTCATGTTACAAAAAAATATATTTCTCCTTATTTGTGGCATGCCCCCCTCGAATTGGTCATTCTCTTATTGGCACATTTTCTTGGGTTTGTTCTCCCTCAATTTGTTCATGTCTTTTCCTTCATCACTCGCGAATGGCATACTTCTTGCTCCCCCTCAATTATTGTCTTTGAAGCACCAAAATGTTTAAGTGAAGGTGCTTAATACCAATTATTGCTTATAGTGCCCGATGCTAATTGTTGAAGGTGCTTGATACCAAAAGTTGACATTGTTGAGTTTTGGAGAGAGAAGGTTGTGATGGGGCAACCTCTTTTCTCCATTAATCTTCTTACCTTTGAAGGATGCCAATTGTTGATTATATGCCTTGATCTTATACTTTTCTACTAGTTCATACCAATTTTATTTATTGTAGATGTTTAGGCCTACAAGAAAATCAAGTAATATTTGGTATCTATTTCAATTTGGGTCTATAGAGATTAGTTCTTGAAAATTCTCCCTTGAAGAGATGAGCCTTCTGAATAAGACAAAATGCATTTACATGGCCCAATTTCATACAATAATGGTATTAAATATTATATTTTAAAGACTTTTTGTTCATATGCCACTTTACATGAGGTTTGAGCCTCACCACATTCTTAGAACTAATATAGTGCATGGCCATGCTTGTAGTGTGTGGGGTGGCCTAAAACATACTTTGTATAAAAAATTGCATTATTAATCCTTTGAGACTTGCCTCTAGCATCATGTATGCCTTTTCCGTTCTCTTGAATAGGAGGTTTTGTATATGCCTTGTCCTTAGCCTTATTAGCAATCACCTCTATAGAAGAAGTTTGAGGTGTTAAGGTTTCAATGAGATGAATGGTGTTGGGAGGAGATGTAGATGATGATTTCTCTTTGAAGCCTAAACCATGTTTAATCAAATGAGATTTTTGAGATACTAGAAATGTATCCAAGGTCTCTTTTTGTAACGTCTGGTCTTTTAGACCTTGATTGCGTGTGATTGAAACTGAACGTGCTGGCCTGATCGGAATCTAAATTTGAATGCACAAAAAAAATGATAATATATGAGGGAGATTGTAACACTCCCCTACCCCACTAAATAATAGTAAAGGGAATAGTACCAAACTCTTGATTTTATGTATAATTTGTTTAGTATATTCTCACATACAAATATCTTAAAAAAAAATTAAAAATATAGTCTCCTTTTTTTTTAATTATTATTATTATTATTATTATTATTATTATTATTATTATTATTATTATTATTATTATTATTATTATTATCATTGATATATTAATATTTTGTACCAATTTAAATAACTCATCAATTATAAAAATATTTCATTTCCTAAAAGATTATATTCAAAGATTTAATAATTAATAATTTATTTACAAACCCCAAAGTACAAGTATCACACAATATGAGAATAAAACTTATATATATTACAAGAGTTTACATACCAAAACAAAAAGATCTTCAGATGTTGCTATCAAATTTTTGACGTTCTTTTCTTTCTAGTAGCTACTATCTTTATCTACCTGTTATCTCAATACTTGTGCATGGGAAAAACCATACGCACTAAGCTATTAGCTTAATGGTACTTTATATGACAAAAATTTAACATGCAATTCATAGTATCTCACATATTCAAATATTTTATGTCAAATAAAAGAAATATCACAAAACATAAATTTCTTTTATATATAATAATTGTGTTAATTGTTAATATCATCATTATTGATGCGGAACCCCAAAGACCGTGCCTTGAAACCCCTCAACAAGACAAGGTAAACAAACCTTAAGCTATGGTGATCATAGATTGAATCTGACCCAAAGCTAACCAATGTAGCAAAGAACCAAGATTATAAGATTTAATAAGAATAGCCACGCCACAAGCAATATCACTTGATAAGTAACTAATTCCTAAAAGTAATAAAGAGATGCAAATCTGCCTCACTTTAAAGAAAAACACTCAAATTCGTTTTTATTCATTGATTCATTCATTGATGTCTTGTAAAAAAAGCCTAGATGAGTATTTATAGCCCAAAGTCTTTGAATCCTTTATGGTAAAGGATAACTAAATCCTATTCTAACTCAACTCCTAAATGTACAACCATATTCTAACTCAAATTCTAAAAAGTAGAGTCCTACTTGGATTAGGACACTAATTAAATCCTTCTAAAATAAGACAAGTGGTGGGTTGGGCTTTATTTCTTTGGCCCACATGTCTATCACTAATTAAAGCCTAAGGTAATTTAAATTAGACAGCCCACATACATAATTAAGCCCAATTACAAGTTAAGCCCAAATCCCATAAGTAGGCACATGCATGGCACATGATCTTGAGCACATGGTTGGCACATGATGTCTTCCACATGGATGACACATGTCTTGCACATCTTTGGCACATGACTCCTAGCACATGATTTGCACATGACTTGTAATCTTCAATTTTATGGACTTTGTCTTGTTTAGCCCATTTGAATTGAATCTTCATGAAAGACTCCCTTGATCTTGAATTTAGGCTTCCCTTTGTGTATTATTGGCCCATAAGCTTGATTGTGAATTTTAGGCCCAATATAGCAACGAATGCTCCAATGCTGCCTTCTATGACTTGGAACACGCCCCACATTAAATTGGATCATATGAAATGACTTTTGTACTTCTTTAAGGCTCATTTCAATGATAAAATATTGCTCCACTCCATTGACAAAAGATTGTCGTTCATATCCTTCAATTATGGTTCCCGTGCATACATCATTCCCCCTTTCCTCAAGAAGATTCGTCCTCAAATCTTTGCCTACATCAAAAGAAAAATGCACAACACGAAGCAAAGGATAATTAAAATTGTTAGTAAAAAATTTACTTTTCATCTCTTTCTCCTTTTCACACACATTCACTATTTTCTCTCTTTGCTCATTACTACTACTACTTTTATCCCTCAAAACCTCATCTCTCTCAATTCTCTCTTTGGCTTCTCCATAAACAGCCCCTTCTTTCATCTCAATCTCACTCATCGTTACTCCTTCAAGCTCATCCAATTCATGTTCATCACTCACCTTTATGGATTCACTATCATTAGCCACAAATTCATCTTGAATGATGTTTTCACTCTCAATTGCAATGCTCTCAAAAACACTAACACCATTAACTTCTTCTAGTGAAATAGAATCAATACTCTCACCTACAATTTCAACTTCACTAGTATGAGCATCATTAATATCCTCATGAATTTTATTATTACCATCATCCACCATTTTAAAATTAGGAACAAAATCAAATTCATAATGCAAATTTGATATTTGAATTTTATAAGGATTCTTCATTTCATTATCTTTCTCTTCATGCCCCCACCTATCAATCCTAGAACGCATCTTGTCAATTTCTTTTTCAAAGGCACTCATTGAAGATACTTTTTGTTTCTTTCTTTCTCTTCTTTGTCTATCATTATCATAATGTTCAAAATACTCTTTTTCTTCATGAGATTGAAATCTCCTATTGCCTTGAGGTCGAGACCCCTCTCTTGATCTTCTTGTGCCAAAGATACTTTGCTGCCTCAAATCCTCAATTTGCTCATTTTGTCTCTCCATCTTGTCTATAATTTTTCCAATCTTTACCTCCAATATTTGAATGTAAGATTGAACAACATCCGTTGGCACATAATCACCATGTTCCTCATGTCTACTACTTCCTCTTGTGCTTTCCTTTGACATGGTTAGTAATTCAAGAAAGTAATAATGAAGTAAAAGGACCTCACAATCACTCTCTCACGTGTTTCTCTCAAAACAGACTATATACCACTTGTGTTTCACACAAATAATGGCTTTTACCCTCTTTTAAGCTCACCACTCTTGCCTTTTACCACTCAAATTTTGAATCTCAAAATTACAAGTAAGAACCAGAAACAAAATCAAACAATATGCAAGTGATCTATGCTAAGAATTAACAATGAATCCTAACAAGAATGAATGGAACAAAGTCTAGAAGCAAACTGATGTGAAAGAAATTAATTATATCTAAAGCTATACACGAATGCAAATAGGTGTACGCTACTGATTTTTGTTCAAATTAAATCTAAGAATGCAAATTAGACTTAACTAATGTAATTAGATGCAAAAAGGACAGAATTAAAAGAATGAAAACTTAAGAGCACAAAAATTAGATAGTATGGAATAAAAATCAGAACCGGTTTCCTCCTAGTGAGTAGCCAATTTAACCCTTATTCAACCTTAATTTATCACCAATCAGTAAGAACTCAAGGTATATTTAATAGATAAGTTCAATTTCTCAAGATCAAATCAATGCTCAACATGATCACTAAGGTACCTGAATTCAAAAGTTGTACTTTTCAACCTCAAAACCAATTATTTAAGTTGGATTGCAGTAGTTTATGATGATACCAAATAATTCCAGCAATCAATAATCACAAGATTTCATCATGAAGCTCAAAATAGCACAATTTCACAATTTTGGTGCTAAATTCGAAATTCTGATTTTTTTTTTCCTTTTCGTTTTTTTTTTCTTTTTTTTCTTTTTTTTTTTCGTTTTAGCAAATAACACTAAACTAATGCTTAATAAACCTCAAACATATCAAAGAATTGAAAAGAAACCCAAACTTGCAATTTTACTCTTTATGGCTGAAATTTTTCCTAAGGTACCTCTAATGGCAGAATTTAAATCTAGCTAAGTTAACAACTAGAAAGCAATTTTAAAGGATAGATAATGATTACCTAACCAAAAGCTCTGATACCAAACTGATGCGGAACCCCAAAGACCGTGCCTTGAAACCCCTCAACAAGACAAGGTAAACAAACCTTAAGCTATGGTGATCATAGATTGAATCTGACCCAAAGCTAACCAATGTAGCAAAGAACCAAGATTATAAGATTTAATAAGAATAGCCACGCCACAAGCAATATCACTTGATAAGTAACTAATTCCTAAAAGTAATAAAGAGATGCAAATCTGCCTCACTTTAAAGAAAAACACTCAAATTCGTTTTTATTCATTGATTCATTCATTGATGTCTTGTAAAAAAAGCCTAGATGAGTATTTATAGCCCAAAGTCTTTGAATCCTTTATGGTAAAGGATAACTAAATCCTATTCTAACTCAACTCCTAAATGTACAACCATATTCTAACTCAAATTCTAAAAAGTAGAGTCCTACTTGGATTAGGACACTAATTAAATCCTTCTAAAATAAGACAAGTGGTGGGTTGGGCTTTATTTCTTTGGCCCACATGTCTATCACTAATTAAAGCCTAAGGTAATTTAAATTAGACAGCCCACATACATAATTAAGCCCAATTATAAGTTAAGCCCAAATCCCATAAGTAGGCACATGCATGGCACATGATCTTGAGCACATGGTTGGCACATGATGTCTTCCACATGGATGACACATGTCTTGCACATCTTTGGCACATGACTCCTAGCACATGATTTGCACATGACTCCTAGCACATGATTTGCATATGACTTGTAATCTTCAATTTTATGGACTTTGTCTTGTTTAGCCCATTTGAATTGAATCTTCATGAAAGACTCCCTTGATCTTGAATTTAGGCTTCCCTTTGTGTATTATTGGCCCATAAGCTTGATTGTGAATTTTAGGCCCAATATAGCAACGAATGCTCCAATGCTGCCTTCTATGACTTGGAACACGCCCCACATTAAATTGGATCATATGAAATGGCTTTTGTACTTCTTTAAGGCTCATTTCAATGATAAAATATTGCTCCACTCCATTGACAAAAGATTGTCGTTCATATCCTTCAATTATGGTTCCCGTGCATACATCAATTATTGTTTATATTATTTTAATCATAGCTATTGTTATTGTTATTGTTATTAATATCACTCTATTCTACTTTTTTATTTAAGTCCGTAGTTAATTATAATAAATAAATTTTATCATGCATTGATCTATCTTATTTACTTAACTTTATGCCCCTAACACCTATAATTAGAACTATCAGATAGGATATGGATATTATCTGCCAATAATTTTAACTTGGTGTAAATCAACTCAACACAACGTGGTACCTACATAAATCAACTTGGTACATTTAATGTCTATATATATAATCAAATTTGCACATGTAGTACTTATATAAAATAATTAACTTGGTATTTTGACGCCTATGTATTAAAAAGCTTTATTTTTCTTACCCCTTATTGGCATGTCAATCTATCCTTTACCCTAGTTCCAAGCTATGTATTTTAGTATCTCAACTTATTTAAGTAATCTCTTAAAATTCCTTTATTGTATTTTTATATTTTAATTTCTTTATTTTTGTGCTTCTTTCCTTAATTGTCATAACATACATTATCAAATTGTTAATTTATAATTTTATTTTCTTATTAATTTTATGGGATTAATAACTCATTTGAATATATAACTACTCATGTAGATATCAATCACATTATACTATAAAAGCCCAATATAATTTACTTATTAAATTTCTAGATTTTTAAGTTGCCCTATTTCTAGCAGATTTTAGACTATGTATTGAATCTTAATTTCATCTATATTTTCAACCAAATTTGATTAAGTGAAAGAAATCTTATTGGAACTGTCCATATCCAGTTCATCCTTCAGAACCATATCACATTCTGGATCGGATGAAATAGGATGAATTGAGACGGTATTTTGTAAATATGTGATTATCTTGAGATGGATTGGTGTGGTTCCTCTACGCCTAGGACACCAGAAATATCGAACCATGAACGAAGAAAGGCATGAGAGAAAAGCATCTAAGAAATTGTAGCCCTAGATCTTAGCTTTCAATTGAAATTTGAATCACTTAATTCTGATATATGTATAAAATGTTATGGCTATTTTTAATAATGATTGTTCGGTACAAATTTTACCTAGAAATTTGAGATAGGTTTCAAGTCTAACATTCATGCCTAATTTAAATATTGTTAAGTTCAAAATCAAGCTTTATGTTCTGCATAAAAGTTTTAGACTTATGTCTTAAGTTTCCAACCCATTAAAGAATACAAAATTTTGAGTTTTATAACTTATAGAATTTTTAATACATACTGCTTTATGATCAACTTTCTAGTAACAAATGCAACCAACCATTCATTTAATCATGCAATTAACAAAAAAGATAAAGTAATTAAATCATCATATTAAATTTTTGTCATACAAGCACATATCTTATTAGTTTCTAATTCCCTTACTAAGTTTTTTCCTTGCCTTTTCCTTCCACAAGCTTGTTTCCTCCGTTGTCTTTGGTTTGCCCTAAAATATTCAAACATTACTCATTTAATTTTTCTTCCATTGATGAAATTCATTTTTTTTATCAATCCTCCATCACTTAGGCAACCCCTTATTCACTTCTTTAAAGTCATGTTTCTTTGTATTTTAAATCATAAAATCATAATGTAAGGTTAACTAAAATCAATTACAACCTTAGTTCCATTTTTTCCCAACCTAATTCCAACTTCTAAGCCTTAACTAGATATCACTAACTAACCCTAATTAATCAATTTCAATTATATCTATAATCCTTATGAGTCTCAAATGGAAGAAAAAAATGTTAAATTTAAGGTGAAAAAACTCATCTTAATGGTGAACTAGGGCTAGTCGAAATTCCCCTCACTCTCTCTCTTTTTCTTCTTTTTTTTCTTCTTACTTGCTTTTTTGCTCACATATGGTGAAAACCTTTTAATTTCTTGGTTCTTCTTCCTCTAAAATTTGTTTTCTCTTTTTTCAAAGCTTGAAATTGATAAAAAATGGTGGGTAAATGGTGAGGGAGTAGGGCAAAAAAGAGGTTGAAGGTGAAGAAGATATTTTTTTTGGTTGATTTTTATGACCATTTTATGGAGAAATCTAGATTTCTCTCTCATAGGCTACATTTTTTTTTACTTTTTCTTAATTAGATTATGATTAATATTTCATCCTATTGGTCCATTTAATTAATTAATCCTAATTAATTTTAATCTTCGTATAATTCCTCTTTTAGTCTCTCCCTTTTAAGAAAATTTTGTCCTTAAAATTTACCTGATTAGTTGATGCTAAATAATTGAGGATATTGAGCCTTCATTATTTTCTTACTCTCCCAAGTGACTTCTTTCATTGAATGGTTGCACCATAAGACTTTCGTTAGAGGTACCTTTTTGTTCTGTAGTTCTTTAACTTCCGTAACTAAAATCGACATTAGTTCTTCCTCATAAGTTAGATCCGATTGTAGTTATATGGATTTCACTGGTATTATATAAGATGGATCTGACCTATATCTTCTTATCATGGATATATGGAACACATTGTGAATTTTTTATAACTCTAGTAGTAACTCCAATTTGTATGTTATTGGACCCACATGCTCAAGCACCTCATATGGCCTAATAAATTGGGGACTTAACTTTCCTTTCCTGCCAAATTTGAGGATATTTTTCCAAAATGAGACTTTGAAAAATACTTGGAATAGGAGAGAACATAGAGGCAGGGTAGAGGCGGATAGATTTGGGAATGTTGAGAATCGGATAGATCGTAATTTGGGGAGTATTAAAATGAAAATCCCTACTTTTCAAGGTAGGAATGATGCTGATGCTTACTTGGAGTGGGAGAGAAAAGTGGAATTGGTGTTTGAATGTCATAACTATTCTGAGGAAAAAAAAGTAAAGTTGGCAGCCGTGGAATTCACTGACTATGCCTTGGTATGGTGGGACCAAATCATCCTCAATAGGCGTAGGAATGGGGAAAGGCCTATAAACACATGGGTGGGGATGAAGGCAGTCATGAGAAAGAGGTTTGTCCCTAGTTACTATTATAGGGAACTACATCAAAGGCTTCAAACTTTAAGGCAAGGGAATAAAAGTGTTGAGGACTATCATAAAGAAATGGAGATAGCTATGATGAGGGCTAATATTGTTGAAGATAGGGAGGCTACCATGGCACGTTTCTTTTCTGGTCTAAATAAAGAAATTGCAAATGTTATTGAGCTGCACCACTATGTAGAGTTAGAGGAGATGGTGAATATGGCTATGAAGGTGGAGAAGCAACTAAAGCAAAAGGGAACCAACAAACCAACCTATTTGGGTTCCACATCTAATTGGAGCTCAAAATGGCCAAAAAGGGAAGACAAAGCCAAAGACAATGTAAGAGAAGAAAAGGGTAAAGTAGAGCAAAAAGGCAACCCTAAAGCTAATGCTACTTCTTCTTCCAATACTGAAAAGCATAGAAACATAAAATGCTTTAAGTGCCTTGGCAATGGACATATTGCATCTCAACGCCCAAATAAAAAGGTTATGATATTGAAAGATAATGGTGTAATTGAATCCGAAAGTGATAAAGAATCTGATTCAATGCCTTCATTTGAAGATTGTAGTGATGATGATGAGGCTGAGCATGCTGTTGGTGGGGATTTAAATCTTGTGGTTAGGTGTGTACTAAATGTACAATTGAAAGAAGATGGAGTTGAACAAAGGGAAAATATCTTCCATTCCAGATGCTTGATAAATGGCAAAATTTGTAGTCTTATAATTGATGGAGGAAGTTGTACGAATGTTGCAAGTACTACTTTAGTTGATAAGTTGGGGCTGGATTGTTTGAAACATCCTAGGCCATATAGACTACAATGGCTTAATGATAGTGGAGAGATAAGGGTAAATAAACAAGTTTTAATTTCATTCTCCATTGGAAGATATTCTGACCGTGTACTTTGTGATGTAGTACCTATGCATGCAGGTCATGTGTTGCTTGGTAGGCCATGGCAATATGACAGAAAGGTGACACATGATGGGTATAGAAATAGACACTCATTCATGATGGGAGATCAACGTATCATTCTGGCTCCTATGACTCCTAGTGAAGTTTATGAAGATCAAATGAAGCTAAAAAGGAGCATGGAGGAAGAAATGCAAAAAGAAGCCGAAAGGTCCAAATTGAGAGAAAAGGAGCAAAAAGAAAATGGAAAGGCTGAGAGTTGCAAAATAAAAGAGATGAGAGGAAAAGAAAAAGGAGAGGCTAAAAAAGAGAGAAAAATGGGAGGAAAAGAGGCCCAAAAAGAAAAGCAAATAATTGGCCCAAAGGAGAGTGGTACAAAGAAAAACAATTTTTATGCAAAAGTAAGGGATATGAGAGTGGCTTTTGAGAATCAACAATGTTTACTTGTACTCATGTACAAGGAATCTTATTTTAATGAAGCTGACCTTAACCCTTCTTTGCCTAGTGTTGTTGTTTCTTTATTGCAGGAATATGAGAATGTATTCCCTGAAGAGTTACCACAAGGATTGCCACCAATAAGAGGAATTGAACATCAAATTGATTTCATACCAGGAGCACAAATTCCAAACCGACCTGCCTATAGGAGCAACCCCGAGGAGACAAAGGAACTTCAAAGGCAAGTGGAGGAGTTGTTAGCTAGGGGGCATATCCGTGAGAGTCTTAGTCCGTGTGCAGTGCCAGTGCTTTTGGTACCAAAAAAGGATGGGAGTTGGCGCATGTGTGTTGATTGTAGGGCTGTGAATCGCATAACAGTTAAGTATCGCCATCCAATACCCAGATTGGATGATATGTTAGACGAACTGCATGGCGCTTGTGTCTTTACTAAGATTGATTTGATGAGTGGATATCACCAAATTAGGATGAAAGTTGGTGATGAATGGAAAACAGCATTTAAAACAAAATAGGGCAACATTTACCTTGTCTTTGGCTTTGTCTTCCCTTTTTGGCCATTTTGAGCTCCAATTAGATGTGGAACCCAAATAGGTTGGTTTGTTGGTTCCCTTTTGCTTTAGTTGCTTCTCCACCTTCATAGCCATATTCACCATCTCCTCTAACTCATCATAGTGGTGCAGCTCAATAACATTTGCAATTTCTTTATTTAGACCAGCCAAGAAACGTGCCATGGTAGTCTCCCTATCTTCAGCAATATTAGCCCTCATCATAGCTATCTCCATTTCTTTATGATAGTCCTCAACACTTTTATTCCCTTGCCTTAAAGTTTGGAGCCTTTGATGTAGTTCCCTATAATAGTAACTAGGGACAAACCTCTTTCTCATGACTGCCTTCATCCCCACCCTTGTGTTTATAGGCCTTTCACCATTCCTACGCCTATTGAGGATGATTTGGTCCCACCATACCAAGGCATAGTCAGTGAATTCCACGGCTACCAACTTTACTTTTTTTTCCTCAGAATAGTTATGACATTCAAACACCAATTCCACTTTTCTCTCCCACTCCAAGTAAGCATCAGCATCATTCCTACCTTGAAAAGTAGGGATTTTCATTTTAATACTCTCCAAATTATGATCTATCCGATTCTCAACATTCCCAAATCTATCCGCCTCTACCCTGCCTCTATGTTCTCTCCTATTCCTTCCTCTATCATTTCTGCCCCCTCTACCTCCAAACTGATTTCTATCCCTATCATCATCAAAGTCATCAAAATCTTCTTCATAGTCAGATTGAGGTGGAGTTACTAACCTTTCCCTTCTCCCTCAAATTCGACTTTGCAAGGATGTATCTCTTCTAAGATTCCGTAGAGCTTGATCATGGCCTTTTAACCTCCTATCATACTTGTCAAACCGATCATTCATGTCTCAGAGCAGAATCTCAAGCCTTCCAAATTGTTGTTGCATAGCCTCCAATGTGAAGAAAGTTTTGTTTCCTTCATCACTACTTCTTTCCTGGTTGCTTGATTTAGACATGATGTAAATAAATGGCCTCACACACTCCCTCACGTGTTTCACTCAAAATGTGTATGTTCGCTCGTGTTTCACTCAATTAAGGCTTTTACCCTCTTTTGAGCTAACCACTCCTGCCTTTTACCGCTCTTGTGTACTCACTATGATATATTTCTGGATCAATTTCAACCAACCAGATCAATAACAATGAGCAGCAATATCCAACAGAAAATTAAAATAGACAATTCCTAAGCAAGAAAGGAAACATCACAAAACTAGAAGCAAAATTAATGAGATGAAAGCAAGGAATGACAAGTATATGCTATATGCACACACGGATGAAGAATGAGGTGTGAAGATATAATATTGTTATTTGAGTAATATGGAATGCAAAATTACTCAACTAATGTAATGGAAACAAGTAGTACAGCAGTCAAGAATATAAAACAAAGAATGTAATAAATTGACAAAACTAGAAAAAATTAAGTGCATATGTGCTACTGCCCTAAAAGAATTCGAACCAGAACCTAAAACTCTCTAAACCATTCCCAACTTACTGCCAAATAAGCTAATTGTATGCCTATTAGTAACTATTATCCACCAATTGCACAATTTCCAGCAATAAGCAATGAAATCTCAACTTATACCTCAATATGAAACCAATCAATTTCAACTACGAACTCCACTCAAAATTGCTCAAATTATCAATTTTAATCAGAATAGAGCAAACATATTCAGAGGCAATTCATTTAATATATGTCTGCAATCAATTGAATCCAAACAGTCCCACTTTTGGCAATCAATGCCAATATGCACGAATTTTTTTTTGTTGTTTGTTTTTTTGTTTTTTTTTTTGTAATCTGATATACAACAAAAAAAAATTGAAACACCAAAAATTCGTACCCAAAAAAAAAATAAACCAAACTTCAATAGACAGCAATATAGGCAAATTCAGCCACAAATAGATAAACTTTTTTTTATTATTTTTTATGCTGTAACTTGAACAAATATCACTAAAACTAGAAAAATAAAGATAAGTACAATTGATTTAGAACCAAAGCTCTGATACCAAATGATGCAGCAACCACCTAGAATCTAAGTCTAGACAACCTCCAAATCAATTTGATACAAATCTTAAGTTTTAAACAATTGCAATATTAGACTCTTCACCCCCAAAACAGCAAGGAATTGGTAACAAAGAGTATGAAGAGAGAATTGGATTCACGCCACAAATTAATTACCAACCTGATAAGTGAAAACAATCCTTGGTATATCAATGGAGATCACACCTCCCACTTGAAGAACACTCAAGAACACTGAAATTTTGATCTTAAATCACCAATCTCATTGTCTTACACGCATAAGGAGGTATTTATACCTCTACAAACCAAACCCTAGCTGCAAACATGAAGAAAAGACCAATCTGACCCTAAGGACTTAAGGACAAACGAATGGGCTTAATTTTATAAGGCCTACACACTTAAGACAAGTTAAAATAAGGCTGATCATGTGTTTTTTAAATGAAATTACATTCCAATAATTAAAATAAAACAGCCCACTAAAATTAATCTTAGGCTCAACCATGACATAACATAAGTCCACCTTAACATAGCATATTGCACATGAGTTGAACCTTGTAATATAGACTTCTTCTCTAGCCCATTAGGCTATTTGTCTTCACCATCACATGCCCCAATGAGTGTCACAAGCTTTGGATCGCAAATTGATTCAATCTCTTCAAGTCTGACCCAAGCCTCTTCCTTGATATCTCTTGTCACTAAGCTCTGAATATACATTTGCAAGGCTGCCTTGAGCTTGTTTCTACTTGATCTTATGATTGGACCAAGTGGCATCACTAATCCATCTCCTCCATCGCATGTAAGATCATTTTTGTTGTCTTGGTTCGCATCACTATCAGTGGTTCTAGTATCAATCACATATGCCAAATATGCTTCACATCCCCCTTTGATCATTCAAAATGCCTTTATAGCTGAGACTATGCATGTAGGTACAAGTTTTCTTTCACCTAGAAATACTACCGTTGGCTGGTTTTGTGATTCCAAAATTACTTCCTTAGTAAAGCAATTCACTATTGCATGATGTCTAGTTAACCAGTCCATTCCCAATATCACATCAAATTCATATATTGACAATAAGATCAGATCAGCTATTAACTCAGCTTTATCAATGTATATCAAGCAATCATGACAGACATTATTCACAACTACTACTGTTCCCAATGGAGTACTCACATTTATATCAATCCCCAAAGGCTAATGTGTTTGATGCAGTTTAGATGCCATATGTAATGATATAGACGAATGAGTGGAGTCTGGGACAATCAATGCATATGCTAACATATCATAAATGTAAATATTACCGGTAACTACTTCGGGAGCATCAACCGCCTCCTGTCTAGTCATAGCAAACACTCTGGCCTCAGTAGGGGGTCTAGAACTCTGACCTTCAGATATGGTTACTCCTCTGCCCATTGTACCAGTCCTGCCCCTGCCTCTTCCTCTGCCCTGTGTCCCACTAGTAGGTTAGACCCTCGATGCCTCAACTGTAGTCTCAGATACTCCTCTGCCTCTACTGGTCTCTGCTAGTTTGGTTTTATTTGGACAGTCTCTATACATGTGCTTCATCAATTCACAAAAATAACATGCTCCTGTGAGCCTTCTACATTCACCCGTATGTTGTCTACCACAATGAGTACATATTGGCCTTTGTTCAACATATTGGCTTTGCCCTCTGCCTGGATAAAAAGAAGTCATAGAATGACCTTAGAGCTCGAGTATTCACCTCTGTTACCAGACTGTGCAAGCATATATCTACCTCTTTTTCCCGACCTTTTGCTAGACTCACCAAAGAACTCACGTGCTACCCTTTTAATTTGTTGTACCTCAGCTTCTTTCATTAACCATTCAACTCTGATTGTAGCAGCTCTGAGTCTAACATAATTATCAAGATCAGTAGTTGTAATTCTATTTCTAATCTCATATTTGAGGCTCTCCTCAAACTTCCTGCATTTGTCTCTTTCAGTAGAGACCATGAAGGTGGCATAGTGGGAAAGTTTGTTAAACTGTACTTCATACTCCGCAATAGACATGTTCCCCTGTTTTAGATTCAAGAATTCCTTTCTCTTCTTATCTTTATATGCCTCAGGCATGTAATTGTTCTGAAATTCCAAGAGGAAATTGATATATGCACGGGAACCATGCATGGAAGGCAAGAAAGACAATCTTTTATCAATGGAGTGGAGCAATCTTATATCATTGAAATGGGTTTAAAAGGAGTTCAAAAGCCCATTAATATGATCAAAATGCTTATGGGGCATGTTCCAAACCATATGAGGCAGAAATGGATCTTTGAGAGCAACAATGGGCCTAAAATTCACAACAAGCTTATGGGCCAATACTACATAAAGGGAAGCCTAAAGTGAAGATCAAAGGAGTCTTTCATGAAGATTAAATTCAAATGGGCTAAACAAGGAAAATTCCATAAACCTTGAAGATTACAAGTCATGTGCAAGTCATGTGCAAATCATGTGCTATGAGTCATGTGCCAAACCTGTGCAAGACATGTGCAAGACATCATGTGCCAACCATGTGCCTACTTATGTGATTTGGGGCTTAACTTGTAATTGGGCTTAATTATGTATGTGGGCTGCCTAATTTAAATTACCTTAGGCTTTAATTAGTGATAGACATGTGGGCCAAAGAAATAAAGTCCAACCCACCACTTATCTTATTTTAGAAGGATTTAATTTGTATCCTAATTCAAGTAGGACTCTACTTTTTAGAATATGACTGTACTTTTAGGAGTTGAGTTAGAATAGGATTTAGTTATCATTTACCATAAAGGATTCAAAGACTTAGGGCTATAAATACTCATATAGGCTTCTTGTACAAGACATCAATGAATGAATAAAAATAAATTTGAGTGCTTTTCTTTAAAGTGAGGCAGATTTGCATCTCTTCATTACTTTTAGGAATTAGTTACTTATCAAGTAATATTGCTTGTGGCGTGGCTATTCTTGATAAACCATATAATCTTGGTTCTTTGCTACATTGGTTAGCTTTGGGTCGGATTCAATCTATGATCACCATAGCTTAAGGTTTGTTTACCTTGTCTTGTTGAGGGGTTTCAAGGCACGATCTTTGGGGTTCCGCATCAGAAATCATTCCATATCAGAACCGATGGTTGTGCATCACTGTCGGAGAATGTCTCTCACCATTCATAAGCATTGCCTTGAAGCAAGGATACTGCATAATCAAATTTCTCATCTGGGTACATCTCATCATATTCAGTACCCTCTATGTCTTTTTCAGCCATGTCTCAGCTTCTACTGGGTCTGTTGTGCCATTGAAATCAGTTGCACCAAGTTTCCTCAGCTTGTCATAACATCTTTCCTTGTACATTTCAGGACCATCTACTTCTTGTTCTAGGTTTTCATGGGGCACTTCTGCATGAGATGACTATGATGCATGTGCTAGAGTTCTAGCTCATAGTGTTGGTTGATCTCTATGTAAATGAGGTGATGCCTCATGAGAATACATTTCAGCTGACCTCTCCCTCCTTGGTGAAAAATGTCTTATGATGTCCCTAAAATATATATAAAATTATGTCACTACATAATGTTCAATATGTAGGATGCATATGTTATCATGCTCTTATGCATATGCATGTTCCCATGGAACTTATCTTTGCTCTGATTCCTAAAATGCAACATCACACCTTATGCAATTAAGTATAACCTATCCCTGTATCAAATAATCACACATAACATGCTGGAAAGACAAAATATTCTGTTAACACTGATAGTAATTATTTTTATATCCTGTAATATCATTCAATGACTCTGCAAGTCTCATAAACTGTAATATCATTCAATGACTTTGCAAGTCAACACTGAGGCTTTCGCCACAATACGATATATCACATATATTAAAACATAAAATTTGCACATAAGTATTTACGAGTTGCTTTCATTTATACATTTTTAAAACCCATTCCAAACTGACTATACATATTCAACCATGTAAATACAAAATGCAGATGACATATTTTCATGCTCGAGTGGCATGTAAAGAGAGAGAGTGATGAGGCTCGACCAGTGACCTGTGATCCATGTCTTCTATACGCTACTCAAAATGAGCTATCACTTTTCTTTACCTGAAAAATGATGCAAATTGATGAATTGCGGCTCAGTAAGAATAACCATCAAATGAGCTCTAAAGTACCGAACAACTCATAATAATAAATCACAAATCCAATACATACCATGTATTCCATTCCATTCATCAGTATCATATAAATATCAATAAAGTTGAAACATATAATCATTTCTCATTACGTATGCAAATGCTTTGCTTATTTCATTTTGTTGTGACCAAGTTAAACAAACATTACCCTGGGTTTCCATGTGAACATTTGCATTTGCTAGCTAGCTTGATCATTTGTTTCATTTGCACATTTGTTGGGCATAGGCCTCTTCTTTTGCTTTACAATATCGATTAACTAGTCACAACGCCTTTTAGATTTATATGCATATGCACTTGTACTTAAGCATTCATCAATCATTGTATCTTACCACATATAACATACATATACTGCATTTGTGCCTCATATGCCACGCATATACATTGTATATACTATACATATACCATGTATATATATCACATATGTCAAACATATACCTCAAATATACCACAAGTATACCATTTATATATACCACAATGTCACAAATTATCCATCATTATATTATCAAGGACCAATCATGATAATCATATGAATCACATAGCAGCAACATTCATTTGCACTAAAGAATTCAATTGAAAATTAGACTTACTTTTCTCCTTTGATTCCGACCCTAACTTATTGTCTATCCGCTCCTTGTGGGTCTCCAATATGTTAGAGCCTAATATGAAAACATAATCTATTAACTCATTATTAGGGAGACTTAATGTGGCTTAAACAAATTAATATGCATTGTTCATATCAATAGTTAAGATTTTTCCTATGAGGTAGTGTGACCTTATGGGACTATTTAGCCTATAACGTTTTCTATACTTGACCAATTAATCTGATTCTTATTCCTAATTACAATTAACATATAATTATGTAATATATTAAAATTTTAGACCAATTGGATCATTTTACAATTTTTGGTGAAATTTATAAATGTGTTATGTTTTCTGCCCTGTTTCCTGCCCTTTGGCAGTTTCAGGGTATCCAATTTGTTTCATCATAACTTATAATCTATAAGTCATATTTTAATGAAACTTTACAGAAACTTGTATGGGTTCAAATGGAAAATATTTCATGTTTACAACTTTTATCAATTATGTCTCTATGGTTCTCAAATTATAAGAAAAATTTAACTGGTCTAGAATAGAATTGGCTTCCGGACCAGTATGACTTCCAAAGGCCATAAATTAGTCTATACCTAACATATTAACCTGAAATTAGTACCCCAATCTAGATAAGACTTATACCTATAATTTGAATGCTTTGATAATGTACATGATCTAGCTCTATGGAGCTCAAATTAGCCAAACAAGTTACTAGATCTGCCCAGGGCACTCAGTTGGCAGTTCAAACCATGAAATAATCATGGTTCCATACCCCATAACTCAACATTTACAAGACATATGAACCTGATATTTGGTATAGCGATAGATAACACATATATATACAACCTTTATGTTTTGAGATACTTCAAATAATGGTTTTATCATATTCAAAACTAACAACCATAGTGGCTAACTTACTTAGGGTTCACATCCGGATAAGTTTCAGTACAAAGAGGATATCTCATTTTATACACCACATCTTGTAAACATATTTACATATCCATAAATCGAAGACATAAAGGAACAACTTTTGTGTTTTAAGCTTTTTCCGATTCGATCTCTAAGATCATCAAAACCATGGCACAACATACTGCCTATTTATGAACCCTAAATACCATAATCAAGCTTAACACAAAAATAAATATTTACTCACCTATAATCACTCTTGGCTAATCTTGTTGTTGCAATTTTTGGAGTGAAAGAGGGGAGAAATGGTGGCTGGAACTTGAAGAGAAATGAAAGGAATAAAGCAAAGAATAAGAAGAAGATGAGGAAAGGAAATGAATATGGTGGCAGCCTAATAAGTTGAAAGGCACCACCATCTTATCTTCCTTTCCTTTGTTTCACCCGTCCACTTTTTCTTTTTTTTTTTCTTTTTTTTTCAGACTTTTATTTTATTTTATTTTTTTCTAATTATTCTTATTATTATTACACAATATGCAATTTAATCTTAATCTAGTCATTTTGCATAGTTTAATTTGGTCACCTTATTTCATTTATTTTTAATACTTTTTATCCTCATTTAGATTATAGATACACATGTGTGACTCGATACAATTGCAATATACTAGGACACGTAGCTAGTGATTGTCATGGACTTGTTCCTACGAAAATACGTATGAAATGCATGTGTTCAATTGAATTATATGCAAGATGCATATGTTCAAATGAAATGCATGTGGGGAAGGTTGAGGATGTTACAATGTATGTTATGATTGGTGATAACACGATGTATAAGTAATAATATACAAAATGCAAAACTGCACTGATGACTCTTAAGATACATGGACAAAAATTAGAATACATAAATAGTAATTGACATGAGATGATAACACATTTATATGAATGCATGATTGTTATGACATGATAGAGATATGATTGCTACATAATGTTATTGAAATGAATTCAAAAATATGCATATGACATAACAACAAATACAATAATGCCTAGATATGTTAATATGAATTTAGAATCTGAAGACATGGGAAATATAACATTGTTTATGTAACACCCAATCATATAGTGATGTTGATCAAGGATATATAAGTCAACCTTCTCAGAAGGAGAATGATACACTAGTCATGCCGAGTGGTGCGATCACAAGATCAAGGGCTAACAAACTAAGGCAAGCAATGCAAGGCTATGTTCAAAGCTTGGTCACTAAGGAGATCACAAAAGATGCATGCATGACAAAGGAGATGGAGTTGATTGAAGACCCAAGGCCCATTACTTATCTTGGGGTGTGTGAAGAACCATCTTGCATGGACTAGTCCAATGGGCTAAACAAGGCAAAGTCCATAAAATTAAAGATTACAAGTCATGGGCCAACCATGTGCCTACTTATGGGATTTGGGCTTAACTTGTAATTGGGCTTAATTATGTATGTGGGTTGCCTAATTTAAATCACCTAAGGTTTTAATTAGTGATAGACATGTGGGCCAAAGAAATAAAGCCCAACCCACCACTTATATTATTTTAGAAGGATTTGATTAGTATCATAATTCAAGTAGGACTCCACCTTTTTAGAATATGACTGTACTTTTAGGAGTTGAGTTATAATAGGATTTAGTTATCCTTTACCATAAAGGATTCAAAGACTTAGAGCTATAAATACTCATCTAGGCTTTTTGTACAAGACATGAATGAATAAAAACAAATTTGAGTGTTTTTCTTAAAAGTGAGGCAGATTTGCATCTCTTTATTACATTTAGGAATTAGTTACTTATCAAGTAATATTGCTTGTGGTGTGGCTATTCTTAATAAACTGTATAATCTTGGTTCTTTGCTACATTTGTTAGTTTTGGATCGAATTCAATCTATGATCACCATAGCTTAATGTTTGTTTACCTTATCTTGTTGAGGGGTTTCAAGGCACGATCTTTGGGGTTCCGCATCATATCGTAGGACAAATCCTACCATACAAGTAAATGTCACATGACTGTATCTTGTTCTGATTAAAAACTTTTTCTTATCTTTAATACTGTATCTATAACATACAAATTCCATTCATTCCATATACCATATACTGTAAAAATCATTTCCAATGTCTGAATAGAAATCCAAAATCCTTATTATCAAAAGAAATTGGTTTGCCATACATAAAAACCGTTTATTCAAAGTCAATCTTATTGAAAATAAACCAATTCAATTACATGTCTTGATTTCTTAAAAAAATATGAATAACTATCTCTATCCCATGTCATGAGAATATCACAAATGAATGAAATAAAATAAAAACCAACCTAAGGCAACATGGATACTCCGACTATTTTGAAAAGCTCAGACACCTCTTCTTGTCAACTCAACCATCTAACGGCTCCAAACCTATGTGTAGGGAAACCCACACGCTAAGCTACTTAAAGCTTAGTGGTACATATAAGCATAAAAATTCTAACATACATTCATACTAAATCAGAGCATATATAAATGTATTGAGTATGTACCTGTGTACTTGACCATGTTATCATATATCCATATATCTCATACATTCTTAATATATCGAATTAAAGCACAAACATTCTATAATGCATATGTATGAGTCCATTTATCATATCCATATAGCACTCATATTATATGATACAAATTTCCATTTTTTGTTTACATGTACATGATTACTAGTTTTCCTTATTCCTTTATAGGATACAAATGTACTCAGTTTCCATATTTCTAATATGCTTTTCTTATTACTGGATTTAATATTTCACTACCTAATACTCTAGACTCGGACTATCCAGATGTAAGTTGTCAAATAAGAGCGCTTTTACTCAAGTTTAAGTCACCCTTCTCACTAACTGTATCTTTCTGTATAGTGCTCAACTGAGCTTCTCAAGTCTAGAGTGCTATCACTAGAACTTAAGCCACCTTATCCCCAATTCATAAATCCATATAGTTTAACCGTGGTACCGTAACCCCCTCAATGGCATGTCATCTATACTATGCTAGTCCTTGTATAGAGAATGAGCATTATTAATAATAATTTGGTTATCCATATCATTTCATAATCCATTTCATGGTTTCCACATGTTATTCGCATAATACATTACAATTAAAGCATAAAAGCATTTTCGCATTCATGTTCATGTATTCATACTATATACAATCATATCTCATTATGCAGGGTGTTTGTGCATGCAAATTCCATATCAGAATATCAAAAAAATCAAAATACAAGATTCTAGTTATAGGGCTTTCATGGGTGTGAATGTTCATTCACGGCTATGAAGCTTTCTTTCATGGGTTGTCTACCCATGACTCAAGTCATGATCTTTTCTATGTAGACAATCACGAGCATAAACAACATGTCATGACTATGAATCAACAGTCTATGTCAAATTTCAGTACCAATTCAAGGTAATTATGCACACCATATACAAAAACTAAGGCTAACTAATGTTGGCCACTCTTATCAACACTTTCCATCATAATACAACATTTAACAAGTTATATACATGCAATTTAGTACTTTAAATCATCAAAACTAGATTTAACTACCTTTATCAATATCATAACATAACCAAGTCTCATACACCTATCTTCTTTATGCATTTTGGATTTAATCATGCTTCTTACTTCAATTCCAGCAACTCTTGCATAATATTACATGCCAATTAACATAACAATTTCGTCATTTAACATGCAAGCATAACAAAACCTCAAATTTAGATGCATATATGTACAAACCTAAATTGGAGCCTTAATAATCAACTTCTTTCTCATGCCTAATCCCTCAGGTGGGTTTCTCCACCTTCTTTCTTGGTCCATAACACGAAATTAGAGACAACATTACCATTTATTTCAGTCATAGCTATTTATGCCATAAGCATGTAAAACCCTAACTTAAACATCCATTAGACGATTTTAACCTCTAATCGTCATATCAAACATAATTAAGCCAATGAAAGGATGAAAAGAAACATAATTCTTACCACTATTTCATAAAAATATATTGGTTGTAAGGTTTCAAAATCGATTTCTCTCTTATCCTTGATTATGACATATCTGAATTGTGAAATTCTTAATTCTAATCAATTTTAATCTTGTTTATGATGGGGGATTTCATTTTGTATTGATCAAGATTGAAGGAAATTGAGGGTAGGTCAATTTTAGGATTCACAGGTCTAGTGGCTAGGGGTTCTAGTGTCGAAAATCATGAAAGTCTAATAAAACATGAAATTACCAACTTTAAAATGCAGATGTTAGCAGGCGCGACCATGTGTGTCATGACTGTAAAGCTATTTTTCTCTAGAATTGTTATTTCCCAACATTCTTGATTGTGATGATATTCACAGGCGTGAACACTGGGAAACTTTACTTTTCATGTCTTTTTATTTATTTTCATATTCCAAAAACCCATAACCACATTTTTATCATCTATATACACTTAATTCATGTTATTTCTAGCCTCAAACTTGTGGACATTACATTTCTCTCTCCCTTAAAGAATTTCGTCCTCAAAATTTCTTGATGTACTGTCTTTGAATAGCTATGGATGCTAGGCTTTCATCATTTCTTCATTTTCCATGTAGCCTATTTTGTTGTATGTTTTTGCATAAGACTTTGACTAATGGTATTCATTTGTTCATAAGTTTCTTTATCACTCTAGATAAAATCTGAACTAGCTTTTCTTGATATGTCGAATTCGGTCTCATCTTAATGCTTTCAACTAGAATTATGTGAGAGGGATCCGACCTATATCTCTTCAATATGGAGATATGAAAGAAATCATATATCTTGCTCAACTTTAATGGTAGATCAAGCCTATAAGAAACTGGTCTAACTCTCGCTAGAATCTCATGAAACTCAATGAATATTGGGCTCAACTTGCTCTTTTTCCTGAATCATAAAACTTTCTCCCATTGCGTACTCTATTCTTTCCTCTTGAGATCTGCATATGACTTCTACTTTTCTGAAGTTACTTTCAATCTATCCTGGATAACCCATACCTTTTCCTTTATCTCCTATACCAAGTATGGCCTCACTAGCTTTCTCTCACTGAGCTCTGTCCAACATGTGGGTGTTCAACACTTCCTACCATATATTGCCTCATAAGGAGCCATCTTTATATTAGACTGATAATTATTATTGTAGGTAAACTCCATCAAATGAAGATATCTATCCTAGCTACCCTGGGATTCAATCACACAACTCCTCATCATATCCTCTAATATTTGTATAAGTCTCTCTGATTGCCCATTTGTCTAGGGATGAAAGGTTATGCTAAAATTGAGATTGATATCCAATGCCCTTTATAGAATACCCTAAAACTAAGAAGCAAACCTAGGGTCCTTATCTGAAACAATGGAGACCGATACTTTATGAAACCGTACTATCTCATTAACATAAAGCTCTGCTAGTCTGCTTAAGGGAAAATCCCTTCTGATAGGCAAGAACTAGGTTGACATCATAAGCCTATCCATAATAACTCATACAACATCATATCTCCTAGGAGTCATTGACAACCCAATCACAAAATCCATAGTAATTCGCTCACATTTCCATTTCGGTACTATGATCTGGTGTACTAACCCTGATGGTACCTAATGTTCTACCTTGACCTATTGACAAGTCAAACATCTAGTTGTGTACTTTGTGATATCTCTCTTCATACCTCTTCATACATGTCCACCAACATTTACTCTTCAGATAATGATACACCTTAGGGTTTCTCGAGTGCATTGCATATTTCGTCATATGTGCCTCCTACAGGATCTTATGTCTCAATTAATTAACACTAGGCACACATAAATGATCCTAATAATATATAGCCCACCATCTAACTCAACTGTATAGCTAGTTCTTTCCCTCTTAGAGACCAATTCGGTTGTCTTAACAAGTTTACTATCCTATCTCTATGCATCTATGATCTCCCGATTAAGTGTGGGCTGGATGTGCAACTCTGCCACTATCTTCCTACTAAATGCATCAGCTATCACATTGGCCTTATATAGATGATATTCAATAACACAATTATAATCTTTTATCAAATCTAACCTTGGCCTCTATCTTAGATTAAGGTCTCTCTATGAAGGAAGGTATTTCAGACTCTTATGGTCTATGTAGATAAAAAAAATTTCTCCATATAAAGATAGTGGGGTCATATCTTTAATCCAATGACAATGGTTGTCGACTTTAATTCACATGTGGAGTAATTATTTTCATGTGTCCTGAGCTATCTAGATGCACATGTTACTACCTTAACGTCTTGGATCAGTACGCACCCCTATCTATTGTGAGAAGCATCGTTATTGATAACATACTTCTTATCAAGGACTGGCTGTGTCAAAATGAAAGCCTCTATTAACATCTTCTTAAGCCTATCAAAATTGTCGTGGCATTTCTCTATCCATTTGAATTTCACATATTTCCTCAATAGCCTGCTCAAAGAAGAACCAATCATTGAAAAGCCTTTAACAAATCACATGTAGTAATTAGCTAACCTATGGAAACTCCTAATCTCTGTAATATTATAGAAAGGCTTCCAACTCATAATTGCCTATACCTTGCAAAGATCAAGCCTTATACCATCTGTTGATATAATGTGTCGAAAAAAAGCTACCTTATTAGGCCAAAACTCTATTTTGAGAGCCGAGCATACAATTTATGCTCCCTAAGTGTCTATACTACTATTTTTAGGTGCTAATCATGCTCCTCAAATGTCTTAGAATACACTAAAATGTCATCAATAAAGACCATAATACATTGGTCTAGATAAGGCCTAAATACTCTATTCATCAAGTCCATAAAGACTATTGGCATAACCATAAACTTATAATGCTCATATTTGGTTTTGAACTTGATCTTAGCTATATCCTTTTCTCTAACTCTCTGTTGGTGATACCCTAATCTCAAATCAATCTTAGAAAACACACTTGCACCCCTCAACTAATCAAACAGGTCATCAGTCCATGGTAACATATATCTATTCTTGATGATCACCTTATTCAACTGTTTGTAGTATATGCATAGCCTCATAGACTCATCATTCTTTTTTCACAAATAGCATTAGTGCACCCCATATAGATACATTTGGTATGATGAAGCCCTTGTTAGTTTCTACAACTCAGCTTTTAGCTTGTTCAACTCAGATGGAACCATTCCATATGACACTATTGATTCAAGTGTTATGCTTGGGGTGAGCTCAATTGAGAACTCAACCTCTTTGTTTGGTGATAACCCTGCTAGATCATCTGGAAAAAATATATGGGTATTTTTTAACTGTAGAGATATTCTTAAGATTTGGACCTCCCTTTTTAGTGTCAACAACATGAGCCAAATAGGCTTCACATCCCTTCATCATCATTTTATCGGCCTTCATAAAAATAACTCGTTGAGATTGTGGGAATAACTCACCTTCCTCTTTCACCTTTCCCTGCTCAGGTGTTTTAAGTACTACATACTTTGCATTGCATTCTACTACTGTCCTATGTTGTGAGAGCCAATTCATGCCCAAAATGACATTAAACTCATGAAAAGGTAGCACTATCAAGTTTGCAGGGAACTCTTTCCCATGTACAACTAAAAGACACCCTCTATATACCCTGTTCACTATCACACTGTAACATAGGGATTTGTGACCTCTATCTCATATTCAAGTTTCTCACTAACCATATTATGTTATCTAGGTGTACTTGTTCATAAATAGGAATGTGTGGAACTCATAACAATTAATGACAAATATTTGAGTCATAAAGAGAAAACATACCAATAATTACATTGGTAACCTCCTTATCCTTTCTGGCCCTCATAGCATATGCTCTTGCTAGAACTTGACTTGGTCCTAACCTATTGTCAATAGTCTTTGAAGCTCTAGATAGGTCCTGTATGACCTTCTTTAGTCTGCTGTCAAAGTCTGAGCTAAAGTTGACCATGTAGTTTGAGTAGGTGCACTGCTAGTAATCAGAGGACAATCCCTCTTCATATACTCCTTGGATCAGCATCTGAAACAAGCACTTGTGTTCATCCAACACTTTTCTCTGTGGCTTTTATGGTAGGTGCCACAATCTAAAGCACTGTTTCTGGTAGATTAAGTCTAAGTGTACCAGCTACAGATGTAGCCCTAGAGGGCTGCCCCCTCTTATATAGTCCACCCTATGTATAACTCCTGCTTTGTCTTTCACACTTTCCATGTAACTATCTTGAGTAATACCATCCTTTCTGATGTATGCACGGGAACCATAATTGAAGGATATGAACGACAATCTTTTGTTAATGGAGTGGAGCAATATTTTATCATTGAAATGAGCCTTAAAGAAGTACAAAAGCCATTTCATATGATCCAATTTAATGTGGGGCGTGTTCCAAGTCATAGAAGGCAGCATTGGAGCATTTGTTGCTATATTGGGCCTAAAATTCACAATCAAGCTTATGGGCCAATAATACACAAAGGGAAGCCTAAAGTGAAGATCAAGGGAGTCTTTCATGAAGCTTCAATTCAAATGGGCTAAACAAGGCAAAGTCCATAAAATTAAAGATTACAAGTCATGTGCAAATCATGTGCTAGGAGTCATGTGCCAAACATGTGCAAGACATGTGCCATCCATGTGGAAGACATCATGTGCCAACCATGTGCTCAAGATCATGTGCCATGCATGTGCCTATTTATGGGATTTGGGCTTAACTTGTAATTGGGCTTAATTATGTATGTGGGCTGCCTAATTTAAATTACCTTAGGCTTTAATTAGTGATAGACATGTGGGCCAAAGAAATAAAGCCCAACCCACCACTTGTCTTATTTTAGAAGAATTTAATTAGTGTCCTAATCCAAGTAGGACTCTACTTTTTAGAATTTGAGTTAGAATATGGCTGTACATTTAGGAGTTGAGTTAGAATAGGATTTAGTTATCCTTTACCATAAAGGATTCAAAGACTTAGGGCTATAAATACTCATCTAGCCTTCTTTTACAAGACATCAATGAATAAAAACGAATTTGAGTGTTTTTCTTTAAAGTGAGGCAGATTTGCATCTCTTTGTTACCTTTAGGAATTAGTTACTTATCAAGTGATATTGCTTGTGGCGTGGCTATTCTTATTAAATCTTATAATCTTGGTTCTTTGCTACATTGGTTAGCTTTGGGTCAGATTCAATCTATGATCACCATAGCTTAAGGTTTGTTTACCTTGTCTTGTTGAGGGGTTTCAAGGCACGGTCTTTGGGGTTCCGCATCAGTTTGGTATCAGAGCTTTTGGTTAAGTAATCATTATCTATCCTTTAAAATTGCTTTCTAGTTGTTAACTTAGCTAGATTTAAATTCTGCCATTAGAGGTACCTTAGGAAAATTTTCTGCCATAAAGAGTAAAATTACATGTTTGGATTTCTTTTCAATTCATGATATGTTTGAGGTTAAGCATTAGTTCAGTGTTATTTGCTATAAAGAAAAACAAAACAAAAAAAAAGGAAAAAGGAAAAAAATCAGAATTTCGAATTTAGCACTAAAATTGTGAATTTGTGCTATTTTGAGCTTCAAGTTGAAATCTTGTGATTTTTTATTGCTGGAATTATTTGGTATCATCATAAACTACTGGAATCCAACTTAAATAATTGGTTTTGAGGTTGAAAAGTACAACTTTTGAATTCAGATACCTTAGTGATCATATTGAGCATTGATTTGATCTTGAGGAATTGAGCTTATCTATTAAATATACATTGAGTTCTTGCTAGTTGGTGATAAAATAAGGTTGAATATGGTTTAATTAAGGGACAATAGGCTACTTACTAGGAGAAAACCGATTCTGAATTTTTTTTTCAATATTGTCTAATTCTTTGTGCTCTTAAGTTTTCATTCTTTTCATTCTGTCCTTTTTGCATCTAATTACCTTAGTTAAGTCTAATTTGCATTCTTAGATTTAATTTGAACAAAAATCAGTAGCATACACCTATTTGCATTCGTGTATAGCTTTAAATATAAATTTCTTTCACGTCAGTTTGCTTCTAGACATTGTTCCATTCATTCTTGTTAGGATTCATTGTTAATTCTTAGCATAGATCACTTGCATATTGTTTGTTTTTGTTTCTGGTTCTTACTTGTAATTTTGAGATTCAAAATTTGAGTGGTAAAAGGCAAGAGTGGTGAGCTTAAAAGAGGGTAAAAGCCATTATTTGTGTGAAACACGAGTGGTATATAGTCTGTTTTGAGAGAAACACGTGAGGGAGTGATTGTGAGGTCCTTTTACTTCATTATTACTTTCTTAAATTACTAACCATGTCTAAGGGAAGTATGAGGAGCAGTAGTGGACATGTGGAACATGGTGATTATGTGCCAACGGATGTTGTTCAATCTTACATTCAAATATTGGAGGTAAAGATTGGAAAAATTATAAACAAGATGGAGAGGAAAAATCAGCAAATTGAAGATTTGAAACAGCAAAGTATATTTGACACAAGAAGATCAAGAGAGGGGTCTCGACCTCAAAGCATTATGAGGTTTCTATCTCATGAAGAAAAAGAGTATTTTGAACATTATGATAATGCTAGACAAAGAAGAGAAAGAAAGAAAGACAAAGCATCTTTGGTGAGTGCCTTTCAAAAAGAAATGGACAAAATGCGTGCGAGGATTGATAGGTGGGGGCATGAAGAGAAAGAGAATGAAATGAAGAATCCTTATCCAAGACGGTGTAAAATTCAAAATTCAAATTTTTATTATGAATTTGATTTTGTTCCTAATTTTAAAATGGTGGATGATGGTAATAATAAAATTCATGAGGATATTAATGATGCTCATACTAGTGAAGTTGAAATTGTAGGTGAGAGTATTGATTCTATTTCACTAGAAGAAGTTAATGGTGTTAGTGTTATTGAGAGTATTGCAATTGAGAGTGAAAACATCATTCAAGATGAATTTATGGCTAATGATAGTGAATCCATGGAGGTAAGTAATGAACATGACTTGGATGAGCTTGAGGGAGTAACGATGAGTGAGATTGAGATGAAAGAAGGGGCTGTTTATGGAGAAGCCAAAGAGAGAATTGAGAGAGATGAGGTTTTGAGGGATAAAAAAAGTAGTAGTAATGAGCAAAGAGAGAAAATAGTGAATGTGTGTGAAAAGGAGAAAGAGATGAAAAGTAAATTTTTTACTAACAATTTTAATTATCCTTTGCTTCGTGTTGTGCATTTTTCTTTTGATGTAGGCAAAGATTCGAGGGCGAATCTTCTTGAGGAAAGGGGGAATGATGTATGCACGGGAACCATAATTGAAGGATATGAACGACAATCTTTTGTCATTGGAGTGGAGCAATATTTTATCATTGAAATGAGCCTTAAAGAAGTACAAAAGCCATTTCATATGATCCAATTTAATGTGGGGCGTGTTCCAAGTCATAGAAGGCAGCATTGGAGCATTTGTTGCTATATTGGGCCTAAAATTCACAATCAAGCTTATGGGCCAATAATACACAAAGGGAAGCCTAAAGTGAAGATCAAGGGAGTCTTTCATGAAGCTTCAATTCAAATGGGCTAAACAAGGCAAAGTCCATAAAATTAAAGATTACAAGTCATGTGCAAATCATGTGCTAGGAGTCATGTGCCAAACATGTGCAAGACATGTGCCATCCATGTGGAAGACATCATGTGCCAACCATGTGCTCAAGATCATGTGCCATGCATGTGCCTATTTATGGGATTTGGGCTTAACTTGTAATTGGGCTTAATTATTTATGTGGGCTGCCTAATTTAAATTACCTTAGGCTTTAATTAGTGATAGACATGTGGGCCAAAGAAATAAAGCCCAACCCACCACTTGTCTTATTTTAGAAGAATTTAATTAGTGTCCTAATCCAAGTAGGACTCTACTTTTTAGAATTTGAGTTAGAATATGGCTGTACATTTAGGAGTTGAGTTAGAATAGGATTTAGTTATCCTTTACCATAAAGGATTCAAAGACTTAGGGCTATAAATACTCATCTAGGCTTCTTTTACAAGACATCAATGAATAAAAACGAATTTGAGTGTTTTTCTTTAAAGTGAGGCAGATTTGCATCTCTTTGTTACCTTTAGGAATTAGTTACTTATGAAGTGATATTGCTTGTGGCGTGGCTATTCTTATTAAATCTTATAATCTTGGTTCTTTGCTACATTGGTTAGCTTTGGGTCAGATTCAATCTATGATCACCATAGCTTAAGGTTTGTTTACCTTGTCTTGTTGAGGGGTTTCAAGGCACGGTCTTTGGGGTTCCGCATCACTTTCTTCCCTGTAGACTATGCCACTAGAGCTATTGTCTATCTAGAGGCTTCCTCTACTCTCTTTCTCTTCCTCTTTTCCACACTAATGGCGGATGAGACTAGCTTAGTGAAATTGACATGCTAGATTGATGTCACATAGTCCCCAATCTCTACATTGAGGCCATTCTCAAATCCTCCCACTTGTCTATCTCAACTGTAATCAACCCCGAAGTATATTTACTTAGTTAAGTAAACTCTCTTTAATACTCCATCACAATCATCTTGCCCTTCTTGAGATATAGAAACTCTCTATTCTTTTCATCTATGTAGATTTGAGGGACATATTGCTTGTTAAACTAAGCAACAAAAAAATTCCATGTCACTAGCTGGAGAACCTCTAGTTTTAGCAAGACCGACTTCCACCAGTCATAAGCATTCTCATATAGTAGAGATATAGTATATTTTTCCTTCTAGTCAATAGTGACCTCAAATTCATCACATATCCTTTAAATCTTTTCTATCCAGTATTCTACAATAGCAGGATCATCGTCCTTGGTTCCCAAAAAGTCTGTGGCTCCAAACTTACAAAGCTTGTCTAGTTGCACCTCGAAGCTTTGTAAGTTTGGAGCGACGGACTTGGTCCTGGTACTGGCTATGGTACAACTCTAGCAATCTACTATAACAAGCCTTCCATCCATTACATCAAAGGAATCTGGACTTGGTCGGCCTATTTAAGAGCATGTTGGTTCAATACTGGTACTGCATCCGGACCTTGAACACTAGTTTCACTATTTTGGATCGGAGCCCCAGTATGCGGAGAGCTAATGCTCTCAATCATATCATTTAATTCTAACACCATTGCACTCTAATCCTACAAGTTGATAGAAAAGTAACCCAAGTCAGAGTCAAACGATACATGTTTATGTATGCATAATAACTCCATTATCCACTTAGGTCTATAATTGACCAAACTATGCTCTCACACCATTAAATGTTTCACCCACCCATATAGTAGGATGAATCCCACCATATAAGCAGATGTCACATGACTATATCCTATTCCAAAAAAAAAAAATTCCTATCTTTATCATTGTATCTGTAACATACAAAAATCTATTAATTTCGTATACCATATACTGTATAAAACCATTTTGTAACACCATCTTACCCAACTTTAATTCAACAAGGTAAGTGAGCATTACCCGACTAACTATCTTATAAGATTCGCTAAATGAAGTATAATTTTTTTTTAATCAAAAATATTATAAACACCAATACTCAAAATTTTATTTATTTATAAAATATATTATTTTACATCCAAACTATATCCATTACATTAGTTTTACATACCCCCAATACGTAGATGAGATAAAACTATAATTTAATTTGCAAGGCTTTTAAAAAAATATACCAAAAATAGTCTAAAGCTTTAAGTTGTTTTACGTTCGGGTACCCTTTTTCTTCCGACAACTATACTATCTACAGTTATTCTTCAGAACTTGTACGAGAGAAAATCACCCGCGCTAAACTAATAATAGCTTAGTGGAACTTCAAGGATAAAATTCTTACATATATATATTTTCTTACATACTATTTCATAATTCCAAAAATAAGGCATACAAAAAGAAATATAGGAAATTAAAGAAATGTTATCAAACATTTAATATTCAACAATCTTGATTTAAAACAACATTATCAAGAGGACATGTTTTTATATTTTATCCATACACACTTTACATTATTGTTATTTTCATTTTCTTTATGCTTATTATATCTATGATCAAACTAACTAATAGAAATAACGGGATTGTCATTACCAGTTTTCAAAATATTGTACTGAGCGCTTTTGTAATAGTATCATTATCAGCTTTCGTAATATTGTTATTACCGGCTTAATAATTTTGCACCAAGTGCATTTATAGAATTGTCATTACCGACTTTCATATTTTAGCACTGAGTGCCTTTAATCGCCTGATAGGCATGTCAAACTATTCTCTATTCTAATTCTAAGTTAAGTATTTTAGGGCTTAGCTATTTGTATATTTACTCCCAACATTAAAATTATTATTCATAATATTTTCAAAAGTGATAATTGTACCAAATTTCCACATACATATTTATTTATTTTTATTATTTATTTCCATTATTATTAAATTAAAACCTCACACAAAAATAATTTTGTTAAAAATTTATAACTACAATTAAAGTCAAAATTCTCATTAATTAACATATGTATTCATCACATCACATACAAAAGCCTAATATGCAAATTATTTGTTTATAATAGATTTCAGCCTTCATATTGGGTCTCATTTTTAGCCCATTTATAGTTTGAATTTGATTTTATGATCTCCTACTATTTTGTAGTCTATTGTTTCAGCTTTCATATGCATAAAAAAATCATCTAAATCCAAGTTTTCTAGCAAACGTTATGGTCATTTTACTGAAGGGTGTTCTATTAGTTTTTACCCAGTATTTTCTTGGTACCTACAGGTTCGGGATTTTGTAATCAATTTTTAACCCATTTGCAATTAAAATTTGAAGTTAGCTTCTAAATGAAAGTTTTAGCCTTATTAGTCCACTTTCATTTCCAACTGATTCATCTTAATCTCATTACCAAAACATTAGTTTTGATAAAAAAAATGTCAAGACTGCTCATAGAATTCTGTTACAAAGTTATCAGTTGGCACAAATCTATCTCATAAATACATCCATCATATGCATTCATTTTTATACCAAAATTTTTAAATCACAATTACATTCATATATCTTAAAATCTTCACACCATTTAATCCCATTACCATAAAAAAATCAAAAGTAACTATCAATCACATTTCATAGTAAACCACATTCATATCAAGCATTAGCACATAATTTTCACACATTTAGATAAAATGTAAGATTTTTGATGCGGAACCCCAAAGACCGTGCCTTGAAACCCCTCAACAAGACAAGGTAAACAAACCTTAAGCTATGGTGATCATAGATTGAATCTGACCCAAAGCTAACCAATGTAGCAAAGAACCAAGATTATAAGATTTAATAAGAATAGCCACGCCACAAGCAATATCACTTGATAAGTAACTAATTCCTAAAGGTAACAAAGAGATGCAAATCTGCCTCACTTTAAGGAACAACACTCAAATTCGTTTTTATTCATTGATTCATTGATGTCTTGTAAAAGAAGCCTAGATGAGTATTTATAGCCCTAAGTCTTTGAATCCTTTATGGTAAAGGATAACTAAATCCTATTCTAACTCAACTCCTAAATGTAGAGCCATATTCTAACTCAAATTCTAAAAAGTAGAGTCCTACTTGGATTAGGACACTAATTAAATCCTTCTAAAATAAGACAAGTGGTGGGTTGGACTTTATTTCTTTGGCCCACATGTCTATCACTAATTAAAGCCTAAGGTAATTTAAATTAGACAGCCCACATACATAATTAAGCCCAATTACAAGTTAAGCCCAAATCTCATAAGTAGGCACATGCATGGCACATGATCTTGAGCACATGGTTGGCACATGATGTCTTCCACATGGATGGCACATGTCTTGCACATGTTTGGCACATGACTCCTAGCACATGATTTGCACATGACTTGTAATCTTCAATTTTATGGACTTTGTCTTGTTTAGCCCATTTGAATTGAATCTTCATGAAAGACTCCCTTGATCTTCACTTTAGGCTTCCCTTTGTGTATTATTGGCCCATAAGCTTGATTGTGAATTTTAGGCCCAATATAGCAACAAATGCTCCAATGCTGCCTTCTATGACTTGGAACACGCCCCACATTGAATTGGATCATATGAAATGGCTTTTGTACTTTTTTAAGGCTCATTTCAATGATATAAGATTGCTCATCTCCATTGACAAAAGATTGTCGTTCATATCCTTCAATTATGGTTCCCGTGCATACATCATTCCCCCTTTCCTCAAGAAGATTCGTCCTCGAATCTTTGCCTACATCAAAAGAAAAATGCACAACACGAAGCAAAGGATAATTAAAATTGTTAATAAAAAATTCACTTTTCACCTCTTTCTCCTTTTCACACAAATTCACTATTTTCCCTCTTTGCTCATTACTAACACTTTCATCCCTCAAAACCTCATCTCTCTCAATTTTCTCTTTAGCTTCTCCATAAACAGCCCCTTCTTTCATCTCAATCTCACTCATCGTTACTCCTTCAAGCTCATCCAATTCATGTTCATCACTCACCTTTATGGATTCACTATCATTAGCCACAAATTCATCTTGAATGATGTTTTCACTCTCAATTGCAATGCTCTCAATAACACTAACACCATTAACTTCTTCTAGTGAAATAGAATCAATACTCTCACCTACAATTTCAACTTCACTAGTATGAGCATCATTAATATCCTCATGAATTTTATTATTACCATCATCCACCATTTTAAAATTAGGAACAAAATCAAATTCATAATGCAAATTTGATTTTTGAATTTCACACCTTCTTGGATAATAATTCTTCATTTCATTATATTTCTCTTCATGCCCCCACCTATCGATCCTAGCACGCATCTTGTCCATTTCTTTTTGAAAGGCACTCATCGAAGATGCTTTGTCTTTCTTTCTTTCTCTTCTTTGTCTATCATTATCATAATATTCAAAATACTCTTTTTCTTCATAAGATTGAAACCTCATAATGCTTTGAGGTCGAGACCCCTCTCTTGATCTTCTTGTGTCAAAGATACTTTGCTGTTTCAAATCTTCAATTTGCTGATTTTTCCTCTCCATCTTGTCTATAATTTTTCCAATCTTTACCTCCAATATTTGAATGTAAGATTGAACAACATCCGTTGGCACATAATCACCATGTTCCACATGTCCACTACTGCTCCTCATACTTCCCTTAGACATGGTTAGTAATTTAAGAAAGTAATAATGAAGTAAAAGGACCTCACAATCAATCTCTCACGTGTTTCTCTCAAAACAGACTATATACCACTTGTGCTTCACACAAATAATGGCTTTTACCCTCTTTTAAGCTCACCACTCTTGCCTTTTACCACTCAAATTTTGAATCTCAAAATTACAAGTAAGAACCAGAAACAAAATCAAACAATATGCAAGTGATCTATGCTTAGAATTAACAATGAATCCTAACAAGAATGAATGGAACAAAGTCTAGAAGCAAACTGATGTGAAAGAAATTAATTATATCTAAAGCTATACACGAATGCAAATAGGTGTACGCTACTGATTTTTGTTCAAATTAAATCTAAGAATGCAAATTAGACTTAACTAATGTAATTAGATGCAAAAAGGACAGAATTAAAAGAATGAAAACTTAAGAGTACAAAAAATTAGACAGTATGGAATAAAAATCAGAATCGGTTTCCTCCTAGTGAGTAGCCAATTTAACCCTTATTCAACCTTAATTTATCACCAATCAGTAAGAACTCAAGGTATATTTAATAGATAAGTTCAATTTCTCAAGATCAAATCAATGCTCAACATGATCACTAAGGTACCTGAATTCAAAAGTTGCACTTTTCAACCTCAAAACCAATTATTTACTTTGGATTGCAGTAGTTTATGATAATACCAAACAATTCCAGCAATCAATAATCACAAGATTTCAACTTGAAGCTCAAAATAGCACACTTTTCACAATTTTGGTGCTAAATTCGAAATTCTGATTTTTTTTTCTTTTTCCTTTTTTTTTTGTTTTTTTTATAGAAAATAACACTGAACTAATGCTTAATAAACCTCAAACATATCATGAATTGAAAAGAAATCCAAACATGTAATTTTACTCTTTATGACAGAAAATTTTCCTAAGGTACCTCTAATGGCAGAATTTAAATCTAGCTAAGTTAATAACTAGAAAGCAATTTTAAAGGATAGATAATGATTACCTAACCAAAAGCTCTGATACCAAACTGATGCGGAACCCCAAAGACCGTGCCTTGAAACCCCTCAACAAGACAAGGTAAACAAACCATAAGCTATGGTGATCATAGATTGAATCTGATCCAAAGCTAACCAATGTAGCAAAGAACCAAGATTATAAGATTTAATAAGAATAGCCACGCCACAAGCAATATCACTTGATAAGTAACTAATTCCTAAAGGTAACAAAGAGATGCAAATCTGCCTCACTTTAAGGAAAAACACTCAAATTCGTTTTTATTCATTGATTCATTGATGTCTTGTAAAAGAAGCCTAGATGAGTATTTATAGCCCTAAGTCTTTGAATCCTTTATGGTAAAGGATAACTAAATCCTATTCTAACTCAACTCCTAAATGTATAGCCATATTCTAACTCAAATTCTAAAAAGTAGAGTCCTACTTGGATTAGGACACTAATTAAATCCTTCTAAAATAAGACAAGTGGTGGGTTGGACTTTATTTCTTTGGCCCACATGTCTATCACTAATTAAAGCCTAAGGTAATTTAAATTAGACAGCCCACATACATAATTAAGCCCAATTACAAGTTAAGCCCAAATCTCATAAGTAGGCACATGCATGGCACATGATCTTGAGCACATGGTTGGCACATGATGTCTTCCACATGGATGGCACATGTCTTGCACATGTTTGGCACATGACTCCTAGCACATGATTTGCACATGACTTGTAATCTTCAATTTTATGGACTTTGTCTTGTTTAGCCCATTTGAATTGAATCTTCATGAAAGACTCCCTTGATCTTCACTTTAGGCTTCCCTTTGTGTATTATTGGCCCATAAGCTTGATTGTGAATTTTAGGCCCAATATAGCAACAAATGCTCCAATGCTGCCTTCTATGACTTGGAACACGCCCCACATTGAATTGGATCATATGAAATGGCTTTTGTACTTTTTTAAGGCTCATTTCAATGATATAAGATTGCTCATCTCCATTGACAAAAGATTGTCGTTCATATCCTTCAATTATGGTTCCCATGCATACATCAATTTTTATCAATGAAGCACATACTTAATCAACCTTGGAGCATTCCTTTTTTATTCTTTTCCTCCCCTCACTAAATAGCTTTTTTCTTTGCCTTTGTCACCCTCTTGAGGGCCTCTCTTTGATGCGGAACCCCAAAGACCGTGCCTTGAAACCCCTCAACAAGACAAGGTAAACAAACCTTAAGCTATGGTGATCATAGATTGAATCTGACCCAAAGCTAACCAATGTAGCAAAGAACCAAGATTATAAGATTTAATAAGAATAGCCACGCCACAAGCAATATCACTTGATAAGTAACTAATTCCTAAAGGTAACAAAGAGATGCAAATCTGCCTCACTTTAAAGAAAAACACTCAAATTCGTTTTTATTCATTGATGTCTTGTAAAAGAAGGCTAGATGAGTATTTATAGCCCTAAGTCTTTGAATCCTTTATGGTAAAGGATAACTAAATCCTATTCTAAATCAACTCCTAAATGTACAGCCATATTCTAACTCAAATTCTAAAAAGTAGAGTCCTACTTGGATTAGGACACTAATTAAATCCTTCTAAAATAAGACAAGTGGTGGGTTGGGCTTTATTTCTTTGGCCCACATGTCTATCACTAATTAAAGTCTAAGGTAATTTAAATTAGGCAGCCCACATACATAATTAAGCCCAATTACAAGTTAAGCCCCAAATCACATAAGTAGGCACATGCATAGCACATGATCTTGAGCACATGGTTGGCACATGATGTCTTCCACATGGATGGCACATGTCTTGCACATGTTTGGCATAGGACTCCTAGCACATGATTTGCACATGACTTGCACATGACTTGTAATCTTCAAGGTTTATGGACTTTGCCTTGCTTAGCCCATTTGAATTTAATCTTCATGAAAGGCTCCTTTTTATCTTCACCTTAGGCTTGCCTTTATGTATTATTGGCCCATAAGCTTGATTGTGAATTTTAGGCCCAATATAGCAACGAATGCTCCAATGCTGCCTTCTATGACTTGGAACACGCCCCACATTGAATTGGATCATATGAAAAGACTTTTGAACTCCTTTAAGGCTCATTTCAATGATATAATATTGCTCCACTCCATTGAAAAAAGATTGTCGTTCATATTCTTCAATTATGGTTCCCGTGCATACATCATTCCCCCTTTCCTCAAGAAGATTCGTCCTCGAATCTTTGCCTACATCAAAAGAAAAATGAACAACACGAAGCAAAGGATAATTAAAATTGTTTGTAAAAAATTCACTTTTCACCTCTTTCTCCTTTTCACACAAATTCACTATTTTCCCTATTTGCTCATTACTAACACTTTCATCCCTCAGAACCTCATCTCTCTGAATTCTCTCTTTAGCTTCTCCATAAACAGCCCTTTCCTTCATCTCAATCTCATTCACCGTTACTCCCTCAAGCTCATCCAAGTCATGTTCATTACTTACCTCCATGGATTCACTATCATTAGCCATAAATTCATCTTGAATGATGTTTTCACTCTCAATTGCAATACTCTCAATAACACTAACACCGTTAACTTCTTCTAGTGATATAGAATCAATACTCTCACCTACAATTTCAACTTCACTAGTATGAGCATCATTAATATCCTCATGAATTTGATTCTTACCATCATCCACCATTCCAAACTTAGGAACAAAATCAAATTCATAATAAAAATTTGAATTTTGAATTTTACACCTTCTTGGATAAGGATTCTTCATTTCATTCTCTTTCTCTTCATGCCCCCACCTATCAATCCTCGCACGCATTTTGTCCATTTCTTTTTGAAAGGCACTCACCAAAGATGCTTTGTCTTTCTTTCTTTCTCTTCTTTGTCTAGCATTATCATAATGTTCAAAATACTCTTTTTCTTCATGAGATAGAAACCTCCTAATGCTTTGAGGTTGAGACCCCTCTCTTGATCTTCTTGTGTCAAAGATACTTTGCTGCCTCAAATCATCAATTTGCTGATTTTGTCTCTCCATCTTGTCTATAATTTTTCGAATCTTTACCTCCAATATTTGAATGTAAGATTGAACAACATCCGTTGGCACATAATCACCATGTTCCACATGTCCACTACTGCTCCTCATACTTCCCTTAGACATGGTTAGTAATTTAAGAAAGTAATAATGAAGTAAAAGGACCTCACAATCACTCTCTCACGTGTTTCTCTCAAAACAGACTATACACCACTCGTGTTTCACACAAATAATGGCTTTTACCCTCTTTTAAGCTCACCACTCTTGCCTTTTACCACTCAAAGTTTGAATCTCAAAATTACAAGTAAGAACCATAAACAAAATCAAACAATATGCAAGTGATCTATGCTAAGAATTAACAATGAACCCTAACAAGAATGAATGGAACAATGTCTAGAAGCAAACTGATGTGAAAGAAATTTATATTTAAAGCTATACACGAATTTAAATAGGTGTATGCTACTGATTTTTGTTCAAATTAAATCTAAGAATGCAAATTAGACTTAACTAAGGTAATTAGATGCAAAAAGGATAGAATTAAAAGAATGAAAACTTAAGAGCACAAAGAATTAGACAATATTGAAAACAATTCAGAATCGGTTTCCTCGTAGTAAGTAGCCGATTGTCCCTTAATTAAACCCGTATTCAACCTTAATTTATCACCAACTAGCAAGAACTCAAGGTATATTTAATAGATAAGCTCAATTCCTCAGGATCAAATCAATGCTCAATATGATCACTAAGGTATCTGAATTCAAAAGTAGTAATTTTCAAACTCAAAACCAATTATTTAAGTTGGATTGCAGTAGTTTATGATGATACCAAACAATTCCAGCAATCAAAAATTACAAGATTTCAACTTGAAGCTCAAAATAGCACAATTTCACAATTTTAGTGCTAAATTTGAAATTCTGATTTTTTTTCTTTTTCCTTTTTTTTGTTTTGTTTTTTTATAGCAAATAACACTGAACTAATGCTTAATAAACCTCAAACATATCAAAGATCTGAAAGGAAATTGAAACATGTAATTTTACTCTATATGGCAAATTTTTTTTCCTAAGGTACCTCTAACGACAGAATTTAAATCTAGCTAAGTTAACAACTAGAAAGAAATTGAAAATGATAGATAATGATTACCTAACCAAAAGCTCTGATACCAAACTGATGCGGAACCCCAAAGACCGTGCCTTGAAACCCCTCAACAAGACAAGGTAAACAAACCTTAAGCTATGGTGATCATAGATTGAATCTGACCCAAAGCTAACCAATGTAGCAAAGAACCAAAATTATAAGATTTAATAAGAATAGCCACGCCACAAGCAATATCACTTGATAAGTAACTAATTCCTAAAGGTAACAAAGAGATGCAAATCTGCCTCACTTTAAAGAAAAACACTCAAATTCGTTTTTATTCATTGATGTCTTGTAAAAGAAGGCTAGATGAGTATTTATAGCCCTAAGTCTTTGAATCCTTTATGGTAAAGGATAACTAAATCCTATTCTAACTCAACTCCTAAATGTAGAGCCATATTCTAACTCAAATTCTAAAAAGTAGAGTCCTACTTGGATTAGGACACTAATTAAATCCTTCTAAAATAAGACAAGTGGTGGGTTGGACTTTATTTCTTTGGCCCACATGTCTATCACTAATTAAAGTCTAAGTTAATTTAAATTAGGCAGCCCACATACATAATTAAGCCCAATTACAAGTTAAGCCCCAAATCACATAAGTAGGCACATGCATAGCACATGATCTTGAGCACATGGTTGGCACATGATGTCTTCCACATGGATGGCACATGTCTTGCACATGTTTGGCATAGGACTCCTAGCACATGATTTGCACATGACTTGCACATGACTTGTAATCTTCAAGGTTTATGGACTTTGCCTTGCTTAGCCCATTTGAATTTAATCTTCATGAAAGGCTCCTTTTTATCTTCACCTTAGGCTTGCCTTTATGTATTATTGGCCCATAAGCTTGATTGTGAATTTTAGGCCCAATATTGCAACGAATGCTCCAATGCTGCCTTCTATGACTTGGAACACGCCCCACATTGAATTGGATCATATGAAAAGACTTTTGAACTCCTTTAAGGCTCATTTCAATGATATAATATTGCTCCACTCCATTGAAAAAAGATTGTCGTTCATATTCTTCAATTATGGTTCCCGTGGATACATCACTCTTGATGCCGCAACCACCTAGAATCTAAATCTAGACAACCTCCAAATCAATTTGATACAAATCCTAAGTTTTAAATAATTGCAAGATTAAACTCTTCACCCCCAAAACAGCAAGGAAGAGAGAATTGGATTCACGCCACAAATTAATTACCAACCTAATAAGTGAAAACAATCCTTGGTATATCAATGGAGATCACATCTCCCACTTGAAGAACACTCAGGAACACTGAAATTTTGATCTTAATCACCAATCTGATTGTCTTACACGCATAAGGAGGTATTTATACCTTTACAAACCAAACCTTAGCTGCAAACATGAAGAAAAGACCAATCTGACCCTAATGACTTAAGGACAAACGAATGGGCTTAATTTTATAAGGCCTACACACTTAAGATAAAGTTAAAATAAGGCTGATCATGTGTCTTTAAATGAAATTACATTCCAATAATTAAAATAAAACAGCCCACTAAAATTAATCTTAGGCCCAACCATGACATAACATAAGTCCACCTTAACATAGCATATTGCACATGAGTTGAACCTTGTAATATAGACTTCTTCTCTAGCCCATTAGGCTAGTTATCTTCACCATCACATCCCCCAATGAGTGTCACAAGCTTTGGATCGCAAACTGATTCCATCTCTTCAAGTCTGACCCAAGCCTCTTCCTTGATATCTCTTGTCACTAAGCTCTGAATATACATTTGCAAGGCTGCCTTGAGCTTGTTTCTACTTGATCTTATGATTGGACCACGTGGCATCACTAATCCATCTCCTCCATGGCATGTAAGATCATTTTTTTTGTCTTGGTTCGCATCATTCCCTCCCTCAACAAAAGGATTCGTCCTCGAATCACCACCTGCATTATCAAAAGGAGAAAGGTCAGCAACATTAAAAGTTGCTGAAACACCATACTCACCGGGCAAGTCAATCATATAGGCATTGTCATTGATCCTCTCAACCACTTGAAAAGGTCCATCGCCTCTTGGATCCAACTTGGATTTCCTTTGGTTAGGAAATCTCTCTTTCCTAAAATGCACCCATACCCAATCTCCAAGTTCAAATTTCGCAACTTTACGTCCTTGGTTGGCTTTTTGTGCATAACTTTTGTTCTTTAACTCAATGTGCTGCTTTGCCTTCTCATGTATGCCTTCTTTTGTCCATCTAAGTTAGAAATATCATTCACAGGTATAGGCAACAAATCCAAAGGGGTTAGCGAATTAAAACCATAGACAATTTCAAATGGAGAATAACCTGTTGATGAATGAATGCTTCTATTATATGCAAATTCTACTAATGGCAAACAATCTTCCCAAGTTTTCAAATTATTTCCAACAACAGCACGTAATATTGATCCTAAAGTTCTATTAACCACTTCAGTTTGACCATCTATTTGAGGATGACAAGTAGTAGAAAATAGCAACTTTGTTCCCAACTTTCCTCACAGCACACGCCAAAAATGACTCAAAAACTTAGAATCTCTATCAGAAACAATAGTTTTAGGAACACCATGCAAACGCACAATATCCTTAAAGAACAAATCAGAAATATGTGTAGCATCATCAGTTTTATGGCAAGCGATGAAATGTGTCATCTTGCTAAACCTATCAACTACAACAAAAATGCTATCTCTTCCTCTTTTAGTCCTGGGCAGTCCCAACACAAAATCCATAGAAATGTCAATCCAGGGCTGACTAGGGATGGGTAAAGGAGTATACAACCCATGAGGTTGAATTCTGGACTTGGCTTGCTTACATGCAACACACCTAGAGCAAATTTTCTCAACATCTTTCTTCATATTAGGCCAATAAAAATGCTCATGCAAGATGTCAAGTGTCTTAGCAATACCAAAATGACCCATCAAACCACCATTATGAGCCTCACGCACAAGCAACTCATGCATGGAACAATTAGGCACACAGTTTATTTTCTCTAAATAAATAGCCATCATTCCTATAAAACCTTTGAAATGCAGATTGTTCACATGCATTATAAACATTTGAAAAATCAGAATCAGAAGCATACAATTCCCTTATATTTTCAAATCCCATCAATCGAGAACTCAAAGTAGTAATAAGAGTATATCTTCTAGATAACGCATCAGCAACCACGTTTTCCTTACCTTGTTTGTATTGAATTACATATGGAAAGGTCTCAATGAACTCCAACCACTTGGCATGTCGTTTGTTCAACTTACCTTGACCCTTGAGATGCTTTAAAGACTCATGATCACTATGAATCACAAACTCTTTAGGCCAAAGATAATGCTGCCAAGTCTCCAAAGCCCTCACCAATGCATACAACTCCTTGCCATACGTGGAATAATTGAGTTGTGCACCACTCAACTTTTCACTAAAGAAAGCAATTGGACGCCTACCCTGCATCAAAACAGCACCAATACCTATCCCGGAGGCATCACATTCAATTTCAAAAGTAGAATTAAAATCAGGCAAACTCAAAACAGGTGTAGAACAAAGTTTATCTTTCAAAGTATTAAATGCAAGTTCTTGCGCCTCGCCCCACTTAAACCCCACATCCTTTTTAATGATTTCAGTTAAAAGAGCAGCAATGACACTAAAATCCTTTACAAACCTCCTGTAAAAGCTAGCAAGGCCATGAAAACTCCTAACATCACTAACATTCCTAGGGGTTGGCCATTCTTGGATAGCCCTGATCTTCTCCTCATCAACCTCAATTCCATTGGCACTCACCACATACCCTAAGAATATAACTCTATTCATGCAAAATGTGCACTTTTTAAGTTTAGCATACAATTCTTCTCTCCTAAGTGTATCCAAAACTTCCCTAAGATGATGTACATGTTCATCAACAGATTTACTATAAATCAAAATATCATCAAAATAAACAACAACAAAATTTCCAATGAACTGACGCAAAACATGATTCATCAATCTCATAAAAGTGCTAGGGGCATTGGTTAGACCAAAAGGCATAACGAGCCACTCATATAAACCAAGCTTTGTTTTAAATGCTGTTTTCCATTCATCACCAACTTTCATCCTAATTTGGTGATATCCACTCATCAAATCAATCTTAGTAAAGACACATGCACCATGCAATTCGTCTAACATATCATCCAATCTGGGTATTCGATGGCGATACATAACTGTTATGCGGTTCACAGCCTTACAATCAACACACATGCACCAACTCCCATCCTTTTTTGGCACCAAAAGCACCGGCACTGCACATGGACTAAGACTCTCACAGATATGCCCCCTTGCTAACAACTCCTCCACTTGCCTTTGAAGTTCCTTTGTCTCCTCGGGGTTGCTCCTATAGGCTGGGCAGTTTGGAATTTGAGCTCCTGATATGAAATCAATTTGATGTTCAATTCCTCTTATTGGTGGCAATCCTTATGGTAACTCTTCAGGGAATACTTTCTCATATTCCTGCAATAAAGAAACAACACTAGGCAAAGAAGGGTTAAGGTCAGCTTCATTAAAATAAGATTCCTTGTACATGAGTACAAGTAAACATTGTTGATTCTCAAAAGCCACTCTCATATCCCTTACTTTTGCATAAAAATTGTTTTTCTTTGTACCACTCTCCTTTGGGCCAATTATTTGCTTTTCTTTTTGGGCCTCTTTTCCTCCAATTTTTCTCTCTTTTTCAGCCTCTCCTTTTTCTTTTCCTCTCATCTCTCTTATTTTGCAACTCTCAGCCTTTCCATTTTCTTTTTGCTCCTTTTCTCTCAATTTGGACTTTTCGGATTCTTTTTGCATTTCTTCCTCCATGCTCCTTTTTAGCTTCATTTGATCTTCATAAACTTCACTAGGAGTCATAGGAGCCAGAATGATACGTTGATCTCCCATCATGAATGAGTGTCTATTTCTATACCCATCATGTGTCACCTGTCATATTGTCATGGCCTACCAAGCAACACATGACCTGCATGCATAGGTACTACATCACAAAGTACACGGTCAGAATATCTTCCAATGGAGAATGAAATTAAAACTTGTTTATTTACCCTTATCTCTCCACAATCATTAAGCCATTGTAGTCTATATGGCCTAGGATGTTTCAAACAATCCAGCCCCAAGTTATCAACTAAAGTAGTACTTGCAACATTAGTACAACTTGATGCGGAACCCCAAAGACCGTGCCTTGAAACCCCTCAACAAGACAAGGTAAACAAACCTTAAGCTATGGTGATCATAGATTGAATCTGACCCAAAGCTAACCAATGTAGCAAAGAACCAAGATTATAAGATTTAATAAGAATAGCCACGCCACAAGCAATATCACTTCATAAGTAACTAATTCCTAAAGGTAACAAAGAGATGCAAATCTGCCTCACTTTAAAGAAAAACACTCAAATTCGTTTTTATTCATTGATGTCTTGTAAAAGAAGGCTAGATGAGTATTTATAGCCCTAAGTCTTTGAATCCTTTATGGTAAAGGATAACTAAATCCTATTCTAACTCAACTCCTAAATGTACAGCCATATTCTAACTCAAATTCTAAAAAGTAGAGTCCTACTTGGATTAGGACACTAATTAAATTCTTCTAAAATAAGACAAGTGGTGGGTTGGGCTTTATTTCTTTGGCCCACATGTCTATCACTAATTAAAGCCTAAGGTAATTTAAATTAGGCAGCCCACATACATAATTAAGCCCAATTACAAGTTAAGCCCAAATCCCATAAATAGGCACATGCATGGCACATGATCTTGAGCACATGGTTGGCACATGATGGCTTCCACATGGATGGCACATGTCTTGCACATGACTCCTAGCACATGATTTGCACATGACTTGTAATCTTTAATTTTATGGACTTTGCCTCGTTTAGCCCATTGGACTAGTCCATGCAAGATGGTTCTTCACTCACCCCAAGATAAGTAATGGGCCTTGGGTCTTCAATCAACTCCATCTCCTTTGTCATGCATGCATCTTTTGTGATCTCCTTAGTGACCAAGCTTTGAACATAGCCTTGCATTGCTTGCCTTAGTTTGTTAGCCCTTGATCTTGTGATCGCACCACTTGGCATGACTAGTGCATCATTCTCCTTTTGTGAAGATTGACTTATATGTCCTTGATCTACATCATTCCCCCCCTCCTCAAAAGGATTCGTCCTCGAATCTACTCTTCCTACATTGTCAAAAGGAGTAAGGTCAGAAACATTGAATGATGCAGAAACACCATACTCACCAGGAAGTTCTATCTTGTAAGCATTATCATTGATCCTTTCAAGTATGTGAAATGGGCCATCTCCTCTAGGATCAAGTTTATTCTTCCTTTGGTGAGGAAATCTCTCTTTTCTCATATGCACCCATACCCAATCGCCTGGTTCAAACACCATTTTTCTACGCCCCTTGTTAGCTTGTCGTGCATATGACTCATTCTTCTTCTCCAAGTGTTGTTTTTCTTTCTCATGCATAGCTTTCACAAAATCTGCCTTTTTCTTACCATCATGCCGCCTATTGAGTTTCATTTGTCCCTTCAAATGCTTTAAGGACTCATGATCAGTATGTATGACAAACTCTTTAGGAAGAAGATAATGTTGCCACATGTCCAAGGCTCTCACTAAAGAATATAATTCCCTATCATAGGTGGAATAATTCAATTGAGCTCCATGCAACTTCTCACTAAAGTATGCTATTGGTCGCCCCTCCTGCATTAAAACAGCTCCTATGCCAACTCCTGAGGCATCACATTCAAGCTCAAAAGTTTTGTTAAAATCAGGCAAGGACAAAATAGGTGCACTACATAGTTTATCCTTAAGCAAATTAAATGCCTTTTCCTGTGATTCAGTCCATTTAAATTTAACATCCTTTTTAACTAACTCATTTAAAGGTGCTGCAATGGAACTAAAATCTTTAACAAACCTTCTATAAAAACTAGCCAATCCATGAAAACTCCTAACCTCACTAACATTAGTAGGCGTTGGCCAATCTCTAATAGCTTTCACTTTTTCATCATCTACCTCAATTCCTTTAGCACTAACAACAAATCCAAGAAATACAAGTTTTTCACTAGCAAACGTGCACTTCTTTAAGTTGGCATACAATTTCTCCTTTCTCAATACTTCTAATACAGCCCTAACGTGCATAATATGATCATCAAAACATTTGCTGTATATAAGTATATCATCAAAATAAACCACAACAAACTTACCAATAAGTTGTCTCAAAACATGATTCATAAGTCTCATGAAAGTACTAGGTGCATTAGTTAAACCAAAAGGCATTACCAACCACTCATATAAACCTTGTTTAGTTTTAAACGCGGTTTTCCATTCATCTCCTACTTTCATCCTAACTTGAAAATAACCACTTTTAAGATCAATTTTGGAAAAGTAACATGCCCCACATAATTCATCAAGCATATCATCAAGTCTAGGAATAGGATGTCTATACTTTACTGTTATTTTATTAATGGCACGAAAATCCACACACATCCTCCAAGATCCATCCTTTTTAGGTACTAACAACACAGGAACGGCACATGGACTCAAGCTTTCCTTCACGTGCCCCTTCTCTAAAAGCTCTTCAACTTGTCTTTGTATCTCCTTTGTCTCCTTGGGATTGGTTCTATAGGCTGGTCTATTTGGTATGGCAGCCCCGGGAACAAAGTCAATTTGATGTTCAATACCTCTTAATGGAGGGAGGCCTTTAGGAATCTCTTCGGGGAAGACATCCTCAAATTCCTGCAACAAAGACACAAAAACACTAGGCAAACAAGGGTCAATGTCAGTCAAATTTAAAAGATTCTCCTTGTACCTAAGTACAATAAGACTCCTTTGTGCATGAAAAGCACCTCTCAAGTCTTTCTCCCTTGCATACAAGCTTACTTTCTTTTCTCTCTTCACAATCTCGCCCTTACTTTTCTCTCTTGCTCCATCACTCACCATTGGGTCTTTATTTGTATTTCTTTCATTTTTATCATTCAATGCCTCTTTTCTCTCAATTCTTTTACTTGAACTTGCCTCACTACCTGAATTCCCCATAATGGATTTTTGGATTTTCATTTGGTCTTCGTATACTTCCAATGGAGATAAAGGTGCAAGAATGTAATTTTGGTTATTCAAGCTAAAAGAATACCGATTCCTATACCCATCATGCATAACACGTCTATCATATTGCCAAGGCCTTCCAAGTAAAACATGACTAGCATGCATAGGTATAACATCACATAACACCTCATCCTTATATCTACCAATAGAGAATGCAAGCATCACTTGTTTATTCACCCTTATTTCACCACATTCATGCAACCATTGCAACTTATATGGATTAGGATGCCTAATACAATTCAAACCCAACTTTTCAACAAGTGTTGCACTAGCCACATTAGTACAACTACCTCCATCAATAATCAAACTACATGCCTTTCCATTGACTATGCAACGTGTATGAAAAACATTTTCTCTTTGATCACTAGTTTCATCTTTAATATGCATATTCAAGGCTCTCCTAACAACCAAAGATTCAACATGCACATCATTACCATATTGCACATCATCATCATCACAATCACTAGCATCCACTAAGGAAGGCATACCATCACTATCACTACTTTCTTCACTTTCACTATCAATTACACCATTATCTTTTAATAACATAGTTTTCTTATTAGGACATTGAGATGCAATATGCCCTACTCCCAAACATCTAAAACATTTAATTTTACTATGTTTATCATTAGCATTAGGTGTTTTTGATTTTTCATCATCTCTTACCCATTTTTCTTTCCTTACCTCTTTCGGGTCAGTCACCTTTTCTTTACCCTTTTCTTCCCTTTTAGGCCATTTTGAACTCCATTTGGATGTGGAATTCGTGTAACTCCTTGCTGCCCCCTTGCTTTTTAGTTGCTTTTCAATTTTTATGGCCATATTGACCATGTCTTCAAAGTCCACATAGTGTTGTAATTCAACAACATTAGCAATATCTTTGTTCAAACCCCCTAGGAAACGTGCCATTGTGACTTCTGGATCCTCCTCCACATTGGCTCTCATCATTGCCATCTCCATCTCCTTATGGTAATCTTCAATGGTCATGGATCCTTGTGTAAGGCGTTGCAATTTTTGGTGCAACTCCCTATAGTAATAGGCTGGCACAAATCGTTTTCTCATCACCCTCTTCATCTCCTCCCACCTTCTAATGGGTCGTTCTCCATTCTTTCTTCTAGTCATCATGATCTGATCCCACCAAACAAGAGAATAATCAGTGAATTCAATAACAGCAAGTTTTATTTTTTTCTCTTCACTATAGTTGTGGCATTCAAAAATGAGCTCCACTTTTCTCTCCCATTCTAGGTATGCTTCAGCATCATTCCTCCCTTTAAAAGGTGGAATTTTCATTTTGATGGAATTGATGTTGCTATCACGCTTATCTCCTCCTCTCCTCCTTGTTGAATGTGTATCATCTTCATCACCATAGGAATCAAAATCCTCATATTCCTCTTGAGGCCGAAACCTCTCTATTCCAGAATTGTGAATGTTCCATTTCCCATGAGTCTGTGACTCTTCTTTTGTTTTTCTGGAATTTGAAGTGCTTTGATATCTCACCTCTACAATTTTTCTATCTTGTCTCTCCATCTTCTCATTAAAAGATTCAATCATGGAAAATAGCCTTTGGAATTCAGATTGAACAGCCTCTAATGGTATGAGTTTGGGCTGGTCCTCTCGTTCACTACTTCCCCTTGCGTTTTCCTTAGACATGGTTTAGTAATTCAAGAAAGTAATAATGAAGTAAAAGGACCTCACAATCACTCCCTCACGTGTTTCTCTCAAAACAGACTATATACCACTCGTGTTTCACATAAATAATGGCTTTTACCCTCTTTTAAGCTCACCACTCTTGCCTTTTACCACTCAAATTTTGAATCTCAAAATTGCAAGTAAGAACCAGAAACAAAATCAAACAATATGCAAGTGATCTATGCTAAGAATTAACAATGAATCCTAACAAGAATGAATGGAACAAAGTCTAGAAGCAAACTGATGTGAAAGAAATTAATTATATCTAAAGCTATACACGAATGCAAATAGGTGTACGCTACTGATTTTTGTTCAAATTAAATCTAAGAATGCAAATTAGACTTAACTAATGTAATTAGATGCAAAAAGGACAGAATTAAAAGAATGAAAACTTAAGAGCACAAAAATTAGACAGTATGGAATAAAAATCAGAACCGGTTTCCTCCTAGTGAGTAGCCAATTTAACCCTTATTCAACCTTAATTTATCACTAATCAGTAAGAACTCAAGGTATATTTAATAGATAAGTTCAATTTCTCAAGATCAAATCAATGCTCAACATGATCACTAAGGTACCTGAATTCAAAAGTTGTACTTTTCAACCTCAAAACCAATTATTTAAGTTGGATTGCAGTAGTTTATGATAATACCAAACAATTCCAGCAATCAATAATCACAAGATTTCAACTTGAAGCTCAAAATAGCACACTTTTCACAATTTTGGTGCTAAATTCGAAATTCTGAATTTTTTTTCTTTTTTCCTTTTTTTTGTTTTTTTTTTATCAAATAACACTAAACTAATGCTTAATAAACCTCAAACATATCATGAATTGAAAAGAAATCCAAATTTGCAATTTTACTTCTTTATGGCTAAAATTTTTCCTAAGGTACCTCCAATGACAGAATTTAAATCTAGCTAAATTAACAACTAGAAAGCAATTTTAAAGGATAGATAATGATTACCTAACCAAAAGCTCTGATACCAAACTGATGCGGAACCCCAAAGACCGTGCCTTGAAACCCCTCAACAAGACAAGGTAAACAAATCTTAAGCTATGGTGATCATAGATTGAATCTGACCCAAAGCTAACCAATGTAGCAAAGAACCAAGATTATAAGATTTAATAAGAATAGCCACGCCACAAGCAATATCACTTGATAAGTAACTAATTCCTAAAGGTAACAAAGAGATGCAAATCTGCCTCACTTTAAAGAAAAACACTCAAATTCGTTTTTATTCATTGATGTCTTGTAAAAGAAGCCTAGATGAGTATTTATAGCCCTAAGTCTTTGAATCCTTTATGGTAAAGGATAACTAAATCCTATTCTAAATCAACTCCTAAATGTACAGCCATATTCTAACTCAAATTCTAAAAAGTAGAGTCCTACTTGGATTAGGACACTAATTAAATCCTTCTAAAATAAGACAAGTGGTGGGTTGGGCTTTATTTCTTTGGCCCACATGTCTATCACTAATTAAAGCCTAAGGTAATTTAAATTAGGCAGTCCACATACATAATTAAGCCCAATTACAAGTTAAGCCCAAATCCCATAAATAGGCACATGCATGGCACATGATCTTGAGCACATGGTTGGCACATGATGTCTTCCACATGGATGGCACATGTCTTGCACATGACTCCTAGCACATGATTTGCACATGACATGTAATCTTTAATTTTATGGACTTTGCCTCGTTTAGCCCATTGGACTAGTCCATGCAAGATGGTTCTTCACTCACCCCAAGATAAGTAATGGGCCTTGGGTCTTCAATCAACTCCATTTCCTTTGTCATGCATGCATCTTTTGTGATCTCCTTAGTGACCAAGCTTTAAACATAGCCTTGCATTGCTTGCCTTAGTTTTTTAGCCCTTGATCTTGTGATCGCACCACTTGGCATGACTAGTGCATCATTCTCCTTTTGTGAAGATTGACTTATATGTCCTTGATCTACATCACAACTTCCTCCATCAATTATAAGTACAAATTTTGCCATTTATCAAGCATCTAGAATGGAAGATATTTTCCCTTTGCTCAACCCCATCTTCTTTCAATTGTACATTTATTGCACGCCTAACCACAAGATTTAAATCCCCGCCAACAGCATGCTCGGCCTCATCATCATCACTACAATCTTCAAATGAAGGTATTGAATCAGATTCTTTATCACTTTCGGATTCAATTACACCATTATCTTTCAATATCATAACCTTTTTATTTGGGCATTGAGATGCAATATGTCCATTGCCAAGGCATTTAAAGCATTTTATGTTTCTATGCTTTTCAGAATTGGAAGAAGAAGTAGCATTAGCTTTAGGGTTAACTTTTTGCTCTACTTTACCCTTTTCTTCTCTTACCTTGTCTTTGGCTTTGTCTTCCCTTTTTGGCCATTTTGAGCTCCAATTAGATGTGGAACCCAAATAGGTTGGTTTGTTGGTTCCCTTTTGCTTTAGTTGTCTCTCCACCTTCATAGCCATATTCACCATCTCCTCTAACTCACATAGTGGTGCAGCTCAATAACATTTGCAATTTCCTTATTTAGACCAGCCAAGAAACATGCCATGGTAGCCTCCCTATCTTCGGCAATATTAGCCCTCATCATAGCTATCTCCATTTCTTTATGATAGTCCTCAATACTTTTATTCCCTTGCCTTAAAGTTTGGAGCCTTTGATGTAGTTTCCTATAATAGTAACTAGGGACAAACTTTTTTCTCATGACTGCCTTCATCCCCACCCATGTGTTTATAGGCCTTTCCCCATTCCTACGCCTATTGAGGATGATTTGGTCCCACCATACCAAGGCATAGTCAGTGAATTCCACGGCTGCCAACTTTACTTTTTTTTCCTCATAATAGTTATGACATTCAAACACCAATTCCACTTTTCTCTCCCACTCCAAGTAAGCATCAGCATCATTCCTACCTTGAAAAGTAGGGATTTTCATTTTAATACTCCCCAAATTACGATCTATCCGATTCTCAACGTTCCCAAATCTATCTGCCTCTACCCTGCCTCTATGTTCTCTCCTATTCCTTCCTCTATCATTTCTGCCCCCTCTACCTCCAAACTGATTTCTATCCCTATCATCATCAAAGTCATCAAAATCTTCTTCATAGTCAGATTGAGGTGGAGTTGCTAACCTTTCCCTTCTCCCTCCAATTCGACTTTGCAAGGATGTATCTCTTCTAAGATTCTGTAGAGCTTGATCATGGCCTTCTAACCTCCTATCATACTTGTCAAACCGATCATTCATATCTCGGAGCAGAATCTCAAGCCTTCCAAATTGTTGTTGCATAGCCTCCAATGTGAAGAAAGTTTTGTTTCCTTCATCACTACTTCTTTCTTGGTTGCTTGATTTAGACATGATGTAAATAAATGGCCTCACACACTCCCTCACGTGTTTCACTCAAAATGTGTATGTTCGCTCGTGTTTCACTCAATTAAGGCTTTTACCCTCTTTTGAGCTAACCACTCCTGCCTTTTACCGCTCTTGTGTACTCACTATGATATATTTCCGGATCAATTTCAACCAACCAGATCAATAATAATGCAGCAATATCCAACAGAAAATTAAAATAGACAATTCCTAAGCAAGAAAGGAAACATCACAAAACTAGAAGCAAAATTAATGAGATGAAAGCAAGGAATGACAAGTATATGCTATATGCACACACGGATGAAGAATGAGGTGTGCAGATATAACATTGTTATTTGAGTAATATGGAATGCAAAATCACTCAACTAATGTAATGGAAACAAGTAGGACAGCAGTCAAGAATATAAAACAAAGAATGCAATAAATTGACAAAACTAGAAAAATTAAGTGTATATGTGCTACTGCCCTAAAAGAATTCGAACCAGAACCTAAAATTCACTAAACCATACCCAACTTACTACCAAATAAGCTAATTGTACGCCTATTAGTAACTATTATCCACCAATTGCACAATTTCCAGCAATAAGCAATGAAATCTCAACTTATACCTCAATATGAAACCAATCAATTTCAATTACGAACTCCACTCAAAATTGCTCAAATTATCAATTTTAATCAGAATAGAGCAAATATATTCAGAGGCAATTCATTTTATATATGTGTGCAATCAATTGAATCCAAACAGTCCCACTTTTGGCAATCAATGCCAATATGCACGAATTTTTTTTTGTTTTTTTTTTTTGTAATCTGATAAACAAAAAAAATTAGAACACCAAAAATTCGTACAAAAAAAAAAAGAAATAAACCAAACTTCAATAGACAGCAATATAGGCAAATTCAGCCACAAATAGATAAACTTTTTTTCTTAATTTTTTTATGCTGTAACTTGAACAAATATCACTAAAACCAGAAACATAAAGATAAGTACAATTGATTTAGAACTAAAGCTATGATACCAAATGATGCAGCAACCACCTAAAATCTCAGTCTAGACAACCTCCAAATCAATTTGATACAAATCTTAAGTTTTAAACAATTGCAAGATTAAACTCTTCACCCCCAAAACAGCAAGGAATTGGTAACAAAGAGTATAAAGAGAGAATTGGATTCATGCCACAAATTAATTACCAACCTGATAAGTGAAAACAATTCTTGGTATATCAATGGAGATCACACCTCCCACTTGAAGAACACTCAAGAACACTGAAATTTTAATCTTAATCACCAATCTGATTGTCTTACACGCATAAGGAGGTATTTATACCTCTACAAACCAAACCCTAGCTGCAAACATGAAGAAAAGACCAATTTGACCCTAATGACTTAAGGACAAACGAATGGGCTTAATTTTATAAGTCCTACACACTTAAGACAAGTTAAAATAAGGCTGATCATGTGTTTTTAAATGAAATTACATTCCAATAATTAAAATAAAACAGCCCACTAAAATTAATCTTAGGCCCAACTATGACATAACATATGTCCACCTTAACATAGCATATTGCACATGAGTTGAACCTTGTAATATAGACTTCTTCTCTAGCCCATTAGGCTAGTTGTCTTCACCATCACATGCCCCAATGAGTGTCACAAGCTTTGGATCGCAAACTGATTCCATCTCTTCAAGTCTGACCCAATCCTCTTCCTTGATATATCTCTTGTCACTAAGCTCTGAATATACATTTAGAAGGCTGCCTTGAGCTTGTTTCTACTCGATCTTATGATTGGACCACGTGGCATCACTAATCCATCTCCTCCATGGCATGTAAGATCATTTTTGTTGTCTTGGTTCGCATCATCTCTTTTGCTCACTTGATTTTCCTACACAACCATACCATATCTCATTTCTGTCATCCATTTTCAAAAAATTTCATGCTTACATAAAATCCTAATGCTCTTAATATGTTTTATATTTTATTTTAGCCAAAAATTACTAAGGTTAAACTCCCTTTTTAATAGGTCATGGCCGCCCAAAAATATTATCATAGGTCCCAATTTATTTTCTTCAAATTAACACCCTAATCACCCTTTATTTATCACTAATTACTATTTCCTTAAGTTAATTCCAATTTTACTTCATCAAGGAAGCCATTTTTCCTTCAATTTTAGACATGATACATTAGGCTAAAATACATAAAAACATCAATCTAATTTAATCAGAGGCTTAATTGCAACATTCCTCAAAAATCAACACTAACTTAAAATCTTAGTTCATATATACCAAATAACCCTAGTCTGCCAATCCTAATCATATCTATCATCCTTGTGGGTCTCAAATGGAAGGAAAAATATTGAATTTAAGAAGAATAAACTCACCTTATGGCTCTCTAAAGTGGGCCGAAATTTCCCCCAAGTCTTCTCCCTTTTCTTTTCTTCTTTCTTCCTTCTTTCTTGCTCCTTAACTCTCTTTATGGCAAGAACTCTTTAATTTCTTGGTTTTTCTCTCTCTTTTTCAAGCTTGAAATGAAGCAAAAATGGGGGCTTTGGAAGGCTAGAGTGGGCAGCACAAGGAAAAGAAAAAAGGAAGAAGATGAGTTAATATTTGGGTGGAACAATGTAGAATTCCTCCCTTTTTTACTTTTATACCATACTTAAAGAGTGGATCCCACTAATTAACTTAATCTTAATTCTTATTGGTTTATTAACTTAATTAATCTTTATTAATTTTTAATTATTAGAAATTCACCATTTTCCACAAATTTCCTTATCCTCACAAATTTTTCCCCAACAATTTCAATAATACCGATTTTATCTGAAGGGTAATTTTATTTTTTTCACTTATATCACTAATCTTTTTAATTCCCAAATAATAATATCCATAATTATTTTTCTTATAATTTGTCATTTTTTATGGGTTCAAATTTAGACTCCAATTGAATCGATACACCCCACTACGGTCACATGCAATCGAGGCTTAAATCATTGGATGTTACACATTTCATGTGTCTGAATAGAAATCCAAAATCCTTATTATCAAAATAAATTGGTTTGGGCATACATAAGCCTTTTATTACGAAGTCAATCTTATTGAAAATAAGCCAATTCAATTACATGTCCCAATTTGTAAAAAAAATCATGAATAACTAACTGTCTCTTCCCATGTTATGAGAATATCAAAAATGAAAGAAATAAAAAGTAAACTGACCCAAGAAAATTGGTCTACTTTGACAAGCACACACTCATTTTCTTGTCAACTGAACTATCTAACAGCTCCAAACCTACATATAGGGAAACCCACATATTAAGCTATTGAAAGTTTAATGGTACATATAAGCATAAAAATTCTAACATGCATTTATACCAAATCAAAGCATATATAAATGTACCGAGTATGTACCTGTGTGCTTGACCATGCTATCATATATCCATATATCTCAAACATTCTTAATATATCAAATTAAAACACAAACATTCCATAATGCACATATATGAATCCATTTAATCATATCAATATAGCATTCATCTTACATAACACAAATTTCTATTTTATGTTTCCATACACATGATTACTGGTTTTTCTTATTCCTTTATAGGATATAATTGTACCCAGTTTTCATATTTTTTATTTACTTTCCTTATTACTGGATTTAACATTTCACTACCTAATACTCTTGCCTGAGCTTAAGCCACCATGCTTAGTAACTGTATCTATATATGCAGTGCTCAACTAAGCTTTTTAAGTCAAAAGTGCTTTCACCTCATCTTAGGTCATCTTAACTGAGTAAAATACAATAATTGCATGTATATGGGATTAAGGGCGCTCTCATCCGAGCTTAAGCCACTTGGACCCTAATTAATAGATCCATATAAAATAACTATGGTACCGTAACCGCTCAATATCATGTCATCTATCCTATGCTAGTCCTCACATAGAGAATGAGCATTATTAATTATAACATGGTTATCCATATCATTTCATAATCACTTTCGTGGTTTCCATATGTTATCCATATAATACATTGCAATTAGAGCATAAAAGCATTTTAACATTCATGTTCATGTATTCATACTATATACAATCATATCTCATTATGCAAAGTGTGTATGCATGTAAATTCCATGTCAAAACATCAAAAAAAATCAAAATACAAGATTCTGGTTATAGGCCTTTCATGGGCGTGAATGGTCATTCATGACCATGAAGCCTTCTTTCACGAATTATCTACCCATGACTTAAATCGTGACCTTTTCTATGTGGATATTCATGGGTGTGAATCAATAGCCTGTTTCAAATTTTAGGACCAATTCAAGGTAATTATGCACACCACATGCAAATGCTCTAAAGCTAGCCAAAGTTAGTCACTCCTATCAACACTTTCAAGCATAATACAACATTTAACAAGTTATAATCATAAATTTACCACTTTAAATCATCAAAACTAGATTTAAATACCTTTATCAATATCATAACATAACCAAGTCTCATATGCCTATCTTTCTTATGCATTTCAGATTTAATCATGCCTCTTACTTCAATTCCAGCAACTATTGCATAATATTACATCTCAATTAACATAACAATTGCATCATTTAACACATAAACATACCAAAACTTCGAATTTAGATATATACATGTAATGGCCCAATATGAATTAGTCGTAAACCATAGTTTCCAAAATTGATCAGTATCAAAAATACACTCGTGGGTGAAAATATTTTATTTGATCATCGAAAAATATAGATTATCACTAGATCAGGCGTTAAATATGGAGTGAAAATGAGGTCAAATAGATCCTCAAAAGTCAAAATTAAGAAAAAAATGACCAAGTATAATTAATAAAGTAGTTGACCGTACTTTGACCAGGCTATGAAAAATAGCAAATGACATTTAAAAATTTATTTTAAGACATGGATAGACTCTAAATAATATTTAGGATTATTTGACCATGAAAAAAGAATTTTACGGTAATACCAAAATTTGATTTATCAATCCAGTATGAGTGAGCCGAACAGAAAACAAACTCCGATTGAGTTGAATATATATTAATGAGCTTGGAAAGTGAGATAAATAATTTAAAGTGCTTGATTGGGCCTAAATGGGTTGGACTTTATTTCGCCCAAGTCCACCCATCTTAAGCCACTATATAAAGGCCAAGAAATCAAAATTCTCTAGATAGAATTCTACTTCATCTTCTTCCTCCTCTCCTCCCTCTTGGCCAAACTATCTTCTCCCTTTTTCTCCACCAAATTTCTTCCATTTTCTCCAATTTTTACACCAAAATCAAACACCCTAATATAATTTTAGCCTCTCTAGTAGCTAGTGGAAGTCTCTAATCTTCATTTGGAGGGCTAGAGTGGAAGAAAATCAAAGGAGATAAGTTAAGATACAAAATTGAGGTAAGATAAATTAAGAGTTTAAAATTGGTTTAATGGTTCAAATAGATAGTTTAAGGTATGTAGATGATAGTTATGAAGTTAGATTGAGTTAGAAAAGCAAAATAATGGTGGACTAATTGAGTGTAAATTTTGGCCATGGTAGGTGCACAAGGAGATGAAGGTGCTTCAAGGGAAAAAGAAAAGGAAAAGGAAGCCTAGGAAGGCTTAAGGAAGAAAATAAGGTTAGTGATTTCAAAATCTACCTATTTCCATTGTTAAAGCTTGAATTAGGGTTATGGAAATTAGGGAATTTGTGTGTTTTGCATGTAAATGATATTTGAAGCTTAAAACATGATTAAGGGAATATAAAAAGTGGATTAGAATGGTTAAATTCAATTAAAAAAATTAATTAGTAGAACTTTGAAAATATGACCATATTATGTGTAAAAATGCATATTAAGGAACAATTATATTTTTAATGTAATATTATGGTACATATGTAGTAATGGATGCATAAACTAGTAAAATGAATTATTAGAAGGTGAAAGAAAAATTTTAATGATGAAAATTGAATGTAGGCTGAAATATGAAAAAGAATAATTTATTATTTTTCTTGCTAATTAAATGAAAATTAAGTCATAAAATGCAATAAAATATAATATTGAGTGTATAGAAATTTATTGAATATTTTAAAAATATATATTGAATATTTTTTTAATTAATAATTATTTTATGCATGAAATGAAATATAATGAATAAAGTGTATTTAGTGAGCTTAATGACTTAATTGAGTATTAATGATGACATATTGACATATTAGAATGGAAAGTGTGGAAAAAGATTATAGTTATGGATGAATAAAATGCTAAGTAATTAATAATGTAAAAATAATGAAATTTATGAATTTAAGGGAAAATTGAATCAATGGAATAAAGTATCGCCCTTAATTATTTTTTGATGGTTAAATCTAGTCCATAATATAATTAGTCAGCCATAGAAACATCATTACCGCGGTGCGGGTCATGGCGACTTGCTTATATAAGCCAATAATGGTCTTCTTCAGTGTATAGTGTACAGTGCAGTGCTTTGGTGGTCATTTGGGATCACTATTCAGTGTAGTGGACTTGTGGAGTCCACATCCGATGTATCTGGTTCGAAGATTTTTTATCGGATTGAAACTAGGGGCAAATGTGAATATAAGTAGCAAAAAATGATAAAAGTAAAAAATATGAAAAAAATGATAAAAGTAAAAAATATGAAAAGTATGATAAAAGTGAAAAAAATGAGAAAAATGATAAAAATGAAAAATATGAGAAAAATTATATAAGTGAAAGATATTATAAAAATGATGAAAGTAATAAATATAATAAAAGTGGTATAGTAATAAAAAGGATAAAAGTGATAAATATGACAAAAATAGTAAAATTGTAAAATGAAATATAAGTGGAAGAAAAATGTTAAGTTATATAGTTAAAAAGAAAACAAATAAATAAAAAATTATATATATATATATATATATATATATATAGTTAGTGAAAAAAGTGTAAATAAATGTAAAGTAGTGGCATGATTGTAAATAAATAGAAATTTAGGAACCAAAATGAAATCTGCAGCTAAAGAAAAATTAAATAGAAAAAAAAGAGTTAATTAAAGAAGTGAAGTGAAAAAGGATTAAATTGAAAAGAAATTGAGAGTTCAGAAGTAAATTGAAAAAAATAAAAAAATAAAAAAGAAAATTTTTTTAATTAAGTAAAATTGTTAATTTAATGAAGATATTAAATAGTGAATTAAGGGTAAATAATAATAAAGTATTGATACAAAGAATAATAAATATATTAAAGAGAAAAATTTGAATAGTGTAGTAAATATGACATTGCATGCATGTATAAAAATATAGATCAATGGAAATCCTTAGATTAGTAATTACCACTGAGTATTTTAATGTTCAGCATGTAATTATTTGATTGTGTGCAGGTCAAAGCTGGAAGTACACAGGAGCAAGCAGACCATTTTTGGGAACAGCTAAAAGAATAAAATAAAAGTAGGATAATATTATAAATGACATATATATATATATGTGTGTGTGTGTGTGTGTGTGTGTAAACTGGAGTGGAATTATATATATATTCCGATAAACAATATTTATGAATTATTATGTGTGTAAAGAATGACATGTTAACTTTTGTTGAATGAAAAATATTTTATATTATATTTAGATTGTTATGCCCAATATGAGTTGTGGTTTGTTTGGAGTGCAGGTGGGATAGTTAAATTTATAATCGTTATACTGCTGAAATTTTTAGAAAATAAAAATAATTAATAAAGTGCTAATAATATTATGGTCATTAAGTTAAAAAAAAATTTTTTACCCACATCGTCTATAATCAAATTTAGAAAATACCAACAATTTTGGTAATTGTATCAGTTTATGTAATGTATGTATATAAGAAGTGTTATAAGAGTGTTATAATATATATACAAACCTGAATTAGAGTCTTAATAGTTGACCTCTCTCACATGCCTAATCCCTTTTGTGGATTTCTCCTCCTTCTTTTTCGATCCCTAACATGAAATTAGAAACCACATTACCATCTATTTCAGTCATAATTATGTCATAAGAATGTAAGACCTTAACTTAAACATCCATTACATGATTTTAACCTCTAATTCTCATGTCAAACCAAATTAAACCAATGAAAGGATGAAGAAAATGTGATCTTTACCTCTATTTTGTTAAAATAGATTGATTCTAGGGTTTCAAAATCGATCTCTCCCTTATCTTTGATACATACCCTTTCCAAATTGCAAAATCCTTAATTCTAATCAATTTTAATCATGTTTATGGTGGGAATTTGGTATTGTATTGATCAACATTGAAGGGAATTAAGGGAAGGTCGATTTTAGTATTTACATGTCTGGTGGCTAGGGTTGATGGTATGGAAAATCATGAGAGTCTGATAAAATACGAAATTGTCCAATTTCAATTGCAAGTGTTCACGGGCGTGACCATGTGTGTCACGGTTGTGAAGCTACTCAGCTTCATAATTCTTATTTCCCGATATTCATGACCATGATGGAACATAAATAAACTTCACTTTTCATGTTTTTTTTAACTATTTTCATGTTCCTAAAACTCATAAACACTTATATATCACCTATATACTCTTGATTCATGTTATTTCTAGGCTCTAATTTATGGACATTATAGTTTATGTGAGACAGACTTTATATGGACATGATATAAGCGCATAGATAAGCCTATAGTAGAATATAGTAGACTTGTTGGCAATAAGGTCATACAACTTAGTCAAAACATATAGATTTTAATCAGTATAGTTAGCTTTTGAGGATGCCAATCTCATGATACACGATATCTTTTTTGTTTAATGTCATTATATCTGACCACAAAGTTGAGATACACATATGACCATAGGATTAGGATAGGATACCTCTTGTGTCTCCATAGATTCTAGTCTATGTGGCTAAATTTGTAGGCATAAATAGGTAATAAAGTATAATATACATATCTACATTGACATCTATATAATTTTCTAATAATAGTGTGATGCATGTTTATTTTTATCTTTTAAAAAGTCATGCTATGATGAAGTGCATGAAAATTATATGCATATTATGTTTGGTAATCATATTGAAAAGGCATGACCGATTATTAAATGACAATTATATAAACTGTAAAGCTTGCACCATTGAACATAAGCAAGAGTTTGTTTTCCCTCACGCATGTGGTATATAAAGGACAAGTAGTGACATGCAATAAAAGAGAGTCACATATCCAATAGACTTGTGTAGAAAAGCAACACCATCAGCAAAAGTAGCCATTATGTTAGGATTGGTATTCGCATTTAGTTCATGTCATGTATATAAATCAAGCATTTTATGCATCATATAAATTGAAGATGTATATTTTTGTAAACAAGTCATGTAAAAGCTAACTATATATGAAAAAATGAGTCATGAATATTTATATAATACATGTTACCTTCCATCAGCAGTTGAGTTTAAGTTATAAAGGTTGTATGCCTATAAGTCTTGTGTAGGTATGTAAAACAGTACGTCAGTGTCACTACCTTACCTGACGGAGGTAAAGAAAAGTAAGAGGGTTTTACAAAATCATTCTTAAAACAACTTCATGCCTATGACACCTTATTTGTCCCAAGCTGTGAATGAATATGGAATGAATAGTGCAATTTCCAAACCAGATTTATGGTCGTGAATTATTATTTTCCAAAGTTGGAAAATCACTTTTCATTTCATAAATTCAAAAAAGCCATCTCCCACCATCTCCATTCCTTAACCACACAAAAACAAACATTCACAACCTCAAATTAAACTCTTTCTAATGCAGAAAACATATTTATACAGTAAACATACTTTTTTTACATCATTAATCAACAACTCTATTAATACACCAAATCTCAAACAACTAATATAATCAAATTATCATACCATTTCATATTATCAATAAGCATTACTCAACCTAATACACGTTAATCAAAATTTACATGCAAATTTCATCACAAACATGCAAATATAACAATTTTTGGCTTATTGCCATTTAAGCATGCACATACCTCTTTTTCCTTCTCTTTTTCTCTCTTCTATTCCCTTTTATATTTATCTTCCTTCCAATGGAACACCTAGCATGCATAACAACACATCAAAAACTCTTTCATCTCAAATCTTCTACCATCACTCACTTTTTCTCTCTCTTTGCTCAAAACTCTAACTTTCTCTCTCTTCTTTTAACATAGATTTTAACTTTAACTAACCTTTCTAACTTAAAATCTTCCATTTATAAGGTTCTCAGATACTTCATAAGCTCTTTTCCAGCATCAAAAGCCTTTCTAATCCCCTCTCACTTCTTAAGTTGCACTTATAACATAAAGTCCTAAAAGAGTTATAACCACACTTTTCTTCAAGAAAAACCAAAGAGGTAATAGAGAGCAACTTACATTCATTAAACACCTTATATGACTAACCACATATGATCTTTATCTCTCCTCTTTTTGGTTGCTCCTCTACTCCTTTCTTCCTTTTCCAAGCTTTTCTAGGTCATTTTTTACATGAATCACCCTTCTCTTATGCTTTCTCTTATTTTTACCACTTTTCTCTCCAAAACTTGAGGTTGGCTATGGTGGTGAAAAGGAAACATGAAAGGATGGTTTTTAGGCAAAAAAATAGATGTTAAAAATGAAGAAAGGAAGAAGAAATGGAGAACAAAAGACAAAAGACTAGAGAAAGGGCTCACATTTTGATCATAAACTTTGATTTTAGCTTAATTTTGTTAGGTTAATTGGATTGAATTAGGGAGATATTTATCCCCTAATGTGACTGGCCAACCTTGGTAAAATCTATCCATTTTTACTCTTTTGGCAAATATCCACTTTAGTCTCTCAATTTTGCCATTATTACACTTTTACCCCAAACTTGCTATCTTTTGCAATTAAGTCCCTCATCATAATCCATCATTTTCTACACATTATACAACTTATTAATCACTTCCAATAATCATTTTATCGTAATTTATCTTTTTATGTCAAAATCTAAATTTAGACTCTAGTCGACCCAACAGGTCGATTTCGCGACATGCGTGAATTGAGGCCTAAATTAGCATATGTGACATTTAAAATACTTCAAATACTTTATAGCCTGCACAAGCAACAATTGTTGGTTAAACGAAAATTGTAGCCTAGTCAAGCAACAAAGAGCATACTAGAAAAAAGAAACTAAAAAACTAACAACAAAGTAATATCTACAAAAGCAAAAATAAGTACAAACAAAAATCTAATAAGAATAGAAGATTGAACTAGCATTATAAAAGAGAACAAACCAATAGAGAAAATATCTAAGAAAATGAGCAAAAGAAATAATAATAGAAAACTAAAATCTACAAAAATTTAATCAGCATGGAACAAATGAAACGATATCTTTTTAACTAGTCTATGGTTATATACTACTAAAGCATGTTATTTGAAGACATATTTTAAATATGATTAGTCATGGTTTTATTCACAAAATAGACATTATTTATTGAAAATTTTATGCTACACCTATAGTGTGTTTGTCTCTCATATTTTCTTTAACAATTAAACTAGAAAATTTTTGAATTGTCAATATTTTTGTAACCCATACTAATGAAATCATAATTTAGGCACAGGATACACTACTACATAGAGGGTCTTTACAACGCTTACATTCCGTTGCACAAGGTTATAAACCTACTGCTAAGACCTATTTACAGTGGAATATCAACCATTACATCTAACCCGTTACAATAGGTCAATGCAACACTTTACTCTAACTATTGCAGCGGTTTGGAAAGCGTTGCATAAAATATTTCATGGATCATGTCTTTTGTGACGCTTTATATTTTGCAGCAGTTATTTAACATATATTGTAACGCTTTTGCATAAAAGAATATACAACTTTTTTTTTCAAAATATTGCAGCGGTTTGTAATTTCAGTGCTTTTCAAAATATATTAGAATAGTTTTTACATATAGATTTGCAACGCTTTTTGCTCATATTGTAGTAGTTTTTACATACTAGAGACCAATGTCATGTGTTTTTCTTTGATTCTGAGACTAAAACACCTAAACCAACATCAAAGATCAAAGTTTAAAAGGTTTTCAAAAGATAGAAGTGTAAGAAGGGTTGTGTTCTTGAGGAGGTCGACCTAAAGAACAAATTAGTCTAAATCTTTCTTTCCAGATATGTTTCCTTCAATATTGATAAGGAATCACTTTTCTCCTTCTTCTGTACAAGCTTTCATAGCCTTTTTTTCATGTATATTCCATTTTTGGTAGAGACCCATTTCCATATGGGTTAGGTTTGGCTTTATCATGAGTTTTTATGGTTTAATACCTCTCTTTAAGCTTGATTAAGGTTATAGTATGCTTTAATGAGAGGTTATGTGAGTTTAAGGTTAGAGTTTGATCTTTTATGGCTTTAAAAGTTAAGTATATAATGTACAAAAGTTGATAGATATATGTTATATGTGATAGAAGTTGGAAGATGATGTGGTAAAACCCACTAAGAGGACAAGCAAGCTTGAGAGAAAGCTTGGTTTTTAAGGCTCCATTAGAGGTTTGTACATATATGCATTTAAATTCCCAAAATGTAGCATGTGGTGTGTTAAATGCTTATGAATGTCTTATGCTAATTGTTGGTTGTTATGAAAGTAAATGATGTATTTAATGCTATGAGTAAATGAGTAGTGAATGATTATGGTGTAAACGTTATGTTTAGCAAAAATTGCCTTGATGATAATGATTGAAAGGAACTTTGTTATAATTATATTATATGTGCATTTAGTGGTATGTTAAGTTATGATGGTAAAGAGGTAAGAAGGTTTTAGTGAAGTATAAAGGAGGTTGTTGAACCATAAATGGATGCTAAGGTAATTTATGATGAAATGTGCAATTATATTTTCCTTTTAGTTTAATTGATGATGTAGCATAATAATGCATGTTTGATAAGAATGTTGATAGGAAAAGGTTGTTATAGAAGAACTATTAGAGCCCTCATATGTGGATTTCTTTAAATGACTTGTTTTATGGTTATTTTTCTAGAAAATTCATATTCATACCCATGACATAGGGTTCATAGTTGTGAATCATCATTATAGAACTACTCATTTCAGGCAAAATGTGTCACGACTTGAGTCACCATATGGTCATGACCATGAATCATGAAAGTCATGCCCATGACTAATTCTTCACGCCCATGGAGAAATGTGCAGTTTTTGGAAAGAAGCATTCACAACCAAGTTCACGGTTTGGTTCAGGAGAAAGGGTACTCATGAATCTTGTTTTACTTGTCATATGTTGTTCCTTTTATGTTTTAAATAATGGCTATGAATATGTTTTTATCATAGTATGACATGATTAAATTACATATGTTTCCATGCTGTAAACACATGAATGTTGTATGTGGACTTTTCATATGATCAAAGTACATATGTTAAAGAGATTAATGTTATGTTTAAAGATAAAAGCTTAATATATAAGTATAATAAAGGGATATGAACAAGTAAAGCTCAGGCTCAATGCTAAAACTAGAAGTAGGATAAGTGGCATGCCATTAAGAGGGCATATAGTACTGTAGTTATATGTTACAAAGTGATTTCTTTTAAGGACAAGGTGGTTTATGCTCGGAGAGTACCCTTGATTCTATGTTGCATGAAAAAAATATATGTTTTACTCAGTCAAGATGGTTTAAACTCGAAGAGCATTCTTGAGTTGAGGAGTCCGGATGGGTATACATGATTATAAATAGTGGCAACGTAGCTTAAGCTTAGAAAATGCCTTTGTTCACAACTTGTATCCGAATAGTCCAGATTGAGAGTTGTTGCAATAAGATGCTAAAGTATTAAATGAATACATTATAATGAAAAAAAGGGTTTAATGACACATGTATACGATGACAAGTGCTTAATATATTATATGCTATGAATACCGGTAAGTGCTTACTTAAACTTGGTATAAAGGTAAAGTATACTACATGATACTATGATTTGAGTGTCATGCTTGATGTTTTAATATGATGCCATGAATATGAAGTATATTGATATGTCTTATGTGACTGCATGTTGAATTTATATGCTCATATATACCTCTATGTTTTCAATAGCTTAGCATACGGATGTTTTACCCACACAGGTAGGTGCCTTAGTAGAAAATATAGTGGTGATCCAAAGAAGGTAGCCCAAGTTCAGAGACAACAAAGCAAACTCAACCAGAGTTGATGATATGTCATATTTTGCATTTTATACATGACATATTGGTTTATAATTTTTTACCTTCATATATGTCTTGTATTTTAAAGAAACATGTAATCTTTTATTTAAGGGCATATATTTTTGTAAATATTGGGCCATTGGAGCCCAAAGTTAATAATTTCTTTTATATATAATGATAATGCTTTCTTGGATCAAAGATATCCTTGGAAGTTAATGTTCACATGTGTTCAGAGACAACAAAGCAAGCTCGACAAGGGTCAGTGTTATATTTTACATGTGTTATATGAAGCTGGAAGTTTATGTTGCAAAAAGGGTTTTCCAAAAAAAATTAAAAATTTTCATAGGTTTTCTACAATAAGTACATGTGGCACTCACTCATTTTGTTGGATTAATCCTGATTAGATAAGAGAGCTCTACAATAAATCTTTTATTGCAGTGGTTCTTAATGCTTTTTGCAACATTTTACAAAATTTGTGTGAAAAAACTACTTTTTAGAGGTATTGAGATAACATGAAAATGAAGTCAATAATCCATATCACAAGCTCACAAGTTTAAAAATAGTAATCATAAAAGTATTTAAATTTGTAGTCAATGTTTCATCACAATAACAACTAGTTGAAGCATCAAAATTAGTACCCAATAACATGTAGCACAAAAATAATGAATCTCATCTTCAATAAGAAAGATTTGACCTATAGCTATCAATTACAACTCAAATATGCCTTCACATACAATTAATCTATCCAAAATAAACCAACCTACATGGATAAGATATCTTTAAGTTTGATAGTGCACCCTTCATCTTTTCTAATGACTTTCAATGTCCCTTCGTATGCCCATTTGTTGACATTCCATTCATTAATCATGCAAACAATTTTGAAGATATAAATGTTGATACAAGTTTAATTCACATATAAGACTATCAAATTCATGCAGATAAAAATAAACTTATGCAGCAAAGCATAAAATATATTATCAAAAAGAACTACCTGAAGTTCATGGCTACTAGTTGAGGAAGGTGCATTACATTAATTAATTGGATGACTATGATTATCAAAAAGAAGAACTACCTGATTTTTATTCTACAAATTCAAAGCAACCTCATTTTCATTTGGCACCAAAGTTAGCATTCCTTTCTAAACATAATTGGTAAAATGAAAAAGAAAGAAAAGCAGATGCAATGATGTACAGAGAAATAGGAAGGAATCACAATTATGAATGTATCTATATTGACTGGTCCTTTCCCTTCCATGACATAATGAAGTCAACAGCCGGCTTACTCTATGGCACACGTGATCAGGAGCAATGCTAAGCTTACTAGTTGTTTTCGTGTTTCTTTGTCAATGTATTGTTTACTCCAGGTACTTCTTACTGTTACTTAGCATAGCAACTCATAAGCAGTTAATTAGTTACGATCTTTTAGAGAGTTAGTTTTTGGACGTTGTATAAAAGCTGTTAGCAGCTTAGTTTCTAGTTAATGAATGAAAATCAGTTTTCTCCATTTTCTTTGTTTTCCTCTATTATCAATCTTAATAGGTTGTGTGATTTGACATGAAATCAAGAAAAATGAGTGTTATTTCTAATATTACACATATGATATAATAATGTCCATGATTAGTCTCACTAAAGGTTGACATATAGCAAAAAACAAGATGATGATGATGATAATAATAATAATTCAACATTTTACATATGATCATATATATTAAATCCTTCAGAAAGACGTGTTTGCCATTAGATATATATATATATATATATATATATATATATATATATATATATATATATATATATATATATATATATATATATATATATATATATATATATATACGAGTTATATTATGTGCCTTGTGCAACCAAACTCACTTGTGAAAATGGTTTCAGAAATCAAATCATTTTTCATTTATATATAGTCAAATTAAAAAATCACAAAGAAATAGTGATTAAAGATAATTATTATTTAGATTATTAGCAGGCTAGAAGCCACTAATCAAGCTGTTAGGCACATGTTTCTCTAATAAATATGAGAAAATAATTAATCACCACATCAATATACTTGTACTTTGCAATAATTATAATACTAAAATTATATTTTTTGTTTTTGGTTATTCTGCATTTGAAATTCAGTCATCCTCTTGCATGTAATATAATATTATTCTATAGTAAAGAAAACATGTTTAAAAAGAAAAATTACAAAATTAAAATCAAGATAAAAAAAATGAAATCTAGTGAGACCAATATTTGAATTTTATTCAGCCCATACATTATATAATAGGATATGAAAATGAATACATATATACTGCAATAGAAAAAAAAAAGAAAAAAACATATATATAATTTAAGTTTAATGCATATTTTGCCCTCTATACTTGTTATATTTTACTATTGTCTCATACAGTTATTTTTGGAATAAATTCTCACATATATATTTTTTTGTTACAATCAGGTTCATAATTTCTCATTTTAGAATTCAATTAGTCTCGTTAATATAATATGATAAGATTGTGGATATATACCAAATTATATGTGATATTAGATTAATGAGTCTAGTGTAATAATGTTTTAAGCTTATAATTTAAGGCACGTGTGTGTATATATATATATATATATATAAAAGCAAAACTAAAAAGTTTGAGGTGTTTTTATTTGTTCTAGTCTTTATTAATGTTTCTTATAGGTTTTTATTATTTTTAGGTACATAATTGTTTCAATTTTGCATATAGAAAAATTACCAAGGCCTCACGCATGTGAGAGGTAGATGAAGATGAAAGCCTTATGCATGTGACACCCTCTCATGGGCGTGGGGAGTGTATCTAGGACTTTCTCTTTTCACTTTGTCGATGGCATAAGGTTTTGATGTAAACACAAATGTACTGAAGCCTAGTCTTCATCCGTGGGCATGCCAATTTGATTGTGACCACATCACTGCTTTGTTTGCCTATCACGCACATGAGGAATCATCATAGTCATGCTGAATATTTTGCTAAAGAAAGCTTAACACATGTGACACCCTATAATGGGTGTGACGTCCCTTTTTGCTGCAATATGATACAGAACCGTAAAGACCGCGCCTTGAAACCCCTTAACAAGTTTCACGCACCGCAAGAGGTTCAGCCCCAAATCCTCCACCATGTTCAAGAATAGTGTGGATTGTTCTAGAATGTTTCTAGAACCTTGTAGATATGTGTAGAATATGTAAGATATTTTTTAATGTATGTAGAATTGAGTAGAATAATCTAGAACATGAATGTAGACCATTAGATTAAAATGATCTTGGTCGTCCATTGAGGAGGTGGAGGCCTATATATAGGTGAGTTCAGTTCATTTTTAAGCATTCCAAGCATTTGAAGTAATACAAGCTCTCTTAAGCATTCTCCAAGCTCTCTTCTTTATTTTGTGTTCTTAGCATATTTGTTTACTTGCTAGCTATATCTAGCATTCGTGGTAGAGGCTGAATAGCATCCGATCGAGGGAAGTTTGCTAGTGCCGCGCGGTCGTTGGTAGCAAAAGACCAAGCCCGTGACAGTTGGTATCAGAGCCAAGTTGGTATCAGAGCCGAGGTTCAAGCAAAGATGGCGGGATCGAGCGAGATCACAAAGATGGCAACCGAGGAGAGCCAGCAATCAAGGAAAGGGAGATCAAGGTCGAGAGATGCCTTGGTAGACATGAATGCAAGGCTCGCTAGAGTGAAGCTTGCTGTCGTCAAGGGGCAAGAGAAGTTCGAAGAGGCGGACCAACGCATCATGGAGCTCGAAACGGGGAGAGAAGAGCTTCAAAGGGAGATGCAAGGTGCCGTGAACGTTGCCGTGACGACATGTCTAGACCAAGTGAAGGCCTTGGAGGAGTCCCTTCGTGCCGAGATTGTGGGGCTCAAGGAGGAGATTGCTAGAGTTGTAGCGGACCTAGGCGATGCAAAGGATGAGTTGATCCTTTGCAAGAGGGCCATTGTGCAACGGGGAAGTGTTGCCAACCCCGTGGTTGCCTCTACTCCTTCGAGGGTGGACGTTCCTAAACCAAAGACGTACCATGGTTCGAGGAACGCGAAGGAGATTGACAACTTCTTGTGGAGCTTAGAACAATACTTCAAGGCACTTGGCCTTAATGAAGGAAGGAAGGTCGATCATGCCTCCCTCTACCTTGTGGATACCGCAATGGTATGGTGGAGGAGGAGGTGTAGCGACATCGAGAGAGGCACTTGTACCATTAATACATGGGATGAGTTCAAGAGGGAACTCAAGAGGCAGTTCTACCCCGTGAATGCGGAACATGAGGCGAGAGCCAAGCTGAGGTGACTCACTCATGAGGGGAGCATACGGGACTATGTGAAGGAGTTTTCCGAAGTGCTCTTGGAGATCCCCGATTACCCTGACAAGGAAGCACTCTTTGCTTTCATGGATGGCTTGCAACATTGGGCTAAGTTAGAGATCGAGAGACGTGGTGCCCAAGATCTAGCCACTGCCATTTCCATTGCTGAATCCCTTATTGAGTTTAAAAGGAGCGAGAAGCTGAAGATCCATAGAGACAATGGTGACAATGGAAAGAGTGGAGGTCTACAACCATCCAAGCAAAGAGAGTTCCCACAAGTACGATAAGGGGAAGAGAATCAAGGATGATAAAGGTGGAGGTAGGCCACCTATCCAATGTTTCTTTTGTGACGGGCCACATAAGGCAAGGGAATGCCCGAAGAAGGCCAAGTTATCCGCCCTTGTGGAAGAGAGGGAGGAGCATGAGCGATATGAGGAGACGAGGGTGGGATCCCTACAACTCCTCAATGCCATGAAGAGCAAGGATGAGATGCCAAAGTCCGATAGGAAGGGACGATTGTTCGTGGAAGCCCAAGTTGGCCAACAAACCGTGAAAGCGTTGGTGGACACCAGAGCCAGCCACAACTTCCTTGAAGTAAGAGAAGCGGATCGGCTAGGCATCAAATATGATGGCGAGAAAGGATGGCTTAAATCCGTGAATTCCGAAGCCAAGGCCACATTCAGAGTTGCTCGTGGAATAAAGGTAAGCCTTGGTGGATGGCATGGCTTAGTGGACTTTTCCGTAGTGCTAATGGATGATTATGCAATTGTGTTGGGCATGGAGTTCATAGATCAAGTCAAGGCCATGCTCATTCCTCGTACTAACACGATGTGCATATTGGAGGAAGGCAATGCTTGCATGGTGCCTTTAGCAAGGGAAACGTGTCCGAAAGCCAAGCGGATATCGTCCATGCAACTCATCAAGGAAGAGATAGTTCTTGAATTGCCCAAGAGACTTCCACCAAAGGGTGAGGTGGATGGGAAGATCGAGCCAAGTCCTTGTACAACTTCCAAGAGAATGGCGCCTCCCGAGTTTGGAGAATTGAGGAGGAAGTCAAGGGCTATTGCCATAAGCCCAAGGATTTCATTGGTGGAGCAAGACCCACAAGCCAAGAGATCGAGGGAGTTGGCAAGTCGTGGGAAGACTCGCCAAAATTGGCTTAGAGGTGGGGAGCTCACCAAGAAACATCGAACGTTACCAAGCACCATCAAGTTTGCCAAAGGTGGGCATGAGAGGCCAACCATGACACAAGCACACCAAGCTAAGGCCGAGAAGAAGAGGAAGAAATGGGCCGAAGCTAAAAAGAGGCGCTCGAAGCTTAAAGGAGGGAATGCGATGAGGGCGTCGCCAGATTGAGTGGGGGAGAATGTCACACACCGCAAGAGGTTTAGCCCCAAATCCTCCACCATGTTCAAGAATAGTGTGGATTGTTCTAGAATGTTTCTAGAACCTTGTAGATATGTGTAGAATATGTAAGATATTTCTTGATGTATGTAGAATTGAGTAGAATAATCTAGAACATGAATGTAGACCATTAGATTAAAACGATCTTGGCCGTCTATTGAGGAGGTGGAGGCCTATATATAGGTGAGTTCAGTTCATTTGTAAGCATTCCAAGCATTTGAAGTAATACAAGCTCTCTTAAGCATTCTCCAAGCTCTCTTTTTTATTTTGTGTTCTTAGCATCTTTGTTTACTTGCTAAGATCTAGCATTCGTGGTAGAGGCTGACTAGCATCCGATCGAGGGAAGTTTGCTAGTGCCGCGCGATCGTTGGTAGCAAAAGACCAAGCCCATGACACAAGACAAGGTAAACAAACCTTAAGCTATGGTGATCATAAATTGAATCCGACCCAAAGCTAACCAATGTAGCAAAGAACCAAGATTATAAGGATTATTAAGAATAGTCACGCCATAAGTAACTAATTTCTAAAGGAAATAAAGAGATGCAAATCTACCTCATTTTAAAGAAAAACACTCAAATTTGTTTTTATTCATTCATTGATATGTTATAATATGCCTATATGACTATTTATAGCCCTAAGTCTTTGAATCCTTTATGGTAAATGATTACTAAGTCCTATTCTAACTCAACTCGTAAAAGTACGATCATATTCTAACTCAAATTCTAAAAAGTAGAGTCCTACTTGAATTAGGACACTAATTAAATCCTTCTAGAATAAGACAAGTGGTGGATTGGGCTTCATATCCTTCGGCCCACATGTCTATCACTAATTAAAGCCTAAGGTAATTAAAATAGGTAGCACACATACATAATTAAGCTCAATTACAAGTTAAGCTCAAATCACATAAATAGGCATGTGCGTAGCATATGACTTGTAATCTTCAATTTTATGGATTTTGTCTTGTTTAGCCCATTTGAATTGAATTTTCGTAAAAGACTCTCTTGATCTTCACTTTAGGCTTCCCTTTGTGTAGTATTGACCCATAAGCTTGATTGTGAATTTTAGGCCCAGTGTTGCTCTCAAAGATCCATTTCTGCCTCATATAGTTTGGAACATGCCCCATAAGCATTTTGATCATATTAATGGGCTTTTGAATTATTTTAAGTCCATTTCAATGATATAAGATTGCTCCACTCTATTGATAAAAAGATTATCCTTCATGCATGGTTCTCGTGCATACATCACAGTAGTCTAGTCATATGTAAACTCTATTCCAATCAAATGGGGTCCAGACTTTGAAGATAAATGACAATCTGAATATCATTTATGGGAAAAAATTTTATATCTTTAGAAATAGTATTCAACTAGGACTTTTAGGTTATAAATTCTACTTTTTCTTTTACATTTAGGAGGAGGAGAAAAAAGGAAGAACCACACAAAAATATAATAGTTGTTCACATGGGAGAAAAATTAAGAATTGTGTGGCAATATTTCAGGAAGTTTTCTTTTATGTTTAACTTAGCCATCAGAATAGACTCCATTGTTATTAGTATGTTAGGCTAAATATTTTAATTGGTGCTTCGTGTGCAACCCCAATTTGTATTGTTTCTTTTTTACCTATTTAATAAATGTATGATTTCTTCAATTTTAGTTGTGTTTAATAAGTTTTTTGTTTAATAGTTGCTAAATCATCAATTATTTAACTTTAAATTGATGTATTAAGGCTAGATTATTAGACACGTCATTTGTAATTTAACCTAAAAATTGGACTGAATATTAGTTAATCCATTGGTTTGATTAATTGATGCATTAAAGGCATGAGCCATAAAATCTACATTCATTGGTGCTTAATTCGTTAAGGAATATGCAAATTGGGAGTTGAGAGTTAAGTTCCTATTTCTTTTCTTATTGATTTCCTTAATTACTTTGTTACTGTAATATTAGTTATTAGTTTCTCTTATAATTTAATAAACTCATTAAAATTTGTTAGAGTATTTGACATTTTATTTCACTATTCATTAGTAACTTAAAACTAATTAAGGATTTAGAACCACGTAGTTCCTTGAAAGATCGATTTTAGGAGTAAACTTACCATATTACACTAGTTTGTGCACTTGCAAATGCACTTTGAGATACATCAAGTTTTTAGTGTCATTGTTAGGGAGCTACTATTTTTTAAATTCTTAGTTAATTAAATTACCAACTTTTGTCTTTTAGATAAATAATTTTCTGAAAGTTTTATTTTATTTCTTTTTTCCTTTCAATTGCTAACCTTGGTTTTATGCTAGGTACTATTAAACAAATAAAGTCAAGAGAAACATCCACTCAACAGAATTACGAATTAAGATCTAAGGCATATATACAAGAAGAACAACTCCCTGAAGAAAAAATGAGATTTTTGAAAATTCTTATGTAGCACTCTGTTACCCTACTCATTGTTAATAGTGTATGAAAGTACTACTAATCTCATTTTTTGTAAAAATAACTAATTCTTAAACTATTGTATTTTTTTTAATTTTCAAATTTATTATCAGCGAAATATTTCTTACTATATTTCTTTGTTTATATCATTTAAATATGGAACTAGTGATGTAAATATTTTGATTTAAAAAAATTTATTCATCAAACCATAATATTTAGAAATACATTTACAATAATACAAAATATATTAATTACATGCCACAATTTACATCAAAAGAAATTCTCAAAATTTAATTTTTACAATACAATTTCCAAAACATACAAAAAGAAAATAAACTACTGCAATCTGATATTGGGATTCCCCTTAACTTCAATCGCTCTAATGTCATAGCTACTTCTATTTATCTCACGCGCGCTAAGCTACTAGCTAAGTTATACATTTGACAACTATCTAATAATTATATAAATATTTCTAAGATAAAATTTTAGAAACTGCAATTAATTTACTAACCATGCCAAAGCATTCAAATAATATCAATACCATTTACGTCAAGCAAAAATGAACATTTCATTAATTATAATATTTTCATTCATTTATCATGCTTGAAATTCTTTATCAATACAAGATATTCAATTTCAAATATCAATTTAATAATTTGCATTTTTTTTATTTGATAGCACACGACATCTTAGACCGGAACTAAACACTGGATACATGGTTTCTGCTCTCCAACAGTATACTCGACACTTACATAATTATTTTATAACTCGGCGTTTAACGCCTACTTTTTTAAAAATAACTCAACACCTTTTTGGTGCCTACATATTCCGAACTCAGCACTATTTTTTAGCGTTTACGTAATTTCAACTCATCATTATTTTTTAGTGCCTACGTAAATTCCAACTCAACACTATTTTCTAGTGCCTATATTTCTACCCTTTTATTGGCACGCCAACTTATCCTAATTTCTAGTTTTCGACTAGAAGTTATAGAGCTTAATTATATTTGTTACTTTTATTATTATTTACATAAATTATGTAGGTAACACTAATATAATTTCCCTATAAATGTAATAATTCCCATTAAATATTTTACAATCTCATACTTGCTCATTTAACCATTATTACTATAAGAAAATTCAAATAATATATTTTTCTATCACAACTTCCACAATCAATACATATATGCAAGTTGCCATATTCTGAACAACATTTCTGCCTTATAGTTTTCTGTATTTTTTTTTATCTATTTTAAGATGGAATTTGAATAAGTAATCAACTAATAAAATGTAGGTACATGTCTTATATTTAATGTCCAATTAGAATCATATTAAACCAATTTTTTTAGCAAAAGTTATGAATTTATTTCTAAGATATGTTCATTTCAATCTGCCGAGTATTTTACTGGATAGATTTGTAGTTTAAATTTTGAGTCTATTTTTTACCTAATTGTAGACATATTCATGTCTAATGGTTTGAATTAAAGTTGAAGACTTATGTCTTAGCTTTCCAACCCAATAAAAATCACTCAAAAAGTATTTTCAGAACTCAAGTTATGACCAAAAAACTATACATTGTGCATAAGACGAATTTTTCACCACTTCAATTAATTCTTACAATTTCCATCTTCATGCATCAATCTCGTATTATAATTTTTATTTTCACATTCATAGCATCATTTAATCATCAATTTATTACTCAATCAAAATATCAAGAATTTTATACACAATTACACAAACATCACAAAATCAAAATTAACATTTTCCATATTGAATTTTTGTCAAATGTACATACCTCAAAAATATACTTCACTTAACTTTTCTCTTTCTCCCGGTTAACTTTCTCCTTGACCTTACTTCCTCTTTGATTTTGGTTCAAAGATTGTTTACCTCCTTAGCCTAGCAACAATTTTTGCACTAATCAAGCACTAATACGCCCTTAATCACCATTAGTATAATAATAACCCTAAATTACCAACTTTAATAGTAACTAACGCCAAAATCAAAGAAAAGAGAAGAAGAAAAGTAAGAAGATGGAAGATCTAAGCTCACATTTGTAGATCTTCAAAATGACCAAAATTTTCCTTCTCTTTTTCTCTTCCTTTCTTCTTTCCTCTTCCTTAGCTTTGCTCACTTAGCTTCACTTTTTTGTTGATCTTACTAATCCAACCCTTTTTCCATCTAATTTTAGCTTTGATTGAAGAAAAAAAGAAGAACGATGGGGAAGTGGAAGGTCATGGCTACAAGGGAGAAAAAAGGAGAGAATTTAGATTTAAAATATCAATTTAATAATTTGCATTTTTTTTATTTGATAGTCTTATGACATCTTAGACCGGAACTAAACATTGTGATGCGGAACCCCAAAGACCGTGCCTTGAAACCCCTCAACAAGACAAGGTAAACAAACCTTAAGCTATGGTGATCATAGATTGAATCTGACCCAAAGCTAACCAATGTAGCAAAGAACCAAGATTATAAGATTTAATAAGAATAGCCACACCACAAGCAATATCACTTGATAAGTAACTAATTCCTAAAGGTAACAAAGAGATGCAAATCTGCCTCACTTTAAAGAAAAACACTCAAATTCGTTTTTATTCATTGATGTCTTGTAAAAGAAGCCTAGATGAGTATTTATAGCCCTAAGTCTTTGAATCCTTTATGGTAAAGGATAACTAAATCCTATTCTAACTCAACTCCTAAATGTACAGCCATATTCTAACTCAAATTCTAAAAAGTAGAGTCCTACTTGGATTAGGACACTAATTAAATCCTTCTAAAATAAGACAAGTGGTGGGTTGGGCTTTATTTCTTTGGCCCACATGTCTATCACTAATTAAAGTCTAAGGTAATTTAAATTAGACAGCCCACATACATAATTAAGCCCAATTACAAGTTAAGCCCCAAATCACATAAGTAGGCACATGCATAGCACATGATCTTAAGCACATGGTTGGCACATGATGTCTTCCACATGGATGGCACATGTCTTGCACATGTTTGGCATAGGACTCCTAGCACATGATTTGCACATGACTCCTAGCACATGACTTGTAATCTTCAAGGTTTATGGACTTTGCCTTGCTTAGCCCATTTGAATTTAATCTTCATGAAAGGCTCCTTTTTATCTTCACCTTAGGCTTGCCTTTATGTATTATTGGCCCATAAGCTTGATTGTGAATTTTAGGCCCAATATAGCAACGAATGCTCCAATGCTGTCTAATTTAAATTACCTTAGACTTTAATTAGTGATAGACATGTGGGCCAAAGAAATAAAGCCCAACCCACCACTTGTCTTATTTTAGAAGGATTTAATTAGTGTCCTAATCCAAGTAGGACTCTACTTTTTAGAATTTGAGTTAGAATATGGCTGTACATTTAGGAGTTGAGTTAGAATAGGATTTAGTTATCCTTTACCATAAAGGATTCAAAGACTTAGGGCTATAAATACTCATCTAGACTTCTTTTACAAGACATCAATGAATAAAAACGAATTTGAGTGTTTTTCTTTAAAGTGAGGCAGATTTGCATCTCTTTGTTACCTTTAGGAATTAGTTACTTATCAAGTGATATTGCTTGTGGCGTGGCTATTCTTATTAAATCTTATAATCTTGGTTCTTTGCTACATTGGTTAGCTTTGGGTCAGATTCAATCTATGATCACCATAGCTTAAGGTTTGTTTACCTTGTCTTGTTGAGGGGTTTCAAGGCACGGTATTTGGGGTTCCGCATCACATTGGATACATGGTTTTTACTCTCCGGCAGTATACTCGGCGCCTACATAATTATTTTATAACTTGACATTTAACGTCTACTTTTTCAATAATAACTCAACACCTTTTTGGTGCCCACACAATTCCGAACTCAGTACTATTTCTTAGTGCCTACATTTCTACCCTTTTATTGGCATGCCAATTTATCCTACTTTCTAGTTCTCGACTAGATGTTATAGAGCTTAATTATATTCGTTACTTTTATTATTATTTACATAAATTATGTAGGTAACACTAATATAATTTGCTTATAAATGCATAATTTCCATTAAATATTTTACAACCTCATACTTGCTCATTTAATCATTATCACTATAAGAAAATTCAAATAATATATTTTTCTATTACAATTTCCATAATCAATACATATTTGCAAGTTGCCCTATTATGGACAGCATTTCTGCCTTATATTGCCCTATATTTTGCATCTATTTTTAGATGAAATTTGGACAAGTGATCAACTAACAAAATGCAGGTACATGTCTTATCTTTAATTTCCAACTCGAATCACAGTAAACCAAATTTTTTAGCAAAAGTTATGAATTTTTCTCTAAGATACATTTATTCCAATCTGCCTAGTATTTTACTTGACAGATTTCTAGTTCGAAATTTGAGTCCATTTTTCACCTAATTTCAGACATATTCAGGCCTAATGGTCTAAATGAAAGTTGAAGCCCTATGTTCTTTCTAACCCAATAAGAATCACTCAAAAATCATTTTCAGAACTCAAGTTATGACTAGAAAACTAGATATTGTTCATAAGAAAAATTTTCTAGCACTTCAATTAATTCCTACAATTTCCATCTCCATGCATCAATCTCATATTCTAATTTTTATTTTCACATTCATGGCATCATTTAATCACCAATTCATCACTCAATAAAAATATCAAGAATTTCATACACAATTAAACAAATATCACAAAATCAAAATTAACATTTTCAATATTGAATTTCTGCCAAATGTACATACTCAAAAATCTTCTTCACTTCACTTTTCTCTTCCTCCTCGTTAGCTTTCTCCTTGCCCTTACTTTCTTTTTGATGTTGGTTCAAAGATTGTTCACCTCCTTCACCTAAACAACAATTTTCGCACTAATCAAGCACTAATCACAATAATATGCCCTTAATCACAATTAACAGAATAATAATCCTAAATTACCAAATTTAATGGTAACTAACTCCAAAATCAAAGAAAATAGAAGAAGAAAAATAAGAAGATGGAATATCCAAAATATATTGTACATATACCACACATCTGTAGATCTTCAAAATGACCAAAATTTTCAAAATGACCACGCATCTGTAGATCTTCAAAATGACCAAAATTTTCCTTCTCTTTTTCTCTTCCTTTCTTCTTTTCTCTTCCTTAGTTTTGCTCACTTAGCTTGACCAAAATTTTCCTTCTCTTTTTCTCTTCCTTTCTTCTTTTCTCTTCCTTAGTTTTGCTCACTTAGCTTCACCTTTTTGTTGATCTTACTAATCCAACCCTTTTTCCATTTAACTTTAGCTTTGATTGAAGAACAAAAAGAAGAACAATAGGGAAGAGGAAGGTCACAGCTACAAAGGAGAAAAAGGGAGAGAATTTAGTTTGTTTAAGATGAGGAAGAAGAAGAACAAAGGAAAAAAGTGAAAGTTGACTTTTATAGTTGGATTAGGTGGGTGGTTAGGATTAATTAGATAATTTTGTCCATCATTGGTCTATTAATTTAAATAACTCTTACTTTATTTTAAACCAAAGAATATTCCTTTCCTTAGATAAAGAATATTTCATTTTTATGTCTTCCTAAAATATGTGCCAAAAACACTGTAATTTCTAATTTTTTTCAGTGAAAATTTATTTTTTTCCAAATTTTAATTTTGAACTTCAAAATTCTAAATTAATAATATCCAAAATATTTTTCTCATATGTTATTATCATTTTAATTTTTTTCTTTCATATCCGAATTTAGACCCCGATCGGTTCGGTAAGCTAGATTTTGGTCAACCTCAACCATGGCCTAAATTATCGGGCATTACATCTTAAAATTTTGAAGAAGAGGCAGTGACAGAACTAATGGTAGATTCACCAAGAGAAGTTGAGGCACATAGGCAATTAGCCATGAAGGACTATGTCAAACCAATAATTGGCAACAGTACCTCGTGTATTGTATTAAGAGAAGCAGTTAGAAGTTATACGCTGAAAATCATACATTTGAACATTCCTTCATCCTTCTATGGGCTACCTAATGAAGACCCTCTAACATTCATAAGAACATTTTATGTGACAATCAATACTTTCCCATTTAATGGGCTTAGTGAAGATTAATTGAGGATGAGGTATTTTCCTTATACCCTAAAAGACAAAGCCAAAGTGTGGCCTATGACTTTGTCTCCCAATTCTTTGAATAACTAGATTGAGGTTTATCACAAATTCACGGAAAAATTCTATTCCCCCCAGAAAATAAAGGAGTTGAGAGCTAAAATTACTATTTTTTTACTAAAAAGACTTCAAAGCATTCCATGAAGCTTGGGATAGATTCAATATGCTTTTTTTGCAGTGTCCTCACTATGGGTACCCTCTTCCAGTAACGAATAAGTCCTTCTATGATGGTTTAAGTCAATAATCATGGTTGACAATGTAGCTGGAGGTTCCATAGAAGAAAAGATAGCAGTTGAAGTATATGACATATTTGAACTTTTAAGAGCTAATTATAAACAAAAAAATGTGAGAGGAAGAAAAATAGCAGTACATGAAGTGTCAAGTGGTAACGAGTTGACACTATAAATTAGTGAACTCACAAAGCAAGTCTGAATGTTAACCAATAAAGAACATGCAACTGTAAATCAGGTATATGGAATTTGTGGTATTTATGGACATTGAGCTAATATATGTTCTTTCTTTGATTCTTTGATAGGGAATGATGTAGAGCAAGCAAATGCCTTAAACTCTTTCCAACCAAGGTAGCAAAATAATTCTTTCTCAAATACTTACAACCCTAGTTGGAGAAACCACTAAAATTTCGCTTGGAGGACTTTTGATAAAAACTCACCACAGCTCATAAGAAATCAAAATCAAAATCAAAATCCATAACTAGGAGCTTTCAAATCAATAGTCATACCCACATCCAAACCAAATTGGACATGATAGTATATCTAGAAAACCATCCTTGGAAGAAACATTAAATAGTTTCATATTAGAAACTCAAGACAAGCAGGAAAAAATGAATAAAGGTTGGATTTGATAGAAGCTTCGTTTAAAAGGCTGGAGATTTAGATTGGGCAAATCGCATAGGATGTATAGGATATAAAAAAGATAAATTATCAAACTAAATAGAGCAACCCAAGTCTATAAATATGGAAGGTAATCCATGTAATGGTGAAGTAATTTCTGCAACTAACATGAAAGATTGTTCTTTTATAGATACAGATGAACTTCAACTCCAAGAATTAAAATCTCTAGACATTGAAGCTGAAAGGAAGGACAAAAAGCCTGAGGTTCCAACACCTAAATTACATAAATCAACTAAGCCTTATAAGCCACTTTTTCTAAAATTGAGACAAAATAATAAGGGTAAGACATCTCTTCAAGGTAAGAGTAACACTCATATTTGATTAATTCTGTCAGACAAGCAACTCCATTTACAAAGCCTGTGCAAAAACATGTTTTAATTGTAAAAAATAGGATGGAGGATCTTAAAAAGGCATCACCATTACCTAAAAAGAATATAGACATGGAAGTTTCAATATTAATATTACCTTAGGAGAATGGACCAAAATAAAAACCATGTTGGATTTAGGTGCTAGTATTAATTTGATGCCCCTATTCCAAAGTTAAACAACTAGATTTAGGAAAATTGAAGTAAACTACCAAGGGCCTCCAGTTAGCTTATGGTGTAAGAAAGCTTCCCTTAGGTATAGTTGAAAACCTCAAGGTTCAAATTGGTATAGTAACTATGCTTGTTGATTTTGTGATCATGGCTACTAAGAATAGAAATTTAAAAGAGGGTTCAATAATACTGCTTGTTAAACCTTTTATGGTTACAACAAACACCCAAATTAATGTTAGACTTATAAAATTAACCAGGACAGTATAAGGTGTAACTAAAGAAACTAATGTATATGACCCTTTAACTTTACCGACTACAAATCAGTGTTATTCTATTTGTAAAATTCTCGACTTTCCCCATATGCATTTTTCCATACATCTCATTTGAATATATGCATCTTGCATATATTTCACTTGAACATGTGCATTCCATATGTATTCTCACACATAACTAGTTCATGACATGCACTAGTTACATGTTAAAAAATTTTGCAATTGTGTCAAGTTGAATATGATATAGTTAATTTAGTTAAATTGAACAAAAGAATTAAGTTGTATTTTTATATTGATGGTGAGATGATGATGATGATGATGATGATGATGATAATAATAATAATAATAATAATAATAATAATAATTTATTATTAAATAAATAAATAAAAGAAAATGAAAATGAAAAGAAAAGAAGAAACAAGAGAAAAAGAAAATAGAAAAGACCAAAAAAAGGGATCGGCGACCTTACCTGTTGCCCAGATATTGTACCAAGAAAGGGGGTTGAATTGGATATTAAAATTTCTTAACTTTTAAGTGCGGAAAGAATAGTTAAGTAGAGTAGAAATAGGAAGATATCACACAGGAATTTTTATAGAGGTTCGGGTGTTAACAAACCCTATTTCTCTCCTCAATCTCAATTGAGAGTTTCATTAACACACTAAGTATTACAATGGAGTTTTACAAGTTCACTCTCAACTATGGTGTTTCTAACAATGGATCACACGTAACCCATAAATCCCTTGTATTTTAATGGCTCACACAATAAACCAATTTCTTGTGTTTTAATGGCTTACACAAATAACTCTTACAAGTGTTCTACTCTTAACCCAATTTACTCAAACTCACTTGAGTAGTAGATTACAAAGAGAAACACTCACAAAATTATAATGCTCAAAAAATAATGCGCAAAAATATTTTTTACAGAGAATTAATGTTTGTTTTAAAGTAGTAAATGCACAAATGGCTACAACAAAATTGAGATTCAAAGTATTTGTTATTCTCTTGTTCTGGATTCATAAATGACTTGCATTTATACTTCCATGCCGAATTATAACCGTTTGGTTGCATTTAATGCGAAAATAGCCGTTGCACCAATTCTTAATTTCGCATCTGACATGTTTCTATTTCCTCTTTCATAGTCGTGAATATGTGTGTCACGTCGTGACTGTTCTTCCAAGCCATGAATTTATTGGTGACTTTGGCCGTGAAGCATTCTGGAAGGATTTGAAGTGTTTGATCATGGGCATGACATTATTTTTTCACGGGCATAAACATCCTTCCAAGCCGTGGTCCAAGTGGTGACTCTGGCCGTGAAGCTCTCTAGAGAAATTTGACATGTTTTCTCATGGACATGACTTTATTTCACGGGCGTGATTGATATGATCATTCACGGTTGCTATGATCCTTCATGGTCGTGAACTTTAAATATTTGGTAGTTGGCGCTAAGCTTTATCACGGGCGTGAATCATGTTATTTCTTCAATTTTTGTCTTTTTAAGGTTAGTCTTCCATTCTCCATTCTTGCTATCATGTTCCATACCCTATTCAATAAACTTAGAAAACAAGTATGTTAAATACATTATTGCTATTTTATTTGTTAGCATCAAAATGACAGAAATACCCCTCAAGGTTCAACATTACCTTTAGGCACACTTTTCTTAATCTTAATGTTTAAAACTCATCCATTGCCTTTTCCCGTTGTCTCTTCATTCCACCACTAAACTATAACTTTTCTTTTTCATCTACTTTAAGATTTCAACAACTTTAGCCTTGGAAAGTTGGTTATAGGTGAGTGAGCATTCCTTATTGTGTTAAAAGTTGTTATGGTTCTTAAATAGGTAACATTTTACACCACTTCTTGATGACCATAGAGACTGAATTTGGAGGAGTTACAACAATAAAACTTGTATATTTATATCTTACCTATCTGTCTATCAAATAGTTTTGAATTATCTAGTGGATATGAAGAAAAATCTTCTCTTGATTGGAACTGATTATAGTTTGAACTTTAACTGGGTACACCACTATTTTTGCATCTTTTGACCATTTTAGATGCTGAAATAGATAAATCATAAAACATGAAAGTTGTAGATACATAAGTTATCGAGCTTTAAACCAAATTTCAAGTTAATATATTTTGTGGATGTTGAGTTATAATAAAGGGAACCATGACTTTCATATTTTGAGTTACCTGCTTAGTTTGTTAATTATTTTAAGCTCCTTATAGATAAAATCTGTAATTTATCAAAACATTAAATTTATAGGTTTATAGCTCAGATAAATTTTTGTAAAAATTTCACCTCAATATGTTATTTTTAGTGTGAGTTATGACTTTCATAATTTAAACTGGCCAGAAATCAACTTTGTTCTAGGTCAGTAATTTATTTCTTATAATTTGAGGACCTTAGAGATAAAACTGATAAAAGTTTTAAATACAAAAAATGTTCCATTTTAACCTATCTAAGCTTCTAAAAAGTTTCACTATAATATGACTTATATATTATAATATATGAAGGATCAAAATTGGTATCCTAAAACTGTCTAAGGGTATAAAACATAACACAATTAGAAATCTCACTAAAAATTGTACAATGCTCCCATTACTCTGAAAGTTTAATATGTTATATAATTATATATTAAATTTAATTAAAATAAGAATTAGTTAATTGGATAAATGTAGAAAAATTTATGGGCTAATAATTCCCTTAAGGTCACATTGCCTTATAGAAAAATTACTAACTATTGATATGAACTAATTTGTTTAAGCCATATTAAGTTTCTTTAGTTATGAATTAATCGATTATATTTTCAAATTAGACTCTCAAAAAATTGGAGACCCACAAGGAGAGGATAAACAATAAGATAAAGGTTGGAATCAAATGAAAAATATAAGTTTAATTATCAAATAATTTCTTTAGTCCACATAGACATTGCTTGCTATGTGAAATGTGAAATAACTTATGATTATGTTATTTATATGATTGTCATGATTTGACCTTGGTAATGAGATGATAGATAATTTGTGACATATGTGGTATATGTATGGTACATATGAGGTATATGCATGACATATGTGGTATATATGTGATATATGTATAGTATATACAATGTATATGTGTGGTATATGTACAATATATGTAAGATATATGTGTGGAATTTAATGTTTGATGAATGCTTAATTATAAATGCAAATGCATAAGGACTTAAAAAGTCGCTGTGACTAATTAACTGACACTGTAAGGTAAAAGTGGAAGCCTATGGCCCAACAAATGTACAAATGATCAAGCTAACTAGCAAATGCAAATGTCCATATGGAAAATATTCATAAGAAAATCCAGGCCAATGTCTCTTTAGCTTGGTCACAACAAAATAAAATGAGGAAAGCATAAGTAAAGAATAATGATGATATGCTTTAATTTTACTTGCATCTATATGATATTAGTAAATTAAATAGAATACATAGTATGTATTGTGTAAATTTATGACTTGTTACTATGAGTTACTCAGTAATTTAGAGTTTGTTTGATGATTATTCTCACTGAGCCGCAACTCATCATTTTATATTATTTTTCAGGTAAAGAAAAATGATAACTCATTTTGATTGACATATAGAATATATGGAACAAATGTCACTGACCGAGTCTCACCACTCTCTCTCCTTGCATTCCATAAGAACATAAGATCATGTCATCTATATTTTGGACTTACATGTTTGTACATGTATAATTACTCAGGGTTGATTCTAAAATGTAAAAATGGATACAACTCGTAAATCTTTAGGTATAAAGTTTAAGTTTTAATATATGTGATATACTATGTTGTGGTGAAAGCCTTAATGTTGACTTGCAAATTTATTGAATGATGTTATAGGACATGATAAAAAAAAATTTACTATCAATGTTAATAGGATTTTATGTCTTACTAGTATACTATATGTGATTATTTGACATAGGAATAGGTTATACTTAAATGTATAAAGTATGACATTACACTATTTGTCCAAATGATAAAATTGTTTCTGAAATAACCTTAGAGGTGTATGAGTATGGTGAACTTGTGAGTAGTGCAGGGATTGATGACAAGGTTCAAATAACTTATCAACCACATTAAAGGATTATAATTAGCAATGTATTGGCTAGACAATAAATATGGCACTTCTTGGAAAGCAACTCGTGTTCTTTTTATTATTTTTAGTTTATTAGCTTCAAATTTTTATTTTTGTTTTTTGTTTTTATGTTTCTACTTGAATTTTAACTTCAAATAACTTATCAACCACCTTAAAGGATTATAGTCAGCAATGTACTGCCTAGATAATAAATGCGGCACTTCTTGGGAGGCAACTCATGATCTTTCTGTTATTTTTAGTTTATTAGCTTCAAATTTTTGTTTTTTGTTTTTATGTTTCTACTTGAATTTTAACTCTAATTCATGTTTAGGAATTCATTTATAGAAGATAGGGCATACATAAATGATAAAATCATAGAAAATAATTAAAGAAATGGTGTCACGCCTATGAGGAGCCCTCACATGCCTGACACCATGAATTGGTGTCACGGACATGAGGTGTGCCTCACGTGCATGACATGCTCATCTGCTATATATTTGTGTATATGAATTTCTTTCTCTCACGACCGTGCGTCCCCCCTAATTCCCTAATTTATTTCTTCTTCTTCATTTTTTCTGAACCATTTCTAAACCCTAACTCCTAATTAACCCTTAATTTTCCATTTTTAGTCCAAATTAGTATAAATTTCACAAACCCATAGAATTTTCGGTCCCATATACCAACTTTTTAGCAAAATCAAGGATGTCAAGGACCCAAAGCTCATCTCGGAGGCATGAAGAGTCATCACATATGCAATACCCAACATCACTATGTCACAAGCTTAAGGATGAATATGTTTCACATGACAGTGGCGAGGAAGCCTTAAAGATTCCAGAAATAATTGCATTCAGGTATAATGCTCCTTTTCCTATTTATTCTACTGAAGAAGGCAAAGATATGAACATTATACGTCTATAACTATTATTCCACGTAGATTCTTGGATTTTAACACTTTAGAGCATTGAATAGTTTAGACACTGTTAAGACATATGTTAGGTACCTAGGATGGACTAAATTTATAACTATGACATATTCTAGTTTTGTTGAGTTGGTTTTAGAATTTACAGCACTTTAATGATTAACAAAAATTGTACTAAAATGAAATTCATGTTATTATGTAACACCCCCCTCACCCAAACCACATGTGCCCTGATGAGGGGGCACTACTACTGTCTTCTTACTTCTTTAAATTGGTATTTTCTTTTATATTTGCTACAGAGCCATACATTTTTTTATATACAATAAATAATGTGCATTTTATTTACATAAGAGAGTATTATAAATATCAATTTACTACTTAACAGACTTTGAAAACTAATTTACAAACTTATAAGTATATATAACGCGGAAAGCAAAATACAATAGTTCAAAAGTTTGTGACCCACTATTTCGAGATCGGTTGCTTTAATTTGAATAGGATCACCGCTTGCTTTATCTACCACCTTCAGCTACCTTTTTACATATGTGTGGAAAGAATTCCCACGCTAAGCTCTAACTTAGTGGTGCATATAAATAAGGCAATATATTATATTATGCAATAATCATTAGCATGTATCATTTTATGCATTAAAATCTTTGCATGTTATTCCTATCAACATGTCCCTATTGCATACAATTATAAATATCATGCTCACATATACAATATTATTTTCATTTATCTTTGATGATAATTACTCTTTTAAAAACTTTAGTATTTTATCTCAATCTCGTATCATCATCAATTTTTTTCTTATTTTTCAACTTATCTTCATTATCTTGCCCACATCACTCTAAATTTGGACTGACTGGATATGAGTTATGGATCAGGACAGCTCCCAGAGCTATGGCCACCCTGTCCACTATCTGGCTCAACAGAGCTTCTCAATTCAATGGCGCTCTCAAAGCTTAAGCTATATTGATTGAGTATTATTTCATCATAGATGAATAACCAAACCAAGGGTGCTCTCCGAGCTTAAGCCAACTTGTCCTCAATTTCTATGTGCTCAACAGAGCTTCTCAAGTCAATGGCTCTCCTAGAGGTTAAGCTATATTGACCGAGCATTTCAAATCAATGGCGCTCCCAGAGCTTAAGCCACATTGATCGAGGAATATCTCATATAATACGGTACCATTCGCCACCATAATGACATGTCATCTATTCTGTTTCTAGTCCGTAGGTAGAGTAATGGGCATGTTCGTATTTTCACATTAATCATATATCTTTATTTAATTTTTAATTTACATCCATTTCATCATTCTCATATTATACATATCATCATCATCATTCTTAAATTTCGACACATCAATATTCTCATGTATCAACATCTCAATTTTCTTGTTTTACAAACATATCATCATGCTCATAAATTTTGGATAACATCTTTTCATTTGTTTAACTAGATACATCAATAGATAATCATATTCATAATTTATTTAAAAACAGAGCATTCACGGTCGTGACTACTAATTCATGCCCGTGAATTAGTTTATGTCTGTAATTCAAAGCCTGAATGCTACTGGAACGAATCGTGCCAAAAGCATTCACGGTCGTGATTACTCATTCATGCTCATGAATGAGTTCTTGTCTGTGATTCCAAACTATGAACGCTTCTGGAATGAATAGTACTATTTTCACACCAAAGTCACAACCGTGATACAAATCAGTAACAACCGTGAACCATCAAGTTACGCCTGTGACCTAATAGTCACATCCGTGACTTCCTACAGGAAATATGCATATTCACATTTCATTCATTCTAAATACACCAAATCATATCAAAACACAACTCATGCATTTCTGGAGTCCTTTATTCAACATATCATGACCTAATACATATAAATACCTTAATCATAATTAAATTCTCTAACATACATCACTTAATTCACAAATCACAAAAATCTCATTCTTTATCTCTAACATATGGTTTCATGTCATAGTCATCATTAATGCATTTCAATCATCAATTAACATATTAAACATGCATTATTTCAAACAAAGATAGGCTATTGCCTTAAATTATGCACAAACCTTAATCTTTCTCCTTCACTCTTCTAGATAGCTTTCTCTTTTTCTTTGCTCCATAGAGTTTGTTCCTTGTCACTTGGAACTCCTACAACATCATAGATCATTATTATCATCTTATTTTCTCAAGACCCTAAACTCTCTTATTCTCTCTCAAAATCCTAATTTCTCTCTCTTTCCATATGACTCTTGGATGAGCTCAAAATTCAAACTTCTTTAAGAAAAGATGAAGAAGAAGAAGAATCACCTCTTACCTTACTTTTTTCTTCACTTGATCACAACTTTGGAGATTTTCTAACTCCACCAAACTTGATTTTTCTTCCTCTATCTTGCTCTTCCCAGCTTCCTTAGGAGTTATAGACCATGAAAATCACTTGCTCTTGATCTTTTCCCCCTATTCTCTTCCTTTCTCTCTCTAGATTTCAAGATTTGGCAATGGAGGATTATTGGATGTGGTTGGCATAACTGGGCGAAAAAAGAGAGAGAGAGAAGAGAGCATAAAATAAGGAGAAGAAGAAAAATAAGAAGAAAGGAAAGCACAAAAGTCCTCATGTGGGACCCACAATCTTTGACAATTTCTTGACATTAGGCTTAATTAACCTTAATCCTCTTTCTTTAATGCTATGGCTGGCCAACCCAAATTAAAATGTCCAATCTCTTATGTTAATTAGCAAATAATCTCATTAATCCTCCAAATTTTGGTAAATTACAATTTGACCCCAAAATTTGCAATTTAGTCCTTTACCATAAATCAACTTCTTTAAGCTTTATAATCACTTAATTAGGCATATATCACATAATTTAGTCATTACTTGATTAATTTAGATCAAAAATACAAATTTAAACTCCGATAGGTCAAACACGTCAATTTCGCGACACGTTCGACTAGGTGTCCAAATTAACAGATATTACATATTAGGCAAATTGTGCTTAGTAAATCATAAAACTATGAGAAAAATTTTTAAATTCTTTATTGAACGAGTTCAAGAAATGATAAGGATCACGACCCCTAACTTTGCCCCAAAAGCGCGCTCAAAGAGGAAGATTTGAACTCAGCCTTATAAACCAGTCCAGGAGTTCCACCGCAATCGAGGTGGGACGCATCATCCCCACCCCTTTAAGACCCCGACTACCTCAGTCGGTGATCTGTTGTAACCCGAAGGGTCACCAGTGTACAAGGCTAGCTCTGATACCAAATGATAAGGATCAGGACCCCTAACTTCGCCTCAAAAGTGCACTCAAAGGGGAAGGTTTGAACCCAGCCTTATAAACCAGTCTAAGAGTTCCTCCACAATTGATGTGGGACGCATCAAGAAATGCCTGATAATTTTGATGTTGATGAAATTTGACAAGTGCATCAACTATGTGCTTTAAGGATTCATATATTGCGCTCTCTTTCATAAATTTATATGTCATGCTATATTTGGAAAATTAGACAGTAACAAAATTTCTAAATTTTAGTTATATTTGTTAGGGTGTATGCATACTAGAACTAAAGTTTGCACATTTACATTTATTTTAATTACATGTTATACACCATTAGATATCCTAAAGCTACACTTGGTCTAGTCCACATCATTACATCCTTTGATAGGCATTTTTATGCTTTTGATGTTTCTGATAATAATTCAACATTAGTTGCTAGCAGAGGAAATATTTATAGTTTTTCTTTGCAGAGATCTAACCTTCTTATCAAAGAAGAAGATACTATTTGAAGGTTTGTACTACCTAGTGAGAGGGATGAACCTTCACAGCAAGAAGGTGATGAAGAGTCAGCTAAGCAACAACCTCCTCCATAACCAACTGAGCCAGAGCAATCTTTTTTACCTACTGTGCAGCGAGTTATGCAACACCTAGACTAGATGGATCATAGGATGGACTACTTAAAGGGTACCAAATTTTGGATCGCCTTCCTCCTCCATCTCAATGAGGCATTATTTCAGGAGAGTTATTCATTTCCTTTTGCTTATTTCCCTTTCGCTATTTTTGTTAAGCCATTGAGGATAATGACTATAATAAGTGTGGGGAAAGGGATTTTATTTTTTGAGAGAGTTTTGGATTTGGATTTTATGTGTTAATTTTGTTAGTATTATTCAGTTTCAAAAAAAGGGAAAAAGGGGAAAAAACATGTTACCTGTTGTGTTTTAATTAATATGGTTGATTTAATTTCTTTATTTTCTCATGAACAAGTTAATGAAGGAATGTTAGATCTTGATTTCATAATGAATTTACTTAGTTTGATTAAGTGTAAAATGGTTTTAATGCTAATTTCATACTTTAGAAATAGCAAGATGGAGCATAAAATGGAGAATAAAATGCACTTGCCTTATCTACTATGCTGTCCTACTAAGGATAAGAGTATGCAAAGTATCCTAAATGAGCGTAGTGTATTTCTAAAGGAAAGAAAAAAAAGAACAAATAAGTTTAAATAAAAGAAATGCACTATGACTTAGGAAACAATTGTTAACTCTAAAGTAAAAAAAATGAAAAATCAAAAGCATATACAAAAAATAATAATAAAAAAAGAGTTATCAAAATAAAAAGTGTGGGGGAGTTTAATATATGAGTGTTTGGCTAATAGTAATCAATAGTTTAAATAGATTACTTTTTATAATATATATTGAGGCAATGATGTGATTAAATTGTTTTGATTTTTAGTTGTTCATATATATATTCTGGTTTGCTCTTATGCATGATTGTGTGCGCATGACATGAATTATTTGTCACAATGATGAAATAATATATTAAGGCATGTTTAAAAATTATAGAAATGTTATTAACTATGAACTTAACATTATGCTAATATTTGATAAAATATCATGTTACTACATGGTTTTGAAGTAAATTGTGAGTATATGATTATGTTAATATGAAATGAGTATTGTTTATAGCAATAAGTAATTAATGGTGTTAATTGCCCATTTCTCTACCTGAGGACTGACATAGAACAGATGGTGCACCATTATGGGGAAGTTATGGTACCGATATGGATATGATTTAAGGACAGGGTGGCTTAAGCTCTTGGAGCGCCCCTGATCCTGATTATACACATATGACATGATTATATTTGGTCAAGGTGGCTTAAACTCTAGGAGTGTCCTTGACTTGAGATTATAGTGAGTAAGGTGGCTTAAGCTCGGCGAGCGCCTTTATTTCACACCCCGTATCCGGACAGTCCGGGAACGAGATTTTGGGCTAATAAATCATATAATGAAATATGAAAATTTATTAATTAATGTAAGTAACAAAGTACAAAATGCTTACATGAGGTGGTGCAAATTTAATTATTGAATAAGGTTATTATGTTATCCTTTTCTGTTATGTATTTATTTATTTTATATGACAAATATGTAATAAAATTTGATGTGTCATGATTTTATTTGAGACATGCATTTGTGTGACTGCATAGAAAAAACTTTAATGCTTATATGTATCACTAAACTAGAGATAGCTTAGCGTGGGTTCTTCTCACGCAGGAATCGGAGCTGTAGCTAGTAAATAGTGAAGTCGATCAAGAATAAATCTAAGCCCATATCAGCGGAGACATAAAAAATATAGTTAGAGGGTTGGTTACCTATTATATTTTTTTTATTTGACCATGCATATGGTTTGTAGTAGACATGTCTCATGTGTTAATATTGTACATGTAAATAATTATGTAATATAATCGGATGTCATATGTGTATATAACATAATGATAAATATATATTGTTAATTAGAACGACTTGCCTAAACCAATATAAATAATAGATTAAGTTATTTAAAATAAAAAAGTTTTAATTCGAACAGATTTATCAAGTTAAGCTTGTGGCATCTTTCTTATATATATGGGATTATCCCTAATATATAAGTGGGGTGTTATATTTAGTGGTATCAGAGCCCAATTTAGGTATTTCTAGACCTAGGTGGGAAATGGGATATTAGTCATAAATACACATGTGTCTCATATAATTCTGATATGGGCTTTCTTCTTGGCAATTTGTAGGATTATAGGAAGATGTCTTCAAAAGAATGAGATATGGCTGAAAGTACTGGCTCTCTTGATACTAGGACTCCTCGTCAGCCCAATGCAACAAGCGTACAGGGACAAAATGCTACTTAAATTTTCCCACAACAGGCAGCAGAACAAATTGATCCTGGTGAAAATCCATTTATACAACAGATGACTGGATTATTCCAACAGATGGTACGAGTCATTCCTCAATCAACCCCAGTGCCACCACCTAAACCAAAAGTAACAATTGATAAGCTTTGTAAGTATGGGGGTTTGGATTTATATGGCAAGAAAGATGAGGACTCAAAGTGAAACTTGGAGATTATGAAGATTAAAATTATGCATATTAGTTGTAACATCTTTTTAATATTTCTCTAGATTTAAATATTGTTTGAGGACAAACATTGTTTAAGTGTGGAGGAGTTTGATGTGTTCTAATTTTTATTAATATTTCTTATTGGTTTTTATTATGTTTAGGTACTTAATTATTTTAATTTTGTGATTGTACGAAGAAAAGTTGAAATGCAGAAAAATGACTAAGGCTTCACATACGTGAAGAATCCCTCACGCACGTGAGGGATAAATGAAGATGACCACAAGCCTTACCCACATGACACTCTATCACGCCGCGGGGATTTTCTCTTTTCACTTTATCGATGGCGCAAAGTTTTAATCATAAGCACAAAGTTGTTGAAGCCCAGTCTCTTATAGTGGGCATGCATGTCACGGGCGCATCGCTGCTTTGTTTGCCTGTCACGCACATGATAAATTATCACGGTTGTGCTGAATGTTTTGCTGAAAAAATCCTCATACATGTGACATCCTATCATACACACAACGATCCTTTTATCTACAGTAGTCCAAGTCGTATGCAAACTATATTTCGATCAAGTGAGATGTAGACTTTAAAGATAAATATCAATTTTAAAATCATCTATGGGGAAAGTTTATCTTGTGATTAGGAAGTTTTATATCTTTAGAAGTAGATTTCAACTAGGACTTTTAGGTTATAAATTCTAGTTTTTCTTTTACATTTAAGAGGAGAAAAAAAAGAAGAAACACACAAAAACACAATAGTTGTTCATTGAGGAGAAAAGTTAAGAATTGTATGGTAATATTTCAGGAAGTTTTTTTATCTTTTAGTTTTTTTTTTATGTTTAACTTAGTCATCAAAATAGACATAATCATTATTATTAAGATATTGGGCTAAGTATTTTAATGGGTACTTAATGAGCAACCCCAATTTGTATTATTTCTTTGTACCTATTTAATAAAAGTATGATTTCTTCAGTTTCAATTGTGCTCAATATGTTTTTGCTTTAATAGCACTAGTACAGAAATACGTCATATGCATAGGCTATATTAGACTTTATGCATCAGTTAAATGAGTAACTCACATCAATATGATGCATATGAGTTGAGTTTTTTACATTTGTCAAATTGATTGACGCATATGGTCTGGTTCTATGCATCAGCCATAAATAAATGCGGACGCATATAGTATTGTTTTTAAAAAAATCAAACTCTATGCATCGACTCTAACTTTTAGCCAATGTATATAGTATGATTTTAATTTTTTTAATTAAACAACCTATATGCATTGGTTTTTTCTTATTGTCAATGCCTATTCTTATTGTCAATGCAAGTGATCATATATATATATATATATATATATATACACCAATACAAAATCTAGAATAGCCACAAAACCAATATATAGAACTACCAACCAATACAAAAGCCACAAAGCCAATACGGTTCCGTTGTCCTAAAAAATAGGGACCGAACCAGAACTGGGGAGGGGCTGATTCAGAACTGGCAATTCGATCGGTTTTTTTAATTAATAACACAATAAATAAATACAATTAAAATTATTAATTTTTGTAAAATATAAATTTGTACTACTAATATGTTATAAAAATGAAAATTTTGAGAAAAAAATAACTTATTTAATATTAATTTGTAATTTTGTGCAATAAATTAGATTGTTATAACAAAAAAAATGATTTAGAGAAATAATAAGTTGGAATTTAGAAATAATTATATTTATTTGATAAATTAATAAATTATAAAAATCATAACTATGCTAAAAACTTAATTAATTTGATCTTTTATTTTAAAAATAAGTTAATTATAAAAATTTGAATTTATATTGAAAAATTATAATATTAATAATTGAGTTTGAACTTAATTTTTAACCATTAATTAAGTTGTATACGTATTCTCTTAAGGTTTAGAGGAATCAAGATCCACGTAGTTCTCATACTTTTTAAATTTTAATTGTTGACCCATTTTATCTTTTTTTTATTTGAAACTGTTGGTGCCGAATGTGTTAGCTGTTCCTTCATTGGTGGTCATATTGGTTATCAAATTGATATTTCTCTATTTCTTGTTGTCTTAATGCTGCTTTGGTCCAAGCATCAATACAAGTTAGAGTTTTTAGGCATTCGAGAGTTAAGTTAAATCGCGTCTCATCCAAAATATTACCTTCCGCACTAAAAACTTGTTCAACCACAATAGTTGAGATTGAATTTTAAAAAATTTATTTTGCAATTTAAGAGAGTACCGGATAAGTATTTTGATATCGATTCCACCAATCAAGAACTGAAAAATATTTATATATTATACTATCACCAAACTCAAATGTAGTTGTTAGGTAAATGTTAAGTTTGAGCGAACCAGATGATGATCTTGATTTTTTATGTTTTTGCATTATCAAACGATCATCTCCTCTAATTTTTATTGATGCACCCGAACTTTGATTAACAGTACCACTACTACTAGTAATATTAGTAGTAGTAGTAGAAATATTATAAATCAAACTAAATTCTATAAATAAATTACAAGTTAATTTTTTATATCACTAATTATAGCTTCAACACTAATATCGTCACTTAAACCTAACAATAAATAATAAAGAGTCAAATAATCAAATAAACTTTCTATTTTACACTGATAAAAAAAATGCAACATACAATATTAATCAAAGGAATATATTTAAAATAATTCAACCATTTATTTTTCATCATACAAATAGAATCATGCAAAATAGGATCATTAATATAATCTTGAAATGTATCAACAATATTAATACATTTACACAATAATAGATGACATGTTGGATAATAAATACTACTTAAAATATATGTTGCATCATTAAAAACTTTTAAAATATATAAAAGTTATTGACAAACATCCCAATGTTGTATATATAAATTAATTTGTGACACATTATTAGAAATAAATGTGCACAATAATTTTATATATCCATATGACTCATTGAGTAATTCATATATTGAATTCCAACGAGTAGGAATATCATTTAGAAATCTTTTAGGTTTTTTGCAATTTTCATGACAAAATCGAATCTATAATTTTATTGCTTGTTGATGTGACCATAAAAATAAAATTGCTACTTTAATTGGAGTAATTATACCATTCAAAGATTTTAAACCATCTTAAACGCATAAATTTAACACATGATATGCATATCTAACATGAAAAAATCTACCTATAATATTAGGTTGGCATAATGCTTGAAGGTCTTGAATTGAGATGGTATTTGATCCCACATTATCAAAAGCAATTGAAAAAATTTTTATAAACTAAGTCATATTCTTCTAAAATATTTTTTATCATTTTAAAAATATTATCGGTGGTATGTCGATAATCAATTACTTTAAATGCAATTAATCTTTTTTATAATTATCATTTACCATCAATCCAATGACATGAACACCCTTGTAAGAATGCATTTGCCAATGATCACTCCAAATATCACTATAAATACAAACATGTTCATTCAAATAAGAAAATATTTTGAGCAATTCCTTTTTATTTTTCTTATATAAATTATATAAAGTACGTTTAAGGGTATTTCTATGTACATGTTTAGCATATTGATTTAATGCATTTTGACAATAATTAACAAAACCTACTTTTTCACCAAAACTAAAAGATAAATATTTTATACTTATCATTTTTGCCAATTCTTTTTTATTTTTTCATCATTATATTGAAATAATTAAGAAGAAGAAGAAGAAGTTGTTACGTACCTGGAAATTTGACTTTGCCTTTTATATATTTCAAAGTGAGCAGTATGTTTGTTTTGCAAGTGCATTCGAAATGTGTCATAACCATCTCCAACTTTAAATTTGTATGTTTATGCACAATAATTGCACACAATATCAAATGACCCATCATTTTTTAAAATTTTCTTGAAATGAATTTGAAAAATGTCGGATGTTCGAATTTTTGCTTCAGATGATGTCACTGTCGGACCCGAACCTGGTTGTTCATCACCTATATTTCTTTGGCTTTCTTTAGTTGGAATTTCAAGCTCCCACTCTTCATCTAAATTTTCAATAAAATTTTACAAATCAACAATATTTTCATAAAAAAATTACCCTTTCCACTATGGCTTGCCATTATTAATGATTAAATTTTGTAAAAAAAAAATTGGAGAATATTAAAAAAAAGTGTAGAGAATGATTATGAAAAAAGAATTGTAGGATTAAGAAAAAAATTGAGAATTAGAGGGAATTAAAGAATTGAAGAAAAAATTGAGAATTAGAGGGAATTAAATAATTGAAGAAAAATTTGAGATTATGTAGAAGTATAATTAAAAAGAAATTAGAGACAAACAATAATTGAAAGTGTAGTTAGAGAGAAATTAGAAATATATATAGAGATAATTGAGATTGAATTGTGGAAAAATTGAGAATGAGATTGTGTAAAAAAATAGGAAATGAATAATATTGAAATGAATTTGGTATTTATAGAGAAAAAATTTTAAAAAATTTAAATTACAATAATATCCTTAAAATATAGTTGTTATTTTTCTATTATAAGGGATATTTTTTGTCTTTTCATTCTATCTAATCTATATTAAAAAAAAGGGTAATATTACTGTTGGAACAGAAACATGAACCACCGGTTTTCCATTCATGGGGGAAGGGCTCGAACCAAACCCTTTCCTAGCCGGGCCACGGTCCGAGTTGGGCCCAAAACTGGCCTAGCCCTGTCCGGTTCAAGTTGGACCGGGGCGGGTCTGGGCCAGCCCGACACCTAAACACATGCATGCATATACACAATTAAGCTTTAAATATCCAGCAATTCCAAATATTCAACAACAATATTAATCCATAACTTATGAAGAAATTAATTCCAAATTGTATTTCTAATTAATATGATATTAATTTACAAAGTAAACTAAAAAGATTTCATGCACTCTTATAAAATAATTCGACCATGAATGTTGAATTTTAACAATTTGTTCTTCATTATATGATCCATTTTTAAAAGCCTACAAAACAAAACAAATACAACACATTATAAAAATAATTAAACTAATAACAATGAATCATACATCCATTTAAATAAATTAACTAAGTAATATTAGAAATAACATACCTTAAGGAATGTGTTGTTAGTGTTATGATATATGACAATTTCGTACATTACCTCATGACATGGTATCCACATTCTACATCTCCTTGTTGTTGAGGATACTTAAAATGGAAAAAATCGCAAAAAAAGTTAAATAAAATATTAATAACTCATAAAAAAATTTCAATCTAACTAGTAATTATGAATATAAATTTCTTACCAAAATATAACTCCATTTTAGCTTAGCACCTTTATGTTTTCTACCTACCATAAAATACTATAGGTGCTGAAAAATAAGTATATATTAATATATTGTAAACTCTACAAAAACTGTAGAAAATAGTTGTAGTATTATAACTTACTAGTTAAGGTGATGTTTTAGACTTATTTCTTGCATGGCACCGAATCTTTTTATTGGTCAAACATGATTTCCTATAATATAAGCACAATAAAAAAATATATTAGTATAATCCACAATTATAGCAATTTATTTGAGTTGGTAATTATTAATATAAACCACATTAAGCATATTACACGTATTAGAGATTTATTTGATAAACAATAACAAAAAAATGATAATTATCAATATAAACCACATGTAATCATATTACACGTGTAAAAGTACATTTACATATAAACATACCATAGATACGTGTGCATTAGTTATTGGCGATTTTTGCTCTATAAACCTTTAGTATGATTAGCACAAACGTAATTTGTATCAAAAATTTCTTCCTAAACTGCCATAGGTAGCTCGATAGAAAACAGAGGAGTCTCATCAAACTGATCATATTCTTCCTCATCTACCACATCATCAATACCAACAATATGCTTTTTACCTTCAAGAACAATAGACTATTTATTATCGCTGGGGTTAAAATGTAAAATACTTATTTAGCTTGTGAAACGTGAATAAATGAATCATCTTGATAACTTAATCAATAAAAATCGACCTATGTAAATCTTGACTCATTCATTCGAATATCACATCGATTTTCAATCCATTTACATTGGAGAAGAGGAACTCTGAATTCCTTATAATCAAGCTCCCAAATGTCTTCAACTACTCCATAATATGATATTATAGCATCTATTGGCCTGGTGTCTTTGACACTAGCAAATTCTCTTGACAAAGCTATCAAGGTGACTTCACTATTTTGCATTATGCTTTTTTCATATGTTTCGTGTAGAAGGTATATATGTTGATGTCATATCCTTCATAAGACCTTACAGTCAACCTAAGGTCATATGTTAACCATTTAATGGTATCAGTTACATCCCTCGACACTTGTTACAACTGAAGCATCACTCGGTTTTTAAACCATCCAATAAAAGAATAATTGTGTTTATATGTCAACCATATTTCACCTTTTGAAAGATTTAAATGTCTTAAAATTGTCAATGCTCTTCTAAGTATGAATGAACTTCTGTAAGGTGGTGCAACACAAATTGGTAATGAGATACATTAAATAAATAGTTAGTTATCATGAAATTATTTTTTAATTAGATTAATTTCCTAATAAAATCAGTTTACTAATAAGGCCGGCTTCATTAAAAATATTAATAATTTAAGTTAAGTTTCAATTCTAGGATTAATTAAGTTCCAATTATATTAAATTTGAGCCTTTGTTAATTCGGTTCACTCCACTTTTTTTATTATTTTGATTTATATGCCATTCATATTTAAAATATCGCACAAGAAACAAAATTGAAAAAATAAGAATTTTTTTTTAAAAAAATAAACTAAATAGCCAAATACATGAAAAAAAATCACCAAATATAATATTATTTATTTTAAGTGTAAGAATATGTCTTATGGGATAAGGAGTTTAATTAAATTTTGCTTCTAATTAAAATTTTGATCATGCATAAAATATTATTTTTTTAAAAGTGTAATATAATTTTTTTAAAAGTGTAAGAATATAATGTCTTATGGGATAAGGAATTTAATTTAATTTTTTAGTTTATTATTAAATATATCATGGGCCTATCTTATTTTATTAATTTTAATTATCAATTCAAACAAACTAGGATACACTTTTATGAAAATTTGAAGACTTCAACATAACAAAATGGATATACAATAATTAAAATAAATAGCTCAAATATGATCATGCTCAAAATGATTTAGCTAAATAAAAAAAACTCATTGGTGAACAAAATTATCAAATTAAAATTATTCAAATAATTTCTTTGAAATTATAAATTGATTTATGGGATATTATTTTAATTTGAATTTTTAAATTTTATGGCTCTATTTTTTTTCTTTTTAGTTTGTGGTTGCCTTAAACTAATTTGATAGTAAACATATAAAAAAAATTAAATTTATCTTCATAATTATTAAAATTTGTAAATATAATTTAATCATTATTTATTAACATAATGTTAATTTATTTATATATTTTTATTTTTTAAAACAAAATAGAAAATATATGTACAAATGAATATAAATAATAAAAAAATAAAAAAATAAATATGGGGTATTGTTGAGTGCTAGTGTTGGTAGATATGGGGTAAAAGTGTATGCACATTACACTCAAATACAAAAATGGAGTGAATACAACAAAAAAATAGAAAAAACTGAATAATAATAATAATAATAATAATAATAATAATAATAATAATAATAATAATAATAATAATAATAAAAAGAAAACTAACCTAGCATGGTATCAACGTGGGATGGGGCAAAAATCGAAGCAATGGTGCCCGTAGCTGTGAATGGGTGGGGTGGCACTTGGAGTGGTAGCATAGCCAATGTGGGTAGGGCTCAAACAACAACAACAAAAATGGGTGTTTATGAGGATGGGGTAGAAAATGTAGATGACAAAATGAGAGATGTTGAACCTTGAGGGGTATTTTCCGTCATTTTGATGCTAAAAAATAAAATAGCAATAATGTATTTAACATACTTGTGTTCTAAGTTTATTAAACAAGGTATGAAATATGATGCAAGAATGGAAGACTAACTTTGAAAGACAAAAAAATGAAGAAATAGCATGTTCACGCCCATGACTGCTTATGTTACCCCCGTGATATAGCTTAGCGTCAATTATCCAACATTTAAAGTTCACGACCTTGAAGAATCATAGCAATCGTGAATGATCATATCCGTCACGCCCGTAAAAGATAGTCACGCCCGTGAGAAAACATGTCAAATTCCTCCAGAGAGCTTCACAACCAGAGTCACCACTTGGACCACGGCTTGGAAGGATATTCACGCTTGTGAAAGAATAAAGTCACGCCCGTGATCAAACACTCAGAATGCTTCACAGCTAGAGCCACCACTTGGACCACAGCTTGGAAGAACATTCAGACCGTGACACTCATATTCACGACCGTGAATGAGGAAAGAGAAACATGTCAGGCGCAAAATTAAAAGTTGGTGGAACGACTATTTTTGCATTAAATGCATCCAAACGACTATAATTCGCCAAGGAAGTATAAATGCAAGTCATTTATGAATCCAGAACAAGAGAATAGCAATTACTTCGAATCAAAATCTTGTTGTAGCCATTTGTGCATTAATTACTTTCAACAAAACTTTAATTCGTTGTAAAAATCTTTTTGCTCATAATTTTTGAGCATTATAGATTTTTGAGTGTTTCTCTTTATAATCTACTACTCAAGTGAGTTTGGGTATATTGGGTTAAGAGTAGAACACTTGTAAGAGTTATTTGTGTGAGCCATAAAACACAAGGAATTGGTTTATTGTGTGAGCCATTAAAACACAAGGGATTTCTGGGTTAGGTGTGATCCATTGATAGAAACACTATAGTTGGGAATGAGCTTGTAAAACTCCATTGTAACAATTAGTGTGTTAGTGAAACTCCCGATTGAGATTGGGGAGAGGAGTAGGGTTTGTTAACACCCAAACCTATATAAATTTCTTGTGTGATATCTTCCTATCCCTACTCTACTTAACTTTTTATTCCGCATTTCAAAGTTAATTTTTTTTTAATTCAACCCCCTTGTTGTTTCATTATCTGGGCAACAATTGGTATCAGAGCTTAGTCTAGCATCGAAGCCTAAACAACGCTAGCAAAGATCAAGAAATGGCCAATGAAGGATTCCAAAGTCTCAAGCCTTACTTTGATGGAGCAAATTATGCTCATTGGAAGTTCAGGATGGAGACATATCTCGCTAGTGAGGGAATTAAAGTCTGGGATAGCATTCGGAAAGAATGGACACCACCAATCAGAAGAGGAGTTGATGGTGAAAAAGAAATCCTATCAAGAGATGATTAAACAGAGCCTTAAAGAAGAGCAAATTTCAAAAACAAGAAGGCAATGACAATTCTCTCAAGCTCACTATCCATTGAAGAATGTGGCATAATACAACACTGCCCAACTGCATATAGCATGTGGAAAACATTGAAAAATTATCATGAAGGAACAAAGCAAGTTAAATCCAAGAAGATTCAACTTCTCACTTCAGAGTACAAACTCTTCAAAATGAAATCCAATGAGTCAATCACCGACATGACAAACCGTCTTCTAGCCATCATAAATGGCATGAGAAAGCTTGGGAAACACTTGAGCTTTGAAGATGTAAACAACAAAATTATGAGAAGTCTTCCTCTCAAAGATTACAGTTCAAAAGTTGTTGGTATAGAATAAGCCAACGAAGACATGAGCGTCATGAATATCGATGTGCTGATTAGCAAACTTCTAACACATGAATTGAAAGTAAAAAGAGATAGAGAGCTTGAAGCCGAGCCAAAAAAAAAGAAAGTCTCTAGCACTAAAAGCCTTTACTTCAAAATCTCAAGAAAAAATTGAAGATGATGAAGAAAAGAGTGATGATGCAAATGTGAACATTGCAATGCTCTCAAGAAAGCTGAAAAGAATAATTGAGAAGAGAGTAGGCAACTCTAGAAACTTCAAGCAAAGAAATCTCAAACACTTCTCAAATGACTCTCAAAGGAGTAAAGATGAGGTAAAGTGCTATGAGTGTGGGAAGAAGGGATGTATTAAACCAGAATGTCCAAGGCTCAAGAAACACAAGAGCAAATACTAAAAAGACAATGGGGAGAAAGGCCACAAAGCCACATGGGATGACGAAAGCTCTTCAAGCGAAAATGATGACAATGAAAGTGAAAAGGTCAACCTATATGCTTCATGGCTATAGAGGATCACATCTCGGATAAGGTAGGATCACTTTACTCATACTCATTCAATAATGATAGTAGTGATAATGATAGTGATAGTGAAGATGATGATGAGCAAAGTTTGATAGAGGTATTGAATTTAGAACTAGAAAAATATAGGTGCAAATTCAATACTTACAAGAACAACATTTCTAGTTTGAAAAGCAAAATGGAAGTTTTAGAAAAAGAAAACCTTGATCTTAAATCCTCTAATGAATCTCTTCAAAAATCATTAGAAGAGTATTCCTCAAGACCTTCAACTAAATCCTTGCTTAAAGAAAACAATGTTTTGAAAAATGAAGTTGAGGAACTTAGAAACTCCATTTCAAAATTTCACAAGGGCAAGGAGAGTTTAGATACTCTCATTGTGTCTCAAAGACCATCTTTAATTGGACATGGTCTAGGATTTAAAGGAATATCATCTTTAATTTCAAAAGGCTAATCATACTTTTATGTATAAGAAGCATGCACCTAGGAAAGCACCAAGTCATCATGCATGTGCATGCCATTGCTCACAAACTCTACCTAATAGGAAAATGGTAGTCAAAAGCATAGTAAGACCAAAAAGCATGTTTAGAGCTAAACAATGTAATTATTGTATGAAATTTGATCATATAAATAAACATTGCTGGATAAGGAAGGCTTATTGGGAACCTTCACATGTTAACCCTCAAGGACCTAAGCTCATTTGGGTACCTAAAAACAACACTTGAATTGTGATTTTATAGGTATGCCTCAAGTCCACAATAAATAAAAATGCTTGGCTAGTAGACAGTGGATGCTCAAAGCATATGACCAGAGACAAAGAACTATTCAATGAAATCAAAAGTATTGATGGAGGTAAAGTAATCTTTGGAAACAATGCTAAGGGTAAGGTAATTGACATTGGCTCTATTGGTATTAATGGTACTACTTTCATTAAAGATGTCTTACTTGTTGATGGTTTGAAACATAACTTGTTAAGTGTAAGTCAATTATGTTATAAGGGGAACCAAGTAATCTTTACTTCTAATGAATATCTTGTAACCTCTATTAATGACCAAAAGATATTTAAATGAAGTAGAGATGTCAATAACTATATAATAGACTTACACAAAATATCTAACATTTCCTCCAAGTGTCTTGTGACTACTAGTAATGAATTTTGGTTGTGGCATAGAAGGCCTAGTCATGCAAGTATGGATTTAATTCAAAGCCTCAGCAAATGAGAGCCAGTAAAGGGACTACCAAAAGTTAAATTTGAAAAAGACAAGACATGTGAACCTTGCCAAAGAGGAAAATAACACAAATCATCTTTCAAATCCAAAAACATTGTAAGTACCTCAAAACCTCTACAACTCTTGCATCTAGATCTTTTTGGACCTACTAGAGTTGCAAGCTTAGGAGGTAAACACTATGCCTTTGTCATCATCGATGACTACTCTAGATTCACTTGGGCAATTTTCTTAGCTCAAAAGAGTGATACTTTTGACACTTTCAAAAACTTTGCTAAGAGAGTTCAAAATGAAAAAGGATATTGTATTTCAAAAATAAGATGTGATTATGGCAAAGAATTTGAAAATGAAAACTTTGAAAATTTTTGTCTAGAACATGACATTTCACAGAATTTTTCATCTCCTAGGACACCTCAACAAAATGGGGTAGTCGGAGGGAAAAATTGAACTTTAATTGAAATGGCTTGAACAATGCTCAATGAGTATGGATTACCAACTTACTTTTGGGCCGAAGCCACAAATACTGCATGTTATATTTCAAATCGAGTCTTCAAAAGACCACTCTTAAACAAAACTTCTTTTGAGCTATGGAATGGAAGAAAGCCCATGATATCATATTTTAGAGTATTTGGATGCAAGTGTTTCATATTGAATACCAAGAATAATCTTAGAAAATTTGCATCTAAATCTGATAAGAGTATATTTTTAGGATACTCCACCGCTAGCAAAGCTTATAGAGTCTTTAATAAAAAGTCATTAGCTATTGAAGAATCTATGCATGTTGTTTTTTTATGAATCTAGTAAGTTTGATCTTATGAAAAGTAATGTTCTTGATGATGTTGTGGGCACAATGAAAAAACTTGATCTTGAAGATGAGAAATAAGAAGATGATCAAGAAAATTTACATCAAGATGACTCTTTACATCAAACTCAAGAGGAAAACAAACAAGAGCTCCCAAAGGAATGAAGATTGACAAAAGATCACCCAATGGAGCAAATCATTGGTGATCCTACAATATCGATTAACTAGTCACAATGCCTTTTAAGTCCATATGCATATGCACTTGTACTTAAGCATTCATCAACCATTGTATCTTATCACATATAACATACCTATACTGCATACATGCCTCATATGCCACACATATACCTTGTATATACTATACATATACGATGTATGTATATCACATATGTCAAATATATACTTCAAATATATCACAAGTATACCCCTTATGTGTACCAAAAATGTCACAAAATTATCCATCATCATATTATCAGGGGTAAATCATGACAATTATATGAATCACGTAGCAAGCAACATTCATATGCACTAAGAATTCAATCGATAATTAGACTCACCTTTCTTCTTTGATTCCGACCCCTAACTTATTGTCTATCCACTCCTTGTGTATCTCCAATATGTTGTGAGCCTAATATGAAAATATAATTAATTAACTCATGATTAGGGAGACTTAATGTGGCTTAAACAAATTAATATGCATTGTTCATATCAATAGCTAAGATTTTCCCTATGAGGCAGTGTGATCTTATGGGACTCTTTAGCCTATAATTTTCTCTATACTTGACCAATTAATCTGATTCTTATTCCTAATTCAAATTAGCATATAATTATGTAACATATTAAAATTTCAAACCAATTGGATCATTGTACAATTTTTGGATGTAATTTCCAATTTGTTCTATTTTTTACCCTGTTTCTGCCCTTAGGCAGTTTCAGGGTACCAACTTTGATTCATCATAACTTATAATATATAAATTATATTTAAATGAAAATTTACAGACACTTATATGGGTTCAAATGGAACATGTTTTATGTTTAAAACTTTTATCAATTATTTCTCTAAGGTATTAAAATTATAAGAAACATTTCGCTAGTCCAGAACAGAGTTGGCTTCCGGACTAATATGACTTCTAAAGGCCATAACTTAGTATATACATAACATATTAAGATGAAATTAGTACCCTAATTTAGATAATACATATAGAAACAACTTTCATGTTTTAAATATTTCCAGAATCAATTTCTATTGATATCAAAATTGGAGTCCAAGCCAGTGCCTATTAATGAACCTTAGCAACTCAAATCAACCTTATAGCAATAAAAATTAATTATTTACCAGGACCGAACTTGCAAGGGGTCAATTTGCTAAAAAAAACTAAGTGAAACAAGGAAAACTTGAAGGCTGGAATGGAGGAAGATGAAGAAGAAAATGGGCTGGAGTAAAGAGGCAGAAATGGGGAAGGAAGATAAAGCTAACTTTTTTTTTGTCTTTTTATCTTTTTCTCTTCTTCTCTTCTCTTCTCTTCTTCTCTTCTCTCTTCTCTTTTCTCTTCTCTTTTATTTTATTTTTCTTTTGTTTCATCTTCATTTTATTTTATCTATATTATTATTTACATATATTTATAATTCCACTAATTCACAATACAGCTTAATCATTTGACCCGATTTAACTAAATTAACAATGTAAATGTTTACTAATCTTAATCTAGTCATTTTGCTTACTTTAATTTAGTCACCTTATTCAATTTATTTCTAATACTTTATTATCCTCATTTAGGTTATAAGTACATACGTGCGACTTGATACAATTGCTAAATACTAGGACACGTAGCTAGTGTGTTTCATGAACTTGTTTCTAAGAAAATATGTATGAAATGCACTTGTTCAATTGAATTATATAGAAGATGCATATGTTCAAATGAAATGCATGTGGATATGCATGTGGGGAAGGTCAAGGATGTTACACCTATGCTCCGATAGTTAGATTAGAAGCCATAAGAATACTTTTAGCATATGCATGCCATATGAATTTCAAACTCTTTCAAATGGATGTCAAAAGTGCTTTCTTAAATGGTTTTATAGATTAAGAAGTTTATGTAGAACAACCACCAGGTTTTGAAAGCCATAATTTGCCTAACTATGTATTTAAACTTTCAAAAGCTTTTTATGGTTTGAAACAAGCCCCAAGAGCTTGGTATGAAAGACTATGTTCTTTTCTTTTAGAAAATAATTTTACAAAAGGGGAATGTTGACACTACTTTATTTATTAAAAAGCATAAACATGATATTCTAATTGTTTAAATTTATGTTGATGACATCATATTTAGGTCTACTAATGAATTGCTTTGCCAAGAATTTGCTAAGTGTATGACTAAGGAATTCAAAATGAGCATGATGGGTGAGCTCAAGTTCTTCCTGGTTTACAAATAAAACAAAGCAATGAGGACATATTCATCACGGGTAGAGCGCCTCTTCAGCAAACCGTGAACACGACATTTCACGCCCGTGACTTACCATTCACGACCTTGAAGATGTCGAATATAAAACTTTTTCTGCCATTTTTTCTCTCATTTCTAACTCTCCAACTTCTCTCATTTATCATCACATTCAATACCTTTCATAGATTTCAGCCCCTTAACAGCTTTTTCCATCTATAAATACCTTCAAAAACTCTTTCTTTCATCAGAAATCACAAAATCACAAGTTATTCTTCAAAAATCCTGTCAAAAAATTTTCTTTTCAAAAATTAATCTCCACTCAAAAATGGAACCCGACTCTTCTAAAGGCACCAGAAAAAAATCTCATGCTCCAAGAAGGTACACAAACTACCTTCTCAACATCATTACAGAGCACTGTCATCCAAGGTATTCGGTTCTCAAGAAAAGACCACTCCTATCTTCGCGATCCTTTGGATGGCATGCTGTCAGGACCTTTGGTCTCGAGACAAGCATGATGGAACAACTTCAGGCTTGTCATCTAAAAGATTTTGTTGATATCCATCAACCGACGCTAAGGGAACCAACTCTCGAGTTCCTTAGCACCCTGTAAGTTTCTCCCACCGACACGGTGAAATTTCAACTCTGCAAGCATCCGAACACTCTCACAGCAACAGAGTTTGGTGACATGTTCAAACTTCCCTCTGATGGAATCCTCAATGAAAGTGAGATGGAGTTCTATGCCAATCCGGCATGGACTCATTTCGGACAAGATTGCAGCTGGGACATCAAGAAGACGAAGAGCACCCACCTTCGATCACTAGTGCACAAATACTTGCATAGGTTTCTGGCCTATAGCACTTTTGCAAGAAGGGACAGCAACGGTGCAATTTGAAAATCCGAGCTCTTTCTCCTAGAGATGGCCCGAAGAGGCCTAACAGTGGCTCTATCTCGATGGTTTGCAAACCATCTACTCTCAATTGCAACAAAGCCCTCAGGAGATATCTTGATCGATGGGTACGTGACTCACCTTGCTATCAAGCTTGGATATCTGAAGCTAGAAGAGCACAACTTCCAGCTCATACCAACACATCCTAGAGACCGGCTAGACGTCGAGTCATTTATCAAGATGGGAGCAGCGGTTTGCATAGTTCATGAAAATAACATCTACTACCGCTTCACCACTCTGGCTGGTGAAATTATTTGGGAAGACAACAATTCAAACGACTTCAAAGCTGGCCTCCAAGGAATCCAACAAAGAAAAAGAGTTTGAGTTGAGACGGCAACCCCAAAGGTTGAGCAGGAGGTTGGACAATCCTCGGCCTCCATACCGAACTTGGCTCAGCAGGTGGCAGACCTTTTAGCACCTCATTTTGACCAACTGCAGGCTTCGATTGATGAGAGGTTGGAAGACCTCAAAGATTTCGTGGAGTCTCGCATGAATAGCCTCGAGGCGGAAGTAGCTCGCATTAGAGATGAGTTGTCCGGCTCCAAATCTGGCTAGAGCTTTAGCTTTTTATTTCCTTTAGTGTACTAGTCTCTAGTATTGCAAATGTAGGATTTTAATTTACTTTTCAAAATTTTTGTACTTTCACATTTGGCATCAATATAATTGCATTAGTTTTTCCCTTATGATTTATCTTTTATGTTCTTTTGGTTGATGACAAAAGGGGGAGAACCTAGCAATATAAATGAATATGCAAGTACATGAATGCCAAATGTGTTGAAATTTTGAATATAGTATTGAGATGTACTTTCAATATACTTTGCATATACTTAACTAGTTAAAAGCAAACAACTTGATATACTTTGCATATACCTTCAATATACTTTCCATATACTCAACTAGTTAAAAGCAAAAAATTTGGTATACATTGGATATACTTTGCATATACCTAAACTAGAAAGCAAACATCCATGCTATTCTTCATCAATTCTTAAAAATTCTTGCACTTTATTATTTTTTATCTTAAGCATCTTTTGAGGGGGAGACTTCTCAAAAGCACATATTGCTAGATTATTTGTCACCATAAAAAAGGGGGAGATTATTGAACCTTGAGGGGTATTTCCATCATTTTGATGCTAACAAATAAAATAGCAATAATGTATTTAACATACTTGTGTTCTAAGTTTATTGAACATGATATGAAATATGATGCAAGAATGGAAGACTAAGTTTGAAAGACAAAAAATGAAGAAATAACATGTTCACGCCCTTGACTACTTATGTCACGCCCGTGATGTAGCTTAGCGCCAACTATCCAACATTTAAAGTTCACGACCATGAAGAATCATAGCAACCGAGAATGATCATATATCAGTCACGCCCGTGAGAAAACATATCAAATTCCTCCAGAGAGCTTCATGGCCAGAGTCACCACTTGGACAGGCTTGGAAGGATATTCACGCCCATGAAAGAATAAAGTCACACCCGTGATCAAACACTTCAATTTCTTCTAGAATGGTTCATGGCCAGAGTCACCACTTGGACCACGGCTTGGAAGAACATTCATGATCGTGACACTCATATTCACGACCATGAAGTAGAAAAGAGAAATATTTCAGGTGCAAAATTAAGAGTTAGTGCAACAGCTATTTTCACATTAAATGCATCCAAACGACTATAATTCATCAAGTATAAATGCAAGTCATTTATGAATCCAGAATAAGAGAATAGCAATTACTTCGAATCAAAATCTTGTTGTAGCCATTTGTGCATTAATTACTTTCAACAAAACTTTAATTCTCTGTAAAAAAATTTTTGCTCATAATTTTTGAGCATTATAGATTTGTGAGTGTTTCTCTTTGTAATTTACTACTCAAGTGAGTTTGGGAATATTGGGTTAAGAGTATAACACTTGTAAGGGTTATTTGTGTGAGCCATAAAATACAAGGAATTGGTTTATTGTGTGAGCCATTAAAACACAAGGGATTTCTGGGTTAGGTGTGATCCATTGATAGAAAATACCATAGTTGGGAGTGAGCTTGTAAAAATCCATTGTAACACTTAGTGTGTTAGTGAAACTCTCAATTGAGATTGGGGAGAGCAGTAGGGTTTGTTAACACCCGAACCTTTATAAATTTCTTGTGTGATATCTTTCTATCTCTACTCTACTTAACTTTTTATTCCGCACTTCAAAGTTAATATTTTTTTAATATCCAATTCAACCCCCCTTCTTGGTTCATTATCTGGGCAACAAGAGAGAAGACTGATTGGTTTTTGATTATAAATATGAGAGTTTTATGCATGGTCTCATGAGAAAGACCGACGCCTATACTATACGTATTGGTTATTATAAAATAATCGACGTCTAAAATCATATTATATACATCGGTCGTTATTTTTAACGAATGCATATAGTCTCTCTTAACTGACGCATCAGTTGTTATATAACAACCGATGTGTATTTTTTATAATTTTGATGTTTAATTATAAAAATACCACCACATTCTATATATGCATAGAAATTTTAATAAATCGACGCATATGATCTAAATCTATAACACTTTTTGAACTACGGTAGTTACCTGATCACCCATTATTTAACTTTAAATGAATATGTTAAAGGTAGATTATTAGACACACCATTCATAATTTAATATAAAAAATTGGACTAAATATTAGTTAATTAATTGGTTTGATTAATTGATGCATTAAAGGTAAGAGCCATAAAATCTACATTCATTTGTGCTTAATTTGTTAAGGGATATGCAAATTAGAGCTTGTGAGCTAAGATCCTATTTCTTTTCTCATTGATTTCCTTAATTACCTTTTTACTATAATATTAGTTATTAGTTTTACTTATAGTTTAATCAACTCATTAAATTTGGTTAGAGTATTAGGATTTTATTTCATTGTTCATTGATAACTTAAAACTCATTAAGGATTTAGAACCACATAGTTCCTTGTAAGATCGTTCTCGGGAGTAACCTTACTATATTATACTAGTTCGTGCACTTGCGAGTACAATTTGAGATATATCAAAGTTATAATTAATGTTAAATGCCATAAATCCAAACATAATCTTGTAGCTTTTATAATAATGTTCATGTGGGATGCTTAGTTCTACAGAGATCCCACCTAAAAACATTTCAACATTGTTTTTTTTTTTCAATTATTTAACTTCATAATATTAAAACACAGCCTAGGTTCTTTGTTCATACTTTCACACTTATGACGTATTAAAATTTTTTTTATAACCACCTATTACTACCTATTGTGTTATGTGAAGATAATATGCTCCAGAATTCTACAAATAAAGGTGATGTGTTTTGTGAGTTGCATTTCATTCTCAATCTAGTGTTTGCTAATAAACAACAGGATCCATAATCAAACACACAAAAATAACGAATCTAAGCACAGATCCAAGGACAGATGAAACGCTCAAGCAATAATAATAAGCAAGAAAATAGAGGCTCAGCTCCTTATAAAATAAAAAATAATTACAAAAACACAATACCTAAGTATATCTTTTACAAATCAAATAAAAAATTGAATAGTATAAATAGTATAAGGAAAGAAAAAGAACAAAATTACATAAAGAAATTTTAAAAATAAGAAGAAAGAATACCTGCATAGAGAAAAAATTGAGTAGGAATTAGAGGAGGGATGATGCGTCCCACATCGGTTGCGGAGGAACTCCTGGACTGGTTTATAAGGCTGGGTTCAAACCTTCCCCTTTGAGCGCGCTTTTGGGGCGAAGTTAGGAGTCCACATTCTTATCATTTGGTATCAGAGCCAGCCCTGTATACTGGTGTCCCTTCGGGTTACGACAGATCGCCGACCGAGGCAGTCGGGGTCTTAAGGGGGTGGGGATGATGCGTCCCACATCGGTTGCGGAGGAACTCCTGGACTGGTTTATAAGGCTGGGTTCAAACCTTCCCCTTTGAGCGCGCTTTTGGGGCGAAGTTAGGAGTCCACATTCTTATCAAGGGAGAGAGAGCATAATTGTGAGGAAAGAAAGAAAACAAAGCCCTAATTGTTTTTTCCCCTTCGGCCTTCCGATTTCTCTCTATCTACTTTACAGAGAGAGTTGTTTTTACACCGTTTGATGTGAACTTACTTTTTTACAAATAATATCTATGATCTAACCAATTTTTTTCCAGCAAAATGGTGGAGGACTTGGACTGAACCAATTTTCTGTTATTATTGTTGTCGTCAAGTGAACTTACTTTTCTTCATTTGGAATTTGTAATAGCATAGATAAAATGATATGTTATATTATATTAATTTGATGAAATTTTAAAATAATAATAAAATATTGCATTGATTTGATGAAATTTTAAAATAATAATAAAATATTGTATACTAATTGTCATATTGTATAAAATATTTCATACAATATACTTTTTAAAATAAGTCAACTTAACTTCTCAGCCTCTAAAGATCAAAATCAATAAAAAATAATTATACAATTTCTTTTAATTTTTTATTTTATTATGAGTATTGAAATATTAAAGAAAGAAAAATAAAGGGAAGCAATGTATCACCCTTCGATGTAACCAAGAAAACCCCCCAACTATACCAATGAATGCTACAAATTGTTTTGAGAAAAATTGATTAAATTAAGACTTTTTTTTCATATTTAAAACCCATTTAAATATAATTATGCAGTTAAATCAATAAAACAATCATAATATTTAAAAATCCCGATCCAGTGATTGATATCAATATAAAATATATTTTCTGGCTTCACTAACCTCGTATTACAAAATACATCATATGAATCATTATATGTTCTTAAAACAAAAAAAATATATGTAAAACCAAAAACCTAAAATCCCATGACATAAATAAAATATAAAATATACCATGAATGTAAACACATCCCAACTGGGTGTACTCTGACTTATCTCTGATGTGCTCGTTACTCTTTTAGTTAATTCTTTTCTATCGGTTCCGAATCTACGTGCAGAAAACCTACATGTTAAGTAAACTAATGTTTAGTAGTACATATGTGTATAAAGATTCTACATTTATATAATATCATGTCATTCACCTCGTGATCATTTTATACATTCTAGTTGTTACATATTTCGATGTCATATCAACATGCCCATCTTGTCATAGACATATCATAAAATCCATGTATATTGTATACATATACATATCTATATTACTTTACCATATTATGTTACCATACCATATCATGTTACCTGATATTAACATAAACAAGGAACAACCATAATTTTCCTCTTTCAATAATTCCATTTAGATTTCCATTACCGATTTAATTTACATATAGCTTGAGACACTAAACAACAAAACAATACATTTTATTACTTTTAGCTAGCTCAAGATTCTCTAAGCTTTCATTATTACACCAGTTCTTGCCTGAAAACTCGAAGTTTGACTATCTGGATGTTGGGCATAAGACAGTGGTGCCCACAATCTGAGCTTAAGCCACCACCGGCTGACAACCTATAATAGCTCATCTGAGCCCCTTGATGCAAGCCTAGACAATAGAGATGATCTTACACGCCATGGAGGTGATGGATTGGTGATGCCACCTGGTCCAATCATAAGATCAAGTGCAAACAAGCTCAAGGCAGCCTTGCAAACGTATATTCAAAGCTTGGTGATAAGAGACATCAAGGAAGAGGCTTGGATCAAGCTTGAAGAGATGGAATCAGTTGGTGATCCAAAGCTTGTGATACTTATTGGGGCATGTGATGGTGAAGCAACTAGCCTAATGGGCTAGATAAGAAGTCCATATTACAAGCTTCAAGTCATGTGCAATATGTTATATTAATGTGGGCTTATACAATTTATTTCATAGTTGAGCCTAAGACTAAATTTAGTGGGATATTTTATTTTAATTATTGGTATGTAATTTCATTTAAATACACATGATCAACCTTATTTTAACTTGTTTTAGGTATGTGGGCCTTATAAAATTAAGCCCATTCATTTGCCCTTAAGCCATTAGGATCAGATTGGTCTTTTCTTCACTTTTGCACCTAAGGTTTGGTTTTGTAGAGGTATAAATACCTCTTTATTCGTATAAGACATGCAGATTGGTGATTAAGTTAAAAAAAAAATTGAGTGTTCTTCAAGTGGGAGGTGTAATTTTCATTGATATAACAAGGATTGTTTTCACTTATCAGGTTAATAACTAATTTGACGTGTGAATCCAATGCTCTCTTCAAACTCTTTGTTACCAATTCCTTGTTGTTTTGGGGTGAAAAGTCTAATCTTGCAATTGGTTGAAGCTTAATATTTGTATCAAATTGATTTGGAGGTTACCTAAACTTAGATTCTAAGTGGTTGTTGCATCATTTGGTATCAGAGCTTTGGTTCTAAATCAATTGTACCTATCTTTATTTTGCTATTTTTAGTGATAATTGTTCAAGTTACAGCATAAAAATTAAAAAAAAAAGTTATATCTATTTATGGCTGAATTTTCCTATATTGCAATCTATTGAAGTTTGGTTTTTTTTGTACAAATTTTTGGTGTTTTAATGTTTTTTAGTAGATCTGATTATATAAAAAAAAGGAAAAAAAATCGTGCATATTGCCATTGGTTGCCAAAAGTGGGACTGTTTTGATTCAATTGATTGCACACATATATAAATGAATTGCCACTAAATATATTTGCTCTATTCTAATTAAAATTGATAATTTGAGCAATTTTAAGTGGAGTTCGTAATTGAAATTGATTGGTTTCATATTGAGGTATAAGTTGAGATTTCATTGCTTATTGCTGGAAATTATGCAATTGGTGGGTAATAGTTGCTAATAAATGGGAGCTGTGGGTCAACTCAAAAGAGAAGGAGTTGTTCTTTCTGTGAATGAATGCACTCTCTTAGTAAATATGCTAATGCAAGAAGTGGCGAAATTGTTGATGTAGAGAATGCCATGGTTGGCTATTTGAAATAAGTGGCAATTAGGGAATGGGATTGATGGAAGAATTGGACAAAGATTGTTTGCGACGAATAAGCTGCTAGTCTTTTGGATGCAGGATTTCCACTTTTAAGGGCGTAATGCCGACTCTTTTAGCCCACTCTTTGAATTTAGCTTTCTGCTCCAAGTTCGACAATGATGGAAATCTTTTTCAACTCAGATTTAACAAGGTCATCACACCATGTCATTCACGGCCTTTCAATCGTGGCACAAAACTGTGAAAATCTAGGTTCATGCAAGTTCATTTTGCCTCGACATTCATAGCCATGACACCCTTGTTCACAGGCGTAAATCATGCATTTCTAACAATCCAAAAACAAAGAATTCATGCATTTCATGCAAAAATCTCTAAATGACCAGTGTCAATCACTCTTATTAATATTTTCTTTCATATACCATGTTTACATCATGTTTAAATAACATTGAGATCATCAAATCCATTTCTAAGTCATTTTAAACAATAACCTACCACTTATGCCATTTTAATCACTCAAAACCATATAACCATGTTATTTATAAACCTTAATAGGTAATTTTACCATTATTTCACATTTACATAATACAACCCACATCAAGATGCATGATAAGCGAATTAATACTTATATGTACATACTTTCTACCAAAATGGAGCCTTAACTAATTTTCTATGATTTTCAAACTTGTCTTCCCTTTTGTGATGTTGTTATGATGTAACTCAAAGTATACTCACAAGTACATGAACCAATGTAATATGTTAACTTTACTCCTTAGGTCGATCTCTCAAGGAATTGCTTTTTTTAACCTCATAATTAAGTTTAGATTACCAAGGAATAATCAAAATTAAACCGTAAACACTCTAACCAAGTTGATGAATTAATTGAAGTAATAAATGTAAAACTAAATAGATAAGATAAACATGTAAATCTAATGAATTAAGATCTGATGAGACTAAGTAGGTATTTAGTTCACTTTCCCAATTTGTAATCTTTTCCCTTATTCAATAAAGTCTTATGATGTGTGTTTTCATTGGCTCTTGCCTTAACTCACCAATTACATAAACCAATGGTGTAATTAATGTAACATCCCCGACCTTACCCACATGCATATCCACATGCATTTAATTTGGACATATGCATCTTGCATATAATTCAATTGAACACGTGCATTTCATACGTATTTTTGTTGGAACAAGTTTATGATATACACTAGCTACGTGTTCTAGTATTTGGCAATTGTATTGAGTCGCACGTATGTACTTATAACCTAAATGAGGATAACAAAGTATTAGAAATAAATTGAAAGGTTGCTAAATTAAAGTAAGAAAAATGTCTAGATTAAGGTTAGTAAACATTTTACATTGTTGATTTAGTTAAATTGGGCCAAATGATTAAGTTGCATTTTTGTGTGGATTAGTGGAATTATATAAATATATATATATATGTGTGTGTGTGTGTGTGTATGTGTGTAAATAATAATAATATAGATAAAATAAAATGAAAATGAACCAAAAGAAAAATAAAAGAAAAGAGAAGAGAAAAGAGAAAAGAGAAAAGAAGAAGAAACAAAAAGATAAAAGGACAAAAAGAAAAAGTTGGCTTTATCTTCTTCCTCCCATTTCTGCCTCCTCACTCCAGCTCCGTTTTCTTCTTCATCTTCCCCCATTCCAGCCTTCAATTCTTTCTTGTTTCACTTATTTTTGTAGCAAATTGATCCCTTGCAAGTTCGTTGTTGGTAAATAATCAATTCTTATTGCTATAGGGTTGATTTGAGTTGCTAAGGTTCATTAATAGGCACTAACTTGAATCCCGATTTTGATACATATAGAAACTGATTCTGGAAAAGTTTAAAACATGAAAGTTGTTCCTTTTATATCTTAGATTTATGGATATATAAACCATTTTGAAATATTTGGTGTATAGAAAGAGAAATATTCTCTCTATTAAAACTGGTCTAGATGTGAACCCTAAGTGAGTTAGCCACTGTTTTTGTTAGTTTTGAATATGATAAAACCATTATTCAAAGTATATCAAAACATAAAAGTTGTAGATATATGAGTTAGTATCTTTATATCAAATTTCAGGTTTATATGTCTTGTATCTTTTGAGTTATGGTAAATGGAACTATGACTGTTCCATGGTTTGAACTGTCTGCTCAGTGCCCTGGGCAGATCCAGCAATTTGTTTGGCCAATTTGAGCTCCTTAGAGATCGATTTTGTAAACAAAACATGAAAGTTATAGGTTTATGTCTTTGATAAATTTTGGTATATATATCTCCTTAATAAGTTATGTTCAGAGTGAGATATAGCCTTCACAAGTTATACTGGTTTGAAAGCCAACTCTATTCTGAACTAGTGAAATGTTTCTTATAATTTGAAGACCTTAGAGACATAATTGATAAAAGTTGTAAACATTAATCAACATCTTCATATGGTCTTTCATACCTTGAGAGAGAATCAATTATATGCGAAGTAGTCGAAATGTGCATTTTGGTTGGATGAAGTGGCCATTCTAGGGCATATTGTCTGAATTGAAGGGATCAGAGTTGACTCCAGCAAGGTAAAAGCGATCCTCAACTGGAAATCATCTCGAAATGTGATAGATGTGAGAAGTTTTCTTGGTTTGGTTGGTTATTATCGGAGGTTCGTGAAAGGATTTTCAATGATAGCCTCACCACTAATAAAATTTCTTAGAAAGGAAACTAGATTTGAGTGGACAGACCGGTGCCAGACTAGTTTTTATAAGTTGAAGAAAATGGTAACAGAGGCATAAGTGTTGACACAACCTACTGCGGAAAAAGATTATATGGTGTACAGTGATACTTCTCTTAATGGTTTGGATTGCATATTAATGCAAGAAGGTAAAGTGATCATGTATGCATCTAGACAACTGAAGCCTTCTGAGAGAAATTATCTGACACATGATCTGGAACTATAAGCCATTGTGTTTGCATTGAAAATAGAGCGACATTACTTGTATGGTGAGAAATGTTATATCTATACAGACCATAAAAGTCTAAAATATTTGCCTTCACAAAAGGAACTCAATTTGAGACAAAAGCTGTTGCCCAGACAATGAACCAAGAAGGGGGTTGAATTGGTTAGTAAATAAAAATTTATTAACTTTAAGGTGCGGAATAAATTTTAAATAGAGTAAGGAAGGAGAGATATCAAACACAAGATTTATAGAGGTTCGAGTATTAACAAACCCTACTCCTCTCTCCAATCTCAATTGGGTGTTTCACTAACACACTAAGTGTTACAATAGAGTTTTTCAAGCTCACTCCCAATTATGGTGTTTCTCTCAATGACTAATACTTAACCGATAAATTCCCTTGTGTTTTTCAATGGCTCACACAAAAATCAATTCATTGTGTTTTATGGCTTACACAATAAACCCTTACAAGAATTTCACTCTTAACTCGAAATACCTAAACTCATTTTTGAGTAATTGGTTACAATGAAAACACTCACCAACCTCTAATGCTCAAAAATTATGAGCAATTAGGTTTCTACAAAGAATAAAAGTTTGTTGAGAGAAATAATTAATGCACAAGACTACAACAAGATTAATATTTCAAAGTAATTGTTGTTCTCTTCTTTGAGATTCATAAATGACTTGCATTTATACTCCATCTGTGAATTATAGCCGTTTATGTGCATTTAATGCAAAAATAGTTGTTGAACCAACTCTTAGCTTCACGTCTAACATGTTTCTCTATACTAATTCATGGGTGTGAATATATTATCACGGTTGTGAATGTTCTTCCAGACCGTGGTCCAAGTGGTGACTCTGGCCATGAAGCTTTCTGGAAGAATTGGAAGTGTTTGATCACGGGCGTGACTGATACCTTCACGGACATGAATATTCTTCCAAGCTGTGGTTCAAGTGGTGACTCTGGCTGTGAAGCTCTCTGGAAGAATTGGCATGTTTCATCACGGGTGTGAATACGGTTTCACGGGTGTGACTGTATGATCATTCACGGTTGGTATGATCCTTCATGGTTGTGAACTTTGAATGATTGAAAGTTGGCGCTCAGCTATAATCATGGGCATGACTTTGCTATTTCTTTGATTTTAATCTTCAAAAATTCTCTTTCAATCTTGCTTCATGTTCTAATTGAGATATATCTTGTTTAACACACTTAGAACAAACATTGTTAAATATATTATTGCTATTTTATTTGTTATCATCAAAATGACGGAAAATACCCCTCATGGTTCAACAATCTTCCCCTTTTTGATGGTGATAAATAATATATAGTAATATGTACTTTTGATAGGTCTCCCCCTCAAAAGGTGCTTGAGATAAAATAAAAGAGTGCAAGATTTGAAAGATATATAGCGAAAATATTTGCAAACTAATAAGGTATATACAAGGTATATCTTAAGTATATCTCATCAATTAATACATGTATTACCAAGTGTATTTAAAGCATATGTGAGATATATATCAAGTATATCTTATGCATCAAAAGAGTTTAGAATAAGTTCAAGTTTGCAAAGTATATGTGAGGTATATCTATTGCAATTTATCAATTAAAATTAAAGTTTACATATTTCATGCCACACATTGCATATTTATGTATAAATCATATTCACACACATAAATCATATTCACATATATGCTAGGTTCTCCCCTTTTTGTCATCAACAAAAAGTTGAAGACTTAATAAGATGATTGAATTAAAATTAGAGGAGAAGGATTACATTAAAATTCAAAAGCATAAAATAAAGTCCTATAACAACAAAAGTAAAACTACTACATGAAAGATAGGACTTTAGGCAGGCTTCAAGCCTGACAAATCATCCTTAAGGCATGCTACTTCCGCCTGGAGGCTGTTCGTTCGAGACTCCATGAAGTATTTGAGGTTTTTCAACCTCTCATCAATGGAAGCCTACATCATGTCTAGGCGAGATGATATAAGATCAACAACCTGTTGTGCCAAAGTGGATGTGGTAGAGGCCGAAGATTGACCAACATCCTCAGCTACTGTCGGTGTTGATGTCTTGTCACGGGCTCACTTCCTTTGCTGAACAAACTGGAGACTAGCTTTGAAGGCGTCAGAGTCATGATCTTTCCAATCAATTTCACCAGCTGGAGTGGTGAAACGGTAGTAGACATTATTTTCGTAAATGATGCGGACAAATGCTCCTATTTTTATGAAGGAATCTACATTGAGTCAGTCTCATGGATGAGCTGGAATAAGAGTGTAATTGTGCTCATCAAGATTTAGATACCCTAGCTCAATGGCAAGGTGAGTTACATACTCGCCAATCAAAATATCTCTCGATGGCTTCGTTGCAATGGAAAGAAGATGATTTACAAACCATCAAGATAAAGCTACGGATAGTCCTTTTCGTGTCATTTCCAATAAGAAGAGCTCTGATTTTCTGATTGCCTCGTTGCTATCTCCTCTAGCAAATATACTATAGGTGAGAAACCTATGTAACTACTTATTATGCACAGGGGACCGAAGTGTGTGCTTTTAGTCTTCTTCACATCCCAGCTGCATTCCAAGCCAAAATATGTCTAAGTCGGATTGGCATAGAATTCAACTTTACTCTCGTTGAGAATGCCATTGGAAGGGAGTTTGAAAATTTTGCCAAACTTTGCTGCAGTGAGAGTGTTAGGATGCTTATAGAGCTGGAATTTTACGGTGCTGGTGGGAGAGACTTGCAATGTGCTGAGGAACTCAAGAGTTGGTTCCCTTAGCATTGGCAGATAAATGTCCACGAACTCTTTGAGATGACAACTTGACTCAAGACTAAGAGTCTTGATAGAATTCCACTTGAAGGATCGAGACGAGAGTAGGGGTCTTTTCTTGAGAACGGCATATCGCGGATGACAATGCTCTAGAATGACATTGAGAAGATAATCGGTGTGGAGTCTTGGAGCACGTGATTTCTTCCTTGTGCCTTAGATGAACCGGATTCCATTTTGATAAACTTTGAACAAAGGTTTTGAGATGTAATTTTTGGACCAAAAGATTCAAAAACCCTAGAGAAGTTGTGATTCTTTAAGAAGAACGATGATTTAAAGGGTTTTATAGATGAAAATGAATATGAGGAGGTCAGAATTTGTGAGAAAAATTGAATAAGAGTGTTAAATAAGAGAATTTGTAGAGTTGAATATGAAAAAACTGCATAAATTTTGTTTTATGGTCGATAGATTCACGACCGTGAATACTCCGTCTCGAGCGTGAATAATAGTGGTCACGGTTTGTTCAAGATGCATTCTAGCCGTGAAAAAAAGATTAATCGAGTCACGATCGTGACATTAAACAGTCACGGGCGTGAATTATGGCTTTTCACGAGAGTGACAAAACTAGTCACGGGTGTGAAACTTAGACTTCACTACTTCTAACCATGAGGCAAAACGTGAAATAAAGCGTGAACGGTTCTGTATGTGACATCCAACTTATATATTAGGAATAATCCCACATATATAAGAAGGATGCCACAAGCTTAACTCGATAAATTTGTTCGAATTAAAATTTTTTCATTTTAAATAACTTAATCCATTTATTTATATTGGTGTAGGCAAGTCATTCTAATTAACAATATATATTTATCATTATATTGTATACACATATGACACCTGATTATGTTACATAATTATTTACATGTACAATATTAACATATGAGACATGTCTACCACAAACCATACATAGTCAAACTAAAAATAATAATAATAATAATAATAATAATAATAGATAACCAACCCTCTAACTACGTCTCTTGTGTCTCTGCAGATATGGGCTTGGACTTTTTCTTGATCAACTTCACTATCTACTAGCTACAGCTTCAATTCCTGCGTGAGAAGAACTCACGCTAAACTATCTCTAGCTTAGTGATATATATAAGTATTAAAGTTTTCCCCTAGCAGTCATACAAATGCATATCTCAAATAAAATCATGGTACATCAAATTTTATTACATATTTATCATATAAAATAAATAAATACATAACATAAAAAAATAACATAATAACTTTATTCAATAATTAAATTTGCACCACCTCATGTAAGCATTTTGCACTTTGTTACTTACATCAATTAATAAAATTTCATATTTTATTCTATGATTTATTAGCCCAAAATTTCATTCCTGTACTGTCCGGATATGGGGTGTGAAATATGGGCACTTGCGGAGCTTAAGCCATTCTACTCACTATAATCTCAAGTCAAGGGTACTCCCAGAGTTTAAGCCACCTTGACCGAATATAATCATGTCATATGTGTATAATCAGGATCAGGGGCGCTCCCAGAGCTTAAGCCACCCTCTCCCTAAATCATATCCATTCTGTACCATAACTTTTCCATAATGGTGCACCATCTATCCTATATCAATCATGAGGTAAAGAAATAGGAAATTAACAACATTAATTACTTGTTTCTATAACCAATACTCATTTCATATTAACATAATCATATACTCATAATTTATTTCAATACCATATAATAGCATGATATTTTATCAAATATTAATATAATGTTAAGTTCATAGTTAATAACATTTCTATAATTTTAAAACATGTCATAATATATAATTTATGTACAAACCTCGATAGTATTTTTCTTTTCCAAAAGCTTGTTCACTTTTGTTGTTGTTCTTCTTATTGAGATCCTAATTTAAAAATATAATTAATTAATACATTGATAAAATATTTATTCTTAATATAATTTAAATAAATAACTACAATTTCTTTTAAGTTGGAACAAGACCTCTTAGGACTATTGGATCAATAACTTTTTCTACACTTATCCAATTTATATGATTTTTGATCCTAATTAAATTTAACATGTAAATTAAAATGTACTAAAATTTTAGAATTTTTGAACCATTACACAATTTTTGGTATAATTTTAAATGTTGCTCTCTTTTCTACCCTTAGCCAGTTTCGGGGTACCATATTTAAAAATTCATATCTTTCAATGTGTAGCTTCATTTATAATGAAAATTTGTATACAATTATATAGGTTAATTTGGAACATTTTTTTATGTTTACCTCATTTCCAGATTCGGCCTCTACGGTTCTCAAATACTAGAGGATCTATAACTGGTTCAACATAAAGTATCAACCCGACCAGTTCAATTTTTCAGCTCATAACTCACAAACTACATGACATTTTAAGTTGAGATTTTCATAAAAACTTAGATTAGACATAGAAATAAAACTTTCAAATTTTGAATTTTGGCTAATTCGATCTAAAAATAGGTCAAATATGAGGACGAAGTTACTGGACCTGTACAGGTATATGAAACCAGCTCAATCAAGGAATAGTCATAATTCATTTCACTATAACTCAATCTACACAAGAGATATTTATACGAACTTTTGCAGAGACCTAAACAACACATATATCTACAAATTTTATATTTTATAAAATCTCAGATTCAACCAATAAGATGATCAATATGAATAAAAACCGTAGGTTATTCTGTTGACACATCTCCCTGAACCAGTTTCACTCAAATAAATATATCTCTTTATATACCCAATATAATTTCATAAAATTTGATAGACATATAAAAAACATATATATATGAATAACTTTTAAGTTTTACACATCTTCAAATTCGGTTCATAAGGTACTCAAAAAATAGAATGAAATACACTGCAGAAACATAATCTTAAAAGCTCTAATAACACAATAATAAGTGAAAAAATATTACAAAGATCAAATTTATTTGGAGTGAATTTTCTTAAAAATCATGAAGGAGAGGATGAGGAATTAGGGCTGGTGGTTTGAGGAAGAAGAAGAATGGAGATAAGTTTGATAGAATTATGTAGAGTTAGGATAAAATGGGGCAAAGTCACTTTCCCCTCCCCCACCATTCTCTCGTTTTTAGTCTTCCTTTTTTTAAAATTATTATTATTATTATTATTATTATTATCATCATCATCGTCATTGTCATCATCATCATCATCATCTTCACATATTTACTTATATCTAGTCTTTTTAATTTTTTTACCAAATTTATATTGTATATTAATTTAATTAATTTTAATTTATAATTTAATCAACTATTCCATCTATTTTAATCTCTATTATTTGTCAGATTTTTCCTATTTATACCATATACTTATTTTAATTAAACTGTAATTAATGGGCGTTACAATTCTCTCCCCCTTAAAATGTTTCGTCCTCGAAACATACCTAATGCATCGTCACTGAACAAGTGAGGGTATTGAGCTTTCATCACCTCTGATGCGAACCAAGACAACAAAAATGATCTTACATGCCATGGAGGAGATGGATTAGTGATGCCACGTGGTCCAATCATAAGATCAAGTAGAAACAAGCTCAAGGCAGCCTTGCAAATGTATATTCAGAGCTTAGTGACAAGAGATATCAAGGAAGAGGCTTGGGTCAGGCTTGAAGAGATGGAATCAGTTTGCAATCCAAAGCTTGTGACACTCATTGGGGCATGTGATGGTGAAGACAACTAGCCTAATGGGCTAGAGAAGAAGTCTATATTACAAGGTTCAACTCATGTGCAATATGCTATGTTAAGGTGGACTTATGTTATGTCATGGTTGGGCCTAAGATTAATTTTAGTGGGCTGTTTTATTTTAATTATTGGAATGTAATTTCATTTAAAGACACATGATCAGCCTTATTTGAACTTGTCTTAAGTGTGTAGGACTTATAAAATTAAGCCCATTCGTTTGTCCTTAAGTCATTAGGGTCAGATTGGTCTTTTCTTCATGTTTGCAGCTAGGGTTTGGTTTGTAGAGGTATAAATACCTCCTTATGCGTGTAAGACAATCAGATTGGTGATTTAAGATCAAAATTTCAGTGTTCTTGAGTGTTCTTCAAGTGGGAGGTGTGATCTCCATTGATATACCAAGGATTGTTTTCACTTATCAGGTTGGTAATTAATTTGTGGCGTGAATCCAATTCTCTTCATACTCTTTGTTACCAATTCCTTGCTGTTTTGGGGGTGAAGAGTCTAATCTTGCAATTGTTTAAAACTTAAGATTTGTATCAAATTGATTTGGAGGTTGTCTAGACTTAGATTCTAGGTGGTTGCTGCATCATTTGGTATCAGAGCTTTGGTTCTAAATCAATTGTACTTATCTTTATTTTTCTGGTTTTAGTGATATTTGTTCAAGTTACAGCATAAAAAAATCAAAAAAAAAAGTTTATCTATTTGTGGCTGAATTTGCCTATATTGCTGTCTATTGAAGTTTGGTTTATTTTTTTTGGGGTACGAATTTTTGGTGTTTCAATTTTTTTTTTTTTTTTGTTGTATATCAGATTACAAAAAAAAACAAACAACAAAAAAAAATTCGTGCATATTGGCATTGATTGCCAAAAGTGGGACTGTTTGGATTCAATTGATTGCAGACATATATTAAATGAATTTCCTCTGAATATGTTTGCTCTATTCTGATTAAAATTGATAATTTGAGCAATTTTGAGTGGAGTTCGTAGTTGAAATTGATTGGTTTCATATTGAGGTATAAGTTGAGATTTCATTGCTTATTGCTGGAAATTGTGCAATTGGTGGATAATAGTTACTAATAGACATACAATTAGCTTATTTGGCAGTAAGTTGGGAATGGTTTAGTGAGTTTTAGATTCTAGTTCGAATTCTTTTAGGGCAGTAGCACATATGCACTTAATTTTTTCTAGTTTTGTCAATTTCTTGCATTCTTTGTTTTATATTCTTGACTGCTGTCCTACTTGTTTCCATTACATTAGTTGAGTAATTTTGCATTCCATATTACTCAAATAACAATATTATATCTGCACACCTCATTCTTCATTCGTGTGTGCATATAGCATATACTTGTCATTCCTTGCTTTCATCTCATTAATTTTGCTTCTAGTTTTGTGATATTTCCTTTCTTGCTTAGGAATTGTCTATTTTAATTTTCTGTTGGATATTGCTGCTCATTGTTATTGATCTGGTTGGTTGAAATTGATCCGGAAATATATCATAGTGAGTACACAAGAGCGGTAAAAGGCAGGAGTGGTTAGCTCAAAAGAGGGTAAAAGCCTTAATTGAGTGAAACACGAGCGAACATACACATTTTGAGTGAAACACGTGAGGGAGTGTGTGAGGCCATTTATTTACATCATGTCTAAATCAAGCAACCAGGAAAGAAGTAGTGATGAAGGAAACAAAACTTTCTTCACATTGGAGGCTATGCAACAACAATTTGGAAGGCTTGAGATTCTGCTCCGAGACATGAATGATCGGTTTGACAAGTATGATAGGAGGTTAGAAGGCCATGATCAAGCTCTACAGAATCTTAGAAGAGATACATCCTTGCAAAGTCGAATTGGAGGGAGAAGGGAAAGGTTAGTAACTCCACCTCAATCTGACTATGAAGAAGATTTTGATGACTTTGATGATGATAGGGATAGAAATCAGTTTGGAGGTAGAGGGGGCAGAAATGATAGAGGAAGGAATAGGAGAGAACATAGAGGCAGGGTAGAGGCGGATAGATTTGGGAATGTTGAGAATCGGATAGATCGTAATTTGGGGAGTATTAAAATGAAAATCCCTACTTTTCAAGGTAGGAATGATGCTGATGCTTACTTGGAGTGGGAGAGAAAAGTGGAATTGGTGTTTGAATGTCATAACTATTCTGAGGAAAAAAAAATAAAGTTGGCAGCCGTGGAATTCACTGACTATGCCTTGGTATGGTGGGACCAAATCATCCTCAATAGGCGTAGGAATGGGGAAAGGCCTATAAACACATGGGTGGGGATGAAGGCAGTCATGAGAAAGAGGTTTGTCCCTAGTTACTATTATAGGGAACTACATCAAAGGCTTCAAACTTTAAGGCAAGGGAATAAAAGTGTTGAGGACTATCATAAAGAAATGGAGATAGCTATGATGAGGGCTAATATTGTTGAAGATAGGGAGGCTACCATGGCACGTTTCTTGGCTGGTCTAAATAAAGAAATTGCAAATGTTATTGAGCTGCACCACTATGTAGAGTTAGAGGAGATGGTGAATATGGCTATGAAGGTGGAGAAGCAACTAAAGCAAAAGGGAACCAACAAACCAACCTATTTGGGTTCCACATCTAATTGGAGCTCAAAATGGCCAAAAAGGGAAGACAAAGCCAAAGACAATGTAAGAGAAGAAAAGGGTAAAGTAGAGCAAAAAGGCAACCCTAAAGCTAATGCTACTTCTTCTTCCAATACTGAAAAGCATAGAAACATAAAATGCTTTAAGTGCCTTGGCAATGGACATATTGCATCTCAATGCCCAAATAAAAAGGTTATGATATTGAAAGATAATGGTGTAATTGAATCCGAAAGTGATAAAGAATCTGATTCAATGCCTTCATTTGAAGATTGTAGTGATGATGATGAGGCTGAGCATGCTGTTGGTGGGGATTTAAATCTTGTGGTTAGGCGTGTACTAAATGTACAATTGAAAGAAGATGGAGTTGAACAAAGGGAAAATATCTTCCATTCCAGATGCTTGATAAATGGCAAAATTTGTAGTCTTATAATTGATGGAGGAAGTTGTACTAATGTTGCAAGTACTACTTTAGTTGATAAGTTGGGGCTGGATTGTTTGAAACATCCTAGGCCATATAGACTACAATGGCTTAATGATAGTGGAGAGATAAGGGTAAATAAACAAGTTTTAATTTCATTCTCCATTGGAAGATATTCTGACCGTGTACTTTGTGATGTAGTACCTATGCATGCAGGTCATGTGTTGCTTGGTAGGCCATGGCAATATGACAGAAAGGTGACACATGATGGGTATAGAAATAGACACTCATTCATGATGGGAGATCAACGTATCATTCTGGCTCCTATGACTCCTAGTGAAGTTTATGAAGATCAAATGAAGCTAAAAAGGAGCATGGAGGAAGAAATGCAAAAAGAAGCCGAAAAGTCCAAATTGAGAGAAAAGGAGCAAAAAGAAAATGGAAAGGCTGAGAGTTGCAAAATAAGAGAGATGAGAGGAAAAGAAAAAGGAGAGGCTAAAAAAGAGAGAAAAATGGGAGGAAAAGAGGCCCAAAAAGAAAAGCAAATAATTGGCCCAAAGGAGAGTGGTACAAAGAAAAACAATTTTTATGCAAAAGTAAGGGATATGAGAGTGGCTTTTGAGAATCAACAATGTTTACTTGTACTCATGTACAAGGAATCTTATTTTAATGAAGCTGACCTTAACCCTTCTTTGCCTAGTGTTGTTGTTTCTTTATTGCAGGAATATGAGAATGTATTCCCTGAAGAGTTACCACAAGGATTGCCACCAATAAGAGGAATTGAACATCAAATTGATTTCATACCAGGAGCACAAATTCCAAACCGACCAGCCTATAGGAGCAACCCCGAGGAGACAAAGGAACTTCAAAGGCAAGTGGAGGAGTTGTTAGCTAGGGGGCATATCCGTGAGAGTCTTAGTCCGTGTGCAGTGCCGGTGCTTTTGGTACCAAAAAAAGATGGGAGTTGGCGCATGTGTGTTGATTGTAGGGCTGTGAATCGCATAACAGTTAAGTATCGCCATCCAATACCCAGATTGGATGATATGTTAGACGAACTGCATGGCGCTTGTGTCTTTACTAAGATTGATTTGATGAGTGGATATCACCAAATTAGGATGAAAGTTGGTGATGAATGGAAAACAGCATTTAAAACAAAGCTTGGTTTATATGAGTGGCTCGTTATGCCTTTTGGTCTAACCAATGCCCCTAGCACTTTTATGAGATTGATGAATCATGTTTTGCGTCAGTTCATTGGAAAATTTGTTGTTGTTTATTTTGATGATATTTTGATTTATAGTAAATCTGTTGATGAGCATGTACATCATCTTAGGGCTGTTTTGGATACACTTAGGAGAGAAGAATTGTATGCTAAACTTAAAAAGTGTACATTTTGCATGAATAGAGTTATATTCTTAGGGTATGTGGTGAGTGCCAATGGAATTGAGGTTGATGAGGAGAAGATAAGGGCTATCCAAGAATGGCCAACCCCTAGGAATGTGAGTGATGTTAGGAGCTTTCATGGCCTTGCTAGCTTTTACAGGAGGTTTGTAAAGGATTTTAGTGTCATTGCTGCTCCTTTAACTGAAATCATTAAAAAGGATGTGGGGTTTAAGTGGGGCGAGGCGCAAGAACTTGCATTTAATACTTTGAAAGATAAACTTTGTTCTGCACCTGTTTTGAGTTTGCCTGATTTTAATTCTACTTTTGAAATTGAATGTGATGCCTCCGGGATAGGTATTGGTGCTGTTTTGATGCAGGGTAGGCGTCCAATTGCTTTCTTTAGTGAAAAGTTGAGTGGTGCACAACTCAATTATTCCACGTATGACAAGGAGTTGTATGCATTGGTGAGGGCTTTGGAGACTTGGCAGCATTATCTTTGGCCTAAAGAGTTTGTGATTCATAGTGATCATGAGTCTTTAAAGCATCTCAAGGGTCAAGGTAAGTTGAACAAACGACATGCCAAATGGTTGGAGTTCATTGAGACCTTTCCTTATGTGATTCAATACAAACAAGGTAAGGAAAACGTGGTTGCTGATGCATTATCTAGAAGATATACTCTTATTACTACTTTGAGTTCTCGATTGATGGGATTTGAATATATAAGGGAATTGTATGCTTCTGATTCTGATTTTTCAAATGTCTATAATGCATGTGAACAATCTGCATTTCAAAGGTTTTATAGGCATGATGGTTATTTATTTAGAGAAAATAAACTGTGTGTGCCTAATTGTTCCATGCGTGAGTTGCTTGTGCGTGAGGCTCATAATGGTGGTTTGATGGGTCATTTTGGTATTGCTAAGACACTTGACATCTTGCATGAGCATTTTTATTGGCCTAATATGAAGAAACATGTTGAGAAAATTTGCTCTAGGTGTGTTGCATGTAAGCAAGCCAAGTCAAGAATTCAACCTCATGGGTTGTATACTCCTTTACCCATCCCTAGTCAGCCCTGGATTGACATTTCTATGGATTTTGTGTTGGGACTGCCCAGGACTAAAAGGGGAAGAGATAGCATTTTTGTTGTAGTTGATAGGTTTAGCAAGATGGCACATTTCATTGCTTGCCATAAAACTGATGACGCTACACATATTTCTGATTTGTTCTTTAAGGATGTTGTGCGTTTGCATGGTGTTCCTAAAACTATTGTTTCTGATAGAGATTCTAAGTTTTTGAGTCATTTTTGGCGTGTGTTGTGGGGAAAGTTGGGAACAAAGTTGCTATTTTCTACTACTTGTCATCCTCAAACAGATGGTCAAACTGAAGTGGTTAATAGAACTTTAGGATCATTATTACGTGCTGTTGTTGGAAAGAATTTGAAAACTTGGGAAGATTGTTTGCCATTAGTAGAATTTGCATATAATAGAAGCATTCATTCATCAACAGGTTATTCTCCATTTGAAATTGTCTATGGTTTTAATCCGCTAACCCCTTTGGATTTGTTGCCTATACCTGTGAATGATATTTCTAACTTAGATGGACAAAAGAAGGCAGATTTGGTTAAGTCCATACATGAGAAGGCAAAGCAGCACATTGAGTTAAAGAACAAAAGTTATGCGCAAAAAGCCAACCAAGGACGTAAAGTTGTGAAATTTGAACCTGGAGATTGGGTATGGGTGCATTTTAGGAAAGAGAGATTTCCTAACCAAAGGAAATCCAAGTTGGATCCAAGAGGGGATGGACCTTTTCAAGTGGTTGAGAGGATCAATGACAATGCCTATAAGATTGACTTGCCCGGTGAGTATGGTGTTTCAGCAACTTTTAATGTTGCTGACCTTTCTCCTTTTGATAATGCAGGTGGTGATTCGAGGACGAATCCTTTTGTGGAGGGAGGGAATGATGCGAACCAAGACAACAAAAATGATCTTACATGCCATGGAGGAGATGGATTAGTGATGCCACGTGGTCCAATCATAAGATCAAGTAGAAACAAGCTCAAGGCAGCCTTGCAAATGTATATTCAGAGCTTAGTGACAAGAGATATCAAGGAAGAGGCTTGGGTCAGGCTTGAAGAGATGGAATCAGTTTGCAATCCAAAGCTTGTGACACTCATTGGGGCATGTGATGGTGAAGACAACTAGCCTAATGGGCTAGAGAAGAAGTCTATATTACAAGGTTCAACTCATGTGCAATATGCTATGTTAAGGTGGACTTATGTTATGTCATGGTTGGGCCTAAGATTAATTTTAGTGGGCTGTTTTATTTTAATTATTGGAATGTAATTTCATTTAAAGACACATGATCAGCCTTATTTGAACTTGTCTTAAGTGTGTAGGCCTTATAAAATTAAGCCCATTCGTTTGTCCTTAAGTCATTAGGGTCAGATTGGTCTTTTCTTCATGTTTGCAGCTAGGGTTTGGTTTGTAGAGGTATAAATACCTCCTTATGCGTGTAAGACAATCAGATTGGTGATTTAAGATCAAAATTTCAGTGTTCTTGAGTGTTCTTCAAGTGGGAGGTGTGATCTCCATTGATATACCAAGGATTGTTTTCACTTATCAGGTTGGTAATTAATTTGTGGCGTGAATCCAATTCTCTTCATACTCTTTGTTACCAATTCCTTGCTGTTTTGGGGGTGAAGAGTCTAATCTTGCAATTGTTTAAAACTTAAGATTTGTATCAAATTGATTTGGAGGTTGTCTAGACTTAGATTCTAGGTGGTTGCTGCATCAACCTCCTCGTTTTCCCATGTTGCTTCTTCGATTGCATGATTCCTCCATAGTACTTTCACTAATGGTACTTGCTTGTTCCTCAACTCCTTAATTTCTCTCGCTAAAATTTGAACTGGTTTTTCTTCATATGTCAAATCTTGTCTCACTTGAATGCTTTCAGCAAGTATGATGTGATTAGGATTTGATCTATATCGTCTTAACATTGAGACATGGAAAAAATTATGTATCAGACTAAACTCCGATGGTAGAGAGAGTCTATATGCAACAAATCCAACTTTTTCTAATATTTTATAAGGTCCGATTGATGCAGCAACCACCTAGAATCTAAGTCTAGACAACCTCCAAATCAATTTGATACAAATCTTAAGTTTTAAACAATTGCAAGATTAGACTCTTCACCCCCAAAACAGCAAGGAATTGGTAACAAAGAGTATGAAGAGAGAATTGGATTCACGCCACAAATTAATTACCAACCTGATAAGTGAAAACAATCCTTGGTATATCAATGGAGATCACACCTCCCACTTGAAGAACACTCAAGAACACTGAAATTTTGATCTTAAATCACCAATCTGATTGTCTTACACGCATAAGGAGGTATTTATACCTCTACAAACCAAACCCTAGCTGCAAACATGAGGAAAAGACCAATCTGACCCTAATGACTTAAGGACAAACGAATGGGCTTAATTTTATAAGGCCTACACACTTAAGACAAGTTCAAATAAGGCTGATCATGTGTCTCTAAATGAAATTACATTCCAATAATTAAAATAAAACAGCCCACTAAAATTAATCTTATGCCCAACCATGACATAACATAAGTCCACCTTAACACAGCATATTGCACATGAGTTGAACCTTGTAATATAAACTTCTTCTCTAGCCCACTAGGCTAGTTGTCTTCACCATCACATGCCCCAATGAGTGTCACAAGCTTTGGATCACAAACTGATTCCATCTCTTCAAGTCTGACCCAAGCCTCTTCCTTGATATCTCTTGTCACTAAGCTCTGAATATACATTTGCAAGGCTGCCTTGAGCTTGTTTCTACTTGATCTTGTGATTGGACCACGTGGCATCACTAATCCATCTCCTTCATGGCATGTAAGATCATTTTTGTTGTCTTGGTTCGCATCATTCCCTCCCTCCACAAAAGGATTCGTCCTCGAATCACCACCTGCATTATCAAAAGGAGAAAGGTCAGCAACATTAAAAGTTGCTGAAACACTATACTCACCGGGCAAGTCAATCTTATAGGCATTGTCATTGATCCTCTCAACCACTTGAAAAGGTCCATCGCCTCTTGGATCCAACTTGGATTTCCTTTGGTTAGGAAATCTCTCTTTCCTAAAATGCACCCATACCCAATCTCCAGGTTCAAATTTCACAACTTTACGTCCTTGGTTGGCTTTTTGTGCATAACTTTTGTTCTTTAACTCAATGTGCTGCTTTTTGCCTTCTCATGTATGGACTTAACCAAATCTGCCTTCTTTTGTCCATCTAAGTTAGAAATATCATTCACAGGTATAGGCAACAAATCCAAAGGGGTTAGCAGATTAAAACCATAAACAATTTCAAATGGAGAATAACCTGTTGATGAATGAATACTTCTATTATATGCAAATTCTATTAATGGCAAACAATCTTCCCAAGTTTTCAAATTCTTTCCAACAACAGCACGTAATAATGATCCTAAAGTTCTATTAACCACTTCAGTTTGACCATCTGTTTGAGGATGACAAGTAGTAGAAAATAGCAACTTTGTTCCCAACTTTCCCCACAGCCACGCCAAAAATGACTCAAAAACTTAGAATCTCTATCAGAAACAATAGTTTTAGGCACACCATGCAAACGCACAACATCCTTAAAGAACAAATCAGAAATATGTGTAGCGTCATCAGTTTTATGGCAAGCGATGAAATGTGCCATCTTACTAAACCTGTCAACTACAACAAAAATGCTATCTCTTCCCCTTTTAGTCCTAGGCAGTCCCAACACAAAATCCATAGAAATGTCAATCCATGGCTGACTAGGGATGGGTAAAGGAGTATACAACCCATGAGGTTGAATTCTTGACTTGGCTTGCTTACATGCAACACACCTAGAGCAAATTTTCTCAACATCTTTCTTCATATTAGGCCAATAAAAATGCTCATGCAAGATGTCAAGTGTCTTAGGAATACCAAAATGACCCATCAAACCACCATTATGAGCCTCACGCACAAGCAACTCACGCATGGAACAATTAGGCACACACAGTTTATTTTCTCTAAATAAATAGCCGTCATGCCTATAAAACCTTTGAAATGCAGATTGTTCACATGCATTATAAACATTTGAAAAATCAGAATCATAAGCATACAATTCCCTTATATATTCAAATCCCATCAATCGAGAACTCAAAGTCGTAATAAGAGTATATCTTCTAGATAATGCATCAGCAACCACATTTTCCTTACCTTGTTTGTATTGAATCGCATAAGGAAAGGTCTCAATGAACTCCAACCATTTGGCATGTCGTTTGTTCAACTTACCTTGACCCTTGAGATGCTTTAAAGACTCATGATCACTATGAATCACAAACTCTTTAGGCCAAAGATAATGCTGCCAAGTCTCCAAAGCCCTCACCAATGCATACAACTCATTGTCATGCGTGGAATAATTGAGTTGTGCACCACTCAACTTTTCACTAAAGAAAGCAATTGGTCGCCTACCCTGCATCAAAACAGCACCAATACCTATCCCGGAGGCATCACATTTAATCTCAAAAGTAGAATTAAAATCAGGCAAACTCAAAACAGGTGCAGAACAAAGTTTATCTTTCAAAGTATTAAATGCAAGTTCTTGCGCCTCGCCCCACTTAAACCCCACATCCTTTTTAATGATTTCAATTAAAGGAGCAGCAATGACACTAAAATCCTTTACAAATCTCCTGTAAAAGCTAGCAAGGCCAAGAAAGCTCCTAACATCACTCACATTCCTAGGGGTTGGCCATTCTTGGATAGCCCTTATCTTCTCCTCATCAACCTCAATTCCATTGGCACTCACCACATACCCTAAAAATATAACTCTATTCATGCAAAATGTGCACTTTTTAAGTTTAGCATACAATTCTTCTCTCCTAAGTGTATCCAAAACAGCCCTAAGATGATGTACATGCTCATCAACAGATTTACTATAAATCAAAATATCATCAAAATAAACAACAATAAATTTTCCAATGAACTGACGCAAAACATGATTCATCAATCTCATAAAAGTGCTAGGGGCATTGGTTAGACCAAAAGGCATAACGAGCCACTCATATAAACCAAGCTTTGTTTTAAATGTTGTTTTCCATTCATCACCAACTTTCATCCTAATTTGGTGATATCCACTCATCAAATCAATCTTAGTAAAGACACAAGCGCCATGCAGTTCGTCTAACATATCATCCAATCTGGGTATTGGATGACGATACTTAACTGTTATGCGATTCACAGCCCTACAATCAACACACATGCGCCAACTCCCATCCTTTTTTGGCACCAAAAGCACCGGCACTGCAACGGACTAAGACTCTCACGGATATGCCCCCTTGCTAACAACTCCTCCACTTGCCTTTGAAGTTCCTTTGTCTCCTCGGGGTTGCTCCTATAGGCTGGGCAGTTTGGAATTTGAGCTCTTGGGATGAAATCAATTTGATGTTCAATTCCTCTTATTGGTGGCAATCCTTGTGGTAACTCTTCAGGAAATACATTCTCATATTCCTGCAATAAAGAAACAACAACACTAGGCAAAGAAGGGTTAAGGTCAGCTTCATTAAAATAAGATTCCTTGTACATGAGTACAAGTAAACATTGTTGATTCTCAAAAGCCACTCTCATATCCCTTAGTTTTGCATAAAAATTCTTTTTCTTTGTACCACTCTCCTTTGGGCCAATTATTTGCTTTTCTTTTTGGGCCTCTTTTCCTCCCATTTTTCTCTCTTTCTCAGCCTCTCCTTTTTCTTTTCCTCTCATCTCTCTTTTTTCTTTTTTCTCCTTTTCTCTCAATTTGGACCTTTTGGCTTCTTTTTTCATTTCTTCCTCTATGCTCCTTTTTAGCTTCATTTGATCTTCATAAACTTCACTATAAGTCATAGGAGCCAGAATGATACGTTGATCTCCCATCATGAATGAGTGTCTATTTCTATACCCATCATGCGTCACCTTTCTGTCATATTGCCATGGCCTACCAAGCAACACATGACCTGCATGCATAGGTACTACATCACAAAGTATACGGTCAGAATATCTTCCAATGGAGAATGAAATTAAAACTTGTTTATTTACCCTTATCTCTCCGCAATCATTAAGCCATTGTAGTTTATATGGCCTAGGATGTTTCAAACAATCCTGCCCCAACTTATCAACTAAAGTAGTACTTGCAACATTAGTACAACTTCCTCCATCAATTATAAGACTACAAATTTTTCCATTTATCAAGCATCTGGAATGGAAGATATTTTCCCTTTGCTCAACCCCATCTTCTTTCAATTGTACATTTAGTTCACGCCTAACCACAAGATTTAAATCCCCGCCAATAGCATGCTCGGCCTCATCATCATCACTACAATCTTCAAATGAAGACATTGAATCAGATTCTTTATCACTTTCGGATTCAATTACACCATTATCTTTCAATATCATAACCTTTTTATTTGGGCATTGAGATGCAATATGTCCATTGCCAAGGCACTTAAAGCATTTTATGTTTCTATGCTTTTCAGTATTGGAAGAAGAAGTAGCATTAGCTTTAGGGTTACCTTTTTGCTCTACTTTACCCTTTTCTTCTCTTACCTTGTCTTTGGCTTTGTCTTCCCTTTTTGGCCATTTTGAGCTCCAATTAGATGTGGAACCCAAATAGGTTGGTTTGTTGGTTCCCTTTTGCTTTAGTTGCTTCTCCACCTTCATAGCCATATTCACCATCTCTTCTAACTCTACATAGTGGTGCAGCTCAATAACATTTGCAATTTCTTTATTTATACCAGCCAAGAAACGTGCCTTGGTAGCTTAATTATCCTTTATATAATAGGATAATTAAGACCTATTCTAACCCAAATCCTAAAGATAGCTTAAATCTAATCCAATCCCTTGAAAATGGGGATATGACAACCAAAAACCCAAATCCTTATCAAATAAGGACAAGTAATTAAAATCTTCTAGAAACCTAATTAAGGTGGCAGGTTGGGCTTTATTTCTTTGGCCCACATGCCTATCACTAAATTAAAGCCTAAGGAAATTAAAATAGGCAACTCACATACATAATTAAGCCCAATTACAAGTTAAGTCCAATTTCCATAAGTAGACACATGCGTAGCACATGATCTTGAGCACATGGTTGGCACATGATGTCTTGCACATGGTCATATGTCTTGCACATGTTTGATACATGACTCCTAGTAAAAGTTTGCACATGAGTTGCACATGACTTATAATATTCAATTTTATGGACTTTGTCTTGAAGATTCATCATCCTAAGTGGCTTTGTGACCCTTTCTTCATATTCTTTATTGGGTCTCCTCTTATACTTCTTAAGCTTGGGGCACTCCAACTTGATGTGACCCTTCTTCCCACATTCATAGCATTTGATTTCCTCCTTGCATTTGTTAGATGAGGAGTTTCTATGAGGGAACCTTGAAGCTTTTTGCTTATAGTTCTTGATTGAGCCATACTTGTTGGTGATCAATCTCTTCATCCTCCTTGAAAGTAAAACTATTTGTTCATCTCCTTCATCAACTAACTCCCCATCACTAAGAAGATCTTCATCTATAAGCAAGGAAGTTGAAGCTTTGAGTGCTAATGGTCTTTTCCTTTCTTTTTCTCCTTCATTCTCCTTTTCCTTTACTAAAGCCATCTCATGAGTGAAAAGTTTACCAATTAGCACATCGGTGGGGATTATGCTCAAGTCTTCATTAGTTTCTTCTATACCCACAACTCTTGAGCCATAATCTCTCATTAGAAGACTCTTCAAAATCTTGTCGTTTATGTCTTCCAAACTATAGTGCTTTCCAAGCTTCCTTATGCTATTAACAATGGCAAGAAGACGATTGGTCATTTTGGTTATGGTTTCATTTGGCTTCATCTTCAAGAGCTCATACGTTGAACCTTCTTGGACTTCACTTGCTTGGTGCCTTCATAGTAATTCTCCAATATTTTCCAAATGGAATAAGCAGTAAGACAATGTTGAATCCCACCACACTCTTCAGGGGATAAAGAGCTAATTAGGATTGTCATGACTTTCTTATTTTTGCCATTTGCTCTCCTTTGAATTTTAGTTCAATCATCTATTGGGATGATCTCTTCTTCTCCTTTGGAGTTTCTTCTTGTCGGAGGTGTATTTTTTTCGAACACTCCCAAACATAGTTAGCTCCTTCACTGTCAAGATAAACCTCCACTTGAATTTCCAATTTGCATAGATAGCTCCATCAATGAAGGGCTTAAGACTATGAAATCCTTTGTTGGCCATCGTTTGATCTTTACTAATGTTTGTTAAGCTTGAATGTTAAAATTTAGTTCTGATACCAATTGTTGCCCAAAATAATAACCAAGAAGAGGGTTTGAATTGGTTGGCGAATAAAAAATTTGCTTAAGGAAATTTACCCAAGAATAATTAGTGAGTGAGAAAGAGATGTTTGAAATATAAGATTTATAGAGGTTGGAGTATTAACAAACCCTACTCCTCTCCCCAATCTCAATTGAGTATTTCACTAACACTCAAAGTGTTACAAATGGAGTTTTTCAAACTCATTCCCAACTATGGTGTTTTACTTTCTTGGTTAGTACCTAACCCAGAAATCCTTGTGTTTTAATGGCTAACACAAAAACCAAATCCTTGTATTTTTAATGGCTCGCACAAAAACGCTTACAAGTGTTTCACTCGCAATCCAACTCACTCAAACTTACTTTTGAGTAATTGATTGCAAGAATGAAAACATTTACTAACAAAAGAGCTCAACAAATTGAGCTAAATTTGAATAATTGCATAAAAGACTTTAAAAAGATTGAATGCTTGATTTTTTGTTGTCTAACCCTGGAAAGTTCATAAATGAGTTGTATTTATACTTTTTCTGAGAAATAAAGTCGTTCTGGGTGCAATTAGTGTAAAACTAACCGTTGAACTGCCTTTTCGTTCGGGTCTATCAACATTAAATATGCAGGTTCATGGGCGTGATTGTTCTTGGTGAAGCCATGACTGAAATGGTAAAGTTGATTGTTTTTTCACAGGCGTGACTGTTCTAGCTTCACAGTTTGGCCAATTCTTCACAACTGTGAACATTTGAACCTGAGAGAATTAGCGCTAAGGATTTTCACGGGCATGACTTTATTAGTAACGGGCGTGAAACTGATGTTTCACAATGGTGGTGATTATTGATCACGACATTCTTAATTCATCGGCATGAATCTTTGTTGATTTTCAATTTTTTTAACTTCAATTAATTTGAATCAACTTGTTTAAAGGTCTTAGGAATATATAACCTGTTTAAAAACACTTAGAACACAACAAATGCTAAATTCTTATTGCTCAATTATTTATGATCATCAAAATGATGGAAATACCCCTCAAGGTTCAATAATACAATGACTTAAATATTGTAGAGAAATAAGAGTAAATAAGCAAGTTTTGATTTCTTTCTCTATTGGAAGGTATGTTGACCGTGTGCTTTGTGATGTAGTATCTATGCATGTAGGCCATTTGTTGCTTGGGAGGCCGTGGAAATATGATAGAAAGGTGATGCATGATGGATATAAAAATAGATACTTATTTATGATGGGAATTCAACAAATAATTTTGGCTCCCTATGACTCCAAGTGAAGTGTATGAAGATCAAATGAAGCTAAAAAGGAGCATGGAAGCAGAAATACAAATAGAGGTCGAAAAGGCCAAATTAAAGGAAAGAGAGCGCAAAGAAAAAGGAGAGGTCGAGAGATACAAAATGTAAAAGAGGAGAGAAAAAGCAAATAATGAGGTCGATAGAGAGAGAAAAATGGGAGAAAAAAATGCCCAAAAAGGAAAAACAAATCACTAGCCCAAAGGACAGGGGTAAAAAGAAAAGCAGTTTTTATGCAAAATGGATATGAGTAGATTTGAGAATCAACAATGTTTACTTGTACTCATGTATAAAGAATCATATTTTCATGAAGTTGGCCTTAACCCTCTTTGCCTAGTATTGTTGTTTTTTTATTGCAGGAATATGACGATGTATTTCCTGATGAATTACCACAAGGATTGCTGCCCAAAAGGGGAATTAAGCATCAAATTGATTTCATTTGTAGAGCTCAAATTCCAAACTACCTAGCCTATAGGAGTAATCCTGAGTAGACAAAGGAAATTCAAAGACAAGTGGAAGAGCTATTATTAGAAAAGGGGGCATATCCATGAAAGTCTTAGTCCATTGTTGTACCTGTGCTATTAATGCCTAAAAAGGATGGGAGTTGGTGCATGTGTATTGATTGTAAGGCTATTAATCGCATAACAGTTAAGTATCTCCATCTTATACCTAGATTAGATGACATATTGGATGAGTTGTATGGTGCATGTTTGTTTACTAAGATTGATTTAATGAGTGGATATCACTAAATTAGAATGAAAAGTATGTGATGAATGGAGAACAACTTTTAAAACTAAACATGATTTATATGAGTGACTTGTAATGTCTTTTGCATGAATTTATTGGAAAATTAGTGGTTGTTTACTTTGATGACATTTTGATATAAAACAAATCACTTGATGAGCATTATGTCATCTTAGGGCTGATTAGATTCACTTAGGAAGGAAAAAGTTGTTTACTAAACTTAAAAAGTGCACATTTTGCATGGATAGAGCTATATTCCTAGGATATATGGTTAGTGCTAATGGGATTGAGGTTGATAAGGAAAAGATTGAGGCTATTCAAAGTTGGCCGACCCCTAGGAATGTAAGTGATGTTAGGAGTTTTTATGGACTTGCTAGTTTTTATAGGAGGCTTGTGAAATACTTCAGTACCATTACTGCTCCTTTAACTGAATCATTAAAAAAGATGTGGGATTTAAGTGGGGTGAGACACAAGAAGATACAGTTAGTGACTTTGTTCTACACTTGTTTTGAGTTTTCCTTATTTTAATTCTACTTTTGAGATTGAATGTGATTCATTCGGGATATGTATTGGTGTTATTTTGATACAGGGTAGACATTTCATTGCTTTCTTTAATGAGAAGTTGAATAGTGCACAACTCAACTATTCCACCTATGATAAGGAGTTATACACATTAGTGAGGGCTTTAAAGACTTGGCAACATTATCTTTGGCCTAAAAAAATCATGATTCATATTGACCATAAGTCATTAAAGCATTTAAAAGGTCAAGATAAGTTGAATAAATGTCATGCCAAGTGGTTAGAGTTCACTGAGAAATTTTCATGTGGTCAAATACAAGCAAGGTAAAGAGAATGTGGTTGCTGATGATGTTTATGTTGCATAGAGTAGTAATCTACTTTTAAAAAGTTTTATAGGCATGATAGATACCTGTTTAGAGAAAATAAACTTTGTATGTCAAATTGTTCCATGAGTTAATTACTTGTGCGTGAGGCTCATGATAGTAGTTTGTGAGGCTCATAATAGTAATTTGACGGGTTATTTTGATATTGCTAAGACTCTTGACATATTGCAAGAACACTTTTATTGGCCTAGTATGAGAAAAAATGTTGAAAATTGTGTTCTAAATGTGTGGCATGTAGGCAAGCCAAATCTAAGACTCAACCTCATGGGTAATATACTCCTTTACCTATCCCTAGTCAACTTTGGATTGATATTTCAATGGATTTTGTATTAGGTTTGCCTAGGACTAAAAGAGGTAGGGATACCATTTTTTTGTAGCTGATAGGTTAAGTAACATGACACATTTTATTGCTTGTCATAAAATTGATGATACTACATATATTGCTATTTTTTATTTAAGGATGTGCGTTTGCATGGTGTACCTAGGACAATTGTTTTTTATAGAGATTTTAAGTTTAAATTTAAAGCGATGAATTTGTAAGTTTAGTTATTCTCTATATTATGATGAACTTATAGTATAAAAATGATGAATATGTAAGTCATAAATGATAAATCTCTAAGATATAGATGATGAACCTTTAAATTATATTTGATGAATCTTTAACTTATAAATGATGAACCAGTGTTTTAAGTGATGAATCAACATGTTTAGTTCCTCTTTATACTATGATGAACCTGTAGCATAAAAAGACGAACCTGAAAAAAATAAACGATAAACCTCTAAGCTATAGATGATGAAGCCGTAATATGGAGATGATAACAATCTAAGTTAAAGTTGATGAATTTGTAACTAATAAATCATGAACCTCTGTGTTATAGATAATGAATTTTAAGAATTAAATGATGAATCTAAAACTTCTAAATGGTGAACCTGTTGTATATTCATTAAATCACTATTGCATATTCATAATATTCTTTCATTGTTAATTCTTAACTGGTATAACATCCTATTTTACAAGATAAAACAAATTCAAATTTATAAAAAAAAAAAAGCAACAATGGAAAAGAGTACACAACACAACCGAAGATACCACTAATGAGTGGAACACTCTATTGATAGATGTTCTCAAACAATTACAACATCAAGGAGATCTAAATGATGAGGAACAAGAAAAATAAAATACTACTATTGATGCAAAAATAAAATATAGTTCACATTGCATATATACAAGATCAAAGAGTCAAGAAAATTGAAGGGACAATACCTAAAACCCAAAAATGGAAAAAGACATTAATTGATGAGAAGAAAACAAAGCCTAATACTAAGAAAAGGAAAAGAGTAGCTACTAGTGAAAATGAGGCTGAGAATTTTACTTTTGATAAAGAGCACATCAATTAGAGACCAACAAAAATTACAAACAAGAATATCTGCAAATGCAGTATTCAAAATTATCAACAAGTTGTTCCCTAAATAGCGAGAGGCAATGGAAAGCATTGGTTTTGGCAGCCTACTCTTTTCTTTTTCTGAATGTCATAGATTATTAAGTTGACATTGTCTGAATGTCATAGACTATTAAACAGATATTTGGCAGAAAAATTTGATATCTATAGGCGTGTGGTTAAAATTGAAGAAAGACGAGCTTCCACTCACTCAAAAAGATGTTTCTATAATAAATCTTCCATATGGTGAAAATTTTGTCATTGAAGCTAAGGGAGAAAAGGACACCAATAAGTATAGTGAAATATTGCACACATGGAGGCAAAGATAAGGTATTATTGCTGATAGTCCTATCACAAATACCATGGGAGATAAAATTTGTGAGAAGATGAGATTTTGGAGATAAATTCAAAAGAAATTTCATTATATTTGTTGTCTTATATGATGAAAGGACGCCAAAATAAAAAATCAAACTACAAGATTTTCTTATAATTGATGAATGTAAATGAAATGAAGCATATAAATTAATGCCACTACACATTGAATAGTCTAGTCAAATCAAATCAGGAGTGAAAAAAGAAACCAACTACTTTTTTAACCGGTCCAATCACTTTTTTACTGGTAATTATTGTATATATATATGCATTCATCAAATAATTATTGTAGGTTCACTAGATAATTTCTATAAGTTCATTAATTTTGATCCTAAGGTTCATCATTACTTATCATAATTTTTTTTCTTTTGATGAACAACTTTCTTACTTAGATAGGGTGAGATTCAAAATAAAAAAATATTGAAAAAACAAAATATCCGACCCTATCTTGCTGGACTGTTGCAATAGTCCAAGAAAGAGTAAAACTAGAATTAAAAGCATAAGGGTCTAGAAAAAGGAAGAGTGATGGAGGCTACAAATATTGTCAACATCAATGAAGAAGATAATGAAGAGTCATTCCTAATAGCTATAACAAGTGAAACAACATATGTGAGGTTGATAATTTAACAAACTAAACTTATGTTTGACTATAATAAAACTAATATTTTAAAAAATGAAATTATTTTGTGAAAAGGCAACAACCTATAGTTTCCATATTATAAATTCGATGAAGAACCTTAACTTTAGTTATAATGAACCTAGACTTCTTAATAAATAAACATGTGAGTATAAATTTATGGACATTTGATACGTCTCGGGTCTGGAGGTGTGGAATGAGTTTGGCCAGGTGGCACACAAAGTCGAAAGAGACTGATGACCCTTGTTTGATCCTGGATAAAGGAATAGAGTTGCGCTTCTACTATCATCTTAAACTTTTGGCAGAATGGTAAGCGCTCTTTCCAATTAAGCGTGCTTGGGCAAGAGGAGTACCATGATAGGTGACCTCTTGGGAAGTGCTTGGCTCAAGATGGCTAAGTAGCCGATTAATTCTAGAGCAGAGGTACCAGGATGAGTGACTTTTAGGGAATATCTTGGCCCAGTTACATCATTTGGTATTAGAGCCTAAAGTCAAGTTTGGATCCCACTACCGTGTGTCAGGTTCAAAGACGAACCTCCACAAAGAGGGAGGGAATGATATGTCTCGGGTTTGGGGGGTATGGAAGGGATTCGGCTAGGTGGCATACAAAGTCAAAAAAGATTGGTGACCCTTGTTTGATCCAAGATAAAGGAATAGGGTTGCGCCTCTATTATCAGATTAAGCATTTGGTAGAATGGTAAGCACTCTTTTCTGGTTAAATGTGTTTAGGTAGAAGGAGAGACCATAAGGGGTGACCTCCTAGAAAGTGCTTGGCTCAAGGTGGTTAAGTGGCCAATTAAGCATTCTTGAGCAGGGTTAGTACTAGGATGGGTGACTTTTCTAGGAATACCTTAGCTCAGTTGCATCAATATGCGATCCAAGGCAATGGAAAGGATCTTGCATGCCATGGAAGTGATAGATTGGTGGTGCCACCTTGTTCAATTACAAGGTCGAATGCAAACAAGCTCAAAGTAGCCTTGCAAACATATATTTAAATCTCGGTAACAAAAAAACATCAAGGAAGATGCTTGGATCAATCATGAGCAGATGAAGTCCAATGGCGGTCCAAAGCTTGTGACATTCATTTAGATGTGTGAGGGTGAAGGCAACTAGCTTAATGGGCTAGACAAGAAGTCCATTTTACAAATATCAAATCATGTGCAAGTTAGATGCAGGTCATGTTCTAGACGTGCAAGGCCATGTGTGGGGTGCGTGCATGGCATGTGCTTATGTTATTGTGGCTTATGTCATTAATTTATAGTTGGGCCAAAAAATAAATTTAGTGAGTTATTTTATTTCAATTAATGGTATGTAGTTTTATTAAAAGACACATGATCAGCCTTATTTTAACTTGTTTTAGGTTTGTGAGTCTTATAAAATTAAGGTAATTTTTCATTGGTCTTTTCTTCACTTTTGCACCTAGAGTTTGGTTTGTAAAGGCATAAATACCTCCTTAAAATTGATATTTTGAGCAATTTTGAGTGAAGTCCATAATTGGAATTTAGTGATTTCATATTGAGTCTATAAGTTGAGATTTCTTTGCTTTGTTGGAAATAGTGCAATTGGTACATAATACGATTGGTAGATAATAGTGCAATTGCTATTAAGCATCTAATTAACATATTTGGTATCAATTTAGGACTGATTTAGTGTGTTTTAGGTTCTAATTCGAACTCCATTAGGGAAGGAGAACATCTACACTTAATTTTCGTAATTTTGTCATTTTATCGCATTCTTTATTTTCTATTCTCGATTGTTGTCTTACTTGTTTCCATTACATTAGATGAGTAATTTTACATTCCATATTGCTCAAATAACATATAACATATTTGCACACCTCATTCTTCATCTGTGTGTGCATCTATATTAAATTTGTGTTTTATTTGCTTTCTTTTCATTATTTTTTTCTTCTAATTGTATTATCTCTTTTCTTTCTTACAAATTCCTTGTTTTTATTTCTATTGGACACTGTTGCTTGTTCTTATTTGTTTGGTTGGTTGAAGTTGATATGGACATATATCATAGTGAGGACACAAAAGAGGTAAAATGCAAGAGTAGTAAGTTCAAAAGAGGGTAGAAGCCATTAATTAAGTGAAACACATTTTGATTTTGAGTGAAACACGTGAGGGAGTGTGTGAGGTTATTTTATCTACATTATGTTCAATTCAAGCAAGCAAAACAAAAGTGGGGAGGAAGATAACAAAACTTTCCGCACATTAGAAGCCATACCACCGGTTTGAGAGGATTGACCAGATGTTTCAAAACATGCAAGACTAGTTTGATCAATATGAGAATAAGCTAGATGACATGGAGCGTGAATCTTCTATGCAAAGTTAAACAAAAGATAAAAAAAGGTAAGACAACCAATGCCACCTCCTTTTGATTTTGATGAAGAATTTTGTGATTTTGAGGAGTATGATAGAAATAGGTATGGTGGTAGAGGGAGCATAGGTGAAAGAGGGAGAATAGGGGAAACTATAGAGGGAGAATGGAGAATGAGAGGTATGGGAATGAAGCAGATAGCGTGGATAAAAATTTGGGTAGCATTAAAATGAAAATATTTTCTTTTCAAGGTAGGAATGATGTTGATGCATATATTGAGTGGGAGAGGAAGGTAGAGCTAGTTTTTGAGTACCATAACTATTCTGAGGAGAAGAAGGTGAAACTAGCAGGAGTAGAATTCACTGATTATGCATTAGTATGGTGGGACTAGATGTTTATTAGTAGGCGTAAGAATGGAGAGAGACCTATTTCCATATGGAAATAGATGAAAACAATCATGAGAAAGAGGTTTGTACCTAGTTACTACTATAAGGAGCTGCATCAAAGACTCCAAACTTTGAGGCAAGGGAGTAAGAGTGTAGAAGACTACTATAAGGAGATGGAAATAGCCATGATAAGGGTGAATATAAATGAAGATAAAGAGGCTACAATGGCACGTTTCCTAGCTAGTTTGAAGAGGGAAATAGCTAATGTGATTGAATTACACCACAATGTTGAGTTAGAGGAGATTGTGAACATGGCAACAAAAGTGGAAAAGTAACTCAAGCAAAAGGGAACCAGCAATCCTTCATATTCGGGTTCTACCTCAAATTGGAACTCAAAGTGTGCAAAAAGGGAAGATAAAGCCCAAGACAAGGTAAAGGAAGATAAGAGTAAAGTTGTGCAAAAGGGTACCTTTAAAACTCAATCTTCTTTTACTTCCAATTTTGAAAAGCATAGAAACATTAAATATTTTAGATGTCATAGCAATGGACATATTGCATGTCAATGTCCAAATAAAAACGTAATAATGTTGAAGGAAAATGGTGAGATTGAATCTGAAAGAAAAGATAATACTAATTCCATGCCACTATTGGAGAATTGCAGTGATGTTGAAGCCAAGCATGCAATTGGAGGAGAGCTAAATCTAGTTGTTAGGCGTGTACTTAGTATACAAGTGAAAGAAGATGACACTGAGCAAAGAAAAATATCTTCCATTCTAGATGTTTGATTAAGGGAAAAATTGTAGTCTTAAATTGATGGGGGGAGCAGTACTAATATTGCTAATATTACTTTAGCAGAAAAATTGGGGTTGGATTATATAAAGCCCCTTAAACCATACAGGCTATAATGGCTTAATGAATGTGGAGAAATAAGGATAAATAAGCAAGTTTTGATTTCATTCTCCATTGGAAGATATTCTAACCATGTGCTTTGTGATGTAATACCTATACATGCAGGTCATTTGTTCCTTAGTAGGCCATGATAATATGATAAAAGGGTCTTGCATGATGGGTATAGAAATAGATACTTATTCATGATGGGAGATCAACACATTATTTTAGCTCCTATAACTCCTATTGAGGTTTATGAAGATCAAATGAAGCTAAAAAGGAGTATGGAGGAAGAAATGCTAAAAGAACCAGAAAAAGCAAAATTGACATAGAAAGAGCAAAAAGAAAAAAAATGTGATGAGACAACCCCCTAGAATCTAGGTCTAGACGACCTCCAAATCAATTTAGAATTAAATCTTCAATTCTAATCAATTGTTACTAAACTCCTAATTGACATGCAATCATAAAACTTAGATGATAGGATAAAAGCAAATAAGAAGAGAATAAACACCACAAAGTAAATACCTTGATAAGTTCATTCAATTCTTGATGTAATAAGAAGAAAAATTCCGTTTCATGCAAATTTTGGCTAAGCCAAGAAAATCTGATTGCAAAGTCTTCCACCCCCTTTGAAGAATGACCTAAGAGAGTATTTATACTCTCAATATGTTGTCTAACCCTAATCAGAAACAAGAGGCATGTTTGGATGCCCATTAAATCCAAAGAAGCAAAAAAAAAAATTAGTTAGATGTTAACCAAGCAAGACCTTTGTGTTTTAAATACATGTGCTGGATTAAAAATGGTCTTAAAAACTACTGCATAGATATTCTAATTAAGTCCACATGCATGGATAATAAGAAGGGGTTGTTTCTCTTCAATTTTGAGTTTTGTTGGCCCTTTTTTGTGGGTCAAGACCTTTTCACCAAAGAGATTTTGCACAAATAGCCCAAAAAAGGTTTGATATGCTTCTTCAAGACTTTTGGCCCTCAATCTAGTAATTGAACCAATTGACATATTCAGGTGCTCATCTCCAGTGGCCCCATGTTGTCCTATGTCACGGTTTTGGTGATAACTAGTCAAATCCACACCAACTCCTCCATCCTCAAAAAGATTCATCCTCGAATCTTAATCCATGCCAAAAGGAGAAAGATCGGATACATTAAAAGTGGCAGACACCTGATACTCACCTGACAAGTCAATCTTGTATCCATTATCACCAACTCGCTCCAACATTTGGAATGGATGGCTCTTCTAGGATCCAATTTGGACTTCCTTTGGTTAGAAAATCATTCTTTCCTTAAATGCACCCAAACCCAATCACCAGAATAGCACTTATTGTCTCCCCTTGTTGGCCTTTTGAGTATACAAATGATTCTTCTTTTCAATTTTTTGTCGTGTCTTCTCGTGCGAAGCTTTAACCAATTCTACCTTCTTCCTTCCATCTAAGCAAAAAATCTCATTCATAGGTAAATGCATCAAATCTAAGACAGTTAAAGGATTAAAGTCATACACAATCTCAAATGGGAAAAATCTAGTGGACGAGTGTGCATATATGTTATAAGAAAACTTAATAAAAGGCAGACAATCCTCCTAAGTTTTCATATTTTTATCGAAAATGACACGCAACATAGCCCCTAATGTTCTATTGACCACTTGTGTTTGCCCATCAGTATGTGGGTGAAAAGTAGTAGAATAAAGCAATTATGTTCCTATTTTACTCCACAAGACTCTCCAAAAGTGACTTAAGAACTTCACATCTCAGTCAGACATGATAGTTTTTGGAACCCCATGTAACCAAACCACTTTCCTAAAAAAAGATCAGCAATGTTTGTTGCATCATTTGTTTTATGACATGCAATAAAATGAGTCATTTTGCTAAACCTATCCACAACAACAAATATGTTATCTCTACCCTTCCTAGTCTTTGGCAGACCTAACACAAAAAACCATAGAGATATCAGTCCATGGCTCATGAGGTATAGGTAAGGGTGTACACAATCCATGTGGCATAGACTTGGATTTAGCTTGTCTACAAGCAATACACAAATACACACATTCAACATCTCTGTGCAAATTAGGCTAATAAAAGTATTTAGACAACATCTCTAATGTTTATGCATACCAAAATGTCCCATCAATCCACCACTATGCGACTCATGTATAAGCAACTCTCTCATAGAGCAAATAGGTACACAATTGACTACCATGAAATAAAAACCCATCATGCCTATAAAATTTTTGAAATGCAGCATGCTCACACGTATTGAATATATTACCAAAATCAGCATCAGTTGCATACATCTCTTTTAATTGCTTAAATCCAATAAGTCTGAAACTGAGTGTAGTGATTAAGGCATACCTTATTGACAATGCATCAACAACCACATTATTTTTACCTTGCTTGTACTGTATCACAAATGGAAAGGTCTTGATAAACTCTACCCATTTATTGTGCCTTTGATTTAGTTCCCTTACCCCTTTTAGGTGCTTTAGAGACTCATGATTAGAATGAATCACAAACTCCTTTGGGAGTAGGTAATGCTACCAAACATCAAGTGCTCTCACCAAGGCAAAGAGTTCCTTGTCATACATGGAGTACTTTAATTAAGCTCCACTTAATTTTTCATTAAAGTATGCTATTGGTAATTTTTCTTGCATCAAAGCAGTACCTATACCAATCCCATAAGCATCACATTCAATTTCGAAAGTTTTCTCAAAATCAAGTAAACGCAAGATAGGAGCATAACATAATCGATCTTTTAAAGTCCTAAATGCAAGTTCCTATTCCTCCCCTCATTTAAATCTGACCTTCTTTTGGACTAATGTAGTCAAAGGAGCAGCAATAGTAGAGAATTCCTTAATAAATCGCCTGTAAAAACTAGCTAATCCATGAAATCTTCTCACTTTAGAAACAATCTTAGATGTTGGTCATTTTTGGATAGACTTCACCTTTTCAGAGTCTACCTCAACCCCTTTGGCACTCACAATAAATCCCAAGAAAATGACTTTCTCCATGCAAAAAGTGTAATTTTTTAAGTTGGCATACAACTGTTCTTTCCTCAACACTTCCAAAATAGTCCTAGCATGATTAACATGCTCTTCTAATGACTTGCTGTATGTAAGAATGTCATCAAAATACACAACAACAAACTTACCAAGAAAATCACACAAAATATGATTCATTATATTAGATAAGCCAAAAGGCATTACCATCCATTCATACAAACCAAATTTTGTTTTAAATGCTATTTTCCATTCATCATCAGGAAACATCATAATTTGGTGATATCCACTTTTCAAATCAATTTTAGTAAAAATACAAGCACCATGCAATTCTTCTAACATGTCATCTAATCTAGGAATGGGACGATACTTTACAATGATCTTATTGACAACTCTACAATCTACACACATTCTCCAAGTTCCATCCTTCTTGGGTAGCAAAAGTACTGGTACTGCACATGGGCTCTCCCTCACTTACCCCTTTTCGAACAATTCATCCGTTTGCCATTGAAGCTCTTTTATTTCCTTAGGGTTGTTTCTATAGGCTGACTGATTTTAAATAGTTGCTCTAGGCACAAAATCTATCTTATGCTCTATGCCTCTTAAAGGTGGCAGTCCCTTAGGCAATTCTTCAGGCATCACATCTTTAAATTGCTGTAATAGAAACACAAAACAATAGGCAAACTCAGATCAAGGTTAGTCATAAAAAACAAGCTCTTCTTGAACCTAATCAATATAAGTGATTTACTACCTAGATAAGCACTCTTAAGTTCTCTTTGTTTTGTATAGAAACAACTCTTGTTTTCACTCTTTTCTTCGCGTCTCAAATTCTTCTCTCCTACACATCCCACTTTCTTTTCCTCACTTGTACAGTCACTCACCATTAGGCCACAATTTTTTTTTCTTTTTTTGGCCTCTTTTTTCTCTTTTCTTTTGGTTTCCTCACTACCCGAATCCCCATTTACAAATTGCATTATTTTTAATTGGTCTTCGTACACCTCTTTTGGAGATAAAGGTGCTAAGGTAATCGACTTCCCTTTCATACTAAACGAATACCAATTTCTGTACCCATTATGCCTAACTTTTCTATCAAATTGCCATGGGCTCCCTAATAACAAGTGACCCGCTTGCATAGGTACCACATTGCATCCAATCTCATCAATATACCTTCCAATAGAAATGGGCACTACAACCTGTTTAGTGACCTTAACATCCCCACTATCATTTAGCCATTGTAGCCTATACAGTTTAAGGTGTTTTTCACACTTTAGACCCAATTTATTAACCAAGGTTTTGTACAATTACTCCCATCTATAATCAAGCTATAAACCTTCCCACTCACTAAACACCTAGTGTGAAAGATGTTCTCTCTTTGTTCCAAACTCTTCTCCTTAAAATGAACATTAAGAGCACACCTAACTGCTAAAAATTCACCACATACAACATATTCAACATCATCATCATTACAATCTTCTGAACTAGGCATCGAGTCATTATCAGATTTTGATTCAGATTCAATCTCCCCATTCTCCCTAACAAACATAACTTTCTTATTTGGACATTGTGAAGCAATATGCCCCACCCCTAAGCATTTAAACATTTAATGTTCTTTTATTTATCATAATAAATTTGAGTCATTAGTACCTTTATTGTAGGATGTGGTACATTTGCCTTTATTGGACTCCACTCTTTTTTCCTTGGAATCCATACACTTTTCCTTGCTTTTCTCTTCCTTCTTTGCCCATTTGGAAGTCCAGTTAGGACTATAGTTAAAGGTGTTCTTTGATACCATTTTTTGTATAAGCTGCCTCTCCACCTTCATTGCCATATTCACCATTTCTTCAAGCTCCATATAGTGATGTAGCTCTACTATATTAGTTATATCCCTATTCAATCCTACTAAGACCGCACCATAGTTGCCTCCCGATCCTTCTCAATGTTAGCTCTAATCATGGAAATCTCCATTTCCTTATGGTAGTCCTCAACGGACATAGATCCTTGTGTGAGTCTATGCAATTTATGGTGTAATTCCTTATAATAGTAAGAAGGCACAAATCTCTTTCTCATGACAGCTTTCATCTCACCCCAAGTTTCAATAGGCCTCTCACCATTCCTCCTCCTAGAAACAAGTAGTTGATCCCACCATACCAATGCATAGTCCATGAATTCCACTATTACAAGCTTCACCTTCTTCTCTTCTGATAGTTGACACTCAAAAATAAGTTCCACATTTCTCTCCCACTCCAAGTAGGTTTCAACATCATTCCTACCCTTAAATGGAGGTATCTTCATTTTTATGGAGTTGATACTACTATCTCTCCTTTCTTGTTTATCCTCTCTCCTCGGCCTATCTCTGATGGAATTAACATCTACCTCTTCTCCCACGCCAATCTCATTATTTTCATCCTCATCTTGTGTTTGTTGCCTAGCTCTCCCTTGCCTTCTATGTGTAGCGTTCAATTGTTGTGATTGCCTCACCACCTCAATCTCATCCTTCACATTATTCAAGTCTCGGTCATACTTAGCAAGCTGCATTTGCATAGCTTTCAACATGTAAACTATCTCATTCATGTTCATCTCACAACCTTTTCTCCCTTCCCTAGACATGATGTATAGGTTACAAGTAAATGTTAGTATAATAAAACAATTTTCCTCACAACATTCCCTTACATGTTTCACTCAAAAGAAGTAACACTCTCCTCGTGTTTCACTCACAAATGGCTTTTACCCTCCTTTTAGTCTCACATTCACAAGCCTTTTACCATTCTACTCCCTTCTTAGGGTTGCACTTCATAATTGACACAACTCAAATAAGGTACCAGAAAGTATCAATTTATAAAGTATTACAATGAAAAGCCTATCAACAGAAAAGGTAGCACAAAACCAAGACTAGAAGCAAAGTAATGCTCAAATTCAAAGAAAAAAATAGCATACTGATGAAGAAAGTGTGTGGCTAAAATTTTGTCTATATATATTTTTTAAATGTTGAGTACACAAATTGCAAAAATGTAACTCAAATAATGTATCTGGAGGAAAAAAGTACAGCAAGCAAGAAGAACAAATTAAACATAAGAGTACAAAGAATTAGACAAGATAGTAAATAGGTAAAGAATTCAATAATTCCCAAATGGAACCCGAACTACCTGAAGAAGTACTCAAACTGACTCTAAATTATGCCAACTTCACACTAATATATGCAAATACAAATTCACCACTCAAATTCACAATTTGAAAGTATAAATCCACAAACCCCAAATTTGACCAAATGAAATCAAGTGTTGAACATATGTTGTAACTAAAGATAAATTGTAACACCACATCTTATGCAATTAAGTATAACCTATCTCTGTATTAAGTAATCACACATAGCAGACTGAAAAGACAAAATACCTTGTTAACATTGGTAGTAAATTTTTTTCATATCCTGTAATATCATTCAAAGACTTTCCAAGTCAACTTTGAGGCTTTCGCCACAATACGATATATCACATATATTAAAACATAAACTTTGCACATAAGTATCTACGAGTTGCTTTCATTTATACATTTTTAAAACCCATTCCAAAATGACTATACATATTCAAACATGTAAATACAAAATGTAGATGACATATTTTCATGCTCGTGTGGAATGTAAGGAGAGAGAGTGATGAGTCTCGACCAGTGACCTATGTTTCATGTCTTCTATACACTACTCAAAATGAGCTATCACTTTTCTTTACCTGAAAAATGATGCAAATTGATGAGTTGCAGCTCAGTGAGAATAACCATCAAATGAGCTCTAAAGTACCGAATAACTCATAGTAATAAATCACAAATCCAATACATACCATGTATTCCATTCCATTCATCAGTATCATATAAATATCAATAAATTTGAAACATATAATCATTACTCTTTACGTATGCAAATATTTTCTTATTTCATTTTGTTGTGACCAAGTTAAATAGACATTGCCCCGGGTTTCCATGTGAACATTTGCATTTGCTAGCCAGTTTGATCATTTGTTTCATTTGCACATTTGTTGGGCCATAGGCCTCTTCTTTTGCTTTACAATATCGATTAACTAGTCACAATGCCTTTTAAGTCCATATGTATATGTACTTGTACTTAAGCATTCATCAACCATTGCATCTTATCACATATAACATACATGTACCGCATATATGTCTTATATATCACGCATATACCTCGCATATACTATACTATACATATACCTTGTATATATATCACATATGTCAAACATATACCTCAAATATATCACAAGTATACCACTTATGTGTACCACAATGTCACAAATTATCCATCATCATAATATCAAGGGAAAATCATGACAATCATATGAATCACATAGCAAGCAACATTCATATGCACTAAAAAATTCAATCGATAATTAGACTCACTTTTCTCCTTTGATTCCGACCTCTAACTTATTGTCTATCCACTCCTTGTGGGTCTCCAATATGTTGTGAACCTAACATGAAAACATAATCGATTAACTCATTATTAGGGAGACTTAATGTGGCTTAAACAAATTAATATGTATTGTTCATATCAATAGTTAAGATTTTTCCTATGAGGCATTGTGATCTTATGGGACTATCTAGCCTATAAATTTTTATATACTTGACCAATTTATCTAATTGTTATTCCTAATTAAAATTAATATATAATTATATAATATATTAAAATTTCAGATCAATTGGATCATTGTACAAGTTTTGGTGTAATTTCTAAATGTGTTCTGTTTTCTGCCCTTTGGCAGTTTCAGGGTACCAAATTTGGTTTATCATAACTTATAATATATAAGTCATATATATGGGTTCAAAAGGAACATTTTTCATGTTTACAACTTTTATCAATTATATCTCTAAAGTCTTCAAATTATAAGAAACATTTCACTGGTCCAGAATAAAATTGGCTTCCGGACCAGTATGACTTACAAAGGCCATAACTTAGTCTATATATAACATATTAAGCTGAAATTAGAACTCAAATTTAGATAAGACATATATTTATAACTTTGATAATTTGTTAATTTACATAATATGTCTCTAAGAAGCTCAAATTAGACAAACAATTTGCTGGATCTGCCCAGGGCACTAAGCAGGCAGTTCAAACCATGGAGCAGTCATGTTTCCAATCACCATAACTCAAAATATACAAAACATATAAACCTGAATTTTGGTATACAGATACATAACATATATATATACAACTTTTATGTTTTGAGATACTTCAAATAATGGCTTTAACATATTCAAAACCAAATAACACAGTAGCTATCTTGGCTAGGGTTCACACCCTGACCAGTTTCAGCAGGAAGACGATATCTCTTTCTATACATGAAATCTTGAAAAAATTTTATATATCCATAAATCTAAGACATAAAGGAACAACTTTTGTCTTTTAAACTTTTCCAGAATCAATTTCTATTGATATCAAAATCGGGGTGAAAGTCAATGCCTATTAATGAACCTTAGCTACTCAAATCAATCTTATAGCAATAAGAATTGATTACTTACCAAGAAAAAACTTGCAAGTGATCAATTTGTCTCAAACAATAAGTGAAAAATTGAAGAATTGAGGTCTTGAATGGAGGAAGATGAAGAAGAAAATGGGATGGAGTGAGGAGGCAAAAATGGGGGAGGAAGATAAAACTAACTTTTTTGTTTTTGTCTTTTTACCTTTTTCTCTTTTGTTTCATTTTCATTTTATTTTATCTATATTATTATTATTATTATTATTATTATTTGCATATATTTATAATTTCACTAATCCATATAATAATACAACTTAATCATTTTGCCCAATTTAACTAAATTAACATTGTAAATATTTACTAATCTTATTCTAGTCATTTTACTTACTTTAATTTAGTCACCTTATTTAATTTATTTCTAATACTTTTTAATCCTCATTTAGGTTAAAAGTACACACGTGCAATTTGATACAATTACCAAATACTAGGACACGTAACTAGTGCGTGTCATGAACTTGTTTCTAAGAAAATATGTATGAAATGCACGTGTTCAATGGATTATATGGAAGATACATATGTTCAAATAAAATGCATGTGGGGAAGGTCGAGGATATTACAATTCTCTCATTCTTTTAAAAATTTCGTCCTCAAAATTTAATACCTGGAAATTGGTGTGAATATTGCTTTTTGATATTCTCTTCCGTTTCCCATGTTGCCTTTTCTTGTAAATGGTTATGCCATAATACCTTAACCAAAGGTATTTCTCGATTTTTTGGCTGTTTAGTCTTGTATCCAATGATTTCTATTGACTCCTCAACATAACTGATGTCCTCCACAATCTCAATGGCTTGATCTTTAAGTACATGTGTATGATCTGACCTGTATCTTCTAAGCATGCTCACATGAAACACATTATGAATCTGAGCCATCTCTGGTGGTAACGTCAATCTGTATGCCAGTGTTACCTTCTCAAGAATTTCATAAGGCCCTATGTACCTTGGGCTCAATTTACCCTTCTTGCCAAATCGGATTATCCCTTTCCATGGAGATACATGAAGAAATACCTTTTCACCTAACTCATATTCCATCTCCCTTCTATATTGATCAGCATAACTTTTCTGTCTGTCTTGTGCTGCCTTTAGCTTATTCTTGACAATTTTGATTTTATCCACTGTATCTTGTACTATCTTTGGCCCTTCTAATGCACATGCACCTTCTTCATCCCATATGATAGAGCTTCGGCAGTTTCTGCCATACAATGCCTTATATGGTGCCATTTAGATACTGCTATGATACTGGCTGTTGTAAGTAAATTCAATCAATGCTATATATTCATCCCAAGCACCTCTGAATTCCATAGAACATGCCCTAAGCATTTCTTCTAATGTTTGTATAGTCCTTTCAGATTGTCCATCAGTCTGCGGGTGGAATGCAGTGCTGAAGTTCAATTTTGTTCCCAATGCATCTTGTAAACTCACCTAAAAATGTGAAGTAAACCGTGGATCTCTATCAGACACAATGGATACTGGAATGTCATGCAATCTGACTATCTCATTCACATATAATTTTGCCAAACTCTCGAGTGTACAACCCCATATGATAGGTAGAAAATGTGCTGACTTGGTTAATTTGTCAACAATTACCCATACTGCATCATTTTTCCGTGGGGTTCTTGGCAATCCATAAACAAAATCCATCATTATTCTTTTCCATTTCCATTCTGGTATTGGCAATGGATGTAGTTTTCCAACTGGTGCCTGATGTTCAATTTTAATCTGCTGACATGTCAAGCATTTGGAAACATATTATGCTATGTCTTTCTTCATTTTTGGCCACCAATAATGAGGCCTTAAACTGTGAAACATCTTTGTCATCCCTGGGTATATTACATAAGGTGCATTGTGTGCATCTTCCATTATTTCCTGACGCAAGTTCTCAGTATTTGGAACACATATGCGTGAATTTAACATATGTGCATCATTCTTCAAATGAAACTCTGTATTATTTACCTGCCTTACCACATCAATTTTCTCACATAATTGAGGATCTTTGTTTTATGCTTCTTTAATTCTCTCCTTTAGTATAGGTCTGACTTGAAGAGTTGCAATCAATGATCCTCTATCAGACATATTTAATTCAACATTCATATATCGTAATTGAATCAAATATGAAAAAGAGGATGTTTGCAAATGAGATACACTGCTACTAACGTTCCTACTCAATGCATCTGCTACTACATTGGCTTTCCCTAGATGGTATTCAATTGTACAGTCATAATCTTTCAATAGCTCTAACCACCATCTCTGCTGATGCGAACCAAGACAACAAAAATGATCTTACATGCCATGGAGGAGATGGGTTAGTGATGCCACTTGGTCCAATCATAAGATCAAGTAGAAACAAGCTCAAGGCAGCCTTGCAAATGTATATTCAGAGCTTAGTGACAAGAGATATCAAGGAAGAGGCTTGGGTCAGGCTTGAAGAGATGGAATCAGTTGGTGATCCAAAGCTTGTGACACTCATTGGGGCATGTGATGGTGAAGACAACTAGCCTAATGGGCTAGAGAAGAAGTCTATATTACAAGGTTCAACTCATGTGCAATATGCTATGTTAAGGTGGACTTATGTTATGTCATGGTTGGGCCTAAGATTAATTTTAGTGGGCTGTTTTATTTTAATTATTGGAATGTAATTTCATTTAAAGACACATGATCAGCCTTATTTTAACTTGTCTTAAGTGTGTAGGCCTTATAAAATTAAGCCCATTCGTTTGTCCTTATAAAATTAAGCCCATTCGTTATGCCTTTTGGTCTAACCAACGCCCCTAGCACTTTTATGAGATTGATGAATCATGTTTTGCGTCAATTCATTGGAAAATTTGTTGCTGTTTATTTTGATGATATTTTGATTTATAGTAAATCTGTTGATGAGCATGTACATCATCTTAGGGCTGTTTTGGATACACTTAGGAGAGAAGAATTGTATGCTAAACTTAAAAAGTGCACATTTTGCATGAATAGAGTTATATTCTTAGGGTATGTGGTGAGTGCCAATGAAATTGAGGTTGATGAGGAGAAGATAAGGGCTATCCAAGAATGGCCAACCCCTAGGAATGTGAGTGATGTTAGGAGCTTTCATGGCCTTGCTAGCTTTTACAGGAGGTTTGTAAAGGATTTTAGTGTCATTGCTGCTCCTTTAACTGAAATCATTAAAAAAGATGTGGGGTTTAAGTGGGGCGAGGCGCAAGAACTTGCATTTAATACTTTGAAAGATAAACTTTGTTATGCACCTATTTTGAGTTTGTCTGATTTTAATTCTACTTTTGAAATTGAATGTGATGCCTCCGGGATATGTATTGGTGCTGTTTTGATGCAGGGTAGGCGTCCAATTGCTTTCTTTAGTGAAAAGTTGAGTGGTGCACAACTCAATTATTCCACGTATGACAAGGAGTTGTATGCATTGGTGAGGGCTTTGGAGACTTGGCAGCATTATCTTTGGCCTAAAGAGTTTGTGATTCATAGTGATCATGAGTCTTTAAAGCATCTCAAGGGTCAAGGTAAGTTGAACAAACAACATGCCAAATGGTTGGAGTTCATTGAGACCTTTCCTTATGTGATTCAATACAAACAAGGTAAAGAAAATGTGGTTGCTGATGCATTATCTAGAAGATATACTCTTATTGCTACTTTGAGTTCTCGATTGATGGGATTTGAATATATAAGGGAATTGTATGCTTCTGATTCTGATTTTTCAAATGTCTATAATGCATGTGAACAATCTGCATTTCAAAGGTTTTATAGGCATGATGGTTATTTATTTAGAGAAAATAAACTTTGTATGCCTAATTGTTCAATGCGTGAGTTGCTTGTGCATGAGGCTCCTAATGGTGGTTTGATGGGTCATTTTAGTATTGTTAAGACACTTGACATCTTGCATGAGCATTTTTATTGGCCTAATATGAAGAAAGATGTTGAGAAAATTTGCTCTAGGTGTATTGCATGTAAGCAAGCCAAGTCAAGAATTCAACCTCATGGGTTGTATACTCCTTTACCCATCCCTAGTCAGCCCTGGATTGACACTTCTATGGATTTTGTTTTGGGACTGCCCAGGACTAAAAGGGGAAGAGATAGCATTTTTGTTGTAGTTGATAGGTTTAGCAAGATGACACATTTTATCGCTTGCCATAAAACTGATGACGCTACACATATTTCTGATTTCTTCTTTAAGGATGTTGTGTGTTTGCATGGTGTTCCTAAAACTATTGTTTCTGATAGAGATTCTAAGTTTTTGAGTCATTTTTGGCGTGTGTTGTGGGGAAAGTTGGGAACAAAGTTGCTATTTTCTACTACTTGTCATCCTCAAACAGATGGTCAAACTGAAGTGGTAAATAGAACTTTAGGATCATCATTACGTGCTGTTGTTGGAAAGAATTTGAAAACTTGGGAAGATTGTTTTCCATTAGTAGAATTTGCATATAATAGAAGCATTCATTCATCAACAGGTTATTCTCCATTTGAAATTGTCTATGGTTTTAATCCGCTAACCCCTTTGGATTTGTTGCCTATACCTGTGAATGATATTTCTAACTTAGATGGGCAAAAGAAGGCAGATTTGGTTAAGTCCATACATGAGAAGGCAAAACAGCACATTGAGTTAAAGAACAAAAGTTATGCACAAAAAGCCAACCAATGACGTAAAGTTGTGAAATTTGAACCTGGAGATTGGGTATGGGTGCATTTTAGGAAAGAGAGATTTCCTAACCAAAGGAAATCCAAGTTGGATCCAAGACACGATGGACCTTTTCAAGTGGTTGAGAGGATCAATGACAATGCCTATAAGATTGACTTGCCTGGTGAGTATGGTGTTTCAGCAACTTTCAATGTTGCTGACCTTTCTCCTTTTGATAATGCAGGTGGTGATTCTAGGACGAATCCTTTTGTGGAGGGAGGGAATGATGCGAACCAAGACAACAAAAATGATCTTACATGCCATGGAGGAGATGGGTTAGTGATGCCACTTGGTCCAATCATAAGATCAAGTAGAAACAAGCTCAAGGCAGCCTTGCAAATGTATATTCAGAGCTTAGTGACAAGAGATATCAAGGAAGAGGCTTGGGTCAGACTTGAAGAGATGGAATCAGTTGGCGATCCAAAGCTTGTGACACTCATTGGGGCATGTGATGGTGAAGACAACTAGCCTAATGGGCTAGAGAAGAAGTCTATATTACAAGGTTCAACTCATGTGCAGTATGCTATGTTAAGGTGGACTTATGTTATGTCATGGTTGGGCCTAAGATTAATTTTAGTGGGCTGTTTTATTTTAATTATTGGAATGTAGTTTTATTTAAAGACACATGATCAACCTTATTTTAACTTGTCTTAAGTGTGTAGGCCTTATAAAATTAAGCCCATTCGTTTGTCCTTAAGTCATTAGGTCAGATTGGTTTGTAGAGGTATAAATACCTCCTTATGCGTGTAAGACAATGAGATTGGTGATTTAAGATCAAAATTGCTGTGTTCTTGAGTGTTCTTCAATTGGGAGGTGTGATCTCCATTGATATACCAAGGATTGTTTTTACTTATCAGGTTGGTAATTAATTTGTGACGTGAATCCAATTCTCTCTTCATACTCTTTGTTACCAATTCCTTGCTGTTTTGGGGGTGAAGAGTCTAATCTTGCAATTGTTTAAAACTTAAGATTTGTATCAAATTGATTTGGAGGTTGTCTAGACTTAGATTCTAGGTGGTTGCTGCATCATCTGCCTCATATTTAATTCTTTTTGTGTCAGCAAATGGGGCGCGCTCTACCACTGAGCTAATAGCCCGTCGTGCAGGCCTCTCGCCGGGGGCCCGCTATGAGAATTCTTTGGGACAAAATATTAAATCCCAAACTTTTATGGTTTGTGAAGATTTGGAATGTCTCACCATACAGATAATGCCTCCAAATCTTCAATGCAAATACAACTACAGCCAGTTCTAAATTGTGCATTGGATATGAGATCTCATGTGGTCTCAACTGTCTGGATGCATAAGCTATCACCTTAACATGTTGCATCAATACACATCCCAAGCCTTGGTGAGAAGTATCACTATATACCGTAAATCCACCTGTACCCATAGGAATAGCACTGGTGCTGAGGTTAACCTCTGTTTTAGCTCCTCAAAACTCCTTTGGCATTCTTAAGACCATTCAAAAGACACATTCTTTCTAAGTAATTTAGTCAAAGGGTCAGCAATTAAGGAGAATCCATCAACAAATCTGCGATAGTATCCAGGTAAATCCAGAAAACTACGCATTTCTGAAATATTTTTACGAGCTTCCTAATTTACCATGACCTCTATTTTCTTTGGGTCAACCTCTATGCCCTTACCCAACACCACATGTCCAAGAAACACCAAATGATCTAACCAGAATTCACATTTACTCAATTTGGCATATAATTGTTTTCTCCTTCAAAGTTTGCAACACAATTTTTAAATATTGTTCATGTTCTCCCCTATTCTTTGAGTACACCAATATGTCATCAATAAATACTATCACAAACCTATCCAGATATGGTTGAAACACCTTATTCATTAAAGCCATAAATGCAGTTGGAGCATTAGTCAACCCAAATGGCATTACTAAAAATTCATAATATCCATACCTTGTTCAAAAGACAGTCTTTGGAACATCCGCTTTTGCTACCTTCAGCTGGTAATAGCCTGATTTCAAATCAATCTTAGAGAATATTTGGGCTCCTTACAACTGGTCAAACAAATGATTTATTCTGGGCAACAAATATTTGTTCTTCACTGTCATTATGCCATCTTTCTTTTTAACAAATAATACTGGAGCTCCCTATGGCGATACACTAGGCCTAATATACCATTTGTCAAGTAACTCCTACAATTGGGCCTTCAGTTCTTTCAACTCAACTGGGGCCATTTTGTAGGGTGACCTTGATATTGGTGTTGTTCTTGGTACTAGTTCAATAGTGAATTCTATCTCTCTATCTGGTGGTAAACCAGGTAGATCATTTGGGAATACATCAGAAAATTGCCTTACCACTGGTATATTTTCAAGCAAGCTATCAATGGTTCTAGTATCAATCACATATGCCAAATATGCTTCATATCCCCCTTTGATCATTCGAAATGCCTTTACAGCTGAGACTAGGCATGTAGGTACAAGTTTTCTTTCACCTAGAAATACTACCCTTGGTTGGTTTGGTGATTCCAAAATTACTTCTTTAGTAAAGCAATTCACTATTGCATGATATCTATGATGTATGCACGGGAATCATATATGAAGGAAATGAATTACAATCTTTTGTCAATGGAGAGGAGCAATCTTATATCATTAAAATGGGCCTAAAAGGAGTTCAAAAGCCTTTTCATTCCAAGTCATAGAAGACAGCATTGGAGCATTGGTTGCTATATTGGGCCAAAAATCCACAATCAAGCTTATGGGTTAATACCACAGAAAGTGAACCTAAAGTGAAGATCAAGGGAGTCTTTCATGAAGATTGAATTCAAATGGGCTAAACCAGACAAAGTCCATAAAACCTTGAAGATTACAAGTCATGTGCAAATCATGTGCTAGGAGTCATGTGCCAAACATGTGCAAGACATGTGTCATCCATGTGCCAGACATCATGTGCCAACCATGTGCTCAAGAACATGTGACATACATGTGCCTAGTTATGGGATTTGGGCTTAACTTATAATTGGGCTTAATTATGTATGTGGGCTGTCTATTTTAATTACCTTAGGTTTTGATTAGTGATAGACATGTGGGCCAAAGAAATAAAGCCCAACCCGCCACTTTTATTATTTTAGAAGGATTTAATTAGTGTCCTAATTCAAGTAGGACTCTACCTTTTTAGAATATGAGTTAGAATACGACTGTACTTTTAGGAGTTGAGTTAGAATATGATTTAGTTATCCTTTACCATAAAGGATACTCATATAGGGTTCTTGTACAAGACATCAATGAATGAATGAATAAATAAAAATGAATTTGAGTGTTTTTCTTTAAAGTGAGGCAGATTTGCTTCTCTTTATTACCTTTAGGAATTAGTTACTTATCAAGTAATATTGTGTGTGGCGTGGCTATTCTTAATAAACCATATAATCTTGGTTCTTTGCTATATTGGTTAGCTTTGGGTCGGATTCAATCTATGATCACTATAGCTTAAGGTTTGTTTACCTTGTCTTGTTGAGGGGTTTCAAGGCACGGTCTTTGAGGTTCCACATCAGTCTAGTTAACCAGTCCATTTCCAGTATCACATCAAATTTATATATTGGCAATAAAATCAGATCAACTATTAACTTAGCTCTATCAATGCATATCAAGCAATTACGACGTACATTATTCATAACTACTATTGTTCACAATGGAGTACTCATATTTATGTTAATCCCCAAAGGCTCATGCTTTTGATGCATTTTAGATGCCATATGCAATGATATAAATGAATGAGTGGAGCCTGGGTCAATCAATGCATATGCTAACATATCATAAATGTAAATATTACCGGTAACTACTTCGGGAGCATCAATTGGCTCCTGTCTAGTGATAGAAAATACCTTGGCCTGAGTAGGGGGTCTAGAACTCTGACCTTCAGATCTGGTCACTCCTCTGCCCATTGTACCAGTCCTTCCCCTGCCTCTTCCTCTGCCCTGTGTCCCACTAGTAGGGTAGACCCTCGGTGCCTCAACTGTAGTATCAGATACTCCTCTACCTCTACTAGTCTCTGCTAGTTTGGTTTTTTTCAGACAGTCTTTATACATGTGCTCCATTGATCCACAAAAATAACATGCTCCTGTGAGCCTTCTACATTCTCCCGTATACTATCTACCACAATGAGTACATGTGGGCCTCTAATCAATATATTGGCTCTGCTCTCTGCCTGGGTAAAAAGAAGTCATAACACGACCTCTGATGTATGCACGGGAACCATAATTGAAGAATATGAACGACAATCTTTTTTCAATGGAGTGGAGCAATATTATATCATTGAAATGAGCCTTAAAGGAGTTCAAAAGTCTTTTCATATGATCCAATTCAATGTGGGGCGTGTTCCAAGTCATAGAAGGAAGCATTGGAGCATTCGTTGCTATATTGGGCCTAAAATTCACAATCAAGCTTATGGGCCAATAATACATAAAGGCAAGCCTAAGGTGAAGATAAAAAGGAGCCTTTCATGAAGATTAAATTCAAATGGGCTAAGCAAGGCAAAGTCCATAAACCTTGAAGATTACAAGTCATGTGCAAGTCATGTGCAAATCATGTGCTAGGAGTCCTATGCCAAACATGTGCAAGACATGTGCCATCCATGTGGAAGACATCATGTGCCAACCATGTGCTCAAGATCATGTGCTATGCATGTGCCTACTTATGTGATTTGGGGCTTAACTTGTAATTGGGCTTAATTATGTATGTGGACTGCCTAATTTAAATTGCCTTAGACTTTAATTAGTGATAGACATGTGGGCCAAAGAAATAAAGCCCAACCCACCACTTGTCTTATTTTAGAAGGATTTAATTAGTGTCCTAATCCAAGTAGGACTCTACTTTTTAGAATTTGAGTTAGAATATGGCTGTACATTTAGGAGTTGAGTTAGAATAGGATTTAGTTATCCTTTACCATAAAGGATTCAAAGACTTAGGGCTATAAATACTCATCTAGGCTTCTTTTACAAGATATCAATGAATAAAAACGAATTTGAGTGTTTTTCTTTAAAGTGAGGCAGATTTGCATCTCTTTGTTACCTTTAGGAATTAGTTACTTATCAAGTGATATTGCTTGTGGCGTGGCTATTCTTATTAAATCTTATAATCTTGGTTCTTTGCTACATTGGTTAGCTTTGGGTCAGATTCAATCTATGATCACCATAGCTTAAGGTTTGTTTACCTTCTCTTGTTGAGGGGTTTCAAGGCACGGTCTTTGGGGTTCCGCATCAGTTTGGTATCAGAGCTTTTGGTTAGGTAATCATTATCTATCCTTTAAAATTACTTTCTAGTTGTTAATTTATTTAGATTTAAATTCTGTCATTGGAGGTACCTTAGGAAAAATTTCAGCCATAAAGAAGTAAAATTGCAAGTTTGGATTTCTTTTCTATTCATGATATGTTTGAGGTTTATTAAGCATTAGTTTAGTGTTATTTGATAAAAAAAAAAACAAAAAAAAACAAAAAAAAAAGGAAAAAGAAAAAAAATCAGAATTTCGAATTTAGCACTAAAATTGTGAATTTGTGCTATTTTGAGCCTCAAGTTGAAATCTTGTGATTATTGATTGCTGGAATTATTTTTTTATCATCATAAACTACAACCATCCAACTTAAATAATTGGTTTTGAGGTTGAAAAGTACAACTTTTGAATTCAGATACTTTAGTGATCATATTGAGAATTGATTTGATCTTGAGGAATTGAGCTTATCTATTAAATACACCTTGAGTTCTTGCTAGGTGGTGATAAATTAAGGTCGAATGCGGTTTAATTAAGGGACAATCGGCTACTTACTAGGAGGAAACCGATTCTGAATTTTTTTCAATATTGTCTAATTCTTTATGCTCTTAAGTTTTCATTCTTTTAATTCTGTCCTTTTGCATCTAATTACCTTAGTTAAGTCTAATTTGCATTCTTAGATTTAATTTGAACAAAAATCAGTAGCATACACCTATTTAAATTCGTGTATAGCTTTAATTATAAATTTCTTTCACATCAGTTTGCTTCTAGACATTGTTCCATTCATTCTTGTTAGGGTTCATTGTTAATTCTTAGCATAGATCACTCGCATATTGTTTGTTTTTGTTTCTGGTTCTTACTTGTAATTTTGAGATTCAAATTTTGAGTGGTAAAAGGCAAGAGTGGTGAGCTTAAAAGAGGGTAAAAGCCATTATTTGTGTGAAACACGAGTGGTATATAGTCTGTTTTGAGAGAAACACGTGAGAGTGTGATTGTGAGGTCCTTTTACTTCATTATTACTTTCTTGAATTACTAACCATGTCTAAGGGAAGTATGAGGAGCAGTAGTGGACATGTGGAACATGGTGATTATGTGCCAACGGATGTTGTTCAATCTTACATTCAAATATTGGAGGTAAAGATTTGAAAAATTATAGACAAGATGGAGAGACAAAATCAGCAAATTGATGATTTGAGGCAGCAAAGTATCTTTGACACAAGAAGATCAAGAGAGGGGTCTCAACCTCAAAGCATTAGGAGGTTTCTATCTCATGAAGAAAAAGAGTATTTTGAACATTATGATAATGCTAGACAAAGAAGAGAAAGAAAGAAAGACAAAGCATCTTTGGTGAGTGCCTTTCAAAAAGAAATGGACAAAATGCGTGCGAGGATTGATAGGTGGGGGCATGAAGAGAAAGAGAATGAAATGAAGAATCCTTATCCAAGAAGGTGTAAAATTCAAAATTCAAATTTTTATTATGAATTTGATTTTGTTCCTAAGTTTGAAATGGTGGATGATGGTAAAAATCAAATTCATGAGGATATTAATGATGCTCATACTAGTGAAATTGAAATTGTAGGTGAGAGTATTGATTCTATATCACTAGAAGAAGTTAACGGTGTTAGTGTTATTGAGAGTATTGCAATTGAGAGTGAAAACATCATTCAAAATGAATTTATGGCTAATGATAGTGAATCCATGGAGGTAAGTAATGAACATGACTTGGATGAGCTTGAGGGAGTAACGGTGAATGAAATTGAGATGAAGGAAAGGGCTGTTTATGGAGAAGCTAAAGAGAGAATTGAGAGAGATGAGGTTTTGAGGGATGAAAGTGTTAGTAATGAGCAAAGAGGGAAAATAGTGAATTTGTGTGAAAAGGAGAAAGAGGTGAAAAGTGAATTTTTTACAAACAATTTTAATTATCCTTTGCTTCGTGTTGTGCATTTTTCTTTTGATGTAGGCAAAGATTCGAGGACGAATCTTCTTGAGGAAAGGGGGAATGATGTATGCACGGGAACCATAATTGAAGAATATGAACGACAATCTTTTTTCAATGGAGTGGAGCAATATTATATCATTGAAATGAGCCTTAAAGGAGTTCAAAAGTCTTTTCATATGATCCAATTCAATGTGGGGCGTGTTCCAAGTCATAGAAGGCAGCATTGGAGCATTCGTTGCTATATTGGGCCTAAAATTCACAATCAAGCTTATGGGCCAATAATACATAAAGGCAAGCCTAAGGTGAAGATAAAAAGGAGCCTTTCATGAAGATTAAATTCAAATGGGCTAAGCAAGGCAAAGTCCATAAACCTTGAAGATTACAAGTCATGTGCAAGTCATGTGCAAATCATGTGCTAGGAGTCCTATGCCAAACATGTGCAAGACATGTGCCATCCATGTGGAAGACATCATGTGCCAACCATGTGCTCAAGATCATGTGCTATGCATGTGCCTACTTATGTGATTTGGGGCTTAACTTGTAATTGGGCTTAATTATGTATGTGGACTGCCTAATTTAAATTGCCTTAGACTTTAATTAGTGATAGACATGTGGGCCAAAGAAATAAAGCCCAACCCACCACTTGTCTTATTTTAGAAGGATTTAATTAGTGTCCTAATCCAAGTAGGACTCTACTTTTTAGAATTTGAGTTAGAATATGGCTGTACATTTAGGAGTTGAGTTAGAATAGGATTTAGTTATCCTTTACCATAAAGGATTCAAAGACTTAGGGCTATAAATACTCATCTATGCTTCTTTTACAAGACATCAATGAATAAAAACGAATTTGAGTGTTTTTCTTTAAAGTGAGGCAGATTTGCATCTCTTTGTTACCTTTAGGAATTAGTTACTTATCAAGTGATATTGCTTGTGGCGTGGCTATTCTTATTAAATCTTATAATCTTGGTTCTTTGCTACATTGGTTAGCTTTGGGTCAGATTCAATCTATGATCACCATAGCTTAAGATTTGTTTACCTTGTCTTGTTGAGGGGTTTCAAGGCACGGTCTTTGGGGTTCCGCATCAACCTCTAGAGCTCGAGTATCCCCTTCTATTACCTGACTGTACTGGCATACATCTACCTCTCTTTCCCGACCTTTTGCTAGACTCACCAAAGAACTCACGTACTGCCCTTTTAATTTATTGTTCCCCAGCTTCTTTCATTAACCGTTCAGCTCTAATTGCGGCAGCTCTGAGTCTAGCATAACTATCAAGATCAATATTTATGATTCTGTTTCTGATCTCATATTTAAGGCCCTCTTCAAACTTCCTGCATTTGTCTCTTTCAGTAGAGACCATGAAGGTGGCATAGTGGAAAAATTTGTTGAACTGCACCTCATACTCAACAATGGACATGTTTCCCTGTTTCAGATTCAGGAATTCCTTTCTCTTCTTATATTTATATGCCTCAGACATGTAATTGTTCTGAAATTCCCGAAGAAAATCATTCTATGTCAGAACCGGTGGCTGTGCGTCACTGTCGGAGACTGTCTCCCACCATTCATAGGCATTGCCTTGAAGCAAAGATACTGCATAATCAAATTTCTCATATGGGATACATCTCATCATATTCAGTACCCTCTATGTCCTTTTCAGCCATGTCTCAGCTTCTGCTGGTTCTAATGTGCCATGTTTCCTCAGCTTGTCATAATGTCTTTCCTTGTACATTTTAGGACCATATGCTTCATGTTCTAGGTTTTCATGGGGTACTTCTGCATGAGATGACTGTGATGCATGTGCTGGAGCTCTAGCTTCTAGTGCTGGTTGATCTCTATGTAAATGAGGTGATGCCTCATGAGAATGCATTTCGGCCGGCCTCTTCCTCCTTGGTGAATAATTTCTTATGATGTCCCTAAAATATATATAAAATTATGTCACTACATCAAGTATTACCTATCCCTATATCAAGTAATCACACATAGCAGACTGGAAAGGAAAAATACCCTGTTAATATTGGTAGTAAATTTTTTTCATATCCTATAATATCATTTAAAGACTTTACAAGTCAACTTTTAGGCTTTCGCCATAATACGATATATCACATATATTAAAACATAAACTTTGTACATAAGTATCTACGAGTTGCTTTCATTTATACATTTTTAAAACCAATTCCAAAATGACTATACATATTCAAACACGTAAATACAAAATGCAGATGACACATTTTCATACTCGTGTGGAATGCAAGGAGAGAGAGTGATGAGGCTCGACCAGTGACCTGTGCTCCATGTCTTCTATACGCTACACAAAATGAGCTATCACTTTTCTTTACCTGAAAAATGATGCAAATTGATGTGTTACGGCTCGATGAGAATAACCATCAAATGAAATCTAAAGTTTCGAACAACTCATAGTAATAAATCACAAATCCAATACATACCATGTATTCCATTCCATTCATCAGTATCATATAAATATCAATAAAGTTGAAACATATAATCATTACTCTTTACGTACGCAAATGATTTGCTTATTTCATTTTGTTGTGACCAAGTTAAACAGACATTTCCTCGGATTTCCATGTAAACATTTGCATTTTATAACTAGCTTGATCATTTGTTTCATTTGCACATTTGTTGGGTCATATGCCTCTTTTTTTGCTTTACAATATCGATTAACTAGTCACAACGCCTTTTAAGTCCATATGCATATGTACTTGTACTTAAGCATTCATCAACCATTCATCTTATCATATATAACATACATGTACCGCATATATGCCTCATATGCTACGCATATACCTCACATATACTATACATATACCATGTATATATATCACATATGTCAAACATATACCTCAAATATATCACAAGTATACCACTTATGTGTACCATAATATCACAAATTATCCATCATCATATTATCAGGGGCAAATCATGACAATCATATGAATCACATAGCAATCAACATTCATATGCACTAAATAATTCAATCGATAATTAGAATCACCTTTCTCCTTCGATTCCGATCCCTAACTTATTGTCTATTCACTCCTTGTGGGTCTCCAATATGTTGTGAGCCTAATATGAAAACATAATCAATTAACTCATGATTAGGGAGACTTAATGTGGCTTAAACAAATTAATATGCATTGTTCATATCAATAGTTAAGATTTTTCCTATGAGGCAGTGTGACCTTATGGGACTGTTTAGCCTATAACGTTTTATATAATTGACCAATTAATATAATTATTGTTCCTAATTAAAATTAACATATAATTATCTAAAATATTAAAACTTCAGACCAATTGAATCATTGTAAAATTTTTGGTGGAATTTCTAAATATGTTTTGTTTCCTGCCCTGTTTTCTGCCATTTGGCAGTTTCAGGGTACCAAATTTGGTTTATCATAACTTATAATATATAAGTCATATTTCAATGTAACTTTACAGAGAATTATATGGGTTCAAATGGAACATTTTTCATGTTTACAACTTTTATCAATTATGTCTCTAAGGTCTTAAAATTATAAGAAACATTTCACTGGTCCAGAAACAAATTGGCTTCCAGACTAGTATGACTTACAAAGGCCATAACTTAGTCTATACATAACATATTAAGCTAAAATTATTACCTAAATTCAGATAAGACATATATTTATAACTTTTATGTTTGGATAATTTACATAATATATCTCTAAGGAGCTCAAATTAGACAAACAAGTTGCTGGATCTGCCCAGGGCACTAAGCAGGCAGTCCAAACCATGGTACAGTCATGGTTCGAATCACCTTAACTCAAAATATACAAAACATATGAATCTGAAATTTGGTATAAAAATACATAACTTTTAGGTTTTGAGATACTTCAAATAATGACTTTAACATATTCAAAACCAAATAACACAGTAGCTATCTTGGCCAGGGTTCACACCCTGACTAGTTTCAATAGAGAGAAGTGATGCAGCAACCACCTAGAATCTAAGTCTAGACAACCTCCAAATCAATTTGATACAAATCTTAAGTTTTAAACAATTGCAAGATTAGACTCTTCACCCCCAAAACAGCAAGGAATTGGTAACAAAGAGTATGAAGAGAATTGGATTCACGCCACAAATTAATTACCAACCTGATAAGTGAAAACAATCCTTGGTATATCAATGGAGATCACACCTCCCACTTGAAGAACACTCAAAAACACTGAAATTTTGATCTTAAATCACCAATCTGATTGTCTTACACGCATAAGGAGGTATTTATACCTCTACAAACCAAACCCTAGCTGCAAACATGAAGAAAAGACCACTCTGACCCTAATGACTTAAGGACAAACGAATGAGCTTAATTTTATAAGGCCTACACACTTAAGACAAGTTCAAATAAGGCTGATCATGTGTCTTTAAATGAAATTACATTCCAATAATTAAAATAAAACAGCCCACTAAAATTAATCTTAGGCCCAACCATGACATAACATAAGTCCACCTTAACATAGCATATTGCACATGAGTTGAACCTTGTAATATAGACTTCTTCTCTAGCCCACTAGGCTAGTTGTCTTCACCATCACATGCCCCAATGAGTGTCACAAGCTTTGGATCACAAACTGATTCCATCTCTTCAAGCCTGACCCAAGACTCTTCCTTGATATCTCTTGTCACTAAGCTCTGAATATACATTTGCAAGGCTGCCTTGAGCTTGTTTCTACTTGATCTTGTGATTGGACCACGTGGCATCACTAATCCATCTCCTCCATGGCATGTAAGATCATTTTTGTTGTCTTGGTTCGCATCATTCCCTCCCTCCACAAAAGGATTCGTCCTCGAATCACCACCTGCATTATCAAAAGGAGAAAGGTCAGCAACATTAAAAGTTGCTGAAACACCATACTCACCGGGCAAGTCAATCTTATAGGCATTGTCATTGATCCTCTCAACCACTTGAAAAGGTCCATCGCCTCTTGGATCCAACTTGGATTTCCTTTGGTTAGGAAATCTCTCTTTCCTAAAATGCACCCATACCCAATCTCCAGGTTCAAATTTCACAACTTTACGTCCTTGGTTGGCTTTTTGTGCATAACTTTTGTTCTTTAACTCAATGTGCTGTTTTGCCTTCTCATGTATGGACTTAACCAAATCTGCCTTCTTTTGCCCATCTAAGTTAGAAATATCATTCACAGGTATAGGCAACAAATCCAAAGGGGTTAGCGGATTAAAACCATAGACAATTTCAAATGGAGAATAACCTGTTGATGAATGAATGCTTCTATTATATGCAAATTCTACTAATGGCAAACAATCTTCCCAAGTTTTCAAATTCTTTCCAACAACAGCACGTAATAATGATCCTAAAGTTCTATTAACCACTTCAGTTTGACCATCTGTTTGAGGATGACAAGTAGTAGAAAATAGCAACTTTGTTCCCAACTTTCCCCACAACACACGCCAAAAATGACTCAAAAACTTAGAATCTCTATCAGAAACAATAGTTTTAGGAACACCATGCAATCGCACAACATCCTTAAAGAACAAATCAGAAATATGTGTAGCGTCATCAGTTTTATGGCAAGCGATGAAATGTGCCATCTTGCTAAACCTATCAACTACAACAAAAATGCTATCTCTTCCCCTTTTAGTCCTGGGCAGTCCCAACACAAAATCCATAGAAATGTCAATCCAGGGCTGACTAGGGATGGGTAAAGGAGTATACAACCCATGAGGTTGAATTCTTGACTTGGCTTGCTTACATGCAACACACCTAGAGCAAATTTTCTCAACATCTTTCTTCATATTAGGCCAATAAAAATGCTCATGCAAGATGTCAAGTGTCTTAGCAATACCAAAATGACCCATCAAACCACCATTATGAGCCTCACGCACAAGCAACTCACGCATGGAACAATTAGGCACACACAGTTTATTTTCTCTAAATAAATAGCCATCATGCCTATAAAACCTTTGAAATGCAGATTGTTCACATGCATTATAAACATTTGAAAAATCAGAATCAGAAGCATACAATTCCCTTATATATTCAAATCCCATCAATCGAGAACTCAAAGTAGTAATAAGGGTATATCTTCTAGATAATGCATCAGCAACCACGTTTTCCTTACCTTGTTTGTATTGAATCACATAAGGAAAGGTCTCAATGAACTCCAACCATTTGGCATGTCGTTTGTTCAACTTACCTTGACCCTTGAGATGCTTTAAAGACTCATGATCACTATGAATCACAAACTCTTTAGGCCAAAGATAATGCTGCCAAGTCTCCAAAGCCCTCACCAATGCATACAACTCCTTGTCATACGTGGAATAATTGAGTTGTGCACCACTCAACTTTTCACTAAAGAAAGCAATTGGACGCCTACCCTGCATCAAAACAGCACCAATACCTATCCCGGAGGCATCACATTCAATTTCAAAAGTAGATTTAAAATCAGGTAAACTCAAAACAGGTGCAGAACAAAGTTTATCTTTCAAAGTGTTAAATGCAAGTTCTTGCGCTCCGCCCCACTTAAACCCCACATCTTTTTTTATGATTTCAGTTAAAGGAGCAGCAATGACACTAAAATCCTTTACAAACCTCCTGTAAAAGCTAGCAAGGCCATGAAAGCTCCTAACATCACTCACATTCCTAGGGGTTGGCCATTCTTGGATAGCCCTTATCTTCTCCTCATCAACCTCAATCCCATTGGCACTCACCACATACCCTAAGAATATAACTCTATTCATGCAAAATGTGCACTTTTTAAGTTTAGCATACAATTCTTCTCTCCTAAGTGTATCCAAAACAGCCCTAAGATGATGTACATGCTCATCAACAGATTTACTATAAATCAAAATATCATCAAAATAAACAACAACAAATTTTCCAATGAACTGACGCAAAACATGATTCATCAATCTCATAAAAGTGCTAGGGGCATTGGTTAGACCAAAAGGCATAACGAGCCACTCATATAAACCAAGCTTTGTTTTAAATGCTGTTTTCCATTCATCACCAACTTTCATCCTAATTTGGTGATATCCACTCATCAAATCAATCTTAGTAAAGACACATGCGCCATGCAGTTCGTCTAACATATCATCCAATCTGGGTATTGGATGGCGATACTTAACTGTTATGCGATTCACAGCCCTACAATCAACACACATGCGCCAACTCCCATCCTTTTTTGGCACCAAAAGCACCGGCACTGCACATGGACTAAGACTCTCACGGATATGCCCCCTTGCTAACAACTCCTCCACTTGCCTTTGAAGTTCCTTTGTCTCCTCGGGGTTGCTCCTATAGGCTGGGCGGTTTGGAATTTGAGCTCCTGGGATGAAATCAATTTGATGTTCAATTCCTCTTATTGGTGGCAATCCTTGTGGTAACTCTTCAGGAAATACATTCTCATATTCCTGCAATAAAGAAACAACAACACTAGGCAAAGAAGGGTTAAGGTCAGCTTCATTAAAATAAGATTCCTTGTACATGAGTACAAGTAAACATTGTTGATTCTCAAAAGCCACTCTCATATCCCTTACTTTTGCATAAAAATTGTTTTTCTTTGTACCACTTTCCTTTGGGCCAATTATTTGCTTTTCTTTTTGGGCCTCTTTTCCTCCCATTTTTCTCTCTTTTTTAGCCTCTCCTTTTTCTTTTCCTCTCATCACTCTTATTTTGCAACTCTCAGCCTTTCCATTTTCTTTTTGCTCCTTTTTTCTCAATTTGGACTTTTCGGCTTCTTTTTGCATTTCTTCCTCCATGCTCCTTTTTAGCTTCATTTGATCTTCATAAACTTCACTAGGAGTCATAGGAGCCAGAATGATACGTTGATCTCCCATCATGAATGAGTGTCTATTTCTATACCCATCATGTGTCACCTTTCTGTCATATTGCCATGGCCTACCAAGCAACACATGACCTGCATGCATAGGTACTACATCACAAAGTACACGGTCAGAATATCTTCCAATGGAGAATGAAATTAAAACTTGTTTATTTACCCTTATCTCTCCACTATCATTAAGCCATTGTAGTCTATATGGCCTAGGATGTTTCAAACAATCCAGCCCCAACTTATCAACTAAAGTAGTACTTGCAACATTAGTACAACTTCCTCCATCAATTATAAGACTACAAATTTTGCCATTTATCAAGCATCTGGAATGGAAGATATTTTCCCTTTGTTCAACCCCATCTTCTTTCAATTGTACATTTAGTACACGCCTAACCACAAGATTTAAATCCCCACCAACAGCATGCTCAGCCTCATCATCATCACTACAATCTTCAAATGAAGGCATTGAATCAGATTCTTTATCACTTTCAGATTCAATTACACCATTATCTTTCAATATCATAACCTTTTTATTTGGGCATTGAGATGCAATATGTCCATTGCCAAGGCACTTAAAGCATTTTATGTTTCTATGCTTTTCAGTATTGGAAGAAGAAGTAGCATTAGCTTTAGGGTTGCCTTTTTGCTCTACTTTACCCTTTTCTTCTCTTACATTGTCTTTGGCTTTGTCTTCCCTTTTTGGCCATTTTGAGCTCCAATTAGATGTGGAACCCAAATAGGTTGGTTTGTTGGTCCCCTTTTGCTTTAGTTGCTTCTCCACCTTCATAGCCATATTCACCATCTCCTCTAACTCTACATAGTGGTGCAGCTCAATAACATTTGCAATTTTCTTATTTAGACCAGCCAAGAAACGTGCCATAGTAGCCTCCCTATCTTCATCAATATTAGCCCTCATCATAGCTATCTCCATTTCTTTATGATAGTCCTCAACACTTTTATTCCCTTGCCTCAAAGTTTGGAGCCTTTGATGTAGTTCCCTATAATAGTAACTTGGGACAAACCTCTTTCTCATGACTGCCTTCATCCCCACCCATGTGTTTATAGGCCTTTCCCCATTCCTACGCCTATTGAGGATGATTTGGTCCCACCATACCAAGGCATAGTCAGTGAATTCCACGGCTGCCAACTTTACTTTTTTTTCCTCAGAATAGTTATGACATTCAAACACCAATTCCACTTTTCTCTCCCACTCCAAGTAAGCATCAGCATCATTCCTACCTTGAAAAGTAGGGATTTTCATTTTAATACTCCCCAAATTACGATCTATCCGATTCTCAACATTCCCAAATCTATCCGCCTCTACCCTGCCTCTATGTTCTCTCCTATTCCTTCCTCTATCATTTCTGCCCCCTCTACCTCCAAACTGATTTCTATCCCTATCATCATCAAAGTCATCAAAATCTTCTTCATAGTCAGATTGAGGTGGAGTTACTAACCTTTCCCTTCTCCCTCCAATTCGACTTTGCAAGGATGTATCTCTTCTAAGATTCTGTAGAGCTTGATCATGGCCTTCTAACCTCCTATCATACTTGTCAAACCGATCATTCATGTCTCGGAGCAGAATCTCAAGCCTTCCAAATTGTTGTTGCATAGCCTCCAATGTGAAGAAAGTTTTGTTTCCTTCATCACTACTTCTTTCCTGGTTGCTTGATTTAGACATGATGTAAATAAATGGCCTCACACACTCCCTCACGTGTTTCACTCAAAATGTGTATGTTCGCTCGTGTTTCACTCAATTAAGGCTTTTACCCTCTTTTGAGCTAACCACTCCTGCCTTTTACCGCTCTTGTGTACTCACTATGATATATTTCCGGATCAATTTCAACCAACCAGATCAATAACAATGAGCAGCAATATCCAACAGAAAATTAAAATAGACAATTCCTAAGCAAGAAAGGAAATATCACAAAACTAGAAGCAAAATTAATGAGATGAAAGCAAGGAATGACAAGTATATGCTATATGCACACACGGATGAAGAATGAGGTGTGCAGATATAATATTGTTATTTGAGTAATATGGAATGCAAAATTACTCAACTAATGTAATGGAAACAAGTAGGACAGCAGTCAATAATATAAAACAAAGAATGCAAGAAATTGACAAAACTAGAAAAAATTAAGTGCATATGTGCTACTGCCCTAAAAGAATTCGAACCAGAATCTAAAACTCACTAAACCATTCCCAACTTACTGCCAAATAAGCTAATTGTATGTCTATTAGTAACTATTATCCACCAATTGCACAATTTCCAGCAATAAGCAATGAAATCTCAACTTATACCTCAATATGAAACCAATCAATTTCAACTACGAACTCCACTCAAAATTGCTCAAATTATCAATTTTAATCAGAATAGAGCAAACATATTCAGAGGAAATTCATTTAATATATGTCTGCAATCAATTGAATCCAAACAGTCCCACTTTTGGCAATCAATGCCAATATGCACGAATTTTTTTTTGTTGTTTGTTTTTTTTTTGTAATCTGATATACAACAAAAAAAAAATTGAAACACCAAAAATTCGTACCCCAAAAAAAAGAAATAAACCAAACTTCAATAGACAGCAATATAGGCAAATTCAGCCACAAATAGATAAACTTTTTTTTTTGATTTTTTTATGCTGTAACTTGAACAAATATCACTAAAACCAGAAAAATAAAGATAAGTACAATTGATTTTAGAACCAAAGCTCTGATACCAAATGATGCAGCAACCACCTAGAATCTAAGTCTAGACAACCTCCAAATCAATTTGATACAAATCTTAAGTTTTAAACAATTGCAAGATTAGACTCTTCACCCCCAAAACAGCAAGGAATTGGTAACAAAGAGTATGAAGAGAATTGGATTCACGCCACAAATTAATTACCAACCTGATAAGTGAAAACAATCCTTGGTATATCAATGGAGATCACACCTCCCACTTGAAGAACACTCAAAAACACTGAAATTTTGATCTTAAATCACCAATCTGATTGTCTTACACGCATAAGGAGGTATTTATACCTCTACAAACCAAACCCTAGCTGCAAACATGAAGAAAAGACCACTCTGACCCTAATGACTTAAGGACAAACGAATGAGCTTAATTTTATAAGGCCTACACACTTAAGACAAGTTCAAATAAGGCTGATCATGTGTCTTTAAATGAAATTACATTCCAATAATTAAAATAAAACAGCCCACTAAAATTAATCTTAGGCCCAACCATGACATAACATAAGTCCACCTTAACATAGCATATTGCACATGAGTTGAACCTTGTAATATAGACTTCTTCTCTAGCCCACTAGGCTAGTTGTCTTCACCATCACATGCCCCAATGAGTGTCACAAGCTTTGGATCACAAACTGATTCCATCTCTTCAAGCCTGACCCAAGACTCTTCCTTGATATCTCTTGTCACTAAGCTCTGAATATACATTTGCAAGGCTGCCTTGAGCTTGTTTCTACTTGATCTTGTGATTGGACCACGTGGCATCACTAATCCATCTCCTCCATGGCATGTAAGATCATTTTTGTTGTCTTGGTTCGCATCAAGAAGATATCTCTTCCTATAAACAAAATCTTGAAAAAAGGTTTACATATACATAAATATAAGATATAAACGAACAACTTTTGTGTTTTAAACTTTTATATAATCAATTTCTATTGATATCAAAATCGGGGTGTAAGTCAGTGCCTATTAATGAACCTTAGCAACTCAAATCAACCTTATAGCAATAAGAATTGATTACTTACCAAGAACAAACTTGTAATGGATCAATTTGTATCAAAAACTAAGTAAAACAAGGAAGAATTGAGGTCTGGAATGGAGGAAGATGAAGAAGAAAATAGGATGGAGTGAGGAGGCAAAAAAGGGGGAGGAAGATAATGCTAACTTTTTTGTTTTTGTCTTTTTACCTTTTTCTCTTCATCTCTTCTCTTTTCTCTTCTCTTTTCTTTTCTTTTCCTTTTGTTTCATTTTCATTTTATTTTTTCTATATTATTATTATTTACATATATTTATAATTCCACTAATTCACACAATAATACAACTTAATCATTTGACCCGATTTAACTAAATTAACAATGTAAATGTTTACTAATTTTAATCTAGTCATTTTTCTTACTTTAATTTTGTCACCTTATTCAATTTACTTCTAATACTTTGTTATCCTCTTTTAGATCAAAAGTACACATGTGCGACTCGATACAATTGCCAAATACTAGGACACGTAGCTAGTGCATGCCATGAACTTGTTTATAAGAAAATATGTATGAAATGCACATGGTCAATTGTATTATATGTAAGATGCACATGTTCAAATGAAATGCATGTGCATATATATGTGGGGAAGGTCGAGAATGTTACATAAACTAAGGTGAAATAACTAATGAAGTATAAATAAATCCCAAATAATCAATATCACTGCAAGTCTGCCCTTAGAAACTAATTTTATTTTTTTCTTTTTTTTATAATTATAATTCAATAAATACTAAATTACCCAAAAACAACTTGTTCAAGCCAAAAATATAGCAAGAATCAAGCAATTTCACTCAAAGAGATAATATTGGCAGAATTTTGGATTTCACAATTCACAAAGCATGGCGAACGAATTTTATGATAGATAAAGTATAATTTATGTAAAACCAATGCTCTGATACCAATTTAATACGAAATCCCAAGATTATAAATAATCCAAAACTCCAACACACAAATTCAACACAAATCACAAATCCTAGATAAAAATGGTTTTATCCTACTAAATCCCTAATTGAGATGCAATCAAAAACTTAGACGATAGGATAAAAGAAAATAAGGATAAAACAAAACACAATAAAGTAAATATCTTGATAAGTTCACTCAATCTATGATGCAACATAAGAAGAAAAATTCCTTTTATGCAAATTTTGGCTAAGCCAAGAAAATCTTATTAAAAAGTCTTCCACCCTCTTTGAAGCATGACCTAAAAGAGTATTTATACTCTCAATATGCTGCCTAACCCTAATAAAAAACAATGGGCATGTTTGGATGCCCATTAAATCCAAAGAAGCAAAAAAACAATATAGTTATATGCTAACCAAACAAGACCCTTGTGTTTTAAATGCATGGGCTGGTTTAAAAATGGTCTTAAAACTACTACATATACATTCTAATTAAGCTCACATGCATGGATAATAAAGAGCTATTTCTCTTCAATTTTGAGTTCCATTGGCCTATTTTTGTGCGTCAAGGCTTTTTCTCCAAAGAGCTCCTCCACAAATGGCCCAACAAAGGTTTGATATGCTTCTTTAATTCAGAATCAAGTCTTCAATTCTAGTCAATTATTAATTGAACCCTTCACCCCCAAATCAACAAGGAATTGGTAACAAAAAGTATTAGAAAGAATCAAAACGCTCCACAAGTCATTACTAACCTAATAAGTGAAATAATCCTTAGCATACCAAGGTGCTGAATATGCCTTTCTTGAGGAAAACCTCTCAAACATAAATTATGATGTCATACATGTTTTTAGGAGTTTTTTTTACCTCAAATAACCTAAAGTCCCATAAAAAATGAATTCTAAGGATATCTAACCCTAATCCCTTAAAAATTGGGATTTATAACCTTATCTATCTAAATCCCTTAAAGTTAGGAGTTTACAACCAATATAATTAAATCCCCTTAAGAATAGAATTTGACAACTAATTAAAAAGGAATCATGTTCTAATAAGGAAAACTAAATAAAAGACTTAAATAAAAGAATGAGGTGGTAGCATAGGCTTACTCCCATTGGTCCACACACCCAACTAACTTATTTAAAGCCCATGTGACTTTTTTAAGATGTCACACACCCATTGCAAAAAGATAGCTAATGGCCTATACTTGACTTAGACCCTAAATAGATAAATAAGGCCGTATTGCTTGAATCCACATGATATGCACATGACTTGCACATAACTTTAAAGCTTGAATATGGACTGTTCCCTAGCCCATTGGGCTAGTTGTCTTGGTCTTCACGCACCCAAATGAGGGTTATAAGCTTTGGGCCTCCCAATGATGATGTTTCTTCAAGCATGATCCATTCTAATTCTTTGATGTATCTTGTCACCGAGTTTTGAACATATGTTTGCAAGGCTGCCTTAAACTTATTTGCTCTAGATCTTGTGATTGGACCAAGTAGCATAACCAATCTCCCAACTCCTTGGCATACAGAAACCATGATCCATGCCTTGGCTTGCATCTTTCTCTCCCTCCTCAAAAGGATTCGTCCTCAAATTACCACCTACATTATCAAAAGAAGAAAGGTCAACAACATTAAAAGTAGCTGAAGCACCATACTCACCAAGCAAATCAATCTTATAGGTGTTGTCATTGCTTTTGTCAACTACTTGAAAAGGTCCATCGCCTCTTGGATCTAACTTGGATTTTCTTTGGTTAGGAAATGGCTCCTTGAAATGCACCCAAACCTAGGTTCAAATTTCATAACCTATAAACTTGATTGGCCTTTTGTGCATAAATTTTGTTTTTCATGTCAATGTGCTATTTTTACTTCTCATGTATGGACTTAACCAATTCCACCTTCTTTTTCCCATCTAAGTTAAAACTTAACACAATTTCAAATGGTGAATAAGCTGTAGAAGAGTGAATATTTCTATTATATGCAAATTCAACCAAAGGAAAACAATATTCCCAAGTTTTCAAATTTTTACGAATCACAACACGCTATAAAGACCCTTAAGTTCTATGAACAATTTCAGTTTGGTCATCAGTTTGAGGATGACAAGAAGTAGAAAATAACAACTTAGTTCCTAATTTTTCCTAAAGAACACGCCAAAAATGACTTAACTATAACTTATAAGTTTATCATCTATTAGTTACTGGTTCATCACCTTTAACTTAGAGGTTCAACATCTACATATAAGTTACAGGTTCATCATCTATACCTTATAGGTCATCATATATAGCGTATAGATTCATCATTTGTATAATACAGGTTCATTATATAAATATATCTTACATGTTCATCATTATTAGTTACAGGTTCATCATCTTGAAGTTATATACTCATCATTTATATTTAAGTTACAGGTTCATCATCTTGAAGTTATATACTCATCATTTATATTTAAGTTATAGGTTCATCGTTTGTTTTATCAAAGTAATCTGTTCATTAATTATATACCTAAATTTTCTATAAGTTGAATAGGTTCATTGTTTGGTTCGTGAATAGAAAATTTCACCATTCAAATCTAAGTAAGTATATTTTGAAATGATAAGATACATGTCAGTTTTATGTACAAAGAAAATAAATGATACTAATGGAATCGATTGAGAGGGAAAGTTGCTACTGAATCAAACAATTGAGAACTGTTAATTACAGTAATATCAAAGGGATGTACTATGAATCTAAAGAAATTGAAATTCATTGAATAGCGATGTCATTTTTTGTCAAAATGTAATGTGCATCATGATTTTTAGAGGAACTAAACTTACAGCAATAGAGTTGATGAACCTTATTGTAAGAGGGTTTTGATAATGCTCTATTGAGGAAGAATGATGTTGGCGAATGTGAATAACAATGAATGGACGACGGCGAATAGTAAGACTCATGGTGGTGCTCGCAGAAATGGTGTTGGAGGGAGAGAAGAGAAAATTTTCAAGTCAGCTTTAGATTCTTGAATAATGATGGAATGTTGCGTATGAGATGGTGGTTTTTTTTAAATTTTTTTAAAGAAATTAAGTTGAGCTTTGCATGTGTGAATGTGCCCTAGTCCATAATACAAAATAGACCAGGGTTCGTGATATAAGAACTCTAACCCTAGTCCATAATGCAAAATAGATTAGGGTTCATGATATAAGAATTCTTAAAATCTTATAGAAAAGACAAGTTGATGTAGATCAAGGACATGTAAGTGAATCTTCATAGAAGGAGAATGATGCTTTAGTCATGCCAAGTGGTGTGATCACAAGATCAAGGGCTAACAAGCTAAGGCAATAAATGCAATACTATGTTCAATGCTTGGTCACTAAGGAGATCACAAGAGAGGCATGCATCACAAAGGAGATGGAGCTTATTGAAGACCCAAGGCCCATTACACATCTTGGGGTGTGTGAAGAACCATCTTGCATGGACTAGTCCAATAGGCTAAACAAGACAAAGTCCATAAAATTGAAGATTACAAGTCATATGATATGCATGTGCCTATTTATAGAATTTGAGCTTAACTTGTAATTGGGCTTAATAATGTAAATGGGCTGCCTATTATCTATCTATAGTTTAAATAAGGAGAATGACAACATGTGGTCCAAATGATATGAAGCTTAGCCCACCACTTGTCTTATTTTAGAAGGATTTAATTAGTGTCATAATTCAAGTAGGATTCTACTTTTTAGAATTTGAGTTAGAATATGACTCTACTTTTAGAAGTTGAGTTAGAATAGGACTTAGTTATCCTTTACCATAAAAGACTCAAAGACTTAGGGCTATAAAATACTCATTTGTGCATCTTTTAGAATACATGAATGAATAAAAACGAATTTGAGTGTTTTTCTTTAAAGTGAGGCAGATTTACATCCTTTTATTACCTTTAGGAATTAGTTACTTTATCAAGTGATATTGCTTGTGGCATGGCTATTCTTAATAATTCTTATAATCTTGGTTCTTTGCTACATTGGTTAGCATTGGTTCAGATTTAATTTATGATCACCATAGATTAAGGTTTGTTTACCTTGTCTTATGGAGGGGTTTCATTGGTCTTTTGGGTTCCACATCAGTTTGGTTATTATCTATCATTTAAAAATTGCTTTCCAGTTGTTAACCGCTTAAATTATGTCATTGGAGGCACCTTAGAAAATAATTTCAGCTATAAAGAATAAAATTGCATGTTTGGATTTCTTTTCAATTCTTTGATATGTTTGAGATTTATTTAGTATTAATAACTTCTGATTAGTGTTATTTGATTAAAAAAAAAGAAAAAAAATCAAAATTTTTAATTTAGCACAAAAATTGTGAAATTGTGCTATTTTGAGCTTCAAGTTGAAATATTGTGATTATTGATAGCTAGAATTATTTGGTATCATCATAAACTACTAAAATCCAACTTAAATAATTGGTTTTGAGGTTGAAAAGTACAACTTTTGAATTCAGGTACCTTAGTGATCATGTTGAGCATTGATTTGATCTTGAGGAATTGGACTTATCTATTAAATATACCTTGAGTTCTTGCTAGTTTGTAATAAATTAAGATTGAATAAGGGTCAAATCGGCTACTCACTTGGAGGAAACTGGTTCTGATTTTTTTTATTCCATATTGTCTAATTCTTTGTGCTCTTGAGTTTTTGTTCTTTTAATTCTGTCCTTTTTGCATTTAATTACATTAGTTAATTCTAATTTGCATTCTTAGATTTAATTTGAACAAAAATCAATAGCATACACCTATTTGCATTCATGTATAGCTTTAGATATAATTAATTTCTTTCATATCAGTTTGCTTCTAGACTTTGTTCCAATCATTCTTGTCAGGATTTGTTGTTAATTCTTAGCATAGATCACTTGCATATTGTTTGATTTTGTTTCTAGTTCTTACTTGTAATTTTGAGATTCAAATCTTATTCAAATCTTAAGTGATAAGAGGCAAGAGAGGTGAGCTTAAAAGAGGGTAAAAGCCATTATTTGTGGGAAACATGAGTGGTATATAGTCTGTTTTGAGAGAAACACATGAGGGAGTGATTGTGAGGTCCTTTTACTTCATTATTACTTTCTTGAATTACTAACCATGTCTAAGAAGAATGCAAGGGGAAGTAGTGAACGAGAGTACCAGCCCAAACTCATACCATTAGAGGCTGTCCAATCTGAATTCCAAAGGCTATTTTCCATGATTGAATCTTTTAATGAGAAGATGGAGAGACAGGATCGAAAAATTGAAGAGGTGAGACTACAAAGCACTTCAAATTCCAGAAAAACAAAAGAAGTGTCACAGACTCATGGGAAATGGAACATTCACAATTCTGGAATAGGGAGGTTTCGGCCTCTAGAAGAATATGAGGACTTTGATTCCTACGATGATGAAGATGATACCCATTCAACAAGAAGGAGAGGAGGAGATAAGCATGACAACAACATCAACTCAATCGAAATGAAAATTCCACCTTTTAAAGGGAGGAATGATGCTGAAGCGTACCTAGAATGGGAGAGAAAAGTGAAGCTCATTTTTGAATGTCACAACTGATGCGGAACCCCAAAGACCGTGCCTTAAAACCCCTCAACAAGACAAGGTAAACAAACCTTAAGCTATGGTGATCATAGATTGAATCCGACCCAAAGCTAACAAATGTAGCAAAGAAAAGTGGAGCTCATTTTTGAATGCCACAACTATAGTGAAGAGAAAAAGGTAAAACTTGCAGTTATTGAATTCACTAATTATGCTCTTGTTTGGTGGGATCAGATCATGATGAGTAGAAGAAAGAATGGAGAAAGACCCATTAGAAGGTGGGAGGAGATGAAGAGGGTGATGAGAAAATGATTTGTGCCAGCCTATTACTATGGGAAGTTGCACCAAAAATTGCAATGCCTTACACAAGGATCCATAACTGTTGAAGATTACCATAAGGAGATGGAGATGGTAATGATGAGAGCCAATGTGGAGAAGGATCCAGAAATCACCATGGCACGTTTCCTAGGGGGTTTGAACAAAGATATTGCTAATGTTGTTGAATTACAACACTATGTGGACTTTGAAGACATGGTCAATATGAGCATAAAAATTGAAAAGAAACTAAAAAAGCAAGGGGGCAGCAAGGAGTTACACGAATTTCACACCCAAATGGAGTTCAAAATGACCTAAAAGGGAAGAAAAGAGTAAAGATAATGTGACTGACCCGAAAGAGGTAAGGAAAGAAAAATGGGTAAAAGATGATGGAAAATAAAAAACACCTGGTGCTAATGATAAACATAGTAAAATTAAATGTTCTAGATGTTTGGGCATGGGCATATTGCATCTCAATGGCCTAATAAGAAAACTATGTTATTAAAAGATAATGGTGTAATTGATAGGGAAAGTGAAGAAAGTAGTGATAGTGATGGTATGCCTTCCTTAGTGGATGCTAGTGATTGTGATGATGACGATGTGCAATATGGTAATGATGTTGATGTGAGCCAAGACAATAGAAATGATCTTACATGTCATGGAGGAGATGGATTAGTGATGCCACTTGGTCCAATCATAAGATCAAGTAGAAACAAGCTCAAGGAAGTTTGGCAAATGTATATTCAAAGCTTAGTGACAAGAGATATCAAGGAAGATGCTTTGGAATCGGTTGGCGATCCAAAGCTTGTGACACTCATCGGGGCATGTGATGGTGAAGACAACTAGCCTAATGGGCTAGAGAAGAAGTCTATATTACAAGGTTCAATTCATGTGCAATATGCTATGTTAAGGTGGACTTATGTTATGTCATGGTTGGGCCTAAGATTAAATTTAGTGGGCTGTTTTATTTTAATTATTGGAATGTAATTTCATTTAAAGACACATGATCAGCCTTATTTTAACTTGTCTTAGGTGTGTAGGCCTTATAAAATTAAGCTCATTCGTGTGTCCTTAAGTCATTAGGGTCAGATTGGTCTTTTCTTCATTTTTGCACCTACGGTTTGGTTTGTAGAGGTATAAATACCTCCTTATGCATGTAAGACAATCAGATTGGTGATTAAGATCAAAATTTGAGTGTTCTTCAAGTGGGAGGTGTGATCTCCATTCATATACCAATGATTGTTTTCACTTATCAGGTTGGTATTAATTTGTGGCGTGAATCAAATTCTCTCTTCATACTCTTTGTTACCAATTCCTTGTTGTTTTGGGGGTGAAGAGTCTAATCTTGCAATTGGTTAAACTTAAGATTTGTATCAAATTGATTTGGAGGTTGTCTAGACTTAGATTCTAGGTGGTTGCTGCATCATTTGTTATCAGAGCTTTGGTTCTAAATTAATTGTACTTATCTTTATTTTGCTGGTTTTAGTGATATTTGTTCAAGTTACAGCATAAAAAAATTAAAAAAATTAAAAAAAAAAAGTTTATCTATTTGTGGCTGAATTTGCCTATATTGTTGTCTATTGAAGTTTGGTCTATTTCTTTTTTGGGGTACGAATTTTGGTGTTTTTAATTTTTTTTGTTTATCAGATTACAAAAAAAAAATTCATGCATATTGGCATTGATTGCCAAAAGTGGACTGTTTGGATTCAATTGATTGCACACATATGTAAAATGAATTGCCTCTGAATATATTTGCTCTATTCTGATTAAAATTGATAATTTGAGCAATTTTGAGTGGAGTTCGTAATTGAAATTGATTGGTTTCATATTAAGGTATAAGTTGAGATTTTATTGCTTATTGGTGGAAATTGTGCAATTGGTGGATAATAGTTATTAATAGGCATACAATTAGCTTATTTGGCAGTAAGTTGGGAATGGATTAGTGAATTTTAGGTTATGGTTCAAATTCTATTAGGTCAGTAGCACATATACACTTAATTTTTTTCTAGTTTTGTCAATTTGTTGCATCCTTTGTTTTATATTCTTAACTACTGTCCTACTTGTTTTCATTACATTAGTTGAGTAATTTTGCGTTCTATATTACTCAAATAACACATATTATATATGTATACCTCATTCTTCATCCGTGTGTGCATATATCATATATTTGTCATTCCTTGCTTTCATTTCATTAATTTTGCTTCTAGTTTTGTGATGTTTACTTTCTTTCTTAGGAATTGTCTATTTTAATTTTCTATTGGATATTGTTGCTCATTATTATTGATCTGGTTGGTTGAAATTGATCCAAAAATATATCATAGTGAGGACAAAAGAGTGGTAAAAGGCAAGAGTGGTTAGCTCAAAAGAGGGTAAAAGCCTTGGTATTGCTAAGACACTTGACATCTTGCATGAACATTTTTATTGGCCTAATATGTAGAAAGATGTTGAGAAAATTTGCTCTAAGTGTGTTGCATGTAAGCAAGCCAAGTCAAGAATTCAACCTCATGGGTTGTATACTCCTTTACCCATCCCTAGTCAGCCCTGGATTGACACTTCTATGGATTTTGTTTTGGGACTGCCCAGGACTAAAAGGGGAAGAGATAGCATTTTTATTGTAGTTGATAGGTTTAGCAAGATGGCACATTTCGTCGCTTGCCATAAAACTGATGACGCTACACATATTTCTGATTTGTTCTTTAAGGATGTTGTGCGTTTGCATGGTGTTCCTAAAACTATTGTTTTTGATAGAGATTCAAAGTTTTTGAGTCATTTTTGGCGTGTGCTGTGGGGAAAGTTGGGAACAAAGTTGCTATTTTCTACTACTTGTCATCCACAAACAGATGGTCAAACTGAAGTGGTTAATAGAACTTTAGGATCATTATTACGTGTTGTTGGAAAGAATTTGAAAACTTGGGAAGATTGTTTGCCATTAGTAAAATTTGCATATAATAGAAGCGAATATTCATCAACAGGTTATTTTCCATTTGAAATTGTCTATGGTTTTAATTCGCTAACCCCTTTGGATTTGTTGCCTATACCTTTGAATGGTATTTCTAACTTAGATGGGCAAAAGAAGGCAGATTTGGTTAAGTCCATACATGAGAAGGCAAAGCAGCACATTGAGTTAAAGAGCAAAAGTTATGCACAAAAATCCAATCAAGGACGTAAAGTTGTGAAATTTGAACCTGGAGATTGGGTATGGGTGCATTTTAGGAAAGAGAGATTTTCTAACCAAAGGAAATCCAAGTTGGATCCAAGAGGCGATGAACCTTTTCAAGTGGTTGAGAGGATCAATGACAATGCCTATAAGATTGACTTGCCTGGTGAGATTGGTGTTTCAACAACTTTTATTGTTGCTGACCTTTCTCCTTTTGATAATGCAGGTGGTGATTCGAGGACGAATCCTTTTGAGGAGGGAGGGAATGATGCGAGCCAAGACAACATAAATGATCTTACATGTCGTGGAGGAGATGGATTAGTGATGCCACTTGGTCCAATCATAAGATCAAGTAGAAACAAGCTCAAGGAAGCCTTGCAAATGTATATTCAAAGCTTAGTGACAAGAGATATCAAGGAAGAGGCTTAGATCAGGCTTGAAGAGATGGAATTGGTTGGCGATCCAAAGCTTGTGACACTCATTGGGGCATGTGATGGTGAAGAAAACTAGCCTAATGAGCTAGAGAAGAAGTCTATATTACAAGGTTCAAGTCATGTGCAATATGCTATGTTAAGATGGACTTATGTTATTTCATGGTTGGGCCTCAGACTAAATGTAGTGAGATAGTTTATTTTAATTATTGGCATGTAATTTTATTTAAAGACACATGATCAGTCTTATTTTAACTTATCTCAGGTGTGTGGGCCTTATAAAATTAAGCCTATTCGTTTGTCCTTAAGCCATTAGGGTTAGATTGGTTTTTTCTTCATTTTTGCACTTAGGGTTTGGTTTGTAGATGTATAAATACCTCCTTTTGCATGTAAGACAACAGATTGGTGATTAAGATCAAAATTTGAGTGTTCTTCAAGTGGGAGGTGTGATCTCCATTGATATACCAAGGATTGTTTTCACTTATCAAGTTGGTAACTAATTTGTAGCGTGAATCCAATTCTCTCTTCATACTCTTTGTTACCAATTCCTTACTGTTTTGGGGGTGAAGAGTCTAATCTTACAATTGGTTAAACTTAAGATTTGTATGAAATTGATTTGGAGGTTTCTAGACTTAGATTCTAGGTGGTTGCTGTATCAACACGCCCCACACTTAATTGGATCATATGAAAAGGCTTTTGAACTACTTTAAGGCCCATTTTAATGAAAGAAGATTGCTCAACTCCGTCGATAAAAGACTGTCGTTCATATCCTTCATTTATGGTTCCCGTGCATACATCATAAAATGATGTGAAGATAAAAAAGTAAATTGAATCCAACCCAAAGCTGACCAAAGTTATAAGGATTATTAAGAATAGCCACGCCACAAGCAATATCACTTGATAAGTAACTAATTCTTAAAGGTAATAAAGAGATAAAAATTTGTCTCACTTTAAAGAAAAATACTTAAATTCGTTTTTATTCATTCATGTATTCTAAATGATGTCCAAATGAGCATTTATAGCCCTAAGTATTTGTAAGACAAGTTAAAATAAGGCTGATCATGTGTCTTTAAATGAAATTACATGCCAATAATTAAAATAAAATATCCCAGTAATTTAAGTCGCCCAACTATGAAATAACATAAGCCCACCTTAACATAGCATATTGAACATGACTTGAAGCTTGTAATATGGACTTCTTATCTAGCCCATTAGGTTAGTTTTCTTCACAATCACATGCCCCAATGAGTGTCATAAGCTTTGGATCACCAACTGATTTCATCTCTTCAAGCTTGATCCAAGCCTCTTCCTTGATGTTTCTTATCACCAAGCTTTGAATATACATTTGGAAGGCTGGCTTGAGCTTGTTTGTGCTTGATCTTATGATTGGACCAGATGGCATCACCAATCCATCTCCTCCATGGCATGTAAGATCATCTCTGTTGTCTTGGCTTGCATCACATACCCATAGCATAATTCATTCGGCATTAGTAACATGTTTGTATATTAAGTGAAAAATACATTTTAGGTGATCACATAGTATGCTGATTTTTCAAGCTCATTAGCCCATTAATTTAGCTTTTGATTTGGTCTCTTAATTGGTTTGATTTCCTAATTAATTTAGCATAAAAATAGAGAATTATTAAATGAGGTGCTTATACAATGGGTCATGTGCATGGCTTGTGATTAGTTAATGAGAAAACAACAAAAACCACCTCTTTTGGGCATAAAGCTTGCCAAATACGACCCAAACTTCTCAAGGCAGAATTATCACTTCCTCTCTTCTTCTTCATCCTCCTCATATCAGCCAAACCCTTCACCACCATTAAAATCAGTCTTAAACTAGCCACACCTCCAAATCACCTAGTTATGTCCTTTTTAGGTCTGTGTAAAGAATATTTTGATTTAATATTTAGGAGAGCAGCTGGATATAGGAACTGCCCAAAGGAGTCTACAAGTCTAGATAGAATTTTTCTAGCTTCTAGCTAAGGTGAGTGGATATTTATATAACAAGCATCCTGTATTTCTTATTGGTTTTACGGTACTTTTGTTAATTTTGGGAATATTGATGGAATTTCTTTAAAAGGTATTCTTATACAAAACTTATTTACTTGGGGCCGGAATAATGCTTCTTCTTATTATTTAATGAAATACAACTTGAGTTTGTGATAAAAATGCAAGTTTCAGTTATGGAAGAAAAATATTATACATTTTAACTGGATTGATCAAAAAGTATATATTTATGCAAATTAAGAAGTTTGGGACATAATACTTGTGTTGAATAAGTTGGTTACTCAAAATTCAATAAAGTCAATTTAAAAATGCATTTAAAGTACCAATTTTATGGAGATTACATTAGTATAAAAATGGGAACATAAAATGTTATATTTTCATTTCATAAAATTTTTGACATGTGAAATGATGGTTGTTTTAGTGATATTTATTCAAGTTACAGCATAAAAATAATAAAAAAAAATTTATCTATTTGTGGTTGAATTTGCCTATATTGCTGCCTATTGAAGTTTGGTTTATTTTTTTGGGTACGAATTTTTGGTGTTTTTAATTTTTTTTTGTAGATCAAATTATAAAAAAAAAAATTTGTGCATATCGGGGACTATTTTGATTAAATTGATTGCACACATATATAAAATAAATTGCCTCTGAATATATTTTCTCTATTCTTATTAAAATTGATAATTTGAGCAATTTTGAGTGGAGTTCATTATTGAAATTGATTGGTTTCATATTGAGATATAAGTTGATATTTCAATGCTTATTGCTGGAAATTGTGCAATTGGTGGATATAGTTACTAATGGGCACACAATTAGCTTATTTTGTAGTAAGTTGAGAATGGTTTAGTGAGTTTTTAGGTTATGGTTCAAATTCTATTAGGGCAGTAGCACATATACACTAAATTTTTCCTAGTTTTGTAAATTTGTTGCATTCTTTGTTTTCTATTCTTGACTGCTGTCTTACTTATTTTCATTACATTAGTTGAGTAATTTTGCATTCCATATTACTCAAATAACACATATTATATCCGCACACCTCATTCTTCATCCGTGTGTGCATATATCATACATTTGTCATTCCTTGCTTTCATTTCATTAATTTTGCTTCTAGTTTTGTGATATTTCCTTTCTTTCTTAGGAATTGTTTGTTTTAATTTTCTATTGGATATTGTTGCTCATTATTATTGATCTGGTTGGTGGAAGTTAATCTGAAAATATATCATAGTGAGGACATAAGAGTGATTAACTCAAAAGAGGGTAAAAGCCTTAATTGAGTGAAACACAAGCGAACATACACCTTTTGAGTAAAACACGTGAAGGAGTGTGTGAGACCATTTATTTACATCATGTCTAAATCAAGCAACCAGAAAAGAAGTAGTGACGAAGGAAACAAAATTTTCTTCACATTGGAGGCTATGCAACAACAATTTGGTAGGCTTGAGATTCTGCTCCAATATATGAATGATCGGTTTGACAAGTATGATAGGAGGTTAGAAGGTCATGATCAAGCTCTACATAATCTTAGAAGAGATGCATCCTTGCAAAGTCGAATTGCAGGGAGAAGGGAAAGGTTAGCAACTCCACCTCAATCTGACTATGAAGAAGATTTTGATGAGTTTGATGATGATAATGATAGAAATTGATTTGGAGGTAGAGGGGGCAGAAATGATAGAGGAAGGAATAGGAGAGAACATAGAGGTAGGGTAGAGGCAGATAGATTTGGGAACGTCAAGAATCAGATAGATCGTAATTTGGAAAGTATTAAAATGAAAATTCCTACTTTTCAAGGTAGGAATTGATGGAGGAAGTTGTACTAACGTTGCAAGTACTACTTTAGTTGATAAGTTGGGGCTGAATTGTTTGAAACATCCTAGGCCATATGTACAATGGCTTAATGATTGCGGAGAGATAAGGGTAAATAAACAAGTTTTAATTTCATTCTTCATTGGAAGATATTATGACTGTGTACTTTGTGATATAGTACCTACGCATGCAGGTCATGTGTTGCTTGGTAGGCTATGGCAATATGACAGAAAGGTGACTCGTGATGGGTATAAAAATAGATACTCATTCATGATGGGAGATCAACGTATCATTTTGGCTCCTATGACTCCTAATGAAGTTTATGAAGATCAAATGAAGCTGAAAAAGAGCATGGAGAAAGAAATGCAAAAAGAAGCCGAAAGGTGCAAATTGAGAGAAAAGGAGCAAAAAGAAAATGGAAAAGCCGAGAGTTGCAAAACAAGAGAGGTGAGAGAAAAAGAAAAAGGAGACGCTGAGAAAGAGAGAAAAACGGGAGGAAAAGAGGCCCAAAAAGAAAAGCAAATAATTGGCCCAAAAGAGAGTGGCACAAAAAAAACAATTTTTATGCAAAACTAAGGGATATGAGAGTGGCTTTGGAGAATCAACAATGTTTACTTGTACTCATATACAAGAAATCATATTTTAATGAAGTCGACCTTAACCCTTCTTTGCCTAGTGTTGTTTTTTTATTGTAGGAATATGAGAATGTATTCCCTGAAGTGTTACCACAAGGATTGCCACCAATAAAAGGAATTGAACATAAAATTGATTTCATACTAGGAGCTCAAATTCCAAACCACCCAGCATATAGGAGCAACCCCGAGGAGACAAAGGAACTTCAAAGGCAAGTGCATGAGTTGTTAGCAAGAGGGCATATCTGTGAAAGTCTGAGTCCGTGTGCAATGCAGGTGCTTTTGGTGCCTAAAAAGTATGGGAGTTGGCGCATGTGTGTTGATTGTAAGGCTATGAATCGCATAATAGTTAAGTATTGTCATCCAATACCTAGATTAGATGATATGTTAGACGAACTACATGGCACATGTGTGTTTACTAAGATTGATTTGATGAGTGGATATCACCAAATTAGGATGAAAGTTGGTGATGAATGGAAAACAACATTTAAAACAAAATTTGGTTTATATGAGTGGCTCATTATGTCTTTTGGTCTAACCAATGCCCCTAACACTTTTATGAGATTGATGAATCATGTTTTATGTCAGTTCATTGGAAAATTTGTTGTTTATTTTGATGATATTTTGATTTATAGTAAATCTGTTGATGAGCATGTACATCATCTTAGGACTGTTTTGGATATACTTATGAGAGAAGAATTGTATGCTAAACATAAAAAAGTGCACATTTTGCATGAATAGAGTTATATTCTTAGGGTATATGGTGAGTGCCAATGGAATTGAGGTTGATGAGGAGAAGATAAAGGCTATCCAAGAATGGCCAACCCCTAAGAATGTGAGTGATGTTAGGAGTTTTCATGGCCTTGTTAGGTTTTACAGGAGGTTTGTGAAGGATTTTAGTGTCATTGCTGCTGCTTTAACTGAAATCATTTAAAAAGATGATTTGAGTGGGGCAAGGCACAATAACTTGCATTTAATAATTTGAAAGATAAACTTTGTTCTGCACTTGTTTTGAGTTTGCCTGATTTTAATTCTACTTTTGAGATTGAATGTGTTGCCTCCGGGATAGGTATTGGTTATAACATCCTCAACCTTCCCCACATGAATATTCACATGCATTTCATTTAAATATATGCATCTTGCATATAATTCAATTGAACACATGCATTTCATGTGTTTTCTTAAATACAAGTTTATGACACGCACTGGCTGTAGCAAAGAACCAAAATTATAAGAATTACTAAGAATACCCACGCTACAAGCAATATCACTTGATAAGTAACTAATTCCTAAAAATAATAAAAGCATGCAAATTTGCCTCACTTTAAATAAAAACACTCAAATTCATTTTTATTCATTCATGTTTTGTAAAAGAAGATTAAATGAGTATTTGTAGCCCTAAGTCTTTGAATCATTTATGGTAAAAGATAACTATGTCCTATTCTAACTCAACTTCTAAAAGTAAAGTCCTATTTGAATTAGGAGACTAATTAAATCCTTCTAAAATAAGAAAGTGGTTGATTGAGCTACATATCCTTTGGGCCATATGCTATCAGTCTCCTTATTTAAATTATAGATAGATAATAGGCAACTCATTTATATTATTAAGCCCAATTACGAGTTAAGCCCAAATCCCATAAGTAGGCATATGCATGGGACATGCTCTTGAGCATATAGTTAGCACATGATGTCTTGCACATATTTGACACATGACTTACACATTACTTTTAATATTTAATTTTATGGAGTTTGTCTTCTTTAGCTCATTAACTTGATCTTCATAAAAGACTCCTTTTATCTTCAATTTAGGCTTTCCTTTGTGCAATGTTAGTCCATAAGTTTAATTGTGGATTTTAGGCCCAATATTGCTCGCAAAGATCCAATATTGCCTCCAATACGCCCTACATTGATTTGGATCATATGAATAGACTTTTGAACTCCTTTTAGATTTATTTCAATGAGATAATATTGCTTCAATCCATTGACAAAAGATTGTTCTTCATGTATGGTTCCCGTGCATACATCACAAAGCTTCCATATGTTTTTCTTCAAGTATGTTTCATTTAGTAGGTTTTTTTTACTTCTTTTGTATTGATATGCTTATGCTACTGAGATAATATATTTTTTGATTCTTGAATTCTTGAATACAGTAATAAAAAAGGTGTTGCCTACTTTTTAGGAGAATATGGAACTGCTGATGGCAAGTTATATGCTTCATGTATTACTGGAAAGTTATGTGATGTGGTAGAAGCCTACTCAAGTGATGAAACTGTTAAGGTATTGCCTAATTTCTAGTGGAGATGATTGTGCAACTTTATATGATTATGAACCTCAGTTTGAGATATTTAGGGAACATTTGCAAGTTAGATGAATTCACATCAGTCTCCTCAATCCCAACAATAGAGTTTCTAAATTCTTCACCAATTTTTTTCTCCCATATTCCTTTTCTTACATATGATTAACATACTAATGAATCTAATATTTTTAGGGTAAATTACTCTGACAGTACATCAACTAGACGGCACGTAACAGAACGGTATATGAACTTTAATTTGTAACAGAAAAATACTTATTCTATAATTTTGTAACTCTAAAATACCTTCATTCATTCTCAACAACTTACTTAACGGAACGGTGATGTAATATCCGCTAATTTAGGCCCCGAGTCGCACGTGTCGCGAAGTTGACTCGTTTGACCGATCGGAGTTTAAATTCAGATTTTTACAAAAATTGATCAAGTAATGGATAAATTAAATGATAAATGCCTGATTAAGTGATTATAAATTTAAAGAAGTTGATTTACGAAAAATGACTAAATTGCAAAATTTGATTAGTTTTGGGGTCAAATTGCAATTTACCAAAAATTGGAGGATTAATGAGATTAATTGCTAATCAACATATTGATTTTGGGGACATTTTGATAGGTTTTTTCGGCCACTCAATGAGGAAGAATGAGATTAATAGGTTCATTAAGCCTAATGTCAAGAAATGGTCAAAATGGTGGGTCCCACATGAAGACTTTTGGGTACCCTATTTAAGACTCTCTTTTCTTCTTCTTCTTCTTCTTCTCTTCATTTTATGTCTTCTTCTCTCTCTTTTCTACCAGTCACGCCAGCCACATCTCCTCCATAGCCAATCTTGAATTCTATAGAGAAAAAGGAAGAGAATAAAGGTGAAAGAACAAGAACAAGTGATCTTCATGGTCCATCACTCCTAAGAAAGCTGGAAAGAACAAGAAAGAGGAAGAAAAATCAAGTTTGGTAGAGAGAAAATCTCCAAAGTGGTGATTTAGTGAAGAAAAATGTAAGGTAAGAAGCATTTCTTCTTCATCATCTTTCTTAAAGGAAGTTCGAATTTTGAGCTCATCCAAGACTTATTTGGAAAGAGAGAGAAATTAGGGTTTTGATAGAGAAAAAGAGAGTTTAGGGTCTTGAGGAAATCAGATGATGATAATGATCTATGATGTTGTAGGAGTTCCAAGTGACAAGGAACAAACACTAAGGAGCAAAGGAAAAGAGAAAGCTACCTAGTAGAGTGAAGGAGAAATATTAAGGTTTGTGCATAACTTAAGGCAATAGCCTATTTTTGTTTGAAATAATGCATGTTGAACATGATTTTTGATAAATGCATTTCAAGAATGATGATGATTATGGCATGAAACCATAGGTTTAGACATGTATGAATGAGATCCTTGTGTGACATTGAACTTATGATGCATGTTAGAAAATTTTGTATGATCAAGACATTTATATGTATTAGAAAGTAATATGTTGAGTAAAGAACCTTAGAAATGCATGAAATAGAATTTGGTATGATTTGGATGATGTTTGAATGAATGAAAAGTGAATATGCAAATTTCCTATTGAAAGTCATGGGCGTGACTATTGAGTCACGGACGTGAACTTGAGGGTTCATGGTTGTGACTGATTGTATCACGGTTGTGACTTCTGTGTGGAAATGGTACTATTCATTCCAGAAGTGTTCACAAATTGGAATCATGGACGTGAACTTATTCACGTGCGTGAATGAGTAATCACGATCGTGAATGCTTTTGGGCGATTCATTCCAGTAGTGTTCACGGCTTGGGATTAAGGGCATGAACTAATTCACGGGCGTGAAATTGGTAATCACGGCCGTGAATGCTCTATATTTGTAATTATGAATGTGGTTATCAAATGAGGAATTCAGGTAAATAAATGAAAGTCATTGTCTATCCAGGGAAATAAGAATAATTATATATATAAGTATTGATGTGAGAACGTGTTATATTGTGATATACAAAAAAATGAATGATGACATAGATGATATATGAAATCTGATATGGATGAAATACGCGAACTGATACGGATGATAAATATGAGAATATTGATGTACCTAGTTAAATAAATGAAAAGATGTTATCCAGTATGTATGAGTATGACTATATGTTTGCAAAATAAGAAAATTGAGATGTTGATAAACATGGGAATTATGATTGATGTGAAAATATAAAAAAGCTCATTACTCTACCTACGGACTAGAATCAGGATAGATGACATGTCATTAAGGGGGCGAACGGTATCGTACTATTCCTCAACTAATGTGGCTTAAGCTCGAACAGCGTCATTGGTCTGAGATGCTCGGTCAATGTGGCTTAAGCTCGGAAAGTGTCATTGACTTGAGAAGCTCTGATGAGCACATATAAATGAGGACAAGGTGGCTTAAACTCGGAAAGCACCATTGACTTGAGAAGCTCTGATGAGCACATATAAATGAGGACAAGGTGGCTTAAGCTCGGAGAGCGCCCTTGGTCCGGTTATTCATCTATGATGAAATTATACTCAATCAATGTGGCTTAAGATCGGAGAGCGTCATTGATTTGAGAAGCTCTTATGAGCAAGATAGTGGACAGGGTAACGATAGCTCTGGGAGCGCTCCTGATCCATAACTCGTATCCATTCAGTCCAAATTTAGAGTGATGTGGGCAAGATAATGAGGATATGTAGGAAAATAAGAAAAGAAAAGAATAAAAAAATGATGATGAGATGAGATTGAGATATAATAATAAAGAGATTAACAGAGTAATTTACCACTGAAGATAAATGAGAATAACATTGTATATGTGAGCATGATATGTATACTTGTATGAAATAGTAACATGTTGATAGAAATAGCATGCAAATATTTTAATGCATAAAATGATACATGTTAATGCTTGTTGAATGATATAGTATATTGCCTTATTTATATGCTCCACTAAGCTTAGAGCTTAGCGTGGGAGTTTTCTTCTGCGCAGATATAGAAAGGTAGCTGAAGGTGATAGATAAAGCAAGCGGTGATCCTATTCAAATAAAGCAGCCGAACCTTGAGAAAGTGGGTTACAAGCTTTGAAATTTTTGTATTTGACTTTTTATATTAAAGAATTTTAGAGTTTGTAAAACTTACTTTTAAAGTTTATTAAGAATTAATTTGATGTTTAAAATTACTATCTTATGTAAATAAATTGTACCCTGATTTTTTTATATATCTATATATACATGAGTGTTGAGAAAATAAAGGTAAAATAATAATAATAGCGATTTGAAGAAGTATATAGTCATGCAGTAGCGCTCCCTTATCTGGGCACGTGCGGTTTGGGTGACAGCTGATGTGACATTTCCACTTCATTTCATATTTTTACAGGTGGAATTTCCATGTCATCAAATTTGTTCCCTTCTAATTATTTTTCTCTTTACTCTCAAAACCATTTTCTCTTTCCTTTTCCTTACTTTCTCACAAACCAAACACATTTTACAATTTTTTTCTTTTTCCAACTCTCTCACCAATAAAACATATTTTCCTTTTCCTCACTAATGTAGATCAAGCACATATAAGTCAATCTTCACAGAAGGAGATCACAAAAGATGCATGCATGACAAAGGAGATGGAGCTGATTGAAGACCCAAGGCCCATTACTTATCTTGGGGTGTCTGAAGAACCATCTTGCATGGACTAGTCCAATGGGCTAAACAAGGCAAAGTCCATAAAATTAAAGATTACAAGTCATGTGCAAGTCTTATGCAAATCATGTGCTAGGAGTCATGTGCCGAACATGTGCAAGACATGTGTCATCCATGTACATGACATCATGTGCTAACCATGTGCTCAAGATCATATGCCACGCATATATCTACTTATAGGATTTGTGCTTAACTTGTAATTGAAATTAATTATGTATGTGGGCTGCCTAATTTAAATTACCTTAGGTTTTAATTAGTGATAGACATGTGAGCCAAAGAAATAAAGCCCTACCACCACTTGTCTTATTTTAGAAGGATTTAATTAGTGTCCTAATTCAATTAGGACTCTACCTTTTTAGAATATGAGTTAGAATATGACTATACTTTTAGGAGTTGAGTTAGAATATTATTTAGTTATCCTTTACCATAAAGGATTCAAAGACTTAGGGCTATAAATACACACCAAGGCTTCTTTTACAAGACATCAATGAATAAAAACGAATTTGAGTATTTTTCTTTAAAGTGAAGCAAATTTGCATCTCTTTATTACCTTTAGGAATTAGTTACTTATCAAGTGATATTACTTGTGGTGTGGCTATTCTTAATAAATCATATAATTTTGGTTCTTTGCTACATTAGTTAGCTTTGAGTCGGATTCAATCTAAGATCACCATAGCTTAAGGTTTGTTTACCTTGTATTATTGAGGGATTTCAAAGCACAGTCTTTGGGGTTCTACCTTGCTACCTCAAATGTTTTGATGATCATATTATGCATGTTAGAGTTGTATTAGAAGTATTGAGAAAAGAGAAATTACATGCCAACTTAAAGAAGTGCATGTTTGCTAGCAAAAAACTTGTATTTCTTGGATTTTTTGTAAGTGCTAAAGGATTTGAGGTAGATAAGGAAAAAGTGAAAGCTATTAGAGATTGACCAATGCCTACTAATGTTAATGAGGTTAGGAGTTATTATATATTGACTAGTTTTTATAGAAGGTTTGTTAAAGATTTTAGTTCTATTGCAGCACCTTTAAATGAGTTAGTTAAAAAGGAAGTTAAATTTAAATGGACTGAATCATAAGAAAAGACATTTAATTTGCTTAAGGATAAACTATGTAGTGCACCTATTTTGTCCTTGTCTGATTTTAACAAAACTTTTGAGCTTGAATGTGATGCCTCAAGAGTTGGCATAAGAGCTGTTTTAATGCAGGAGGGGCGACCAATACCATACTTTAGTGAGAAGTTGCATGAAGCTCAATTGAATTATTCCACCTATGATAGGGAATTATATGCTTTAGTGAGAGTCTTGGATATGTGGCAATATTACCTTCTTCGTAAAGAGTTTGTGATACATACTGATCATGAGACCTTAAAGCATTTGAAGGGACAAATGAAACTCAATAGGTGATGCATCCCACATCGGTTGCGGAGGAACTCCTGGACCTGGTTTATAAGGCTGGATTCAAACATTTCCCTTTGAGCGCGCTTTTGGGGTGAAGTTAGGAGTCCACATTCTTATCATTTGGTATCAGAGCCAGCCCTGTATACTGGTGTCCCTTCGGATTACGACAGATCGCTAACCGAGGCAGTGGGGGTCTTAAGGGGGTGGGGATGATGCATCCCACATCGGTTGCGGAGGAGCTCCTGGACTGGTTTATAAGGCTGAATTCAAACCTTTCCCTTTGAGCGCGCTTTTGGGGCGAAGTTAGGAGTCCACATTCTTATCAATAGGCGGCATGGTAAGTGGGTGGAATTTATTGAGACATTTCCATATGTGATAAAATACAAGCAAGGTAAAGATAATGTGGTGGCTGATGCACTTTTAAGAAGATATACTTTAATTTCTACTTTAGGTTCTAAATTGCTGGGATTTGAACAAATTAAAGAACTTCATACCGCTGATCTTGATTTTACTAATGAGTATAATGCATGTGAACAAGCTGTTTTTCAGAAATTTTATAGGCATGATGAATATTTGTTTAGGGATGGTAAACTTTGTGTGCCTATATGTTCATTAAGGGAGCTACTTGTGCGTGAAGCTCATAGTGGGGGTTAAATGGGGCATTTTGGTGTTAAAAAGACTTTGGATATGTTGCATTAATACTTTTATTGGCCACATATGCGTAAGGATGTTGAAAGAATTTGTGCTAAGTGTGTTGCATGTAAAGCAAGCCCAATCTAAAGTTATGCCTCATGGATTGTATACACCTTTACCTATTTCTATTCCACCGTGGATTGATATTTCAATGGATTTTGTATTGGGATTGCCTAAGACTAGGAGAGGTAAAGATAACATATTTGTTGTAGTTGATAGATTCAGTAAAATGACTCATTTTATTGTGTGTGCTAAAATGAATGATGCAACAAATATAGTTGACTTGTTCTTTAGAGAAGTAGTGCGTTTGCATAGTATTTCTAAATCTATTATTTTTGATAGAGACGCTAAATTCCTTAGTCACTTTTGGCATGTTTTGTGGAGGTAAACTTGGTACTAAATTGTTATTTTCTACTACTTGTCATCCACAAACTAATGGACAAACCAAAGTGGTAATAGGACTTTAGGTGTTCTATTGCATGTTGTTGTGGGTAGAAATTTAAAATCATGGGAAGATTGTTTGTCATTAGCTGAGTTTGCTTATAATAGATGCATACATTCTTCTACTGGTTTTAAAATTTTGCTTATTTTGGACTCCATTCGAATTGAAAGCTGTTTTAATTGCCTTGAAAGGTCCATACACATAGCGAAATATTTAATTAAAGTGCTAAATAGATTTAATTTAAAGTCATTTTCAATTTTAAAATTTTATTTAATTGGAGTGGGATTTCACCTTTATAAATAGCTTTCAACCTCAATTCTGAATTAACATTTAATACAGTAGAATTAATCATGGTAATTATATTTGGACTAATGGGTTATAAAAAAACCCTTGCTTTTGGAGAGGAGGTAGTCTGGTGTGCTGTTTGTCAATTGGTTCGTGTTTTCGTTGTGTTTTGGAGGCAGGAAAGGCATCATTGCTGTCCGAACCCTTCATTCGTGTTCCAGAGGCATTCTTCTATTATCCTTCATTAATTTGGTAAAATCTAACGGCATAGATCATAATATATTCGTACTATTTTCATTCCTACCTTTAATTCTATTTTTTCGAAATCGCATAACGAGTAAATCTTAAAATCATCCTTAGAATAGATTAATTAGGTTCTAAAAAATAATTTTTACCTCATGCGTGATTTTCTTTTATAATTATTATTTGTCGCTCTTTTTCTACCCCGTTCTATAGATAGATATGGATGAATAACGATTTTATTAGTTTTGGTGTATTTGGATTACCATTTGTTGGTTTTGCGGGTTTAGCGTACGTTTTTTTTTTAAATTTTGCTGTATTATTTTTTAATGATGTAAGTAGCTGTAGGTTTTATTACTTTTAGAGATGTAAACGGATACTATTAACTTTTGTTCACGTAATTACTTTGCATATTATATTGTATGTTTAATTAAAAGATTATTACATAGTATAAAAATACTAAGTGAATTATTGGGTATAAGTAGATTATTAACCTAAATTGGTGGTTGGTGCCTTAATAGTGTGGTATGTATTTGATTCCAGTTTCTATCAATGACCCTTGTTCACACGCAAACTTGAAAATCAATTGGTTTGGGAGTTGGGAGAAAAAATGATCCAAGTAATTGGTCTAATTAATTTTTGTAATTCTACATTAGTTGAAAAGGGAATCTGGTTGTGGAGGAGGCCGAGAATGGATCTCTAAAAATCTCACTGCCGATTTAGGATTGTGGAAGGCCAATTTGACTTTTTTTTTTCAAAAATAAAAATCAAAGTAAATGCTTGTTAGAAGGATGACATGGAATTTCTTTTTTTTTTTCCAAGTCTTATATGGCAATTATGTGGCTTAAAATAATATTAAAAATTAATTTTGCTAAGGGAACATTAGCATAATTTGACAATAATATGAAAAAAAAAGGTATAAAGGTGACATTAACAATTGCAGGAGTAATTTTTTGCCCTAAGCGCTACTTTCCGTTGCACAATCTAAATGACTACGTTATATATAATTACACTAGGCCTAATTTTTGACCCATTTGGTTCAATAAATACTCATTTGGTTCAACTTTGAACAAGCCCTAAGCCCTAATTCCTGTTATCGCACTTGAACAATCAGACGAAACGGTTCATAATGTAGGCACGTGGCATTTGATAATAGAACAACAGAATGAATAGTACCAAAGATACTGCAGACAGTTTTTAGGATCCAAAATTTCGAATTTATATAAGGCAGAGACAAACTATTTAAGCGCGGGAGTTATAAAAACTACTGGAAGCGCTTATTTCATTTCTGGTTTTTTGAAACCAAAACACAGAGAATATTAGTCTCTCATTCTCAAATTCTCAATTCAATTGCATACTAATAATGTCAACTGCGAAAACAAGCTCCAAGAAACGCGCCGCCGAATCGGTCCTCACCAAATCGGACTCCAAATTCCTAGTCGCCGACGAGCTAGATGTCGATCTCTCCAGGTACATTTCCTGATCGAATTCTCTCCTGCATTTTCTCCTTCACTGATTGTTTACATTTGGCATGATTTGGAAAAAAATGGTGAAAATGCAGCGACATTAAGGGTATAATGTCGGCGCTGCAACAAATCAGAGAGAAAACGCAAAAGGACGGTCAAAAGAAGAACGAAGAGACGATTTCCAGGTGAGATAACTCATTTTTGGTTAGATCGAAACAGATCCATGGTTACATTGATTTAATTTTTTGAGAATCTGAAGACTCTCTAGAGACGTTGATCGAGTGTGTTTTGTCTACTGTTTGTTCGGCAAATTCTTTCTAGAGCTTGATGAATTTGAATTCCGTTTCTTTTTGAGATATTTGTCGTTGTTTTGCATAATTGAATTCAGGTTACAGTTGCCATGTGATTTCATGAAAGGACTTTTGGACTATACTAATCGAGGCATTCAGAGTAGAATTTTTACTTGTGTTAAAATTAAAATTAAAATCAAAATCAAAATCGCATTTTTTATTTTTGTCTTCGGTGACAGTGTGGGATCCGAGATCAGATCAATGGTGAATGAGTTAAAATCCAAAATTGAAAAGGACAGGTAATTGTTCCAGTACGTAGATTCATCTTTCAAATTAGATTAAACCATGTTTAGTTCAAGTGATGCCTCTTTTGTCAACTTTCAGGCAAGGTTTTGCAAAGACACTTTCAAAGAGCTCAAAAGAGGTCTGTGTATAACAATAAAAAAGGCTAATGACTGGTAGCGATAAAATTTAGCTCCATGCTGTACATTTATATTTTGACTTCTGATAATTACCAAAATATGGTTCTGAATATATGATTATGCGTTTGCAGTGTGAGAACTGCTTGAAGATTGAAACTGCCAAATTTCAAGAGATCTATGAGAAATTTTGCAAGGAGAAAGCTGCTCATTTGCAGGCCCTAAAAGGTGTGGCTTCTGTAGCTTCATGTTTTGCAATTAATTTCCTTAATATTTTTTACAGCACTATAAGTTTCATTACGTTTCATTTACTTTGTATCCAAGTTCATAATATGTGGTATTTTATCAGGGAATTTTGGAGATTAGGCCTCAAATAAATGAAATGATCAAAATCTCCACCCTGCATTGGTAGATACGTTTTTAAGCATTGTGGCACTACCATTGGTTACATTTAGCTATTTTATTTTATCCATATTTTCTTTGGAATACGTACCTGGGAAAATTTAAGATATCTGCATTATTTTCAGTCATGATTTTTTTTCCCTTTAAAAAAAGCATACTTCTTATTTTGAATAATTATAATCAATAATAACAGTTCCAAACGAATTATTTTGGTTGACTTAGAACCTACTCTCAATGCTATTTTACAGTTACTATTTCCAGATTTGAAGAAGACAAGGAAAGGCTATTCATGCGATATGAACAACTGAGTGAGAACTGCATAACATAACTCTTTCTTTCTTGTGGTAAAATTATGCACTAATTTATCGGTCAATATCAGGGAAGAAAGAGAAGAATATGATATCTGAACAAGAGAGATCTTGTGCCGATAAGATTGCTAAACTGGAAGAATCTTTGAAAAAGAAAAAACAAGTAAAAGTTATCACAGACGTCCAATTAATTTGCTGGTTGTTGGATTTGCTCTCCTCATGCAAAAAGTCATTAATCACATTTTCTTCTTTGAAATACAGGATGACAAAACTTTCAGCATCTTGAGGAAAACACTGGGCTCGTTTCTTGAAAATGCCTCGGATGAGGATTTCCCACCAGATGACTAAAATAATGCCGCAACCATCTACTGCGGATGTAGCTCATTTCTTTGTTCCTGAAAACAATATAAATTCTTCTGTTTCTTATCTGTCCTATAAGAATCGTAATCTCGCTTTAAGTTTTGGGTACCAAAATTGGTTACGATCTCACTACGTGTGAAATACTTAATCTCGGCTACTATAGTGGATATATATATCAGAGCTTCAAACCTTTATGATCCCACACATAACTTGGTTGGTTCAATCGTCAATATTGCACATGCATTAAAACAACGGAGTATTTGCTACTTTCCTCTCGACGGACTATTTTTTGTCCACTAATGCACCATTCATACTTTTAGTTATGGATGGAGTTAATGACAGAAAATCATGTAAAATTTATGAAAATTATTCTTTTTTATCTAGCATTTTTTTGTTGATTTTTTTTTTTAATTTTTATCATGTTAAACTTATTTTTGAAAATATGGAGTCAACCTAGTACATTGCCCATTAGTATAACAAAATAGTTTTCTGATACAAAATTATCGAGAAGACAAATCATACAATATAAAATTATTTTTTAATGACAAATCTTGAATTATATAGGACTCATTTGACATTGTGTTTGCTAAAAGTGTTTTTGAAAAAAAAATTATTTTTAAATTTTTTGAGTTTTGACTGTTAAGCTAATAATGTTCATTAGTACTTACAATTGTAAACTATCAACAAGTCACAGTATATGAACATAATTTTCATCATAATGTTCAAAATAGTCCTTTTATTCTTGAGATTGAAACCTCCCAATGCCTTGAGGCGAAGACCATTCTCTTGATTTTTTTTTTGTGTTGAAGATACTTTGCTGCCTCAAATCTTCAATTTTCCGATTTTGTCTTTTCATCTTGTTTATAATTTTACCAATTTTTACCTCTAATAATTGAATGTAAGATTGAATAACATCCATTGTCACATAATTACCATGTTCCTCATGTCCACTACTGGTCCTCATACTTCCCTTAGACATGGTTAAGCTATAAGAAAGAGTTAATGAGATAAAATATTCTAACAATCACTCCCTCACGTGTTTCACTCAAATCAGAATATAACCACTTGTGTTTCATATAAATAATGACTTTTACCCTCTTTTAAGCTCACCACTCTTGCCTCTTACCACTCAAAGTTTGAATCTCAAGATCACAAGTAAGAACCAGAAACAAAATCAAACAATATACAAGTGATTTATGCTAAGAATTAACAATGAACCCTAACAAGAATGAATAAAACAAAATCTAGAAGCAAACTAATGTGAAAAGAAATTTATTATATTTAAAGCTATACACGAATGCAAATAGGTGTATGCTACTGATTTTTGTTCAAATTAAATCTAAGAATGCAAATTAGACTTAACTAATTTAATTAGATGCAAAAATGACAAAATTAAAAGAATAAAAACTCAAGAGCATAAAGAATTAGACAATATTGAATAAAATTCAGAATCGGTTTCCTCCTAATGAGTAGTCGATTGTCCTTTAATTAAACTCTTATTCAACCTTAATTTATCACCAAACAGTAAGAACTCAAGGTGTATTTAATAGATCAGCTTAATTCCTCAAGATCAAATGCACTATGGTACTTGAATTCCCAAGTTGTACTTTTCAACCTCAAAATCAATTATTTTCAAATTGAATGCAATATTTTAAGATAATATCAAATGATTCAATTAGCCAATAATCACAAGATTTCCACTTAAAGTTCAAATAGCACAATTTCACAATTTTTGGTGCTAATTTTGAAATTATGATTTTTTAATTAAATAACACTAATCTAGCTAAGTTATTAATACTAAACAAACCTCAAGCATATCAAAGAATTGAAAAGAAATCCAAACATGCAATTGTACTCTTTATGACCTAAATTTTTCCTAAGATACCTCTAATGACAAAATTTAAATCTAGCTAAGTTAACAACTAGAAAACAATTTTAAAGGATAGATAATAATTAGCTAACCAAAAGCTCTAATACCAAACTGATGCAGAATTCCAAAGAATGTGCCTTGAAACCCCTCAATAAGACAAGGTAAACAAACTTTAAGTTGTGATTATTGATTGAATATGATCCAAAGCTAACCAATGTAGTAAATAACCAAAATTATAAGGTTTATTAAGAATAGTCATGCCACAAACAATATTACCAATTCCTAAAAGTATTAAAAAGATACAAATTTGTCTCACTTTAAAGAAAACACTCAAATTCATTTTTATTCATTCATGCCTTGTAAAATATTTCCAAATGAGCATTTATAGCTCTAAGTCTTTGAATCCTTTATGGTAAAGGATAACTAAATCATATTCTAACTCAACTTCTAAAAGTACTGATGCGGACCCCAAGATTATAAAGAATCAAAAAGTCAAAAACACAAATTTTGTAACATCACACCTCTTATGCATTTAAGTATAACCTATCCCTGTATCAAATAGTCACATACTGCATACTGAAAAGGCAAAATACCCTGCTAACAATAGTAGTAAAATTTTTTTTTTCATATCATATCCTGTAAAATCAACTAACGACTTTACAAGTCTTATATCCTGTAAAATTACTAAATGACTTTTCAAGTCAACATTAAAACCACAATACGATATATCACATATATCAAAATATAAACTTTACACATAAGTATTTCCGAGTTGATTTCATTTATACATATTTAGACTCATTCCAAAATGACTATACATATTCAAGCATATAAGTCCAAAATACAGATGACATGTTTTTATGCTTGTGTGGAATGCAAGGAGAGAGAGTGATGAGGCTCGGCCAATGACCTGTGCTCCATGTCTTCTATACACTACTCAAAATGAGCTATCACTTTTCTTTACCTGAAAAAAATGACGCAAATTGATGAGTTGCGGCTCAGTGAGAATAATCATCTAATGAGCTCTAAAGTACCAAACAACTCATAGTCATAAATCACAATTCCAATATATACCATGTATTCCATTCCATTCATTAGTCAATAACATATAAATATAGATAAAATCAAGTACTCCATAATTGTTATTTACTTATGCTTTGCTTGTACATTTTATTTTGTTGTGACCAGATTAAACGAACATTGCCCCGGGTTTCCATGTGAACATTTGCATTTACATTTGCATTTGCATTTGCTAGCTAGCTTGATCATTTGTTTCATTTGCACATTTGTTGGGCCATAGGCCTCTTCTTTTGCTTTGCACATTTGTTGGGCCATAGGCCTCTTCTTTTGCTTTGCAATGTCGATTAACTAGTGACAACGCCTTTTTAGCCCATATGCATATGCACTTGTATTTAAGCATTCATCAACCATTGCATCTTTATCATATACAACATACATATATTCCCTATATACCTCATATGTCAAGCATACACCTTGTATATACTATACATGTACCATGTATATATATCACATTTGTCAAACATATACCTCAAATATACCACAAGTATACCATTTATATGTACCACAATGTCACAAATTATCCATCATTACATTATCAAGGACCAATCATGACAATCACATGAATCACATAGCAAACAACATTCATTTGCACTAAAGAATTCAATCGATAATTAGACTCACCGTTCTCCTTTGATTCCGACCCCTAACTTATTGTCTATCTGATCCTTGTGGATCTCCAATATGTTGCGAGCCTAATATGAAACATAATCGATTAACTCATAATTAGAGATACTTAATGTGGCTTAAACAAATTAATATGCATTGTTCATGTCAATAGTTAAGATTTTTTCCTATGAGGCAGTGTGACCTTATGGGACTGTTTAGCCTATAACTTTTTCTATAATTGACCAATTAATCTGATTCTTGTTCCTAATTACAAATAACATATAATTAGAGAACATATTAAAATTTCAGACCAATTGGATAATTTTACAATATTTGGTGGAATTTATAAGAGTGTTCTGTTTTCTGCCTTGTTTTCTGCCTTTAGGCAGTTTCAGGGTACTCATTTGGGTTCATCATAACTTACACTCTATAAGTCCTATTTTAATGAAACTTTACAGACACTTATATGGGTTCATATGGAACATGTTTTATGTTTACAACTTGTACCAATTATGTCTCTAAGGTCTTCTAATTATACCAAACATATTACTGTTCCAGAATAGAATTGGCTTCCGGACCAGTATGACTTCAAAAGGCCATAACTTAGTCTATAGATAACAAATTAAGCTCAAATTAGTACCATAATTTAGCTAAGACATATAAATATAACTTTCATGTTTTGATAAATTACATAATCGAGCTCTAACAAGCTCAAATGATCCAACCAATGTACTGGAGCTGCCCAGGGCACTCAGTAGGCAGTTCAAATCATGGAACAGTCATGGTTCCATTCACTATAACTCATCATTTACAAGCCCTATGAACCTGAAATTTGGTATACAGATACAAAACACATATATCTACAACTTTTATGTTTTGAGAGACTTCAAATAAGGGCTTTAACATATTCTAAATCAGACCACACAGTAGCTAACTTGGTTAGGGTTTACACCCTGACCAGTTTCAGTACGAAGATCATATCTAATTCTATAAACCAAATCACGAAACACCGTTTACATATTCATAAATATAAGACATAAAGGAACAACTTTTGTGTTTTATACTTGTCCAGAATCAATTTAGATGTGCATCAAAATCGGGTTGCAAAACAGTGCCTATTAATGAACCTAAGCAACTCAAATCAACCCTAAAGCAATAAGAATTGATTACTTACCAAGGACGAACTTGCAAGGGATCAATTTGGTGCAAAAACTAGGTAAAAAAATGAAGATTTGAAGTCTGAAATGGAGGAAAATGAAGGAGAAGTCGGGGCTGAAGTGAGGAGGCAGAAATGGGAAAGATGAAGATAAAGGCAGATTTATGTTTTTGTCTTTTTATCTTTTTCTCATCTCATTTCTCATCTCATTTCTCATTTCTCTTCTCATTTCTCTTCTCTTCTCTTCTATTTCTCTTTTGTTTCATTTTCATTTTATTTTATCTATATTATTATTATTATTTACATATATATATAATTCGACTAATCTACACAATAATACCGCTTAATCTTTTGGCCCGGTTTAACTAAATTAACAATGCAAAATGTTTACTAATCTTAATCTAATCATTTTGCTTACATTAATTTGGTCACTTATTCAATTCATTTCTAATACTTCATAATCCTCATATAGGTTATAAGTACACATGTGCTACTCGATACAAGTGCCAAATGCTAGGACACGTAGCTAGTGCGTGTGATAAACTTATTCCTACGAAAATACGTATGAAATGTATTTGTTCAATTGAATTGTATGCAAGATGCTTATGTTCAATGAAATTCATGTGGGGGAAGGTCAAGGATGTTACAAATTTAGCCCAAAACACAAATCCTAGATAAAAATAGTTTTATCCTATCAAACCCCTAATTGACATGCAATCAAAAACTTAGATGATAGGATAGAAGAAAATAAAAAGAGAATAAACACCACAAAGTAAATATCTTGATAAGTTCACTCAATTCTTGATGCAACATAAGAAGAAAAATCATCTTTCATGCAAAATGGCCTAAAAGGGAAGAAAAGGGTAAAGAAAAGGTGACTGACCCAAGAGAGGTAAGTAAAGAAAAATGGGTAAAAGATGAAGGAAAATCAAAAACACCTAGTGTTAATGATAAACATAGTAAAATTAAATGTTTTGATGTGTTGCCCAGATATTAAGCCAAGAAGAGGGGTTGAATTGGAGTTTCAAAAATTAAACTTTAAAGTGCGGAAAAAAAAATAATTTTAGGAGGGATAGAGAAATTTGACACAAGAATTTTATAGAGGTTCAGGTGTTAACAAACCCTACTCCTCTCCCCAATCGCAATTGGGTGTTTCTCTAACACACTAAGTGTTACAATAGAGTTTTACAAGCTCACTCTCAACTATGATGTTTCTCACAATGACTTACACCTAACCCATAAATCACTTGTGTTTTAATGGTTCACACAATAACCAATTTCTTATGTTTTACAGGCTCACACAAACAACCTTTTATCTTGTGTTTTACAGACTCACACAAACAACCTGTACTTTGTGTTTTACAGGCTCACACAAATAACCTTTACTTTGTGTTTTAAAGGCTCACACAACTAACCCTTACAAGTGTTCTACTCTTAACCCAGAAATACCCACAACTCACTTGAGTAATAAATGATTACAGAGAGAAACACCCACAAATCTTTATTTCTCAATGAATGAAGAGTAAAAAGATTTTTACAGAGAATAGATATTGGTTCTCAAAGTATTGAATATACAAATACCTTGTAATAAGATTTTGATTCAAAATATTTGCTATCCTCTTTTACTGAATGCATAAATGACTTCCATTTATATTATTTTGGCTGATTATAGCCTTAGGGTGCATTTAATATGAAACTAGCCGTTGTATCAACCAAATAATTGCGCCTGACATTTTTCTCTTTCATCATTCACGGGTGTGATTATGTTTGTCACGGGCGTGATATCGCTTCCCAAGTCGTGATTGAAGTGGTGACCTTGGTCGTGAAACTTTCTGGAAAGTTTTGAAACATTGGGTCACGAGCGTGACATATGTATTCACGGGCGTGACAAACTTCCCAGCCATGATCCAAGTGGTGACTTTGGTCGTGAAGCTCTCTGGATGAAAATGTCATGCAAATTCACGGGCATGACTTAAATGTCTATTTCATGGTTTGTTCTTTCTTCATGGTCGTGAACTTCAAATGTTGGTTTTGGTAACAGTTAGCTCTTTCACAGGCGTGACACATAGGGTCAAGGGCTTGAACATGCTACTTCCTTAATTTTATCTTTCAAGGATTATTTTTCCAATCTCTATTCTTGCTATTTTATTTCATACCCTGTTTAATAAATTTAGAAAACAAGTATGTTAAATACAATATTGCTATTTTATTTGTTGTTATCATCAAAATGACGGAAATACCCCTCAAGGTTTAACAATCTTCCCCTTTTTGATGGTGACAAATAATCTAGCAATATGTGTTTTTGATAAGTCTCCCCCTCAAAAGATACTTAGGATAAAAAATTTGATAAAATGCAAGAATTGTAGAGAATGATGTAGCATTGAAATAAACTTACTAATTTTTAAGTATATGCAAGTTATATGTGAAGTATATCCAATATATACCATAATTATTTTTAAAGCATGAAGTATATGTGAGGTATACTTAGAGTATATCATGGGATATTCATTTATGTAACTTGCATTAGGGTATATGCAAAGTATACTTAAGGTATATCTAATGTGTATAAAGCTCAATTTCTCAATTTCATACTTGCATATTAATTTTGAATCAAAGTTTGAGTATTTCTAATTCCTTTTAACCTAACTCAATGTCAATGTATTTGTAGGTTCTTATTTTTGATTCAAAAAATTCATTTAATATATTGCTAGGTTCTCCCCCTTTTGTCATCAATCAAAAAGAATATAAAGATACCAAAGGATAAACAAAGCAAATATATTTGATTTAAAAAGATACACACCAAAGGAAATATGAATCAGAAAGGAAATACAACAAACAAAATAACAAAACAAGAAAGAAAATAAACAAGCAAACACACAAATTTAGGCTATCATCTAGCTTAACACCTAGCCTAAACATCTAGCAGGATATCCTATCTCGAAGTCTAGCAACCTCTGCCTCACGACTGTCCATCCGAGACTCCATGAAGTCTTTGAAGTTTTCCAATCTCTCGTCCATCGAAGCCTGCAGCTGCTCAAAACGTGGTGCCAAGAGGTCAACCACCTGCTGCGCTAAATTCAGTGTGGAAGCCGAGAATTGACCGATGTCCTGCTCAGCCACTGGAGGTGCTTCCTCAACCCGAGCCCTTTTCTTCTGTTGGATCCCTTGGAGGCTAGCTTTGAAATCCTCCGCATCATTGTCTTCCCAGATTATCTCCCCAGCAGTGTATGTGAAGCGTTAGAAAATATTGTTCTCGTAAACAATTGTGATAGCCGCTTCCATCTTTATGAAGGACTCGACATCCAATCGATCTCGAGGATGCCCAGGGATGAGATTGAAATGATGCTCATCCAGCTTCAAATAACCAAGCTTCAAGGCTATGTGGGTGACATAACCACCAATCAGTATATCTCCTGTGGGTTTGGTGGCAATGGACAGAAGATGGTTTGCAAGCCATCTAGAGAGCGCCATCGTGAGTTCTCTTCTAGCCATCTCAAATAGGAAGAGCTTCGATTTCCTGATGGTCCCATTGCTTTCTCCCCGAGCGAATATGCTATAGGTCAGGAACCTATGCAAATATTTGTGCACTAGGGACCTGAGATGAGTGATCTTGGTCTTCTTGACATTCTAGCTGCAATCGGTGCCAAAATGGGTCCAAGCTCGAGTGGCGAAGAATTCTACTTCGCTGTCATTGAGGATGCCATCCGATGGTAAGTTGAATAATTCCCCAAATTCTGTGGCATTGAGGGTGTTGGGATTGTTGCAGAGTTGGAATTTCACCACTCCAGTAGGTGACACTTGCAGAGTGCTAAGGAATTCCAGTGTTGGCTCCCTCAATGTGGGCTGGTGAATGTCCACAAATTCTTTCAAATGACAGGCCTGGAGTTGCTCTGTCATAGCCGTTTCGAGTCCGAGAGTTCGAATGGTTTTCCATTCGAAGGACCTTGATGAAAGGAGAGGTCTTTTCTTCAAAGTGGAGTACCGGGGATGACATTGCTCCGGAATTCTGTTCATGAGGTAATCTGCGTACCTCCTGGGAGCATGAGACTTCTTTCTCTTTCCCTTTGATGAGGGAGTCTCCATTTGAGTTGAAGAAGTGAACTTTGTGAGGTTTGAGAAAAGTATTTGACAGAAATTTGACAAAAACCCTAAAAGGGTATGATTTTTGATGAAGGAATGGACTTTTGATGGTATTTATAAGAAAATTTTGTGACTTGGTGGCCGGAATTTTCAATAACTCATTGAATGTGTGTAAATGAGAGCGGTTTCAAGGAGTTGAAAGGAGAAAAATAACCGGCTGTTCTCTTATATGCCCGATGCATTCACGGGCGTGAAATGATTGTTCACATGCGTGAATGGTCGTGTTCATGGTTTGCTGAAGGAGTACTCTACTTGTGAATAAAGGTGTGAATATGTTCATGGTCGTGACCTTTGAATATCACGGGCGTGAATGATGAACTGTCACGGGGGTAAAACAATAGTCACGGGCGTGAAAGGTTGAATTTCACTACTTATGCCCGTGAAGCAAGGCGTGACCCAAGGCGTGAACGCCTCTGTGAGTTTTGGGGGTGTAAAGGTTCACGGATGTAAAAATTCGTCTTTGGCTTGAAAAGGTCTTTTCACAGGAGTGAATGAAGCCGTGAATATAAGCTTCACCATTTGAAGCCGTGAACCATGTTGTGAATCAAGTCGTGAATGACACTGCCTCTTTTGGCTATTTAAGTCACGGGCGTGAATATATGTCACGGGCGTGACTCCCCTAAAATTTTCATCAAATAAAATTAAGTTCTAAAAACAAGACTAAATCATTTCAATAAAGATTTTATCCATGATAACATGAATTTTCATCAAAATTACTACCTTATATCTAGTGATATGATACAAGATTAAGATCATTAATTAAGATTTCATAATTTAGCAATCACTAGGTTAATCCATCAATCATACCAAGTTCTCTTCTAATGAAATTAAATTTTTCCTCATTTAGAGACTTAATAAAAATATCTACTAATTGATTTTCTGTGCTTATAAATTCTAATGCAACATCTCCATATTGAACATGATCTTTAATAAAGTGGCGTCGAATGTCAATATGCTTACTTCTTGAATGTTGAATAGGATTCTTTGAAAGATTTATAACACTTGTATTGTCACATTTAATAGGTATATGGTTCATATCATGATCATAGTCCTTAAGTTGTTGTTTCATCCAAAGAATTTGAGTACAACACCAACCAGCTGCTACATACTCTGCTTCAGCAATTGAAAGAGCAACTGAAACTTGTTTCTTGCTAAACCAAGAAACTAAGCATTCTCCAATAAAGTGACAAGTACCTGAAGTACTTTTTCTATCTAAAAGACTTCCAGCATAGTCTGCATCTGAATATCCTATAATATGAAAGGATGAATTTCTAGGATACCATAAACCTAGATGCAAAGATCCATGCTCATAGGAGTCTTGGCATTCTTGCATCCTTCCATACCAAATTTCTTAATTAAATCTTTGGCATATTTGGATTGATTGATGAATATGCCCTCATTGCTTTGCTTTATTTGTAGACCAAGGAAATACTTAAGCTCTCCCATCATGCTCATTTCAAATTCCCCCCTTGAGAGATCACCAATGATTTGCTCTTTTGGATGATCTTTCGTCATTCTCCATTCTTTTGGGAGTTCTTGTTCGTTTTCTTCTTGAGTTTGAGGTATAGAACCATTTTGATGTGAATCTTCTTGATCATTTTCTTCTTTCCCATTTCCAAGATCAAGTCTTTCCATGTTACCTACAACATCATCAAGGACCTTTCACAAGATCAAGTCTACTAGATTCATTAAAAACAACATGCATGGATTCTTCAACAGTTAATGATCTTTTGTTAAATACTCTATATGCTTTGCTATTTGTGGAGTATCCTAAAAAGATACCTTCATCAAATTTAGAGGCAAAATTTCCAAGATTGTCCTTGGTTTTCAATATAAAGCACTTGCATCCAAATACTCTAAAGTATGATATCAAGGGCTTTCTTCCATTCCATAGCTCAAATGAGGTTTTGTTTAAAAGAGGTCTTTTGAAAACTCAATTTGAAATATAACATGCAGTGTTTATGGCTTCTGCCCAAAAGTAAGTTGGTAAATCATATTCATTGAGCATTGTTCTAGCCATTTCAATTAAAGTTCGATTTTTCCTTTCAACTACCCCATTTTGTTGAGGTGTCCTAGGATATGAGAAATTATGTGAAATGCCATGTTCAAGACAAAAGCTTTCAAAGTTTTCATTTTCAAATTCTTTCCCATGATCACTTCTTATCTTTGAAATACAATACCCTTTTTCATTTTGAACTCTTTTAGCAAAGTTTTTGAAATTTTCAAAAGCATCACTTTTTTGAGCTAAGAAAATTACCCAAGTAAATCTGGAGTAATCATCTACGATGACAAATGCATAATGTTTTCCTCCTAAGCTAGCAATTCTAGTAGGTCCGAATAAGTCTAAATGCAGGAGTTGAAGAGGTTTTGAGTTGTTTACTATGTTTTTGGCTTTGAAGGATGACTTGTATTGCTTTCCTCTTTGGCAAGGTTCACATGTCTTGTCTTTTTCATATTTAACTCTTGGCAGTCCTTTTACTAGTTCTCCTGTGTTGAGGCTTTATATTAAGTCCATGTTAGCATGACGAAGCCTTTTATGCCACAGCCAAGATTCATCACTAGTAGTCACAAGACACTTAGAGGAATGGTTAGATAGTTCATGTAAGTTTATTATGTATGTATTTACATCTCTATTTCCTTTAAATATCTCCTGACCATCGATAGTGATCACAAGACATTCATTTGAAGTAAAAATTACTTTGTTTCCTTTATCACATAATTTTAAAGATTACTTTGTTTCCTTTATCACATAATTGACTTACACTTAACAAGTTATGTTTCAAGCCATCAATAAGTAAGACATCTTTAATAAAAGAAGTGTCATTAATACCAATAGAACCAATGCCAATTACCTTACCCTTTGCATTGTTTCCAAAGGTAACTTTACCTCCATCAATACTTTTGATTTCATTGAAAAGTTCTTTGTCTCCTGTCATATGCCTTGAGCATCCACTGTCTACTAGCCAAGCATATTTGTTTATTGTGGACTTGAGGCATACCTATAGAGTCACAATTCAAGTATGATTTTTAGATACCCAAATGAGCTTGGGTCCTTGGGGGTTAGCACATGAAGGTTCCCAATGAGCCTTCCTTATCCAACAATATTTATTTATGTGACCCATTTTCATACAATAATTACATTGTTTTGGTCTAGATTTGTTTTCTGGTCTTATAATATTTTTGAATACCACTTTTCTATCGAACTTATTTTGAGAATGATGACATGCACAATTATGATTAATTGTAGATTTTCTAGATGCATGCTTCCTATATATAAAGACATGATTATTCTGTTTATGTATAGAAGGTTTAATATGCTTATTTCTTGGTGATGTTCTAACAAGTGTGGAGATGGTTCACTAGACTTAACAAAGATGGTTTTGTGGGAAGATGATGATGTATCCTTAAATCATAGACCATGTCTAATTAAGGGTGATGTTTGAGACACAATGAGAGTATCTAAGCTCTCTTTACCTTTGTGAAATTTAGAAATGGAATTTCTAAGTTCCTCAACTTCATTTTTCAAAGTATTATTTTCTTTTAGCAAGCAGGTAGTTGAGGGTCTTGATGAGTATTCATCTAATGACTTTTGGAGAGATTCATTAGATGATTTAAGCTTTATGTTTTCCTTTTCTAAATCATCTATCTTATTTTTCAAATTAGAGATGTTATTTCTATAAGTACTAAATTTACTTCTATATTTCTCTAATTCTAGATTTAATTCTTCTATTAGGCTTTGCTCATCATCATCATCATCACTATCATCATCATTATCACTACTATCATTGTTCAAAGAGTATGAGTGTAGTGATCTTACCTTATTCGAGACATGATCTTCAATAGCCATGAAGCATAGATTGACCTTTTCGCTTTCATTATCATCTTTTTCACTTGAAGAGCTTTGTCATCCCATGTGTCTTTGTGACCTTTCTCCCCATTGTCTCTTTGGTATTTGCTCTTATGCTTCTTGAGCCTTGGACATTCTGGTTTGATATGTCCTTTCTTTCCACACTCATAGTACTTTACCTCTTCCTTACTTCTTTGTGCATCATTAGAAGTTTATTTGAGGTTTCTTTGCCTGAATTTTCTGGAGTTGCTCATTTTCTTCTCAATGATTCTTTTTAATCTTCTTGAAAGCATTAGCAATGTCCTCATTTTCATCATCACTCATTTCTTCATCATCTTTACTTTCTTCTTGCGATTTTGAAGTAGAGGTTTTGAGTGCTAAGGACTTTCTTTTCTCTGGCTTTGCTTTAAGCTCTCTATCTCTTTTCACTGCTATTTCATGTGTGAGAAGTTTGCCAATCAGCACATCAGTATTCATGATGCTCATATCTTCATTTGCTTCTTCTATGCCAGCAACTCTTGAGCCATAGTCTTTGAGAGGAAGACTTCTCAGGATTTTGTTGTTTACATCCTCCAAACTCAGATGCTTCCCAAGTTTCCTCATTCCATTTATAATGGCTAGAAGACGGTTGGTCATGTCAGTGATTGACTCATTGGATTTCATCTTGAAGAGCTCATATTCTGAGGTCATAAGTTGAATCTTCTTGGATTTGACTTGCTCAGTTCCTTCATGATAATTTTCCAATGTCTTCCACATGCTGTATGTTGTTGGGCAATGTTGTATTCTTCCACATTCTTCAATAGATAATGAGCTTGATAGGATTGTCATTGCCTTCTTGTTTTTGAAATTTTCTCTTCTTTGAGGCTTTGTCCAATCATCTCTTGACAGGATTTCTTCTTCACCATCAGCTCCTCTTCTGGTTGGTGGTGTCCATTCTTTTTGTACACTATCCCAGACTTCAATTCCTTCACTATCGAGATATGTCTCCATCCGAAACTTCCAATGGGCATAATTTGCTCCATCAAAGTAAGGTTTGAGACTTTGGAATCCTTCACTGGCCATATCTTAATCTTTACTAGCGCTTTTTAGGCTTTGATGCTAGACTAAGCTCTGATACCAATTGTTGCCCAGATATTAAGCTAAGAAGGGGGGTTGAATTGGAGTTTCAAAAATTAAACTTTAAAGTGCGGAAAAAAAAATTAATTTTAGAAGGGATAGAAAAATTTGACACAAGGATTTTATAGAGGTTCGGGTGTTAACAAACCCTACTCCTCTCCCCAATCGCAATTGGGTGTTTCACTAACACACTAAGTGTTACAATAGAGTTTTACAAGCTCATTCCCAACTATGGTGTTTCTCACAATGGCTTACCCTAACCTAGAAATTCCTTGTGTTTTAATGACTCACACAATAACCAATTCCTTGTGTTTTACAGACTCACACAAACAACCTTTTATCTTGTGTTTTATAGGCTCACACAAATAACCTTTACTTTGTGTTTTACAGGCTCATACAAATAACCTTTACTTTGTGTTTTAAAGGCTCACACAACTAACCCTTACAAGTGTTCTACTCTTAACCCAGAAATACCCATAACTCACTTGAGTAATAAATGATTACAGAGAGAAACACCCACAAATCTTTATTGCTCAATGAATGAAGAGAAAAAAGATTTTTACAGAGAATAGATATTGGTTCTCAAAGTATTGAATGTACAAATACCTTGTAATAAGATTTTCATTCAAAATATTTGCTATCCTCTTTTACTGAATGCATAAATGACTTCCATTTATACTCCCTTGGCTGATTATAGCCGTTAGGGTGCATTTAATATGAAACTAGCCGTTGTACCAACCAAATAATCACGCCTGACATTTTTCTCTTTCATCATTCACGGGCGTGACTATGTTTGTCACGGGCGTGATATCGCTTCCTAAACCGTGACTAAAGTGGTGACCTTGGTCGTGAAACTCTCTGGAAAGTTTTGAAACATTGGGACACAGGCGTGACATATGTATTCACGGGCGTGACAAGCTTCCCAGCCGTGATCCAAGTGGTGACTTTGGTCGTGAAGCTCTCTGGATGAAAATGTCATGCAAATTCACGGGCGTGACATTATAATTCACGGGCGTGACTTAAATGTCTATTTCACGGTTTGTTCTTCCTTCATGGTCGTGAACTTCAAATGTTGGTTTTGGTAACGGTTAGCTCTTTTACGGGCGTGACACATAGGGTCACGGGCGTGAACTTGCTACTTCCTTAATTTTGTCTTTCAAGGATTATTCTTCCAATCTCCATTCTTGCTATTTTATTTCATACCCTGTTTAGTAAACTTAGAAAACAAGTATGTTAAATACAATATTATTATTTTATTAGTTATCATCAAAATGACAGAAATACCCCTCAAAGTTTAATAAGATGTTTGGGCATAGGGCATATTGCATCTCATTGTCCTCATAAGAAAACTATGTTATTAAAAAATAATGGTGTAATTGATAGTGAAAGTGAAGAAAGTAGTGATAGTGATGGTATGCCTTCCTTAGTGGATGCTAGTGATTGTGATGATGATGATGTGCAATATGGTAATGATGTGCATGTTGAATCTTAGGTTGTTAGGAGGACCTTGAATATGCATGCTAAAGATGAAACTAGTGATCAAAGAGAAAATATTTTTCATACATGTTGTATAGTCAATGGAAAGGCATGTAGTTTGATTATTGATGGAGGTAGTTGTACTAATGTGGCTAGTGCAACACTTGTTGAAAAGTTGGATTTGAATTGTATTAGGTATCCTAATCCATATAAGTTGCAATGGTGATAAAAATATGGACTCCTAACTTCGCCCTAAAAGCGCGCTCAAAGGGGAAGGTTTGAACTCAACCTTATAAACCAGTCCAGGAGTTCTTCCACAACCGATGTGGAATGCATCATCCCCACTCTCTCAAGACCCCGACTGCCTCGATCAGCTATCTGTCATAACTCAAAGGGACACTAGTGTATAGGACTGGTTCTAATACCAAATGATAAGAATGTGGACTTCTAACTTTGCCCCAAAAGCGCGCTCATAAGGAAAGGTTTGAACCCAGCCTTATAAACCAGTCCAGGAGTTCTTCCACAACCGATGTGGAAAACATCAAATGGTTGCATGAATGTGGTGAAATAAGGGTGAATAAACAAGTGATGCTTGCATTTTCTATTGGTAGATATAAGGATGAGGTGTTATGTGATGTTGTACCTATATGCATGCTAGTCATGTTTTACTTGGAAGGCCTTGAAAACATGATAGACGTGTTATGCTGATGGGTATAGGAATCGGTATTCATTTAGCTTGAATAACCAAAATTACATTATTGCACCTTTATCTCCATTGGAAGTATATGAAGACCAGATGAAAATCCAAAAATCCATTATGGGGAATTAAGGTAGTGAGGCAAGTTCAAATAAAAAGAATTGAGAGAAAAGAGGCATTGAATGATAAAAATGAAAGAAATACAAATAATGGCCTAATGGTGAGTGATGCAGCAAGAGAGAATAGTAAGGGTGAGATTATGAAGAGAGAAAATAAAGTAGGCTTGTTTGCAAGGGAGAAAGACTTGAGAGGTGCTTTTAACAAAGGAGTCTCATTGTACTTAGGTACAAGGAGAATCTTTTAATTTTGACTGAGATTGACCCTTGTTTGCCTAGTGTTCTTGTGTCTTTGTTGCAGGAATTTGAGGATGTCTTCCATGAAGAGATTCCTAAAGGCCTCCCCTCATTAAGAGGTATTGAACATCAAATTGTCTTTATTCTCGGGGCTGCCATACCAAATAGACTGGCCTATAGAACCAATCCCGAGGAGACAAAGGAGATACAAAGACAAGTTGAAGAGCATTTGGAGAAAGGTGATGCGAGCCAAGACAATAGAAATGATCTTACATGCCATGGAGGAGATGGATTAGTGATGCCACTTGGTTCAATTATAATATCAAGTAGAAACAAGCTCAAGGCAGCCTTGCAAATGTATATTCAAAGCTTGGTGACAAGAGATATCAAGGAAGAGGCTTGGATCAGGTTTGAAGAGATGGAATCGGTTGGTGATCCAAAGCTTGTGACACTCATTGGGGCATGTAATGGTGAAGACAACTAGCCTAATGGTATATAAGAAGTCTATATTACAAACTTCAAGTCATGTGCAATATGCTACGTTAAGGTGGACTTATGTTATTTCATGGTTTGACCTAAGATTAAATTTAGTGGGATATTTTATTTTAATTATTGGAATGTGATTTCATTTAAAGACACATGATCAGCCTTATTTTAACTTGTCTTAGGTGTGTGGGCCTTATAAAATTAAGCCCATTCGTTTGTCCTTAAGTCATTAGGATCATATTGATCTTTTCTTAATTTTTGCACCTAGGGCTTGGTTTGTAGATGTATAAATACCTCCTTATGCGTGTAAGAAAATCAGATTGGTGATTAAGATCAAAATTTGAGTGTTCTTCAAGTGGGAGGTGTGATCTCCATTGATATACCAAGGATTGTTTTCACTTATAAGATTTGTAACTAATTTGTGGCATGAATCTAATTCTCTCTTTATACTCTTTATTACCAATTCCTTACTATTTTGGGGGTGAAGAGTCTAATCTTGCAAATGGTTAAACTTAAGATTTGAATCAAATTGATTTGGAGGTTGTCTAGACTTAGATTCTAGGTGGTTGCTGCATCATTTTTAGAACCAAAGCTCTGATACCAAATGGTCAATAGGACTTTAGGTGATATATTGCGTGCTGTTGTGGATAGAAATTTAAAATTATAGGCAGATTGTTTGCCATTGGTTGAGTTTGCCTATAATAAATGCATACATTCTTTTACTAATTTTTCACCTTTTGAACTTGTGTATAGTTTTAATCCATTAACTCCATTGGATCTAATTTCTTTGCCTTTTAATGAGTTTACTAATTTGGATGGTTAGAAAAAGGCAAATTTTGTGAAATCTATGCATGAGAAAGCAAAACAACACTTGGAGAAGAATGAGTCATATGCACACCAAGCTAACAAGGGGCGTAGAAAAATGGTGTTTGAACCAGGTGATTGGGTGTGGGTGCATATGAGAAAAGAGATTTTTCCTCACCAAAGGTAGAATAAACTTGATCTTAGAGGAGATGACCCATTTCACGTACTTGAAAGGATCAATGATGATGCCTACAAGATAGAACTTCCTGGTGAGTATGGTGTTTCTGCATTATTCAATGTTTCTGACCTTACTCCTTTTGATAATGTAGGAAGAGTAGATTTGAGTACGAATCCTTTTGAGGAGGTGGGGAATGATGTAGATCAAGAAGATATAAGTCAATCTTCACAGAAAGAGAGTGATGCACTAGTCATGCCAAGTGGTGCGATCACAAGATCAAGGGCTAACAAACTAAGGTAAGCAATGCAAGGCTATGTTCAAAGCTTGGTCACTAAGGAGATCATAAAAGAGGCATGCATGACAAAGGAGATGGGGCTGATAGAAGACCCAAGGCCCATTACTTATCTTAGGGTGTGTGAAGAACCATCTTGCATGGACTAGTCCAATGGGCTAAAAAAGAGAAAGTCTATAAAATTGAAGATTACAAGTCATGTGCAAATTATGTGCTAGGTGTAACACCTCCTCATCCCAGCAGCTCGTGCCCGGATAAGGGAGTGCTACCTCTTATTGCATCGGTTAAAAGATCATTTTATTTAATTGTATGTAACTGAAAATCACTCATATATATATATTTTTTTCTTTATTTACTATTTGTTTACTTTGTAGTATAACAAAAATTATAACATAAAAGATAAACTACATTTTTATATAATAACATGTTGTTTACAAAACGTGTTGTTTATTTTACAAATACTACAAAATAAAACTTAAACCATAATTACATAATTTGTGTGACCCACAGTACTTAACACGAGTTGCTCTACTGGACTTGGATCACCGTGTCTTTATTCAAAATCCTCAGCTACCTCTTTAAATCTGCGCGGAAGGAAACTCTCACGCTAAGCTCTTGGCTTAGTGGTGCATATTGATAAGACAATAAACTATTTTTAATGTCACATGCATTGTCATATAAAAATTTATGATCAAATCATGCAAACATACATTTCATAATATTCTAGTATGCATAACATCAATTTATTGTATCTCATTTTGTTTAACATAATCAAATCATCATTCTCATGCAAATCATGGTATTCTAGCATGTATAGACATCAAATTATATTATATTATCTCATACTTATTTATTTTATTATCACCTTATTGTATAACACTAAACCTTCTTTTTATCCATGCCACAATTCATAATTCCATTTTTATTATTCATGTCACAAATCATAATTCCCGTTTTACTTTCAATAATTCTTTTATGTTCCATAACTTCTTTATTTATGTTTTCATTTATGTCCAGGACATCTATGAACCACTGACTCGGATAACGGAGTTGTCATCCAGGCACTTAGGAGTGCCACCCGGGCAATATGATGTGTGCATATAAGTGCCATTACCGGCGTAGATAATAGTGACATTACCGGCGTAGATAACCGTGCCATTACCGGCGTAGATAATCGTGTCATTACCGGCGTAGATAATCATACCATTAATGGATTTAATCATTTTCATCATACTCCCCCCTATTTGGCATGCCAAACTATCCTAAGTTGGTTCTAGTTAGGTGTTCTAGTGCTTATACAATTTCATTAAAATTCATAACAATTAATTTCATACTATTCATGTATATAATATCTCAAAATAATTATATAATCACTCAATCAGAAATAATATTTACATAATATAACAAGGTTCACATCATTTTACTCATTTCATTACTCATTTCATATGCTGCCCTGCCACTGACAGATTCTGTTCTCTGTTTTGGACCTTAATTTTGGTACTATTCCGTTCTAAATATAGTTACATGATCTTCATAAAAATTTTAGATATGGATCTTAGATTTAATATTCAACTTGAATCACTTAATTCTGAGTTCTGTATCAAAATATATGATAATATTAACACTAACTGGTCACTGATAATTCTGCCCAGAATTTTCTGGATAGATTCTAAATCTAAACTTTATGAATTTTTTCTGGATAATTACAGACATATTCAGATATTATGGTCTAAATAAAAATTGTAGCCCTATGTCTTAGCTTTCATACAGAATAAAGAACACACAAATCCAAGCTCCAGAACTCAAGTTATAACAGTTTAAGTACTTACTGCTCATTATTAACAATTCTGCCCATAATTTTTGGACAAATTCTATGTTCGAACTTTATGAAATTTTCTGGAAAATTACAGACATATTCAGGTTTTATGATCTAAATGAAAGTTATATCCCTATGTCTTATATTTTAAACCCAACAAAGAACATGGAAAACCGAGTTCCAGAAATTAAGTTATAACAGTTTAAGTGCACACTGCTCATCAATTTCCAACAAAGAACATACCAACCAATCACATTCAATTTTTACCAAATTAAATCCTAAGTCTAGCAAACATGCATCCCCAAGATTTTTCATCACAAATAATATTAATTCAGAATCATCAACATGCCAAATAATTAAATTATGCAATTAAAACAAAATTAAAATAGACTATTGCCTTAGATTATGCACAAACCTCTCTTTTTCTCTTTTCTTTCTCTTTATTTTTCTTTCTGCTTTCCTTTTCTCTTTTGAGCTAGATCCTTGTCACTTTGAGTTCCTAAAGTTCATAAACAGATTAATAACACTTCATAAACTCTAATATCTCTTTCTCCTTACTCTCTTAAGCTACCTTGAGCATGAAAATGGAAGTTTCCATGCTTTTTCTCTTTTTTTCTCACTTTCTTTTACTAGAATCAAGGTTTAGCTATGGAGGAAGAAGGGAAAACGTGGCTGGTTTGAGAGAACAGAATTTTTCTCAATGAAACATGGATAAGGAAGAGAAAGAAGCAATCAAGAACAAAGTGACAAAAGTCATTAAAATGGGGGACACATAAGCCACATTCTAGAAACCTTAATTAATGTCATATGCATGTATCTTCATTAGCTTATTAAACTTGGCCATTTGGTGTATTGGACTTCAAGAAACATGGGGGAAAATTGAAAGATAGCAAATTCTAGATATGAAGAGATGAAAGAACAATTAAGAGAATAAAGACAAGATACATAATTATGGGACACCTAAGCCAAATTCTAGAAACTTTAATTAATGTTAAATTCATGTATGTCAATTATCTTCTTAAAATGTGACACTTGGTGTGGCTGGCCTCCATATGCATTTTATGTCCCAATTCATGCATTTAATTTATGATTATCCCCTTTAAATCCTCCAATTTTTGATAAATTGCAAATTGACCCCTAAACTTTTCAAAATTCACAATTTAGTCCTGTACCGAAATTTAACATCTTTAAATATTTTGAACACTTTATTAGATATTTTCCATACTTAATTACCATTATTTTCATTATTTTTCGATAAAGGTCCAAATTTAGATTTCGGTCAAACCGACGAGTCGATTTAACAACTCACGTGACTTATGTCTAAATTAGCCGATATGACACTAGGAGTCATGTGCCAAACATGTGGAAGACATCATATGCCAATCATGTGCCATGCATGTGCCTACTTATAGGAATTAGACTTAACTTGTAATTGGGCTTAATTATGTATGTGGGCTGCCTATTTTAATCATCATAAAATTTTAATTAGTGTTAGGCATGTGGCCCAAAGGATATGAAACTCAACCCACCACTTGTCTTATTTTAGAAGGATTTAATTAGTGTCCTAATTTAAGTAGGAGTCTACTTGTTAGAATTTGAGTTAGAATATGACTGTACTTTTAGGAGTGAGTTAGATTAGGACTTAGTTATCCTTTACCATAAAGGATTCAAAGACTTAGGGCTACAAATACTCATTTAGGCTTCTTTTACAAGACATGAACGAATAAAAACGAATTTAAGTGTTTTTCTTTAAAGTAAGACAAATTTGCATCTCTTTATTACCTTTTGGAATTAGTTACTTATCAAGTGATATTGCTTGTGGTGTGACTATTCTTGATAATACTTATAATCTTGGTTCTTTGCTACATTGGTTAGCTTTGGGTTGGATTCAATTTATGATTATCATAGCTTAAGGTTTGTTTACCTTGTCTTGTTGAGGGGTTTCAAGGCACGGTCTTTAGGGTTCCGCATCAAGTCTACCCTTGGAAACTAATTTGATTTTTTCCTTTTTTATAATTATAATTAAATAAACAGTAAATTACCCAACAACAACTTGTTCAAGCCAAAGAAACAGCAAGAATCAAGCAATTTTGCACAAGAGATAATATTGGCAGAATTTTGGCTTTCACAATTCCCAAAGCAATATGAACGAATTTTATGATAGATAAAGTGTAATTTATCTAAAACCAATGCTCTGATACCAATTTGATGCGGAACCCCAAGATTATAAAAAATCCAACACACAAATTCAGCCCAAAATATAAATCCTAGGTAAAAATGGTTTTATCCTACTATACCCCTAATTGACATGCAATTAGAAACTTAGATGATAGGATAGAAGAAAATAAGAAGTGAATAAACACCACAAAGTAAATACCTTGATAAGTTCACTCAATTCTTGATGCAACATAAGAAGAAAAATCATATTTCACGCAAATTTTGGCTAAGCCAAGAAAATCTGATTACCAAGTTTCCTCCCCCCCTTTTGAAGAACAATCTAAGAGATTATTTATACTCTCAATATACTGCTTGAACCTAATCAAAAACAAAGCCCATGTTTGGATGCCCATTAAATCCAAAGAAGCAAAAAAATCATTAGTTAGATACTAACCAAACAAGGCCTTTGCGTTTTATATATATGGGCTGGATTAAAAACTACTACATAGACATTCTTATTAAGCCCACATTTATGGATAATAAGAAGGGGTTGTTTCTCTTCAATTTTGAGTTCTATTGGCCCCATTTTGTGGGTCAAGGCCTTTTCTCCAAAGAGCTCCTCCACAAATGGCCCAACAAAGGCTTGGTATGCTTCTTTAAGTCTTTTGGCCCTCAATCTTGTAATTGGACCAATTGGCATCTTCAAGTGCTCATCTCCAGTGGTCCCATGTTGTCCTATGTCACAATTTTGGTGATAAGTAGTGAAATCCACATCAAGTACAATCATATTCTTACTCAAATTCTTAAAAGGAGAGTCCTACTTGAATTAGGACATTAATTAAACTATAGATAGATAATAGGCAGCCCATTTATATTATTAAGCCCAATTACAAGTTAAGCCCAAATTCCATAAATAGTCACATGCATAGCACATAATGTCTTGCACATGACTTATAATCTTCAATTTTATGGATTTTGTCTTGTTTAGCCCATTTGAATTGATTTTTCATGAAAGACTCCCTTGATATTCACTTTAGGCTTCTCTTTGTGTAGGATTGACCCATAAGCTTGATTGTGAATTTTAGGCCCATTTTTGCTTTCAAAGATCCATTTCTATTCCATATAGTTTATAACACGCCCATAAGCATTTTGATCATATTAATGGGCTTTTGAACTCTTTTTAGGCCCATTTCAATAATATAATATTGCTCACTCCATTGATAAAAAATTGTCCTTCATGCATGGTTCCTTCTCTAAAAGCTCTTTTAATTTGTTTTTGTATATCATTTGTCTCCTCAGGATTGGTTCTATAGGCTGGTATGTGGCAACCCCGAGAATAAAGTCAATTTGATGTTCAATGACTCTTAATGGAGGGAGGTTTTTAGGAATTTCTTCAGGAAATACATCCTTAAATTCATGCAACAAAGATACAAAAACACTTGGAAAAGAAGCAGCAATGTCAGTTAAAACCAAAAGATTATCCTTGTACCAAAGTACAACAAGACTCTTTTGTGCAAAAAAAACACCTCTCAAGTCTTTCTCCATACAAGCTAACTTTCTTTTATTTCCTCACATTCTCACCTTTACTTTTATCTCTTGCGTCATCACTCACCATTGGGCCTTTATTTGCATTTCTCTCATTTTTATCACCCAAGGCCTATTTTCTCTCAATTCTTTTTCTTGAACTTGCCTCACTACCTAAAATCATTATAATGGAATTTTGAATTTTCATTTAGTCTTTATATACTTCCAATGGAGACAAAGGTGGAAAATATAATTTTAGTCATTCAAGCTAAAAGAATATCAACCCATCATGCATCACACGCATATCATATTGCCACGACCTTCCAAGTAAAACATGACTAGTATGCATTTGTACAACATCACATAACCCCTGATCCTTGTATCTACCAATAGAGAATGCAAGCATCACTTGTTTATTCACCCTTATTTCACCACATTCATGCAACCATTGAAACTTACGTTTAGGATGCCTAATACAATTCAAGTCCAATTTATCAGCATGTATTGTTGCACAAGCCACATTAGTACAACTATCTCCATCAATAATCAAACTATATGCTTGTCCATTGACTATGCAATGTGTATGAAAAATATTTTCTGTTTGATCACTAGTTTCATCTTTAGCATGCATATTCAAGGCTCTCCTATAACCAAAGATTTAACATGCACATCATTACCATATTATCATAATCACAATCACTAGCATCAACTAAGAAAGGCATATCATCATTATCACTACTTTATTCACTTTCGCTATCAATTACACCATTATCTTTCAATAACATAGTTTCCTTATTAGGACATTGATATAATATGACCCATGCCTAAACATCTAAAACATTTAATTTACTATGTTTATCATTAGTAATATGTGTTTTTGGTTTCCCCTCATCTTTTGAACCCTTTTCTTCTTCTTTTTTTACCTTTTAGGTCAACCCCCTTTTCCTTACTTCACTCTTCCCTTTTAGGTCAACCCCCTTTTCTTCCATTTTTCTCTCCTATTCTAGATATGCTTCAGCATCATTCCTCCCTTTAAAAAGTGGAATTTTCATGCCTATCTCCTGATGGAGGTGATGTTGCTATCATGCCTATCTCCTCCTTTTCTCCTTGTTGAATGGGCATCATCATCATCATCATCATCATCATCATAGGAATCAAAGTCTTCATCATCCTATTGAAGTTGAAACCTCCCTATTCCAGAATTGTGAATATTCCATCTACCATGATGTTGCATCTCCCCTCTAGTCTTTCTGGAATTCGATGTGCTTTGTTTCTTACCTCTTCAATCTTCCAATTTTGTCTCTTCATCTTCTCATCAAAAAACTCAATCATGGAAAATAGCCTTTAAAATTCAGATTGGACAGTCTCTAATGGTTTGAGTTTGGATTGTTCATCATGTTCACTACACCTCCTTGTGCTTTACTTTGACATGGTTAGTAATCACAATAAAGTAATAATGAATTTTTAGGACCTCACAATCATTCCCTCAAGTATTTCACACCAATCAGAATATATATACCACTTGTATTCACACAAATAATGGCTTTTACCCTCTTTTGAGCTCACCACTTGATGCAGGAACCACCTAGAATCTAAGTCTAGACAACCTCCAAATCAATTTGATACAAATCTTAAGTTTAACCAATTGCAAGATTAGACTCTTCACCCCCAAAACAGAAAGGAATTGGTAACAAAGAGTATGAAGAGAGAATTGGATTCACGCCACAAATTAATACCAACCTGATAAGTGAAAACAATCCATGGTATATCAATGGAAATCACACCTCCCACTTGAAGAACACTCAAATTTTGATCTTAATCACCAATCTCATTGTCTTTCACGCGTAAGGAGGTATTTATACCTCTACAAACAAAACCCTAGGTACAAAAATGAAGAAAATACCAATCTGACCCTAATGACTTAAGGACAAACGAATGGGCTTAATTTTATAAGGCCTACACACCTAATACAAGTTAAAATAAGGCTGATCATGTGTCTTTAAATGAAATTACATTCCAATAATTAAAATAAAACAGCCCACTAAATTTAATCTTAGGCCCAACCATGACATAACATAAGTCCACCTTAACATAGCATATTGCACATGACTTGAACCTTTTAATATAGACTTCTTCTCTAGTCCATTAGGCTAGTTTTCTTCACCATCACATGCCCCAATGAGTGTAACAAGCTTTGGATCACCAACTGATTCCATCTCTTCAAGCCTGACCCAAGCCTCTTCCTTGATATCTCTTGTCACTAAGCTTTGAATATACATTTGCAAGGCTGCCTTGAGCTTGTTTCTACTTGATCTTATGATTGGACCAAGTGGCATCACTAATCCATCTCCTCCATGGCATGTAAGATCATTTCTGTTGTCTTGGCTCGCATCACCACTCTTACCTTGAATCTGAAAATTACAATCAAGAACGAAAAACAAAATAAGAAATATGCACATGATCTTTGCTAAGAATTATCAATGAAACCTAACAAGAATGAATGGGACGAAGTCTGGATGCGAACTGATGTGAAAGAAAATAAATATATCTAGAACATACTGATTTTTGTTAATTTTAAGCCTAAGAGTGCATAAATAGACTTAACTAATGTAAATAGAAGCAAATAGGATAAAATTAAAAGAATAAAAACTAAAGAGCACAAAGAAAAGACAATATGGAATATAGAGTTAGAATTAGTTTCCTCTTAGTGAATAGCTAATTTTCCCTCAATTTAACGCTTACGAAACCTCAATTTATCCCCAAACAGTGAGAACTCAAGGTATGTTCAATAAATCATCTTAATTCACAAAGATCAAATCAATGCTCAATTATGAATGGCAAAGTACTCAAATCCTCAAAGTTGCAATTTAACCTCATTTTCAATGATTTTGTGGTTGATTGCGATAAATAATAAAGTCTTTAAGCAATTCCAGTAAATAATAATCAAAATATATCAATTTGAAGCACAAATAGCTCTCTTTTTAACAATTAAATATAAACTCCAAATTTCTATTTTTTTTTTATCAAATACCACTAATCAAAAACTTTTGATGCTATTTAGAAGCCAAATGTACCAAATAAACACAAGAAAAAATCAACATGCAACTTTACCTACTATGGTCGAAACCACTCTAAGGTATCTCTAATAGCAAATTTAAAATTAACTACGTTAACAATTGGAAAGCAATTTAAAAGGATATAATGATTACCTAACTAAAAGTACTAATACCAAATTGATGTAGAACCAAGAAGATCGTACCATGAAACCCCTCAACTAGACAAGGTAAATAAATATTAAACTATGGTGATGATAGGTTGAATCTGATCCAAGCTAAACAAGAACCAAGGTAGTGTTCACTATGATTAGCCACGACATAAGCAAATTGACTTGATAAGTAACCAATTCTTAAAAGTAATAAAGAGATGCAACAAGCCTCACTTTATGAAGAAAATATTCAAATTCATTTTTATTCATCCATGCCTTATAAAATATTTCCCAATGAGTATTTACAGCCCTAACTCTTATTCTAACCCAAATCCTAAAAAGATGGCTAAAATCTAATCTAATCCCTTAAAGTTAGGGTTTTACATTCAAATAATCTAAATCCCTTAAAAATAGGGATATGACAACTAATAACTCAAATCTTTGTCTAACAAGGAAAACTAATTAAAATCTTCTAGAAAAGACAAGTTACAGCTTGGGCTAGGGCTATAAATGAACCAAGCCGCTCGTGAATTATTCGGATTTTATTTAAAAAAACTTATTTAAGATCGTTTATAATAAATAACGAGTTGAGCTTGAGCTCAAATTGGAGCTGGAAAACCTTTTGGAGCTCAAGCTTGAGCTTAATACTGTTTGGTTTGTTAGCTCGCGAATATACTTATTTATAAGTTTGTGAACATGTTCATTTAAAAGATTGTGAACGTATTCATTTAAAAGCTTGCGAACATATTCATTTAAAAGCTCATGAACATGTTCATTTAGGCCTTGTTTATATTATATTTTGTTATCAAGCTCAAACTCGAGCTTTTGTCAATATTAGTTAACGAAACGAACTCAAGCTAAGCTTGTTAAGCATAATAAATGAGTTTTTTACGAACCGAGCTCGAGTCACTTACAAACTTAATAATTTTCAAATGAGCCATAAATTAAGCCCAAACCCCATAAGTAGGCTCATGCGTGGCATATTGATGCGAACCAAGACAACAAAAATAAGCACATGCCATGGAGGAGATGGATTAGTGATGCCACTTGGTCCAATCATAAGATCAAGTAGAAACAAGCTCAAGGCAGCCTTGCAAATGTATATTCAGAGCTTAGTGACAAGAGATATCAAGGAAGAGGCTTGGGTCAGGCTTGAAGAGATGGAATCAGTTGGCGATCGAAAGCTTGTGACACTCATTGGGGCATGTGATGGTGAAGACAACTAGCCTAATGGGCTAGAGAAGAAGTCTATATTACAAGGTTCTACTCATGTGCAATATGCTATGTTAAGGTGGACTTATATTATGTCATGGTTGGGCCTAAGATTAATTCTAGTAGGCTGTTTTATTTTAATTATTGGAATGTAATTTCATTTAAAGACACAAGATCAGCCTTATTTTAACTTTTCTTAAGTGTGTAGGCCTTATAAAATTAAGCCCATTCGTTTGTCCTTAAGTCATTAGGGTCGGATTGGTCTTTTCTTCATGTTTGCACCTAGGGTTTGGTTTGTAGAGGTATAAATACCTCCTTATGCGTGTAAGATGATCATATTGGTGATTTAAGATCAAAATTTCAGTGTTCTTGAGTGTTCTTCAAGTGGGAGGTATGATCTCCATTGATATACCAAGGATTGTTTTCACTTATCAGGTTGGTAATTAATTTGTGGCGTGAATCCAATTCTCTCTTCATACTCTTTGTTACCAATTCCTTGCTGTTTTGGGGGTGAAGAGTCTAATCTTGCAATTGTTTAAAACTTAAGATTTGTATCAAATTGATTTGGAGGTTGTCTAGACTTAGATTCTAGGTGGTTGCTGCATCATTTGGTATCAGAGCTTAGGTTCTAAATCAATTTTACTTATCTTTATTTTTTCTGGTTTTAGTGATATTTGTTCAAGTTACAGCATAAAAAAATTAAAAGAAAAGTTTATGTATTTGTGGCTGAATTTGCCTATATTGCTGTCTATTGAAGTTTGGTTTATTTCTTTTTTTTGGGGTACGAATTTTTGGTGTTTCAATTTTTTTTGTTTATCCGATTACAAAGAAAAAAAAAACAAAAAAAATTCGTGCATATTGGCATTGATTGCCAAAAGTGAGACTGTTTGGATTCAATTGATTGCACACATATATAAATTGAATTGCCTCTAAAGATATTTGCTCTATTATGATTAAAATTGATAATTTGAGTAATTTTGAGTGGAGTTCGTAATTGAAATTGATTGGTTTCATATTGAGGTATAAGTTGAGATTTCATTGCTTATTACTGGAAATTGTGCAATTGGTGGATAATAGTTACTAAGAGGCATACAATTAGCTTATTTAGCAGTAAGTTGGGAATGGTTTAGTGAATTTTAGGTTATGGTTCGAATTCTTTTAGGGCAGTAGCACATATACACTTAATTTTTCTAGTTTTGTCAATTTATTGCATTCTTTGTTTTATATTCTTGAGTGCTATCCTACTTGTTTCCATTACATTAGTTGAGTAATTTTGCATTCCATATTACTCAAATATCAATATTATATCTGCACACCTCATTCTTCATCCGTGTGTGCATATATCATATACTTGTCATTCCTTGCTTTCATCTCATTAATTTTGCTTCTAGTTTTGTGATGTTTTTCTTTCTTGCTTAGGAATTGTCTATTTTAATTTTCTGTTGGATATTGTTGCTCATTAGTATTGATCTGGTTGGATGAAATTGATCAGGAAATATATCATAGTGAGGACACAAGAGCAGTAAAAGGCAAGAGTGGTTAGCTCAAAAGAGGGTAAAAGCCTTAATTGAGTGAAACACGAGCGAACATACACCTTTTGAGTGAAACATGTGAGGGAGTGTGTGAGGCCATTTATTTACATCATGTCTAAATCAAGCAACCAGGAAAGAAGTAGTGATGAAGGAAACAAAACTTTCTTCACATTGGAGGCTATGCAACAACAATTTGGAAGGCTTGAGATTCTGCTCCGAGATATGAATGATCGGTTTGACAAGTATGATAGGAGGTTAGAAGGCCATGATCAAGCTCTACAGAATCTTAGAAGAGATACATCCTTGCAAAGTCGAATTGGAGGGAGAAGGGAAAGGTTAGCAACTCCACCTGAATCTGACTATGAAGAAGATTTTCATAAGTTTGATGATGATAGGGATAGAAATCAGTTTAGAGGTAGAGGGGGCAGAAATGATAGAGGAAGGAATAGGAGAGAACATAGAGGGAGGGTAGAGGCAGATAAATCGTAATTTGGGGAGTATTAAAATGAAAATCCCTACTTTTCAAGGTAGGAATGATGCTGATGCTTACTTGGAGTGGGAGTGAAAAATAGAATTGGTGTTTGAATGTCATAACTATTCTAAGGAAAAAAAAGTAAAGTTGTTCAATCAACATGTTCGTGACCGAAATAGAAGCGATATAATCAAAATTTAAGTTGGACTTAGAATAAATGAGAAAGTTTCAGATGAACGATGATAAGTCCTATGCAAATACTGATAAAAAGGACCAAAAGCATAATTTTATGATTTTTACCTCTAGCATAGATTGCGAATCTATAAACATCGTGACATAGTACACATTAATATATAACTGCAATATATTTTATATCAAATCTCTAAAGTTTAGGACCGAAAATCTATGAAATAAAATCTACAACCCAGCTTTGTATGAATCATAAAAACACAAAGGACTAAGTGCAATATTAGCCAAGACCAAAATTAACTAAATTAGATTAGGATTAATTAAAGAATAAGTAAGGATTTACTAATCAAATCCATCTTGCATGTGTGCTAAATGGCATTTACACATGCTAAAATTCATTTAATCATAATATAAAAAGGATAATTATTTCTTTCTTCACCCATTTCTTCATTTGATGACCAAAATGTCTCCCTTTTGTCCCATTTTTGTTTTTCTTTCTTTGCTCTCAAAACCGAGACTCATCTTCTTCTCTTCCCATAATTTTCTTCCAAATTTCTTTCCTATCTCATTGATTTCTTAGCTCCCAAACATAAAGCTTCAATTTTGAAGGCTAGATAAGAAAAAAGGTAGATATCTTCATCTTGTATACAAGTTACTCGAGATATCAACTAGAGAAGTTCCATTAGGTGATTCAGCCAATAGTAGATTCTACACTTCTTAGTAGTAAAAATTAGGAGTTGGAGTAGAACACTTGAAGTTTTCATATGGACTTTAAGTAAATAAAAGGCCATGGAGAAGGATTGAAAGGTACAAGTTCAAGGGAAAAAATTACAAGATAAACTCATTTCTTGGCATTCAATGTGTCTATGAGTTACAAATATCTCTTACCACTTTCTTCTTCCTTATTTCCTCTTTCTTTCAATTTATTCATCATTCATTTTCATATTTGAACCCATATCTAAGTGTTTGTTGTTGGTTATTGTTGTTGTGTTGATATTGAAGGTTTACCCGTAGCTTGGAGGAAGAAAAATTGATATTCCTTGTTAAACCGAAACCTTGAAGAAGGAAAGGGAGGACATTTTGAGAGCTGTATAAGGACCCATGGGAACATAAGGAACATTTTGATACTTTTAGACAAATTTTAGGATAAAAAGGCACTTTAGGCATGTTATGAACTTAAGTAGAAAGTTTATCAAAACTTTTAGTTGTGAAAAAAGGAAATATTTTTGTTTATTTTTGTGGATAGCCGAAATATGGAGGAATATTGAAGTAAAAAAAAATTTTAAAAAAATTAATGAATTTTCCTTGGACCATTTTAAGACTTGGTCAAGAGACATTAAGCTTTGAGACAATAAATTTAAAATGGAATTTTTGTACCTATTTGAACAAGAGGCAACTTAAGAAGTGAAATGCATATTAACCTTTTTGCCATAAGATTAAAATTAAACTTAAGACATTTCTCTTGGATCATCTAATGAGTAGAAGGAATAAGATTAGACTTTGACATCTTTAGGTACTAATTCTGAACCTAAGAAAACAAGAAAGGACTTAAGTGAACTTTCAAATAATGGCTATAAAACTAAATAGTAGAACCCTGGTATGCTTAGCAAAACTTTTAATATAAAAAATAACTCATCAGAATTATTAAACACGATCTGATGTAATGCCTTAATCAGCGTGTAGATTATGTACACCTCTAATTAGACCTTAACATACAACCACAATCCAATGAGACAGACGCCAGGATTATTATTTTTTAGGGATAAACTATTATTTAATTGAGAGATTAGTCTATTTTGTGCGAGTAAGCTTATTAATTTTAGTGTGTTTTATTGATGCAGCAACCCCCTAGAATCTAAGTCAGATGACCTCCAAATTTGATGCGGAACCCCAAAGATCGTGCCTTGAAACCTTTCAATAATAAAAAGTAAACAAACCTTAAGCTATGGTGATCATAGATTGAATCCGACCCAAAGCTAACCAATGTAGAAAAGAACCAAGATTATAAGGATCATTAAGAATAGCAACACCACAAGCAATATCACTTGATAAGTAACTAATTTCTAAAATTAATAAAGAGATGCAAATCTAGCTCACTTTAAAGAGAATACTCAAATCGTTTTTATTCATTCATTCCTTGTAAAATAAGCCTAAATGAGTACTTATATCCCTAAGTCTTTGGAATCCTTTATGGAATCTAACCCAAATCCTAAGAGATAGTTAAAATCTAATCTAATCTAATCCCTTAAAGATAAGGATTTACATTCAAGTTTAATCTTAATCCCTTAAAAATAGGAATATGACAACTAAGAATCCAAATTCTTGTCAAATAAGGACAACTAATTAAAATCTTCTAGAAACCTAATTAAGGTGGCAGGTTGGGCTTCATACCTTGCCCCACATGACTAACACTAATTAATTTTATGATAATTAAAATAGGCAACCCACATACATAATTAAGCCCAAATCCCATAAGTAGGCACATGCGTGGTACATGATCTTGAGCAGATGGTTGGCACATGATATCTTGCACATGTCTTGTACATGACTCCTAGTACATGATTTGCATATGATTTGTAATTTTCAATTTTATGGATTTTTCCTCATTTAACCCATTGGGCTAGTTCATGCAAGTTGGTTCTCCAGACGCCCCAAGGTAAGTAATGGGCTTGGGTCTATAATCAGCTCCATCTCCTTTTTAAGTCACACCTCACTTGTGATCTCCTTGGTTACCAAGCTTTGAATATAGCCTTGCATTATTTGTCTTAACTTGTTTGCCCTTGGATGTTGTGATCGCACCACTTGGCATGACTAGTGCATCATTCTCCTTATGTGAAGATTGACTTACATGTCCTTGATCTACATTATTCCCCCCCCCCCCTCCCTTTCAAAAGGATTCATCCTTGAATCTGCTTTTCCTACATTGTCAAAGGGAGTAAGGTCAAAAACATTGAATGATGCAAAAATCCCATACTCACCAGGAAGTTCTATCTTGTAAGCATTATCATTGATCATTTCAAGTACGCAAAATGGGCCATATCCTCTAGGATCAAGTTTATTCTTCCTTTGGTGAGGAAATCTCTCCTTTCTCATATGCACCTACACCCAATTGCTTGGTTCAAACACCATTTTTCTATGCCCCTTGTTAGCTTGGTATGCATATGACTCATTCTTCTTCTCCAAGTGCTATTTTTCTTTCTCATGCATAACTTTCACAAAATCTGCCTTTTTCTTCTCATCCAAATTAGTTAGCTCATTAAAAGGAAAAGGTATTAGATCCAATGGAGTTAATGGATTAAAACCTTACTCAAGTTCAAAAGGTGAAAAACTAGTAGAAGAATGTATGCATCTATTATAAGCAAACTCAACCAATGACAAACAACCTTCCTATGATTTTAAATTTCTATGCTTAACAACACACAAAAGAGCACCTAAATTCCTATTGACCACTTTGATGTATGCACGGGAACCATGCATGAAGGACATGAAGGAGAGTCTTTTATCAATGGAGTGGAGCAATCTTATATCATTGAAATGGGCCTAAAAAGAGTTCAAAAGCCCATTAATATGATCAAAATGCTTATGGGGCGTGTTCCAAACCATATGAGGCAGAAATGGATATTTGAGAGCAACAATGGGCCTAAATCTAAGAATGAAAATTAGACTTAACTAATGTAATTAGATGCAAAAAGGACATAATTAAAAGAAAGAAAATTAAAGAGAACAAAGATTTAGGACAATATGGAATAAAAATCAGAACGGTTTCCTCCTAGTGAGTAGCTGATTTAACCCTTATTTAACCTCAATTTATCACCAACTAGCAAGAACTCAAGGTATATTTAATAGATAAGCTCAACTTCTCAAAATCAAATCAATGCTCAATATGATCACTAAGGTACTTTAATTCAAAAGTTGCACTTTTCAAGCTCAAAAGTAATTATTTAAGTTGGATTACAGTAGTTTATGATGATACCAAATAATTCCAGCAATTAATGATCACAAGATTTCAACTTGAAGCTCAAATAGCACAAATTTACAATTTTGGTGCTAAATTCGAAATTCTGAATTTTTTTAATCAAATAACACTAATCAGAAGCTATTAATACTAAATAAACCTCAAACATATCAAAGAACTGAAAAAAACCCAAACATGTAATTTTACTCTTTATGGCCGAAATTTTTCCTAAGGTACCTCTAATGACAGAATTTAAATGAAGCTAAGTTAACAACTAGAAAGAAATTCTAAACGATAGATATTGATTACCTAACCAAAATCTCTGATACCAAACTAATGCGAAATCCCAAAGATCGTGCCTCAAAACCCCTTAAAAACAAGGTAAACAAATCTTAAACTATGATGATCAAAGATTGAATTCAATCCAAAGCGTTAATGTAGCAAAGAACCAAGATTATATGGATCATTAAGCAATGCCACAAGCAATATCACTTGATAAATATCTAATTTCTAAAACTAATAAAGAGATACAAATCTGGCTCACTTTAAAGAGAATACTCAAATTCATTTTTATTCATTCATTCCTTGTAAAATAAGCCTAAATGAGTATTTATAGCCCTAAGTCTTGGTTCTTTGCTAAATCTCCATACTCATATTCGTTTTTATTCATTCATTCATTTTTATGCTAAATCTCCATTGAAAAAGGATTTTTAATTATTATGCTACTATAATCCCCAAAGATAGGGATTAACAACTCATATTATCCAAATCCTATCTAAAACCCTAAAAATAAGTATTGACAAGTAATAAAACTCAAAATTCTTTTCATTAAAGGAAAACTAAACCAAATCTAATTTCTAGAAACTATAATCCAACTAGAATAAGGAAAATTAAGTCAAATCTGACTCTATACTTAGACCACATGAATTTGTCTTAAAAATAACTTATTAAAGCCCATATAAGCTTTACACACCACCATGGCTACCCATAAGTTGTGCACATGCCTTGCACATGATCACTTAAGTTGCATATGCATTACACTTCTTCAAATCTGCTTGTATAATAGGGCCAATCGAATTGAATCTTCATGAAAAACTTCCTTTATCTTCAATTTAGGCTTCTTTTTGTGTAGGTGATGTGGAACCACCAAGATTGTATCTTGAAACCCCTCAACAAGAAAAGGTAAAAAAATCTTAAGCTATGGTGATCATAAGTTGAATCCGACCCAAGCTATACAAGTAGCAAGGACCAAGGTTATAGTGTTCATTAAGATTAGCCACGCCACAAGCAAGTCAACTTGATAAGTAACCAATTCTTACAAGTAGTAAAGAGATGCAAATCAGCCTCAATTTAAAGAAAATACTCAAATTGTTTTTATTCAATCATGCCTTTAAAAACAATTTAAAATGAGTGTTTATACCCCTAAATAGTTGAATCTTTTAGGTTAAAGGAAACTAAAACCTATTCTAACACAATTCCATCAAAATAGGATGCTTTTTCCCTACTTGAATAGGAATACAATCTCAACCTAATCTAAATATCTTAAAAGTAGGAAAAATCTAATCTAATCCCTTAAAACTATGGATTTGACAACTAATAGAGTCAAATCTTTAACAAATAAGGAAAACTAATTAAAATCCTACCATAAATGGGAAAACCATATGCAATATGATTATGTAACTTGGGTCACACTAATTTAGGCTTAAAAATAATAAATTAGAGTCAATAATAAGCCCTACATGCCTCCCAAGGTTACCCATAAGTTTTACAAATGCCTCGCACATGATCCCTCAAGTTGCACTTGCATTGCACATGATCCTTCAAACCTGCCCATTTGATTTAATGGACTTCAACACCTTGTAATTAAGCCCAATTGACTTGAATCTTAATGCAATAATTCTTTCACCTTCATTTTAGGCTTGCTTTGTGTAGTGTTAGCCCATAAGCTTGATTGTGGATTTAGGTCCAATATAAGAACCAATGTTCCAATGTTGCCTTCTATGACTTGGAACACGCCCCACATTGAATTGGATCATATGAATAGAATTTTCAACTCCTTTTGGGCTCATTTTAATTATATAAGATTGTTCTTATCAATTGATAAAAGATTATCCATCATGTCCTTCATGCATGGTTCCCGTGCATAAAATGATACGGAAGCCCAACAACCGTCCCTTGAAACTCATCAACAAGAAAAGGTAAACAAACCTTAAGCTCTAGTTATCATAAGCTGAACTTGATCCAAGTTAAACAAGTAGCAAGAACCAAGGTTATAGTGTTCATTAAGATTAACCACGCCACAAGCAAGTCAAGTTGATAAGTAACCAATTCTTAAAACTAATAAGGAGATGCAAATAAGCCTCACTCTAAAGAAAATGCTCAATTTTGTTTTTATTCAATCATGTCTTTAAAAATAAGTCAAATGGAGTATTTACACCTCCTAAGTAGTTGAATCCTTTAGGTGATGCAGAAGCCCAAAGACTGTGCCTTGAAACCCCTCAACAAAATAAGATAAAACAACCTTAAGCTATGGTGATCATAGATTGAATCCGACCTAAAGCTAACCAATGTAGCAAAGAACCAAGATTATATGGTTTATTAAGAATAGCCACGCCACAAGCAATATCACTTGATAGGTAACCAATTCCTAAAAGTAATAAAGAGATGCAAATCTGCCTCACTTTAAAGAAAAACACTCAAATTCATTTTTATTCATTCTTGATTCATTGATGTCTTTGTAAAAGAAGCCTAAATAAGTATTTATAACCCTAAGTCTTTGAATCCTTTATGGTAAAGGATAACTAAATCCTAGTCTAACTCAACTCCTAAAAGTACAGTCATAATCTAACTCATATTCTAAAAAGGTAGAGTCCTACTTGAATTAGGATACTAATTAAATCCTCCTAAAATAAGGTAGAGTGGTGGGTTGGGCTTTATTTCTTTGGCCCACATGTCTATCACTAATTAAAGCCTAAGGTAATTTAAATCAGGCAGCTCACAAACATAATTAAGCCCAATTACAAGCTAAGCCCAAATCCCATAAGTAGGCACATGGTCGGCACATGATATTGAGCACATGGATGACACATGTCTTGCATAGGTTTGGCACATGACTCCTAGCACATGATTTGTAATCTTCAAGGTTTATGGACTTTGCCTTGTTTAGCCCATTTGAATTTAATCTTCATGAAAGACTCATTTGATCTTCACTTTAGACTTCCCTTTATGTAGTATTGACCCATAAGCTTGATTGTGAATTTTATGCCCATTGTTGCTCTCAAAGATCCGTTTCTGCCTCATATGGTTTGGAACACGTCCCATAAGCATTTTGATCATATTAATGGGCTTTTGAACTCCTTTTAAACCCATTTCAATGATATAAGATTGCTCCACTCCATTGATAAAAGATTTTCTTTCTTGCCTTCCATGCATGGTTCCCGTGCATACATCAATAGGGAATTAGATGCTTTAGTGAGAGCCTTGGAGTGTGGCAACATTATCTTCTTCCTAAAGAGTTTTTCATACATACTGATCATGATTCCTTAAAGCATTTGAAGGGACAAATGAAACTCAATAGCGGCATGGTAAGTGGATGGAATTTATTCAGACATTTCCATATGTGATAAAATACAAGTAAGGTAAAGATAATGTGGTGACTGATGCACTTTCAAGAAGATATACTTTAATTTCTACTTTAAGTTCTAAATTGTTGGGATTTGAACAAATTAAAGAACTTTATGCCACTGATCTTGATTTTGCTAATGCATATAATGCATGTGAACAAGCTACTTTTCAGAAATTTTATAGGCATGATGGATATTTGTTTAGGGATGGTAAACTTTGTGTGCCTATATGTTCTTTAAGGGAGCTACTTGTACGTGAAGCTCATAGTGGGGGTTTAATGGGGGCATTTTGGTGTTAATAAGACTTTGGATATGTTTCATGAACACTTTTATTGGCCACATATGCGTAAGGATGTTGAAAGAATTTGTGCTAAGTGTGTTGGATGTAAACAAGCTAAATCTAAAATTATGCCTCATGGATTTTATACACCTTTACCTATTCCTAATGCACCTTGGATTGATATTTATATGGATTTTTATTGGGATTGCCTAGGACTAGGAAAGGTAAAGATAGAATATTTGTTGTAGTTGATAGATTCAGTAAAATGACTCATTTTATTACATGTGCTAAAACGAATGATGCAACAAATATAGTTGATTTGTTCTTTAGAGAGGTAGTGCGTTTGCATGGTATTCCTAAATCTATTGTTTCTAATAGAGATGAAAAATTCCTTAGTCACTTTTGGTGTGTTTTGTAAGGTAAACTTGGTACTAAATTGCTATTTGCTACTACTTGTCATCCACAAACTAATGGACAAACCAAAGTGGTCATTAGGACTTTAGGTGCTCTATTATGTGCTATTGTGGGTAGAAATTTAAAATCATGGGAAGATTGTTTGCCATTGGTTGAGTTTGCTTATAATAGATGCATACATTCTTCTACTGGTTTTTCACCTTTTGAACTTGTGTATGGTTTTAATCCATTAACTCCATTGGATTTAACATCTTTGCCTTTTAATGAGTTAACTAATTTGGATGGTAAGAAAAATGCAGATTTTGTGAAAGTTATGCATGAGAAAGCAAAACAGCACTTGGAGAAGAAGAATGAGTCATATGCACGCCAAGCAAACAAGGGGCGTAGAAAAATGGTGTTTGAACTAGGCGATTGGGTGTGGGTGCATATGAAAAAAGAGAGATTTCCTGACCAAAGTAAGAGTAAACTTGATCCTAGAGGAGATAACCCATTTCGCGTACTTGAAAGGATCAATAATAATATTACAAGATAGAACTTTCTGGTGAGTATGTTATTTTCTACATCATTCAATGTTTCTAACCTTACTCCTTTTGACAATATAGGAAGTGTAAATTCGAGGACGAATCCTTTTGAGGAGGGGGGAATGATGTAGATCAAGGATATGTATGTAAATCTTCACAAAAGGTGAATGATGCACCAATCATGCCAAGTGGTGTGATCACAAGATCAAGGTCTAACAAGCAAGCAATGCAAGGCTATGTTTAATGCTTGGTCACTAAGGAGATCACAAAAGACGCATGCATCACAAAAGAGATGGAGCTGATTGAAGATCCAAAGCCAATTACTCATCTTGGGGTATGTGAAAAATCATCTTACATGGACTACTCCAATAGGCTAAACAAGACAAAGCCCATAAAATTGAAGATTACAAGTCATGTGCTACGCATATGCCTATTTACGGAATTTGGGCTTAACTTATAATTGGGCTTAATAATGTAAATGGATTGCCTATTATCCATCTATAGTTTAAATAAGGAGAATGGCAACATGTGGTCCAAAAAATATGAAGCTCGGCCCACTACTTGTTTTATTTTAGAAGGATTTAATTATTGTCCTAATTCAAGTAGGACTTTACTTTTTAGAATATGACTCTACTTTTAGAAGTTGAGTTAGAATAGGACTTGGTTATCTTTAACATAAATTTACTATATGCACACTCGAATAAAGAGTGAGGTGTACAGATGTTTAAATGTGTTATTTGAGTAATATATGATACAAATTTACTCAACTAATCTAAAGGAAACAACAACAAACAAGAATAGAAAACTAAGAATGCAAAGATTTGACAAAACTAGGAAAATTATGTAAAGAATCTCTCCTCAACCTTAGAAACACTAATTCAAATCCAAATTGATGCCAAATAATCAGAATAAATACCCTCAAACATGTATTAATCACTAACAACACTTATTCCCAACAATATTTAATGAAAAACTCCAATAGCTCAATATGAAACCAATAAGATCCTACTATGAACCATACCAAAAATTGCTCAAAATATTAAATTTAATCAGTTTAGAGCAAGTGTAATTAGTAGCAACTCAATTTGATATGTGTATAATCAATTGAATTAAAACAACCCCAGTTTTAGTAACTAGTCTCTACACGCATGCAATTTTCTTTTTCTGATCTTCTTCTTATATATATAACTAAAATCAAACTCAAAATTAAAGGATTTCCAACTCCAAAATTGCACCAATCAAGCAAAACTTCCATAGCATGCACAATAGGGCATATTCGGCCAATAATGCTACATCTATTTTTTTGTATTTTTATAATGTAACTTGCATAAATAACACTAAAACAACAATATAGATATAGATTTAATTGATTTGGAACCTATGTTCTGATACTAAATGATATGACAACCTCCTAAGACCTAAGTTTAGACAACTTCTAAATCAATTCAAATTAAAATATTCAATTAAAATCAATCATATACTTAATCCTTTTCTCCCCTAAACTAACAAGTCATTACTAACATAATAAGTGAAATAATCCTTAGCATACCAAGGTGTTGGAACACCTTTCTTAAAGAAAACCTTTCAAAATTTTATTAATAATCAATTCTTATGTCTTACACATTTTGGAGGTTTTACACCTCTAAAGAAGCTAAATCCCCATTGAATAAGGATTTCAAATCATTATCCTACTCTAATCTCTTAAAGATAAGGATTTATAACTCATCTTATCCAAATCCTATCTAAATCCCTTAATAATAGGGATTGACAATGAATAAAACTAAAATCCTTTTTCATTAGAGCAAAATTAAACCAAATTTGATTTATAAAAGCTAGAATCCGACTATAATAAGGAAAACAAAGTCAAATTTGAATATATACTTAGACCACTAGAATTGGGCTTTAAATAATATATTAAAGCCCAAATAATAAGCTTTATATGCCCCAAGGCTGCATATAAATTGTGTATATGCCTCACATATGATCACTTAAGTTGCACATGCACTGTACATATTTTCTCAAATTTCATCGTTTAATTAATAGACTTAGACACCTTGGAAATAGGCTCAATTGACTTGAATATTCACAAAAGACTTCTTTTATCTTCACTTTAGGCTTCCCTTTATGTAGCATTGGCCCATAAATTTTATTTTTGACTTTAGGCCCAATTTTGCTTCTAATGCTCCAATGCTGCCTCTTATAGGTTGGAACATGCCCAAAATGTATTTTGATCATATCAATTGGCTTTTTAAACTTCTTTTTTGCTCATTTCAATTATATAAGATTCCTTCACTTCATTTGTATCATTTTGTTAGGCACCTCTATGCCACAAGCCCATATTGTACAAGGAATAGGATCTGATAGATGCATAATGAGAATAGGTCAGATTTTTGCAGACTTTATGGAAAAATCCATAAGCATACATAAGTTTAATTGAATGATATTAAAACATGTCATTTTATGTTAGGTAATACCATATCTATATTTGTTGTGAGATGTATGAATCTATGTAACTATGTTATATGCACAAGTGTTTTGGTAATTATGTGTATGTATGTCAATATTTAATTATAAAATGTGAATGTACTTGTATTATGGGATTTTCTTTGGTTATGAGTGTTTTGTGTCTCTAAAACTTCTATAGGCATGTCCGTTAAATAGCTGATGACACCATCTGATGCGGAACCCCAAAGACCGTGCCTTGAAATCCCTCAACAAGATAAGATAAACAAACCTTAAGCTATGGTGATCATAAATTGAATCTAATTCAAAGCTAACTAATATAGCAAAGAACCAAGATTATAAGGATTATTAAGAATAGCGACGCCACAAGAAATATCACTTGATAAGTAACTAATTCCTAAAGGTAATAAAGAGATGCAAATCTGTCTCACTTTAAAAAAAAACACTCAAATCCGATTTTATTCATTCATCCGTGCCTTGTAAAAGAAGCCTAAATGAGTATTTATAGCCCTAAGTTTATGAATCCTTTATGATAAAGGATAACTAAATCCTATTTTAACTCAACTCCTAAAAGTACGACTATATTCTATGTAACGTCACACATTATGCATTTCAGTAAAACATATTTCTATATCAAATAATCACATATGGCATACTAACAAGACATAAGATCCTGTTAACAGTGATAGTAAATTTTTTTTTCATGTTCTGTAATATCATTCAATGACTTTTCAAGTCAACATTAAGGTTTTCACCACAATATAATATATCATATCTATTAAAACTTAAACTTTACATCTGAAGGATTACGGGTTGCTTCCATTTGTACATTTCAAAACTAATCTAGAGTGACAATACATATTAAAACATATAAGTCCAAAATACAGACGACATATTTTCATGCTCGTGTGGAATGCAAGGAGAGAGAGTGATGAGGCTCGGCCAGCGACCTGTGCTCCATGTCTTCTATACGCTACTCAAAATGAGCTATCACTTTTCTTTACCTAAAAAATGATGCAAATTGATGAGTTGTGGTTCAGTGAGAATAATCATCAAATGAGCTCTAAAGTACCAAACAACTCATAGTAATAAATCATAAATCCAACACATACCATGTATTCCATTTCATTCATCAGTATCATATAAATATCAATAAAGTTGAAACATATAATCATTAATCTTTACGTATGCAAATGTTTTGCTTATTTTATTTTGTTGTGACCAAGTTAAACAGACATTGTCCCGGGTATCCATGTGAACATTTGCATTTCCTAGCTAGCTTGACCATTTGTTTCATTTGCACATTTTTTGGGCCATAGACCTCTTCTTTTGCTTTGCAATATCGATTAACTAGTCACAATTCCTTTTAAGTCCATATGCATATGCACTTGTACTTAAACATTCATTAACCATTGTATCTTATCACATATACCATATGTATACCACATATACACCTTATATGCCACACATATACCTTGCATATACTATACATATACCATGTATACGTATCACATATGTGAAACATATACCTCAAATATACCACAAGTATACCACTTATATGTACCACAAATGTCACAAATTATCCATCATCATATTATCAATGACAAATCATAACAATCATATGAATCACATAGCAAGCAATATTCATATGCACTAAAGAATTCAATTGATAATTAGACTCACCTTTCTCCTTTGATTCCGACCCCTAACTTATTGTCTATCCGCTCCTTGTGGGTCTCCAATACGTTGTGAGCCTAATATGAAAATATAATCGATTAACTTATGATTAGGGAGATTTAATGTGACTTAAACAAATTAATATGCATTGTTCATATCAATAGTTAAGATTTTTCCTATGAGGCAATGTGATCTTATAGGACTGTTTATCCTATATATTTTTCTATACTTGACCAATTATTCTGATTCTTATTCCTAATTTAAATTAACATATAATTATGTAAAATATTAAAATTTTAGACCAATTGGATCATTGTACAATTTTTTTTGGAATTTATAAATGTGTTTTGTTTTCTGCCCTTAGGCAGTTTCAGGGTACCAGCTTTGGTTTATCATAACTTATAATATATAAGTCAACTCCTAAACGGATAACTAAATCCTTTATGGTAAAGGAGTCTTTGAATCCTTTATGGTAAATGATAACTAAATCATATTCTAACTCAACTCCTAAAAGTACAGTCATAATCTAACTCATATTCTAAAAAGGTAGAGTCCTACTTGAATTAAGATACTAATTAAATCCTCCTAAAATAAGGTAGAGTGATGGGTTGGGCTTTATTTCTTTGGCCCATATGTATATCAATAATTAAAGCCTAAGGTAATTTAAATCAGGCAGCCCACATACATAATTAAGCCCAATTACAAGTTAAGCCCAAATCCCATAAGTAGGCACATGCGTGGTACATGATCTTGAGCATATGGTTGGCACATGATGTCTTCCACATGGATGGCACATGTCTTGCACATGTTTGGCATAGGACTCCTAGCACATGATTTGCACATGAATTGCACATAATTTGTAATCTTCAAGGTTTATGGACTTTGTCTTGTTTAGCCCATTTGAATTTAATCTTCATGAAAGACTCCTTTTATCTTCACTTTAGGCTTGTCTTTGTCTAGTATTGGCCCATAAGCTTCATTGTGAATTTTAGCTCCATTGTTGCTCTCAAAGATCCATTTCTGCCTCATATGGTTTAGAACACGCCCCATAAGCATTTTGATCATATTAATGGGTTTTTGAACTATTTTTAAGCCAATATCAATGATATAAGATTGCTCCACTCTATAAATAAAAGATTGTCCTTCATATCTTTCATGCATGGTTCCCGTGCATACATCATTCCCTCTTTCCTCAAGAAAATTCGTCCTCGACTCTTTGCCTACATCAAAAGAAAAATGCACAACACGAAGTAAAGGATAATTAAAATTGTTAGTAAAAAAATTTACTTTACACCTTTTTCTCCTTTTTACACAAATTCACTATTTTCTCTCGTTGCTCATTACTACTACTTTTATCCCTCAAAACCTCATCTCTCTCAATTCTCTCATTAGCTTCTCCATAAACAACCCCTTCTTTCATCTCAATCTCACTCACCTTTACTCCCCCAAGCTCATCCAACTCTTGTTCATCACTCACCTCTATGGATTCACTATCATTAGCTACAAATTCATCTTGAATGATGTTTTTACTTTCAATTGCAATGCTCTCAAAAACACTAACACCATTAACTTCTTCTAGTGAAATAGAATCAATACTCTCACCTACAATTTCAACTTCACTAGTATAAGCATCATTAATATCCTCATGAATTTGATTATTACCTTCATCCACCATTTTAAACTTAGGAACAAAGTCTAATTCATAATGAAATTTTGATTTTTGAATTTCACACCTTCTTGGATAAGGATTCTTCATTTCATTCCCTTTCTCTTCATGCCCCCACCTATCAATCCTAGCACGCATCTTGTCTATTTCTTTTTGAAAGGCACTCATCGAAGATCCTTTGTCTTTCTTTCTTTCTCTATCATTATCATAATGTTCAAAATACTTTTCTGCCTCAAATCTTCAATTTTCTGATTTTTTCTCTCATCTTGTCTATAATTTTTCCAATCTTTACCTCCAATATTTGAATGTAAGATTGAAGAACATCTGTTGGCACATAGTCACCATGTTCCTCATGTCCACTACTGATCCTCATACTTCCCTTAGACATGGTTAAGCTATAAGAAAGAGTTAATGAAGATAAAAAGTCCTCGCAATCACTCCCTCACATGTTTCACTCAAAACAGAATATAACCACTCTCGTGTTTCACACAAATAATGGCTTTTGCCCTCTTTTAAGCTCACCTCTCTTGCCTTTTACAACTCAAATTTTGAATCTCAAAATTACAAGTAAGAACTAGAAAACAAAATCAAATAATAAGCAAGTGATATATACTAAGAATTATGGGTAATTGTTGACAAATTTTGTTTATGGATTGCCAGGAACCCCACGGAGAAATGATACAGTATGGGTAATTGTTGACAAATTAACCAAGTTAGCACATTTTCTACCTATCAAATGGGGGTGTACACTCGAGAGTTTGGCAAAATTATATGTGAATGAGATAGTCATATTGCATGGCATTCCAGTGTCCATTGTGTCTGATAGAGATCCACGGTTTACTTCACATTTTTGGGTGAGTTTACAGAAATGCATTGGGAACAAAATTGAACTTCAACACTGCATTCCACCACAGACTGATGGACAATCTAAAAGGACTATACAGACATTGAAAGAAATGTTTAGGGCATGTTCTATGGAATTCAGAGGTGCTTGGGATGAATATATAGCATTGATTGAATTTGCTTACAACAACTAGTATCATAGCAGTATCCAGATGGCACCATATGAGGCATTGTATGGTAGAAAGTGTCGAAGCCCCATCATTTGGGATGAAGAAGGAGCACGTGCATTAGAAGGGTCAGAGATAGTACACGACACAGTGGATAAAATCAAGGTAGTCAAAAATAGGCTAAAGGCAGCATAGGACAGACAGAAAAGTTACGCTGATCAGCATAGAAGGGAGATGGAATACGAGTTAGGTGAAAAGGTATTTCTACGAGTATCTCCATGGAAAGGGGTAATCCGATTCAGTAAGAAGGGTAAATTGTGCCCAAGGTACATAAGGCTTTATGAAATTCTTGAGAAGGTTGGTCCATTGGCTTATAGGTTGGCTTTACCACCAGAGATGGTTCATTTACATAATGTGTTTCATGTGAGCATGCTTAGAAGGTATAGGTCAGATCCGACACATGTACTTAAAGATCAAGTCATCGAGATTACAAAGGACATGAGTTATATAGAAGAACCAGTGGAAATCATCGGATATAAGACTAAACAATTGAGAAACAGAGAAATACCTTTAGTTAAGGTATTATGGAGAAATCATTCACAATAAGAGACAACATGGGAAATGGAAGAGAATATGAAAAAGCAATATCCACACCTGTTTCCAGGTATTAAATTTCGCGGACAAAATTTTTAAAAGGAGGGGAGAATTGTAACATCCTCGACCTTCCCCACATGCATTTCATTTGAACATATGAATCTTCCCTATAGTCCAATTGAACATGTGCATTTCATACATATTTTCTTAAAAACAAGTTCATAGCAGGCTCTAACTACGTGTCCTAGTATTTGGCAATTGTATGGAGTCGCACGTGTGTACTCATAACCTAAATGAGGATAACAAAGCATTAGAAATAAATTGAATAAGGTGACTAAATTAAAGCAAAATGACTAGATTAAGATTAGTAAACATTTACATTGTTAATTTAGTTAAATCGGGTCAAATGATTAAGCTATATTATTGTGTGAATTAGTGGAATTATAAATATATGTAAATAATAATAATAATAATAATAATAATAATAATAATAATAATAATAATAATAATAATATAGACAAAATAAAATGAAAATGAAACAAAGGAAAATAAAAGAGAAGAGAAGAGAAAAGAGAAGAGATAAAGAGAAAAAGATAAAAAGGCAAAAACAAAAAATTTAGCTTTATCTTCCTCCCCCATTTTTGCCTCCTCGCTCCATCCCATTTTCTTCTTTATCTTCCTCCATTCTAGAACTCAATTCTTCCTTGTTTCACTTATTTTTTGAGGAAAATTGATCCCTTGCAAGTTTGTTCTTGGTAAGTAATCAATTCTTATTGCTATAATGTTGATTTGAGTTGCTAAGGTTCATTAATAGGTACTGACTTGAACCCCGATTTTGATATCAATAGAATATGATTATGGGAAATATTAAAACACAAAAGTTATTCATTTATGTCTTATATTTATGGATATGTAAACATTTTTGCAAGATGTGGTGTATAGAATGAGATATCCTCTCTCTACTCAAACTGGTCCGGATGTGGACCCTAAGTGAGTTAGCCACTGTTTTTGTTAGTTTTGAATATGATAAAGTCATTATTTGAAGTATCTCAAAACATAAAAGTTATATATATATATGTGTTATGTATCTTTATACCAAATTTCAGGTTCATATGTCTTGCATATTTTGAGTTATGGTTAATGGAACCATGACTATTCCATGGTTTGAACTGCCTGCTTAGTGCCCTGGGAAGTTTCATAACTTTGTGTAGCCATTTTGAGCTCCATAGAGATATATTATCTAAATAATCAAAACATGAAAGTTATAGGTATATGTCTTAGTTAAATTTTGGTACTAATTTCAGCTTAATATGTTATGTATAGACTAAGTTATGGCCATTGGAAGTTATACTGGTCCGGAAGCAAATTCTATTTTGGACTAGTGAAATGTTTCTTATAATTTGAAGACCTTAGAGACATAATTGATAAAAGTTTTAAACATGAAAAATGTTCCATTTGAATCCGTATAAGTTTCTGTAAAGTTTCATTGAAATATGACCTATATATTATAAGTTATGATTAACCAAAGGGCATAAAATAGAACACATTTAGAAATTCTACCAAAAATTGTACAATGATCCAATTGGTCTGAAATTTTAATAATTAGGAACAAGAATAACAATCAATTAGTCAAGTATAGAAAAAGTTATAGGCTAAATAGTACCATAAGGTCACACTGCCTCATAAGAAAAAAATCTTAGCTATTGATATGAACAATGCATGGTAATTTGTTTAAGCCACATTAAGTCTCCCTAATCATGAGTTAATCGATTATATTTTCATATTAGGCTCACAACATATTGGAGACCCACAAGGAGCAGATAAACAATAAGTTAGGGGTCGGAATCAAAGGAGAAAGGTGAGTCTAATTATCAATTGAATTCTTTAGTGCATATGAATGTTGCTTGTTATGTGATTCATATGATTGTCATGATCTTTCCTTGATAATATGATGATGGATAATTTGTAACGTTTGCAGTACATATAAGTGGTATACTTGTGGTATGTTTGAGGTATATGTTTGCCATATGTGATATAATATACATGGTATATATATAGTATATGCAAGGTATATGCGTGACATATGAGGTATATATGGGAGATATGTATGGTATATATGATAAAGATGCAATGGTTGATGAATGCTTAAGTACAAGTGCATATGCATATGGACTTAAAAGACATTGTGACTAGTTAATCGATATTGTAAAGCAAAAGAAGAGGCATGTGGCCCAACAAATGTGCATATGAAACAAATGATCGAGCTAGCTAGCAAATGTTCACATGGAAACCCGGGGCAATGTCTATTTAACTTGATAACAACAAAATGAAACAAGCAAAGCATTTGTATAATTTAAGAGTAATGATTATATGTTTCAACTTTATTGATATTTATATGATTTAGATGAATGGAATGGAATACATGGTATGTGTTGGAATTGTGATTTATTACTTGTTTGGTACTTTAGAGCTCATTGGATGATTATTTTCACTGAGTCGCAACTCATCAATTTGCATCATTTTTCAGGTAAAGAAAATTGATAGCTCATTTTGAGTAGCGTATAGAAGACATGGAGAACTGGTCTGGCTGAGCCTCATCACTCTCTCTCCTTGCATTCCACATGAGCATGAAAATATGTCATCTGCATTTTGTATTTACGTGTTTGAATATGTATAGTCATTTTGGAATGAGTTTTAAAAATGTATAAATGAAAGCAAACCATAAACACTTATGTGCACAGATTATGTTTTAATATATGTGATATATCGTATTGTGGTGAAAGCCTCAAAATTAACTTGCAAAGTCATTGAATTATATTACAGGATATGAAAAAAATTTACTACCAATGCTAACAAGGTATTTTGCCTTTCCAGTCTGCTATGTGTGATTACTTGATACAGGGATAGGTTATACTTAATTCCATAAGGTGTGACGTTACAAAAATCCTTCACAAACCTCCTGTAAAAACTAGCAAGGCCATGAAAACTCCTAACATCACTCACATTCCTAAGGGTTGGCCATTCTTGGATAGCCCTTATCTTCTCCTCATCAACTTCAATTCCATTGGCATTCACCACATACCCTAAGAATATAACTCTATTCATGCAAAATGTGCACTTTTTAAGTTTATCATACAATTCTTCTCTCCTAAGTGTATTCAAAATAGCCCTAAGATGATGTAAATGCTCATCAACAGATTTATTATAAATCAAAATATCATCAAAATAAACAAAAAATTTTCCAATGAATTGACGCAAAACATGATTCATGAATTTGATAAAAGTACTAGGGGCATTGGTTAGACCAAAAGGCATAAGGAGCCACTCATATAAACCAAACTTTTGTTTTAAATGTTGTTTTCCATTCATCACCAACTTTCAACCCAATTTGGTGATATCCACTCTTCAAATTAATCTTAGTAAAGACACATGCACCATGCAATTCGTCTAACAAATCATCCAATCTGGGTATTGGATGGTCATACTTAACTATTATGCGATTCACAATCCTACAATCAACACACATGCGCCAACTCTCATCCTTTTTAGGCACCAAAAGCACCGACACTGTACATGGACTAAGACTCTCACGGATATGCCCCTTGCTAACAACTCCTCCACATCTTATCGATTTCTTCATTTCATTATCTTTCTCTTCATTCCCCCTATCAATCCTAGCACGCATCTTATCGATTTCTTTTTGAAAGGCACTTTACCGAAGATGTTTTTTGTTTCTTTCTTTCTCTTCTTTGTCTATCATTATCATAATGTTCAAAATAGTCTTTTTCTTCTTGAGATTGATACCTCCCAATGCCTTGAGGTTGAGACCCCTCTCTTGATCTTCTATTGTCGAAGATGCTTTGTTGCCTCAAATCTTCAATTCTCTGATTTTGTCTCCTATCTTTTGTCTATAATTTTTCCAATCTTTACCTCCAATATTTGAATGTAAGATTGAACAACATTTGTTGGCACATAATCACCATGTTCCTCATGTCCAATACTTCCTCTTGTGCTTTCCTTTGACATGGTTAGTAATTCAAGAAAGTAACAATGAAGTAAAATGACCTCACAATCACTCCCTTATGTGTTTCACTCAAAACGAAATATATACCACACATGTCTCACAAATAATGGCTTTTTACCGTCTTTTAAGCTCACCACTCTTGCCTTTTACCACCCAAAATTGAATCTCAAAATTAAAATCAAGAACTAGAAGAAGATTGATGTGAAAAAAATCAATACGTATAAAGCTATACACAGTTGCAGAGATGTCTATGCTACTGATTTTTGTTAATTTTAAGTCTAAGGATGCAAATTAGACTTAACCTATGTAAATAGATGCAAAAAGGACAGAATTAGAAGAATGAAACTCAAGAGCACAAAGAATTAGACAATATTGAATAAAATTCAGAATCGGTTTTCTCCTAGTGAGTAGCCAATTGTCCCTTAATTAAACCCTTATTCAACATTAATTTATCACCAACTATTAAGAAATCAAGGTATATTTAATAGATAAGCTCAATTTCTCAAGATCAAATCAATGCTCAATATGATCACTAAGGTACCTGAATTCAAAAGTTGTATTTTTCATTCTCAAAATCAATTATTTATGTTGGATTGCAGTAGTTTATGATGATTCAAGAACTCAAGGTACCTGAATTCATGGCTATGTCGGAGTTTTGCCACACTGACCCTTGTCACAAGTGTGAGACCCTATCACAGGTATGCCATGTTTCTTTCATACAACATGAACGTGCAACATTAATGTGGGCACAACGATCTCGAAGCCTATCTTCCTATTGTGATTCAAGGCCAAAACTCGAATCCCCTATCACGAGCATGCAGAGGTGAGCGAGCGTGAGATTTTTGTGCTTTGTCAACACTGTCACGGGCGTGCTCCCTTGTCGCGCGTGCGATGATAGACTATGTTGCAAACTCCACCATGTGATGAAAGACTTATTTCATACAAGTGGGCCTAGACTTTGGAGAATTGATTCTGATTGGTTGGGAGCTTATTTTTAGGGGTTTTCATAGTATTTTTAAAAGGGGAAAGATTGTATCTTTAGAGTTGGATTGCAACTAAAACTTTCAGTAATATAAATTTAGAAGAATTAAGATAGACTTAGACTTTCGACATCTTTTGAGATTGAGTGGCTGAAAAGAACTCATAGGCCAGCTTTGTCATCTTGTTCTAGTAGAATTTTTATCATTGGGATGAGTTATTTTGATACTTGAAGATTGGTTTGAAGTGTAGTTTGAAGATTTGGGGATCAACCTATCTGAAAGTTGGATTCTTACTGATTTCTAGGGAGCAACTTAGTTTTCTTATCTTTATTTCTACCATAATGATTAGTTTAGTTATTGATATTGATATGATCATTGTAGTATCAATACTAGGCTAAATTTTAATTGGGTATTTAGTTAGCTACCTAATCCTTGTATGATTCCTTTTATTTTATTGAACGAATGATTTCTTTTTCAATTTCAATTTTGCTTAATGATTTCAAGTGGATGATTAGCTGGCTAGTAGTTGTTTCATTTGGAAATATTAATGTTAAGTTATTAGACAAACCATTTTTAACGAGCCCTAAAAATTAGATTAGGCTCTAATTAATACATTAGCTTGTTTGATTAGTGAATTAAAGTCAGAGCTTTAAGAATTATTATTCATTGTTCTTAACTGTTAAAAGGAAAAAAGGGATTAGGGATGTGATACTAAATAACTACTTTCATCATATTAGTTAATTCAAGTAATCTAGCTTTCATTAGTTAATTTCACATTTTTAGTTAATTTAATTTGTTTTATCATTAATCTCATAAATTGGATTATAGTGTCTAGGTTTGATTTCTTGTGTTTATTGGTAATATATTGTTAATTAGAAATTTAAGCCGAACAATTTCTTGAGAGTTCAACCTTGAAAATGTCTTGTCAAACTACAGTGGTTCATGCACTTGTGATTACACTTTGAGTTACATCATATCCTTTAACCAAGGATCCTCCTTAACCTCTTCAAGTTCGATATAAGCTTATCCTCCCTTTTTGTGCGTGTTTCTCTTTATCTTTACCATCTTCAAACTCACAAAATTTTGAAGAACAATTTCATATCTTGGCTCTTCCTCTCTTCTCTTCAAAAATAATATCCTCAATAACACTTTTTCCTTTCTCTTTCATTTTGTTGGCTAAGGTGTGTCAGCAATTGTCCTGTGGCAAAGGCCCCAATAGTGTCTTCCCTATCACCAATTGGTTTTAGGTAAAATAGTAAGTGTCTGAGTTCAACAACTAGTATCAGAGCTAAGTCTAGCATTCAAGCTTAACAAGCGCTAGTAAAGATCAAACAATGGCCAACGAAGGATTTCATAGTCTCAAGCCCTTCTTTGATGGAGATTCAAGATGGAGGTCTATCTTGACAGTGAATGAGTAAATATTTGGGAGTCCATTCAAAAAGAATGGCCACCTCCGACAAGAACAAACTCCAAAGGAAAAGAAAAGATCATCCTAAGAGATGATTGGACTGAAACTCAAAGAAGAGCAAATGGCAAAAATAAGAAATCCATGACAATCCTAATAAGCTCTTTATCCCTTGAAGAGTGTGGTAGGATTCAACATTGTCTTACCGTTTATTCCATTTGAAAAACATTGGAGAATTACCATGAAGGAACCAAGCAAGTGAAGTCTAAGAAGGTTCAACTTCATGTCACTGAGTATGAGCTCTTCAAGATGAAACCAAATGAAACCATAACCGAAATAACCAATCATCTTCTTGCCATTATTAATGGTATGATAAAGCTTGGAAAGTACTATAGTTTGGAAGACATAAACAACAAGATTTTGAAAAGTCTTCCAATGAGAGATTATGTCTCAAAAGTAGCAGGTATAGAAGAAGCCAATGAAGACTTGATCATAATCCCCACCAATGTGCTAATTGGTAAACTTCTCACTCATGAGATGACTTTAGTAAAGGAAAAGGAGCTTGAAGAAGAAAATGAGAAGAAAAAGCCTCTAGCACTCAAAGTTTCAACTTCCATGCTTATAGATGAAGATCTCTTTAGTGATGAAGAGTTAGTTGATGAAGGAGATGATCAAATAGCCTTACTTTCAAGGACAATGATGTAGATCAAGGACATATAAGTCAATCTTCACAAAAGAAGAATGATGCACTAGTCATGCCAAGTGGTGCGATCACAAGTGATATATGCACGGGAACCATGCATGAAGGACATGAAGGACAATCTTTTATCATATGGTATTAGAGCCAGCCTTGTACACCGGTGTCCTTTCGGGTTACAACAGATCACCAACCGAGGCAGTTGGGGTCTTAAAGGGGTGGGGATAATGCATCCCACATCGGTTGTGGAGGAACACCTAAACTGGTTTATAAGGCTGGGTTCAAACCTTCCCCTTCGAGCGCGCTTTTGCGGCAAAGTTAGGGGCCCAGTCCGCATCAGTTTGGTATCAGATTTTTTGGTTAGGTAATCATTAACTATCCTTTAAAATTATTTTCTAGTTGTTAACTTAGCTAGATTTAAATTCTTCAATTAGACGTACCTTAGGAAAAATTTCAGCCATAGAGAGAAAAATTGCATGTTTGGGTTTCTTTTCAATTCTTTGATATGTTTGAGGTTTATTTAGTATTAATAGCTTCTTATTAGTGTTATTTGATTAAAAAAATCAGAATTTCAAATTTAGCACCAAAATTGCGAAATTGTACTATTTTGAGCCTCAAGTTGAAATCTTGTGATTATTGATTGCTAGAATTATTTGGTATCATCATAAACTACTGAAATCCAACTTTAAAAAATTGGTTTTGAGGTTGAAAAGTACAATTTTTGAATTCGGGTACCTTAGTGATCATATTGAGCATTGAATTGATCTCGAGAAATTGAGCTTATTTATTAAATATACCTTGAGTTCTTGCTAGTTGGTGATAAATTGAGATTGAATAAGGGTTAAATCGACTACTCACTAGGAGGAAACCGATTCTGATTTTTATTCCATATTGTCTAAATCTTTGTTCTCTTTAGTTTCTTTCTTTTTCTGTCCTTTTTGCATCTAATTACATTAGTTAAGTCTGATGTATGCACGAGAACCATAATTGAAGAATATGAACGACAATCTTTTTTCAATGGAGTGGAGCAATATTATATCATTGAAATGAGCCTTAAAGGAGTTCAAAAGTCTTTTCATATGATCCAATTCAATGTGGGGCGTGTTCCAAGTCATAGAAGGCAGCATTGGAGCATTCGTTGCTATATTGGGCCTAAAATTCACAATCAAGCTTATGGGCCAATAATACACAAAGGGAAGCCTAAAGTGAAGATCAAGGGAGTCTTTCATGAAGATTCAATTCAAATGGGCTAAACAAGGCAAAGTCCATAAAATTAAAGATTACAAGTCATGTGCAAATCATGTGCTAGGAGTCATGTGCCAAACATGTGCAAGACATGTGCCATCCATGTGGAAGACATCATGTGCCAACCATGTGCTCAAGATCATGTGCCATGCATGTGCCTATTTATGGGATTTGGGCTTAACTTGTAATTGGGCTTAATTATGTATGTGGGCTGCCTAATTTAAATTACCTTAGGCTTTAATTAGTGATAGACATGTGGGCCAAAGAAATAAAGCCCAACCCACCACTTGTCTTATTTTAGAAGGATTTAATTAGTGTCCTAATCCAAGTAGGACTCTACTTTTTAGAATTTGAGTTAGAATATGGCTGTACATTTAGGAGTTGAGTTAGAATAGGATTTAGTTATCCTTTACCATAAATGATTCAAAGACTTAGGGCTATAAATACTCATCTAGGCTTCTTTTACAAGACATCAATGAATAAAAACGAATTTGAGTGTTTTTCTTTAAAGTGAGGCAGATTTGCATCTCTTTGTTACCTTTAGGAATTAGTTACTTATCAAGTGATATTGCTTGTGGCGTGGCTATTCTTATTAAATCTTATAATCTTGGTTCTTTGCTACATTGGTTAGCTTTGGGTCAGATTCAATCTATGATCACCATAGCTTAAGGTTTGTTTACCTTGTCTTGTTGAGGGGTTTCAAGGCACGGTCTTTGGGGTTCCGCATCAAAGTCTAATTTGCATTATTAGAGTTAATTTGATAAAAAATCAGTAGCATACACCTATTTGCATTCGTGTACAACTTTAGATATAATTAATTTCTTTCACATCAGTTTGCTTCTAAAATTTGTTCCATTCATTGTTGTTAGGGTTCATTGTTAATTCTTAGCATAGATTACTTTCATATTGTTTGATTTTGTTTTTGGTTCTTACTTGTAATATTGAGATTCAAACTTTGAGTGGTGAGAGGCAAGAGAGGTGTGCTTAAAAGAGGGTAAAAGTCATTATTTGTGTGAAACACGAGAGTGGTTATATGAGTGAAACAAGTGAGGGAGTGATTGTGAGGACTTTTTATCTTCACTAACTCTTTCTTGTAGCTTAAGGGAAGTATGGTATAAGAGCAGTAGTGGACATGAGGAACATGATGACTATGTGCCAACGAATGTTGTTCAATCCTACATTCAAATATTTGAGGTGAAGATTGGAAAAATTATAGACAAGAAGGAGAGACAAAATCAGAAAATTGAAGATTCGAAACAGCAAAACAACTTCGACACAAGAAGATCAAGAGAGGGGTCTTGGCCTCAAGGCATTGGGAGGTTTCAATCTCAAGAAGAAAAAAACTATTTTGAACATTTTGATAATGATAGACAAAGAAGAGAAAGAAAGAAAGACAAAACATCTTTGGTAAGTGCATTTCAAAAAGAAATCGACAAGATGCGTAATAGGATTGATAGGTGGGAGCGTAAAGAGAAATAGGTGAAAAGTGAGTTTTTTACTAACCATTTTAATTATCCTTTGCTTCATGTTGTGCATTTTTCTTTTGATGTAGGTAAAGATTCGAGGATGAATCTTCTTGAGGAAAGGGGGAATGATGTATACACGGGAACCATGCATGAGGACATGAATATGCCCTACATTGATTTGGATCATATGAATAGGCTTTTGAACTCCTTTTAGGTCTATTTCAATGAGATAATATTGCTTCAATCCATTGACAAAAGATTGTCCTTCATGTATGGTTTTCGTGCATACATTATTCCCCTTTTCCTCAAGAAGATTCGTCCTCGAATCTTTGCCTACATCAAAAGAAAAATGCACAACACGAAGCAAAGGATAATTAAAATTGTTATTAAAAAAATTCACTTTTCACCTCTTTCTCTTTTTCACACACGTTCACTATTTTCTCTCTTTGCTCATTACTACTACTTTTATCCCTCAAAACCTCATCTCTCTTAATTCTCTCTTTAGCTTCTCCATAAACAGCCCATTCTTTCATCTCAATCTCACTCACCTTTACTCCTTCAATCATTAGCTACAAATTCATCTCAAATGATGTTTTTACTTTCAATTGCAATGCTCTCAATAACACTAACACCATTAACTTCTTCTAGTGAAATAGAATCAATACTCTCACCTACAATTTCAACTTCACTAGTATGAGCATCATTAATATCCTCATGAATTTGATTCTTACTATCATCCACCATTTTAAACTTAGGAACAAAATCAAATTCATAATGACTTTTTGATTTTTGAATTTCACACCTTCTTGGATAAGAATTATTCATTTCATTATCTTTCTCTTTATTCCCCCACCTATCAATCCTAGCACATATCTTGTCCATTTCTTTTTGAAAGGCACTTACCGAAGATGCTTTGTCTTTCTTTCTTTCTCTTCTTTGTCTATCATTATCATAATGTTCAACATAGTATTTTTCTTCTTGAGATTGAAACCTCTTAATGCCTTGAGGTCGAGACCCCTCTCTTGATCTTCTTGTGTCGAAGATGCTTTGCTGCTTCAAATCTTCAATTTTTTGATTTTTTTCTCTCCATCTTGTCTATAATTTTTCCAATCTTTACCTACAATATTTGAATGTAAGATTGAACAACATCCGTTGGCACATAGTCACCATGTTCCTCATGTCCACTACTGCTTCTCATACTTCCCTTAGACATGGTTAAGCTACAGAAAGAGTTAATGAAGATAAAAAGTCCTCACAATCACTCCCTCACATGTTTCACTCAAATCAGAATATAACCACTCTCATTTTTCACACAAAAAATGGCTTTTTCCCTCTTTTGAGCTCACCACTCTTGCCTTTTACCACTCAAAGATTGAATCTCAAAATTACAATGAAGAAACAAAAACAAAATCAAGAAATATGCAAGTGTTCTATGCTAAGAATTAAACAATGAACCCTAACAAGAATGAATGGGATAAATTATGGAAGTAACTGATGTGAAAGAAATTTATATTTAAACCTATACACGAATTCAAATAAGTGTATGCTACTGATTTTTTTTCAAATGAAATCCAAGAATACAAATTAGACTTAACTAATGTAATTAGACGCAAACAGGACAAAATCAAAAGAATGAAAACTCAAGAGCACAAAGAATTAGACAATATCGAATAAAATTGAAAATCGGTTTCCTCCTAGTGAGTAGCCAATTGTCTCTTAATTAAAAGCTCATTCAACCTTAATTTATCACTAAACAGTAAGAACTCAAGGTGTATTTAATTGATAAGCTCAATTCGTCAACATCAAATCAATGCTTAATATGATCACTAAGGTACCTGAATTCAAAAGTTGTACTTTTCAACCTCAAAACCAATTATTTAAGTTGGATTGTAGTAGTTTATGATGATACCAAACAATTCCAGCAATCAATAATCACAAGATTTCAACTTGAAGCTCAAAATAGCACAATTTCACAATTTTGGTGCTAAATTCGAAATTCTGATTTTTTTTGTTTTTTTATCAAATAACACTAAATTAATGCTTAATAAACCTCAAACATATCAAAGAATTGAAAAGAAACCGAAACTTGCAATTTTACTCTTTATGGTTGAAATTTTTCCTAAGGTATCTCTAATGGCAGAATTTAAATCTACCTAAATTAACAACTAGAAAGCAATTTTAACGGATAGATAATGATTACCTAACCAAAAGCTCTGATACCAAACTGATGCGGAACCCCAAAGACCATGCCTTGAAACCCTTCAATAAGATAAGGTAAACAAACATTAAGCTATGGTGATCATAAATTGAATCCGATCCAAAGCTAACCAATGTAGCAAAAAACCAAGATTATAAAGATTATTAAGAATAGTCACGACATAAGCAATATCACTTGATAAGTAACTAATTCCTAAAGACAATAAAGAGATGCAAATCTGCCTCACTTTAAAGAAAAATAGTCAAATTCGTTTTTAATCATTCATGTCTTATAAAAGAAGCCTAAATGAGTATTTATAGCTCTAAGTTTTTGAATCATTTATGGTAAAGGATAACCAAGTCCTATTCTAACTCAACTCCTAAAAGTACAATTATATTCTAACTCAAATTCTAACAAGTAGAGTCCTACTTGAATTAGGACACTAATTAAATCCTTCTAAAATAAGACAAGTGGTGGGTTGGGCTTCATATCCTTTGGGCCACATGCCTAACACTAATTAAAAGTTTATGATAATTAAGATAGGCAGCCCACATACATAATTAAGCCCAATTACTAATTAAGCCCAAATTCCATAAGTAGGCAAATGCATGACACATGATCTTGAGCACATGGTTGGCACATGATGTCTTCCACATGGTTGGCACATGATGTCTTCCACATGGATGACACATGTCTTGCACATATTTGGCACATGACTTCTAGCACATGATTTGCACATTACTTGTAATATTCAATTTTATGGATTTTGCCTTTGTTTAGCCCGTTGACTTGAATTTTCATAAAATACTCATTTTATCTTCACTTTAGGCTTGCCTTTGTGTAGTGTTAGTCCATAAGATTGATTGTAGATTTTAGGTCCAATATTGCTTTTAAAGCTCAAATGCTGCCTCCAATGACTTGGAATATGCCCTACATTGATTTGGATCATATGAATAGGCTTTTGAACTCCTTTTAGGTCTATTTCAATGAGATAATATTGCTTCGATCCATTGACAAAAGATTTTCCTTCATGTATTCCCGTGCAATGTTACAACTAGAAAAAACTTATAAAGTTTTTAATAAAAGGTCATTAGTTGTAGAAGAGTCTATGCATGTTATTTTTTATGAATCTAGTAAACTTAATCTTGTGAAAGGTAGTGCTCTTGATGATATTATAGGTACAATGGATAAGCTTGGTCTTGATCATAAAGAGGATGGTGAGATCTCAAAGAAGATGATAATGATGATCAAGAAGAGCAACAACAAGAGGAGCATTAAGATAATCTACTACCTCAAGGTCAAGAGCAAGGCACCCAAGAGCTTCAAAAGAAATGGAAATTTATAAAAAATCACCTCATAGAGAAAATCATTGGTGATCCCACCAAGGGTGTAAGTACTAGATCTAATCTTAAATTTTTATATTCTAATCTAGCTTTTGTCTCTCAAATTGAGCCTAGGAATATTGATGAGGCTCTTAATGATTAGAGTTGGTTGAGTGTTATGCAAGAGGAACTCAACCAATTTGAGAGAAATAAGGTTTGGACCTTAAAATTTAAGGACTGTCCAATCATTGGAAATAAATGGGTCTTTAGGAACAAGTTAGATGAGTAAGGTCATATAACTAGAAATAAAGCTAGATTGGTTACCAAATAGTACAACCAAAAGGAAGGCATAGATTATGATGAGACCTATGCTCTGATTGCTATATTATAAGTAATTAGAATTCTTTTAGCTTTTACATACCACATGAACTTTAAACTTTTTCAAATAGATATCAAAAATGCCTTTTTAAATGGTTTTATAGAGGAGGAAGTGTATGTTAAACAACATCCCAATTTTGAAAGCCATATATTGCAAAATCATGTATTTAAACTCACTAAAGGCCTTATATGGTTTGAAATAATCTCTAAAAGCTTGGTATGAAAAACTTAGTGCATTTCTTTTAGAAAATAAATTTTCAAAATGACATGTAGACACTTTTTTTTATTAAAAAGCACAAGTATGACATATTAAATATTCAAACTTATGTTGATGATATTATCTTTGGATCTACTAAGGAATTACTTTGTCAAGAATTTGTTAAGTGTATGACTAAAGAATTTGAAATGAGCATGATGGGAGACCTCAAATTCTTTCTTGGTCTTCAAATTAAGCAAAGCAAGGAGACATTTTCATCAACCAATCCAAGTACACCAAAGAGCTATTAAAGAAATTTGGAATGGAAGGATGTAAAAGTGTCAAAACTCCAATGAGCACATCAACTAAATTGGACAAATATGAGAAGGGTAATGTAACATCCTTGACCTTCCCCACATGTTTATCCACATGCATTTCATTTGAACATATGCACCTTCCATATAATCCAATTGAACACATGCATTTCATACATATTTTCTCAGAAACAAGTTCATGGCACGCACTAGCTACTTGTCCTAGTATTTGACAATTGTATCGAGTCACATGTGTGTACTTATAACCTAAATGAGAATAACAAAGAATTAGAAATAAATTGAATAATGTGACTAAATTAAAGTAAGAAAAACGACTAAATTAAGATTAGCAAATATTTACATTGTTAATTTAGTTAAATCGAGCCAAATGATTAAGCTATATTATTGTGTGAATTAATGGAATTATAAATATATGTAAATAATAATAATAATATAGGCAAAATAAAATGAAAATGAAACAAAAGGAAAATAAAAGAGAGGATAAAAGAAAAGAGAAGAGATGAAGAAAAAAAAAAAAAGATAAAAACAAAAAGGTTGGATTTATCTTCCTCCCCCATTGCTGCCCCTCACTCCATCCCATTTTCTTCTTTGTCTTCCTCCATTCCATAACTAAATTCTTCCTTATTTCACTTAGTTTTTGAGGAAAATTGATCTCTTGCAATTTTTTTCTTGGTAAGTAATCAATTCTTATTGCTATAAGGTTGATTTGAGTTGCTCAGGTTCATTAATAGGCACTGAATTGCACCCCAATTTTGATATTAATAGAAATTGATTTTGGAAAAGTGTAAAACACAAAGGTTGTTCCTTTATGTCTTATATTTAATGATATGTAAACATATTTTCAAGATGTGGTCTATAGAATGAGCTATCCTCTATCTACCGAAACTGGTCCGGATGTAAACCCTAAGTAAGTTAGCCACCGTGTTTGTTAGTTTTGAATATGATAAAGTCATTATTTGAAGTATCTCAAAACATAAAAGTTTTATATATATGTGTTATGTATCTTTATTCCAAATTTCATATTCATATGTTTTGTAAAATTTGAGTTATGGTGTATGGAATCATAACTGTTCCATGGTTTGAACTGCCAACTGAGTGCCCTGGGCAGATCTAGCAAATGTTTTGGCTAATTTGAGCTCCTTTAAGCTAGATTCTATAAATTATCGAAACATAAACGTTCTAGGTATATGTCTTATCTAAATTTTTGTATTAATTTGAGCTTAATATGCTATGTATGGGCTAAGTTATGGTCTTTAGAAGTTATGCTGGTCTGAAAGCCAATTCTATTCTAGACAAGTCAACTGTTTCTTATAATTTGATGACCATAGAGATATAATTGATAAAAGTTGTAAACATTAAAAATGTTCCATTTGAACCCATATAAGTGTCTGTAAAGTTTCATTAAAATATGACTTATATATTATAAGTTATGATGAACCAAAGTTGATACCCTCAAACTGCAAAAGGGCAGGAAATAGGGCAGAAAACAAAACACATTTATAAATTCCACCCAAAATTGTATAATGATCCAATTGGTCTGAACTTTTAATATGTTACATAATTATATGTTAATTTTAATTAGGAATAAGAATCAAATTAATTGGTCAATTATAGAAAAAGCTATAGGCTAAACAGTCTCATAAGTTTACAATGCCTCATAGGAAAAATCTTAACTATTGATATGAACAATGCATATTAATTTGTTTAAGCAATATTAAGTCTCCCTAATCATGAGTTAATTGATTATATTTTCATATTAGACTGCAACATATTGGAGACCCACAAGGAGCGGATAGACAATAAGTTAGGGGTCGAAATCAAAAGAGAAATGTGAGTTTAATTATCAATTGAATTCTTTAGTGCAAATGAATGTTGCTTGCTATGTGATTCATATGATTGTCATGATTGGTTTTTGATAATATGAGGATGGATAATTTGTGACATTGTGGTACATATAAATGGTATACTTGTGGTATATTTGAGGTATATGTTTGACATATATGATATATATATATATATATATGGTATATGTATAGTATATACAAGGTATATGCGTGGCATATGAGGCATATATGCAATATATGTTTATTATATGTGGTAAGATGTAATGGTTGATGAATGCTTAAGTACAAGTGCATATGCATATGGACCTAAAAGGCGTTGTGACTAGTTAATCGATATTGTAAAGCAAAAGAAGAGGCCTATGGCCCAACAAATATGCAAATGAAACAAATAATCAAGCTAGCTAGCAAATGCAAATATTCACATGGCAAATGTTCACATGGAAATCCGGGGCAATGTATGTTTAACTTAGTCACAACAAAATGAAATAAGCAAAGCATTTGCCTACGTAAAGAGTAATGATTATATGTTTCAACTTTATTGATATTTATATGATACTGATGAATGGAATGGAATACATGGTATGCATTGAATTTGTGATTTATTACTATGATTTGTTTGGTACTTTAGAGCTCATTGGATAATTATTGTCACTGAGCCGCAAGTCATCAATTTGCATTATTTTTCAAGTAAAGAAAAATGATAGCTCATTTTGAGTAGCGTATAGAAGACATGAAGCACAGGTCATTAGCCGAGCCTCATCACTCTCTCTCCTTGCATTCTACACGAGCATGAAAATATGTAATCTACATTTTGTATTTACATGTTTGAATATGTATAGTCAATTTGGAATGTGTTTTAAAAATGTATAAATGAAAGCAACTCGTAAATACTTATGTGTAAAGTTTATATTTTAATATATGTGATATATCGTATTGTGGTGAAAGTCTCAGTGTTGACTTGCAAAGTCATTGAATGATATTACAGGATATGAGACGTGTAAAGTCATTGAAAAATATTACAGTATATGAGACTTGCAGAGTCATTGAATGATATTACAAGATATAAAAAAAATTACTATCAATGTTAACAGTATTTTGCCTTTCCAGTATGCTATGTGTGATTTTTTGATACAGGGATAGGTTGAACTCAAATGTATAAGATGTGGTGTTACAGGTAAGGCTATAGATGAAAAGCTTTATAGAGGTATGATCAAATCTCTTTTATACCTTACCACTTCTAAACCTGATATAATGTGTATTGTATGCTTATGTGCTAGATTTCAATCATGTCCTAAAAAATCTCATTTGCATGCTGTGAAAAGAATTTTATAATATATACATGGCACAATGCACTTAGTCTTATGGTATCATAGAAATACTTCATTTCATATCATTGATTTTTCGGATGTCAATTATGTCGGTAGTCTTCTAGATAGAAAAATCACATATGGAACTTGTCACTTCATTGGTGAATGTTTAGTTTCTTAGTTTAGTAAGAAACAAGTTTCAGTTTCCTTGTCCACTGTAGAAGTAGAATATGTAGCAACGGGTTATTGTTGCACTCAAGTTCTTTGGATGAGACAACAACTCAAGGATTATGGTCAAGAGATTGATCACATTTCCATCAAATGTGATAATACAAGTTTTATAAATCTTTCTAAAAATCTCATTCAACATTTTAGGAGCAAACAAATAGACATTAAGCATCATTTTATAAGAGATCATGTCCAAAATGGCGATGTTGTGTTAGAATTTATTGACACAAACAATCAATTGACTGATATTTTCACCAAGCCTTTCAATGATAAAAGATTTTGTTTTATAAAAAAGGAGTTTGGCATGCTTGATGGGAGCACGTTGTCTTAATTTTTTTTAACAAAGAATTGCATTCACTTTGCTCACGTGAATAATATGTCCTATGTATCTTTGATGTTTAATTATGAACCTTGAGTAATATTCCATATATTTGATGATTTGAATGTTCAAATTGTGTGATGAATGATTATTTTTTATGAAAAAGCATGCTTAATTTGCTTAGGAAGAAATTATGTATCACATCTTTATGTTTGGAGTTCTTTTATTTTTTACCATGAATAAATATTCACGGTCATGACTAAGGTTGCAAAAAATGACAAAAGCGTTTACGTTTTGGCTCATGCCTTAGGTCACAATTTAATCCCATAAATATCATATTTCACGCCCGTGACTATTTTATGTCATGTTCGTGAACATAACATGCTTCAAACTGCAGAAGTGTTCATGCCTTTGTCATTGGTTGGATCACCATTTAGTCTTTCCATGAATATCATTATTCACACCAATGAACATTTCTTCACGGTTGTGAATCGGTCAATATAAAGCCTGAAACTTCATGGTTTCTCTCGCTTCTCTTTTTTCAAACTTTGTAAGCAAGAGAAATCTCTCACCACCTTAGAATTTGCAGATATCTTTAAGCTACTGTATGAGAGTTTGATAAATGAAAGTGAACCAAAGGATTTCAACCCCTTTTCAGTATGACACAATTTTGGTAGCGATTGCAACTGAGATGTCAAGAAAACCAAGAGCACTCACTTGAAAATTTGGTTCTCTGCTACGATCACCAGTTTCTAACTTACTCAATCTTTGCCTGATGAGATAGCAATGGGACAGTCATAAAGTTAGAATTACTTCTTTTGAGATGGCTCGAAATAGTGAGCCAGTTACCCTACCAAGATGGTTTGTATCCCATCTTCAGTCGATAGCCTTGAAGCCATCAAGTGACATTCTTTTAGGTGGCTACATTACTCATTTGGCGATTGAGCTTGGCTTAATGGATCTTAATGATTATAACTTCAACATTATCCCATCATCCCCTAGAGATAGACTAGGCATCAAATCCTATATCAAGATGGGAGTCACAGTGAGAATCCTATTTCAGGATGATACCTACTACTGGTTTATCACCCCTGTATGTGAGATTGCATAGGAACCAGTTGATTTAGAGGCATTTAAAGCTAGTCTTCAAGGGCCACAGCAGAGAAAGAGAGTTAGAATTGAGCCTCTTAAAGTTTCGACAAATATATCGAATGCCTCAATAGCTAGTGGAGCATCTTCATCTTAACCGGATATGGTCAGCAGTTTATGGAACTTCTCTCTCCTCGTTTTGACATGTTTCAAGCAAGCATGGATTCCTTCCAGCAATCCATTTATCAGAATCTAAAGAATCTCAAGGATTTCGTAGAGTCGAGAGTTGATAGCTTCAAGGAAGAGATAACTCATCTTCGTGAGCAAGTATCTATCTTATATTTAGTTTCATGCTTTACAATCTTATTTTAGGATCATTAGGATTCTTAGGATCTTTAGATAGAAAAACTTTTTTTTTTCTTTGTACTCAACTCATATATGTACTTTTTTATTATGAAATGAAAAAAAATGAGATTTTCTCCTTTCTTCTCTTATATTTGTTTCTTTTTTTATTGTGACAAAAGGGGAAAAGAAATGTAATACGATGTTTAATATATACTTGACATATACTTTGCATATGCTTAATATAAATGTCATTTAACATAAAATATATTTGACATATACCTTCCATATACTTGGTATAAATGCTATGATCAATGCTTATTTGAATTTCTTTTGAAACTTCATTTCTTATATGCTTATGGTTTGAAATATGGTATCCTTGTGCTCTTTATAATTCATATTTATTAAGCATCTTTTGAGAGGGAAATTCATTTTTCTTTGAGCCACATATTGCATAATTATTTGTCACCATCAAAAAGGAAAAAAATTGTTGAACCTTAAGGGATATTTCTGTCATTTTAATGATTACAAATAATTGGGCAATAAGAAATTTAGCCATATTTTGTGTTCCAAGTGTGTTAGATAGGTTACACATTCCTAAGACCATGAAGCAAGTTGATTGAAATTATTTAAAGTTCAAAAGAATGAAAATCAGCAAAGATTCATGTCTGTGAAGAAGATATTTGTAACATCCTCGACCTTCCCCACATGCATTTTATTGAACGTAAGCATCTTGCATACAATTCAATTGAACAAATGCATTTCATACGTATTTTTGTAGGAACAAGTTTATGACACGCACTAGCTACGTGTCCTAGCATTTGGCACTTGTATCGAGTAGCACGTGTGTACTTAAAAAGTAATGATTATATGTTTCAACTTTATTGATACGTATATGATACTGATGAATGGAATGGAATACATGATATATATTGGATTTGTGATTTATTACTACGAGTTGTTTGGTACTTTAGAGCTCATTGGATGGTTATTTTCACTGAGCCGCAACTCATCAATTTGCATCATTTTTCAGGTAAAGAAAAGTGATAGCTCATTTTGAGTAGTGTATAGAAAACATGGAGCACAGGTCATTGGTCGAGCCTCATCACTCTCTCTCCTTGCATTCCACACGAGCATAAAAACATGTCATATGTATTTGGACTTATATGTTTGAATATGCATTATCAATCTAGATTAGTTTTGAAATGTATAAATGGAAGAAACCCGTAATACTTCGGATGTAAAGTTTAAGTTTTAATATATGTGATATATTGTATTGTGGTTTTTAATGTTGACTTGAAAAGTCATTGAATAATATTATAGGATATGAGACTTGCAAAGTCATTAATTGATTTTACAGGATATGACATGAAAAAAAATTTTACTACCACTGTTAACAGGGTATTTTGCCTTTTCAGTATGCAGTATGTGACTATTTGATATAGGGATAGGTTATACTTAAATGCATATGATGTGGTGTTACATATTCATGCCAATGAACAACATCCACCCATGGTGAAGAATCACCACAACTGTAAAAATAGCAATTCACACCCATGGCTAATGGTGTAACGCTCGTTAATGAGTTAGCACCAAGGACTGTTCATTCAAATGTTCACAACATTGAAGCATTGGGCCACTCGTGAAGCTTGACTAAGTCACACCCGTGAAGAGATGTGTCATGCCCATAAAAGACCTCTCATTTCTAGGCAGAATCGATCATGACCAGGTTCACCACTTTAGTCACGGCTATGAAGAACAGTCACACCCGTGAAACTGAAAAGAGAAAATTGTTATATGCGAATGGAAAAGTGGTTAAACAGATATTTTCGCATTAAATACATCCCAAACGACTATATTTCTTAGGAAAAGTATAAATACAACATATTTAAGACTTCCAAATGTTAGACAACAAGAAAAATGTGCATTCAATCTTCTAATCTTGTATAGCTTTGTGCATTTAATTGATTCTACCAATCTTATATTTTTATCTTGTAAAAACCATAATTACTTAGAATTGCATAGCTTTTTGGTTGGTGAGTATTTCTATTCTTGTAATCTATTACTCAAAAGTGAGTTTGTGTGAGTTGGGTTATGAGTAAAATACTTGTAAGGGTTTTTGTGTGAGCCATTAAAAATACAAGAATTTAGTTATTGTGTTAGCCATTAAAATACAAGAGTTTTCTAGTCTAGGTTAGGCATTAACCAAGAGAGTAGAACATCATAGTTAGGAATGAGATTGGAAAATTTTATTTGTAACACTTTGAGTCTTAGTAAAATACATAAATTGAGATTGAGGAGAGGAGTAGGGTTCGTTAGTACCCGAACCTCTATAAATCTTGTGTGTCAAATTTCTCTTTCTCTCACTAATTATTTTTTGGTAAAATTAATTCAAGCAAATTTTTATTTGTCAACCCATTCAACCCCCTCGACTCCCCCCCTTATTGGTTATTGTTTTTGGCAACGCATTTCTAGCTTTCTCTAAGCTTTGATCTATGAAACTTTATGATAGTGGAAGGAGAGAAGGAAAAAGAAGGTGAATGAGAAGTTTTGGCATGTGAGGATGGATAAGAGGGAGATGGAGAGTAGGTTTTATGGTAGAGATAAGACTAGAGGAAATAGAAACTATGACTTTATCTCTACTTGTGACTGTCAAGTGTTCATATGCGTGAAATATTTCTTCACGATTGTGAATCACATTGTCACAATAGCTACAAAACCATTCACAAGTGAAAACCTTAAACAACAATATTCACAGTCTTGACAACCCTTTTCACGGGTGTGAATGTGCCCTTCACTCACTATTCACTCAAAGAGAACCCGCCTCATTTTAAACTCTATCGTTTTGGACCTATAGCACTTTCACGGGTGTGAAAAACTCTTCATAGAAGTGAAAGTGATTTTAACACTATTTTTAACCTTTAAACCAAAATCTACCCATTCTCTCTTTCTAATACCAACATATCTTATAGACTCTAATTAGTAGGCATCACAGTAATCCAGGATTAGATCATTGAAAAGTTACAAATAAAGTATTGAGATACCTATAAGGAATGAAGGATTACATGCTCACTTATAGTCTGATCATCTTGAGGTAATTGACTATTCAAATTCATATTACACCGAATATGTTGACATAAGAAAATCCACATTTGGTTATTTGTTTCTTTTAACTAGAGGAGAAATTTCATAAAAGAGTAGAAAGCAATTTGTCATTGTTGCATCCACAATGGAGGTTGAGTTTGTGGTATGCTTTGAGGCCACTATTCATGGTTTATGGTTGTGAAACTTTTTTATTTTAGGACTTCAAATTGTCAATAGTATTGCCAAGCCGCTGAAAATGTAACACTCATAATTATGGCCTATAAGTTATGTTCTTGGTTAGTGAGAGTTAGGGGTTAAGTGGAGTTTTGAAAGTTTGAAAGTTGTTGAAATCAGATGTTTCACACTCGTGATAATATATGCCATGACTATGAATATCAGATTTTAGTTAGCAGCTGTGATGATATTCTTCACGACCGTAAAGAGTTTCTTCATGCACGTAAAGGAGTAACTCACATCCGTGAAAAATGAGTCACAGCTGAGAAGCCTGGCCAGTTTAGACAAGTGAGCTAATCACATTTTCCTTCCTTTCATCCCTTTAGATTCACTCTCCACTCCTTGTTAGCCAACCAAACATGCCAATTGAATCTTATTCTTCCTCCAGAACCCTTCTTCCTCCATTGTTGAAGCTTAAAAAGACCTTGTTTCAATTAAAAAAAAAGTGAGAGAGATGAGTGTGAGAAAGTGCTTGTGAGCTAGAGGGAAAAACTAAGGTTTTATGCTTTTTAGTTTTGGTTCAATTTCTAGAGGCTAAGAGGACGTTTTTCATCTTGCTAAGATCTGGTAGAGGAGCTGGGAGTCTACCTCAAATGAGAGGACAAGCTTGAAGAGCTCAAGCTTTAGCTAATCTCCATCATAGGTGTAAAGTTTGTACATAACCACATCCAATGCTTTGATTTGCATGTTTATGTGTTTTTTGCTTTAGATGCATGATGTCTATGGTCATTGAGTTGTTAAAATGTCATAATGTGGGATTGATATGCATGATGGAATTATTATGTTAACATGGTCATATTGAGATGTTTAATGAGTTATTTTCATTAATATGGATAATTAGAAAGTATATGGTTGTGATAAATAGTTAAAATGTATGCTGGAGTGTTAATATTGTAGCTGACATTGGTCAACTATAGAAAATATTGCACGTGAGAGAGGTATGAAATGTGATGTTCTGTTTTCTGAAAATTTTTCTAAATTCACGGTCGTGAACCCTGGTTCACGAGCGTGAATGTCGTGAAAATGAGTTTTGTTACTGAAGCAAACCCGTTCACGGCAGCTTCACAACTGGGTTCATGGTTTGGTTCATGCTCGTGAAGGGATGCTCACGGTCGTGAACATATGCTGATTTATATGATGAATCATGGTTTGGTTCACAAGTAAGCTACCTATGAAAAGGTTATTCACGGCTGTAAAGAGGGTTTTCACGGGCATGAAAATTGCTTAACTTGAGAAATTTGTATGCTTGCATAAAAATCAAGATTGATTTGTTTTGAGGTGGAGTATTTTTGTTGTATGTTATAATATGGTATGATAATACATGTTATGATTGTGATTTATGAGAAATCATGGTTTATGAATAATATGAAACATATATGATACGTGTTGTGAAATTATAAGCTCAATACTTTGATTAAAACTAGAGCTAGGATAAATGATATGCCATTGAGGGGAGAGATTAGTACCGAATGATATATATTGGTCATGATGAGATACTTTGAAGGCCCATAGGTAAGCAATGAGAGCTTCATCGGTTGGGTTATACTAAAACACTTTGAAAGTCCATGGATAAGCAATGAAAGCTTCCTCAGTTGGGTTATATATATGATATATTTTTAAGGCTCATGGTTAAGCTAGGTGGGCTTCCTTCAATAGCTGTTTTGTGCTCTCGTTTTTCTTAGACAGGTATTATGGAAAGCTCAGACAGGTGTCCTAAGAGCTCTAATGAGAGTCGTAGAGTATCTGTATTTATTTTAGTCTAGTTATGAGTATAGAGGGAAACAGAATGGTATGTAAATAATTCTATATGTGGTTGTTACCCAGATAATGAACTAAGAAGGGAGGTTGAATTGGATATTAAAAATTTTTAATTTTTAAGTGCGGAATGAAAAGTTAAGTAAAGTAGGGATAGGAAGATATCACACAAGAAATTTATAGTGGTTCGGGTGTTAACATACCCTACTCCTCTCTCCAATCTCAATTAGGAGTTTCACTAACACACTAAGTGTTACAATGGAGTTTTACAAGCTAACTCCCAACTATGATGTTTCTATCAATGGATAACACCTAACCCAGAAATCCCTTGTGTTTTAATGGCTCACACAAATAACCCTTACAAGTATTATACTCTTAACCCAATATACCCAAACTCACTTGAGTAGTAGATTACAAAGAGAACAAATCTATAATGCTTAGAAATTATGAGCAAAAATTTTTTTACAGAGAATTAATATTTGTTTAAAAGAAATTAATGCACAAATGGCTACAACAAAATTTTGATTTGAAGTAATTGTTATTCTCTTGTTCTGGATTCATAAATGACTTGCATTTATACTTTCATGATGAATTATAGTTATTTGGATGCATTTAATGCGAAAATAGTCGTTGCACAAACTCTTAATTTCACGTCTGACATGTTTCTCTTTCCTCTTTCACGGTCGTGAATGTTCTTTCAAGTCGTGACTCAAGTGGTGACTCTGACAATGAAGCATTGTGGAATGAATTGAAGTGTTTGATCAAGGGCGTGACATTATTCTTTCATAGGTGTGAATATCCTTCCAAGCCGTGATTGATATGATCATTCACGGTTGCTATGATCCTTCATAACCGTGAACTTTAAATGTTGGGTAGTTGGCACTAAGCTACATCACGGGCGTGACATAAACAGTCATGGGCGTGAACATGCTATTTCTTCAATTTTTGTCTTTTAAAGTTAGTCTTCCATTCTTGTATCATATTTCATACTCTGTTCAATAAACTTAGAGAATAAGTATGTTAAATACATTATTGCTATTTTATTTATTAGCATCAAAATGACGAAAATACCCCTTAAGGTTCAACAGTGGCATACACTTGTATAATTCTGGTTGATTGTTTGATATATCATGTTCGATGTATGCATTATATATGAGATCTTTATGGTATGTCATGTAGAATATAAGTTAATGCATGTGTGGACTTCGAGGTAAGACGTTGTGGTAGGTTGGTAAGAATGTCATGCATATTATATATGTCATGTATATATGAGTCTTGCATGTTGTTATGTACCACTAGACACTAGTTGATTAGAGTATGGTTTTTCTATGCGCAGGTTCAGAGCTCAGGAGTTTATCGCAAGAAGAAGACGCCCAAGGATCAGAGTCAATAACACATGAGAGGGGTGGGTGATACAATAGTTGTACTTTTAGTTTTATTGAGTTGGGTTGGGTTAAGTAGTTATAATTTTATATGTTGTATTTTCAGAGATATAGTTTTATAACCACTCGTTTTGTATAAATTTTTGGGCATGTGACTATCCGTTTGATATTGATTTAAATCTTTTATTCTGGTTAAGTCTTTTCTGATGTTTTATTTTTAATTAAGTTATCATGATCATAGTGTATAAAAGTTATAAATTATGACATTTTAACTTATGTGTATCGTAATATCATTTGATATAATTGGGTTTATACTTAATTATATCGAAAGATATTACATAAAATTTATTGTAAAAATATTATAGTAGTCTTCTTTTCAAGAAACAAGTATTCAAAGGGTGTTAAATAAATAAAAATTAAATATTTTGTCATTAAAAAATAGGTTCAGAAACAAAGAGTGTGAATTGAACATATTAGCTCCAATCTTATGATTGTGGATCCATTAGTAAAAGGATTGCCGCTTAAGTCATTTAATGAACATATTGAAAGAATGGATATTATTGGGTACCCTTATTGATATTAAGTTACTACTTTGTATATTTTATGTATTTGACACTCTGAGCTCACTGAGGTATTGTTTACGATCATTAAATATCCTGTTTTTTTTTTTAATGTTAGCATATATACACGAACAAATTATGTGAATATTAACAAGATTTGTCTCTAACAAAGATGTTATTGTTTGCTCATTATGATATTTCTAATTATGGATCATGTTAAGTTTTGGCTAATATTGTGATACATAAAAGAGACTATACAACCGTTGTGATCCTTATTAGTTTTTATTTGATGATTTATGTGATGACCAATTCAAAAGGATTTGACTTTTGCAATGCATATTATGTTTTTTTTATTAAACCACATGGCCAAGTGGTAGAATGTTAGATATTAGTGATATATGTTTAAGTTTATGAATGCTTAATTATGTTCATTAAATATATACATAAATGATTATGATTCATAAATGTTTAATTAAGTATATGCATGAATCAATTATAGAATAAATAATTAATGAACCAATAAGTATATACGTGAACCAATTAATTATGGTTTATGAACAAATAATTAATGAATGAAGTGCTAAATTTTATTTGTAAGTTGGAGAAAAAACGTAGCAGTTAACAATGATGGAACATAAATATAAAAGTAAGCCTAAAATTTGTCTTTTTTTGCTTATTTAAAAAACAGTTTTCTTCCATTAAGAAAAAGAAAAAAAAACTGTATGAAAGTAAAGAGGTATGATCAAGAGAAAAATCAAGTTTTTTTTTACTTCGAATTAAATCTACAGTTAAATTTAATAATCATCATGATTCAAGATATGTTCTCTTTTAATTAATTGTTTGCCAAAATTTTATAAAATTCTAAGATTATTTAACATTAAGGTTTATGCAAAGATAGAGATTGATTTGCATAAATTCTAAGATTATTTAACACAGCCCCAGTGGACCACCGTCAATTCTTTTTTCCAAACAATAAATTTCAATGCCAACAGCCCAACACCAGAGCCCGTCTTATTTCCTCTCACGTCGATATTATTTAAACTCTCTCTCTCTCTCTCTCTCTCATTTTCTCGAACACTTGCACTTCCTTGCTTATAAAGACAAGCTTTCCAGAACAATGTTTCGAAGGTGAGGAATTTGCATTTTCTAGTTACTGGATCCTTCAATTCCTTAGTTTCAGTAGTTTCATTTCTTATAGGGCTTTTCCCCTTCTTCTCAATTGAACATTATTCTCATTGTTTCTTGTTTTTCAGCTTCAGTGGATAGTGATTTTTCTGGGATTATTTTTCAGGTCGATTTTGAAATTATCGTCTCGTCGGTCATTTAGGAGAATCCCGAGGCCGGATATATGTCAGGCATGTTATTTGGCTGGCCCGTTTTTGTTTTATACTTTCATTCGGCTGGATTACTCATTCTAGACTTGAAATTCTCTCTTAATTTTTTGTGAGATGCATTCTCTTAAGTGGTGCTTGTCTTTTGTGCGACTCTGTGCTGCTATTAGTTAATTTTACCTTCTGGAACTTGAGATTATAGATATGTATCATTTTAATACTATATGGGTTATAGCTGGAATCAATATTAATTCCGAAGGAAAATTTTCTGTTGCATTTTCGAACATGTTTGTGTTCTAACTATCTTCATGATTTCGTACATGCCTGATGACGCTAATTCTTTGTTTACTGTTATTGGCCGATGCGTAATGCAACTGCAGCCAATACCGTCATCTCTTCCTTGGAGGAAGGAGTTTTCAACATCATCCCAACAAAATGCTTTCTCAGAAGATTCTGGTGGAAAACCACCCCAATCAAAGAGTAACTTTTCAATAGTTGTCCTAGGAAGTGCTGTTATTGCTGGTGCTGCTGCTGTGTTAGCATACCAATCGGGTTATTTAGGCGGAATTATTGGTAAAGAGCATGAACACTCAGCTAAGGTTGGCATTGATCATACAGATGTAAAGCAAACAACACATTTGGGAGCGCAAGTGGCAACTGCCATAAATGAGGTGCCGGGCAAATTAAGTGATGATGTGGAGCAGACTATGCAAAATGTCAAACCTCAGATAGACATTCCTCAAGTTGAAGTTCAGCACAAGGCTGAAACTCAGGTAGATCTTCCTAATTTTGAAATTGAGCAGAAGGCTAAACCTCATGGAGATCTTGCTCATGTCCAGTTTGAGCATAGGGTGAAGTCACAGACTGAGAGTCATCATCCTGAATCCTTGATTGAAACACAAGGTAGAAAGCAGTCTTACATTCACGAAAAATCTCATGTGGATGAAGAAGATGGCTCAATTGCTGTTCAGGAGACACAAGAACCAGTATTTTCTCGAACTACAAATGCTGAACATAGTCTTAGCGTTGAAGACTCAGAATCAAAAACCAGCAGAGAAACAAGTGAGGGAGTACAAGTGACACCAGTAGAAACTCAGGTCAAGTTGGTTACTGACAAGGATGAAACAAAAACAGAGCCACCTGAGCATCTCACCACAGAAGAGGGATCAAAGGTATTCTGATATATATAGGCTTCATGTTTATTCGAAGTGTATCATCCGGGACTGGGAGCATTATCGTAATTTAAGAACTACCATTATACTTCCATAACATGAAGGGTGGCAATTTGCATATATAACAGAAGGCAACAGGCATAGATTTTATAGTCCCTTATGTTTTATCTTCTTGTAAAGGCATGTCTCAAGCTCTTTTTCTTGGTAAGATAAAATACAAAAACTTGAGAGCAAGAAATGCAGGGCATTTTTCATTTTTAATTTTTGTATTTTTTTACTGGTTTATATTATGAAAAATCAGTGCATTTACTGAAAATCTAAATTGGAAAAAAAGTTCTCTCTTCAGTAGAAAATCTGGAGAAAACAAATCCAGAGTTTTATATGCGTCCCACTTATGATGGGGAACACATATTCCATGAAAGTTATGAACATCATGATGATTTCAGATTTTTCTTTTGTTTGTATTATTCTCATTCTTAATATTTGCTGTGTTGTTACATGGGTCTAAGCAAAAATGTTCGTGGAATTTTTCTGTCATAGGCTGCTCTTGGCAAAGGTACAGATGTATCAGGCTTGCTTGGTACATACCATCTCAAGTAAAGGGCTGAAGAAAGCACTGAACCAGAGGACCTACAAGAAGAGGCATTATAAATATCCTCATTTCGTATTTTGTGCATGTTCCTATGTTATACTGTTAGGAATATCCAGTAATGCCAAATTAAAACAAACACTAAATTTTGGTGCTCTGAATTAATAGGCTCTTATCAATGGTGTGGAGGAATTTATTGACAGTTATGTAACAAAAGATGGAAAGTTGGTTATGAATTTTCTCCAAGCAATTCATACAGCTGAAAAGAGGCAAGCTGAGTTAGATGCTCATGTCTTTGAAAAGGAGAAAGAAGCATTGAAGGCATGGCTATTTCATATCCTAGAGATAAATTGCTAAATGTCATTGATTCATGATCTGCACTTTTCTTTACATTAATGCTTTTTGTGGTATAACAAGATTGTTATCATGTTTTAGTTCTGTTAATCCTTTCTCCCATTCAGGAGAAGTATGAAAAGGAATTGAGGGATTTAAGGGCAAGGGAACTTATACATGCAGAAGAAGCAGCACTGCTTGATAAGGTTATTTAGATTTCCAGCTGCTTACTCTTGATTATCCCATTGTATATAATAGAACACACCGTAGAATGAGAATAATCTTCCTGTGTATGCAAACTTTTCAACTCTACCACCATTTCAGTACCTCTTACAACCACATTACCATTTCAGGAATTAAAAAGAGAGAGATCAAAAGCAGCAGCTGCCATCAGAACACTTCAAGTAAAGATGGAAGAAAAGCTGAGGACAGAACTTGAACAGAAGGTATACCTATCCTTTTGTTCTATCCAAATCATTATAGAACCTATGCCAGGTCATGACAACTCATGAATTCGTATAGTTTTTCTGTTATAATCTATGAAGCATGGACACTCCAACTATATAGCGTGTCGCGTTTCCGACACGTTTCCGACACCGACACTTGCCAGACACTGACACGAAACGTCCTGCGTGCATTTTTGTAATTTTTTAAAAATTAGAAACACATTTTTTTAAATTAAAAACATGTTTTTCTCTTTCAAAAAACCTAAAACCTATGTATAACACCAATCATTGCTCATTATATTTGATCGTATGTCATTTTTATTTAATTTTATATAAAATAATAACTTGCAATTATATCTCTTGAATTTAATATTTATAAATTTACCTCTATATTTTTAATATTTGCACGTTTCCCCTGCGTGTCCGTGTCCTATATTTTTAATAAATGTTGTTTCCCAGTGTCCGTTTCCGTGTCTGTGTCCGTGTCTGTGTCTGTGTCCGTGCTACATAGGTTATAATTGCAGGAAAATGAAGCAGAAATGAACCTGAAAAAGTTTCAGGAGCTAGCAAAGGCAGAACTTGCTGCAGCAATTGCAAGTGAGAAGGCTGCACAGATTGAAAAAATTGCAGAAGCAAACCTGCATATAAGATATTGTCTCAAAACTTATGAAAATAAAATTTCACATTTTTAGGTTAATATGTCATTTTAAAGTTTTTTCTGCTAACTTCAACTTATGAACAACTGTGAAATTTCCATCATTTGGTTTCAGTGGGAAAATGATGAAAGGCGCTAATGACCAAGGATTTTGCTGTAACCTTACGAAAGGCTGTAATTTAATCAAATTATTAAAGAAATTGCACCAGATTGCAAAAATTAAAAAAGTATTGGCCACAATCAGAAAAAAGCACAAATCTTCATGCATAATTGTGTTGCATGTAATAAATTCATGATGGGCAGGCACTTCTTTTTAGTGGCACAGAAAATTTCCTGGATTTTCTTTTGTGAGCATAACATAAGAGGGAAAGAACTCTAAAGTGACCTACAGGATCCAATATCTTTATTTGTTTAGTTATTAAATTCAAACATTATTGAGGCCTTTTGAATATAAGAGGCTGAAAGTAAAACCATTAGCAAGTGGGCCATGGGATAAGTTTACTTCAAAGTGAGAGTTGTATATCACTAACATCTGGAGTCTGCTAGCAACTCATGCTATTGGATTAAAATAATTTCAATCAGCCATTGGTTCCATCTGTGCTTTTGCTATATTTGTAATGACTTAACACACTAATTCATTAAGAATGCAGTATAATAGTAACCTATCACAAGCATGAATTACTATTCACAATAGTTATTCAGTTATTTTCTTGACAGAGATCAATACTGAACCTTAATTGTGTTTATTAATGTGGCCAACTGTTCTGATAATTAATTCTTTCTGTGTTGTCTCTGTAATGTTTGTTTGCCTCTTTTTTTTTTTTTTTCCTTTTCTTATCATGCATGGACTTGCATTAATCAATAAATGAGTAACACTATGTATGCTATAGCATGTTATTTAGTTAGAATTCTTTTTGTTTTGTAGATTAATGCCTTGTGCATGGCATTCTATGCGCGATCTGAAGATGCTTGTCAGATTCACTCTGTTCACAAGCTTGCTCTGGTAAATTCTCTTGGTATTTTGAATTATTGCCCTTAAGTATGCTTGTTGAAAACTCAACTTTTTTTCTAAATTCTATCCTTATCAACATATTTTGGTGTAGCTGGCAAAATGATATCTTCTATGTGTATTACAGGGAGCACTTGCATTAGAAGATGCACTTTCTAAGGGATTTCCAATTCATCAAGAGCTGATTCTTTACACATATTTGGAAGGCATTGATAAAGATTCTCTTGTTCATTTGGTCTTGTCAACGCTCCCTGAGGAAACTTGGTATCATGGCACAGATACTCTATTGCAATTGAATCAAAAGGCAAGTTACTTGAGTGTCCTATTTTTAAAAGATTTACTAATTGAATCAAAAGACAAGTTGCTTGAAGGTGCTGTAGTTAAAAACATATGGCTGGCTGTTCTCTGAAGAGGAGGTTGAACAATCAAATCCACCACCACAAGCTATCCAGTAAAAATAAAAAATAAAAAGCTTCTAAATGCTGTAAGATGATAATTTTTTCTCTGTTGGTTTTGGTGGAGTGCACCTCGAATTCCAGTCCTCTAATTTATTGTTAGTTAATTTTGGTGGTTATTTAACCAGTAATTTTTTGTTTCCATATGAAAATTATAATCTGCACTTCATGGTAATATGTGTGAATTGTGAATTCTAAAGAATGGTGAGTTGTATCCTACTATACCAGTTTGGATAGGTCAATTTCTTGGTACTCCTGTTTTTACCTAATTATTCTACATTCATCATTTTTTGACAGTTTAATACCTTGAAAGGGACTTTACAGCACTACATTCTGATTCCTCCTGTTGGTGGTGACGGCATACTGGCTCATACTATGGCACAGATTGCATCTTGGTTGAGGGTATGCAAAAATGATACTATCTTCTAAGTAGATTACATATTTAACTCATTTATTGGAAGCCTTTAAAGAGGTGACTGTAAACAATCTAATTATGTTTGAGTCTTTGAGATGTGCTCGGGCTTTTGTGCAGTTTAAGGAAGTTGATCCATCTGGTGATGGGATAGAATCTGTCATTAGTAGAGTTGAGGGTTTTCTAGCTGAGGGAAAAATTGCTGAAGCTGCCAATGCTCTTCAAGAAGGAGTCAGGGGCAGCAAGGCTGAGGAGATAGCAGGCGATTGGGTGAGGCGAGCAAGGAATAGAGCTATCACTGAGCAAGCTCTTACAGTACTTCAGGCATATGCTGCCTGCTTTAGCCTGATTCAATGATGCTGTGATGCTACTAGCATCATTACTTTTGCAGTATTAGCATACTTGATTTAGCAATTCAGCTCGTTGTAGCTTGTGCATTTTTTTCAACCATTACCCGCGCAGGAAAGATGAGAATGAGAATGACTTTCTTATTAACCAATTTCTCAAATTTAAGGCTTATGACACCAAAATAGTGTATATTGTCCACACCTCCATGAATAAAATTTTGTACTTTCTTTACAAATTACATTTTTTGTTCATTTCCTCTTAAGGATCTGACATTTAAGTTCCTTGATGAAAACTATATAATTATATCATATAATAATTTGGAAATAGCTTTTATTTAATTATAGCTTTTAATTAGTTTTACATATATTAACTACACAAAACATAAGAAAGGGAGACTGTGAGCTGATTCTCCTCGTTAGGGTAATTAAATAAAAGCTATTTCCAAATTATGTTTTTCCAAATTATGCTAAAAAAATTAAACCCTAATAAAATGTTTAAATAACAAATGGAATATAATCACTTAAATACTTAATTCAAAAATATAAAAATTCAGTAATAATTATCAAAATGTACATAATGTTTCTTCATTGAAATTTTTATATATTTGTATTAAACAGTTCCTATTTTATGCTTAGCTAAGTCCATGCATGAGCTTCAAGGTTCTTGGATGTGAAATGTCTTTTGCTATTTGTTCCTCTATTCTTTTCCTTTTGTCTTTTAATATCGATTTGCATGCAAAAATTGTGTGTGCTATCTATATATTAATTAATTAATGGTGATAAAGAAAAACATAATTTGGAAATAGCTTTTATTTAATTATAGCCTTTAATTAGTTATACATATATTAACTTCACAAAACATAAGAAAGGGAGACTATGAGCTGATTCTCCCCGTTAGGGTAATTAAGCATTGATTGGTTAACTGGTGGATTGAGATTTTATATTAATCAATCCATTAAAATTGATTTTGCATAATTATTAACCACTAACCATTCCATTATAATTAATTAATCAGTCTAATGAATTCGATTTTTCTGTTCAATTATCGATTTTTAACCAATTAACTAGGAAGCTAAGCTTGTCAAAAAATTTAAATAAAAAAAATTCAAACATTCCATTTCAATAATATTTAATTTTAATATCCACATACAAATTTAAAATCAATAAATAAATTATAACATAAAGAATTCACCTATCTCTTTTAAGTAATAACAACAAAATTTAAAAAACTAAATAAATTGTTTATATATATATATATATATATATATAAATTAATCGATCTTGTAAAATTATTAAAATTAATCAGTCCATTAATTTTCTTCGAATTGATTTTAATTTTTTTGGATTTTTTTTAGTTGGCCTTAGACCCCACTCTTGAAGTTTTCAGAGAATTGAACATGAAGAAACATATATCCCTCAACTAATCGAAAAACACTAGTATTTTATATTTGTATACACAAATACCAAATTCCGATGTGATTATTCCACTTGTAGTTCTTATCAAAATTTCACCTTGTTTTTCTTCATTTTATGGCATAATGAGTTTGGAGACTCAATGATGAAGCGGTGAGAGATCAATTTTCCATGTAATCAAATCATTTTAGATTCAAATGGTGAAGAAAGATGGGACTCATTTTCTATCCTATAACAAGAAAGAGAATGTGTGCATGTTTACAACTCAACTAATTAGAGGCCTTATTATCTAGTAAAGCAACTACTAATCGAAGGTTTTAAGAGCTGGTATTGAGTCCTTATCATTTTCGGATACAAGGAAATATATATATATATATATATATATATATATTAAAATGACCATTTTGTGCGTTGCCTTCAAATAAAATTACATGTATCATTTTATTTTGATTGAGCTTTGACAACAATATAAATTTGAATATTCGACCGAGTAAGTTCGAACTTAGCAAAGTAATTTAAGCTCAAAATTAGCCTCTATCCTCCTTTTATTTAAATCTAAAATTTTGAGAATGCATTTTATTTGATTCGGTTTAGTAGCTCGAACATTAAAATTTTTTATTTATATCTTACTCGGTATGTAAATTTAATAATATTTTATTTGATTGAGCAACTTTTTACATGAATTTTTATTTTTATTCACATTTGTAACTTAAAATTAAATTTGAATAAATTTTCGTCAATCTAATCAACTTAAACTCTCCTTTAAATTTAAGAAATTTGAGCTTCAACCTCACATAACATGTCATGTGTATGAAAATGCCTAATTGGTAAAAAAGTTTTGAGTTCAAGTTCTCTGATTTTAAAGTAGGGGTGTTAAAAAATATGTTAATGTATTACACGATTTAAGATCAAGTCCATTTTAATAATATATATTAGGTAAAAAAAAGCTAGTAATTTTTAACACAAACACGATAAAACGACAAAACGAAATGATACGAAATTAAACGTATATGAATTTGAACTAAATAGGTATGTATTATAATCGTGTCAACATGATTATGACACGATTTTTTTCATATCATAAACAAATTTTACATGTCGAATATGTTTAAAACAAAATTAGACATGTTCAAAAAATATGTAAAATATTTAATAATTTTTTGTGTTATTCAAACTATATAAACAAATTAGTTTTGTAGTTATTATTATTTATTAACTTATATTATATTAATATTAAACTAATATATTATATTTGTTGTCCAGACAATGAACCAAGAAGGGGGTTGAATCTGTTGGCAACTAAAAAATTGTTTAACTTGAAAGTGCGGAATAAATTAAATAGAGTAAAAAAAGAGAGATATCACATACAAGATTTATAAAGGTTCAAGTATTAACAAGCCCTACTCATCTCTCCAATCTCAATTTGGTGTTTCACTAACACACCGAGTGTTACAACAGAATTTTTCAAACTCACTTCCAACTATGATGTTTCTCTCAATGATTAACACCTAACCCAGAAATTTCCTTGTATTTTTCAATGACTCACACAGATACCAATTCCTTATATTTTATGGCTCACACAATAAACCCTTATAAATGTTTCACTCTTAACCCGAAATATCCAAACTCACTTTTGAGTAATTGGTTACAGTGAAAACACTCAACAACCTACAATGCTAAAAAATAATAAGCAATTAGGTTTTTACAATAAATAGAGATTTGTTGAGATAAATAATTAATGCACAAGACTACAACAAGATTAAAGATGCAAGATAATTGTTGTTCTTCTTGTTGGGATTCATAAAATGACTTGCATTTATACTCCCTCTGTGAATTATAGTCGTTTGGGTGCATTTAATGCGAAAATAGCCATTGAACCAACTCTTAGCTTCGCGCCTGACATATTTCTCTGTTTGTGAATGTTCTTTCAAATCGTGGTCCAAGTGATTACTCTATTTGTAAAGTTTTCTGAAAGAATTTGGCATGTTTGGTCATGGGCGTGATTGTCTTTCACGGGCGTGACTGCTTGATCATTCACGGTTGGTTTGATCTTTCATGGTCGTGAACTTTGAATGTTGGAGAGTTGGCGCTAAGCTATATTCACAGGCATGACATTAGTAGTCACGAGGGTGAATGTTTTTCCAAGCCGTGATCTGACTCTGGCCGTAAAGTTCTCTGAAAGAATTTGACATATTTGGTCATTGGCGTAATTGTCTTTCACATGCGTGACTTCTATTTCTTTGATATATAATTTTTTTTAATCAACAAAATATGTCTTTCAATCTTGCTTCAGGTTCTAATCAAAGTATATCATGTTTAACACATATAGAACATAAACATTGTTAAATACATTATTGTTATTTTATTTGTTATTATCAAAATGACGGAAATACCTCTCAAGATTCAACAATCTCCCCATTTTTTATGGTGATAAATAATCTAACAATATGTGCTTTTGAGAAGTCTCCCTCTCGAAAGGTGCTTAAGATAAGATAAAATAAAAGAGTGCAAGATTTGAAAGAGATATAGCAAAGGTATTTGCAAACTAATAAGGTATATGCAAGGTATATCTTGAGTATATCTCATCAATTAAAACATGTATAACCAAGTGTTTTCCAAGTATATGTGAGATATATGTTAAATATATCTTATGCATTAAAGTGAGTTCAAAATAAGTTCAAGTTTGCAAAGTATATGTGAGGTTGATGTGAGGTATATTTTATGCATATTATCAATTAAAATGATATCATTAAATTTACATATTTTATACCACACATTGCATATTTGCATAATCATATTCATGTATAGATCACATATATATTGCTAGGTTCTCCCCTTTTTCTCATCAGCAAAAAGTTGAAAAATCAATAAGATGATTGTATTAAAGTTAAAGGCGAAGGATTACATTAGAATGAAAATAAGATAAATAACAACAAAAGTAAAGCTACTACAAAACAAGCCTAACAAATCATCCCTAAGGCATGTTACCTCCACCTCGAGGCTATCCATACGAGACTCCATAAAGTCTTTGAGGTTTTCCAATCTCTCATCAATGGAAGTCTGCATCATGTCTAGGTGAGATACTATAAGATCAGCAACCTGTTGTGCCAAAGAGGATGTGGTAAAGGCCGATGATTGACCAATATTCTCAGCTATTGTCGGTGTCGATGTCTCGTTACGGGCTCGCTTTCTTTGCTGGATAGACTGGAGGCCAACTTTGAAGGCGTCAGAGTCATGGTCTTCCCAATCGATTTCACCGGATGGAGTGGTGAAATGGTAGTAGACATTATCTTCTTAAATAATTCAAACAACTGCTCCCATCTTGATAAAGGACTCGACATCGAGTCAATCTCGTGAATGAGCTGGAATGAGAGTGTAATTGTGTTCATCGAGATTCAAATACCCTAGCTCAATGGCAAGGTGAGCCACATACCCGCCAATCAAAATATCTCCCGATGACTTCGTTGCAATGGAAATGAGGTGATTTGAGAACCATCGTGATAATGCTACGGATAGTCCTCTTCGTGTCATCTCCAACAAAAAGAGCTCTGATTTTCTGATTGCCCCATTGTTGTCTCCTCAGGCAAAAATACTATAGATGAGAAACCTATGTATATACTTATGCACAGGAGACTAAAGGTGGGTGTTCTTTGTCTTTTTCACATCCCAATTGCATTCAAAGCCAAAATGTGTCCAAGTTGAAGGAGCATAAAATTCGACTTCATTCTCGTTGAGGATGCCATCGAAAGGGAGCTTGAAAATAGTGCCAAATTTCGCTACAATGAGAGTGTTAGGATGCCTATAGAGCAGGAATTTGACTATTCCGATGGGTGAGACCTGTAACGTGCTAAGGAACTCGATAGTTAGTTCCCTTAGCGTTAGACAATGTATGTCCACGAACCCTCTGAGGTGACAGGCTTGTAATTGTTCAATCATACTTGTCTTAAGACCAAGAGTTTTGACACAACTCCACTCAAAGGATCTTAATGAGAGTATAGGTCATTTTTTGAGAACGACATATTGCATATGGCAATGATCCGGAATGACATTGAGTAGATAATCGGTGTGGCATCTTGGAGCATGTGATTTCTTCCTAATGCCTTTGGAAGAACCATATTCCATTTTGATTAGCTTTGAACAATGGAAGAGGAATTAATTTTCGGAATATAATTGAAAGATCCTTGAGAAAATTTGTGATTCTTTGAAGAATGAGGGGTTTGGAAGGGTTAATAGATGGAAATGTAGGTGAGGAGGCCGGAATTTGTGAGAGATATTAAATGGGTGTGTTAAATGAGAGAATTTGTGAGAGATATTAAATGGGTGTGTTAAATGAGAGAATTTGTAGAGATGGAAATGAGAAAAGATAGAAAATTTCGTTTTATAGTCGATATATTCACGACCGTGAATGCCCAGTCATGGGGGTGAATAATCTGGGTCACGGTTTGTTGAAGAGGCTCTCTTACCGTGAAGAAGAAGATGAATCAAGTCAGTCGCGATATTAAACAGTCTCAGGCGTGAATCAGGCTTTTTACGGGAGTGATAAATATTGTCACGGGCGTGAAACTTAGTTTTTACGATTTCTACCTGTGAATCAAGGCGTGAAACAAAATGTGATCAAATTTAGAATTATTTGTTGTCTTTGGTCACGGTCGTAAAGATATGTCACTGGCATGAATCAGGTTTTTCACGGGTGAGACAAATAGAGTATCAGGCGTGAAATTCAATCTTCATGACTTCTACCTGTGATGTACGTCGTGAGGCAAAACGTGAAAGCTACTAAAACTTTTTGCTATTAAGTTCACGGTCGTAAATATATGTCACGGGCATGAACCACCTCAAATCTTCAAAAAATAAAATTAAGTATAAAACAAGACTATAAGATTTCTAAAAAAGTTTCTATGCCTTAAGACATACATTTCTATCATGTTAACCATTTCATACTATAAAATTATTCAAGAAGAAATGCATCATATTAAGGAATTAACATTCAAGATTCACACAACATATAATTGGAAAAATAATTAAGACAAAGTTGATTCATCAAGCATACCAAGCTCTCTTCTTATGAAACAAAAACTTTCTTCATTAAGAGGCTTGGTAAAAATGTCTACCAATTGCTTGTTTGTATCGATAAATTCTAATACAATATCTTCATATTGAACATGATCCCTAAAAAAATGATGTCTAATGTCAATATGCTTACTTCTAGAGTGTTAAATGAGATTCTTAGATAGGTTGATAGCACTAGTATTGTCACATTTGATGGGTGTGTGGTCCAAACTATGACCATAATCCTTAAATTGTTGTCTCATCCATAGGATTTGAGTGCAACAATACCCTACTGCCACATATTCTATTTCGACGGTAGATAAGACAACTAAAACTTATTTCTTGCTAAACCAAGAAACTGGGCATTCACCAATAAAGTGACAAGTGCCTGAAGTACTCTTTCTATCCAAAAGACTACCAACATAATCCACATCTGAATATCCTATGATATGAAAATATGAATTCCTAGGATATCATAACCCTAGATGTAATGTGTCATTTAAGTATTTAAAAATCCTTTTTACAGCATTCAAATGTGATTTTTTAGACAAGATTGAAATTTAGCACATAAGCATACAATATCGGGCCTCGAGGCAGTAAGGTATAAAAGTGATCCGATCATACCTTTGTAGAGCTTTTCACTTATGCTCTTACCCTTCTCATCTTTATCCAATTTTATTGATGTGTTCATAGGAGTCTTAGCATTTTTGCATCATTCCATTCCAAATTTCTTGACTGACTCTTTGGTGTACTTAGATTGGTTGATTAATATGCTCTCATTGCTTTGCTTGATTTGTAGACCAAGGAAGAACATAAGTTTGCCCATCATGCTCATTTTAAATTCCATTGTCATGCACTTAGTAAATTCTTGGCAAAGCAATTCATTAGTAGACCTAAATATGATATCATCAACATAAATTTGAACAATTAAAATGTCATGTTTATCCTTTTTGATAAACAAGATTGTATCAACGTGTCATTTTGAAAAATAATTTTCTAAAAGAAAAGAACTTAGTCTTTCATACCAAGCTCTTGGAGCTTGTTTTAAACCATACAAGGCTTTTGAAAGTTTAAAGATATGATTAGGCAAATTATGGCTTTCAAAACCCGGTGGTTGTTCTACATAAACTTCCTCTTCATAAAACCATTTAAGAAAGCACTTTTGACATCCATTTGAAAAAAATTAAAATTCATATGATATGCAAATGCTAAAAGTATTCTTATGACTTACTCTAGCTATTGGAGGATAGATTTTATCATAATTTATACCTTCTTCTTGATTATAACCCTTTGCAACCAACCTAACTTTATTCCTAGTTATTGAACCTTGTTCATCTAACTTTTTTCTAAACACCCATTTACTACCAATGATTTGATGGTCTTTGGGTCTAGGAACCAAGGTCCATACCTTACTTCTCTCGAATTGGTTGAGTTCCTCTTGCATAACAATCACCCAACATTCATCATTAAGAGTCTTATCAATATTTTTAAGCTCAATTTGAGAGACAAAAGCAAGGTTAGAATCTAAGAGTTTGAGATGAGATCTAGTACTTACACCCTTAGTAGGATCACCAATGATTTGTTCCTTGGGGTGATTCTTTGTCATTTTCCATTCCTTTGAAAGCACTTAGTTGTCTTGCTCTTGAGCTTGAGGTAGAGATACATATTGTTGTTGTTTCTCTTGATCATCATCATCTTTCTCATGATCAAGATCAAACTTTTCAATTGTACCTACAATGTCATCAAGAACACTACCTTTCATAAAGATCAAGCTTACTAGATTCATCAAAAACAACAAGCATAGACTTTTCAACAACTAAAGATCTTTTATTAAAGACTCTATAAGCTTTTTCTAGTTGTAGAGTATCCCAAAAAGTACCCTCATTCGATTTAGAGGCAAATTTTTCAAGGTTGTCCTTGGTGTTTAATATAAAACACTTACATCAAAATACTTTAAAGTATGATATCATGGGTTTCTTCCATTCCATAGCTCAAAAGAAGTTTTTTTTTAAAAGTGGTCTTTTAAAAACTCGATTTGAAATATAACATGTAGTATTTGTGGCTTCGGCCCAAAAATAGGTTGGTAAGTCATACTCATTGAGTATTGTTCGAGCCATTTCCATTAAAATTCGATTTTTCTTTTCTACTACCCCATTTTGTTGAGATGTCCTAGGAGTAAAAAAAATTGTGTGATATACCATATTCTAAACAAAAGTTTTCAAAATTTTCATTTTCAAATTCTTTTCCATAATCGCTTATTATACTAGAAATCAAATAGTCTTTTTCATTTTGAACTCTTTTAGCAAAATTTTTGAAAGATTCAAAAGCATCACTCTTTTGAGCTAAGAAAATTACTCATGTGAATCTAGAATAATCATTGACAATGACAAAAGCATAGTATTTACCTCTTAAATTAGCAACTCTAGTAGGTCCAAAGAGATCTAAATGCAAAAGTTGTAGAGGCTTAAAGGTACTTACTACATTTTTGGATTTGAAGAATGACTTGTGTTGTTTTCCTCTTTGGCAAGGTTCACGTCTTATCCTTTTCAAATTTTACTTTTGGAAGTTCACTTACTAGTTCTCCTTTGCTAAGGTTTTGAATTAATTTCATGCTTGCATGACCAAGCCTTTTATGACATAGCCAAGATTCATCACTAATAGTCATAAGACACTTAAAGAAAATGTTAGAAATTTTGTGTAAGTCTATTATATAAGTATTGACATCTCTATCTCCCTTGAATATCTGTTGGTCACTTAAAGAGGTTACAAAGACATTCATTTGAGGTAAAGATAACTTGGTTTATTATCACCATCAATTCTTTTGATGTGATTGAAGAGTTCTTTGTTTCCGATCATATGCCTTGAGTATCTATTATCCACAAGCTAAACATTTTCCTTTATAGTAGACTTGAGACATACCTATAAAATCATAATTCAATTTTGGTTTTTAGGTACCCAAATGACTTTGGTTCCTTGGGGGTTAGCACTTAAAGGTTCCCAATGAGCCTTCCTTATCCAACAGTATTTGTTGATATGACCAAATCTCATGCAATAATAGCATTGTTTAGCTCTAAATATATTTTTCGGTTTTGACATATTTTTTGGTCTCAACATCCTTTTCTTCGTGTTTGTATGCAATGACATACATATACATGATGAGTAGGTGCTTTTCTAGGAGCATGCCTTTTATACATGAAGGCATGATTGGCCTTTTAAGATTTCCCTCTTAAGCCAAATGACCCTTGATCATTCTTCTTTTGAATATGAGGTTTTGTGTGTGTTATGTTTTTAGCCCTTAAGGCTATTACCTCAATCGTGGAGGTTTGTGGTGCACTAGACTTAACAAATATAGTCTTGTGAGATGAAGATGATGTTTTATTAAATTCTAGACCATGTCTTATTAAAGTTGGTCTTTGAGAAACTATGAGAGTATCCAAATTTTCTTTTCCTTTATGAAACCTTGAAATTGAGTTTCTAAGTTTCTCAACTTCATTTTTCAAAATATTATTTTCTTTAAGCAAAGATGTAATTGAAGGTCTAGAGGAATACTCATCTAATGATTTTTGAAGAGTTTCATTAGAAGTTTTAAAATTAAAATTATTTTTTCGTAAAGCCTCCATTTTGTTTTTCAAATCTAAAATATTATTTTTATAAGTGTTAAATCTACTTCTATATTTTTCTAATTCTAGGTTCAAAACTTCTATTAAACTCCATTCATCATTATCTTCATTATCACTATTATTATCACTACTATTATCATTAAAAGAGTATGAGTAAGAAAGGCCTACCACATCCGTGAAGTGATCCTCTAAAGCCATGAAACATAGGTTGACCTCTTTTTCTTCATTATCGTCTTTTTCGCTTGAAGAGGTTTCGTCATCCTATGTGGCTTTGTGAATTTTCTCCCCATTATCTTTTTGAAAATTTTTCTTGTGTTTCTTGAGTTTTGGACATTCTGGTTTGATATGTCATTTATTCCCACATTCATAACACTTTACTTCCTCTTTATTTCTTTGAGAGTCATTTGAGGAGTGTTTGAGGGTTCTTTGTTTGAAATTTCGATAATTGTCAAATCTCTTTTCAATTATTCTTTTTAATCTTCTTGAGAGCATGACAATGTCCTCATTTGCATCATCACTTTTTTCTTCATCATCTTCAATTACTTCTTGAGATTTTGAGGTAGAGGCTTTGAGTGCTAGAGGCTTTCTCTTTTATGGTTTGGCTTCAAATTCTCTATCTCTTTTTACTGCCATTTTGTGCGTTAGAAGTTTGCCAATAAACACATCGGTAGGCATGACGCTCGTGTCTTCATTGGTTTCTTCTATGCCCACAACTCTTGAACCATAGTCTTTGAGATAAAGGCTTCCCATAATTTTGTTATTCACATCTTTCAAGCTCAAATGCTTTCCAAGCTTTCTTAGTCTATTGATGATGGCTAGAAGATGGTTCGTCATATCGGTGATAGATTCATTGGATTTCATCTTGAAGAGTTAATATTCTGAAGTGAGAAGTTGAATCTTCTTGGATTTAACTTATTTGGTTCCTTTATGATAATTCTCCAATATTTTCCACATGTTATACGCGGTAGGGCAATGTTGAATCCTACCACATTCTTCAATAGATAGAGAGCTTGCGATGATTGTCATTGCCTTTTTATTTTTGAAATTAGCTCTTCGTTGAGGTTCTATCAAATCATCTCTTAAAAGAATTTATTTTTCACCATCCACTCCTCTTTTAGTTGACAGTGTCCATTCTTTCCGAACACTATTTCAAACTTCAATTCCCTCACTATTGAGATATGTCTCCATCCGGAATTTCCAATAAGTATAGTTTACTCCATCAAAGTAATGCTTGAGACTTTAAAATCCTTCACCGGTCATTTCTTAATCTTTGCTAGCGCTTTTTAGGCTTTGTTGCTAGACAAGCTCTGATACCGATTGTTGCCCAGACAATGAACCAAGAAGGGAGTTGAATTGGTTAGCAACTAAAAAATTGCTTTACTTGAAAGTGCGGAATAAATTAAATAGAGTAAGGAAGGAGAGATATCACACACAAAATTTATAAAGGTTCAGGTATTAACAAACCCTACTCTCTTCCCAATCTCAATTGAGTGTTTTACTAACACATTGAGTGTTACAATGGAGTTTTTCAAGCTCACTCCCAACTATGGTGTTTCTTTTAATGGCTAACACCTAACCCAGAAAATCCCTTGTATTTTTCAATGGCTTAACAAAAACCAATTTCTTGTGTTTTATGGACCCTTACAAGTGTTTCACTCTTAACCCAAAATACTCAAACTCATTTTTGAGTAATTGATTACAATGAAAACACTCAATAACCTACAATGCTGAAAAATAATGAGCAATTAGGTTTTCACAATGAATAGAGATTTGTTGAGATAAATAATTAAAGCATAAGGCTACAACAAGATTAAAGATGCAAGGTAGTTGTTGTTCTTCTTGTTCTTCTTGTTGGAATTTATAATTGACTTTCATTTTATACTCCCTCTGTGAATTATAGTTGTTTGGGTGCATTTAATACGAAAATAGTCGTTGAACAACTCTTAGCTTCGCACCTGACATGTTTCTCTGTCCTCATTCACGGGCGTGAATATATGTGTCAGGGTTGTTAATGTTCTTTCAAGCCGTGGTTCAAGTGGTGACTCTATCTATGAATCTTTCTGGAAGAATTTGGCATGTTTGGTCATAGGCGTGATTGTCTTTCACGGGCGTGACTGCTTGATCATTCATGGTTGGTTTGATCTGTTAAACCTTAAGGGGTATTTCCGTCATTTTGATTATAACAAATAAAATAGCAATATTGTATTTAACATACTTGTCTTCTAAGTCTTTTATACAGGATATGGATCAAAATAGCAAGAATGGAGAATTGGAAGAATAATCCTTGAAAGACAAAATTCAAGTAGTAGCATGTTCACTGTCGTGACTCTATGAGTCACTCCTGTGAAAGAAGCTAATCATTACCAAAACCAACTTTTTAAGTTCACAGTCATGACGGAAAAACAAACCGTGAAGTAAGCATTTCAGTCACTCCCGTGAAGATTCATGCAATTTCATCCAGAGAGTTTCACGACCAGAGTCATCACTTGGATCACGGCTGGGAAGATTGTCACGCCCGTGAATGAGTATGTCACGCCCGTGACTATATATGTCACATTCCAGAGAGCTTCACGACCAAGGTCACCACTTCAGTCACGGCTTGGGAAGAACTGTCACGCCCGTGACAAGCATAGTCACGCCCGTGAACAATGAAAGAGAAAAATGTCAGACGCGATTTTTTGGTTGGTATAACGGCTAATTTCTTACTTAATGCACCCCAACGGCTATATTCAGCCATGGGAGTATAAATAGAAGTCATTTATACATTAAGGAACAAGAGAATGATAAGAAAAACAAAAGAATAACATATACTTCGAATTTAATTCTTATTACAAGCTATTTGTACTTTGATACTTTGAGAATAAATCTATTCTCTATAAAAATCTTTTTGCTCCTCATATTTGAGCAATAAAGATTTATAAGTGGTTCTCTCTGTAATCTTTACTCAAGTGAGCTTCGGGTATTTCTGGGTTAAGAGCAGAACACTTGTAAGGGTTAGTTGTGTGAGCCTCCAAAACACAAATTAAAAGGTTATTTGTGTGAGCCTGTAAAACACAAGGAAGGTTGTTTGTGTGAGCCTGTAAAACACAAAGAGTAGGTTGTTTGTGTCAGCCTGTAAAACATAAGGAAGGTTGTTTGTGTGAGCCTGTAAAATACAAGAAATTGGTTATTGTGTGAGCCATTAAAACACAAGGGATTTCTGGGTTAGGTGTGAGCCATTGTGAGAAACACCATAGTTGGGAGTGAGCTTGTAAAACTCCATTGTAACACTTAGTGTGTTAGTGAAACTCCCAATTGCGATTGGGGAGAGGAGTAGGGTTTGTTAACACCCAAACCTCTATAAATCTGTGTGTCAAATTTTCTCTATCCCTCCTAAAATTAATTGTTTATTTCTGCACCTTAAAGTTTAATTTTTAAAACTCCAATTCAACCCCCCTTATTGGCTTAATATATGGGCAACAATTGGTATCAAAGCTTTGTCTAGCATCGAAGCCTAAAAAGCGCTAGTAAAGAGTAAGAGATGGCCAATGAAGGATTCCAAAGTCTCAAACCTTACTTTGATGGAGCAAATTATGCCCATTGGAAGTTTAGGATGGAGACATACTTGGATAGTGAAGGAATTGAAGTCTGGGATAGTGTACGAAAAGAATGGACACCACCAACCAGAAGAGGAGCTGATGGTGAAGAAGAAATCCTATCAAGAGATGATTGGACAGAGCCTCAAAGAAAAGCAAATTTCAAAAACAAGAAGACAGTGACAATCCTATCAAGCTCATTATCTATTGAAGAATGTGGGAGAATACAACACTGCTCAACAGCATACAGCATGTGGAAGACATTGGAGAACTATCATGAGGGAACTAAGCAAGTCAAATCCAAGAAGATTCAACTTCTAACCTCAGAATATGAGCTATTTAAGATGAAATCCAATGAGTCAATCACTGACATGACCAACCATCTTCTATCCATTATAAATGGAATGAGGAAACTTGGGAAGCATATGAGCTTGGAAGATGTAAACAATAAAATCCTGAGAAGTCTTCCTCTTAAAGACTATGGTTCAAGAGTTGCTGGCATAGAAAAAGCAAATGAAGATATGAGCATCATGAATACTGATGTGCTGATTGACAAGCTTCTCACACATGAGATGGCAGTGAAGAGAGATAGAGAGCTTGAAGCAGAGCCAGAGAAAAGAAAGCCCTTAGCACTCAAAGTCTCTACCTCAAAATCTCAAGAAGAAAGTGAAGATGATGAAGAGATGAGTGATGATGAAAATGAGGACATTGCTATGCTTTCAAGGAGATTAAAAAGAATTATTGAGAAGAAAATGAGCAATTCCAGAAAATTCAGACAAAGAAACCTCAAACAAACTTCTAATGATACACATAGAAGTAAGGAAGAGGTAAAATGCTATGAATGTGGAAAGAAAGGACATATCAAACCAGAATGTCCAAGGCTCAAGAAGCATAAGAGCAAATACCAAAGAGACAATGGAGAGAAAGGTCATAAAGCCACATGAGATGACGAAAGCTCTTCAAATGAAAAAGATGATAATGAAAGTGAAGAGGTCAACCTATGCTTCATGGCTATTGAGGATCACATCTCAGACAAAGTAAGATCACTACACTCATACTCTTTCAATAATGATAATAGTGATAATGATAGTAATAGTGATAGTAATGATGATGATGATGAGCAAAGCCTAATAGAAGAATTAAATATAGAATTAGAGAAATATAGAACTAAATTTAGTACCTATAGAAGTAATATCTCTAATTTGAAAAATAAGATAGATAGATTAGAAAAGGAGAACATAAAACTTAAATCATCTAATGAATCTCTTCAAAAGTCATTAGATGAATATTCATCAAGACCCTCAATATCTTCATTGTTAAAAGAAAATAATACTTTGAAAAATGAAGTTGAGGAACTTAGAAATTCCATTTCTAAATTTCACAAAGGTAAAGAAAGCTTAGATACTCGCATTGTGTCTCAGAGATCACCCTTAATTAGACATGGTCTAGGATTTAAGGACACATCATCATCTTCTCACAAAACTATATTTGTTAAATCTAAAGAATCTCACATCTCCACACCTGTTAGAACTGCACCAAGAAATAAGAATGTTAAACCTTCTATACAGAAAAAGAATAATCATGCATTTATGTATAGGAAGCATGCATCTAGAAAAACGCAAAGTAATCATGAATGTGCATGCCATTGTTCTCAAAATCAGTCTAATAGAATTATGACATTTAAATACAGTGTAAAACCAAAAAGCAAGTTTAGACCTAAACAATGTAATTATTGTATGAAAATGGATAAACATTGCTGGATAAGGAAGGCTCATTGGGAACCTTCATGTGCTAACCCCTAAGGACCCAAACTCATTTGGGTACCTAAAAATCATACTTGATTTGTGATTCTATAGTCAAGTCCACAATAAACAAAAATGCGTGGCTAGTAGACAGTGGATGCTCAAGGCATATGACAGGAGACAAAGAACTTTTCAATAAAATCAAAAGTATTGATGGAGGTAAAGTTACCTTTGGAAACAATGCAAAGGGTAAGGTAATTGGCATTGGTTCTATTAGTGTTAATGATACTACTTTTATTAAAGATGTCTTACTTGTTGATGGCTTGAAACATAACTTGTTAAGTGTAAGTCAATTATGTGATATAGGAAACAAAGTAATCTTTACTTCAAATGAATGTCTTGTAATCTCTATCGATGGTCAAGAAATATTTAAAGGAAATAGAGATATCAATGCATAGAAGACTTGGTCATGCTAACATGGACTTAATACAAAGTCTCAGCACAGGAGAACTAGTAAAAGGATTACCAAAAGTTAAATATGAAAAAGGCAAGACATGTGATCCCTGTCAAAGAGGAAAGCAACACAAGTCATCTTTCAAAGTCAAAAACATAGTAAGTACTTCATAACCTCTTTAACTTTTGCATTTAGACTTGTTTGGACCTACTAGAATTGCTAGCTTAGGAGGAAAACATTATGCATTTGTCATTGTAGATGATTACTCTAGATTTACTTGGATAATTTTCTTAGCTCAAAAGAGTGATGCTTTTGAAAATTTCAAAAACTTTGCTAAAAGAGTTTAAAATGAAAAAGGGTACTGCATTTCAAAAATAAGAAGTGATCATGGGAAAGAATTTGAAAATGAAAACTTTGAAAACTTTTGTCTTGAACATGGCATTTCACATAATTTCTCATCTCCTAAGACACCTCAACAAAATGGGGTAATTGAAAGGAAAAATTGAACATTAATTGAAATGGCTAGAACAATGCTTAATGAATATGAATTACCAACTTATTTTTGAGCAGAAGCCACAAACACTGCATGTTATATTTCAAATCGAGTTTTCAAAAGACTTCTTTTAAACAAAACCTCATTTGAGCTATGGAATGGAAGAAAGCCCTTGATATCATACTTTAGAGTATTTGGATGCAAGTGTTTTATATTGAACACCAAGGACAATCTTGGAAAATTTGCCTCTAAGTCTGATGAAGGTATCTTTTTAGGATACTCTACAGCCAGCAAATCATATAGAGTATTTAATAAAAGATCATTAACGGTTGAAGAATCCATGCATGTTGTTTTTAATGAATCTAGTAAACTTGATCTTGTGAAAGGTAGTGCTCTTGATGATGTTGTAGGTAATATGGAAAAACTTGATATTGAAAATGGAAAAGAAGAAAATGATCAAGAAAATTCACTTCCTCAAAATCAAGAACAAATGGAACAAGAACTTCCAAAAGAATGGAGAATGACGAAAGATCATCCAAAAGAGCAAATAATTGGTGATCTATCAAGGGGAGTAAGTACTAGATTTCATTTCAAGCATTTAGTCACTGACATTGCTTTTATTTCACAAGTTGAGCCTAAAAATATTGATGAGGCTCTTAATGATGAAAGTTGGGTAATTGTCATGCAAGAGGAACTCAACCAATTTGAGAGAAATAAGGTATGGAACCTAGTACCTAGACCCAAGGATCATCAAATCATAGGTAGCAAATGGGTATTTAGAAATAAATTAGATGAACAAGGGTTAATAACCAGGAATAAAGCAAGACTAGTTGCAAAATGATATAATCAGGAAGAAGGTATAGATTATGATGAAACATATGCACCTGTAGCTAGATTAGAAGCTATAAGAATACTCTTAGCATATGCATGTCACATGAATTTCAAACTTTTTCAAATGGATGTGAAAAGTGCATTTCTAAATGGTTATATAGATGAAGAAGTGTATGTAGAACAACCACCAGGTTTTGAAAGTTATGATTTGCCAAATCATGTTTTTAAACTTTCAAAAGCTTTGTATGGTTTAAAACAAGCTCCAAGAGCTTGGTATGAGAGACTAAGTTCTTTTTTATTAGAAAATAACTTTACAAAGGGAAATGTTGACACTACACTATTCATCAAAAAGCATAAGCATGATATACTAATTGTTCAAATTTATGTTGATGATATAATATTTGGCTCTACTAATGAGTTGCTTTGTTAAGAATTTGCTAAGTGCATAACTAGGAAATTTGAAATGAGCATGATGGGAGAACTTAAGTATTTCCTTGGTCTACAAATAAAGCAAAGCAATGAGAGCATGTTCATCAACCAATCCAAATATGCCAAAGATTTAATCAAGAAATTTGGTATGGAATGATGCAAAAATGCCAAGGCTCTTCTAAGCACATCAACAAAATTGGACAAAGATGAAAAGGGTAAAAGCATTAATGAAAAGCTTTATAGAGGTATGATCGGATCACTTCTATATCTTACTGCTTCTAGACTTGACATTATGTATAGTGTTTGCTTATGTGCACGATTTCAATCATGTCCTAAAGAATCTCATTTAAATGCTGTAAAAAGAATTTTAAGATATTTACATGGATCATTGCATCTAGGTTTATGGTATCCTAGGAATTCATCTTTTTATATTATAAAATATTCAGATGCAGATTATGCTGATAGTCTTTTGGATAGGAAAAGTACTTCAGGTACTTGTCATTTCATTGGAGAATGTTTGGTTTCTTGGTTTAGTAAGAAACAAGTTTCAGTTGCTCTCTCAACTGCTAAAACTGAATATGTAGCAGTTGGATGCTGTTGTACACAAATTCTTTGGATGAAACAACAACTTAAGGACTATGGTCATGAGATGAACCATATACCTATAAAATGTGACAACACTAGTGCTATAAATCTTTCAAATAATCATATTCAACACTCTAGAAGCAAACATATTGACATTAGACACCACTTTATTAGAGATCATGTTCAATATGGAGATGTTGCATTAGAATTTATAAGCATAGAAAATCAATTAGCATATATTTTTACTAAGTCTCTAAATGAGGAAAGATTTAATTTCATTAGAAGAGAACTAGGTATGATTGATGGATTAACCTTATGATTGCAAGAATATGAAATTTTAATTGTTGATCTTAAATCATATCACAAGTTATAAGATAGAAATTTTGATGAGAATTCATGTTTTAAGAAGTAGAATTTTTGTTGAAATGATTCAGTCTTGTTGTAGAACTTAAATTGATGAAAATTCTAGCGAAGTCACGCCCGTAACTTAAGAGGCCCAAAGAGGCAGTGTCGTTCACGACTTTGGTTCACGACATGGTTCACGGCTTCAAGTGGTGAAACTTAGTTTCACGGCTTGAGTCATACCCGTGAAAATGGACTTTCACTCCCGTGACGAATTTTCACTCCCGTGAACGATTACACCCCAAAAACTCACAGAAGCTTTCACGCCTTATGTCACGGCTTGCTTCACGGGCATAAGTAGTGAACTTCAAAACAAGTTCACGCCTGTGACCATTTATTCACCCCCGTGACCGATGATCATTCACGCCCGTGATGTTCAAACATCAAGCCCATGAATATATTCATACCTTTATTCACGGGTGAAACACTCATTCAGCAAACCGTGAACAAGATCATTCACGCCCGTGAAACCATAATTCACGCCCATGAATGTATCAAATATATAAGAAAACAGCCGGTTACAACCTTCATTTCAACTTCTCATCTCCCAAAACCGCTCTCATTTACTCTCATTCATTGAGACATTGAAGATTCCGACCCCAAAGACTTGAAATTTCCCTATAAATACCACAAAAAGTTCGAATCTTCAGCAAATATCATACATTTCTAGGGTTTTACATCAAATTTTCTGTCAAAATCATTTTCAACTCCATCAACAACAAATTTCTTCAAAAATGGAGTCTGCTTCATCTAAGGGAAAGAGAAAGAAGTCCCATGCACCTAAGAGGTATGCAGATTACCTCATGAATCGCATTCTGAAGAGTTGTCATCCTCGGTATGCAACTTTGAAGAAGAGACCTCTTTTATCATCAAGGTCCTTCGATTGGCAGACAATCCGTAGTCTCGGGCTTGAGATGGCTATGACAGAGCAACTACAAGCCTGTCATCTCAAAAAGTTTGTTGAAATTCATCAGCCGACTCTGAGGGAGCCAATGCTGGAATTTCTCAGCACCTTACAGGTTTCACCTACTGGAGTGGTGAAATTCCAACTCTGCAATAATCCTAACACCCTCAGCACCATCGCATTTGGAGAATTGTTCAACCTACCATCTGATGGAATTCTAAATGAGACTGAGGTAGAATTCTCTGCCCCTCTAGCCTGGACACATTTTGGATATAATTGTAGCTGGGACGTGAAGAAGACAAAGAGCACTCATCTTGTGGCCGCAGTACACAAGTATTTGCATAGGTTCCTAACCTATAACATTTTTGCTAGGGGAGAAAGTAATGGAACTATTAGGAAGTCATAACTCTTCCTCTTTGAGATGGCTCGCAGGGGAGTCACAGTGGCACTTTCCAGATGGTTTGCAAACCATCTTCTCTCCATAGCCACCAAGCCCACAGGAGATATTTTGATTGGGGCATATGTCACCCATATCGCAGTGAAGCTCGACTATTTGAAGCTGGATGCCCATCATTTCAACATCATTCCTGCACATCCTCGAGATCGCCTGGATGTCGAGTCGTTCATCAAGATGGAAGCGGCTGTCAGGATCGTTTTCCAGAACGATATCTTCTACCGCTTCACTGACACTGCTGGGGAGATTATCTGGGAAGATAATGACACGAAGGATTTTAAAGCAGGCCTCCAGGGAGTCCAGCAAAAGAAGAGGGCTTGGGTCGAGGAAGCACCTCCAGCAGCCGAGCAGGACGTCGGACAGTCCTCAGCTTCCACACCATCCTTAGCACAGCAGGTGGTTGACCTCTTGGCACCACGTTTTGAGCAGTTGCAGACTTCAATGGATGAGAGGTTGGAAAACCTCAAAGACTTCATAGAGTCTCGGATGGACAGCCTTGAGGCTGAAGTGGCTAGGCTTCGTGATAAGATGTCTGGCTAGGAGATAGGCTAGAGAGTAGCCTAAATTTGAATTTTTTTTGCTTGTTTGCTTGTGTGTAGGAAATTTTTAAATTTCCTTTTTGAACATTTTAACTCAGTTTGTATCCTTTCCTTTATGTTATATATATTTGCTTTTGTTTATCTTCATATCCTTTTTGATTGATGACAAAATGGGGAGAAAACTAGCAATATATGATAGGTGATATATGATAAGGAGAATGGTATCAAACTAGCAACATAAGATCAAACTAGCAATATATATTAAGGTAAATGATTTTTGAATCAAATAATCAAAATTGAATTGACTTTGAAATGGATTACAAATCTTGATTCAACATTTCATATGCAAAGTATATAATTGGAAAATTAAGCTTTATATACTTTAGATATACCTTAAGTATACGTTGCATATACCTTAAAACAAGTTACAAATATAAATATGCCATAATATACCTTAAATATATCTTATATATACTTCATGTCTTAAAAAGGAGTTATGGTATATATTGGATATACTTCTCATATAACTTGCATACACTTAAATCTAGTTAAGTTTATTTCAATGCTACATCATTATCTACTATTCTTGCATATTATAAATTTTTATCCTAAGTATATTTTGAGGGGGAGACTTCTCAAAATCACATATTGCTAGATTATTTGTCACCATAAAAAAGGGGGAGATTGTTAAACCTTAAGGGGTATTTCCATCATTTTGATGATAACAAATAAAATAGCAATATTATATTTAACATACTTGTCTTATAAGTCTTTTATACAGGACATGGATCAAAATAGCAAGAATGGAGAATTAGAAGAATAATCCTTGAAAGACAAAATTCAAGTAGTAGCATGTTCACTACCGTGACTCTATGAGTCACTCCCGTGAAAGAAGTTAACCGTTACCGAAACCAACTTTTGAAGTTCACAGCCATGAAGGAAAAACAAACCGTGAAGTAAGCATTTCAGTCACTCCCGTGAATAAAGGTGTCACCCCCGTGAAGATTCATGCAATTTCATCTAGAGAGCTTCACGACCAGAGTCACCACTTGGATCACGGCTGGGAAGATTGTCACGCCCGTGAATGAGTATGTCACGCTCGTGACTATATATGTCAAAATATTCCAGAGAGCTTCACGACCAAGGTCACCACTTCAGTCACGGCTTGGGAAAAACTGTCACGCCTGTGACAAGCATAGTAACGCCCGTGAACAATGAAAGAGAAAAATGTCAGACGCGATTTTTTGGTTGGTACAACGGTTAGTTTCTTACTTAATGCACCCCAACGGCTATATTCAGTCATGAGAGTATAAATGAAAGTCATTTATACATTAAGGAACAAGAGAATGATAAGAAAAACAAAAGAATAGCATATACTTCGAATTTAATTCTTATTACAAGCTATTTGTACTTTGATACTTTGAGAACAAATCTATTCTCTGTAAAAATCTTTTTGCTCCTCATATTTGAGCAATAAAGATTTATAAGTGGTTCTCTCTGTAATCTTTACTCAAGTGAGCTTCAGGTATTTCTAGGTTAAGAGCAGAACACTTGTAAGTGTTAGTTGTGTGAGCCTCCAAAACACAAATTAAAAGGTTGTTTGTGTGAGCCTGTAAAACACAAGGAAGATTGTTTGTGTGAGCCTGTAAAACACAAAGAGTAGGTTGTTTGTGTCAGCCTGTAAAACACAAGGAATGTTGTTTGTGTGAGCCTGTAAAACACAAGTAATTGGTTATTGTGTGAGCCATTAAAACACAAGGGATTTCTGGATTAGGTGTGAGCCATTTTGAGAAACACCATAGTTGGGAGTGAGCTTGTAAAACTCCATTGTAACACTTAGTGTGTTAGTGAAACTCCCAATTGCGATTGGGGAGAGGAGTAGGGTTTGTTAGCACCCGAACCTCTATAAATCTATGTCAAATTTTCTCTATCCCTCCTAAAATTAATTGTTTATTTCTGCACCTTAAAGTTTAATTTTTAAAACTCCAATTCAACCCCCCTTCTTGGCTTAATATCTGGGCAACATGATCTTTCATGGACCTGAACTTTGAATGTTGGAAAGATGACACTAAACTATATTCGTGGGCGTGACATTAATAGTCATAAGTGTGAATACTCTTGCAAGCCGTGATCCAAATGGTGACTCTGGCTGTGAAGCTCTCTGGAAGAATTTGGCATGTTTGGTCATGGGCGTGACTTCTATTTCTTTGATATATAATTTTTTTATCTTCAAAAGATGTCTTTCAATCTTGTTTCAGGTTCTAATTAAAGTATATCATGTTTAATACACTTAGAACACAAACATTGTTAAATACATTATTGTTATCTTATTTGTTATCATCAAAATAACGGAAATATCCCTCATGATTCAACAATATTATATTAATATTTATATGAATTAGTATATATAATATATATTATACTATATTATAAACACACAATTTATTTTTATAATCCCATATTAATTTTTATAATTTTTTTTTAAAATTGTGATCATATATGGTAATAAGTGTAATGGTCCCAATTTATTAAAGAAATTACTTATATAAATATTTTCATGGTCAGAATTTAAAAAATGAATTTTTAGATTATTAATATTGATAAAATATAGAAATAAAAAATATATAAAAAAAGAAAATGAAGATATAAAATGATTGTGACTTTGAGTAAGTGTGGATGACAAGTGTTCTCTCACAAAGTGTATTATGCACATTTGCTTTGCAACAATTAATCTCATGTCGATTGAGATAAGATTGAGATAAGGTACTGATAAGCTAAGTCATGCTATAAAAGAAATATTGTGAGGTTGTTAGACTTAATATATTCAACCAAATTAGTAAAAATCGGTCAATTACAAATAAATTTAACGGTTTGTGATATGTTGTTTGAATAGTTAATTTTAATATTGGTCAATTATATGGTTGATTTAATTAATCATATTTGATCGGTTTAATTATATGGTTGACCGATATTTGGATGGTCAATTTTAATATTGGTTAATTATATAGTTGATTTACTTAATCATATTTTATCGGTTTAATTATATGGTTGGTCAATTTAATTAAATACGATTTAATTGTGTCTGTATTTTAATTTTTGGCATGATTAATTAATTGTATTTGTCACACTCGATAGTTTGAATGCTAATCAATGCACTTTTTATGATTAGATACACCAAACAAACTGGAAACTGAGCACGTTTGTAATTAAAACAGAGGCAATACGACCGAAATCTAAATTTGGACCATTAAAAGTGAGAAATTTGATTTCAAATATGTAACATTGAATTTTTTGTGAAAATCGAGAAAAAAAAAGGCTCGACCGCAAAATATGCAATTTCCGCACTGTTAGAGGGTGTTTGGGATTATTGTTGGATATTAAAAAAACAGGTTTATAATTTTTTTTTTTAATTTTTCACAAACTGTTTTTTTTCAAACCTGTTTATGGAAAAAATATTTATTTATTTATTTCTCTCTAAAAACAGTTTTCAAAACTCAAAAAAATAAAAAAAATTCCCCGAATGCGCTTTTCTCAAACTCAATCACAAATAGACTGTTAGTGAATCAGGAACAGAGAACATTGAGATGGACTTGCCAGTATAATTTTGTGTCAAAACTCCAATGTTTAGGATAGGAAATAAAAAAATAAAATTTAAGGTGTAGTTCGATGAAAATATCAAGAAATGTGATTTTTATTCTAGTGTCTTAATTACGAGACCGAAAGTACCAGTGTGTAGAATAAATTATGTCATCAATATTGACATATTTAATTAAGAGAAATTAATTTTTTTAGGGCTTGAAATTAATTGAAAAAAATCCAAGATGTAGTTTCATAGAAATAGTGGAAAGTTTGAGGACCTAATGGAAATTTGCCTAATTGGTAAGCTTAAAATTATTATATAAAATAATATCAATTAAACTTTAGTCTTCCATGCATGACCGCCAAGTGTAACACATGCATTCTAATTACATTATAAACATTATTCTTCTTTTGGTTTTCTTTCACCTGTCTACCAGATCTTTCTAAAGCTGAAACATCTATTCCCTTTTCCTTCTATTTCTTTTGCCTTTCTTGCCAGCCAAAGACAAATTATATAGATTAAGAGGGTACATATGAAGAAGTTGTAGTTTTCCACCATAACTCATCTTGACCGAGCCATGTCTTGTAAAAGAAGCTTGATTTGAGTTCGGTCATGACATGATTTATAGGAAGGGAAGCTTACAAGTGAAGAAGCAAGTATTACATGTCAAGGATTAAACAAGAAAAATGGAGGCAATAAGGAGATAGGCCGTGTTTGGGAGGAATTGAGTAGGATCATACAAATTTTGGGGCTTTTAATTTTCTTTGAGGTTAATCGAGAGCGTCATTACCTTTTTTTTCATTTTTTTTTCAAACCTTTCTATTCTATTTCTTCAAAAGATGATCAAATCTAATGTTTTCCCTCCTTTCATCTTGTGTGTGTTGTATTGAGTTAGGAAATTTTTCCTTGATTGTATTGTATGAAACCACATTTTTTCTTAATTGCATTGTACGAAATTGAGACATGCAATTAGTCGTGGTGTTGAGTCATCGTATACTTAGAAGAACAAGTTATGTGTGCAATGACCTTTTGGCCGAGACAACAACATAATCCATTTGAACTTATTTTAACCAATTATGAAGTATATGAACTATAGTTCATTATATGGAACTTGAGATGGAAATAAGACTAAGTTGTTGTGAAAAATTAGAGTAAGTCAAGACAAACATAAAGATTATGTGCTATGGATGTTTGATAGACCAAAGCTTGTAGAATTTGCTTGGAACTTAAGAGCCTAAGGGACCAAAAATAATACTTTAAGCTTCAATTGAAACTAAAATTAAAGATAAAGAATCAAAGTGGAGATTAAAATGAAATTGAGTAAATTTGTAAATGGAAAAGTAATTAAATAGTGATGTTGAAGACCGAGAACTATAAAGATTTGAATAGGAATATTCTCTCATCTGATTGGACTTATGCGAATAGAAAGGACTTCCTTGGAGTGAACTAAAGTTTGGTAAGGACCGAGTTAGATATATGTAAGAGGGAAATAACTTGTTCAATACAAAACCCTATTTGACCGAGGATTTGAAAGGCCAAAAGGGGGACAGTAAATTAACTTCAAAAATCAAAATAAAAATTACAAATGGAATAGAAGTCGATAGTTGAAGGATTTAAAACTTATTTAGGGATGTAGGGGAATGTCAAACGGATCAATAAATTTGAGTAATGAATATTTAAAATATTTAAGATGTAAAAATTTAGACATAAAATTTTGGAAAATATTTATAACCTCATGAAACGTAGTCTAAGGTTCATCTCGATGTACATGAAAAATATGTAAATCTCTAATGAGCTTAAAACATAAATCCCGAACTACTATAGGAGATGCTGGGTTAACTTTAAATAGGGACAATCCTTTAAATTTTAAATAAATTATTATTTTTCTAAATGTCGAATACTTAATTACATATATTCTATCAGATGCACTTTCAACATCAGCGCTTGTGTCATATAAGGATAAGGAGTCAGCTGACGCAAGTAAAGATTGAATCAGATTTGTGCATCATAAATTGTTATTGGTATTTTAGATAATGACATGCTTAATGGTAACGTTCATATGATTGTAACTTATTACGTGAAATTTAATTAATGAATAAACGACTTAAGTGTTGATAATTCAATAAAGGAACTAAAATAGAGATAAACGAGGAATAGATGAATTAGAAATTGAGCATGAGTTAATAGAGAAATAGTGACGAATGAAATTAAATGATAAATGTATTCCTTGTTTGTTTATGCTTGATTGACGATGAAAAATATATAATTGATAAGAATGTTTGTGTTCAACTATGTTAACAATTATCTATAAAATGACCAAACACAATAATAGGTAAAACAATACAATATTAGCATATATGTTTATAGTATATGTTTGATATATCACTAGTATATATTTAGTATATAGTTTGTAATACCCCCTCACCCCAGCAACTCGTGCCCAAATGAGGGTATGCTACACTAACTTCATCGGTTAACATATCATTATATAAGTTATATATAAAGCAAAATCACTCATACATTTTTTTCTAATATTTACTATTTATTTACTTTGCATTTATAAAAGAAATATAACATAAAAGTTAAACTATCTTTTTATATAGTAACATGTTCTTTACAAAACATATTATTTATTTTACAAATACTACAAAATAAAATTTATAAGATAATATACAAAAATTGTGTAACCCACGATGTGTGCAAACAGGCTTCTTTACTTGATTAGGTCACCGCTGACTTTGTCTACTATCTTCTTTTTATTTTTTACTAAATTTGCGTGAGAAAACTCTCATGCTAAGCTCTTGGCTTAGTGGTGCATATAGATAAGGCAATAAACTATTTTATGCAATCATGCATTATCATATATCAACTCATGATTAATCATGTTCTTATGGAAATATACATATCATGGTATTCTAGCATGTATAAATATTAAATTATATCATACTTATTTATTTTATTATCATCTTATTGTACAACACTAAATATTCTTTTTATCCATACCACAATTCATAATTCCATTTTTACTATCCATGTCACAATTTATAATTCCAATTTTATTTTCAATAATTTTTTTATATTTCATAACTTCTTTATTTATGTTTTCATTTATGCCCAGGACGCCTATGAACCACTGAATAGGATAACGAAGTTGTCATCCAGGCACTTAGGAGTGTCACTCGGGGCAATATGATGTGCACATATAAGTGTCAAATCCGGCGTAGATAACCGTGTCAAACTCGACATAGATAACCGTGTCAAACTCGGTGTAGATAATAATTTCATACCCGGCATAAATAACAGTATCAAATCCGGCGTAGATAATCATACCATTAATGGAATTAATCATTTTCATCATACTCCCCTCTATTTGGCATGCCAAACTATCCTAAGTTGGTTCTAGTTAGATGTTCTAGGGCTTATACAATTTCATTAAAATTTATAACAATTAATTTCATACTTTTCATGCATGTAATATCTCAAAATAATCACTCAATTAAAATAATATTTGCATAATATAACAAAGTTCTCATCATTTTACTCATTTTATTCCCCAATTCACATGTTGCCCTGTCACTGGGAGATTCTGTTCTCTATATTGGACCTTAATTTTGGTCCTCTTACATTCTCAATTTAGTTACATGACCTTCATACATATTTTATATATGGATCTTAGATTTAATATGCAACTTCAATCACTTAATTCTGAATTCTATATCAAAATATATGATAATATTAACACAAATTGGTCACTGATAATTCTGACCAGAATTTTCTGGACAGATTCTAAGTCTGAAATTTATAAATTTTTCTGGATAATTACAGACATATTCAGATATTATAGTCTAAATAAAAATTGTAACCCTATGTCTTAGCTTTCAAACTGAATAAATCACACATAAATCCAAACTTCATAACTAAATTTATAACAGTTTAAGTACTTACTGCTCATTATTAACAATTATGCCCAGAATTTCTGGACAGATTCTACGTTCGAATTTTATGAATTTTTCTGGACAATTACAGACATATTCAAGTTTTATGGTCTAAATAAAAATTATATTCTTATGTCTTATCTTTCAAACCCAACAAAAAATACATAAATCCAAGCTCCAGAACTCAATTTATAACAGTTTAAATAAACACTGCTCATCAATTTTCAGCAAGAAACATACAAGATAATCACATTCAATTTTTACTAAATTAAATCCTAAATCTAGCAAACATGCATCCCCAAGATTTTCATCACAAAATAATATCAATTTAGAATCATCAACATGCCAAATAATTAAATCATGCAAATAAAAAAAATAAAATAGGCTATTGCCTTAGGTTATGCACAAACCTCTTTTTCCTCTCCTTTTCTTTCTCTTTACTTTTCTTTCTCATTTTCTTTGCTCATTTGAGCTAAATTCTTGTCATTTTGAGTTCCTAAAGTTCATAAATAGATTATTAAAACTTTATAAACCTAATATCTCTCTTTCTTCTTACTCTTTTAAGCTTTCTTAAGCATGAAAATGAGATTTTACCTTAATTTTCTTTTTTTTTTTCCTCACTTTCTTTCACTAAAACTAAGCTTTGGCTATGGAGGAATAAGGGAAAACGTGGGCTGGTTTGAGAGGCAGAATTTTCCTCAATGAAAAATGGATAAGGAAGAAGAAGAAACAATCAAGAAGAAGATGACAAAAGTTATTAAGACAGGGGACACCTAAGCATCAATCTAGAATCTTTAATTAATGCTAAATGCATGTATGCTAATTAGCTTCTTAAACTTTGCCACTTGGTGTGTTATGCTTCAAGAAAGGTGGAAGACACTTAATGATGGGAAAATTTATAGATCAAGAGTGATAATGTAGAAAGGATAAGCACTTAAGAACAAAGTGACAAAATTACTTAATTAATGGAGACACCTAAGTATTTTCTAGAAACTTTTCATTAATTTATAATTCATGTATGTCAATTAACTTCTTAGAATGTGCCATTTGGTGTGGCTAGCCTCCTTATGAATTTTATGTCCCAATTCATGCATTTAATTTATGATTATCACAATTAATCCTCAAATTTTTGATAAATTGCAAATTGACCCCTAAACTTTTTAAAATTTACAATTTAGTCCTTTATCGAAATTTAACATCTTTAAATATTTTAAACACTTTATTGATTATATTCCATACTTAATGCCATTATTTTCATTATTTTTCGATAAAAATCCAAATTTAAACTTTGGTCAAACTGACGAGTCGATTTAACAACTCGCGTGACTTTAGTCTAAATTAGTGGATATGATATAGTTAGTATATGTATAATATAACTAGCATATGTTTGATAATTTTTGTATATTTGTGATATATATGTATAACCATTATGTTTATTATGACATAATAAATGCATAGTTGATAACATGAGTATTCAGTGACTTATCAAAATATGATAGGTATGTAGTAATATATGAAATGCAAAACTGTATTGATTACTATGCTGTGATAAGAATATAATTATCAAAGAATGATAATCAAATGAATACATAATATACGAATGGCATAGTAGTGAGTACAATAATTGTAACACTCATATATAAGGTCTATAAATTGTGTTAATGATTGGTGAGAGCTAGGATAAGAGTATTAAAATATTTTAAAGTTGCTAGTTTTTACTGTTTCACACCCGTAACGTTTGTGAAAGATAAGTCATGACAGTGAATCCTAGACAGACAGAGCAGGTAAGACAATCATAATTTTCTCTCTTTACCACCCCTTTAAATCCGCTCCCCACTCTTTGAAAACCAACCTAACATGCCATCTCCATCTTTTTCTACCTTCATATCACCATATTTTTGTTTTTTGGGAGATTGAGAGACATAGTTTCATTAGAGAAAGTGAGAGAGAAAAGTGAGAGAAAAAGCTTGTGAGCTTATAAATGAAGAGCTTGGTTTTGTGTTTTCTAGGTTTTGTCCAAGTTTTAGGTGACTTAGATGATGTTTTTCTCATGTTCAAGAGCGAGTAGAGGTGATGAAAGTCTATCTCAAATGAGAGAACAATCTTAGAGAGTTAAAAGCTTTGGTTAGGCTCTGTCCTAGGTGAAAAGTTTGTATATAACTATATTCAAAGCTTTAACTTGCCTACTCTTGTATTGTTTGTCTTGAATGCATATTGTGGGTGATTTCTAGGGTAAAATAGGGTATAATTTTGGGTTAAATGCACATAGAGACATATTGTGGTTGATAGGTTGAGATGATAGATTGAGATGTTAAATGGATTACATTAGTAAATGTTGATAGTTATAAATATTATTGACATGATATATGACTTATATGCATGATTGAGTGTTGATAGGATGGTTGATATTGGTCAACCGTAAAGATTATTGCATGTGAACATAGTATGAGATGATATGTTCTATTTTCTGGAAAGATTTTTAATATTGCGAATATAAATTGTATTGGTGAAGCAGATCCGTTCACGGGCAGTTTCATAGTTGAGATTACGATTTGATCCATGTTCATAAAAGATGGATCATGGTCGTAAACATATTATTGATTCACAAATGAATCACAGTTTGATTCATAGGTAAACTACCCTTAAAAAGGTTTTTCACAACTGTAAATGCGTATTCATGGGCATGAATCTGCTTAATCTTGAAAAGTTATATATTTGCATGTGAATTGAGTTTGATTCGGTTTGAGGCAGAGTACCTCTATCGTATGGTTATCATATGTTCTGAGAATGCATATTATAAGTACAATTATGAGAATCAAGATGATGTACATTATGAAAATGGTAGGTGATGTGATAAATGGTTAAGCCCATTACTCTAATTAGGACTAAAGATAGGAGAGATGTCATGCCATTGAAGGAAGATTGGTACTACATGACCTAGGTTGGTCATGTTCAAGATTGTTGAGGCTAGAGTTAAGCCAAGTGTGCTTCTCTCAGTACTTGATATGTATACACTTTTTTTCCTTAGACATGTATTCTGAAAAACTCATATAAGTATCTTGAGGGCTTGGGTGAGAGCTGTAGATTATCCGTATTCAATTTAGTCTAACTAAGAGTAAACAAGTAAGAAAAAAGATAATTAATAATTTCTATGTATGGTATATACTTGTATGTTTGATGGTTGTTTATATTGTTATGTTATGCATAATTGAGTATTATATTGAGAACATTGAGGCATAACATTATAAATACACGATATATTGTATATGTGGATGACGAGGTAAGTCATATTGGTATGATAGTAAGTGTATCATGCATTTTGTATATGTATGTTGTGTTTTGCATGTTATGTACTACTAAGCATTAGATTGCTGAGCGTATGGATGTTCCCATGTGCAGGTTCGGAGCCTAGGTTTTAATCGATAAAGAGGACATCCAAGAGCAGAGTCAAGGATAAAAACATGAGGTGAGTGATACAACTGTTGTATTTTGTTATTTTTTTTGGGTTTGAATAGTTATAAATGTATATATTTTTATTTTCAGAGACATAATTTTATAACTATCTATTTTATATGGATTTGTGTATACTTGTATAAATATTGTATTAAATCTTTTATTGTATTTCAATCTTTAAATGATATTTTATAATTTTATTAAGTCATTATGATCATGTTGCATCAATATTTTAATTTATTACAAGCATAAAATCTAATGACATGATAATTGTATCATTGTACATCTGAGATAGAGCTATGAGAACAAATATGATATGAACATATAAATAAGCATGAACTATAATAAGGTAAACTTGTTGACATGCCAATAAGGACACATGGTTTTGACCAGAGTAGACAACTTCAATCAGAATATAGCTTCGACCAAAGTAGACAGCTTCGATCAAAAAATATATATGGCTTCAGCCAGAGTAGACGATTTCCATTGGAATACATGTATGATTTCAATTAAGAGATACAACTTTAACCGAGATATATGGCTCCGGCTAGGACAAAATGACTTTAACTAGGATATTCAGCTTTTCAGTTGGGATATTTTTACATAGATGTCTTGTTCAAAACGACCTACGTATTAGGATCCCCTTCATTTTTTTTCTAGAGTCTGGTATAGACAATTCAATTTATGGATATAACAGATAAATGTTGCAATTATAAATTTCAATGTTATATATTCTTTTACATGAAAAATCGAAAAATAATATATTGTATGTTATAACATGTCATGCAATGTATTTGCTTAGCAATATGATGTTATTCAACATATCCGCACATTATCTCTTATTTATTATAAAAGGGTATGATTTCTTTTATAATTATTTTATGCTAAAACGTTATAAGAGCTATGTTTATTATGAGAAATAGGGTAATTTAATGATATCATATGATAGGTACATTTATGTACATATATTGAGCTACTTTATTAAATAGAGGGTTAAAATGTTGTATGCAATTTTTAATTGGGTAATAAGTAACTATTATTATAAAGATTGCACCACTTAGTTAAAATTCAAAATGAGTTTCTTTTCTCTCACATAGGTTTAGTTCTCGTAGCAAAAGCAAAGTACAGATAGATGAGAGTTACAAATCCAGTGATTCTACTAGAGGAGTACAACAACGATTGTAACAATGATAATCATGTCATGCTCTTAAAATAACTTTTACATGCATTACCATTATGTATAACATAAAAAGAAATAAATGTTAGTAAATTAAGCATGTACCAGTTATTAGTTTTAAAGGCATAATTTATGCATATGTACAAAAACTATTTACTCTCATATAAGTTATGAGTTGGTTATATATTTATTGTATGTCTATAAATTTTGTGCAAACATATTAATTAGTCAGTCAGAGATATTGCTTTATCTACTTGAAGTATGGAAGGGTAAGAGGGTGTTATAATATTTGTGTTTAGCATAATCGTGTCATACACGATATATGACATGACACGAATTACCAACTCTAGGTAAAAATTTAAATGTGACCTTTGTATTTTATCTTTTTTTTTTAACTTTTACCCTCTATACATTTTTTTCTCTATGAGAAACTCGGTAGCCAGAACCCTTAAGGGTTCTACTAATTCGGTTCGAGCTAGGTCAAATCACGAAATTGTAAAAGCTCTTTTAGAGTAGATTTTCTCCATTCACAATACTCGAATTTGAGACATTGCATAAGAGAAACAATTATCAAACCACTTAAACCGACTTATGTTTGTAGCCCTTTGTACATTTATTTTAACGCATTAAGCTTTTCTACTTTTCATTTTAGATCTATGCATTCCTTTTTTGTTAATTATGTTCAGATCACCCCTTTTATCAACAACCAAAAATTATTTAAGCCATGTGTAAACTTAAAATCCAATGTGAAATTATTTATTATAAAAAAAACTAAAATGCTTCTTGTACCTTTACAAACAAAAATTAGACCATCTTCTCCTTCTTAGGGTTTATGCTATTCTCTTTTCCTCTATCATTTTAGATTGAAAATCTTGCATCAATGTCTACTCTTCTTTTGGGAGTTTGTTAATTTCATCAATTTTGGAAGCTACATCTTTGGATTTGGTAGACAGATTCATGACGTAAGCAGAATCAAAGGATTCAACGAGTGGTGAGGTAACATAGAAGAGTGTAGAAGCAATTTTTGAAGGCTAAACATCTAACTAGCAATATAAATTGAGATATAACATTCAATCTCCTCCTTTCTTTTGGATATTAAGATATAAAGATTAATCTCTTTGATATGGGTTTGTTATGTCCTTTGATGAAGTGAGAGAATGATTATAGAGTGTGTGGTTTTGTTGATTGATCATGATTGAGATAAGAAGGAGATCGTGGCTTTGACATATTATTTGCTCTTTATAAATCATAATTGCCATTAGTTTTGATTTTGAAAGTTATGTTCTTATTTTTGGTTTGATATATTGTGAATTTTTGATTGAATTGGTTGGCGATTTATGATTAAAGTAGGGTTTCTTTTGAGAAAACACTATTTTTTTAAGAGAGAAAGAGAGATGCAATAGAAGTTTATGGAGATTATTAAATTACATATTATTGTTGCTAGTTGAGGAGAAGAGAAGATGATAAGTGTGGCCGGAAAGAAGAAAGAGAGACGAGGGATAGTTAGAGTATTTTCAATAAACTTTTTCTTTATTTTAAAGGGTCATTTCAAAAAAAAAATTTCAATTAAACTCTTTATTTTTAAAATTTAAAGAAGATAGTGAAGTTAACTTTTTACATATAGAGAGTTAAACTTCATTTTCTATTGTAATTGTAATTGATGCATATCTATTTTTTATGCATTTTCTATATTTTTATTGGTGTGTTTTCTAAAAATATATTTTTTTATAATAAAAAATATTAATTTATATGAAATAAAAATAAAAATAAAAATATAAAGAATCTATTGGACTTGTAATTTTTTTTTACTTTCTATATTTAAAAATATTTTTTATTTCATAAAAAATATTTTTTAAAATAAAAAGCACTATTAAATATGCTTTTATAATAGAAGGAATTAAATATATATTATATTATTATTTTTTATGCCTTTTCTCTCTCCTCTAGGACGCCTTATAAAAGCATCTTCAATAGTTACACACAACAGCGCATATAACTTACATTTGACGGAACTGTAATGGAAGGGCCAAGTGAATGCTAATCGGAAAATGAAGGGCTTAATATGTCAAAATAAAAGTATAGGGTCAAACCTAGAAAAAAACGTAAAATACAAGGACCCAAATTGAATGTATTATCTTATGCATTAAAAGTTGACCTTTTTAAGTTAGGGATTGGATAATTATTGGGAAAGGGGCAGGGAAGTCATTTCGTTAAAACAATGTGATAGCTTTGGACTTTTAGTTAGCACATAGCACATTTGGGATTGTTATGTTGAGCAATCATTATAATTAGAGAACCACCCTTATTTGGTGTATCTTTTTGGTTCCAATTAAAAAAAAAATGTGAATGTTATTTCCTGCCGCTAAGAGAGAGATAGAGTCCCTTCTAAGTTTTTATAAGATACAATTATTTTTTTATTAAATTTTTATTAATATTAATGGATGTTAGCAAAAAAAATCAAATTCGATAACTCTTAATTCTGGCAAATAAAAATACCCATCAATTTCGTTGGGTAAACTCGAACTTGAGACTTCCTTTAGTTCACCAATTACTATTCTAGTTGGTCTCAATCTCATTCATGCAATAAAAATTATATATATTGACATTTTACATAAAAAGATCAAAACTTGGCTGAGCCGAGTTGAGATCTCAGCTTGAAGCTGTCGGTAGTCCTTGTGCAAGCTATCGGATAGCAGAGGAAATCAAAGCAAAGTTGGCGTGACTTCTTCTCCTCTCTCCTTTACTCCCTCAGTAATCAGTATCATAGAAAAACGTAATACCCCATTTGAGGAAAAGAGGAAAAAAATAAATATAAAGAAAAAATCTCTCTCTCAATTGCCTTTTGTTATCTTCTTCATCCCTTCTCTTCTACGATACCTGTGGATGCACCATTCTTCGCTTGCATTTCTCATCCCATCTCCTTCTTTTGAGGTATCCATTAACCAATATCTCTCTCTTTCTCTCTGATAGTTAGCATTTTTGAGCATTTGTCGTTTCTGCAAAATTTTTGGTGCTAATTGCATTTTCTGTTGGATTCTTTTAAATCTTCTGCTAGATTTGTTTTTTGGTTTTATTTTGGTAAGCTCATTTTCAATGAATAGTGAAAGTGAAAACAAAAATGAAACAAATGAAAGCGTTTCTTTGATTTTTTGGTTTTGATATACTGTTTATTTCGCTGAATTCTTTTTCTTTGATTTAGAAAAATGTCGGTTCTCTCCGGTTTGATTTAGTATCACTCTCTGTTTTGGATGCTGAGAAAGCAGTGGGATTTCTTAGCTTATTTTCTTTTTAAATTTTAAATAATTCATTGATATTGAGAATTTAGTATCGGATTGCTTTAACTCCCTGCGCAAAGAACGGCGCTTTGTTGAAATGTAAGATAAAGGGGAATGATTGATCTGTGTCTTAGTACCGCCAGTGTAATTGAACTTGAGTAATTCAAGGAGATGACATTCTCTTTGTTAGTATGTGAAATGTTTTGATTTAGATTCACTTTCTGTAGCTAGCATTATCTACTTCGAAAGTGATTCAACTTTAATTTGCGTGATTACCACTCTGATTTGGATTTTTATGTTAATTCTTTCACCTTAGCTTTTTCATTGTTGTTTTCAGGGGAATTTGATGTTTTGACCGTGTGAACGAGCTAGATCTGGAGAGGGGCACGGTTTTTGATTGATTTGTTTTTATTGGGAATCTTGAAGTGAAGTAAAGCTGGCGGCTACACTGGCTTGGAGGTTTTCTACCAGCAATGGTAGCAGCCTTGCCGCTAATGATATGGTAATTAATTTATTTTGTACTTATTTCCTTTGATTAGAACTTGTCAATTATGATTTGCCTATTGCCCAATGCCAACTTTTGGTGGAAGTGCGTGCTGGGCTTGATTTCATTATCCCCATGTTATTGATGTTCTTAGTGTAGATTTCAAATCTTTGGTGCTTCTGGTTTTAGCTTAAGAACTGCATCTTTCTTTTTTAATGATGATGGAAATGCTGAAGGAAATTTCTGTCGTCTTGTTTGTTTGCAATATCAAATTATGTAAATCTAACAAAAATAATTGTCTACAAGATAATTTCTTCCCCTATTCTTCTCCTGAGCTTTTAATAGAATAATTATGAAAATTGCGCTGCTAGCTGCACTTTCTATGGCTGTTCTAGTGCACCATTAGTGCTATTGTAAATTGTACAATATATCTTGTACACATATGATGGCAGGCAAAATTGGCAAATGTAGATGACGATATCATGGTAATGCTACCAATTATTTTTCCCTATGTTATAAATACCATTTATTTTTCCTTGAGCTCTCTCTCTCTCTCTCTCGCTCTTCTGCTCTCATCTTAATCTCAAAAATGGTATCTATGTTCCAGGAATTATGTGGTTGAGCAAACTAATTTCGAATTGAAATTTTCCAATTGCTTCTTGTAATTGCCACATATATTTGGTTAACATTGACTTGATGATGTTTTTGCTTATACAGCTAACATTCTTTTCTATTATGACTTGCACAGGAAAAAAATGGTTATGGAAAACTTCAAGATTCTGAGCCCCCAACTCCACATTCAGTTGTGAAGACGGGTTTGAGGTGAGTTGAGATATTGCTCATGCACCACAGAGGGCCCATTACTTAATTGATTATACAACCTGGAAAGACACTCAAATTTCATGCACATTGTGTTATTTCTGGATGCTCTGCTTTGGAGTAAATAGGATATCAAATTAAATATTTCATATTTGTAATTCTTTGTAGGTAAACCATTGCACTCTTAGTTGTGCAACTATGAATGTTTGCATTTTTCTGCTTGCTTTACAAGAACTGGCTAATTTTAGTTATATTATCAACATGATACCAACTACAGATCATATAAATGGCAATTCTTTCTTATTTATCTTATTATTTTAAATCATTTGCAGAGAACGTAGTAGTAGCATGGAGGATCCTGATGGGACACTAGCAAGTGTTGCACAGTGCATTGAACAATTGCGACAGAGTTCTTCATCTGTACTAGAGAAACAGTATTCCTTGAGGCAGTTGCTAGAACTAATTGAAACAAGGGAAACTGCTTTCAGTGCTGTTGGGTCTCATTCTCAGGCAGTTCCAGTGCTTGTTTCTCTTCTCCGATCAGGGTCACTTGGGGTGAAGATACAAGCTGCTACTGTTTTAGGCTCTCTCTGTGAGGAAAATGAGCTCAGGGTAAAAGTCTTGCTTGGGGGTTGTATTCCACCGTTGCTTGGTCTGCTCAAGTCAAGTTCTGCAGACAGTCAAATTGCAGCAGCAAAGACAATATATGCTGTTTCTCAAGGTGCTGCTAGAGATCATGTTGGATCAAAAATTTTTTCAACTGCAGGAGTTGTGCCAGTGCTCTGGGAGCTGCTCCAAAATGGGGTTAAGACTGACAACCTGGTTGATAATTTATTGACTGGTGCACTGAAGCACCTTTCTAGCAGCACGGAGGGATTTTGGTCTGCAACAATACAAGCTGGAGGAGTGGACATACTTGTGAAGTTGCTCACAACCGGACAGTCAGGCACTCAAGCTCATGTCTGCTTTCTTCTTTCATGTATGATGATGGAGGATGCATCAATTTGTTCTAAGGTATTGGCTGCAGAGGCTACTAAACAGCTGGTTAAGCTAATAGGACCTGGTAATGAACCCTCTGTTAGGGCAGAAGCTGCAGGTGCTCTTAAGTCCCTTTCTGCACAGTGTAAAGAAGCAAGACGAGAGATAGCAAACTATAATGGTATTCCTGCCTTGATAAACACTACAATAGCTCCTTCAAAAGAGTTCATGCAGGGTGAGTGTGCCCAAGCATTGCAAGAGAATGCCATGTGTGCTCTTGCAAACATTTCAGGTGGGTTATCATATGTAATATCAAGCCTTGGTCAAAGCCTTGAATCATGTGCTTCACCTGCTCAGACTGCTGATACGTTAGGGGCTTTAGCTTCAGCTCTGATGATATATGATAACAAAGCTGAATCTACAAGGGCATCAGATCCCACGCTTATTGAGCAGACTTTGGTTCAACAGTTCAAGCCTCGGTTACCATTTCTTGTGCAGGAACGTACCATTGAAGCATTAGCCAGTTTGTATGGGAATGTCATATTCTCAGTTAGACTAGCAAATTCTGAAGCAAAGCGATTGCTTGTTGGTTTGATCACAATGGCAACCAATGAAGTTCAGGATGAGCTTATAAGAGCTCTTCTAACTCTCTGCAACAATGAGGGCAGCCTGTGGTGTGCACTTCAAGGTCGTGAAGGGGTTCAACTATTGATATCTCTTCTTGGGCTTTCATCAGAACAACAGCAAGAATGTGCAGTTGCATTGCTTTGCCTTCTATCTAATGAAAATGATGAAAGTAAGTGGGTCATCACTGCTGCTGGTGGTATTCCTCCACTTGTTCAAATTCTAGAGACAGGATCTGCAAAAGCCAAGGAAGATTCTGCAACAATCCTCAGGAACCTATGCAATCACAGTGAAGATATTCGTGCATGTGTTGAAAGTGCTGATGCTGTTCCTGCATTACTATGGTTACTGAAGAATGGGAGCGCCAATGGGAAAGAAATTGCAGCAAAGACTTTAAATCATTTAATTCATAAATCTGATACAGCAACTATCAGCCAGCTCACTGCATTGCTAACCAGCGATCTACCTGAATCGAAAGTGTATGTTCTGGATGCTCTAAGAAGTATGCTTTCTGTGGTTTCCTTCAGTGATATTTTAAGGGAAGGCAGTGCTGCGAATGATGCAATTGAGACAATGATTAAGATATTGAGCTCCACTAAAGAAGAGACTCAGGCCAAGTCTGCCTCTGCTTTGGCTGGGATTTTCGAAGTAAGGAAGGACTTGCGTGAAAGTACTATTGCTGTTAAAACGCTTTTGTCAGTGATGAAGTTGCTCAATGTTGAATCTGAAAACATCTTAGTGGAGTCATCCCATTGCCTTGCTTCGATATTTCTTTCAACTAAGGAGAATCGGGATGTGGCTGCTGTTGCTCGAGATGCATTATCTCCCTTGGTTACACTTGCTACCTCTTCAACTTTGGAAGTTGCAGAGCACGCAACATGTGCTCTGGCAAACCTTATTTTGGATGGTGAAGCTTCAGAGAAAGCAATTCCTGAAGAAATCATTCTGCCTGCAACCAGGGTTTTGCGTGAGGGCACAGTTTCAGGAAAGACCCATGCAGCAGCGGCAATTGCTCGTCTGCTCCATTCTCGCAGAATTGATTATGCTGTAACTGATTGTGTCAATTGTGCTGGAACAGTCCTTGCACTGGTTTCATTTTTGGAATCTGCTAATGGTGAATCAGTTGCCACATCAGAAGCACTTGATGCACTTGCTATTCTGTCAAGGTCAGAAGGAGCCGGTGGGAACACTAAACCTGCTTGGGCAGTTTTAGCTGAATTCCCAAAAAGTGTATCCCCAATAGTTTCCTCCATTGCAGATTCAACTCCATTGTTGCAGGATAAAGCTATTGAAGTACTGTCCCGACTTTGCCGTGATCAGCCTGTTGTTTTAGGAGATACAGTTGTTAGTGCCTCTGGATGTATATCATCAGTTGCAAGAAGGATAATCAATTCCAGGAACCGAAAGGTCCAAATTGGGGGAGCTGCACTTCTTATTTGTGCCGCCAAAGTTAGTCACCAGAGAATAGTGGAGGATCTTAATCATTCAAATGCAGGTGGTTTTCTTATTCAATCACTTGTTGCTATGCTTAATTCTGCAGAGACTTCTCCTTTGGGAACTCAAGGTGATGATGACAAGGAGATGATTAGCATCTGCAGGCATGCTCATGAAGAAGCTGGAGTTCGTGACTCCAATAAGGGAACTGCATTTATTTATGGTTATAACTTGGCTATTTGGCTACTTTCTGTTCTTGCCTGTCATGATGAGAAAAGTAAAACAGTGATAATGGAGGCTGGTGCAGTTGAGGTCCTCACAGACAGAATCTCAGATTGGTTTTTGGAATATAATCAGGTAAACGATTTCTTTCTTTGTTCTTTTTTCTTTCCCTTTCTTTCTTGAAGCAAAGCACACCCATCTTGTGATATAATATTGCCCTGAAACGAACTAATTGTGAATATGTAAATGTTTTAGAGGTTCAACATTCTTTAATCTGCACATAGAAAGCATTAACAATATTGAGTTACCTTTTGTGTTGCCATTAAGCTTGGTATATCCTCTATGGTTATATGTGCAGAATGATTTTAGTGACGATGGCAGCATATGGATTTGTGCTTTATTGCTAGCAATTCTGTTTCAAGATAGAGATCTCATACGAGCACATGCAACCATGAAATCTATACCAGTGCTTGCAAATTTGCTCAAGTCAGAGGAGTCTGCAAACAGATATTTTGCTGCTCAAGCAATTGTAAGTCTAGTCTGTAATGGTAGCAGGGGGACTCTTCTTTCTGTTGCCAATTCTGGGGCAGCTGGTGGTCTTATCTCTTTACTTGGTTGTGCTGATGTTGACATATCCAATCTTCTGGAATTATCGGAGGAGTTTGCTTTGGTGCGCTATCCTGATCAAGTTGCTCTTGAGAGGTTGTTCAGAGTTGAAGACATAAGGGTTGGAGCTACTTCTCGGAAAGCCATGCCAGCCCTTGTTGATCTACTCAAACCAATTCCAGATCGCCCAGGGGCACCCTTTCTAGCATTGGGGCTTCTGACTCAGCTTGCAAAAGACTGTCCGCCAAATAAGATTGTAATGGTAGAATCAGGAGCTTTGGAAGCCCTAACAAAGTATCTTTCACTTGGTTGTCAAGATGCAACTGAAGAAGCTGCAACTTATTTGTTGGGGATCCTATTTAGCAGTGCTGAAATTCGGAGACATGAGGCTGCATTTGGTGCTGTCAGTCAACTTGTAGCAGTTTTATGTCTTGGTGGAAGAGGTGCAAGGTATAGTGCTGCTAAAGCATTGGAGAGCCTATTTTCTGCTGATCATATTAGAAATGCAGACACTGCTCGTCAAGCTGTTCAACCCTTGGTAGAGATCCTTAATACTGGTATGGAGAAAGAGCAGCATGCTGCTATTGCTGCGTTGGTCAGATTATTAAGTGAAAACCCATCACGAGCCCTTGCAGTTGCAGATGTTGAAATGAATGCAGTTGATGTCCTTTGCCGGATCCTATCTTCAAATTGTTCAATGGAGCTGAAAGGGGATGCTGCAGAATTATGTGGTGTTCTTTTTGGAAATACACGAATCAGGTCCACAATGGCTGCAGCCCGCTGTGTTGAGCCTCTGGTTTCTCTCCTTGTTGCTGAGTTCAGTCCTGCTCAGCATTCAGTTGTGCGTGCTTTGGACAAACTCGTGGATGATGAGCAACTGGCTGAACTCATTGCTGCACATGGGGCAGTTATTCCTCTTGTGGGCCTTCTTTATGGTAGGAATTACATGCTTCATGAGGCTATTTCCAGAGCACTAGTTAAGTTGGGGAAAGACAGGCCTGCTTGTAAAATGGAAATGGTCAAAGCTGGAGTAATCGAAAGTATACTTGATATACTCCATGAAGGACCTGATTTTCTCTGTGCTTCATTTGCTGAGTTGCTCAGAATATTAACCAACAATGCCAGCATTGCTAAGGGACCATCTGCTGCAAAAGTTGTTGAGCCCCTTTTCCTGTTGTTAACTAGACCAGAATTTGGGCCTGATGGGCAGCATAGTGCATTGCAGGTTCTAGTGAACATTCTGGAGCATCCAAAATGTCGTGCTGACTATACCCTAACTTCTCACCAGGCTGTTGAACCACTTATACCTTTGCTTGATTCTCCAGCCCCTGCAGTTCAGCAGTTGGCAGCTGAGCTTCTATCGCATTTATTTCTGGAAGAACATCTTCAGAAGGATCCAGTGACACAGCAAGTAATTGGTCCGCTCATACGAGTTCTTGGTTCTGGCATACATATCTTGCAGCAGAGAGCTGTCAAGGCTCTTGTTGGCATTGCACTAACATGGCCAAATGAAATTGCCAAAGAAGGAGGTGTCGCTGAGCTGTCCAAGGTGATATTGCTGGCGGATCCTTCTCTTCCTCATGTGTTGTGGGAATCTGCCGCCTCTGTATTAGCTAGCATTCTGCAATTTAGTTCTGAATTTTATTTGGAAGTTCCTGTTGCTGTATTGATAAGGTTGCTCCGTTCTGGTTCAGAAGGCACAGTGATTGGTGCATTAAATGCCCTTTTGGTGTTAGAAAGTGATGATGGAACTAGTGCTGAAGCAATGACTGAAAGTGGTGCCATAGAAGCTCTTTTGGAACTTCTCAGAAGTCATCAGTGTGAGGAAACAGCTGCAAGGCTACTGGAAGTGTTACTCAACAATGTGAAAATCAGAGAATCAAAAGCTACTAAAACTGCAATCTTGCCATTATCCCAATACCTCTTGGATCCACAAACTCAAGTGCAGCAGGCAAGGCTGTTGGCAACTTTGGCCCTTGGAGATCTGTTCCAGAATGAAGGCTTGGCTCGAAGTGCTGATGCAGTTTCAGCTTGTCGTGCTCTAGTCAATGTGCTTGAAGAGCAGCCTACAGAAGAAGTGAAAGTTGTGGCTATATGTGCTTTGCAGAACCTTGTTATGTACAGCCGATCTAACAAAAGAGCAGTTGCAGAGGCTGGTGGTGTTCAGGTTGTGTTGGATCTGATTGGTTCAAGTGATCCTGATACGTCTGTCCAAGCTGCAATGTTTATTAAACTTCTCTTCTCCAATCACACCATTCAAGAGTATGCTTCCAGTGAAACAGTTAGAGCAATAACTGGTATGTTCTTTCTATTCATATGCACAATTGGTTAACTTTTTCAATATTCTTACTAACTGTGAAATTTTAGTTTGTATATTTTCTAACCAAATTAAATTGTTTAACTAAATAAACCAAATTAAATTGAACTGAATTTTATGGTTTATTTTGGTTATAAAATGGTTTAAGTTACAAAAATTAATTACTTTATCATTAAGTATAAGAAAAGTACCTATAATAATTAGTTAATTACTATAAATAAAGAAGTTACCTAAAAAAGAGTACCTATAATATACTTATCAGCCAATTTCCCTGAACTTAATGTAGAAGCTTAAATAAAAACTTTTAAGCCTAGGTTACTCGAACCAGAGTAAATATACTGTGGCTTTCCTTTTCTTACTTGCTAGCAACATTATCTGTATCTGCTCTTTTCTTTCTTTATGTAACCACTACTGCTTGCATTGAAGTGAATACTTTAAGTTGTCTAATGTGTTGAAAGTACTTGAAATTAAATGCTAACAGTTGAATTGCATAGCTAGTCCAGTGAGGTTGTTTGGTGCATAAGGCTTTAGCTTTAGTTGCTACTTTGTGAATTTGCAATGCAAGGATGTTATGTCCTGCCTTCAATTGTCTGCTAATTCCCATTTTGGCCTTGCAGCTGCTATTGAAAAAGATTTATAGGCTACTGGAACTGTGAATGAGGAGTATCTAAAAGCTCTCAATGCTCTCTTCAGCAACTTCCCACGCCTGAGAGCTACAGAGCCTGCAACGCTTAGCATACCTCATTTGGTTACTTCCCTCAAGACAGGCTCAGAAGCAACTCAAGAAGCTGCCTTGGATGCACTTTTTCTTCTCAGGCAAGCTTGGTCAGCATGTCCAGCTGAAGTTTCAAGGGCTCAATCTATTGCTGCTGCAGATGCCATCCCCTTGTTGCAATACTTGATTCAGTCTGGCCCACCTCGATTTCAGGAGAAGGCTGAATTTCTGCTACAGTGTTTGCCAGGGACGTTGATGGTTATTATTAAGCGTGGAAACAATATGAAGCAGTCAGTAGGAAATCCAAGTGTATATTGCAAACTGATGCTCGGCAATACTCCACCTAGACAAACAAAGGTAAGATGCTTTCATATATTTCTCCTCAATATTTGTTAGAGAATATGGGTTTTGATTTTGTTATTGTGTGTGGCAAAGATTCATCACTGAAAGCTAAACACAACAACCAGCCTCTGCATCAGTCAAATTGTTTGACTACAGCTCATTATAGATTGTTTTTACTGGGCTTCAAGATATATGCACTTGGATACTTGTCAAATGATGCCTCCAGAATTACATATGTCAAATTAACCGCTTAACTGGGCCTATTTTACATCTAGATAAGTTTTTGGGTGCAGCTTCATCATCGATTGCCAATCTAGAAAACAGACCATTGAAGAAAATTTAGCTTGAACTGGAAAGTTAAGGTCAAAGAAAGGAAATTTTTTTGATAATTTGCACATTAACCTTGTGGACTGACAAAAATAAAGCAGAGCATATTGAGTTTACTGGAAAAAAGAAGTGAGCAACCTTAGGATGACAAGGAAGGAAAGAGCGAATGAAAAAAAAATATAAATGACACTAAGGAGTTTGGAACTGAAGGCTAGTTGAGTGGTGTTAAAATGTAGATGGTGCATATCACATGTGAGAGTCAGCATCACACACATAATTTCTAATTTCTGGGCCATTTACAGTTTCCTGTTGCATGGAGAATGAAATTTCATGGAACATGTAGCATGCGAAGAAATTAGTACGACAGATCATGCTATTAGAAAAGTGCTAGAAATTTTTACGATGACCCAACAGAAATTGACTTTGCCATTTGAGCTTCACTGTTGAACTTCACTTCTCAGGTTGTATCAACTGGACCTAATCCGGAGTGGGACGAGAGCTTTGCGTGGACCTTCGAGAGTCCTCCAAAAGGCCAAAAGCTTCATATCTCTTGTAAAAATAAGAGCAAAATGGGAAAGGTAATTGAACTTTAAATTTTGGAACAAGGGAAGGACACAAATAAGAGAATAGTATAGAGATGTTGTTTACATTTTTCTCAAATATTTTCTTCAAGAATTATTTACATAATATCCATTTTCTGATTTGATGACAGAGTTCTTTCGGAAAAGTAACTATCCAGATCGACCGGGTTGTAATGCTAGGAGCAGTTGCTGGGGAGTATACTTTGTTGCCAGAAAGCAAAACTGGACCCTCAAGGAATTTGGAAATAGAATTCCAGTGGTCTAACAAATGACCATTTTTCATGAAAAAACAATTCTTCAGGCACACATTGAATTTTTTGGGAGAAAATATGTTCCAATATAGATTTTTTTTTTCTATTTTTTTTTGTTTTTTCAAAATTTTTCCCTCTGAAAATTAGTTATTTATCATTAAGGTGTAAATAGTTTGCAAAAGATTATGATTTTTGCAGGTGTTTGTCATAGAGTGTGTAATTTGTTCAATGTATTCTTTTGTAAGCCGATGTTCTTATAATTCTGGAACAAACAATACGGACAGGCGGATCCTTTGTATTTTTTGTACCAAAAAATTGTGAGCTTGTCCATCTAGGAGGAAAGTAATGGCGTTGTTTCTGTAATTATTACATACTTTCTATAATAGTTTAATATATATTAAAAACTAAAATTAATATAAATAGTTTTTAAAATAAAAATAAAAAAATAAAACTGATTTTGTCAATAGAGTCCAGCACATTTCATGTTTGTATTTTCACTCTCGTCAAATTGATTAAAATAATTGCCAATATGATTAATACAACAACTATAAAATAGAAAATAATGAAATGCGCTTTTTTTCTTTTTTCTTTTTTTTTTTTAATTATGTGCAAAGTACATTTAAAATATTTTTCTAATTTTTTTTCAGTAAAAAAATTAATGTCTAATGATCTAGAGTGATGGATATCTAATGATCCCTAAGAAAGGGAATAGTAAAATTAGCATTTTATCAACACTCGCCGACCAGTAGCTGCTACTCTTCTCCATTTCTCGGCAATCTGAGTGGCTCGTCTCTCCTCTCTTTACGGAAACAAAAATCTTCAAAAACAAGCCTCTAAACCCTGGATCTCGCTCATATTTGTCCCTTTCCTGCATTGATTGTGCACTCTTTCACTGCTACACCACTTCGTTCCTCACCATTGCTCGGTCAGCATTTCGAGTCGCCATGGCGGCTCGATCTTTGTTCATTTTAGTAATGGCGAGCGTTCTCGTCAAGAAGAGCGGCGAAATTACGTTATCGTCGAGGCTGATTCACCGATTCTCCGACGAAGTGAAGGCGCTTAGGGTTTCGAGGAATACGAGTGTGAGCGACACTTGGCCGGAGAAGAAGAGCTTGGAGTATTATCGGATGCTTGTGAGCAGTGACGTCCAGAGGCAGAAGATGAAACTTGGACCTCAGTATCGGCTTCTCTTCCCCGCTGAAGGCAGCAAAACGATGTCGCTTGGAAATGAATTTGGATGGTACGCCTTTGATTTTTCAAAATTGCGTTTCGTTGCTTATTGTAACGGGATTCAACTGTGTTGACTAGTCTGGCTATTTGTTGCTTTCTTGAATTGAAAGAAGATTCGGAATATCAAGTGTCGATTTGCTAGTTCTACTCTTTTGCCTTTTTTTTTTTATTAAATCATATTTTCCGATGTTCACTTTGGGATAATATCAAACCATTTCTTGTGCCTCTTCTTCTTTATCAGCTTGGACTCCAAATACAACGACAAATTTATCTTTGAAACTGTTGTCTTAACTAAAATTCTTTGCAAAAATTGTTTAATGGAATTACATAAAGTTGGAGACATTTGTTTCTGAAATCATCTAAATAATTGCCTCTGCTTTATGAATGGCGCAACATGGCAACTTCTTGATTGACCTTGCCTAATAAGTATTTCTTCAATTTCTATGCGATTCAAGTAATTTTTATCATAGTAAGGTATTTGTGCTCACACGAGTTTTTTTAGGTTGTTTTTCTGATTACCTAAGGATATATCTGTCAAGTGTAGCTAACTCAAGCCATTATTAAGGTGTTCGTGTTCAGGTTTAATTCAGCTTATATTGAAGATTCTGCACTTAAATTTCCTAGCTCAAGCTTGATTTGAATTGAAGTACCAAGCTTGAGCTGATTTTTTTTAATTAATTAAAACAATTACTGAAGAGTAAAGATTGACTTTTTATTTTTCTGAAGCTGGTTATCTATCAACTATTATCAAGTTTTAAAAGAGTAGCTGCACAAATGCATGTGAACCGGTTCACATGTTTCTGTTATTCGTTCTTTCAAAAGCTTAAAATTTTTGTTCAGGCTCTTATGTCATTAATGAACACAAGCAAGTTTTATAGAGTTGCATCTGGAGACAGTTACAAAGCGCACTAGTTTGCTTATACCCACTATGCAAAACTCGCTTGAAGCATGCTTACAAGTTTTATTTATTTATTTATTTCCTGAATTGTTCTACGTATGCCTTTATAATTTGAAAAAGCATCAATGATGACTGTTATATTTCTATTCGTATATATATTTTTCATCCTTAAACAACATTAATCGATCTGTAAAACGGGTGTTGCTGCATTGGACCTATAATTGAAGCCCATCAAACAATTAGGGCATCAGAATGCGCCTTCAAGATATAGTAAAATATTATTTCACAGGAACACTCCTTACAGTTAATGATGTCATTACATTGTATTATACCTGAGATATTGTTTAATAGAGTACTTAATTGGACTGACAGGGCATCAGAATGTTCTTGTTACTTACAGCTTAACTACGTACTAATGAAGTGGTGGTTCTATTAACATTAGTTTTACTGTTGGAAAGTTGGTTTTCTTGCCAGTATTAGAAGAAAAAACAAGAAATACAAGCCTTGACAAAAAGGAGGAGAGGACTGTAGTTTTGTATTCAATTTAAAATGCCTGAGACCATGAACCTGCAAACTAGTTTCCCTTGCTGTTTTTTTCTCATACATGTCATTTCCTCTAAATTACTAATTATGTTACTTTTTATATATTTTAAAGCTTTCTTATGATTTTGTGAATTTTGTTAGTGAATTGCCAATCTGTTATCGGTGGTACCATAGCTATTTGTTCTGTTATCATTTGATATCTCCACTTTCCAATTTTTAGGTTGCACTACACCTGGATTGATATAGGAACACCTCATGTTTCATTTCTTGTTGCACTGGATGTTGGAAGTGATCTACTTTGGGTGCCTTGTGATTGCATGCAATGTGCGCCCCTATCTGCAGGCTACTATAACAGTCTGGTACACCAGCCTTCTCTTATTAGAATATATTTTTTCTTATAGCAGTACATTGCCTCTATTTCCTTGTTTTTAAAATGCGATTGGATGTGATAAATAGGTCAGACAGAGGTGAACACTGAATCACAGTGTGATCAAAGAATAATTCTTCCATGAATCACTTGTGTTCCACTGCTTTGAGACCTGTCCTTGTCAGATCTGACTAACTTAGCTACGCTTTCTAGTTAGAGCTGATAATTTTGGACACGACATGATTAAATATGCCTAATCTGTTATGACACGATTAGACACGTTTAAAAATATATAAAATATATAAAATATCTAATAATTAATTAATTAATTAATTATATATTAATATTTTTAAATATATGTATAAGTTTAAATTTGAATAAATTTGCAATATATTCTATTATAATTAAATATATTAATATATGTGAATAAAAATTAGCAAATTAGTGATATAAATTGTATTAGTAATAATTGTATAGATAATTAAATGTTTAAATTTTATTTTGTGCACATATACGAATGTTTATATATATTTATATACATGTTATATCATTCCAAATTATTAATACATTATTAAAATTAACATATATTTATGAAATATTAATATTAATTGTTTGTATTATATACGTGTGTGTGTATAATTATTTATAAACGTGTTAAAAGATTACACAACACGTTTACACGTGTAAGACACGAATTGCCAACTCTATATCTAGTTATTGTCTTAAATGATCAACAATGCTGCCATTATTTCTTTCAAATGGTTATCAATCTATGATACCATCCTCAGTTTGTCTCTGTTGCTATTTTCTAATTTTCATCAATTGTGAGACAGGTTTTAACCTTTCAGTCTATTGTAAGCATCTATTGAACAGTGGCTGAATTTATCTGTGTAGCTAATTTCTTAATAATAATGAAGAGGAGTATTATTGTAATTGCAAATTCTTCTGCTAAGATATGGTAACAGTTTTAGCACTTATTTCCAATGATTGATTGGCAGGTGCTCCCATATTTGGAGCATCTATTATGCAGGATAGAGATCTGAATGAATATAGTCCATCTCATTCAAGTTCCAGCAAGCATCTATCTTGCAGCCATCGGTTATGTGACCTCAGTCCCAACTGCAAAAGCACCAAGCAGCCATGCCCCTATGCTGTTGACTATTATTCAGAAAATACATCAAGTTCTGGATTGCTGGTTGAGGACGTATTACATCTTGCTTCAGATAGCGCCAATTCATTGAGTACTTCTGTGCAGGCTCCAGTTATTATAGGGTGTGTTTCATTTATCATATCCTGTTTAGTCTCAAACTTGATGTGTTTGGTTTTTGCAAAATTTAGAAGTAATTTTCGCTAATTTAGGTTTTTATGTTTACCTTCTCATCTAAATTAATTTTATTTATTATTTCATTATTTTAATTTCTTAAATGCAGATGTGGTATGAAGCAAAGTGGTGGTTACTTGAATGGGGTAGCACCTGATGGTCTGATGGGTTTAGGACTGACAGAAATTTCAGTTCCAAGTTTTCTTGCTAAATCAGGATTGATCCAAAACTCTTTCTCAATGTGCTTTGATGAAGATGATACTGGGAGAATATTTTTTGGTGATCAGGGACCAACAACCCAGCAATCTACTCCATTCCTGACTTTGAATGGGAATTAGTATGTGCATCTTTATATGGTTCACTAAGTTTTCCTGCTTCTTTTCTGCCTTCTCATCAACTGCCTCCTTTCCCATTTCATAACTAAAACTCATGTTTATTCAGTTCAACCTACATTGTTGGAGTGGAGGCCTGTTGTGTTGGCAGTTCTTGTATTAAGCAGTCAAGCTTTAGGGCACTAGTTGATACTGGCACATCATTTACATTTCTTCCGGATGAGGTTTATGAAAGGATTGCAGAGGAGGTACTTGTTAAACATTGAGCTATATGATAAGTGATTACCAAATTGTCTAATACAATTGCTGTGCTTGATAGTTTGACCGACAAGTGAATGCTACAATCTTCAGCTTTGACGGTTATCCTTGGAAGTATTGCTACAAATCCAGGTGAATTTTCACGAAACAATAGCTTGATAGCTTCTATTTCCATGTGTGATTCCATGCGTTCGAAAGCATGCATGATATGCGCCACTAATATTTGTATGGGTGCAAGCAGTGCAAAGGACTTTCCCAAGGTTCCATCTATGAAGCTCGTTTTCCCACTTAACAACAGCTTTGTTATCCATAATCCAGTTTTTGTGATCTATGGCATTCAGGTGAGACCTATTGAAATTGACTGTGTTTGTCTGAAGTTTATTTCTTCCTCCAATGAAAAATTGACTGAATGTCAGAAGTAAAGATGTTAGGCAGGTGGTTTAACTATTGCTGAGCCAAACCAGGAACCTAGAAGTGGCAGTAAAGAGATTCACAATGTGAAGTAAATTAATTTACAGCAAGAGGATCTAAAGTTTCCGTATTTAAGAATTTTGAATAAATATAGAGTAGATTGTTTGTGGTCTCTTTTGAATAAAAGATATATCGCACCCAAATTATGAAGTAATATTATACATGGTATTAGGAAGAAACGAAGCCTCTGTGAATTTTCATCTAATGCTATCTCTTTGTTTCTCCAATACACCCATCCAGAACTGTGGTCTGCTTTATATATTACATGAATTTTACTCAGCCTTCAAATCAGTGATCTAAATGTGGTGATTGTTGGTTTAGGGAATTATAGGATTTTGCTTAGCCATTCAACCAACTGATGAAGATATTGGAACCATTGGACGTAAGTGCTATCCTTTTTATAAGAAAAAAACTCTTTTTTTTTTTTAATTAATTAACCCCCTCCCCTCTCCTCCCTCCCTCTCTCTCTCTCTCCCTCCCTCCCTCACGCCCACCCTCCCTCCCAATTCAAGATTATTTTTGCACTTACAGAAATTGTTTTGCAGAGAATTTCATGACGGGACACCAAGTGGTATTTGATAGAGAAAATATGAAGTTGGGTTGGTCTCGCTCTAATTGTGAGTTCTCTAGTCTATTTTGTGTCTAGGACTTGCGATTTGTACTTGTAAGATTATTGTTCTTGTTGCACATGGAATTACTTGGCACTAATTTCTACCCTAAATCAGTTCCAAAGGAGAGGAAAAAAGTATCTTGTGACATCTAATTTATTTATGGCATCCTCTCAATCCTATTTAACTTGTCAACTAAGCTCAGTATTTGCAACGCAATTTTTTCAAGTTGGAACTTTGGGGGGAAAAAAATTATTCTAGTTGGGCTATTCCAGAAAGGTCTATTATGATAAGTAGATAAAAGCTTCACTTGTATGATATTTTGATTGTCAATTCAATCCTTCTGCATATTCAGGTGAAGATCGAAGCGATGGTAACAGGACACATCTTACTTCTCCAAATGGGACACCTCTCAACCCTTTACCGACAAACGAGCAGCAGAGTGCACCTGGAGAACATGCAGTCTCACCTGCTGTCGCTGGAAGAGCTCCATCTAAACCATCGGCCGCCTCAGCCAGTCTAGTTTCGTCCAGGTTTTGTTTGTTGAAGTTGTCATGGTTGCTACTCTTTCATCTACCTTTTTTGGTTTTGTGAATAAATACGGCCAGCCTTCCATGACATGAACTTCTATTCTTTATATAGTCCTCCATGTAAATTAAATTCGCCCTTTTTCATTTGTATAAAAAGCATCTCTAGACCTGTCCTGCCATCCAATGCCTTCAGTTTTTGTTTCACCTCCTTATTGGCATTGGGTGAATTAGGACTTGTAGGGCATAAACTGCTTTGCTTTATGTTTTATTAATATCCTTTATTTTTATCTATCCTTTATTTTTTGTTACATCTTTTGCCTATTAGCGGTCATATACTTGAAAGAATTGGTTAGGTTGGAGCATTGGTCATTTTGGTTTACTCGATTTAATAACCAAACTGAACCAACCAATAATTGAGGTATTCCTAATATTTCACATTACCAAGCTTATATGGTAATCAGTGAAACTTGACTTATATGAAAAAAGTTTAGTTTGTTTAAATTTTTTGTTTTTGGTTTGGATCTTTGGACCTAATTTTAGTGTGCTGTCTCTTTAGGAAGTTTGTAAAGATACAACAAATTCCATAGGTTGAAGTATAAGTGTGTGTGTGTATATATATATATATATATATATATATATATATATATATATATATATATATATATGATAAAACTCCTCAAACTAAGAATTAATAGAAAAAACAATAGTAGAAGCCATAATTCTCTTGATTAGAAATTCATACTGTTGGAATTCATTGAATCTCTTATTGGTTGTCTTCTTTTATTGTCAAAATGGGGAAAAAAAGGATTAACAGTGGGAAGAAGCTTCAAATTTGAAACTTATTAACGTTAACAATGGTAGATACAATTAAGTACGTTAGGCTTGGGCATCTAAAATTCTAAAATAAAGCAGCGTAGTGTCACGCACCGAAAGGTTCATACGAGATATTCTGCAAATTTACATTTTCCCACACATATGTAATATTCTATAAGGCCATTGTAAACCGTTAGATTAAATGGATCGTGGCTGTCCATTTCGGTAGGTAGGAATTAATCCTAGCCCTCCATTTGGTAGGTGAGAATTAATCCTAGCCATCCATTTTGGTAGGTGGTCATTTGGAAGGTGGGAGTTAATCCTAACCATTCATCTGGTAGGTGGGAATTGATCTCGGTCATCCATGGAGGAGGTGGAGGCCTATATATACCTTATGTAAATTCATTTGTAATCATTCAATCAATTCAAGCATTTCAAGTAATACAAAGTTTTTCTCTCAAACTCTCTTGTGTTCTTGTTTTGCTATTGAATCTTTTCGATCTCTAAGTTCCATTCTATTCTGTTTGGAGTGCTTTTATCGGGTTTGGAAGGTAGGCTTAGTGCAACGGACCGTGCTAAGTGCCGTACGATTGCTAGTTAAAGTCTAGGGTCGTGACAGATGGTATCAAAGCCAAGGTTCGAAGCTTTACTGCCTTTGGCATAATGAAGGCTACTGCCCCAGCTACACCTAGCGTGGAAGTTCCATCAATGGAACGTGGTCGTGAGGAAGTTCGGAAACCATCCAAAGAATCTCGAGCCAAGTCGAAAGACATGATTTCTAGCTTGGAAGCACGTGTTGTGAGTGCTCAGGACAACTTGGGAGAGTTGTTCGACCGAGTAGACAACTTGGAGGAACGTTGCAGCGGCTTGGAGGTCGAGGATGCGGAAATCCATGCAGCGGTCAAGATGTCCTTCAACGAGCTAGATGGTGGGTTATGGCAAGAGATTGATGGGCTGAAATCCGAACTTGTCAAGGTACGTGATCTCTTCCAAAGAGAAATTTCTAATGTGTTACTTAGAGTTGAGGATATGGGTAGTGATCTAGCACTATGCAAACGGGCTATGGCTTCGGGAACCAATACAACCACTATCATTGAGGCCAAGAAAGTGGAAGTTCCTAAGCCAAAGACTTTCAATGGTGCTCGGAATGCTAGGGAAGTTGAGAACTTCCTATGGGGGCTGGATCAATACTTTGAGGCTACTGGCATAACGGACCATGCCAGCAAAATCCGAACTACTGCCATGTACTTAACCGATACTGCTATGCTGTGGTGGAGACGAAGGCATGGAGATGTGCAACGTGGGGTGTGCACAATTGATACCTTTGAAGACTTCAAAAGGGAGTTCAAAAGCCAATTCTTCCCCTTAAATGCCGAGAAAGAGGCGAGGGGCCGGCTTCGACGACTAAAGCAGATGGGTAGCATAAGGGAGTATGTGAAGGAGTTCACAACCTTGCTGCTAGATGTTCCTGACACATCGGACAAAGATGCATTATTCTTGTTCATGGATGGTCTCCAATCATGGGCTAACCTTGACCTCAAACGACGTGGTGTCCAAGACTTGTCTTCGGCCATTGCCGTTGTTGAAAGTCTTATTGATTACTCCTCAAACAAAGAAGGCCAGAGGCCAGCTGATAGAAAGTTTGTTGGAGCAAGGAATGGGGGAGGCCATGCCAAGAGTCAGAACCATAAAAATCACAAAGAAAGCTACTCATTCAAGCCCCGAGACAAGGGGAAGGAAAGGGAAGAACGTGGTGCCTCAAAGCCCCGTGTGACGTGTTTCATATGCGACGGACCGCATTGGGCACGAGAATGTCCCAAAAGGAAGACATTGAATGCTTTAGTTGCCTTCACTCATGATCAAGAGAGAAGTGAGGCAGATGAAGGTGCGAAGATGGGATCTTTGCGGCTGCTTAGTGCATTGCAAAGTGCCCCAAAGTCCCCTAAGGGACTCATGTTTGTGGATGCAACCATCAATGGGAAAGTCGCCAAAGCCCTAGTCGACACAGGTGCATCTCACAACTTTGTTTCGCTAGAGGAAGCCAAGAGACTTGGTCTCAAGGTTGCCAATGGAGGTGGCTCCCTCAAAGCAGTTAACTCGGCGGCACGACCTCTCCAAGGAATTGCTCGCGGAGTGAAGGTCAGCCTTGGTGCATGGAATGGCCAAGTGGATTTATCTGTGGCACCCATGGATGATTTCTCGGTGGTATTCGGCATGGAGTTTTTAGACCAGGTGAGAGCTTTCCTTGTTCCATGTTCAAACTCTATGTGCATTATGGATGGACCAAAGGCTTGTCTAGTACCAACGGAGAGGACCACCAAGCCTACTACTCAAGCTCTCTCAGCACTTCAATTCAAGAAAGGATTGAAGAGGGAAGAAGAGAGTTACTTGGCCATTCTAAAGGAGTATGATGATGATGAAGCATCACCACAACTAAGCTTGCCGATGGAGGTGCAAGTTGTCTTGGATGAGTTCCAGGATGTGATGCCGAAGGCGTTGCCAAAACAATTACCCCCAAGGAGGGAGGTGGACCATGAAATTGAGCTGGAGCCTGGCACAAGACTACCAGCCATGAGTCCTTACCGGATGGCAAACTCGGAGTTGGCAGAATTGCGGAAGCAACTCAATGAGTTGTTGGATGCTGGTTTCATTAGACCATCCAAAGCCCCATTTGGCGCCCCGGTACTTTTTCAGAAAAAGAAGGATGATTCACTGAGAATGTGCATTGACTACCGTGCTCTAAACAAAATCATGGTGAAGAACAAGTATCCTATCCCACTCATTGCTGATTTGTTTGATCAATTGGGGAATGCTAGATACTTCTCCAAGTTGGACTTGCGGTCGGGATACTACCAGGTGCCCATAGCAAAAGGGGTGAGCCGAAAACTACATGTGTAACAAGGTACGGTGATTATGAGTTCCTTGTTATGCCATTTGGTCTCACCAATGCACCTGCTACCTTTTGCACTCTCATGAATAAACTCTTCCATCCCTACCTCGATCGGTTCGTGGTAGTATATCTTGATGATATTGTAATATATAGCCGGACTATTGAAGAACATCTTGAGCATTTGAAGAAAGTGTTCGAGGTCCTCAGAGAAAATGAACTATATGTTAAAAGGGAGAAATGTTCCTTTGCCCAAGATGAGGTGATGTTCTTGGGTCATGGGATAAAAGATGGGAAACTTATGATGGATGAAGACAAGGTGAAAGCCATCCAAGAATGGGAACCTCTTACTAAGGTCCCCGAGTTACGGTCTTTCCTTGGACTTGTGAACTACTATCGGAGATTCATCAAGTCATATTCAGCAAGAGCAGCTCCACTAACCGACTTACTCAAGAAGAACAATACTTGGGAGTGGACAAATGAGTGTCAAGCCTCATTTGATGACTTGAAAAGGGCCATTACCGAAGAACCAGTGCTTTACTTGCCAGACCCCTGTAAGATGTACGAGTTGCATACTGATGCCTCAGACTTTGCCATTGGTGGAGTATTGATGCAAGATGGACATCCGATTGCATATGAGAGCTGCAAGCTCAATGACACTGAACGCCGCTTCACGGTGCAGGAAAAAGAGATGACTGCTATCATCCATTGTCTAAGGGTGTGGCGACACTACTTGTTGGGTTCTCACTTTGTGATCATGACAGATAATGTAGCAACTAGCTACTTCCAAACTCAAAAGAAGTTGAGTCCCAAACAAGCTCGGTGGCAAGACTTTCTGGCAGAATTTGACTACAAGCTTGAATACAAGCCCGATAAGGCCAATGTGGTGGCTGATGCACTAAGTCGAAAAGCGGAGTTAGCAGCTTTGAGTAGAGCAAGCAGTCCCTTACTGGAAAAGATCAAAGAAGGGTTGGAGCATGATGCCCTGGCTCAAAACCTCCTAGTCCTCATCAAGGAAGGAAAAATAAGGCGATTTTGGCAGAGTGACGGACTACTTTATGCCAAGAAAAATCGCATCTACGTTCCTAAGTGGGGGAATTTGAGAAAAGAACTGATCAAGGAATGCCATGATTCACTATGGGCAAGACACCCAGGCATGAGACGCACCCTTGCCTTGATCAAGTCTATTTACTATTGGCCTCAACTACGGAATGATGTTGAAGCCTAGGTGAGAACTTGTCTTGTTTGCCAACAAGATAAAACAGAGCAGCGTGCACCCGGTGGCTTGCTAGAACCGTTGCCTATTTCGGAGAGACCTTGGGAGAGTGTCTCGATGGACTTCATCACTTGCTTGCCAAAATCAGAAGGCTTTGGCAGTATAATAGTGGTCATTGATCGCTTCAGTAAGTATGCAACATTCATACCTGCCTCGGCGGATTGCACTGCTGATGAGACTGCACGGTTGTTCCTTAAGCATGTTGTGAGGCATTGGGGAATTCCATCCAATATCGTGAGTGATCGAGATCCACGATTTACTGGGAAGTTCTGGACAGAATTGTTCAAGCTGCTGGGATCAGACTTGAACTTCTCCACAAGCTTTCATCCGCAAAGCGATGGGTAGACAGAACGTGCCAATGCACTACTGGAGCTATATCTGAGGCACTTTGTTAGTGTCAACCAACATGATTGGGCTAAGTTGCTGGATGTAGCTCAATTCTCTTACAACTTGCAGCAAAGTGAATCCACTGGCAAGAGTCCCTTCGAGATCATTACGGGACAACAACCTATGACCCCTCATGCTTTGGCCACAAGCTATGAAGGAAAGAGTTCTGTAGCTTTCAAATTTGCTAAGGCATGGCATGAGCAAGCTGAGTTGGCTCGAGCCTATTTGAATAAAGCATCGAAAAAGATGAAGAAGTGGGCTGACAAGAAAAGAAGAATGGTTGAATTTCGGGAAGGAGATTTTGTCCTTGTCAAATTATTACCACAACAGTTCAAGTCCTTGCGGAAGGTTCACAAAGGGTTGGTACGGAAATACGAAGGGCCATTTCCTGTCCTTAAGCAGGTTGGTAAGGTGTCTTACAAGCTACAACTCCCTCCCAAGCTTAAGATCTATCCAGTCTTTCATGTAAGTATGTTGAAGCCTTATCATGGAGACGTGGAAGATGCAAATCGAGGTGAGTCGAAGAAGGCACCCACTGCGGTAGTAACCTCCTTTGATAGAGGAGTGGATTCCATTTTGGTAGACCGCCTAATTCGGCGAAGAGGTGTACCAAGTTATCGGGAATACTTGGTCAAATGGAAGAATGCCCCGGACATAGAGGCAAGTTGGGAACCTGAAGACACTTTGTGGCAGTTCAAAGATCACATAGAAAGGTTCAAGCTTGAAGGCGCGACGAGGGCGTCGCGAACTTGAGTGAGGGAGAATGTCACGCACCGAAAGGTTCATACGAGATATTCTGCAAATTTACATTTTCCCACACATATGTAATATTCTAGAAGGCCATTGTAAACCGTTAGATTAAATGGATTGTGACCGTCCATTTCGGTAGGTAGGAATTAATCCTAGCCCTCCTTTTGATAGGTGGGAATCAATCCTAGCCATCCATTTTGGTAGGTGGGAGTTGATCTTGACCATCCATTTGGTAGGTGAGAATCAATCCTAGCCATTCATTTGGTAGGTGGGAGTTAATCCTAACCATCCATCTGGTAGGTGGGAATTGATATCGGCCATCCATTGAGGAGGTGGAGGCCTATATATACCTTATGTAAATTCATTTGTAATCATTCAATCAATTCAAGCATTTCAAGTAATACAAAGCTTTTCTCTCAAACTCTTTTGTGTTCTTGTTTTTCTATTGAATCTTTTCGATCTCTAAGTTCCGTTCTATTCTCTTTGGAATGCTTTTATCGGGTTTGGAAGGCAGACTTAGTGCAACGGACCGTGTTAAGTGCCGCACGATTGTTAGTTAAAGTCTAGGGTCGTGACGGTAGGGACAGCAGGTGGTACCCGCGGTCTGATGTTGGTCGGTGGTTTCCCCTACTTTTCATCACGCAAAAAGTTCCGTTTTACGCTCCACTCCCTTGTTTCTTATTAGTTAATTGTAAATTCTTTTAAAATCTAATATGTTCTATATTACTAAGGATTTTTTTCAACCTTCTTAAAATTATGCTATAATCTAATTGAAAAGATAAAACAAGTAAAACAGACTTGCATTGTTGATCAACCGATAATTTCTGTTTAATGATAGTTGATTAATGAAATTTCTTTTGTAAAAATTTCCTTCAAAAAAAAATTATTTTGTAGAAATTTCATATGTTTTCTTATACTTTTTGTATGTTTCTCCTTTGAAATGCTAAGTTAATAAAGTAAAAAGAAAATAATATAAAATAATACTACGTAGAAATTTTTAGAAAAAAATTATTATTTTCCGCTAGGTTTGACATATTATTCTAATACTTCTGATATTCAAATATATACGATTAATCTTATTTGTTTTATTTCTGTTAAACTATATAATTATTCTATTAAATTTTAAAATATTTACCGTTAGCTTGAAAAAAAGGCTTATTAATGCAATAAATTAAACTTGCAGAGACCCCTAATATAATAAATTAAATTTTAGAAATAAATAGTAATTTTTTTATAATTTTATAACAATCTAATATTTTTTAATAAGAATTTTAAAAAAAATGATATATTAGCAGAAATGAATTAATTTTTCCAAATTTTTATAATATGAATGTGGAAGAAGAGCTGACCTCGTTCCTACGCGCTTCTTGCCAATTAAATCCATCCATTTCCTAAACAGCTCACCAGAGGATACAACGAACTGACAAGCAGCGAGGCCCCACCTCTTGAGGAGGCCAGCTCTTCTTCAAGTTCCCATCGATGTATTGACACGTGTCCTGTTTTTACCGTCCGAATTTTCTTGTGTTAACGTGCCAGCTGCTTTCCCCTTTATTGCTGATTATTTTTGTTATTCTTCTCGTTTTATAGTTTCGCATCTTTATAGTACATACACAAAGCATGGCTCATGGCTGCCTCACACTACATATTTTATTTTCCCCTTTCCCCTTCGCCTACCAACTTTTTTTTCTGTTTTCTAATTTCGTGAAATGTTTTTCAAATTAGTAATCATAAATTCGTTTTTGAAGAAGTCAAAATTTTCTTGTCTATAAGTTGGTTAATCAATTTTAATAATTAAATTTATTATTCAAAAACGAATTTTTACGGACTAGTTAATAAAAAAATCTCATGAATGATCACTTCTAGCTGTCCATCCGCGGATAGCCAACCCTACTTGCAACTTAAGTGTTAAAAGCTTTGATTTTTTTTTTTTATATATTAAGAAAGATAAATAGATTTCTTAGGCCCATTAGAAAAGGACTAGAAGTTCAAACATATCACGTCTAGAAAAGTTTTATTTATTGCTGTTTTGTGGGGCCGCAACCTTTTGCCAGTTTTTAAATTAGACGAAAAAGGCCTATATAACTAGTAGACCTTGGCTGATAAGAAAAGAAAAGAAGCTGAGACACAGCGAGAGAAGAACATCAGAGAAAGAGCGAGCAGCCTTCGGAAAAAAAAAAAACTTTTCTTTGTTTGTTAGAAGGCAAGTAAAGAATCCATTATTGTTTGCAGGGAAGTTCCTTTGTTTTTCTTTGGTGTAAATATTCATCTTTCTTCCTTTTTTCCGCTACCTTTTTCATCTCTCAGTTTTTTCCCCTGGGGTTATGTTAGTTTCTGTCAAGCTCTCAAAAACTTTGCATTAGAACTTCTGATTTTGCAAGTTTTAATAATTTTGTTGAAGACCCATTTTCTTTCGAACATCACAATTAACGTATCAAAAAATGGGAGTGAGTGGTACTCTGGAGTACTTATCTGATTTGATGGGAGGTAGTGGTCATAAACACAAGAAAAAAACCAATTACGGACAGTAGAGCTCAAGGTGAGAATGGACTGTGATGGTTGTGAGCTCAAGGTCAAGAATGTCCTTTCCTCATTGAGTGGTAAGATTTTTTTTTAATCTTTTCAAATATAATGCTAATTTTGAGACTAAGAATTGTTATTTTTATTCATTTTAATAGGAGTTAAGAAGGTGGAGATAAACAGAAAACAGCAGAAGGTGACAGTAACAGGATATGTGGATTCAAACAAAGTATTGAAGAAGGCCAAGTCAACAGGGAAGAAGGCTGAAATTTGGCCTTATGTTCCTTACAATTTAGTGGCTCAGCCTTATAAAGCTCAAGCTTATGACAAGAAAGCACCTCCTGGTTATGTCAGGAATGTAGAAAACACTGCTTCCACTGGAACTGTGACCAGATATGAAGATCCCTATATCTCCATGTTCAGTGATGACAATCCAAATGCCTGTTCTGTAATGTAATCTCTACCTATAAAAAATCTTCTCTTGTCTACCACCAATCCATTGTAAAATTTAACTGCTAGAAATTTTGGTTTTTCTTTTGGGATTTTCTTGTAATATGTGAGCTGATTGATGAGTTCTTCATTTATTTTTTCTTGTGTTTTGTCGTCATACCAATTTTGGTCTTTTCGAATATGTTATATACTTGGGTTTGGTTCTGAAAGGATGACATCTTCCTCTTCCCAAAGTGACGAGTTTTAAAACTTATTTTATTGTGAAAGGAAATAAGTTTTCATTTATACCCTAAATTGTTCAATCAGTGATATACATAAAATAATACAGTTTGGCGGGCCTAATCTTGTGAAATGGTTTAGGTATTTGATAGATAAATCTAATATCTGTGGGTTGATATGGGGCACCTATTTGTCCTTTTGTGCCTGTTATTTGGCTTTGCTAACAGCTGTAGCACCATTAAGAAAAGATGGCATGAAGATACAGCATTAGGTCATAAAAGGGATTTCTCCATTTATGAGCAAGAGGAAGAAAATGCATGATGATAATCTAAAAGCGATACTTGCTCCATCCCCTTCTTGAAATTGCTATGAAATTAATTGCAAATAACTTACTGGATATGACAAGTCTTAAGAATTTATACACTAAGCAAATAGTGGAGAAATTCAATTTAGGAAAACAAGAGATTTAAACTGATCTTTTTAAAAGTAAAGAATTTTGACAAAGAAGACAATTTTGAGACAAAGGGGGCTGCTGGAAAATTCAAACTAGACATGAAAAAACTTATTTGGGTAGGAATTAAAGAGAAGTTATAAAGACAAGGAAGTTACCAATTTGAATGAAAAGGCATATCCCTTCATTTTAAGATATAACTTCCCGTTTGTAAAATAACTAACAATAACTTCTTTTTAAAATTATATATAAAGAATTTCTAACAATTCCCCATTTTTTAAAATATAAATTTAAGATTACAAAGATCAAATTATATTTATGCATAAAGTAATGTATCTCTCGATTTGAATATTATTTTAGTATAAGTATCACAAGATAAAATCAAAATCCCATGTAGCATAAGAGATATGAATATGTTATTTTTTGTGACAACATCGGAGATAACTTATTACACATAAACACTGCATCCTTGCTTTCCACATAAGAACTTGCTTAGAACATTTATGGCCATGTGCATGAACATTCATGAGAGTAACTGTTTTCCACATAAAAACTTGCTTAGAACATTTATGGCCATGTGCATGAACATTTATGAGAGTAACTCCAAACTCCCAATCGAAGTGACACCACTTCTATGTTCATATGGGTGAAGTTCCTCAAGTGTCTGACACATTCGAGACACTTGTTCTCATAACTGAACCTCATTAAGAGTATAAGAACTCAACCCTCTTAACTGTGACAGCTAATACTCATTGCAAGGTCTCATCGTGCTTATTAAGTACTGAAATGTTCACTTATCAATGACTTGTTACTCTTTGGACTCAAAACTACTCATTTCATAGTGATGGGTAGGGTCGCTATCATTGGTGGATCTAATTAAGGAGTTTTAACCCAATCAAACTTGAGGTTGTTTTCACCATATCTCTTGAAAGAGTTTAGTGAATGGATCAACCAAAATCCAATTTGACTTCACGGATGTGAGAGAGATAACTCTCTCTTTAATTAACTTTCTCACGTAATCTTTTCAAAGACTTATGTGTCTTGACTTTCCATTATATCGGTTACTATATGCTTAAACTAGAGTAGCTTGACTATTAAAGTGAATTAAAATTGAACTCACTTTTTGAAGTCAATGAAATTTCTAAAAGATAATCCCTTAAACACTCATCTCTTTACATATTTTCTACTAATACAATAAATTTTAACACCATAGTTAAGTGTGTTATACAACATTTATTTCTTAGATTTCCAAAAAATTGCACCTCCTCCCAAGGTAATCACCTAACCTATAGTAGATTTATTGTCTCCCAAACTCAATATCTAAAAAACTTTAAGTTTTGATACAATGTACATAATTAGGGTATAGTAAATAAAAGAGACTAAGTAAAGTTAAGTATGTATTAAAGTTAGGTTACATGTAGAGAATTGAAAAGAAACAAGAAAATGAAATGTCACATTGTTCACACATGTGACAATACTTTCACGATCGTGAATCATCGCAAGATAAAATTCTGAGTTTAAGCTGATTTACAATCGTGATAGTGGTTGTAATGCCCGTAAATATCGTCAGATATAAAATCTCAATAGTTATTTAATATTTCTCTCATGAATTAAATCCAAAAGTAAACTCTAAAACTCGAATGTTCTTCCTATAAGAGACTAAATCTTGTGTTTTCTTTGATTTTTAGCCCTTAAACACCAAAGATCAAACTTTAAAACAAGTTCTTTTGAGAGAGGGGCATAAAGAAGAGATATTCTTGAGGAGGCTGACCCATAAGAGGAAGAGTATAGTCAAATCATTTTTTCCAACCGTGTGTTCCTTTGATTTTGGTGAGGAATCATGTTTCTCCTTTTTTTCATAAGTTTTCATAGCTTTTTTCTATGTAGAACCTGTTTTGGTAGAGATCCATTTTTATATGGGTTAGGGTTTTGGTTGAACATAAATTTTCATATTTATAGAACCCTCTCTAAGTTTGATTAAGATCATAATATGCTTTAGTAAGAGGTTTTATCAGATTAAAGTTATATAAGAGAATTAAGGTTAGGGTTCGAGCTTTATAGCTTTTAAAGGCTACGTTTTTTATGTATAGAAGTTGATGAATACATGTTATATATGATAGGAGTTGAAAGAGAAGGTGGTGAAATCTACCAAAAGGATAAGCAAATTTAAGAGAAGTTTGGTTTTTGAGCCTCCATTAAAAGTATGTACATATATGCATTTAAATTCCAATTTTGACATGTTGTATATGTTTAATTCCTTGAATGTCTTAAATGCTATTGTTTATGATAAGTTTAAAAGAGGTAATTAATGTCATGATGTTATAATAATTAAATATCAAGTATGATTAATAAGAGTTATTAATGATGTCATGTTGTGGAGTGTAATAAATGTGCTAAATGTACATTTATGAGTATATTGATTGATAATGACTTAAGTGGTTGAAAGAAGTAATTAATGATGCATTAATACACATGAGATCATATATGATTCTTAATATGTATAATGAGTATGAAAATGGGGAATTGAATGATTATGTGTTGTTTTGAGTTTAATTGATGATTAACATGATAGTGCTTGATGTGATGATAATGTTTATAGAAAAAGATTGTTCTGGGACAATCTTTAGAACCTTGCATGTAGGTAATGAATGTTTGTCTTTAAATGCTGTTAACTGCTGAAAAATTCAGATTCATGCCCGTGACTAGATGTTCACAACCGTGAATCTCATCTCACGAACAAGATCACTCCCGTGCCTATTTCTTCACACCTGTAAAAAATATACACAAAATGGACAGAAGATTTTACGATTTAATTCACAGTTTGGTTCATGGGTAGGGATACTTATGAAGTCTGCTTTAAATGATATATATTGTATGTTTGATGGTTATAATGCAATGACTTTGCACATATTTTCTATATGATATGTTTAGAATATGCTTCTATGAACATCAGTACACAAATGTTACACGATGAGTTTATATATGATCAAAGTATCTATAAGATATAAATGCTATGATGAGGTATAATAAAATAATATCAACAAGTAAAACTCAAGTTCGATACTAGGAACAGAAGTATGATAGGTTACATGCCATTAAAGAAGTTCGGTGTTGTAGTAATTATGATACAATGATTTTATATTCGTCAATATGGCTTAAGTTCTGGGAGCACCATTGGCACACATGATCATAGAAAGTGGTATAGTGGCTTAAGCTCGGATAGTGCTTTTGTTCACAACTCGTATCTGAATAGTCCGTGTTGAGAGTTGTTAAGCAATCAATCAATCATATCAAAGTGAACATAATGAAATGAAAAAGAGGTTCGAAAATACAAGTATACAAAAATATACAATTAATATATTTTATGTTATTAAAAATGAATTATATGTTCTTTTTCGTATAATTCAATGCTCAATGAGTTAGTAAAATAAAATATCTACATAATACTATGAATTCATTACCATGCCATGAATTGTTTAATGTATAATTGCATATGAATTTTTATACCCATATGTACCATTAAGTTTTCAGTAGCTTAGCGTGTGAGTAATTTCCCACGCAGGTCAGAGTCTTGTAGATAGAGTTGAAGTAGAACAAGAAAATTCAGCCCAACATTAGAGACAATAGTGCATGCCCAATACGGGTTGGTGATATCAGATGTCATACTTTTGCATTTTGTTCATGGCATAAGGATTTAGATTGTTTACTTGTATACATATATATTTGTAACTTTTATAAAAACATATATTTTTGTAAATGTCGAGCCTTCTAAATCCTAAACATGTTATTTCTTTTTATTTTTATTTTTTATGTGATGATGTTTTCTCTTGAATCAAAGGATTTCTCCTTTGATAACTTTTATATATAAGAGATTGTAATATGATTTCATATGCAAAGGAAGTATTTATAAAAAATGGTTTTCCAAAGATAAGAAAAGTTTTAAAGGTTTCTGTAGCACCTACTCATTTAGTTAGGTTAATCCTGATTAGACAAAAGAGTGTTACAATTGAAAACCTAGATCTTTAGTCTTCTTAAGAAACCAAGAATTAGACCAATAGTCTTCCAATGATTAATACTCGGGTTGCTAGTAAATATACACAATTTACCAACTGCAAATGCTATATTTGGTCTTTTGCATTCTATAACATAAATAAAACTTCCAATAACACTTGCATATTCAAGTTGAGCCACAACTCTTCCATCATTCTTGATTAACTTGATGCTTGGATCAAATGGGGTACTCGCTTCTTTTATTTTTAAGTGACTGAATTTAGTCAACAATTTCCCAATGCATATCCCCCACTATTTCTTTAATTTTGATATCTAGTATGGTATCAACTTGTCCAAGATCCTTTATTTTGAATGTAGAAGATAGAAACCTCTTCATTTCTATTATGTCATTCATATTATTACTTACAATCAACATGTCATCAATATATAAGCAGACAAACACAATATAATCACTACTTATCTTTGTATAAATACATTTTGGGGTTAATTTTATTGATGGTTATTGGACTTTCTTTAACTTGATGCAAAAATAACTATTAAATTTTTTGTCCCACAAAAATCATTGAACAATTTTTTCCCATAAAAATCACTTCTAGCAAATAATATTGTGTCAGTAGTTGAAAAATTGATGTGACTTCTAATGATTCACCACGTTACACCACGTCAGATGACACGTAAGCATCAACTCTAACTTTAATTGTTATATTAGATGTCTACGTGATAGTGTCATACGAACATGATTAATTTCATCCGCGGTCATTGAATTTATATCTTAATTACATTTCAGCCATAAAAAAATAATTATTGAATGAAAAAATAACTAAACATTTTGAGTACAATGAAGAGAGTTGAAAAATAAATTTTCTTTTTTAACTTAAATGCAATTAATGTATAAGTTTAGTAACTATGATTGAAATTATTTTTGTCCACGTGGTAATAAAATGAGGGGTGCCATCTGATGTGATAAAGATCTGGCTCTACATCAGTAGTTATGTCAGCTTTCCAATTACTGATTGTAAGTGATTTTTATGAGAAAAAATTATTTAGTGATTTTTGTACAACAAAATTTAATAGTTATCATGCAATAAGTTATAAAAAATTTAGTGACTATTGGTGAAATTAACCCCTACATTGTATGTGAAATCAAATGATAAAATTGTTTTATCAAATTTTTCATGACTTGCTTAGGTACTTGTTTTTAGTCCATGTAAAGATTTAAGTAATTTACAACTTTATGCCCATTTTTTAGTAGAACAAAACTTTTAGGTTGTTCCATATAAGCCTCCACATTAAAATCTCCATTTGATGAACATGTAGGTTATAAATTGATGCTAAAGAAAAAATAATTTGGATAGAAATAATTTTTACTATTGGTATATATGTATCAAAATAATCAATTCATTCTTTTTGTTACAAATTTTTAGCTACAAATATAGCTTTGTAAGTGTGTAAAGTTCCATCATTGTGGTACTTTTTCCAAAACACCTACCTGCAATATAGGTTTAGAAGCTGGAGGCAAATCAATAAATTTCCAAGTGTAATTTGACATTATTGAATTCATTTAATCTTTAATAGCCTCTTTCCCAAAAGGTGCATCTCTAGATGTCATAGCTTCTTTATAAGTTTTAGGATCATATTCCACTTGAAGAATAATTGGGATTGTTCACGACTGTATCTCTACTACCTTGAGACGTTTCTTGTAGTATTATATACTAGTTGAGGATTGAACTCTTTAACCTGAAGTTAGATGATGTTCAAAAAACTCCACACCTATTTAATAATGACATCTGGATTTTAAATTTAAAAGTCAATAAGCCAAGTTTGAAGCATAACCAACAAATGCACACTTGATTCCTCTAAGACCCAACTTGGTCCAATTTGGATCGTTATTCTTATAATATGCAAAACACTCCCACACTTCAAAATATTATTGTGCTTCCCTTCCCTTTCATAATTCATATGGAGAGATTTTAATTTTCTTCATCAGAATCCTATTTAGTATATGACAAGTAGCAACATATGCTTCACCCCACAATTTAAAAGGCAATTCAGCATGTAACAATAAAGCATTAACCATTTCTAAATAAGTTATATTTTTTCTTTTGCTAAGACATTTTGTTCAGGAGTTTGAGTAGTTGAACATTCATGAGTAATTCCATTTTCTTCACAAAAAGTTTTAGATTTCTTTCTTTCCTAATTGATTTTCAACTTCAGCCTTCTAATTCTTAAATGCTTTAAAAGCCTCATCTTTATGTTTCAATATATATACAAATGTATACTTTGAACTATCATTAAACTTGTACTCAAAATAATTGGAAATCAAAAACTTTTTTTGTACCTTCCTCCTCTGCTTTGTATTTAAAGTCTAAGGCTTTCCAAATTTTGATTGCAGAGGGTTCAATGGTGTAGAGATTTGTAGAGACGATCTGAAAGAGCATTGAGAATACAACCTCTATACATAATTTCATCTTCCTCTCTCTTCTTCCTTTGTGCCTTAAGTTCCTCAAAATCATCATTCTTCGGTGGAGGAATTAAAGGAAGATTTGGATGCAGTACATAATAAATCTTCAAAGTAGTAAGCATGAATCTCAACTCGTCCTTCCATCTTGTGAAATTTGGGCCATCAAAACGATAATGGCGAAACAAAATCTTGGTTCATCATCTTGATTGTGTCAACTTCCATGATTAAACTATTGCTTTTAGGTTGTTAGAAAAATAATAATGAACAATATGGAAGTATAGCTTGAAACAAGTTGAATAACGTTTTCCTAAAAGCAATATTTGCTCCCTCTCCTTCTTGAGATTGCTATGGGATTAGTTACAAATAGCATTAGTAGATATGACGAGCCTTAAAAATTTCTACACTAAGCAAATAGTGGAGAAATTCAGTTGAGGAAAGCAAGAAATTTAAATTGATCTTTTTAAGCAAAATTTTTTGATAAAGAAGACAATTTTGAGGCAAGGGGGGCTGCTGGAACATTCAGATTAGACACGAAAAAACTTATTTGGGGTTGTTATTAAAGAGAAGTTATAAAGACAAGGAAATTACCAATTTAAATGAAAAGACATATCCCTTTATTTTAAGACAACTCATTTGTAAAATAACAAACAATAATTTCCTTTTTAAAATTATAGTTAAACAATTTCTAACACATTAGACTAGACGAGAAATAGCTAAGCAAGCAAGGCCAATAAACAGTAATTACCCATCAACATTAAGGATTTAGGTGCTGAACCCATCAACAGTAATTACCTGCAAGTTAGCTATTTGTGATGAGTAACGGGTTAAGAGCAATGCTATTAACAATCACTTGAAAAGTAACTATTCAAAATCTCTTCTAATAAACATTTAACAACAAATCTATAGACAATTGTCTGCACAGGCTAGCATTGCTTTTAACTAGAAACGAGAGTCTCACAAACTTAGCCAGGAATTAGCTGAGGTTTGTAACTATGAGAGAATGTCAATGCTAAGGGTTTAAGCAAACGACATTGGCAGTAATATTTGAAATCATAAGATTTTAAATCCAATTGGGTCCAATAAAGAGGCATTGGAAAAGGAAAAAAAAAAAAGGACAACCTTCTTTTGTATTTTTCAGTTTTTCCCCCGAAACAATCAAACGTGAGGAGAGAATCTTTCTTTTCTCTTTCTTTAACCTTTTTGTGATCCAAAGGAAGAGTAAAGACATCTATGAACAATACTAAGAGTTTCAAAAAGCACAACTACACCCACTTCCACCCAGGATTTAGTGAATATAAAGCACTTAACAGCACAAGAAACAAGCAAGAAAAGATAGACATGCACATAAATACATGCTTTATTAATAGCAAAAAGTCATGCAATTTTGACAAATTGAAGTGGGTTCTTCTAGAGGTAGATTTTTTTTCCTCTACAGAAGGTTAAGAAATAAAGAGACCTCCAACACATAAGGCTTCATATATATGTTTGACAAACTAAATAAATCAAATTCAAAAGATAACTAGGAACCAAAATCATGTATCTTGCAATGTGCGAAGTATGGAAACCAGTTAGTTTCATATTATTCGTCCAAACCTAAAGAAGGAATAAGAATTCACTGCTCCAATCTACCAGCGAAAAGCACTGTGCGTCCTGTTAATGAGGGTAACTTTTAAGGAACAGCAGATTTCAGTTAAATGCAGAGAATACAAGAAAAAATGTATTTCAGGATCAATAAGTAATCAACTAGAGATTTATTTATTTATGCATTATTTGCTGCCAAATCATCTAAATGGTAAAAAAACTAATTAGAGATAGCATTCAAAATTGCTATTCAATTTTTGACAATTTCAAAATCTTTATGACCAAAGCCTGTCACATTAATCGCGTTGCTTTGCTCAACAATTAATTACAATAGTGATGCTAGACGTACTTCTAGTATGACTAACGAGGGAAAAGATTATCATGAAGAGACTAGTAAAAGATTGAGATAAATTTCACAAACCGTCAATTAATTTAACATTAATATACAGTAATGTCTCTTAATTTCAATTTATAGCACAAAATGTCCTTCAAATTTTACTTTGTAATAGAGATATCATCTTGTGTAAGAGATATCTTCCTAACCTGAATAAACTGGTTTTATGGGTTATCTAGACACCGCATCATCACCTACATATAATCCAAATGCATTCTTATAATTTTTTTTTTATTTTTTATTTCAAAGATTTTGTACTTAAATAAAATTTGCGGAAAATAAATCTTGAAGTCCTTAAACATTTTATTTTTATCACTATTAAATCTTTTTGAATAGATTTAATATAACAATAATTTGTAACATTATCGAAGTCAAGTATATATTTATTTTTTTTAGGAAGAAATTTTTGTCGGTGGAAGAAAGGAAAGAAAAACATGTTGGGAGGTCGTATTACTCGGTTGCACCTCTCTTATCTCTCTCGACTAAGCGCAGGTAGCAATACACCAGATTCCGTAGCCATCATTGCAGCAACAAACCCAACATTGTAGCATGTCCTCCACCATTCATCTCTCTAGTCCAATAAAAAACCCACACCAAAAAGCCAGACCTATCCACAAACCCTTTTGCCATAAATCCCATAGTTATTTCCAAGACCCACATCGTATCCCAGAGGTATCAGTTAAGGATTTTCACTCCATTTCAATTACAGGGTGTTAATTGCCTATGTTTGAGAGAAGCTCTATATTTTCAAAGAATCTTGTTTTTGCTTCTTCTATCTTCGTAAACGACGCTGTTTTTTTTTTTTTTTTTTTTTTTTTTTTTTTTTTTAATTCCATCTTTGTTTTTATTTAAGGTTCAATTTGCAAAATAATGCGGAAAAATAAAATATTTCACAAAATAATGTTGTTTCAAAAATATTTACTTCAATAAATTTTTTTTTCCAATACAAGTTTCTTCAATTTTATTTTTAGTTTGGTCTAAATTTTTTATTTAACTTTTCATTTTTTCAAGAAAATCTTTTGATCTTGAAAATTTATATCTATGGCAAAACATCATTCAAACGAGTCTATTTTTACTAAGAAAATTTTATTTTGTATCCTAGACAGTGGCAAATCTTAGACTCCAAATTTTGGGAGGACCCAACTAAAATATAAACCACTAAGCTAAAAGCAAATAAATAAATAAGAACCATAGATAATTTACAAATTAACAAATAAAATCACCCAATTTAGAGTGCTACTTTATGCTCCTTCAAGACCTTGAAGTCATAAATGATAAAATCTGAATCAAAAGTTTCAACAATTTCATTTTCAATATGAACCAGTATACTATCTGTAAAATATTGTTTTTTGTTCTTCTATTGGAAACTCTAATCATACATTTCTGCAACTTAAAATAGTTTTTTAAACTTAAAAGATCTAATTTATTAAAAACTCTAATCATACATTTCTGCAACTTAACATAAATGAAAGCCAATTAAAGAATTCAATAAAAATTAGGTAATTACATGTCACTTTAACATTGGATTTTATTTACTTTTACCTTACAATAGGAGGGCCAAATATTAAAAATACATGAAAAGTATTTCTCATAATTTTTAATTATATTATATATATAAGAAAATTTCAAAATTTTGGGGGGCATTACCTCTCCATGCCCTCATGAAGCTTCGTTCTTGATCCTAGACAAAGCAAAGCTATTCAAGGATTTTTTGCTTACTTCTATGTCATGACTGTCCTTTTTCACTATATATGGTCTTGTAATAAATACCCATTCGCTCATACTATTGTGAGGATAAACAAGGTATATGATAGCATAAACTTTCACAGGGTAATGAGAGAATCCTTATAAGAAATTTTTTAAATTTTATTTTTGCTCTCCTAGTATGAAGAGCTTAAAGATATTTATAGATAAAAAGTTGGTGTCTTTAATATTGTTTGATAGCTTAAAAGAAAAAACATGAAAACAAACAGTTGGTGTCTCTAGTCTCGTTTTTAAGCTGGTAGTACAATAATTTTACAACAATCTTGTCTTATAGATAAGATCTGCTAAAGATAAATCTTTTAGCACTACTCAGTTTTAAAGTATACCTCTTCCGATGCTTAAGGACAATAAGAGCCTCAAAAATGCAAGTTGTGGCTGGCTTCAAGATGACCCCTCAATAGCTGTCGTTAATGCGGATGTCCATTTCCATTTTGTCTTCTTTTCTTGTTCTTAGGCTATCCTTGTCATTTCTTCAACGAAACAATTTTAGTATTATTTTCTACCATTGTTAATGTCATTTGCATAATACTAGAGAACGATGAACATACAGATCTATCATCTAGATTAACTTCAATAATTTTTGTCAATTCTTCTTCAATAAACTGGGTACATTTTAAAATCGTTTCTGAACTTATCCTCAAGTAGGTTTTCCATAAGCTTGCTAGTGGATGTAAAGATATAGCGACAAACACTCCTAAAGAACAACATACATTTTAACATCCTTTCTGAACTTATCCTCAATGTAGGTTTTCCATAACCTTACTAGTGGATGAAAAGATATAGCAACAAACACTTCTAAAGAAAAATATCTATTGAGTCCACTATTTTTTTTAATGGTATATTTTATATCCCCAAAAACTATATAAGTTAATTTATCTTGAATTCTTCTTTTCTTTGAGACTTGTAGAAGGAATTCATTTTCTTCTACAGGACAAAAAATAAAGTTGCACCTCTAGTCTTTGAATATATGACACAATTTCATTTATAAAATGTTGTTGTTAGAAGTCCTTTTTATGAAATCTTCCTTTAATCCTGAATATACTATAGATTTTTCTTTAAAAAAGCCAAGGCCTTTACTATTTTAAAGAACAAAGTACTAGGTTTTCTTGATCTCAAGAATTTGATCAATTGGTTTTGCAAATTCTTCAGAGCTATCATTTATAGATTTTATATTTGAATCTTTTGATTCAAATAGCTCCAAAAATAGTGGGACTTTTGGTCGAGCCTATTTTGGTGCTCAATATTTGACTTTTTTTTTTTTTTTGCACATAGTTCTCCTAAAGCATTCCATTCAGAGCCATCTTCAAGAACATCTTTTGAATAGTTATCAAGGAGATCTTTTTTAGAGTTTTTATTGAACTCTTCATTATATAAAAGTTGATTTGGAACCTTGTGGGATGCACTAGAACTATTACATGTCTCGTGACTTCACATATCACCTTTAGTGATTTTCGAGTTTATTATATTCTCCTTCTTCAAAGAAGAAGAGAGAAAAAAAAGAGAGGAGTCATCCTCACCTTCTTCTATTGCTAAGATTATTGATGGTTTACTAGCCAAACTACTTTGAAGTATAATGTCTATCCTCAACACTCAACTAGGATATTTCAGTGGTAGAGCTCTATTCGTTTATTCCCAATTCTCAGTGACACGAATTCTTGCTAATCTAGAGAACTGTTTGACATCATCTATCAGGTCATCGTTAGGCTTTTAGGACCTCCCAAATCATCTTTTTTTTGCTTCAACTTCAACCTAAAGCTCAATATGAAATCTTATAACTTGCACCTTAGTTATATTATGTTTAGAACCAAATTCTACCAAGTAATACTGTGCTTTCACGTTCTGTTGGATTTATCTTTTTTCTTTTTTTTTTTTTATCCTTACTTGGGGCTTTTCCTTAGCTTTTTGTCTCCCTTTTTAGGATTGACCAATTCTTTCGTACTCATTCCTCTCTTTCTGAAATATTCAACATTATTTTGGTAAATACATTTAGATTCACATTATTTTTGCAAACATTTTATATTTCACATTATTTTGGTAATAAACCCTTTTTTTGTTTTTAATTTTGTTTTTTATCTTTCCTAATTAGTATAATTTTTAGAGTTCACAAATGAGTTCGCATAGCATGATTCACACTGTATCACTTATATTAGTTAGGGATTCAATAACGATAGAAGTAAAAGTTAAAGGACTCAATAGAATCAAATGAAAATTTAAGAATCTAATAGAAAAAATGGAAAAGTTTAAGGACCTGAAGATGTATTTTGCCAAAAGAATTCAATTTAAGCACAATTCTTTAAAAAAAATAGTAAGAATCTACATGTGTTTCATATAGGTAGTAACGTGATGTCTAGTCATCATAAGTAACCTGTAAAACCTATTTTTTCGGATAAGAAATTATAGTTGAGGATATTTGTATTACACATTGAAGTTGAGGGACATTATTGTATATTAGTATTAAGTTAAGGGACATTATGTAAAATTTACCTTACAAGATTGTATTAGACAATTACTTTGCTCATTGGTCGATGCGTTCAAAGCATGACAATCATAGTAGAAGCTTAGTATGTGTAGGAAACATGTTCTAATAGTAGCAAGCTCAATCTAGCACTGTGCTAAGCATGCATTACAGACAACGAGTACCAATTCTTTCGTACTCGTTACTTTCTTCCTTAAATATTCAACATTATTTTAGTAAATACATTTAGATTCACATTATTTTGGTAATAAACCCTTTTTTTTGTTTTTAATTTTTTTTATCTTTCCTAATTAGTATAATTTTTAGAGTTCACAAATGAGTTCGCATAGCATGATTCACACTGTATAACTTATATTAGTTAGGGATTCAATAATGATAGAAGTAAAAGTTAAAGGACTCAATAGAATCAAATGAAAATTTAAGATTCTAATAGAAAAAATGGAAAAGTTTAAGGACCTCAAGATGTATTTTGCCAAAAGAATTCGATTTAAGCACAATTCTTTAAAAAAAATTGTAAGAATCTACATGTGTTTCATATAGGTAGTAACGTGACGTCTAGTCATCATAAGTAACCTATAAAACCTACTTTTTCAGATAAGAAATTATAGTTGAGGATATTTGTATTACACATTGAAGTTGAGGGACATTATTGTATATTAGTATTAAGTTAAGAGACATTATGTAAAATTTACCTTACAAGATTGTTATTAGACAATTACTTTGCTCATTGGTCGATGCGTTCAAAGCATGACAATCATAGAAGCATAGTATGTGCAGCAAACATGTTCTAATAGCAGCGAGCTCAATCTAGCACTGTGCTAAAGCATGCATTACAGGCCTTCTAAATCTTCTTTGACCTCTCTACAAGGTGAATATCAGCTTCAAGTTTTTTATAATAATTTCAAAGGCATTGACAATCGTTTCTGTTCAGTCCCTTTTAAGCCCAGAAATCAAAATTCTTCTGGCCTTTTTAGCCACTTATATTAATTTTTTTCTAATATTGTAAGGTAGGGTTGAAGATTACCAATTACAAATATGAATTATTAGAAATGAACTATAACCCAGATATTACCGGTTCTTGAGCTCCCATTTCTCAGTTAGCCAGCAAGAAAGTGGGTTTTAGGTAGGGTTATTCCCATCCAAAGTTTAAACTTGTTATCCCATAATGTGGAATGAAATCATTTCCAGGATATTAGGAACTTACCATCCAGTTTTCGTTGATGAACAGGAACTTCACTTTCTATTTCCAGAATAGATGCCAACAAGATTGATATCATACACAAGAGTCGCATTGCCAGGGATATTGCAGTCACCTAGATAAACAATATAATGGGTGTTAGTGTCAAAGTACTTGTGGATGCATTAATGCTTCTATTTCTTTTGCATTGTTATGGACCTCATAATTAAATTTGTTGTTATTCTGGCAAGTGACAGCAAAAGGCATTAGTAAAAACTAAAAAAATAATAATAATAAAGAAAGAAAAAGGATGCATGGAAAACCACACTGGTGATTATCAAACACCAGTCTAATAGAGGAAGAGGGAAAGATAAACAGGCAGTAGTTCTAGTTTGGAACTTGTTTCCCCAGGTATGGCAATGTGGTTAACATATAAAATCATATTGGAAGTGGGTTTATATGGCAGCCTTTAAACTTGTAATTTAAGCAAGCAGTGGGTTTAACATATAAAATCATATTGGAAGTTCACCTGAAAAGCATCCTGCAGGTTCTGGCCCGTATGCTAAATGTGGAAAAATCTGAAGCTTACGCTTCCCTCCTGTAAAGAAAATATCAACAATATAAGCATTCCTTCAGGGAAACATATAACTGAGCAGAACTAGAAACCATAAAAGTCCATCTGCATTTTCATAAACCATACCTACTTGCATTGGCGGTACTCCTTCACCACCAAGAATTCCCTGATTCAATCCCTTAATGACCTAAAAATCAGTAATTAATATGTAAAAGATTGATGATCAATTAGAAATGAGGGATCAGAACAAAACAAGCAAAATTGTTTATTAATAGGATTTACATTGTGAGAGGAAATTTTGAATTAATTCTGTTAACTCATACTAAAAAGGTTCAATTCAGTTCCAATCTATTTCTACCATAATTATAAAGAGGATTATTGTTGTCATATGATTAATTGAATGGGTTATACCCCGAATTCGACATCTAATGTAAATTTCACCTTATTGATCACAGTAATGAAATCCAAATAGCCATGGTTGTAAATCAGGTCTTACATGATATATGTTGGTAAGAGATGTCAAGGATCTACAAGGAATTGTAATCTTTCCAGATTTTTTAGTTATTTATTTTCCTTTCCTAGACTATAAATTTATTTCCTTTTAGGCTGTAATTTATTTTCCTTCTTTTCTTTAGGCTATATTAATGGGTCAATTACCTAGAATAGCTCCTAGATTATTGTTAAATAGTTGTATATATATCTGTACAGTTCTTCAAATCAGTGTAAGGAGGAATATTCAAACAATTGTTTCAGTTTTCATGGTATCAGGGCCTGGTTCCTACTGACCCAAGAAAACTAAAATTCCTAAAGATATTTCTGCGGCTGAAACCATGTCTGAAGTTAGCTTACCAACATTTACTGAAGAATCCTCCAGTGTCTCAAGGAATACAGGTGGTATAACCTCTTTTTCCTCAGCGGATGTGAACCACTCATTGCAAATTACCCAACACAAACTGAATGGGTCAAATTTTCGCGAGTGGTATCAATCTGTATTGTTTGTTGTTCGGGGAGAAGGGAAAGAAGGTACCTAACCAGTGAACTTCCTCCTCCAAACAAGACTGAAACCAGCTCCAAGACATGGGAAGCCAAAAAATCCATTGTCATGGCCTGGTTGATCAATTCAATGGAGCCTCAAATTGGATGTACATACCTATACTACAAGATAGCACGCAAAATTTGGAGGACAGCACAAGAGATGTATTCAGATTTTGAAAACACTTCTCAGTGTTTTGAAATTAGATCAATCCTTCAAAACACAAAGCAGGGAACCAAATCTGTAAGTGAATATAAAAACAAATTACTTGAACTTTGGCAAGAGATGGATTTTTTTTATACAATTCCATGGAAGTGTACAGATGATGAGGTTCTCTACAATCAGATACTTGAGAAGGACCAAGTCTTTGATTTCCTGCAAGGTTTAAACAAAGACTTAGATGAAGTACATGGGAGAATTCTTGGAACAAAACCTCTTTATTTTTTAAATTTTATATAAAATTAAAATTTGCAATTATATCCGTTGAATTTAATTATTTATAAACTTATCCATATATATTTTAATATTTACATTTTTCTCTCACGTGTCCATATCTTATACTTTTTAGAAATATCGTTTTCCAGTATTTATATCCGTATCCCTATCTGTGTCCGTGCTACATAGTCCTCCAGCTAACAAAGAGAGGTATAAATGTTTTGCAGGAAAACTAATTTATCTTTCACACACTAGACCTAATATTGCCTATAGTGTTAACATAGTTGGTCAGTTTATGCATGCTCCAACCAAGAGACATCAGAGTGTTGTTGACTAGATCCTTAGATATTTGAAAGGAACCCCTAGCAAGGGTATATTGTTTAGAAAAAGTGATAACTGATCAGTTGAAGGATTTGCAGATGCTGATTGGGCTAGTTCAGAGGATATTGTACAAAGGTTTGAAGGAATGTTGTCACATGGAAAACTGATCGTTCAGATAGATGGGGGTAAACTAATGAGTTCCGATATTAATGAACTCTACAGAAGAGTTATTTATCAGAACGATACTCTTATTGATCTATTAATAACAAGTAGATCTATGCCAGAGGAATTAGTAATGTGTCAAGAGAAATTGGTACAAGAAGCCGTGGATACACTTCTTGATCCCTTTGTCTCTGTGTTTTCACATCGAGAATTCTTTGCAGATGAAGAGATGTCAAAGGGGCTTCTTACTTCCCAAACAGATCCTCCTACATATGTGTCAAGGAGTAGTGCCAAAGCAGAAATGAATACAGAGTAATTGCACAAGGAATTTGTGAAATAATTTGGCTTGAATGACTATTGTCAGATTTAAATGTTCAATTTGATAGTCCAATAAAACTATATATTGACAGTAAGTCAACAATAGCTATTGTAAACAACCCCATTCAACAAGATCAAATGAAGCATGTTCGCATGGACACACATTTTATCAAATCTGAGATTAAAAGTGGAAAAATCTGTCTATTCTACGTGCCATCTGAATCTCAAGAAGCGGACATTTTCACTAAACCATTGCATAGGGCAGGATTTGAGACAAATGTATGTAAGCTGGGAATGATAGATACACATTCACCAGCTTGAGGGGGAGTTTGGTAAGAGCTGTCAAGGATCTACAAGGAATCATAATCTTTCCAGATTTTTTAGTTATTTATTTTCCTTTCTTAGACTGTAAATTTGTTTCCTTTTAAGCTGTAATTTAGTTTCCTTCTTTTTTTTAGGCTATATTAATGAGTTAATTACCTAGAATAGCTCCTAGATTATTGTTTAATAGTTGTATATATATCTGCACAGTTCTACAAATCAGTGTAAGGAGAAATATTCAAACAATTGTTTCAGTTTTCAACATACGACATTTCCAGTAGCCAACTAGTCTAGCAACCAATTGGAAGTAGAGTTGATCAGACGGCCCAAAAATATTGATCACTCAATCTATTCTTATTGGGATTCTTATTTACTCATTCTGCATAACTGCTGCATACTTATTGTCAGTATTTGACCCAAAAATTTCTGTACAAGTCATTAAAGAATTCAACATTATACCTTCATTGGTTGGGTGTAGAACCAAATCTTCCTTATGTTAGCATACACTAAGACTTTGCATGATTAAGGCAATCGTGAGCTAAAATTTCAAATACACCGATTGGGTTATTAAAATGACAGAGAAAACAATAAAGAAAGAATGGAGAATTCAACTTCCTTCATGTCCTCAAATTTCGATATTACTTTTAGCCTATGTAAATATCTCTTTTTAGGGGTTTTGGTTATTAGTAGTATTTGTTTCTCATTTCAGCATATATCCTAATTTATTCTTGCAGGTGGTAAATTTATTTGAAGAGAAACAGATTATCTTGCTGCAATTATGGTTGAGAATATAATTGAACTACAGTAAGTGGCAGCTAAGAAGTTCCATACCTTGCCAACTCCAATGCGCATGGTGAGAGGTCTACCGCGTTTATAGCTGCTGTAAAAGACTATACCATCTGCAAATCTTGCAGTATAATGAACCTATATATATTTATATGGTAAGTTGCCACTTGTCACAAAGACATTCCTAGTACACATTTCCAAATGCTCTAATACTAAACAAAACTATATGCAGGTAAAATCAGCACGAATGAATCTGAAAAGAAACACTACTGCAAAAAAAATAATTAAAAAAAAAGCATAATGCATAATAGCCTGTGAGAATTTTGAAGTAAAATAACAAAACAAGCAAAATGACTGGACTTATTGTTGAGAAATATCGAAAATAGCAATAAAATATAAGAGAAGAATAAAAACACGGAGAACACAAGATTTAACGAATTTCGGCAATGTGCTTACATTCTCTAGAACAGAGCAGTTAGGTTTTCTTATTGATGGTACTTAGAAATAACTTTACAATACACATGTTATACACATATAACATGTACAGTAGGATTTTACAAAAATATACCTATACCGTACTGCGAGGGCATTGCCTCCGCACCCCAACCCACTTAATCTGTAACCCATAAAATAGCCAAAGAACCCCCTACAAAAGACAGATGCTGTCACTTCGCTCCGCTCCTTGCTAACCCTTAATCGCTGTCATCCAGCTTCTGTCCACTTACTGTCCACTTACTGTGTGTATATGAGCCATACACAACACTTATAATTTTAAACCAGCTTAATTCGAGCAAACCAAAAGCTTTGATTCACGAATCACATATTATGCAGAAAACTGAGGAAAATGCAAGGAAAGACTAATAATTTTTTAAGTTCAAAGAGAAATGAGACTACAGTAGGAGATAATGATCTGATCAGATAAGTATAAATGTATAATAACTGGTTTTGCGGTTTACAAGTACATATCAAACAATTAAAGCAAATCTGCAAACTCATAAACCATAATTTATTTATTTTTAATTAAAAAAATGCAAGTGCTAAAGCTATGAACTCGCATTAAAAAGCTCACCGTAAGGAGCTTCCTCACCAGATCCCCCAGAAAGATCACAGTAACCGAGGCCAGAGCGAACAAAGTTGAAGTCACATAAAGGATCCGCTACAGTACTCAATCCTAGTGGCATTAGCATCCAACGGCGTAAAAGCAAGAATCGAAACTGCTAGAAACCCAAAACCCACATAAAAAATTCGCTTCTTTGTCGTGGAAACCGAATTAGGAGAGAGATTTGCGTCTTTATCAACTGATAAACAATGTAAAGAAGAATGTGGCGGTAAAGAAGAGGCGGGTCTAGAGGGGGAAATGCGTTTGTGAATGGTAAAAAGATTTGTGGGGGAAGTGATGGCTAAAGCAGGGAATGCCATTACTTTACTTTATGAAGGGATAAGCTGTGTATTATGTATGAGAGCATTTAGCATGAAGAAGGCGGAGTGAGTGGCACTGAAAAATGGTTAAGTTCGGAAGTTGCAGAGAGTTTTGACCGTCGAATATGGATAGGAGAGGGCGATTTGCTTCTTTAATGGATTTTTTAGGAATAATGGAGGGCTCGTATGAGAATATATATATATATATATATGTATATATATATATTCGCATAAGAAATTTAAAGATAAAAAAAATCCATCAAGTAGTTCTGATCGCGGTTCCAAAATCGATCATTCTGATTTAGGGACTTTTGATTTCGGTTTCAATGAATAATAGAATCATAACATAGTCCTCTTTAACCAGATTTTATAAGATTTTAATTATGATTTAATAATTTGGCTTAGTATTAGTTTGAAGTGGGAGTCCAAAATATTATTCTTAATATTTTTTGAGTTAATTTTAGAGCTTTATAGCATTAATAAATAAGAGAAAAATACAAATAATTTTTATTTTTAACATCAAGATTAACAAATTGAATGTTGATTTGATTTTGAGACTTATCAATCACTTTAGAAATTAATTTTTCGAAATTGGTGCAAGAGGAAAAAATAAATAGGGAAAATTTAAATTTAAGATTTGAATTATTAAAAAAATTCAAGAAGGGTAAGCTTAAGGTATATACAATTTTTTTTCTAAATCGAAACAGCGGATGCAATTTGCATTTTGGTTTGCTAAATGAAAATCTGAACATAACCTTGGGTCGAAAATTTCACTTTTGAAATCATGAATAGTTGACTATGTTTTAATTTCGATTTTGATCGATTTGAAACTGAACCACGATCCAGGCTACCAAGAAGCACAGAGAAAAAATGAGGTAGTTTTTGGTTTGATATATATATATATATATTCAAGAACAAATATCGAAAATGAGGTCATATAAATAAAAATTGATTTTTTCATCCAACTAGATTTTATCTTTGGCTACGGTTTCAACAACGCTGCATATCTAGACAAGCAAATTAGATCAATCATATAATATATGCATCAGAAAATTCGTCATGTGAATCTTCCCTTCCATTGATTCATTAATGAGATCTGTCAGCCAGCCTTATAATGTCATTATTAATATTATTACTAAATATAACAAAGCAGTTGAAAATATAACTGCGACGAAGTCATATATTGATTAGAACCACATCACTAACCATTGTTGGGTGGGCCTTGAGCCTCATCACAATCTCCTATCTTTGAGCTTCTACTTCAGCGTACTTGGGACTCCTATGGAAGTGTCGCTCTCGAGGATCTCTTAATTCTGTCTCTACTGATGATTTTGTTCGTCCGAAATTTTCTTTTGGCACTAATTCAGCTTCTGCTTTTGATTTTCTTGGAGATCCTGTTCTACCTTCCTGATTCTCAGATGTCAACCTGCATCCACCCCAATTGCACTTGATCAATAAATTTGCTATCTAGAAATGCAAATAGAGATCCTTTCTACCTATCAATTTGTTCCCGTCCTCCAAAGATTTTTCTTATATAAACTGGATTTTTATGTATCGATTCAATCATATTCTACAATAATAAATGGCAGGTTTTGAAAGAAATTACATACAATACTCACCTTTTGAACTGAACTTTTATATGCATTATTCGCTTCCATAGTAAGTTCATCCTCGAGCCACTCATTGCACTGTAAGCAAAAATGCAGGGCGGCAGATGCATAAAAATGCGAAGAAGATGCATACTTCTCTTGGATAATGATTAATAAGAGAGTTTACACTTGTTTTTATTTCATCAACATCAGCTCTTCTTCAAGGGATTCAACTGCTCTCTCTTCCTCAAGTTGCTGTATCTGCTGGTGAAGTTGCTGTTTGCTCTCTTGATCCGGATGAGCTCTCTCTTGAGCTCTGCGTCCTCTTCACATAAGGCCTCGTTTGCCATTAGACCGATCTCCAAATTTTGACTCCTTTCTTCCAGTGCAAATTTATCCTTTCTGTGCAGTCTTCTACCTCAGAAACAGCATTCTGCAGTTTGGTGATCATATCCAAGTATAGATTGTTCTGTCTTTAGCTCTTTAAATTCTTCTGATTTCAAATTCAATGAATTTTCTAGTTTCTCTTTCTCATTCCTCAAAGCCAAAACTTTATCCTCTAGAGATACTGTTTTCAGCAACTGAGCCTTGAGTTTCATAGTTTCTTCCTTGAGTCGTTGGTGCTCATTCTCTGAAACTGTGAGCTTTAACTCGACACTGTTCTCTTCACATGATCTGTAATTCTTCAACAAGTTCATCATCTTCATCATGTCACCCTTCAGCATTTCTTGATTCTGTTTTGAGGAAGCAAGTTCATCCAACAAGTCTTCAATATTGTTCTCCTTGGATTCAACCTGTGTGGCATCGAGTTCGGATTCTATATTAGCTATTTTTAAGCATAAATCAAATGCTTCATTTGCAGCATTATAAGCTATTCTCTCTTTTTCTTCTTAAATTGCAGCAATTTGTTTGTTAACAGTTCTTCAACTTCTTGTCGAAGATTGTCAACTTGAACAATCTTTTCTGTATGTATCTGGTTTAATACCACAGTTGTCTTGTTCTGTTTCTCATTTTCCTTGACAGGCACATCAAGTTCTGAAGTTAGGCTTCTTTCTTTTGAGGAACTTTCTTCCACCAATGCACAAAATATTTTCTTGTAAAGTGTTAACTCTTCTTGAGCAATCCTCAAAATTTCTTTGTGATTCACTCAGTTTTGTCTCCAAGTTGTTGCAATGTTCTTGCAGCTCCAGTTTCTGCATTCTCATCTCTCTAACAGATTTCTGAAGTGAACCAGATTTTCCTTATTAGATTATCAGCAGCAGCTTGCAGCTTTGGATTTGCATTTCTGAGATGTTCGATCTCTTCTTGAGCTTGAGACCATCGGTTGTTCATTTCTTCGAGCTTTTGTCTGGCATCTAGCTCTTGAGACTGCATCTCATTTCTTAATCTTGCAATCTCATCTTGAATAGTGACAGTGTTGGATTTGGAATTCTCTAGCTCCAATGCTATTGACTTCCTCTCGTCTGTCAAGTTCCTTACTTGAGCTTCTATCACAGATATGCAAGCTGACAATAATTCTTCATTCTCCAGCTCAAGTTCTGATACACGAATCTCCATTTCTCGCTTACTGATTTCTAGCTCTGAAGAATTCCTCACAAGAAATCATTGGAAGAAACATGAGTATCCACATTGCTTCTAAACACAATTAAATCCTTTTGCAAGTCATTCAGGCATTTTGCAGCAATAGCAATTTCTCTGCCAAGAATTTCTAAATTATCCTCCAGTCTTTCCTTTTCGTGTCGAAGATTAGAAAGCTTTTCCTGTACAGCCTGTGAAGATCCCATCATTAACTCAGAATTAATGAGAATTTGATAGGTTTAAAAGTGAGTGAATGAAAACTATTTTTGAAGCATAATACATGCGGAAGAGGATTAGAGATATATTACATTACCTTTGATAAACAGCTCTTCTTATCATATTTCAACTTTATCACCAAGCAAGCATAGTGCTTTTTCTCATTTAAATTATACAGATGATTAAGAGAATTAAATCATACTTCAATGTCAAATTATTTAGAATAATCTCATAAAACAAGGACTGATCCACCTCATGATCATCTTCTTATCCATAAACAAACAACAACTGGACACAAGGACAAAGTGAAACTTAAATATAATTTGAGAACTTAAGATTAAACCTTTAACAAAAACAAGAAACCATTTTTGAACTAAAAGTACGTAAACTAGTGATAATTATTCCTACTTTTTGATAAGAAATCCATCAAGCATCAATAAGTTCATATGCAATTCAAAGAAAAGACTAATTAATTAAAACTAAATTACTAGAAATAAGCACACTTAAATCAGCAAATAAAACAGCCTTCAATATGATCAACAACTCTCGCATACACTTTGTGCCTTTCAACCTAAATTCCCAAATTATCATCCACCCAAATCAATAAGAAAATCTAGTGAAAGGCCAATAAACAGACATTGAGCAATAGCAGGAAATTACAAAAGATTTAGCTATTAACATGAAATATCGTAACCCCCGGTTCAGTATCTCAGGAAAATCAAAACCAGCCAATTAAAAATCGAAACTTGAAGAGAGAAATTAAACATCAGATTATAAATTACTCTTGTAAAACGAGTAAATTAAGACACAAGAAAATTGGTTTACCGTTTCCTGCTGAATTGAAATCAAAATGGGTAAAAGAAAGAGTATCCAGTTTTGAATCGGAGGTGGCTAAGAGTGGAATGGGGCGTTGACCGGAGGCGTGGAAAGATGGATTATTAGTTATTCCTGATTCAAGCAGTTTTGGTTTGTTAACAAGTCAAACGATAAATGTTATACAGTATCCACCATTAAGACGGGTCTCAGTTCTCTTACCATGCATGATCAAGAGTATGTGACGGAATGGGTTCGATTCAAATTGAAGGGAAAAAAAATCGAAAATCTGAAACATGCTAAAATTTCATACTGACATTTAAACTATTTAGACCCAACTAAATAACCCATAAAATATTCGTCAATTTGATTTGTGTTTTTCATTTTCGGAAATTAATCTTTGAATTAATATTTAATTCAAACCATTTAACTTTCTGAATGAAAAATAATATATTAGGAAAGAAATTAATTTTGTTAGTAAAAAAATTAATCTTACTAATTAGTAAATTAATCATACTAGAAAATTAAATTAATCAAATCAAAGAAAAAAATAATCAAATTTGATATTTTTTTATTATTAGTTTGTCATATATATCGAATTGAGATAATTGAAAACTAAAAATATACTAAAATCAAAGCTGAATTGAAAAAATTAAGATGATAAGATAATTTGATTCAGTTGGTTTAGTGAAATTCTACTCACTCTTGGATTTAAATCTTGGAAATTACAATAAAAGAAATGTTAATGATTTTTTTTTAAAACACTCTCCAATACTTATCTCGTAATTTATTTGTAAGAAAAGAAAAAAATCTTTTTATTTTTAAATTTTTTTCTTTCCTCAAAAAATAATATGAATGTGAGTGTTAGAAATTGTTTTAAAAAATAGAGTATCTTTTTATTTTTAAATTTATTTATTATTTCTAATGATAATAAATAAAAAGTTTGTAATTCATTGTAAATTCTCTACATTCCCGATAAATTAACAAATCAATTATATTTAAGAAGAGTAATGAAACAAAAATAGCACGCAAACATTTTTTAAGAAGAAAAGAAGAACGAGGAAATATAATGTTATTATTTAATGTGGAAGGACTAGAAGAAATGAATTTGGATGTAATGGCCATTTTCCAAAACAAACTATTCCAATAATCAAGGTGAAATTTATTATGACCTTTTCTTGAGTTTCTTCCACCAATAAAATCCTAATTCCCAAGTAATCTACCTCTTCATTTTCGGGGGGGCACTGACCGTGAAAAGTCAAAACAATCACCCTTTTACCGCACAACAGCCTCATCAAATTCAAAATTACCACTCCTTCTCTAATTTGTTGGATTATTTATTTTCTTAAAATTCTTCCAAAATATTTTAAAATTTTCCTTCACTTTCCATGTTTCCAAACAAGAGAGAAGGTTAGAGAATCAAAATAAATTAAAAAATAAATAAACATGGGGCGTGTTAAACTTCCCATAAAAAGAATAGAGAACACAACAAATCGGCAAGTTACTTTCTCCAAGCGCAGAAATGGACTCATTAAAAAAGCTTATGAGCTTGCTGTTCTCTGTGATATCGATATTGCTCTGATTATGTTTTCTCCTTCTGGTCGCGTCAGCCATTTTTCTGGCAAGAGAAGGTTTCTCTCTATATATTTTTTTTCATTTTTATTTGTCACTTCCATTCATTAATTTAATTTTAATAAGTTACTTTGTTTTTTCTTGTAAATAAGTAGGATCGAAGATGTGATTGCTCGTTATATATATCTGGCAGAACATGATCAAGGAGGATGGTATTTTTTTTTTCTTTCATATATTTTATTGATTTTTTTTTAAACTGGACAAAATATTAAGAAACACAAACAAAACAACACAAAGAAAATGAATTAAGGATCAACTAGAATCCCAATCAACAAACCTTCCCATGGACCCAATTTAAGATTTAAATTCAAATTCATATTAGAAGGAATCAAATCAAAGTCAAGTAGATGAAACAGAATACTAGAAAATTCATGCCAAACACAGTATCTTGCACATAAATTATTTGATTTTGTTTTTTCAATTAATTACTTGTGTCAGATAATTTTTCTTTTTTTTTTTTTTTATTTGCAGCGATGTTCAGAATCGAGAGGTATTTTGTCTTCAATTAGAAGCATATTATATTAATTAGTGTCTTTATTTTCTTGTTGAAAATAAATATTAATTAACGTTAATAAGTGGAGTTAATTGAAGGGAATAAGAAGACTTAATCAATTAGTTTTCAGGTAATGTGGTATTTTAATCTCCATATCCATTGCAGCATTTGCTCAGCACCCTTAAGAAACTCAAAACCGAAAATGACATGGCCATTCAAGCTGCCAAGTATTATTCTCTCTCTTATTTTTATTTTCAGTGTAATTGATTTATTATTCTGTTTTAATTTAATAAAAATAAAATTTTATCTTCTTTCTACAGTCCTGAGCATAGCAGATCAAATATAGAGGTAAAAAATAATAATAATTGAATTTTAGTTGTTAATTAATTCTTCATATTAAATTTTGCTCCAAACCAGAATTTTACATAATTTGTAGGATCTCCAGCATGAAGTATATAATTTGCAACATCAGGTTCAGATTGCTGAGGATCAGATAAGGTATTTAATTATGGTTTTTATTTTGTATTTTTGGCACTTCTGGAAAGGTTAATTAATTATTTTTTTAAATTACAAAAAAAAAGGATATTTGAGCCAGACCCTCTAAAATTCACATCCATGGGAGAACTTGAATCTTGTGAGAAGAACCTTTTGGATACTATGGTTCGTCTCCAAGACAGAAAGGTTTGAAGTTTAATTTGATCTATTTGTTCAATTTCTCTATGATTAGGATTAATGTTTAATTAAGTGCCACATCAATCATCTAAAAATTAATCTTTATTTTCAATTTCTTAATACGTTTAATTTGTTGCAGAAATATCTTTTGAGTAATCATCCATCCGCTTATGATCCATCAACCATCCAGGTAATCAATAGATTAAATATAAGATTTTCTTAGACTGAATTTATAATAATTATAAATTAATCCAATCACATTAATCTAATAATGGTTTTTTTTAATTGAATTCTTTAAGATATGCTTAGATACACAGGAAGGGCTGCCAAGTTTCCAAAATGAGATTGCAAATTGGTTAGGAGAAAATGGTGAAAACCCAAATTCTCAAATCTTAAAATCCGATTCCTCGTGTATTCCTGTGAGGTATATTTATTATTATATATTGATCAAATTTTAAATGAATGTATATATCATTTACATTTAATTATTATAAACTTTTATTTTCCATAATATCAGTGACCAATCCTCAACAACAATGATGGATGGAATCAATGTAAATGTGGATCCGTACAACTCAAATACTGAATGCTTGCCGTCTTGGCTACAAGCTTTTTCAACATTATCCTCCACTGAGCTACTTGCTGCCTTCATGCCTCCTAACTCTACGGTTAATTATCTCTAATTTTCTTTTACAAATTGAAATTTTATTATGATTATGAAATTAAGACAGAATTTGCAATATTACTTTGTGTTTACAGAAAATTAAATTTTGTTGGCAGCATGATGTTGAAGGGCCATGCTTTAATTCTATTTTGCAACAGCAGGCAGCAGAGCCCACAGCAAATTGCCCACAAATGCTTTCTAGTGGTGAAGATTCCAATTATGAGGCCTATGAAAATAATCTCTCTCAGTTTAATGTAGAATAAATTTAATTCACAAATAGATCATTATTAATATTATTACTTGCTTAGTAGTTGCCTAGTTGGTATGGGTTTGATTTGAAACACTTCATTAATGACTTTACTGCATCAAGTTGTAATACATCAGAAAAATTGAAATAGCATACATATGGGAAAGATAAATTTACTTTTTTGTTTTATGTTTTTAATTTATAATTGACTTTTACATTTAAAAATATATTTGATATGTTAATTCTTTATTTTTCTTTTATTTATATTTTATTATCAATATATATAAAATATTAGTTCTTTGTAAAAAAAATATATAATTTCAACGTTATTACACATTATGACTTTGCAAGTATGCACAATCACATTCGCATATGTAGTAAATTATACTTGTGTAATGCTATTTACTATTTTTCCTTTTTCTAATATATAGAACAACAAATATGAAAAAAAAAATTAATAAAAAGTTTGATAATTGAATCTATAAACAAGTATGACCTTAATTATATTTGATAATTTCTAAGCCCGCTTAAACATCTGATGGAAAAATTCAATCCGAATCTAATTCCAGATATGATGAAGTTTGAGTAGATCATTTTTAATCAATTCAACCTCGAAAATCATTTGAATTCAGTTTTCAAAGTTTGATTAGATGACTCCGTTGAAATGATTAGAAATCCGAAACTGGATCAAAATTTGAATCAGTCTGCTTCTTGTCTGACAGGATTGAAAGATCTAGGCTTAACCCTTGGTTTTACCACAACCCATAATAGTAGATGGCAATTTTTGAACCCTATCTATGCCTTCCTCAAACACAACACCCATACCCATAAAGAAATGCGACTCAATATGGCAGTGAAATAACCAGACACCTGGATTATCTGTCTGAAATCTCAAAGCAGTCCAACCATAAGGATGAACAGGCACTGTATTCTTCATTATCGGATTTTCCAAATTGTAATTCTTAGGATCCTTGTACATATCAAACTTGCCTTTTCCATATCCTAGGACCCAGAAATCATGCCCATGGAGATGCCATGGATGCGTCTCGCTGGTGTTTTTGGTCATCGAATTAGCATTCTGCAGTATAATATCAACTGTTGTATTGAACTCAAGCTGATATATGCCATCACTTGTAGTAGCATTCTCGTTCGGAGGAGGAATATAAATATCATAATTCAAGAAATCGTAGCCAGTAGGAAGTGGGACTTGGCTGAAAACATGGGTTAAATTCTTCTTCAAGGCTACAAGATAAGGCGTGTGAGGAAGATTGAAGGAGACATTATTCACTGACCATTTAGTATACCCATTTACTTTATTCTGTGTATTGAGCATTACTATGGTTCTATGTGAAGTTTGGGGAGGTTTGTGGATGTGATCTTTGTGAGCTTTAATGGCTAGGCTTTGAGCAAATCTTGGCTCCACATCATTCCACATGGGTCCGGGCGGCGGAATTGTTGGTGGATACCTCCGTGGATGGTTTGGGTAATAGTTCAAGATGGCTAGTCCTGGTGGAGTTGTGGCATTTCTGCTCACAACATTGGTACTCATCCAGTAATTTCTTGATGGGTTTTGGTCAGTTTTTAGTATAACAGAGTATGTCTCACCCGAGTATATGAACAAGTTTTGTACCACAAATGGGTCCACAGAGTGCCCATCAGCTTCTACAACAGTCATATTATGTCCCTATGTAAAAATAAACACACAAATATAAATATATCAGAAATTAATTGAGAAAATCAATAGTTGACTGATATTTAGGCATTGAAATGGGAAATAATTAAAAAAATTAATATACCTCAATTTGGAAACTAAGGGCTGATAAGGCGGTCAAACTAGAAATCCTGAGCCTATAAGTTTTTCCAGTGACTACAGTCATGACATAGGGAAAGCATTCAGGATTGGTAGCATTGCAAAGACTAGCTTGTATGCCTGGAGTTGAGCAATTAAAAACCCCTTTTCCTTGTATCAATAATGACTGAAAAAAAAAATTGGTTTTTAAGATATTAACAAAAATGCAAGAATTCTAGTAACATTATATGATTGAATTTGATGTGTAGCTAATTGGATATTATATATTTACCTGAGGCTCCCCTACCCAAACAAAGGGAATAGAAGCCAATCCTGTGGCTTGTTCATAAGTACTTTTATGATACCAGTCATTAAGGATAATACTTCTATCATAATCGTAGGCGAAAGGCTCAGATTGTCCGTCGGGTAGTGATACTCGAATCGATCCATATAGCCCTGCTTCTCTTTGCATTCCATAGTGAGCATGGTACAAATAAGTTCCAGGCTGCATTGAAAATTTCATATCAGAATCAGAAAATGTTAAAAACAGAAGTTCGTGTATGTGCTTTAAATTCTTACAATTAATGAACATACCCTGTCAACAACAAACTCATATGTAAAGGTGTCTCCTGGCAAAATCGGACACTGGGTTACCCCTTCCGTTCCATCGAACCAAGGAGTTCCAATCTATAAAAATCATTAACCCAATCAAAACCCAGTAATTAAAAACTGCTGGACAGTAAAGTTTGTAGTTGTAAAAGTAAAAAAATAAAAATAAATAAAATAATACCTGTCTAATTCCATGCCAGTGGATAGCAAGATTTTCAGTGAGTAAACTGTTCTTAACTTCAACAATGACGGTATCATTTTGCTGGGCCAAAATGGTTGGACCTGGAGATTTGCCGTTAATTGTAATAACTAACTTTGTATAGCAATCAGGAGACTTGTACTCGTACTTCACTTCCCATTTGTAATGACGAATTCTGGCCTCTGCTATTTGTGAAACCTGTAAGCTCGTCCAAAAAATTACTAACAACAAAATTTTCATTTCCATTCTCACCATCTCTTCCAAACACTTGCAGTTTCCAATCTGATTAGGTTTGTGTCCTATAAATATATATATATAGCAAGCATAATGTTGTCCAAGTCAACATAGGAAGGCTTACCAATTAAGACAGTCTGATGACAAGATATAGGAACAAAGCTCGAAGGTAACAAGAGGGAATTAAAAAAAAAAAAAAGGCTCTTCTCAATTAATTAGAGCTTCAAAAATAATATATATATCGGCTGCACACACCTCACAGATCATTTTTGCAATTTAGTGAGTTGTCCCTATTGTGTATGCAATTTGCAAACTTATTTTATTTATTTTGGATTTTAAATTAATAAGCAATTTATTGACTTTTTAATAATAAAGGAAGAATCATTAATAAGCATCTTATTTTTTTGATTTCGTCAATTTGATTTCTCTTTCGGTGCTTGATAATGCATTCTTCTTTGAAAGGTTAAAAAGAAAAATAAATTAATAAAAAGAAGCGAAATTGGAGGTCAAAAAATAAATTTTTTAAAAAAGTCAAAAAACCGCATTTACGTTTTCTTTTCTGCAAGGTTTGCCTTGAAACAATTATGAAACACGGAAACATCCTCGCACTTTACTTTGTTTACTTCTGGGAATATAAATACGTGTGTGTGTTTCTCACAATTATTAGTCTTATGTTCAAATGAATGAACTTCCGAGGAATTGAGTTATAAGATTATTTATTTATTTTAGCTAACCCGATTGAAAAGTCTATGTTTTTGTATCAAGAAATTTGAAAACCTAGTATAGCAGTTGGGACCTAGCAAGTATTAAATAGCTGATTTTGAATGGTCAACAATCTTGAAAGAACCTTTGAGAAATTTACAAAAATAAAGACTTTGAATTGGTCATCCTGAAGTTGTTGAATCAGTCCGGATCAGATAGATCAAAATATCGACTTGACTTTTGATATGTTTTTTTTTTTGGGTGTCAAAAGTGAAAAGTCATTCAACAACATTCATGCATCAATAAACCATATATTGTGGCTTAAATCCATAGGAGAAATACAAAGAAACCCATCCATAGCATAATAAATAAACCTATAATAATTCCTAACTGATGCTAATAAGGTCCAAGAGCAAAGTTTAGAATTGTAATAGTAATAGTTTAATATTCTAGTAATAGTTTAATATTCTAATAGTAATAGTTTAATATTAATAGAATAATAGTATTTTTAATATTATTTAATATTAATATAATAATAGTATTAGTATTAATTAATAATAGTATTAATTAGTTATATGAGTGAAAGAAAACAACTTCTAAATTTGCAGTAAAAAAATTGAGACTCATTTCCTATGTACAAGAGTAAAACAGAAATAAACATAAGAAAAGAAGACTCTTTGCCCCAAACGAGAATTTTTATGAAAGCCTTTCATTTGCTTCTCTTCGATGGAAGTTTTATTTTCCCAGAATGTATCCTAATTTTTGGCCTAATTCTTCTTCTGATGATCGATTCAACCTCTGATCAAAAAGATATATATTGGTTATATTTCATCTCTTCAACAAGTTTAGTAATGAGTATAACGGCCCTATTGTTCCGGATTAGTGGTAAACTATAATTTTCAAAATTGATCAGCATATCAGGGATTAAAAATACACTCATGTGTGAAAAATATTTTATTTAATTATCGAAAAATATAGGTTATGACTAGTCCAGGGGTATAATTTAGAGTAAAAATAAGGTCAAATAAGTTCTTAAAAGTCAAAACTAAGAAAAAATGGGATCCGATTTAATTAAATAGTTTGTTGACCGTACTTTAATTGAGCTATAAAAAATAGCAAATAACATCCAAAATTTTATTTTAAGACATGGATAGATTCTAAATAATATTTAGGATTATTTGACAGTGAAAAAAGAATTTTACGGTAACACCGAAAATTAAATTATCAGTCTGGTTTGAGTGAGCTGGACAGAAAATGGACTCCAATTGAGTTGATTTTTTGTGTAGATATACAAAAATATTTTATGAATTATGGAATTAAATTTGGGTGAATTTGAATTTGGAAAGTGAGAAAAATAATATGTAGTATTTAATTGGGTTTAAATGGATTGTGCTTTGTTTGGCCCGAGCTCATCCAACTTAAACCACTTTAAATAACCTTAAATATCAGAATTCTCTAGAGAGAATTTTGTAGCTCCTTCCCCAAACCCCCTTGCTTGGCCGAAGTAATCTTTTCCCATTTTTCTTCCAATTTTCTTCCATTTTCTTCACTTTTTACACCAAAATCAACTATCCAAAAATAATTTCAGCATCTTTCATAGCTAATATAAATTTTTAATCTTCATTTGGAAGGCTAAAGTGGAAGGAAATCAAAAGAGAAAAGTTAGGATACCAAATTGAAGTAAGTGAAATTTGCAGTTTTAAATTAGTTTAATGATTCAAATAGATAGTTTAAGGTATGTAGATGATAAATATGAAATTTATTTGAGTTAAGGAAGCAAAATATTGGTGGATTAATGGAGTGTAATTTTGGCCATTGTAGGTTCAAGAGAAGGTGAAGGTACTTCCAAAGGAAAGGATAAGGAAAAGGAAGATTAGGAAGGGCTAAACAAGAAATTAAGGTTAGTGATTCCAAAATCTATTTATTTTCATTAATTAAGCATGATTTAGGATTATGGAAAATTAAGAATTTTGTGTATTTTGCATGAAATTGCTAATTAATGCTTAAATCATGATTAAAGAATTATTAAAAGTGAATTAGAATGGTTAATTTCAATTAAAAATATTAATTGGTGGAAATTGTAAAATATGACTTTATTATGTGAAAAATGAATATTAAGGAATAAATACATTTTAGTGTAATATTATGATACATATAGAATAATGAATGTATTAATCAGTGAAATGAATAATTAAAAGGTGAAAGAAAAAATTTAATGATGAATATTAATTATAGGCTAAAAAATGAAGAAGGAGAAATTAATATTTTTGTTGCTAATTAAATGAAAATTTAGTCATGAAATGCAAGAAAATATGATTTTAAGTGTGTAAAAATTTATTGAAAATTTTTAAATGATATATTGAATATTTTTCTATTTATTGATTATATTATGCATGAAATAAAAAATAATGAATAAAATGTATTTAGTGAGTTTATAACTTAATTGATTATCCATAATGAAATATGGATATATTAGAATGAAAAATGAGAAAAATTTTGGTAGTGATAAAATTATTATGAAACAATAAAATATTAAGTGATTAATAATGTAAAAATAATGAAATTTATGAATTTAATGGAAATTGAATTAAATAAAATAAAATAATACCCTTAGTTATTTTTCTGATGGTTAAATTTAATTCAGGATATAATTGGCTAGTCATAGGGACACCATTACCGCAGTGCGGATCATGACAACTCACTTATATAGATCAATGATGGTCTACTACAGTGATTATGATTCAGTGAACAGTATACAGTGCAGTACTTGGGTGATCCTTCAGGGTTACTCTTCAATGTAGTGGACTTTAGGGTCAACGTTCCATGTATCCGGTCCGAAAATTTTCTATCGGATGGAAACTAGGGACAAATGTGAATAAAAATAGTAATAATGATAAAAGTGAAAAACAAGTGAAAAATATTATAAGAATGATAAAATTGTATAATTGTAAAAAATAATAAAAGTGACAAATATGAAAGAAATGATAAAAGTGAAAATATGAGAAAAATAATAAAAATAAAAAAATATGATAAAAATGACATAAGTGATAAATTTGATAAATATGATAAAAGTGATAAAGATAATAAAATGGTATAATAATAATAATGATGATAAAAGTGATAATTGTGATAAAAGAATAAAAATTTGAAAATTTGAAAAATGAGAAATAAGTGGAAGAAAATGAAATAAAATGTTAAATTATATAGTTAAAAAGGTAAATAAATGAAAAATAAAGTTTCTTAGTGGCAAAAGTGTAAATAAATATAGAAGAGTGACATAACCGTAAATAAATAGAAATTTAAGAATTAAAGTGAATTTTATAGCTAATTAAATGAAAAATTGAAAAAAATGATTAATTAAAGAAGAAAAGTGAAAAATGATTAAATTGAGAGGAATTGAAAAAACAAACTATGAGATATAATGAGAAATATTATTAATTGAATAAAAATATTAAATAGTGAATTAAGAGTAAAATATTTATAAAATAATAATAAATATATATTAAATAGAAATTTGAATGGTGTATTAAAAATGTTATTATATGTATAAATGCATGAAAATATAGGCAATGAAAATTTTTAGATTAGTAATTAGTACTTGGCATATTAATATTTAACACGTATTTATTCGACTGCGTGCAAGTATTAGTAGGGAAGATATTAGCAAACGTACAAGTTTTGAAAGCTGACAGAAGAATAAAATAATTGTAGGTTAGTATTAAAATGACACATATATATATATATATATATATATATATATATATATATATATATATATATATATATATATATATATATATATATATATATGGAGTTGTAGGAATGAAATATTGTATATATTATGATAAATGATATTTGTGAATTATTATTATATATGTAAATAATGAAATATGTATTTATAGATGAATGGAGAATATATGGTATTATATGTATATTGTTGTGTCCAAAAATGAGCTGAGAATTGTTTGCTTTATAAGTGAGGTAGTCAGTTTATAACTGTTATGCTGCCGAAATTTTTGAAAAATAAAAATGATCAATTTAGTGATAATAATAAAATGGTCATTAAAGTAAATTAAAATAAGAAAAATAAATTTGGCACACATCGGTTATAATCGTATTAACCCACGTAATATACGTATAGAATGATTGTTAGGAGCAAGTGTATTTTCAAAGATTGACCTACCATCGAGCTACCATTAGTTGAAAGTAAAAGAAGCATATGTACCCAAGACTGCTTTTCGCATGAGATATGACCACTATGAATTTTTAGTCATGCCATTTGGACTTATGAATGCCCTAACAGCTTTCATGGATATGATGAATAGGATCTTTCATTCTTATCTAGACCAGTTCATAGTGGTATTTATTGATGATATTCTAATGTATTCGAAGATGCTAGAAGAACATGACAAGCACCTATGAATTGTCTTGCAGATATTGAGAGAGAAATCTACATGAAAGGTATAGAGCTATGTCTTATCTTTCAAACTCAATAAAGAACATACAAATCCAAACTCCAGAACTCAATTTATAACAGTTTAAGTACTTACTGCTCATTACTAACAATTCTGCCCAGAATTTCTAGATAGATTCTATGTCCGAATTTATGAATTTTTCTGTACAATTACAGACATATTTAGATTTTATGGTCTAAAGGAAAGTTATAGCCTATGTCTTATCGTTCAAACCCAATAAACATGTAAAACCGAGTTCCAGAAATTAAGTTATAACAGTTTAAGTGAACAATGCTCATCAATTTCTAGCAAGGAACATACAAGATAATCACATTCAATTTTTACCAAATTAAATCCTAAGTCTAGCAAACATGTATCCCCAAGATTTTCATCACAAAATAGTATCAATTTAGAATCATCAACATGCCAAATAATTAAATCATGCAAATAAAAAAAATAAAATTGGTCATTGCCTTAGTTATGCACAAACCTCTCTTTTCCTCTCATTTTCTTTCTCTGTACTTCTCTTTCTCCTTTCCTTTGCTCCTTTGAGCTAAATCCTTGTCACTTTGAGTTCCTAAATTTCATAAACAGATTATTAAAAATTTATAAACATAATCTCTCTCTTTCTTCTAACTCTTTTAAGCTTCCTATAGCATGAAAATGGAATTTTACCTTACTTTTTCTCTCTTTTCTCACTTTCTTTTACTAGAATCAAGCTTGGCTATGGAAGAACAAGGGGAAAACGTGGGCTGGTGTAGATAACAAAATTTTTCTCAATGAAAATGGATAAGGAAGAAGAAGAAACAATCAAGAAGAAGATGACAAAATTTATTAAGATAGGGGACACCTAAGCATCAATCTAGAATCTTTAATTAATGTTTAGTTCATGCACCTCACTTGGCTAATTGTTGTATGCCATTTAGTGTGTGGTGCTTCAAGGAACATGGGCTGCTTTGAGGGGAAGATAAAAGTCTTCTAGATGTTTAAGTGATAAGGAAGAAGAGAGACAATTAAGAGAAAAATGACAAACTTAATCAATTATGGGACACCTAAGCTTATATACATTGAATATCTCATTCATGCATGTCTATTGCCTTCTTAATATTTGCCACTTGGTGTAGTCAGCCTCCATATTTATTTTATGTCCCAATTCATGCATTTAATTGATGATTATCCCAAATAATATCCAAATTTTTGGTAAATTGTAAATTGACCCTTAAACTTTTCAAAATTTACAATTTAGTCCTTTACCGAAATTTAACATCTTAAAATATTTTGAACACTTTATTAGATATTTTTCATACTTAATTGTCATTATTATCATTATTTTTTGATATAAATCTAATTTTAGACTTCAGTCAAACCGACGAGTCGATTAAACAAGTCGCGTCTCTTAGGTCTAAATTAGCGGATATGACACACGTGATCAATCCAGAAGAAATTCGAATACAGGCTGATCTGACTTATGAAGATAAACCATTAAAGATCCTAACCAGAGAGGTTAGACAGCTTAGGAATAAGCAAATCCCACTAGTGAAGGTGTTATGTAATCACCACAATATGGAAGAAGCCACATGGGAGCTAGAAGCTGCAATGAGGCAACAGTATCCCTAATTGTTTAATACAGGTAAAATTTTGAGGATAAAATTTTTATTAGTAGGGGAGAATTGTAATGGTTCAAATACCGGGTTAGTCGTAAACTATACTTTCCGAAATTGATCAGCATACCAGGAGTTAAAAATACATCCGTGGGAGAAGAATATTTTATTTGATCATCGGAAAATATAGGTTATGACTAGTCTAGAGGAAAATTTTGGAGTGAAAATGAGGTCAAATAAGTTCTCAAAAGTCAAAACTAAGGAAAAAAAATGGAACACGATTTAATTAAATAGTTGGTTGACCGTACTTTGATCGAACTATGAAAAATAGCAAATAATATCCAAAAATTTATTTTAAGATATAGATATACTCTAAATAATATTTACGAATATTTGACAGTGAAAAGGGAATTTTATGGCAACACCGAAATTTGAATTATTAGTTTAGTTTGAGCGAGTTGAATATAAAACGGACTCCGGTTGAGTTGAAAACATTTTTGTAGACATATAAAAATATTTTATGAATTGTGGAATTATATTTGGGTGAAATTGAGTTTGGAAAGTAAGAGAAATAATTTATAGTGCTTAATTGAGCCTAAATGGGTTGAACTTTGTTTGACCCGAGTCCACCCAACTTAAGACACTATAAATAGCCTTAAATATTAGAATTCTCTAGAGAGAATTCTACAACTCCTTCTTCCCATTGCTTGGCCGAAGTCATCTTTTCCCATTTTCCTTCCAATTTTCTTCTATTTTCTTTACTTTTTACACTAAAATCAACTCCAAAAAATAATTTAAGCATATTTAGTAGCTAATAGAAATTTTTGATCTTCATTTGGAAGACTAAAGTGGAAGAAAATCAAAGGAAAAAAGTTATAATACCAAATTGAGGAAAGTGAAATTTGTAGTTTTAAATTAGTTTAATGGTTCAAATAGGTAGTTTAAGGTATATAGATGATAAATATGAAATTTATTTAAGTTAAGGAAGCAAAATATTGGTTGATTAATGGAGTATAATTTTTGTCAGTGGTAGGTTCAAGAGAATCTGAAGGTACTTCCAAAGGAAAGGATAAGGAAAAGGAAGATTAGGAAGACCTAAATATGAAATTAAGGTTAATGATTCCAAAATCTATTTATTTTCATTAATTAAGCATGATTTAGAGTTATGAAAAATTAAGAATTTTGTGTGTTTTGCATGAAATTTCTAATTAATGCATAAATCATGATTAAAGAATTATTAAAAGTGAATGACAATGGTTAATTTCAATTAAAAAAGTTAATTGGTGAAAATTGTAAAATATGACCTTATTATGTGAAAAATGAATATTAAGGAATAAATACATTTTAGTGTAATATTATGATACATATGGAATAATAAATATATTAATTAGTGAAATGAATAATTAAAAGATGAAAGAAAATTTTTAATGATGAATATTAATTATAGGTTGAAAAATGAAGAATGAGAAATTAATATTTTTCTTCCTAATTAAATGAAAATTTAGTCATGAAATGCAAGAAAATATGATTTTAAGTGTGTAGAAATTTATTGAAAAATTTTAAATGATATATTGAATATTTTTCCATTTATTGATTATATTATGCATGAAATAAAAAATAATGAACAAAATGTATTTAGTGAGTTTATAACTTAATTGATTATCCATAATGAAATATTGATATATTAGAATGAAAAATGTGAAAAATTTTGGTAGAGATAAAATTGTTATGAAAGAATAAAATATTAAGTGATTAATAATGTAAAAAAATAAAATTTATGAATTTAATAGAAATTGAAATAAGAAAATAAAATAATGTCCTTAGTTATTTTTCTGATGGTTAAATCTAGTCCAGGATATAATTGGGTAGCCATAAGGACACCATTACCACAGTGCGGGTCATGGCGACTTGCTTATGTATGTGAATGATGGTCTACTATAGTGATAGTGATTCAGTAAACAGTGTACAATGCAGTGTTCAGGTGATCTTTTGGGATTACTCTTCAGTATAATGGACTTTTGGGTCCACGTCCCATGTATCTGGTCCGAAAATTTTCTACCGGATGAAAACTAGGGGCAAATGTGAATAAAAGTAATAATAATGATATAAGTAAAAAATAAATGAAAAATATGATAAGAATGATATAATGATATAATTGTAAAAAATGATAAAAGTGCATAAAATGATAAAAGTGAAAATATGAGAAAAATAAGAAATGTGAAAAATATAATGAAAATGATAAAAATATGAAAATATGATAAAAATGACATAAGTGATAAAGTTGATAAATATGATAAAAGTGATAAAAATAATAAAATGATATAATAATAATAATAATAATAATAATAATAATAATAATAATAATAATAATAATAATAATAATAATGATAAAAGTGATAATTGTAATTAAAGAAAAAAATAGTAAAATTGAACAATGAGAAATAAGTGGAAGAAGATGAAATAAGATATTAAATTATGTAGTTAAAAAAGTAAATAAATAAAAAATAAAATTTCTTAATGGTAAAACTGTAAATAAATATAGAGAAGTGGCATAACAATAAAAAAATAAAAATTTAAGAATTAAAATGAATTTTGTAGCTAATAAAATGAAAATTTGAAAAAGAATGATTAATTAAAGAAGATGTAATGCCCGTCAATTTAGGCTTGGATAATTAACATATTTAACGATCGTAATTAAAATTATTTGAGACTAAATTTGGAAAGAAAATATAATAAAAATATTTATAAGTGAATTTGTATTAAGTTATGTGTGTTAAATAAAATAAATCGAAAGGTTGGGTAAGTTAATAACAATAAGATAAAAATCAAGGATTTAAGTGGATATTTGGCAACAACAAGGGGGGACCTAATAGGTTATTTACCATGAGTATAAAAATATTATTTTCTTCTTTTTCTTCCAAATTTCAGAACCTTAGCCTTTTTCCCACTATTTCATACACAAATTCTCTCTTCTTTCACCTATTTTCTTCTTCATATCCTTCATCTTCCTCTCTTCAAAAACTTAAAATAACTATAATAGCTTAAGGTTTGAAGAGGTTAAAACTTCATTGTGCCAAGATTTAGACTTCATTGTGTCAAGGTTTGTACATATGAGCATATTTATTCTTTTGTGCATTTTATTTGCATTACAATGATGTTGAAGAAAGAGTGAACAAATAACTTGTTGTGTTTGTTGGTTTTGTTAAAATTCATCTGGAATAGTTTTGATATATTTGATCATATCTTTTGTTCCGAAACTTGGATCGAAATAAAATATGTTGGAAATGAAAATAGACACATAGACCTAAAACTTTTATGAAGAGTATAAATACTATATCTGATTCTAAGTTGGTCTAAAAAGTTCTAAAAATTATCGGATTTAAAAGTACCTAGAAAATTCTGGGTAGTTATTTTATGAATATTATATGGTATTTTGATCATAGCTTTTGTTCTGGAACTTGGATGATGATGAAATTAGTTAAAAATAAAAATAGATACATAGACCTAAAACTTTTATGAAGAGTATAAATACTATATCTGATTCTAAGTTTGTCTAAAAAGTTCTACAATTTCTCGGATTTAAAAGTACCCAAAATATTCTGGGTAGTTATTTTCTGAACATTATATGATATTTTGATTATATATTTTGTTCTGAAATTTGGATCGGGATGAACTTAGTTGAAAATGAAACTAGACACATAGACCTAAAACTTTTATACAGAGTATAAATGCTATATTTGACTCTAAATTGGTCTAAAAATTTCTACAAATGCTCGGATTTAAAAGCACCCAGAAAATTCTGAGCAGTTATTTTCTAAATATTTTATGCTATTTTGATTATATCTTTTGTTCTGAAACTTGGAACGGGATAAAATCTATTGGAAAGGAAACTAGACACATATACCTAAAACTGTTACAAAGAGTGTAAATGCTATATCTGATTCTAAGTTGGTCTAAAAATTTCTACAAAATCTCGGATTTGAAAGTATCCAGAAAATTCTGGATAATTATTTTCTGAACATTCTATGATATTTTGGTTATATCTTTTGTTCTGGAACTTAGATCGGGATGTACCTAGTTGGAAATTAAATTAGACACATAGATACAAAAACTTTATGAAGAGTATAAATACTAGTTACAATTTATATTATACCTAAAGTTTGATACCAAATCTCGGACCTAATAATATTCTGAAACATACAAGACATATTTTTACTGAGCACTATATGGTTATTTGGACTTAACTTTAGCTAGAAAATTCAGATTTATATGATTCTTTTTGTATATGAAAGATATAAGACATTAATCTAAAAATTCATAGAATACCATAAGGTCAAATTCGAATCCAAAATAGGTGAAAGGTGCAATCCAAAATAGGTGAAAGGTGCAATCCAAAATCACAGCATGAATCTGTCCAGAAATAAAAATTTAGTAATTTGGTATTTTAAATAATGGGTAACATATATATGTTTTAATTTTAAATAATATGATAATAGTTATATTTAAAATTCTTATTGTGTATTGACTAAATTAATATAATGTGTTGTGATTTGGGATTTCAAATGAGATTGAGAAATTTTTATATGTATAGGACATGTAAACTGAAAATTATTATGAATATGTGAATTTTGATGATTTATGTAAATAATAAGATGATAACATCAATTAAACCCAATTCTCTAATTTAGGACTAGAAATAGGATAGATGACATGCCATTCAGGGGTTTACGGTACCGCAGAAATTATGATGATATGAAAAATTTCATTATACGGACAAGGTGGCTTAAGCTCGGGTGAGAGCGCCCTTGATCCTAAATGCATGCAATTATTTATTTTACTCAGTCAAGATGGCTTAAGTTCGGGCGGGAGCACTCTTGACTTGAGAAGCTCAGTTGAGCACTTATACAGACAGATACAGATAGTGAGCAGGGTGGCTTAAGCTCGGGTGAGAGCGCTCCTGTTTCACAATCCGCATCCAAATAGTCTGGATTTAGAGTTTTGAGGCTATAAAATATAAAAAATAAAATATTTTTAAAAAAAGAAATATGGAAAAAAAATTAGTTATCAGGTAAATGAAACAAGGAAATAGAATTCATAAATGAGGTATGAATATGAATTTACCTTTGTAAAATATGACATGTATATGTGTTGAACCAATAAACCAGGTATGCAATATTCCATATTGATATATGATAAATTGATTTCTTTTTTTTATATTACTATAAAAAGAATTTTGATATATGGATTATTATTTATGATTATTTATATGCACAATTGGAGAATATGAACATGAAATTTTTATGATATATCATGAGTGTATATATTTATATTTATGCACATATGTACCACTAAGTATTAGATTGCTTAGCGTGTGAGTGTTTTCTTATACGCAGGTTCAGAGCCTTTAGAGAGAAGTCGATAGGAAGAGAAGTAAGCCCATACAGAGTCAAATAAAGTAAATCCACATCAGATGGTTGGTGCTTTACATGACATGCATTTTGTTTCTGTCCACATGTCATGGGTGATGAGTATAATTATGGTTTTCAAAAGTTTTACATGTCTTTTTTGTGTTGGGAACATGAAATTTTATTTGGATTATATGTATTTTGTAAGCATGGGGATAATGAAAGCCCAAACATATGTTTAAAAAATGAGGTCACGATTTGTTAATTTCAGATTCATTAATTGAATGACATGTTGTTATTATAAAAAAATATATTAGTTAACACATGAAAATATAATAACTAAAATGGAAGAAACTTTAATTCACACGAATTTGAAGGTAATAGGCAGGTGACATTCTCCTATATAGTTGGGATTATTCCTAACTATAAAAGAGGGTGTTACATTTAGTGGTATCAGAGCCTATGTTTAGGCAATCCTAGACCTAAGTGGGCTAAAGGTTTATCATGCATGCATTGTATGTCTCATATGAATCTGACATGGGCTACTTCTCTATCGACGTGTAGGATTAGAAAAGAGTATAGAAATTTAGGTGCATGAAGTTATTGAAAGCAATAGCTCTCATAATACTGGAGCACCGAACCAGCCCAGTGTAGCTAGTGTTCAGGGTCCGAATGCTATACCAGCCGCAGCCCAGCAGGTTCCTGGACATGTCGAGCAGAACCTAATCTGGCCACATCAGAAACAATCAACAAGCCGGGACCCAGCAGGACTCCAGCTAGGGCATATGCTATGAAGGCCAAAGAGGACCAAAAATCCACTGATGTGATTGTGGGCATATTTTCTTTACATGACTCAATTTTATGTGTTTTAATAGATCCTGGTTCTATACATTCCTATGTATGCACGAGCACACCTAGTCAAAACAGTATGATGAGCGAGAATCTAGAATATGAGATTGAGGTCACAAATCCCCTAGGACACAGTGTGATTGTTAACCGGGTATACAAAAGTTGCCCTTTGATAGTGCATGGTAAAGAATTTTTAGCATATTTGATTGAATTTCCATTCCATGAGTTTGATGTTATCTTGGGCATGGATTGGCTTTCTAAACATGAGACAGTGGTGGACTGTCAATCTAAGACAGTTGTTCTTAATACTTCAGAACTAGAAGAGGTAGTAGTGGAAGGCGAAAGGTTTCTACCACCTGCTCAAGTGATATCTATGATGAAGGCTCAAAGAATGATCAGAAAGGGATGTGAGGCTTACTTAGCTCACGTGATTGATACTAAGAAGGGAGGTCCAGATCTTAAGGATATCCCTATAGTGAATGAATTCCTAAAAGTGTTCCCAGATGACCTACCAGGGCTACCTCCCGATAGAGAGATTGAATTCTCTATAGAGCTCACTCCAGGTATAACACCAATATCAGCTGCACCGTATAGAATGGCACCGACATATTTGAAGGAATTAAAGGCACAGCTACAGGAGTTATTAGATAAAGGTTTTATCAGACCAAGTGTGTCTCCATGGGGTGCACCGGTATTGTTTGTAAAGAAGAAAGACGGGTCTATGAGGTTGTGCATAGATTATAGACAGTTGAATAAGGTGACTATTAAGAACAGATATCTGTTACCATGAATTGATGATATTTTTGATTAGCTAAAGGGTGCAGGAGTTTTCTCTAACATTGATTTGAGATCAGAGTTATTTTATCTCAAAAATAAGAAGCGATCATGGTAAGGAATTTGAAAATGAAAACTTCGAAAACTTTTGTCTAGAACATGATATTTCACAAAAATTTTCATCTCCTTATATGCCTCAACAAAATTAGTTAGTCGAAAGGAAAAATCAAACTTTAATTGAAATGGCTTGAACAATGCTCAATGAGTATGGTCTATCAACCTACTTTTGGGCCAAAAAAGACTACTCTTAAACAAAACTTCTTTTGATTTATGGAATGGAAGAAAATCCATGATATCATACTTTAAAGTATTTGGATGCAAGTGTAACGCTCCCTTACCCTACTAAACGTTAATAGGATATGGAAGTGCTAATAAGCTCATTTGTTTTACAACCAATATTCAAATCATTGCATTTTTTTCGAGTTCATTATTAGCGAAATATTTATTACTATTGTTTTTCCATTTAAATATATAACTAGTGATGAAAATAGTTTGATTTAAAAGAACTCATGCAATTAAACCATAATATTTAGAAATAATACTATATTTATAAAATTACAAAATTCAATCCTTGTAAATCCTACATGCCACATATTTACATCAAAAAAAGATTCTTAGAATTTAATTTTTACAACATAATTTTCAAAATATACAAAAAGAGTTAGACTGCTGCAATATGATCTTGGGGGTTCCCTCTTCTTCGGTCGCCCTATCGAAACAACTACTTCTGTTTATCTGCTCGTGAAACACGAGCGCTAAGCTTTTAGCTTAGTGGTACATTTGGCAACTATCCAATAATTACATAAATAATTCTAAAATAAAATTTTTAAAACTACAATTAATTTATTAAGCATGTCAAATATTCAATTAATAATAAAACCATTTTCTTCATGCAAAAATATTTAATTCATCAATTATGACATTTCATTCATTAAGCATGCTTGAAATTTTTTAACAATTCAAGATATAAAATTTACAATATCAATTTCATAATTCATATATATATATATATATATATATATTATTTATTTAATAGCCCACAACATCTTAAACAGGAACTAAACACTGGATACATGGTTTCTGCTCTCCGGCAGTATACTCGGTGCCTACATAACTATTTTATAACTCTGAGTTTAACGCCTACATTTCCAATAACAACTCCGCACCTTTTTGGTGCCTACGTAATTTCGAACTCAGCACTATTTCTTAGTGTCTACGTAATTTCAACTCAACACTATTTCTTAGTGCCTACTTAAATTAAATCTCAGCACTATTATTTTTAGTGACTACATTTCTACCGTTTTATTGACATACCAACTTATCCTAATTTCTAGTTCTCGACTAGATGTTATAGGGCTTAATTATATTTGTTACTTTTATTATTATTTACATAAATTATGTAGGTAACATTAATATAAATTCTACATAAATACAATAACTCCCATTAAATATTTTACAATCTAAAACTTGCTCATTTAATTATTATAACTATAAGAAAAGTCAATTAATATATTTTCTATCACAAAATTTCACAATTAATACATTGTTTTACAAGCTGTCCTATTCTGGACAGCATTTCTGCCTTATGTTGGTCTGTATGTTTTGTCCATTTTTAGATGGAAATTGGACAAGTGAAAAACTAACCAAATGTATGTACATGTCTTATCTTTAATTTCCAACTAGAATTACATTAAAAAGCATTTTGTAGCAAAAGTTATGAATTTTCTCCTAAGCTACGTTCACTGTAATCTGCCCAGTATTTTACTGGACAGAATTCTGCTTTATATTTTTCTGTCTTTTTCATCCATGTTTAGAAAGAATGTGGACAAGTGAATAACTAAAAACATGTAGGTACACATATTATCATTAATTTCCAATTGGAAGCACATTAAATATAATTTTTTTTATCAAAAGTTATGAATTTTCTTCTAACCTATGCTCACTGTAATCTGCCCAGTTTTTTTTTTTTGGACAGATTTCTAGTTCACAGTTTGAGTCTAATTTTCACCTAATTCCAAGAATTTTCAGGTCTAATGGTCTGAATAAAAGTTGAATCTCTGTGTCTTAAATTTCAAATCCAATAAGAATCACACAAAAATGATTTCCAGAACTCAAGTTATGATAAAAAAAACTTGACATTGTTTATAAGACGAATTTTCCAGCACATCAATTAAATCATACAATTTCCATTTTCATGCATCAACCTCATATTCTAGTTTTTATTTTGCATATTGATGACATCATTTAATCACCACTTAATTTCTCAATCAAATATCCAGAATTTCATACACATCACAAAATTAAAATCAACATTTTTATACATTGAATTTTTGCCAAATGTACATGCCTCAAAAATTTCACTTCTCTTCACTTTTATCTTCTTCCTAGCTAGCTTTCTGTTTACCCTTACTTCCTCTTTGATTTTAGTCCAAAGTTTGTTCATTTCCTTGTCCTAACAACAAAATTTACACTAATCAAACACTAATCACCCTAATCCACCCTTAATCACCATTAACATCTAAATCACCCTAAATTACTAACTTTAATGGCAACTAACCCCAAAATCAAAGAAAAGAGAACAAGAAAACTGAGAAGATGGAAAATCTAAACTCACCTTTGATGATATTTAAAATGACCCAAGTCTTCTTTCTCTTTTTCTCTTCCTTTCTTTCTTCCTCTTTCTTGGTTTAGCCCACTTTGCTTCACTTCCTTGATGATTTTGCCTTAATCCCTTTTTTTTTTCATATAATCTTAGCTTGAATTGAAGAAAGAAAAAGAAGAGTAAATGGGGGAGGAGAAGCTCACGGCAAAAGAGAGAAAAAGGGAGAGAAATGGGTGTGATTGAGGTCAGGAAAAAGAAGAATGGCCAAAAAGTGCAAGTTTGACTTTTTATAGATGGATTAGGTGGGTGGTTAGGATTAATTACTAATCTTGCTTCCTATTGGTCCATTAATTTAAATCACTCTTACTTTATTTTTAATCAAAAGAATATTCATTTTCTTAGATAAAGAATATTCTATTTTTATGCTTTCTTAAAATATCTGTTCCAAAAACACTACAATTTTCAAATTTGTTCAGCAAATATTTTTTTAATTCAACTTCCGAACTTCAAAATTCTAAATTAATAATATCCAAAATATTTTTCTCACATCTTATTATTATTTTAATTGATTTTTTTTATTTTTTTGTCTGAATTTAGACTCTGATCGGTTTGGCGTGCCGGAATCGGTCAACCGCGATCTTGGCCTAAATTATCGGGCATTACAATTTTCCCCTTCTTAAAAAAAAATTTGTCCTCGAAATTTACCTTTTTAACTGGAGTGGAATAATTGTGGATACTGAACCTTCATCACCTCTTCATTTTCCCAAGTCGCCTATTCTGAATTATGATTTTTCCACATAACCTTTACCAATGGTACCTTCTTGTTCCATAGCTCATTCATTTCTCGAGCTAGAATTTCCACTGGCTCCTCTTCATAAGTTAGATCTGGTCGTATCTCTATAGATTCTACTGATATTATATGAGATGGATATGATCGATATCTTCTCAATATGGACACATGGAATACATTATGAATCTTGTCTAACTCTGATGGTAAAGCTAATTTGTACGCCGCAGGACCTATGCGTTCAAGTACCTCATAAGGTCCAATGAACCTGTGACTCAACTTTCCCTTCTTTCCAAATTGGAAAATCCTTTTCCAAGGTGAGACTTTTAAGAATACCTTATCACCAACTGTATACACAATATCTCTCCTTTTCAAATCTGCATATGATTTCTGTCTATCAGCAGCAGCTTTCAGCCAATCTCTTATTACTCTCACTTTTCCCTCTGTATGCTGTACTAGATTTGGACCCACTACTTTCGTTTCACTAAGCTCAGTCCAACATAGAGGCATTCTACATTTCCTCCCATACAAGGCTTCATATGGCGCCATGCCGATACTGGCTTGGTGACTATTATTGTAGGCAGATTCTATCAATGGAAGATGTTTGTTCCAACTACCTTCAAATTCTATCACACAACTCCTCAACATATCTTCCAATATCTGTATGACCCTTTCTGATTATCCATCTGTTTGTGGGTGAAAAGCTGTGTTGAAATTGAGTCGAGTACCCATGGCTTGATGCAAACTTTTCCAGAATTTTGAAGTGAACCTTGGGTCTCGATCTGAAATGATTGAAATTGGCACACCATGTAAATGGATTATCTCATTAACATAGATCTCTGCCAAACGGTTAAGTGGATAATCCATCTTGATCGGTAGAAAATGAGTTGATTTAGTGAGCCGGTCCACCACTACCCATATTGAATCATGCCTCTTTTGTGTCAAAGGCAAACCATAAACAAAATCCATTGTAACTCTTTCCCATTTCCACTCCGGAATTCAAATTGACTACAATAATCCACTTGGTACTTGATGTTCAGCCTTCACTTGCTGACAAATTAAACATCTGGTAGTATACTCGATGATATCTCTTTTCATTCCTGGCCGCCAGTAATATGCCTTCAAGTCATGATAGATTTTGTTACTTCCTGAGTACATTGCATAAATAACATTGTGAGCTTTCTTCAAAATATATTGTTTCAATTCTGGTATGTCTGGCACACATAACCTGCCCTTTTACCTTAAACTCCCATATGATTCAATAGTAAATTCTAGTTTTTCACCCTTTTTCACCATTTCAAAGATTTCCTTTAATTTCGTGTCCTGCTTCTGATTGTCCTTTACTTATTGGATCAATGTGGGTTGAATCCGCAATTCTAACCAAATAATATATAAATAAATTATTATTTCATTTTTTTAATCTTGTTCATTTAATAAATTTAAGTTTTAACGTTTACCTGCCAGAGTTTTTCTACTCAGAGCTTTAGCTACCACATTGGCCTTACCCAGCTGATAATCAATGATACAATTGTAGTCTTTGATTAATTCTAGCCACCACCTCTGTCTCAAATTGAGTTCCTTTTGTGAAGGCAAATATTTCAGACTTTTATGGTATGTATGGATATAACATTGCTCACCATACAGGTAGTGTCACCATATTTTCAATGTAAACACAATGGCTGCTAATTCCAGATTATGTGTCGGATAATTTCTCTCATGAGGCTTCAGTTGTCTGGAAGCATAAGCGATCACTTTGCCTTATTGCATTAATACACAGCCCAAACCATTAAGGGAAGCATCACTGTACACCATAAAATCTTTTCCTGCAGTAGGTTGTGTCAACACTGGTGCCACTGTCAACATTTTCTTCAACTTATCGAAACTAGTCTGGCACCAGTCTGTCCACTCAAATCTGGTCTCCTTTCTAAGAAATTTTGTCAATGGTGAGGCTATCATTGAGAATCCTTTCACAAATCTCCGATAATAACCAGCCAAACTAAGAAAACTTCTCACCTCTGTCACATTTCGAGGCGGTATCAAGTTGAGGATTGCCTCTACCTTGCTAGTGTCAACTCTGATCCCATCGGCTAAGACAATACGCCCTAGAAAGGCCACTTCATCTTACCAGAATGCACATTTTTACAACTTCGCATACAATTGATTCTCCCTCAAGGTATGGAAGACAATACAAAGATGCTGATTATGCTCTTCTCTGCTTCTAGAGTACACCAAGATATCATCTATGAACACCACCACAAACTGGTCCAAATAAGGCCTAAAGATTCTATTCATTAGATCCATAAATGCTGCTGCGACATTTGTCAGGCCAAAAGACATTACTAAGAATTCATAATGACCATACCGAGTCCTAAATGTTGTTTTTGAAATGTCTGATTCTTTAATTCTCAATTGGTGATAACCCGATCTGAGGTCAATTTTAGAAAATATCCCTGCTCCTTTCAATTGATCAAACAAGTCATCTATTCTCGACAAGGGATATCTGTTCTTAATTTTCATCTTGTTCAATTGATGATAATCAATGCACAAACGAAAGGTTCCATCCTTATTTTTCACAAATAGAACCAGAACACCCCAATATGAGACACTAGGCCTGATAAACCCTTTCTCTAATAACTCTTGCAACTGCACTTTTAATTCCTTTAGCTCAACAGGTGCCATTCTGTAAGGAGTGATCGATATCGGGCCTGTGCCTGGCAAAACAGCAATGGCAAACTCTATCTCCCTGACAGGTGGTAACCCTGGCAAGTCCTCAGGGAAGATATCTGGATATTCATATACTGTAGGAATCTTCCTGAGATCTAGACTTTCTTTCTTGGTATCTACAATATGTGCCAAAAACGCTTCACATCCCTTTTTGATAAGCTTACTTGCCTTCATCACAGAAATGACATTAGTCAAGTATGGTCGGTTCTCGCCTAGGACAATCACGTCATCCTGCCCTGAATTCTTAAAAGTTGCTCTTCTATATTGACAATCCACCACTGCCTTATGCTGAGTTAACCAATCCATCCCCAAGATTGCATCAAACTCACGGAATGACAACTCTATTAGGTCAGCTGGGAATTCTACATTCTGAGCTTTGATTGGACTATTTTTATAGACTCGACTAACTTTCACTTCATGACCCAAAGGATTTGTCACTAATATATCACAATCTAATTCCTCTGCTACCATATTCCCCTGACTAGGTGGTGACGTGCATAAATATGAATGTGTAGAACCCGAATCTATCAGTGCAAATAAATCAGTATCACAAAAGAGAAAATTTACCGATAATGACATCCGGGGCATACTGCTCCTCACGAGCTCTTATGGCATATGCTCGGGCTGGGGCTTGACTACTTTCTGCTTTAGTCACTGATTCTGATATACTCTGCCCAATCCTGCCGCTTCTAGACTGTCCATGTCCCCTACCTCTGCCTCGAGTGACATTCTGAACTTGCACTGATACTACACCACCTATACCTCTTCCTTTGGGGCAATCTTTCTATTTGTGCTCTTTAGATTTGCAATGTAAGCATGCTCCAATAATCCACCAGCAATCACCTGCATGTGATCTTCCATAATGTTGACATATGACATATATGAATCTCTTGTTACCTGAAGCTGGTGCACTAGCTGTAGACCCCTCTGGCCTCGACTGTTGGCTTTGCCTAGTTGAAAAGGTTGGTCTAGCACCCCGTGACTGGAAAAACCTAGGCACTGTCCGCCCCCTTTTACCTGATGTCTGGACCATGCTAATTGTTGACCTCCGTAGTGGCTCTTCTATCCTCTTTCTCTTTGACCTCTTTTCCATGCTGATGGCTGAGGATACTAATGTAGCAAAATCCTCAAGCTGAAGGGCGGTCACCATATTCCCAATATCATCATTAAGCCCATCCTCAAATCTACGACATCTGTCTGCCTCATCTGCAAGGATTCCAGTTGCATATTTACTTAGTCGGGTGAACTCCATCTTATATTCAGCGACTAACATGTTTCCTTGCTTCAAGTCTTGAAACTCCCTTTTCTTTTCATTCACATAAAATCTAGGCACATAATTCTTACTAAATTTTGCCTTGAAGAAATTCCAAGAAGGTGGTTTCGGTGTCTGGGGCTTTGATAAAATTGATTTCCACCAGTCATAGGCATGATCTTTTAAAAGGGACACTGCATATCTGACATTCTGTTCCTCTGGACACTCAAGTTCCTCAAACACCCTTTCTGTGGACTCCATCAAAAACTCTAAAGTTGTTGGGTCATCCTCCCTTTTTCCCATAAAATCTATGGCCCCATATTTTCTGAGCTTATCAGTCCGAGGTTGCGGAACTAGTTGTGGAACTGCTTGTACTATTCATTGCAACAAGTTTGCTATCTGTTCCATAAGAGGTTCCTGTCCTAAATTAGCCTGTCCCTCTGCTCTCGGTGGAGCTACTACAGTCGGCCCGGAATCTCTCACTGATGGAGGTTGTCTGAGATTGACTGAGTCTAAAAGGCTATTACTCAGTTTGTCTTCCGAGAAATCTTGATCCAATCCCGAATCCATATCTACCTATAAACCAGAAGAAGGGACCTAAGTCAGATAATTGCAGCATTTTATGCATATGCATGAGACACATATTCTATTTTACACCCACTGATTAAGAATCAATTAGCCTGGGCTCTGATACCACTAAATGTAACGCTCCCTTACCCTACTAAACGTTAATAGGATATGGAAGTGCTAATAAGCTCATTTGTTTTACAACCAATATTCAAATCATTGCAATTTTTTTCGAGTTTATTATTAGCGAAATATTTATTACTATTTTTTTCCATTTAAATATATAACTAGTGATGGAAATAGTTTGATTTAAAAGAACTCATGCAATTAAACCATAATATTTAGAAATAATACTAGATTTATAAAATTACAAAATTCATCCCTTAAAAATCCTACATGCCACAAATTTACATAAAAAAAAGATTCTTAGAATTTAATTTTTACAACATAATTTTCAAAACATACAAAAAGAACTAGACTGCTGCAATCTGATCTTGGGGGTTCCCTCTTCTTCGGTCGCCCTATCAAAACAGCTACTTCTATTTATCTCCGTATGAAACACACACGCTAAGGTTCTAGCTTAGTTACATTTGGCAACTATCCAATAATTACATAAATAATTCTAAAATAAAATTTGTGAAACTACAATTAATTTATTAAGCATGCCAAATACTCAATTAATAATAAAACCATTTTTTTCATGTCAAAATATTTAATTCATCAATTATGACATTTCATTCATTAAGCAAGCTTGAAATTGCTTAACAATTCAAGATATAAAATTTACAATATCAATTTCATAATTCATATATATATATATATATATATATATATTATTTATTTATTTATTTAATAGCCCACGACATCTTAGACCGGAACTAAACACTGGATACATCGTTTCTGCTCTCCGACAGTATACTCAGTGCCTACATAATTATTTTATAACTCAGCATTTGACGTCTACATTTTCAATAACAACTCAGCACCTTTTTGGCGCTTACGTAATTTCGAACTCAACACTATTTCTTAGTGCCTACATAATTTCAACTCAGCACTATTTCTTAGTGCCTACTTAAATTAAATCTCAGCACTATTATTTTTAGTGTCTACAATTCTACCCTTTTATTGGCATGCCAACTTATCATAATTTCTAGTTATCGACTAGATGTTATAGGGTTTAATTATATTTGTTACCTTTATTATTATTTACATAAATTATGTAGGTAACATTAATATAAATTCTACATAAATGCAATAATTCCCATTAAATATTTTACAACCTAAAACTTGCTCATTTAATCAATATAACTATAAGAAAAGTCAATTAATATATTTTTATCACAAAATTTCACAATCAATACATTGTTTTACAAGTTGTCCTATTATGGACAACATTTCAGCCTTATGTTGGTCTATATTTTTTGTCTATTTTTAGATGGAAATTGGACAAGTGATAAACTAACAAAATGTATATGCATGTCTTACTTTAATTTCCAACTGGAATTACATTAAAAATAATTTTGTAGCAAAAGTTATGAATTTTCACCTAAGCTGCTACGTTCACTGTAATCTGCCTAGTATTTTACTGGACAGAATTCTGCCTTATATGTATCTATCTTTTTCACCCATGTTTAGATGGAATGTGGACAAGTGATCAACTAGAAATATGTAGGTACATATCTTATCTTTACTTTCCAACTTGAAGCACATTAAAAAGAATTTTGTATCAAAAGTTATGAATTTGCTTCTAACCTATGCTCATTGCAATCTGCTCAGTTTTTTTTTCTGAACAAATTTCTAGTTCATATTTTGAGTCTATTTTTCACCTAATTTCAGGAATATTTAGGACTAATGGTCTGAATAAACGTTTAAGCCCTATGTCTTAACTTTCCAACTCGATAAGAATCACTCAAAAATGATTTCCAGAACTCAGGTTATGATTAAAAAACTTGACACTATTCATAAGACAAATTTTCCAGCACATCAATTAAATCATACAATTTCCATTTTCATGCATCAACCTCATATTCTAATTTTTATTTCATATTCATGGCATCATTTAATCGCCACTTAATTTCTCAATCAAATATCCAGAATTTCATACACATCACAAAATTAAAATCAACATTTTTATACATTGAATTTTTGCCAAATGTACATACCTCAAAATTTTCATTTATCTTCACTTTTATCTTCTTCCTAGCTAGCTTTATCTTTGCCCTTATTTTCTCTTTGATTTTGGTTTAAAGTTTGTTCATTTCCTTGTCTTAACAATAAATTTTACACTAATTACACACTAATCACCCTAATCCACCCTTAATCACCATTAACATTTTAATCACCCTAAATTACTAACTTTAATGGCAAATAACCCTAAAATCAAAGAAAAGAGAACAAGAAAACTGAGAAGATGGAAAATCTAAACTCATCTTTGATGATCTTTAAAATGACCCAAGTCTTATTTCTCTTTTTCTCTTCCTTTTTTTCTTCCTCTTTCTTGGTTTAGCTCACTTTGCTTCACCTCCTTGATGATTTTGCCTTAATTCCTTCTTTTTTTTTTCATCTAATCTTAGCTTGAATTGAAGAAAAAAAAAGAAGAGTAAGTGGGGGAGGAGAAGCTCATGGAAAAAGAGAGAAAAAGGGAGAGAAATGGGTGTGATTAAGGTGAGGAAAAAGAAGAATGGCCAAAAAGTGTAAGTTTGACTTTTTATAGATGGATTAGGTGGGTGGTTAAGATTAATTACTAATCTTGCTTCCTATTAATCCATTAATTTAAATCACTCTTACTTTATTTTTAATCAAAATAATATTTCTTTTCTTAGATAAAGAATATTCCATTTTTATGATTTCTTAAAATATTTGTGCTAAAAACACTACAATTTCCAATTTCGTTCAGCGAAAAATTATTTTTTTAATTTTACTTCCAAACTTCAAAATTCTAAATTAATAATATCCAAAATATTTTTCTCACATCTTATTATTATTTTAATTAATTTATTTATTTTTTTGTCTGAATTTAGACTCCGATCGGTTCGACGTGCCGGATTTCGGTCAACCGCGACCGTGGCCTAAATTATCGGGCATTACAGCAAATGTTTCATATTAAATACCAAGGACAACCTTGGAAAATTTGCCTCTAAATCCGATAAAGGTATTATTTTAGGATACTTCACCTCTAGCAAAGCTTATATAGTCTTTAATAAAAGGTCATTAGCTGTTGAAGAATCTATGCATGTTGTCTTTGATGAATCTAGTAAGCTTGATCTTGTGAAAGGTAGTGTTCTTGATGATATTATAGGTAAAAGGGAAAAGCTTGATCTTGATTATGAGAAAGATGAAAATGATTAATAAAACCCAAGTCAAGATGACTCTCTACCTCAAGCTCAAGAGCAAGACAAACAAGAGCTTCCAAAGGAGTGGAAAATGACAAAAGATCACCCTAAGGATCAAATCATTGGTGATCCTACTAAAGGTGTAAGCACTAGATCTCATCTCAAACTTTTAAATTCTAACTTTGCTTTTGTCTCTCAAATTGAGCCTAAAACTATTGATGAGGCTCTTAATGATGTACATTGGGTGATTGCTATGCAAGAAGAACTCAACCAATTTGAGAAGAGTAAGGTGAGGACCTTAGTTTCTACACCCAAAGAGCATCAAATCATTAGTAGGAAATGGGTATTTAGAAATAAACTGGATGAACCAGGTTTAATAATTAGGAATAAGGCTAGGTTAGTTGCAAAGGGTTATAATCAAGAAGAAGTAATAGATTATGGTGAGACTTATGCTCCTGTAGCTAGATTAGAAGCCGTAAGAATTCTTTTAGCATTTGCGTGCCATATGAATTTTAAACTCTTTCAGATGGATGTCAAAAGTGTTTTTTTAAATGGTTTTATAGAAGAAGAAGTTTATGTAGAACAACCACCAAGTTTTGAAAGTCATAACTTGCCCAATCATGTTTTTAAACTTTCAAAAGCCTTGTATGGTTTGAAACAAGCTCCAAGAGCTTGTATGAAAGACTAAGTTCTTTCCTTTTAGAAAACAACTTTTCAAAGGGAAATGTTGACACAACATTATTTACTAAAAAGTAGAAGCATGATATTCTAATTGTTCAAATTTACGTTGATGACATCATATTTGGGTCTACTAATGAATTGCTTTGCCAAGAGTTTGCTAAGTGTATGACTAGGGAATTTGAAATGAGTATGATGGGTGAGCTTAAGTTCTTTCTTGGTCTACAAATAAAGCAAAGCAATGTGGGCATATTCATCAACCAATCCATGTATGCTAAAGACTTAATCAAGAAATTTGGAATGGAAGGATGCAAAAATTCCAAGACTCCTATGAGCACCTCAACAAAATTAGACAAAGATGAAAAGGGTAAGAGCATTAATGAAAAGCTCTATAGAGGTATGATCAGATCACTCTTATATCTTACTGCCTCTAGGTCAAATATAATGTATAGTATATGCTTATGTGCTAGATTTCAACCATGTCCTAAAGAATCACATTTGAATGTTGTGAAAAAATCTTAAAATATTTAAATGGCACATTGCATCTAGGTTTATGGTATCCTAGAAATTCATCATTTCACATCATAGGATATTCAGATGCAGATTATACCGGTAGTCTCTTGGATAGGAAGAGTACTTCAGGCACTTGTGACTTTATTGGTGAATGCTTAGTTTCTTGGTTTAGTAAGAAACAAGTTTTGGTTGCTCTTTCTACCGCTGAAGCAGAATATGCAGCAGCAAGATGTTGTTGTACTCAAATCCTATGGATGAGACAACATCTTAAGATTATGGTCATAATTTGGACCATATACCTATGAAATGTGACAATACAAGCACCATAAATCTATCTAAGAATCTTATTCAACACTCTAAAAGCAAGCATATTGACATAAGACATCATTTCTTAGAGATCATGTTCAATATGGAGATGTTGAATTAGAATTTATTGACACAAACAATCAATTGGAAGATATTTTCACCAAGTCTCTTAATGAAAAAAGATTTAACTTCATAAGAAGAGAGCTTAGTATGCTTGATGGATTAACTCTATTTTAAGCATGATTATCAAAATTGTCAAACCTTGAATATTATTTTTTTCCCTTCATATGTTGTTATTGTTGTCTAAACTTTAAAGTATGAAGTGGTTAACATGATGGGAATATATGTTATAAGGCATAAAAGCACCTAAGGAATATTTAGTCTTATTTTAGACTCAGTTTTAGTTATTGAAAATTTAAGGAAATTCACGCCCATGACATATATTCACAGTCGTGATCATAATAGCCAAAAGTTCTAGTAGCTTTCACGACTTGCTTCATGACATACTTCAGGGCTGAAGTAGTGAAGACTATGTATCACTCCCTTAACACTTTTTTTTCACTCCTGTGATACTCTTCATTCATGCTCGTAACACTTTTTCATGATCGTGAATATAAATATCAAATAATTACATAACCATTCACACTTTGTTTCACGCGTTAGTTCATGATAAGAAGTAGTGAAGATTGCACTTCACGACCGTGACTCATTTTATCACCACCTTGAAATTCATACGTAATGCCCGTGACTATTTAATATCACGACCGTGAACTGATTTATATCCTTTGTCACGGTTAGAGCGCCTCTTCAACAAACCGTGACCATGACTATTCACGCCCGTCAGTGATGTTCCACGGTCGTGAATATGTCGACAATAAAACATATTTTTACCGTTTTTTCTCATTCTCAACCTTAAAAATTCTCTCAATTAAAGCTCTCATTCATTATCTCTCACAAAATTTGGCCTTCTCATATTCTTTTTCATCTATAAAATCCTTCAAAACTCCTTGTTTTTCAAAAATCACAACATCACAAGGTTATTATCAAAATTCTTGATAAAAAAAAAATCACTCTCCTAAATCCTTTATCCGAGATTATCAACGGAACCCAGCTCATCAAAAGGCATAAGAAGGAAATCCTATGCTCTGAGATGCCACACGGACTACCTTATCAACATTATTTTGGAGCATTATCATCCGAGATATGCGGTTCTTAAAAAAAGGCCCCTACTTCCTTCTCGTTCATTTGAATGGAACGCTGTCAGGACTCTCAGACTTGAGGAAAGCATGGTGGAACAATTACAAGCTTTTCATCTCAAGGAAACCAACTCTCGAGTTCCTTAGCACTTTGCAACTTTCTCCCACTAGAACAATCAAATTCCAACTCTGTAAGCATCTGAACACTCTCACAGTAGTGAAGTTTGGCACAATCTTCAAACTTCCCTCATATGGTTTTCTTAATGAGAGTGAAGTGGAATTCTATGCCAATTCGGCATGGACTCATTTTGGGTTGGATTGTAGTAGGGACATGAAGAAGACTAAGAGCACCCATCTTCAGTCTCTAGTGCATAAATATTTACATAGGTTTCTTACCTATAGTATCTTTGCAAGAGGCGATAGCAACGGTGCAATCCGAAAATTAGAGCTTTTCCCCTGGAGATAGCACGAAGAGGTCTAACCGTGGCTCTGTCTCGATGGTTTGTAAATCATCTTCTCTCAATTACAACAAAGCCATCGGGAGATATCTTGATTGGTAGGTATGTGGCTCGCCTTTCAATTGAACTCGGCTATCTAAAGCTTGATGATTACAATTTCAACCTCATTCCAACACATCCTCGAGACTGGCTAGATGTCGACGAGAATAATGTCTATTATCGCTTCACCACTTCAGCTGGTGAAATTGATTGGGAAGACCAGGATTTGGATGAATTCAAAGCTAGCCTCTAAGGAATCCAGTAAAGAAAATGAGCCCGAGTCAAGACAGCGACCCCAGAGGTTGAGCAAGAGGTTGGTCAATCCTCGACCTTTACACCTAGCTTGGCACAGCAGGTGGCTAATCGTTTAGCATCTCGCTTTGACCTATTGCAGGTTTCCATCGATGAGAGGTTGGAAAACCTCAAAAATTTCATGGAATCTCGTATTGATAGCCTCGAGGCAGAAGTAGCATGCCTTAGAGATGGTATGTCAGGATCAATGCCTAGTTAAAGCCCTAGCTTTTTTCATTTTTTTTGTTGTTTATGTACTAGTTTCTATTATTATGAGTGTAGGACTTTAATTCACATTTTTAAACTTTGTACTTCCCTTCTTTCATATTAATATTATTACATATTATCATTTTATGGTTTATTTTTGTTGATAGCAAAAGGGGGAGAACCTAGCAATATATGAATGCAAATGTGTTGTATAACATATATGTGTTGTATACTTAACTGGTTAAGCAAACAAGTTGACATACTTTGAATATACCTCACATATACTTTGCATATACTTAACTGGTTAAGCAAACAAGTTGACATACTTTGAATATACCTCACATATACTTTGCATATACCTAACTAGTTAAGCAAACAAGTTGACATACTTTGAATATACCTCACATATACTTTGCATATACTTAACTAGTTAAGCAAATAATTTGATATACTTTGAATATACCATGCATATACCTAACTAGTAAGCAAAAATTCATGCTATACGTCATTCAATTCTTGCACTCTATTACTTTTGTCTTAAGCATCTTTTAAGGGGGAGACTTCTCAAAAGCATATATTGCTAGATTATTTGTAACCATAAAAAGGGGAGATTGTTAAACCTTGAGGAACTTGAGGGGTATTTTTGTTATTTTGAGGCTAACAAATAAAATAGCAATAATGTATTTAGCAATATGTCTTCTAAGTTTGATGAATAGGATATATCTTGATTGAAATAGATGCAAGAATGAAAGACAAATTTTGATGATCAAAACAAAAAGAAATAGCATGTTCACGCCCGTGACTACTTATGTCACGCCCATGATATAGCTTAGCGCAAACTTTCCAACATTCAAAGTTCACAGTCATGAAGGATCATACCAACCATGAATGTTCAAACCTGTCACACCCATGAGATAAGGTCACGCCTGTGATCAAACACTTCAAGTTCTTCCATACAGCTTTACGGCCAGAGTCACCACTTGAACCACGGCTTGGAAGAATGTTCACGCCCGTGAAAGTATAAAGTCATGCCCATGATTAAACACTTCAAGATCTTCCAGAAAGATTCACGGCCAAAGTCACCACTTGGACCACGACTTGAAAGAACATTCACGACTGTGACACACATAGTCACGCCCATGAATGAGGACAGAGAAACATGACAGACACGGAGTTAAGAGTTGGTTCAACGGCTATTTTTGCATTAAATGCATCGAAACGACTATAATTCGCTGAGAAAGTATAAATGCAAGATATTTATGAATTCTAACAAGAAGAACAATAATTACTTTGAATCAAAAATCTTGTTGTAGCCATTGTGCATTAATTACATTCAACAAATCCTTTATTCTTTGTAAAAACCTATTTGCTCATAATTTCTGAGCATTATAGGTTGGTGAGTGTTTTTCATTGTAATCAATTACTCAAGTGAGTTTGGGTATATTGGGTTAAGATTGAAACACTTGTAAGGATTTATTATGTGAGCCATAAAAAATAAGGAATTGGTTTATTGTGTGAGCCATTAAAACACAGGGAATTTTTGGGTTAGGTGTTAGCCATTAAGAGAAATGCCATAGTTGGGATTGAGCTTGTAAAACTCCATTGTAGCACTTAGTGTGTTAGTAAAATTCCCGATTGAGATTAGGGAGAGGAGTAGGGTTTGTTAATATCTGAACCTCTAGAAATCTCATGTGTGATATCTCTTCATCTCTACTCTATTTAATTTTATTCCACAACTAAGGTAAAGAATTTTTTATATAACCAATTCAACCCCCCTTCTTGGTTCATTATTTGGGCAACAACTTACACTAGACGTGACGTAGTCAGTCTAGTGGGAGTGACACATGTCCATACTCTGACCAAGTGGGTTATAAAATGGTGAAAGGAATAATTGCATAGAAATTGTCTAGGGAAAGGTTCTTAGTCAAACCACTGACTTTCCGGTTAATTGGGGGTCATGATGTATTGCTAGATACTACTCATAACTTGCTTAAATTAATTGTTAATTTAAGTAGCCAAAATAACTAGGAACCTAATGGGTCACGCACATTGAAAATATGGAGAATGAGTAAAATGGTCTTGGATGGGATCCAAAATATGAGAGAATTATTTCGAGATGGATCGCGATGAGATCGCACGGAAAAAATCGTTCAGAAGGGTCACGGGCCCGTGCGAGCAAGCTGGACTACCCAGCGGCAGCCCGCAACAGGCCCAGCTCGTGCGCAGGTGCCTCCCGTTGGCCAATGGGTAAATTTAGCCTTAATTAGGCCAATTATGGCCATTAAGCACATTCACTATTCATTCAAATAATTTTTCTCCATTTTTAACTTTTGATCTTTCCTTTGAATTTGATTCAAATATAAAAGACAACAAATAACAGAAAATAGACATGAAAATATTTTTTTGTGAAAAAAATATTTTTAAAACATAATAAAATTCTCTCAAGAATATTTTCAAAGCTAGTACTTTGAATTTCTTCAAACCATTTCTTTTGATAGTTTCTTCTTCATTTTTCACATGGATTATTATTAGAGACATCCTAGTGTGGATTGTTGTGGTTTGCTATAACCCAACAAAGTGAAGATTTGAATAACAAGTAAGAAATTACAAGGTATAATTTCTAAACTCTATATTTATATAAATTAGTTTTAATGACACAAGTATGATCTTTTGTTTCGGATTTTGAAAATTTTATCTTTATGCTGCGTTTGTGAATGTGATTCATTCTTCAAAACTCAACAGTGGTATCAGAGCCCCCTTGTGTCCATTAAAATTAATTTTAATTGAAAGTGCAATGGGATTGCATGTTTTTGATGATTTTGAATCAATAGGTTTTGAAAAATTGAAATTAATTTGTAAAATATGTTTTACATATTTTTCTTTCTCTAATTTGATAATGGGATGATTAGGGATAATTATTTTGATTGAAAAAAGATTTGAATGTGATTCAAATAAATAATTTCAGATTTATTTCAAAAATGCCTAAAATTGCCTTGTTTATAAATATGTGTTGTTGTTTGGCTTAATTGATGGGGCTGGTTATAATTTTTTATATAATTTAATTATAAAAAAATATTTAGACATATTGAGAATGTTTTTATGCCTTTGTAAGTATCTAATAATTAATTAAAAATTATTTTAATTAATTTTTTAAACAAACACAAAAACGGAATTGTTTTAGCATACCCGGTGGGGCTGTATTGTTTGATTTTTTTGTATGTGTTTATTTTGTTTTTAACACATTGAAATATTTTTATATGATTAAAAATATGTTATTTTGATGTTATATGTATGCCAAAATTATTTTTCTCACAGTTGAAAGTTTTAAAAAATCTAGATATTGAATGAGTCAATTTGAGCGTCTAAGTTTGTTGATTCGTTTGTCTTAGTAATTTTGTGTTGTGCACAAAATATTTTGATGAACTTGAGTTGAATTAAAGATGATTAGAATGATAATTTGAAGTTCTGGAAATTTTTAGAATTTTTGGAAATTAATTTTGAATTAATTTAAGTTGAGCAATTGTAATTCTAGTATGACTAGAAATTGATATGTATATTAAACTTAAATTGTTTAATTTTAACACCATAATATTCTGATTTTAAGGATACTTAATTTTGAATTAATTCTAGAAATATGGAATATAATTTAATTTGATTAAGTATTAAATTCTACTTTGAAATGACATACAAAATTAAATTAACCTAAAGAACACAAATAGGCAATTTCGGTTTAAGCGTTGAATCGATTTACAAATTGAAATCCAAAATTGTCATTTTTTATTTTATGCATTAGAGAATGCATGTTAAGGGTGAATGAAAAGGCATGATGGATGATTATGGACTTAGGCTCAATGTGATTGAGCATGCATGAAATTGTTTTGCTTATGGTAAATAGGGTCTGTGTGTCCCTACCTCTCTTTCTTTCTGATATATTTCTCTTCTCATCTTACTCCCCTCAAATGTAAATTGAGGTTTTCTATACTTTAAAATATATAATTAGATTACATAGGATTAGGATAGAATGAAGATACAAAGGAGCAAGAAGCAAAGGAGCAAGAAGCAAAGGAGGTGGTACCATAAATAAGAAGACTTAGAAATAGGAATTTGATTTCTATTTTGGGTTGTAAATTCATGCATATCCCTAGGTAAGACCTAATCAATTTTTCTTTGGCTCAAGGGATTGAGTTTAGTATGTCCATAATCATGGCATATAGTTAATGTAACTATCTTTATATATCCATGTGATGAATGTATGATATATAAAAGCATGAAATAATAACTTGATGAGACTTAACAAAGAAATCCCTTGTTAAATAAACAATTAAGTCTTATGCCTTCCATTAATGTGGGGAGAACTAGAGTTCTTCTAGAGTTAGGTTGTTGAGTTTCCTCAAGCTCATTCTATAAGAATATGTTCAAACCACTGAAATTATATTTCACGGTTAATGGGTTAGACTTAACTAATATTAATAACTTGTTGGATTTGCGCCAAGGTTAATGAGTATTGGAGGAAAAGTTGGGTTTGTATACATGAGATGTACACATATCAAGAGTTGATACCCGATGTATGTCCACACATCATTAAGTTGATAGCACAAGATTCGACGGTTGCATGAATAATGCAATTGGTATGGATTAGATACCTACCAACCAAACTAAGAATAGATTGTTGAGTGGCCTCAAGGTTATTCTTAGCTAGTTGTATATCAACTCACTATAAGTTCTCCTGAGTTCATAGTGAGGGCTATGGATACAAAATAAAATAGTGGGAGTCATAATTCGATTTATTAAAGACCTAATAAACATGTATTTTATGTACATTCTAACATGTTCTATTTTACATCTAGGTTGCTAGAATCATCATCATGACAAGTGTGAATTTGCGATCACTAATGAAATCAAATAAGTTGACTGCGCCTAATTTTTTGGATTGGCTAAGGAATTTGAGAATAGGCAGCTCAATAAAGGAGAGTCAGACATACGCATTGGAAATGGAGCAAGGGTTGCTGCATTAGCTGTAGGAACTTATGTATTGATCCTCCCTAGTGGGCTTATGTTAAATTTGGATAATTTCTATTATGTACATGCTTTGATAAAAACATTATTTATTTTTTCAAGTCTAAATAAAGATGGTTTCCATTTTGCTTTTAGTAACAATTGTTCTATTATGTTGAATGGAATTCTTTATGCTAGTGGTACATTATGCATTGGAATATACATATTAGATATGTGAAATCAAATTTTAAACATCAATGATAATAAAAGGCAAAAACAAGATATGTTGAAATCATCTTACTTATGGCATTGTCGCCTTGCTCATATAAGTGAGGAACGCTTGGCTAAGCTACACAAGAATGGGAGTTTGGGGTCATTTGATTATGAATCATATGATATATGGGAATCTTGCTTATTAGGCAAGATAACTAAATTACCCTTTAAGGGAAAGGGTGAACGTGCTAATAGACTTTTAGACTTAATACATTTCGATGTATATGGTCCAATGTATACACACGCCAGAGGTGGTTTCATCTACTTCATTACTTTTATCGATGATTACTCATGATATGGGTACGTGTATCTATGAGGTACAAATCTGAAGCTTTTGAAAAGTTCAAAGAATTCAGAAATGAATTAGAGAAACAACTTAGCAAAAGTATTAACACACTTCGATTAGATCGAGAAGGTGAATACTTGAGCCAAGAGTTTCTAGATTATCTTAGGGATAATGGGATTTTATCTCAATGGATTCCACCTTACACACCACAACACAATGGTGTGGTTGAAAGGAGAAACCAAACCTTGTTAGATATGGTAAGGTCTATGATACGTTTTGGGGAACTTCCTAAATCCTTTTGGGGTTATGCACTAGAGACCGCCAATTATATATTAAATGGAGTTCCTTCGATATTAGTTAATGTTATCCTATATGAGATATGGTATAACAAAAAGCCCACATTTGGTTACATGAGAATTTTGGGTTGTCTTGCTTATGTGAAGCAAACAATGTCAGATAAGCTAGAAGATAAGTCTGACTGATGTCTGTTTGTGGGATATCCAAAGACATCATATGGATATCAATTTTACCACCCCTTGGAACAAAAAGTTTTTGTTTCAACACATGCTATCTTTCTAGAGAGAGAATTCCTTCTAAAAGGAGATAGTGGTAGAAAAATTGAACTTGATGAAGTTCAAGATGCTCAAACAGATGTTGATCAATTGCTTGAACCCGAGCTTGTTACTCATGCATATGATATAACAACTCAACCTTCTAAAGCACTAGGGCTTCGTAGATCAAGTATCCTACGTACTGTTCTAGAGAGAGATGGATTTCTCATTAGTGAACAGAACGACCTATTACTCATAGAAAACGATGAGCCTACAACCTATGGCTAAGTTCTAAATAGTTCAGAATCTGACAAATGGCTTCAAACCATGAAGTCAGAAATTGATTCCATGTATAAAAACCAAGTATGGACTTTGGTTGACCCACTTGAAGGGATAAAGCCTATAGGATGCAAGTGGGTTTTCAAAAAGAAAACTGACATGGATGGTAATGTGATTACCTATAAAGCTAGACTTGTTGCTAATGGTTATTATCAAAGACAAGGAATTGACTAAATCCATAAGGATACTCCTAGCTTAAATCAATAAGGATACTCCTAGCCATTGCTACTCATTATGATTATGAGATATGGCAAATGGATGTGAAGACAACTTCCCTTAATGGAAATTTGACGGAGGATGTGTACATGACACAACCAAAAGGCTTCATATCCAAAGATGGAAAAAAAGTATGTAAGCTTCAAAGATCCATTTATGGATTAAAGCAAGCATCCAGGAGTTGGAATATTCGGTTTGATGAGACAATCAAACACTTTGGTTTCTTACAAAATCCAGATGAAGCTTCTGTTCACAAGAAGGTTAGTGGGAATGCAATCGTATTTCTTGTGTTGTATGTATATGACATAATATTAATGAGAAATGATGTCTCAGCCAAACAATTATTCAAAATTTGGTTATCCAAGAATTTCTCTATGAATGACCTTGGAGAAGTAGTCTATATTTTTGGGATAAAGATCAATAGAGATAGATTTAAAAGATTGCTTGGTCTTTCACAGTCTACATATATAAATAAGATGCTAAAGAGGTTTAGCATGAAACAGTCCAAGAGGGGATATATTCCCATGACCCATGGGATTACTCATTCAAAATTTTTGTGTCCAAAGACACAAGATGAGAGGACACACATGAGTTTGATTCCATATGCTTCAGCTATAGGATCAATCATGTACGCTATGATATGTGCAAAACCCGATGTATCATATGCTCTTAGTGTCATGAGAAGATACCAATCGGACCCTAGTGAGGGTCATTGGGTGGCTATCAAGAATATCCTTAAGTGCTTAAGAAGGACTAATGATGTATTCTTGGTATATGGAGATGGAGATCATATTGTGAGTAGATATACCGATGCCAGCTTCCAATCTGACAAGGATGACTCAAAATATCAGTCAGGTTATATATTCACACTAAATGGTGGAGCAGTTAGTTGGAAGAGTTCCAAATAAGAAATGACTGCTCATTCCAACACTGAAGCAGAGTACTTGTAGCTTCTAAAGCAGCAAAGGAAGCAATTTGGATAAAGAAATTCATCAATGTAGATCCAACTTTCTATTCACTCGTGGGATCCGAGCAGTCCGTCGTAAACACAAAAGTACTGTACGCGCTTTTTTAAAAAGATTAGGTTCAGAATTATTAGAAGAATTTTTTACTGAGGAAGAACAGATTCTTTCTTTCATCTTCCTAAGAGTTTTGAATTGTGATAATAATGGAGCCATTGCACAAGCAAAGGAACCATAGTCTCATTAGAGATCCAAACATGTACTTAGAAGATACCATTTGATTAGAGAAATAATTGGTTGGAACAATGTAAAGATAGAAAGAGTGCCCACAAGATAGAAAGAGTGCCCACTGATCAGAATATTGCTGATCCTTTAATTAAGCCACTTCCCCAAAAGAAATATGATTCTCATGTACTCGCTTATGGAATTAAATACAAAGACTATTGGCTTTTGGGCAAGTGGGAGATTGTTAGAGGAGTTCTATAAAGGCAATCATCTTTAGTACTTATTGTACAAATTTATTTGATTAATAAAAGGTTTTTTCATTAATTTGATGTTCATTTGATTTAAGAATTGATAATGATCTTAAATCAATTAATGAAGTCCTCGATACATAACATAGCATGAAGCAAATTATGATGAGATCATGATATTGAGATTTTTAGCATATGTAATTATGTTAGTATCAAAATTATCCCTAGTCATAGGATTAATGAGATGGGACATTGTTAATCTGGATAGACTAGCACATGTTACTCTCCTTGATTGGATCGAGTAGTAGATCTCATAATCTGTAAACATGAGATGTTTAGAGTTACCATGTGGATGTTTGCTAAGTGTAGCTAAGTACACTGGATGACCAACTATGAGACAATCATATGGATAATCTATTCAAATCTCAATCATAATCTCATTATAGCAATGGTGTAAATATCCTTAGACTTGAGGTACTGAAGGATATATTGGATACTAATTCTGTATTTCGATACTATTCCTTGTTGCCTCAAGGAGGTTGCTCATAAGGTGGTGGTTGGATACAACTTGAGGTATTTGAAGGTAATTAGTTAACTAATAAATGATTCACTACTCCTGATAGAAGGAGTGTATACCCATGGCCTCTTGTCGTGGTCATTACTCAGGAATCTTTGGCCGGAGTGGAAATGTCATAAAGATAGTCTTCAATGACATATCTAATAGAGTAGTGAGCCTCAGGCATAAGAACTAACATTATTTGGACTAGACGTGACATAGTCAGTCTAGTGGGAGTTGACACATGTCCATACTCTTAATCATGTGGGGTATAGAATGGTGAAAGGAATAATTACATTAAAATTGTCTATGGAAAGGTTCATAGTCAAACAACTAACTTTCTGGTCAATTGGGGGTTTTGATGTGTTGCTAGATACTGCTCATGACATGCTTAAATTAATTATTAATTTAAGTGGCCAACTTAATCGAGAACCTAATGGGTCACACTCATTGAAGATCTAGAGAATGAGTAAAATGGTCTTGGATTAGATCCAAAATATGAGAGAATTATTTCGGGATGGATCGCGATGAGATTGCACAAGAAAAATCATTTGGGAGGGTCACGGGCCCATTGGGCTAGGCAAGCTAGTGGGGCCAGCTAGGTTGTCTAGCATGCTCGCTGGTGCCTCCCATTGGCCAATGGGTGAATTTGGCCTTAATTAGGCCAATTATGGCCATTAAGCACATTCACTATTCATTCAATTCCTTTTTCTCCTCTTTTGACTTCTGATATTTTCTTTGAATTTGATTCAAATAGAAAAGACATAAAATGGCAGAAAATAGAAATGAAAATATTTTTTGTGAAAAAAATATTTTTAAGACAATAAAATTTTCTGAAGAACACTTTTAAAGCTATCACTTTGAATTTTTTCAAACTATTTCTTTTGATTGTTTTTTTTTATTCTTCATGTGGATTATCATTAGAGACATCTTAGTGTGGATTGTTGCGGTTTGCTAGAACCTAACAAAGTAAAGATTTAAATAACAAATAAGAAATTAGAAGGTATAATTTCTAACCTGTATATTTATATAAATTAGTTTTAATGGCACAAGTATGATCTTTTGTTTCGGGTTTTGAAAATTTTATTTATTTACTGCATTTATGAATATGATTCGTTTTTCAAAATCCAACAATATTATCAAACATGCAATTATTCATAAGATAGCTTAATCATACTACGTTTCATAATATTTAACACTCATAACATACATGGCATAAATGAGATCATCATCAGAATAACATAACATGTCATTTATCATATCTACTTATCATTATGTACTCAAATTTATTGATTTCTATAACTGTAATCAACTTTCTATAGTATAGATTTCTAGAGTCATAGCCCAATACTCTAGACGTGGACTACTAGGATACGGGTTATAAAATAGGAATGCTTTAACATGAGTTTAAGCCACCCTACTTACTACTGTATTTGTCTGTATTACTACCATTAAACTTTTCAAATCAGGAATGCTCAGACACGAGCTTAAGTCACCCTGATGAGCAAAGACTGCATGCATATAGGTACAAGAGCACTCTAACACGAGCTTAAACCATCTTGTCCCTAATCTGAATATGCTAACACTGAGCTTCTCAAATCCGAAGCGCTCTGACATGAGCTTAATCTTTTTTAGAACATGCAGTCTTTTTTAGAGCAAATTTGTAAGCAACTTGTAACACCACATCTTATACATTTGAGTTCAACCTATCCATGTATCAAATAATCACACATAGCACACTGGAAAGGAAAAATACCCTGTTAACAATGGTAGTAAATTTTTTTTTCATATCCTGTAATATCATTTAATGACTTTGCAAGTCAACTTTGAGGCTTTTGCCACAATATGATATATCACATTTATTAAAATATAATCTTTGCATATAAGTATTTACGAGTTGTTTTCATTTATACATTTTTAAAACCCATTCCAAAATGACTATACATATTTAAACACGTAAATACAAAATACAGATGACATATTTTCGTGCTCGTGTGGAATGCAAGGAGAGAGAGTGATGAGGCTCGACCAGGTCATTTTGAGCAAGCAACATTCATATGCACTAAAGAATTCAATTGATAATTAGACTCACCTTTCTCCTTTGATTCTGACTCCTAACTTATTGTCTATCCACTCCTTGTGGGTCTCCAATATGTTGTGAACCTAATATGAAAATGTAATCGATTAACTCATGATTAGGGAGACTTAATGTGGCTAAAACAAATTAATATGCATTGTTCATATCAATAGCTAAGATATTTCCTATGAGGCAGTGTGACCTTATGGGTCTGTTTAGCCTATAAATTTTTCTATACTTGACCAATTAATCTTATTCTTATTCCTAATTAAAATTAACATATAATTATGTAACATATTAAAAGTTGAGACCAATTTGATCATTGTACAATATTTGGTACAATTTCCAATTGTGTTCTATTTTCTGCCCTGTTTCTGCCCTTAGGCAGTTTCAGGGTACCAAATTTGGTTCATCATAAATTATAATATATAAGTCATATTTCAATAAAAAATTTACAAAAACTTATATGGGTGAAAATGGAACATTTTTCATGTTTAAAAATTTTATCAATTATGCCTCTAAGATCTTCAAATTATAAGAAACATTTCGCTGGTCCAGAGCAGAGTTGGATTCCGAACCAGTATGACTTACAAAGGCCATAACGTATTCTATAAATAACATATTAAGCTGAAATTAGCACCATATTTTTGACAAGACATATACCTATAACTTTAATATTTTGATAATTTACAAAATCGATCTCTAAGGAGCTCAAATTAGCCAAAATTATTTCTGGATCTGCCCAAGGCACTTAGCAGACAGTTCAAACTATGGAACAGTCATGGTTCTATTCACTATAACTCAAAATTTAAAAGACATATGAACCTGCAATTTGGTATACAAATACATAATAGATATATCTACACCTTTTATGTTTTGAGATACTTCCAATAATGGATTTAGCATATTCAAAACTAACAAACACCTTGGCTAACTCACTTAGGGTTCACATCTGGACCATTTTCAATAGAGAGAGGATATCTCATTCTATAAGCCAAATCTTAGAAAAATGTTTTCATATCGGGGTGCAAGTCAGTGCCTGTTAGTGAACCTTAGCAACTCAAATTAACTTTATAGCAATAAGAATTGATTACTTACCAAGAATGAACTTGAAAGGGGTCTGTTGCCCAGATATTGAACCAAGAAGGGGGGTTGAATTGGATATTAAAAATTCTTAACTTTTAAGTGCAGAAAGAAAAATGAAGTAGAGTAGAGGTAGGAAGATATCACATAAGAAATTTTATAGAGGTTCAGTTGTTAATAAACCCTACTCCTCTCCCCAATCTCAATTGGGAGTTTCACTGACACACAATGTGTTACAATAGAGTTTTACAAGCTCACTCCCAACTATGGTGTTTCTATCAATGGATCACACCTAACCCAGAAATCCCTTGTGTTTTAATGGCTCACACAATTAACCCTTACAAGTGTTCTACTCTTAACCCAATATACCCAAACTCACTTGAGTAGTAGATTACAATGAGAAACACTCACAAATCTATAATGCTCAGAAATAATGAGCAAAAAAGTTTTTACAGAAAATTAAAGTTTAGTTGAAAGTAATTAATGCACAAATGGCTACAACAAGATTTTGATTTGAAATAATTGCTATTCTCTTGTTCTGGATTTATAAATGACTTGCATTTATACTTCTATGGCGAATTATAGTCATTTAGATGCATTTAATGTGAAAATAATCATTATACCAACTCTTTATTTCGCGCCTGACATGTTTCTCTTTCCTCCTTCACGGTCGTGAATATGTGTGACATGGTCGTGAATGTTCTTCCAAGCCGTGAATCAAGTGGTGACTTTGGCTGTGAAGCATTCTAGAAGGATTTGAAGTGTTTGATCACGGGTTTGACATTATTCTTTCACAGACTTGAATATCCTTCCAAGTAGTGGTCCAAGTGGTGACTCTGGTTGTGAAGATCTCTGAAGGAATCAGACATGTTTTCTCACGGGCGTGACTTTCTTTCATGGGCGTGACTGATATGATCATTCACAGTTGCTATGATCCTTCATGGCCATGAACTTTAAATGTTGGGTAGTTAGCGCTAAGCTATATCACGGGCGTGACATAAATAGTCACGGGTGTGAACATGTTATTTCTTCAATTTTTGTCTTTTAAAGTTAGTCTTCCATTCTTGCATCATATTTCGTTCACTGTTTAATAAACTTAGAAAACAAATATGTTAAATACATTATTGCTATTTTATTTGTTAGCATCAAAATGATGGAAAAACCCTTCAAGGTTTAACAGGGTCAATTTGCTGCAAAAACTAAGTGAAACAAGGAAGAATTGAAGGCTAGAATGGAGGAAGATGAAGAAGAAAACGGGGCTGAAGTAAAGAGGCAGAAATGGGAGGAAGAAGATAAAGCCAACCTTTTTGTTTTTGTCTTTTTATCTTTTTCTATTTTTCTCTTCTCTTTTCTCTTTTCTTTTCTCTTCTTTTTTCTTTTATTTTCCTTTTGTTTCATTTTCATTTTATTTTATCTATATTATTGTTATTATTATTTATATATATATATATATATATATATATATATATATATATATATATATAATTCCACAAATCCACACAATAATACAACTTAATCATTTAGCCCAATTTAACTAAATGAACATTGGAAATGTTTACTAATCTTAATTTAGTCATTTTGCTTACTTTAATTTAGTCACCTTATTCAATTTATTTCTAATACTTTGTTATCCTCATTTAGGTTATAAGTACACACGTGTGACTTGATATAATTGCAATGTACTAGGACCATCCTAGGTACTCTGTGCTTAAGAAAAGGCCTCTCATTTCCTCAAGGTCATTTGAGTGGCAAACAGTCGTACTCTTGGGCTCGAGACAGCGATGGCAGAACAACTCTAGGCCTATCATTTGAAGGATTTTATTGACATTCATCAGCCCACCTTGAGGGAGCCCACCTTGGAATTCTTGAGCACTCTGTAAGTGTCAACTACTGGCACAATAAAGTTTCAATTGTGCAGGAATCCGAACACCCTCTCTGCCACATAATTTAGAGATATGTTCAACCTACCCTCTGATGGTATCCTGAACGACAGTGAAGTAGAGTTCTATGCTACTCAGGCATGGACTCACTTCGGGTTGGATTTCAACTGGGATGTTAAAAAGACAAAGAGCACTCATCTTTGGTCCCCCAGTGCACAAGGAAACCATCTTTATTTAGACTTGAAACAGAAATAATATTTTTAGTCAAAGAGGTACATAATAGCAATTATCCAAATTTAATATAAGCCCACTATGTTCATTAGGTAATCTGAATACCTTCTGGGAGCATGAGATTTCTTCTTAGTACCCTTTGATGAATTAGTTTCCATCTTGATTTGGAAGAAAAAACTTTTGAAGAGAAGAAAAGTTTGACAGAAATTTGAGAGGAAACCCTAAGGAAAGATGATTTGTGATGATGAAGGAGGATTTTGATGGTATTTATAGATGAAATTTGTGACTAGGGAGTCAAAATCTTTAATGTGATAATGAATGTTGATAAATGAGAGCAGTTGCAAGAAGTTGTAGAGTTGAAATGTGAAAAATAACCGGCAGAAATGTTATATAGCCGACCTCTTCATGGGCGTGAAAAATGTAGTCATGGGAGTGAAGTGTCATGTTCACGATTTGCTGAAAGGGTGCTCTACCCATGAAGAAAGGTGTGAAATTGATCACGATCATGACATTTGAAGGTCACGGGCGTGAATGATGAACTTTCACGGTGGTGAAAAATAGGTCACGGGTGTGAAGTGTTGAATTTCATTACTTAAGACCGTGAAACAAAGTGTGACACAAAGCATGAACGCTTCTGTAAATTTTTGGTGAAAATGTTCACGGGCGTGAAAATGCATCACAGGCATGAACCATGCATTTCACGGGGGTGAATGAAGTTTTGAACATAGGCTTCACTACTTTAAGCCATGAACCATGTCGTGAATCAAGTCGTGAAAGCTTTTGGTTCTTTAGGCTATTTAGTTCACGGGCGTGAACATATGTCACAGGCGTGAACTGCCTAAAATTTTTATTAAATAAAGTTAAGTCCTAAAACAAGACTAAAGCATTTCTATGAAGATTCTATCCCTTATAACATAAATTTCCATCAAATTTACTACCTTATATCTAGTAAGTTGATACAAAAACAAGATTATTACTTAAGGTTTGACAATTTGGCAATCACAAAGTTAATCCATCAATCATACCAAGTTCTCTTCTTATGAAATTTAATCTTTCCTCATTTAGAGACTTAGTGAATATATCTACCAATTGATTTTCTATGCTTATAAATTCCAATACAACATCTCCATCTTGAACATGATCTCTAATAAAATGGTGTATAATGTCAATATGCTTACTTCTAGAATGTTAAATGGGATTCTTTGATAGATTTATAGCACTTGTATTGTTGCATCTAATAGGTATATTGTTCATATTATGACCATAATCCTTAAGTTGTTGTTTCATCTAAGGGATTTGTGTACAACAACATCCTGCTGCTACATACTCTGCTTCAACAGTAGAAAGAGCAACTGAAACTTTTGTCTTGCTAAACCAAGAAACTAAGTACTCTCCAATAAAGTGACAAGTACCTGAAGTAATTTTTCTATCTAAAAGACTACCAGCATAATCAGCATTTGAATATCCTACAATATAAAAGGATGAATTTCTAAGATACCACAAACCTAAATGCAATGAGCCATGTAAATATCTTAGAATTATTTTTACTGCATGTAAATGAGACTCTTTTGGACATGATTGAAATCATGCACATAAGCATACATTATACATTATGTCAGGTCTTAAAGCAGTAAGGTATAAAAGTGATCCAATCATACCTCTATAGAGCTTTTCATTAATGCTCTTACCCTTTTCATTTTTGTCCAATTTTGTTGATGTGCTCATTGGAGTCTTGGCATTCTTGCATCATTCCATTCCAAATTTCTTAAGTAATTCTTTGGCATATTTGGATTGGTGGATGAATATGCCCTCATTGCCTTGTTTTATTTGTAGACCAAGGAAATATTTAAGCTCACCCATCATGCTTATTTCGAATTCCCTAGTCATACACTTAGCAAACTCTTGACAAAGCAATTCATTAGTAGACCCAAATATGATATGATCAACATAAATTTGAACAATTAGAATATCATGCTTATGCTTTTTAATGAATAATGTAGTGTCAACATTCCCCCTTGTAAAGTTATTTTCTAAAAGAAAAGAACTTAGTCTTTCATACCAAGCTCTTGGGGCTTGTTTCAAACCATATAAAGCTTTTGAAAGTTTAAATACATGATTAGGCAAATCATAGCTTTCAAAACCTGGTGGTAGTTCTACATAAACTTCTTCTTCTATATAACCATTTAAGAATGCACTTTTCACATCCATTTGAAAGAGTTTGAAATTCATGTGGCATGCATAAGCTAAAAGTATTCTTATGGCTTCTAATCTAGCTACAGAAGCATAGGTCTTATCATAATCTATTCCTTCTTCCTGATTATATCCTTTTACAACTAATCTAGCCTTATTCCTAGTTATTGAGCCTTGTTCATCTAGTTTATTTCTAAACACCCATTTGCTGCCTATAATTTGATGATCTTTAGGTCTAGGTACTAAGGTCCATACCTTACTTCTCTCAAATTGGTTGAGTTCCTCTTGCATTGCAATCACCCAACTTTCATCATTAAGAGTCTCATCAACATTTTTGAGGCTCAATTTGAGAAATAAAAGCAAGGTCAGTGGCTAAATGTTTGAAATGAGATATAGTACTTAATCCCCTTAAAGGATACCTTTAGTTATGGTGTTATGGAGAAACCATTCACAAGAAGAGGCAACATGGAAATAGGAAAAAAATATGAAAAGGCAATATCCACACCTATTTCTAGGTATTAAATTTCAAGGATGAAATTTTTAAAAGGAGGGGAGAACTGTAACATCATCGACTTTCCCCATATGCATTTCTACATGTATTTTCTTTGGACATATACATCTTTCATATACTTCACTAGAACACATATATTTCATATGTATTTTTATAGGGACAAGTTCACAACATGCACTAGCTACGTGTCCAAGTATTTTGCAGTTGTACCAAATTGCACGTGTCCATTTTATAATTTAATTAAGGATGATGTGAAATTAAATTTTAAGTGAGTGAAATGACTAGATCAAAATTATAGGTATATAACATATTTAATTTAGTTAAATTAAACTAAAGGATTAAGTTGTATTTTTGTATTGATGGTGCAATGAAATATATGTAGTAGCAGTAGTAGTAGTAGTAGCAGTAGTAATAGTAGTAATAGTAATAGTTGCAACACCACATCTTATACATTTGAGTACAACCTATCCCTGTATCAAATAATCACACATAGCATACTGGAAAGGAAAAATACCATGTTAACAGTGGTAGTAATTTTTTTTATATCCTGTAATATCATTCAATAACTTTGCAAGTCAACTTTGAGGCTTTCACCACAATATAATATATCACATATATTAAAACATAAACTTTGCACATAAATATTTATGAGTTGCTTTCATTTATACATTTTAAAAACCAATCCAGAGTGACTATACATGTTCAAACACATAAATCCAAAATATAGATAACATATTTTCATGCTCGTGTGGAATGCAAGGAGAGAGAGTAGTAAGGCTCGAGCAGTGACCTTTGATCCATGTCTATTATATGGCAATGAAAAAGAGCTAACACTTTTCTTTACCTGAAAAATTATGCAAACTAATAAGTTACGACTCAGTGAGAATAATAATCAAATGAGCTCTAAAGTACGAAGCAACTAATAGTAACAAATCATAAATCTAATGCATACCATATATATTCCATTCCATTCACCTTTATCATATAATCACAAATCAAATTTAAAAATATAATCACTATTCTTTACTTATGCTCATGCTTTGCTCATTTGATTTTGTTGTGACAAAGTTAAATGAAATTGCCCCAAGTTTCCATGTGAACATTTTCCATATGAACATTTGCATTTGTATTTGCTAGCTAGCTTGATCATTTGTTTCATTTGCACATTTTTTGGGCCATAGGCCTCTTTTTTTGCTTTGCAATATCGATTAACCAGTCACAATGACTTTTAAGTCCATATGCATTTGTACTTAAGCATTCATCAACCATTGTATCTTATCACATATACCATATATATACCTCATATGCCACATATATACCTTGCATATACTATACATATACCATGTATATATATCACATATGTCAAACATATACCGCAAATATACCATAAGTATACCATTTATATGTACCAAAAATGTCACAAATTATCCATCATCATATTATCAAGGACAAATCATGACAATCATATGAATCACATAGCAAGCAACATTCATATGCATTAAAGAATTCAATTGATAATTAGACTCACATTTTTCCTTTGATTCCGACCCTTAAGTTATTGTCTACCCCCTTCCTATGTATCTCCAAATTGTTTTGAGCCTAATATTGAAATATAATTGGTTAATTTATGACTAGAGAAACTTAATGTGGTTTAAACAAATTAATATGCATTGTTCATATTAATAGTTAAGATTTTTCTTATGAGACAGTATGACCATATAGAACTTTTTAGCCTATAAATTTTTATATACATAACTAATTAATCTAATTCTTATTTTTAATTAAAATTAACATATAATTATGTAACATATTAAAATTTCAGAGCAATTGGAGCATTGTACAATTTTTGGTGAAATTTCAAATTGTGTTCTGTGTTTTGCCCTGTTTTTTGCCTTTAGGCATTTTCAGGGTGCCAACTTAGGTTCAACATAACTTACGATATCTAATTCATATTGCAACAAAACTTTATAGAAACTTATATGGGTTCAAATGGAAAATATTTCATGTTTAAAACTTTTATTAATTATGTCTCTAAGAGCCTCAAATTATAAGCAATAATTTACTGGTCCAGAACAAAGTTGGCTTCCAGGTTAGAATGAATTTTAAAGGCCATAACTTACTCTATACAAAACATATTAAGCTAAAATTAGTACCAAAAGTTATATAAGACATATACCTATAATTTTAATATTTTGATAATTTACAGAAGATATCTATAAGGAGCTAAAAATTTCCAAAAATATTTTTGGATCTGCCGAGGGAACTAAGTAGTCAGCTTAAACTATAGAACAACCATGGTTCTATTCACAATAACTCCAAATACACAGGACATATGAATCTAAAATTTGGTATATAGATACATAACACATATATATACAACTTTTATGTTTTGAGATACTTCAAATAATGACTTTATCATATTCAAAACCAACATACACATTAGCTAACTCAGCTAGGGTTCACATCTAGACCAGTTTCAATCAAGAGAGGATTTCTCTTCATATACACCACATCTTGAAAAAATGTTTATATATCTATAATCCTAAGACATAAAGGAACACGTATGCTTTACACTTCTCCAAATTTGATGTCGAAGATCATCGAAACTATGGTACAAAACACTGCCTATTTATGAACCCTAAACACCATAATCTAGATTAACACAAAATAATTGTTTACTCACCTATAATCACCCTTAGTTAACCTTGTTGCTGTAATTTTTGGAGTGAAAGAGAGAAGAAAAGGTGGTTGGAATTGTTTTAAAAATATGGACTGATGGAATGAAGTAAAAAAAGAAGAAGAAGAAGAAGAAGAAGAAGAAGAAGAGGAAAAAAAAGATAAAGAAAAGAAGATAATGACTTAGCCTAATAAGTCAAAGGCCACCACAAATTTGTCTTCCTTTTTCATCTGTTCCTCTTCTTTTTCTTTTTATTTATTCTTATTTTTATTATTATTACACAAATCAACACAATATGCAATTTAATCTTTTGATTCAATTTAATTAAATTAATAATGTAAAATATTTACTAATCTTAATATAGTCATTTTACTTACTTTAATTTAGTCACTTTATTCAATTTATTCTTAATATCTTGTTACCTTCATTTAGGTTATAAGAACACATGTGTGACTTGATGCAATTGCAATATACTAGGACACGTTGCTAGCGCCTGTCATGAACTTGTTCCTATGAAAATATACATGGAATGCACGTGTTCAAGTGAAATACATGTAAAATGCATAAGTTCAAATGAAATTCATGTAGATATGCATGTGGAGAAGGTCAATGATGTTACAATTCTCTCTTCCTTTTAAAAATTTCATCCTCGAAATTTAATACCTGAAAACAAGTGTGGATATTGCTTTTTCATATTTTCTTATGTTTCCCATGTTGCCTCTTATTGTGAATGGTTTCTCCATAATACCTTAACTAAAGGTATTTCTCGGTTTCTCTACTGTTTAGTCTTGTATCCGATGATTTCCACTGGTTCTTCTGCATAACTCATGTCCTCTGTAATCTCAATGGCTTGATCTTTAAGTACATGTGTAGGATCTGACCTGTATCTTCTAAGCATGCTTACATGAAACACATTATGAATCTGAGCTATCTTTGGTGGTAAAGCCAACCTATATGGAAATGGACCAACCTTCTCAAGAATTTCATAAGGCCTTATGTACCTTGGGCTCAATTTACCATTTTTTCCAAATTGGATTATCCCTTTCCATGGAGATACATGAAGAAATACCATTTCACCTAAATCGTATTCCATCTCCCTTCTATGTTGATTAGCATAAATATTTTGTCTGTTTTGTGCTCCCTTTAGCTTGTTCTTGACAATCTTTATTTTATCCATAGTGTCTTGTACTATATCTAGTCCTTCTAATGAACGTGCTCCTTCTTCATCCCAAATGGTAGGGCTTATGCACTTTCTGCCATATAATGCCTCATATGGTGCAATCTGAATACTACTATGATATTGGTTGTTGTATGCAAACTCCACCAATGCTATGTACTCATCCTGAGCTCCATTGAATTCCATAGCACATACTCTAAGCATATCTTCCAATGTCTGTATAGTCTTTTTTGATTGTCCCTCAGTCTATGGGTGGAATGTAGTACTGAAATTCAATTTTCTTCCCAATGCATTTTGTAAACTCACCCAAAAATGTGAAGTAAATTGTGGATCTCTATCAGACACAATAGACACTGGAATTCCATCCAATTTGACTATCTCATTCACATAGAATTTGGTCAAACTCTCAAGTATACACCCCCATCTGATAGGTAGAAAATGTGCTGACTTGGTTAATATGTCAATAATTACCCATATTGTATCATTTTCCGTGGAGTTCTGGGCAATCCATAAACAAAATCCATCGTTACCAACTGGCACTGGTAAAGGTTGTAGTTTACCAACTGGTTCCTGGTGTTCTATCTTAATCTACTGACATGTTAAGCATTTAGAAATATATTCAGCTATGTCTTTCTTCATTCTTAGCCACCAGTAATGAGACCTTAAACTGTAAAACATCTTTGTCATCCCTGGGTGTATTGCATAGGGTGCATTGTGTGCCTCTTCCATTATTTCCTAGCACAAATTCTCAGTTTCTGGAACACATATGCATGACTTTTACATCAGTGTATCATTCTACAAATAAAACTCTATACTATTTCCCTGCCTTACCATATCAATTTTCTTATATAATTGAGGATCTTTGTCTTGTGCTTCTTTGATTCTCTCCTTTAGTATAAGTCTGACCTAAAAAGTAGCAATCAGTGATCCTCCATCATGCATATTTAATTCGACTTTCATAGATATTAATTGAATCAAATATGGAAAAGATGATGCTTGCAAGTGAGCTACACTGCTACTGGCCTTCCTACACAATGCATCTAGTACCACATTGGGTTTCCTCGAATGGTATTCAATTGTACAGTCATAATCTTTCAATAGTTCTAACCATCATCTTTGCCTCATGTTTAATTCTTTTTGTGTCAACAAATAACCCAAGCTTTTATGGTCTGTGAAGATCTAAAATGTCTCACCATACATATAATGCCTCCAAATCTTCAATGCAAATACAATTGCAGCCAATTCTAAATCATGCATTGGATATGAGATCTCATGTGGTCTTAGTTGCCTAGATGCATAAGCTATCACCTTACCATGTTGCATTAATACACATCTCAAGCCTTGGTGAGAAGCATTCACTATATACTGTAAACCCACTTGTACCTGTAGGGATAGTTAATACTGGTGCTGAGGTTAGCCTGTGTTTTAGTTCATTGAAACTCCTTTGACATTCTGGAGTCCACTTAAAAGGCACATTCTTTCTTAAAAGGCAATTAATGAGAACCCATGAACAAATCTATGGTAGTATCCTGCTAAACCTAGAAAACTACGCACTTTTGTAATATTTTTAGGAGCATCCCAATTTACTATAGCCTCAATTTTCTTTGGGTCTACTTCTATGCCCTTGCCCGATACCACATGTCCATGAAATACAAATGATCTAACCAAAACTCGCATTTACTTAGTTTGGCATATAATTGTTTCTCCCTCAAAGTTTGCAACACAATTCTTAAAATGTTATTAATATAATTGTGTCCATTCATTCCAAACACTATCCTAGACTTTAATTCCCTCACTATCGAGATATGTCTCCATTCAAAATTTCCAATGAGTGTACTTTGCTCCAACAAAGTAAGGCTTGAGACTTTGAGATCCTTCACTGGCCATTTCTTGATCTTTGCTAGTGCTTTTTAGGCTTTGTTGCTAGACAAGCTCTGATACCAATTGTTGCTCAGACAATGAACCAAGAAGCTGGTTGAATTGGTTAGTAAATAATATTTTATTAACTTTAAGGTGCGGAATAAAATTAAATAGAGTAGGCAAGGAGAGATATCATGCATAAGATTTATAGAGGTTCGGGTATTAATAAACCCTACTCCTCTTTCCAATCTTGATTAGGTGTTTTACTAAAACACTAAGTGTTATAATAGAGTTTTACAAGCTCACTCCCAACTATGGTATTTCTCTTAATGGGTAACACCTAACCCAGAATTTCCCTAGTGTTTTTCAATGGCTCACACAAAAACCAATTCCTTGTGTTTTATGGCTAACACAATAAACCCTTACAAGTGTTTCACTCTTAACCTAATATACCCAAACTCACTTGAGTAATTGATTACAATGAAAACACTCACAAACCTACAATGCTTAGAAATTATGAGCAATTAGGTTTATATAAAGCATAGAGGTCCAAGTGGTGACTCTAGCCATGAAGCTTTCTGAAAAATTTGACATGTTTGGTCACCAGCGTGACTATATTTCACGGGCGTGATTGCTTAATTATTCATGGTTAGTTTGATCCTTCATGGCCGTGAACTTTGAATGTTGAAGAGTTGGCGCTAAGCTACATTCACGGGCGTGACTTTGCTATTTCTTTGATTTTATTCTTTAAAAGATGTCTTGCAATCTTGCTTCATGTTCTAGTCATAGTATCTCATGTTTTACACACTTAGAACACAAACATTGTTAAATACATTATTGTTTTATTTGTTATAATCAAAATGACAGAAATAGCTCTCAAGGTTCAACACTCTCCCCCTTTTTGATGGTGACAAATAATATAGCAATATGTGTTTTTGAGAAGTCTCCTCCTCAAAAGGTGCTTAAGAAAAAATAATAGATTGCAAGATTTAACAAATATATAGAAAAGGTATTTACAAACTAATAAGGTATATGCACGGTGCTATGAGATCACCAACCTGCTGTGCCAAGCTGGATGTGGTAGAAGCTGATGACTGACCAATATCTTCTGCTACTGCCAGTGTCGATATTTTGTCATGGGCTCACTTTCGTTGCTGGATACCTGAAGACCAGCTTTGAAATCATCAGTGTGATGGCCTTCCCAATCAATTTCACCTGCTGGAGTGGTGAAATGGTAGTAGAAATTATTTTTGTAAATAATACGGACAACTGCTCCCATTTTTATGAATGACTGTTTATGGAGTTGGTCTCATGGATGAGCTGGAATAAGATTGTAATTGTGCTCATCGAGATTTAGATACTTTAGCTCAATGGCAAGGTGAGTCACATACCCGCCAATCAAGATATCTCTCGATGGCTTTGTTATAATGGAAAGGAGATGATTCGCAAACCATCGAGACAAGGCTACGATTAATCCTCTTCATGCCATTTCCAACAAGAAGAGCTCCAACTTTCTAATTGCCTTGTTGCTATCTCCTTTAGAAAATATACTATAGGTGAGAAATCTATGTAAATACTTATGCACAGAGGACCGTATATGTGTTCTTTTAGTCTTCTTCACATCCTAACTGCACTCCAAGCCAAAATATGTCCAAGTCGGATCGACATAGAATTCGACTTCACTCTCATTGAGAATGCCATCTGAAGAGAGCTTGAAAATATTGTCAAATTCTGCTGCAGTGAGTGTTAGGATGCCTACAGAGTTGGAATTTTACGGTGTAGGTGGGAGAGACTTGCAACGTGCTAAGGAACTCGAAAGTTGGTTCCCTTAGCATCGGCCGATAAATGTCTACGAATTCTCTGAAATGACAAGCTTGCAACTGTTCAATCATGCATGTCTCAAGACCAAGAGTCTTGACAGAATTCCACTCGAAGGACCAAAATGAGAGTAAGGGTCTCTTCTTGAGAACGACATATCGCGAATGGAAATTTTCTGGAATGATGTTGAGAAGATAATCCATGTAGCATCTTGGAGCATGTGATTTATTCCTTGTTCCTTTGGAAGAACCAGGTTCCATTTTGATAAAGCTTTAATGAAGGATTGGAGAAGAAATTTTCTGAATAAATTGAAAACCCCTTGAGAGAAGTGGTGATTCTTCAAAGAGAGAGATGTTTGAAAGAGTTTTATAGATGAAAATGAATGTTAAGAGGCCGGAATTGTGAGAAATATTGAATGAGGGTGATAAATGAGAGAATTTGTAGAGTTGGAAATGAGAAAATGGCAGAAATTTTGTTTTATAGTCGATAGATTCACGGTCGTGAATACTCAATCACGGATGTGAAAAATCATGGTCACAATTTGTTGAAGAGGTGCTCTAGCCATGAAAAAAGGAGATGAATCGAGTCACGGTCATGACATTAAATAGTCACGGGTGTGACCTAGGATTTGCATAGGAGTGACAGAAATAGTCCCGGTCGTGAAAGATTAGGCTTCATTATATCCAACCGTGAGGCAAGGCATGAAACAAAACGTGAAAGGTTTTTGAGTTATTTACTGTCAATATTCACGGTCGTGACGCGATGTCACGGGCGTGAATCAAGCTTTTCACGGGAATGACAGATATTGTCATGGGCGTAAAACTTAGTTTTCACTATTTTTTCTGTGAAGCATGTCATGAATCAAAGTGTGAAAGCTACTGGAACTATTTGCTATTTGCTTCACGACTGTGAATATATGTCACATGCGTGAATCACTTCTAGTCAAAAACAAGGCTAAAGGATTTTTAAAGAAGTTTATATGCCCTTAAATATATATTTCCATCATGTTAATCACTTCGTATTATAAAATTAGTTAAGTAAAGAGCATCATATGAAGGAAATAACATTCAAGGTTAATGATTCATCATACAATTGGCAAGAAAATAATTAAGACAATATTGATCCATCAACCATATCAAGTTCTCTTCTTATGAAACAAAAACTTTCCTCATTAAGAGGTTTGGTAAAAATGTTTGCCAATTGGTTGCTTGTATCAATGAATTCTAACACAACATCTCCATTTTGAATGTGATCCCTAAGAAAGTGATGTCTAATGTCAATATGTTTACTTCTAGAGTGTTGAATGAGATTCTTAGATAGGTTGATGGGACTTGTGTTGTAACATTTAATGGGTACATGGTCTAAACTATGACAATAATCCTTTAGTTGTTGTCTTATCCATAGGATTTGAGTGCAACTGTTGGGTTTTGAAGAATGAATCATATTCATTAACCCAGCGAAAAAAAAAATTCAAAATCCAAAACAAAATATCATACTTGTACCATTAAAACTAATTTATAAAAATATAAATGTTAAAAAATTATACCTTATAATTTCTTATTTGTTCTAAAAATCTTCACTTTGTTGGGTTGTAGCAAACTACAACAATCCACACTAGGATGTCTCTAATGATAATCCACATGAAGAATGAAGAAGAAACTATTAAGAGAAATGGTTTGAACAAATTCAAAGTGCTAGCTTTGAAAGTGTCATTGAGAGAATTTTGTTGTTTCTTAAAAATATTTTTTTTACAAAAAAATATTTTCATGTCTATTTTCTACCATTTGATATCTTTTCTATTTGAATCAAATTCAAAGAAAAGATGAAAAGTCAAAAATGAAGAAAAGGGAAATGAATGAATAGTAATTGACCATAATTGGCCTAATTAAGGCCAAAAACTTCCGTTGGCCAACGGGTGGGAGGCAGTAGCACGCTGGGCCTGCTGCGGGTTGCTGTTGGGTAGCCTAGCTGGCCCGCTAGGCAGGTCAGCAGACTGCCTAGCCCACACGGGCCCATACAACCCCGTGACCCTCCCGAATGATGTTTCCGTGGGATCTCATTGCGATCCATCCCGAAATAATTCTCCCATATTTTGAATCCTATCCTGGACCATTTTACACATTCTCCATATCTTCAATGCGTGTGATCCATTAGGTTCCCGGTTAAGTTGGCCACTTAAATTAACAATTAATTTAAGCGGTCATGAGCGGTATCTAGCAACACATCATGACCCCTAATTGACCGGAAAGTCAGTGGTTTGACTACGAACCTTTCCATAGACAATTTCCGTGCAATTATTCCTTTCACCATTCTATACCCCCACTTGGTTCAAAGTATGGACATGTGTCAACTCCCACTAGACTGACTACATCACGTCTAGTCCAAGTAATATTGTTTCTTGTCCTTGATGCTCATTACTCTATTAGATATGTCATTGAAGACTATCTTTATGACATTTCTACTCCGGCCAGAGATTCCTAAGTAATGACCACGACAAGAGGCCATGGGTATACACTCATTCTATAAAAAATGGAGAATCCTTTGTTGGTTACCCAATTACCTTTGAATACCTCAAGCTATATCCAATCACCACCCTATGAGCTACCTCTCTGAGGCAACAAGGAATAGTGTCAAAATACAGAATCAATATTCAAGATATCCTTGAGTACCTCAAGTCTAAGGATACTTGCACCATTGCTATGATAAGACTATCATTGATATTTTAATAGATTATCCATATGATTGCCTCATAGTTGGTCATCCAATGTACTTCGCTACACTTAGCAAGCATCCACATGTTAACTCTAAACATCTCATGTTTATAGATTATAAGATCTAATACTCGATCCAATCAAGGAGTGTAACATGTGCTAGTCTGTCTGAATTAATAATGTCCCGTCTCATTAATCCTATGACTAGGGATAATTTTGATACTAACATAATTACACATGATAGCTCTCATCATGATAAGAATCTTAATATCATGATCTCATCATGATTTCCTTCATGCTATGTTATGTATCAAGGACTTCATTAATTGATTTAAGATCACTTATCAATTCATATATCAAATGAACATCAAATTAATGAAAAAGTCTTTCATTAATCAAATAAATTTGTACAATAAGTGCTAACGGTGATTGTCTTTAGAGCACTCCTCTAACAAGCTCCCACTTGCACTAAAGCCAATCGCCTTTGTATTTATTTCCATAGGTGAGTACATGAGAATCATATTTCTTTTAGGGAAGTGGCTTAGTTAAAGGATCACCAATATTCTTATCAGTGGACACTCTTTCTATCTTTACATCATTCCTACTAATGATTTCTCTAATCAAATGGTATCTTCTGAGTACATGTTTGGATCTCTAATGAGACCGTGGCTCCTTTGTTTGCACAATGGCTCTATTATTATCACAATACAATTGTATTGGATCAATAATGCTGGGAACCACTCCAAGTTCTGTGATGAATTTCTTTATCCAAACAGCTTCCTTTGCTGCTTCAAAAGCTGCAATATACTCTGCTTCGGTTGTGGAATCAGCAGTCGTTTCCTGTTTGGAACTATTCTAACTAACTGCTCCACCATTTAGTGTGAATATATAACTTGACTGAGATTTTGAGTCATCCTTGTCAAATTGGAAGCTGGCATTAGTATACCCACTCATAATAAGATCTCCATCTCCATACACCAAGAATACATCCTTAGTTCTTCTTAAGTACTTAAGGATATTCTTGACAGCCACCCAATGACCCTCACCAGGGTTCGATTGGTATCTACTTGTGACACTCAGAGCATATGATACATCGGGTCTTATACATATCATAGCGTACATGATTGATCTTATAGCTGAAGCATATGGAATCAAACTCATGTGTGTCCTCTCTTCTTGTGTCTTTTGACACAAAGACTTTTAGAGGGTAATCCCATGGGTCATGGGAATATATCCCCTATTGGATTGCTCCATGTTAAACCTCTTTAGCATCTTATCTATGTATGTAGACTTTGAAAGACCAAGCAATCTTTTAGATCTATCTCTATATATCTTTATCCCTAAAATATAGACTGCTTCTTCAAGGTCTTTCATAGAGAAATTCTTGGATAACCAAAATTTGACTGATTGTAAGGCTGAGACATCATTTCCCATTAACAATATGTCATCTACATATAACACAAGAAATACGATTGCACTCCCACTAACCTTCTTGTAAACACAAGGTTCATCCAAATTTTGTAAGAAACTAAACTGTCTGATTGTCTCATCAAACTGAATATTCCAACTCCTGGATGCTTGCTTTAATCCATAAATGGATCTTTGAAGCTTACATACCTTTTTTCCATCTTTGGATATGAAACCTTCTGGTTGTGTCATGTACACATCCTCAGTCAGTTTTCCATTAAGGAAAGTTGTCTTCACATCCATTTGCCATATCTCATAATCATAATGAGTAACAATGGCTAGGAGTATCCTTATAGATTTATGCATAGCTACTGGGCTAAAAGTTTTATCGTAGTCAATTCCTTGTCTTTGACGATAACCTTTAGCAACAAGTCTAGCTTTATAGGTAATCACATTACCATCCATGCCAATTTTCTTTTTGAAAACCCACTTGCACCCTATAGGTTTTATTCCTTCGGGTGGGTCAACCAAAGTCCATACTTGGTTTTCATACATGGAATCCATTTATGCTTTCATGGATTGTTAGATTCTGAACTATTCAGAAATTATTCATAGATTGTAGGCTCATCATTTTCTATGAGCAATACGTCGTTCTATTCACTAATGAGAAATCCATATCTCTCTGGAACAATACCTATCTTACTTGACCTACAAAGCTCTTGATATTTAGAAGGTTAAGCTGTTATATCATATGTATGAGTAACAAGCTCGGGTTCAGGTAGTTGATTAGCATATGTTTGAGCACTTGAATTTCCTCAAGTTCAATTTTGCTTCCACTATATCCTTTTAGAAGGAATTCTCTCTCTAAAAAGATAGCATGTCTTGAAATAAAAACATTTTGTTCCAAGGGGTGGTAAAATTGATATTCGTATGATGCTTTTGGATATCCCACAAACAGACATCGGTCAGACTTAGCTTCTAGCTTATCTGACATTGTCCACTTCACATAAGCAGGAGAACCCCAAATTCTCATATAAGAAAATGTGGGCCTCTTGTTATACCATATCTCATATGGAGTAACATCAACTGACTTTGAAGGAACTCCATTTAATATATAAATGGTGGTCTCTAGTGCATAACCCCAAAAGGATTTAGGCAATTCCGCAAAACTCATCATAGACCTTACCATGTCTAACAAGGTTTGGTTTCTTCTTTCAGCCACACCATTGTGTTGTGGCATGAAGGTGGAGTCCATTGAGATAACATCCCATTATCCCTAAGATAATGTAGAAACTCTTGGCTCAAGTATTCACCTCCTCGATCTGATCGAAGTGTTTTAATACTTTTGCCAAGTTGTTTCTCTACTTCATTTCTGAATTATTTGAACTTTTCAAAAGTTTCAGATTTGTATATCATAAGATACATGTACCCATATCGTGAGTAGTCATCGATAAAAGTAATGAAGTAGATGAAACCACCTCTGGTGTGTGTAGACATTAGACCACATATATCTGAATGTATTAAGTCTAAAAGTCCATTAGCACGTTCACCCTTTCCCTTAAAGGGTAATTTAGTCATCTTGCCTAATAAGCAAGATTCACATGTGTCATATAATTCATAATCAAATGACCCCAAACTACTACTTTTGTGTAGCTTAGCCATGCGTTTCTCACTTATATGACCAAGACGACAATGCCATAAATAAGATGATTTCAACATATCTTGTTTTTGCCTTTTATTATCATTGATGTTTAAAATTGGATTTGACATATCTAATATGTATATTCCATTGCATAATGTACCATTAGCATAAAGAATTCCATTCAACATAATAGAACAACAATTGTTACTAAAAGCTGAAAGGAAACCATCTTTATTTAGGCTTGAAATAGAAATAATGTTTTTAGTCAAAAGAGGTACATAATAGCAATTATCCAAATTTAATATAAGCCCACTAGGGAGGGTCAATACATATGTTCCTATAGCTAATGCAGCAACCCTTGCTCTATTTCCAACATGTAGGTCTGACTCTCTCTTGTTGAGCTGTCTACTATTCCTTAGGCCCTGCATATCAGTGCATATGTGTGAGCCACGACCGGTATCTAATACTCATATATTATTATTGGATATAGTATTAATTTCAATTACAAAAATACCTGAAGTAGATGGGGCATCAGATGCCTTCTTCTTCAAGGACTCCAAGTAAGTCTTGCAGTTTCTCTTCCAATGGCCATCCTTGCCACAATGGAAGCATGTCCCTTTTGGAGCAATCTCCTTGGCCTTCTTCTTGGCCATGCCTCCCTTAGGCTTTATGGACTTCTTCTTCTTAAGGTTTTTCCTTTTACAACTTGAAGATTCCACCAGCATCACAGCTTTACTGTCCTTCTTGACAGATGGCTCAGCTGATTTAAGCAAGTTAATCAGCTTAGGAATAGTGGTAGAGATTTGGTTTATCCTATAGTTAAGCACAAAATGTGAATAACTATCAGAAAAACCGGTTACAATTAAGTCAATACTTAATTCATAGTCCATCACAAATCCCAAGGTGGCCAACCTCTCAATATAGCCATTCATCTTCAATGCATATTGCACTAGAGATGTCCCCTCAACCATCTTAGTGCGAAAGAGCAACCTTGAAGTTTTGAACCTTTCGGAATGTGTTTGCTCATCAAAAAGCTCTCTTAGATGGTATACTATGGAATTAGAATCCATAGCCTCATGCTGCTTTTGCAACTCAACTGACATAGTAGCAAGCGTAATGCAGCTTGTCATCTCACTATCATCGAGATGCTTTTGATATGCCTTTTGAACATCTTCAGAAGCATTAGCAGTAGGGGGATTAGGGAGTGCCTCATCTAGGACATAACCAAACTTTTCGGATTTGGCAACTATTCTCAAATTCCTTAGCCAATCCAAAAAATTGGGCCCAGTCAACTTATTTGATTCCATTAGTGATCACAAATTCACACTTGTCATGATGATGATTCTAGCAACCTAGATGTAAAATAGAACATGTTAGAATATACATAAAATGCATGTTTATTATGTCTTTAATAAATTGCATTATGACTCCCACTATTTTATTGCGAATCCATAACCCTCACTATGAACCCGAGGGAACTTATATGGAAGTTCTCTTAATGGGTCAATATCCAACTAGTTAAGAATAACCTTGAGGCAACTCAACAAGCTATGCTTACTTTGATTGGTAGGTATCTAATCCATACCAATTGCATTATTCATGCAACTATCGAATCTTGTGCTATCAACTTATTGATGTGTGCACATACATTGGGCTATCGACTCTTGATATGTGTACATCTCATGTATACAAACCCAACTTCATCTCCAATACACATTAACCTTGGCGCAAATCCAACAAGTTAATAATATCGGTTAAGTCTAACCCATTAATCGTGAAATCTAATTTCAATGGATTGAACATATTCTTATAGAGTGAGCTTGAGGCAACTCAACAACTCTAACTCTAGAAGAACTCTGGTTCTCCCCATATTAATGGAAGGCATAAGACTTAATTGTTCATTTAGTGAGGGATTTCATTGTTAAGTCTCATCAAGTTATTATTTCATGCTTTTATATATCATACATTCATCACATTGATATATAAAGATAGTTACATTAACTATATGGTATGATTATGGACATGCTAAAGTCAATCTCTTCAGCCAAAGAGAAATTCACTAGGTCTTACCTAGGTATATGCATGAATTTACAACCCAAAATAGAAATCAAATTCCTATTTCTAAGTCTTCTTATTTATGGTACCATCTCCTTTGCTTCTTGCTCCTTTGTATCTTCACTCTATCCTAATTCTATGTAATCTAATTACATATTTCAAATTATAAAAAACCTCAATTTACATTTGAGGGGAGTAAGATGAGAAGAGAAATACATAAGAAAGAAAAAGAGGTAGGGACACGCATACCCTATTTACCATAAAACAAAATAATTTCATACATGCTCAATCACATTGGGCCTAAGTCCATAATCATCCATCATGCCTTTTTCATACACCCCTAACATGCATTCTCTAATTCACAAAATAAAAATGATAATTTTGGATTTCAATATGTAAATCGATTCAATGCTTGAATCGAAATTGCCTATATGTGTTCTTCCGGTTAATTTAATTTTGTATATCATTTTAAAGTGAAATTTAATATTTAATCAAATTAAATTAAATTCTATATTTCCAGAAATAATTCAAAATTAATTCTCCTTAAAATCAGAATATTATGATGTTAAAATTAAACAATTTAATTTTAATATACATACCAATTTCTAGTCATACTAGAATTACAATTGCACAACTTAAATTAATTCAAAATTAATTTTCCAAAATTCTAAAAATTTTCAAAACATCAAACATCATTCTAATTATCTTTAGGTCAGCTCAAGCTCATCAAAATATTTTTGACACAAGCCAAAATTACTAAGAAAAACGAACCAACACACTTAGACGCTCAAAACGATATCTAGAATTTTTAAAATTTCAAATGCTTGAAATATAATTTTGGCATGCATCTAACATCAAAATAACATATTTTTAATCACATAAAAATTATTTCAAGGGGCTAAAAATGAAATAAACACATACAAAAAAACAAACAAAACAACCACATCGGGTATGCTTAAACAGTCCCCTTTTCGTGTTTGTTTGAAAAATTAATTAAAATAATTTTTTAATTACTTATTGGACACTTACAGAGGCCTAAAAATATTCTCAATATGTCTAAATAATTGTTTCATAATTAAATTATAAGAAAAATATAACCAGCCCTATCAATTAAGTCAAACAACAACACATGTTCATAAACAAGACAATTTTAGGCATTTTTGAAATAAATCCGAAATTAATTATTTGAATCATATTCAAATCATTTTTCAATCAAAATAATCATTCTTAATCATCCCATGATCAAATTAAAGAAAGAAAAATGTGTAAAACATATTTTACAAATTAATTTCAATTTTTCAAAACCTATTGATCCAAAATCATCAAAAACATGCAATCCCATTGCACTTTCAATTAAAATTAATTTTAATGGATACAAGAGGCTCTGATAGCAATGTTGGGTTTTGAAAAATGAATCATATTCATAAATGCAGTGGAAAAAAATTTTCAAAACCCAAAACAAAATATCATACTTGTACCATTAAAACTAATTTATACAAATATAAATATTAAAAACTTATACCTTGTAATTTCTTATTTGTTTTTCAAATATTCACTTTGTTGGGTTGTAGCAAACCACAACAATCCTCATTTTTTAATAACACTATACCTCCTCTTTATTTCTTTGAGAGTCATTTGAGGAGTGTTTAAGGGTTCTTTGTATGAGGGTTTGAGAATTGCCAAGTCTCTTTTCAATTATTCTTTTTAATCTTCTTGAGAGCATGACAATGTCCTCATTTGCATCATCACTCTTTTCTTCTTCATCTTCAATTTCCTCTTGAGATTTTGATGTATAGACTTTGAGTGCTAGAGGCTTTCTCTTTTCTGGTTTGGCTTCAAGTTCTCTATCTCTTTTTACTCCCATTTCGTGCGTTAGAAGTTTGCCAATAAGCACATCAGTAGGCATGACGCACATGTCTTCATTGGCTTCTTCTATACACGCAACTCATGAACCATAGTCTTTTAAAGGAAGGCTTCTTAGAATTTTGTTGTTCACATCTTCCAAGCTCAGATGCTTTCTAAGCTTTCTCATGTCATTGATGATGGCTAGAAGACGGTCCGTTATATCCATGATAGATTCATTGGATTTCATCTTGAAGAGTTCATATTCTGACGTGAGAAGTTGAATTTTCTAGGATTTAACTTGTTTGGTTCCTTCATGATAATTCTCTAATGTCTTCCATATACTATATGCAGCAGGACAATGTTGGATTCTACCATATTCTTCAATAGTTAGGGAGCTTGTGAGGATTGTCATAGCCTTTTTGTTTTTGAAATTCGATCTTTGTTGACGCTCTTTCCAATCATCTCTTAAAATAACTTCTTCTTCACCATCAACCCTTCTCTTGGTTGGTTGTCAATTCCCTCACAATCGAGATATGTCTCCATTCAAAATTTCCAATGAGCGTAGTTTGCTCCATCAAAGTAAGGCTTGAGACTTTGAAATCCTTCACTGGCCATTTCTTGATCTTTGCTAGTGCTTTTTAGGCTTTGTTGCTAAAAAAGCTCCAATACCAATTGTTGCCCAGACAATGAACCAAGAAGGGAGTTGAATTGGTTAGTAAATAATATTTTATTAACTTTAAGGTGCAGAATAAAATTAAATAGAGTAGGGAAGAAGAGATATTATACACAAGATTTATAGATGTTCGGATATTAACAAACCCTACTCCTCTCCCCAATCTTGATTGAGTGTTTTACTAACACACTAAGCATTATAATAGAGTTTTATAAGCTCACTCCCAACTATGGTGTTTCTCTTAGTGGCTAACACCTAACCCATAATTTCCCTTATGTTTTTCAATGGCTCACACAAAAACCAATTCCTTGTGTTTTATGGCTCACACAATAAACCCTTACAAGTGTTTCACTCTTAACACAATATATCCAAACTCACTTGAGTAATTGATTACGATGAAAACACTCACCAACCTACAATGCTCAGAAATTATAAGCAATTAGGTTTATATAAAGAATAGAGGTTTGTTGAGAAAAATAATTAATGCACAAGGCTACAACAAGATTAATTGATAGAAAGTAATTGTTGTTATTGTTCTTTTCGTTTTTGATTAGTGAATGACTTCTATTTATACTTCATCTGCGAATTATAGTCATTTGGGTGCATTTAATGCAAAGATAGCCATTGAACCAACTCTTAATCTCACGCTTGACATGTTTCTCTTTCCTCATTCATGGTCGTGAATATACATCTCATGGTCGTGAATATTCTTCCAAGCCGTGGTCCAAGTGATGACTCTGGCCGTGAAGCTCTCTGGAAGAATTTGAAGTATTTGATTGTGAGTGTGAATAATACTTTCACGGGCATGAATATTCTTCCAAGCCATGGTCCAAGTGGTGACTTTGGCCATGAAGCTCTCTGGAACAATTTGACATGTTTGGTCACGGGCGTGACTGCTTGATTATTAACAGTTGGTTTGATCCTTCATGGCCGTGAACTTTGAATGTTGAAGAGTTGGTGCTAAGCTACATTCATGGGCATGACATATCTAGTCACGGGGGTGACTTCGCTATTTCTTTGATTTTATTCTTCAATAAATGTCTTTCAATCTTGCTTCATGTTCTAGTCGTAGTATCTCCTGTCTTACACACTTAGAACACAAACATTGTTCAATACATTGTTGCTATTTTATTTGTTATCGTCAAAATGACGGAAATACCCCACAGAAACCCAGGGCAATATTTGTTTAGCTTGTTTACAACAAAATGAAATAATCAAATCATGAGTAAAAGTAAAAAATAATGATCATATGCTTTAATTTTACTTGTACCTATATGATATTAGTAAATTGAATGAAATACATAGTATGTATTGTATATATTTGTCATTTGTTATTAAAAGTTGTTTTGTATTTCAGAGCTTGTTTGATGATTATTCTCACTGAACCACAAATTATTAATTTGCATCATATTTCATGTAAAAAAAAGTGATAGCTCATTATGATTGTCATATAGAAGATATGAAATAAATGTCACTGGGTAAGCCTCACCACCCTCTTTCTCCTTGCTTTCCATACAAACATAAAATCATTTCATCCATAAATTGGGGCTTATATGTGTTAAACATTGAAAGGTATTTTTGTCATTTTGATGAAAACAAATAAAATAGCAATAATATATTTAACAATGTTTGTTCCAAGTGTGTTAAACAGGATATATATTAATTAGAACATAAAGCAAGATTGAAAGAGAACTTTTGAAGATTAAAATCAAAGAAATGGCAAAGTCACACCCGTGACTAATTATGTCACGCCAGTGATTATAGCTGAGTGCTAACTTTCAACCATTCAAAGTTCACGGCCATGAAGGATCATACCAACTGTGAATGATCATACAGTCACGCCCGTGAAAAAGTATTCACGCTTGTGATGAACATGTCAATTCTTCCAGAGAGCTTCATGGCCAAAGTCACCAGTTGGACCATGGCTTGGAAGAATATTCACACCCGTTAAAGTATCAGTCACACCCGTGATCAAACACTTCCAGTTCTTCCAGAAAGCTTCACTGCTAAAGTCACCACTTGGACCACGGCCTGGAAGAACATTTATGACCATGACACATATATTCATGCCCGTGAATTAGGATAGAGAAACATGTCAGGTGCGAAGTTAAGAGTTTTTTCAACGACTATTTTTGCATTAAATGCACCTAAACGGCTATAATTCACAGAGGGAGTATAAATGTAAGCCATTTATGAATCTCAAAGAAGAGAACAACAATTACTTTGAAACATTAATCTTGTTGTAGCCTTGTGCATTAATTATTTCTCTCAACAAGCCTTTATTCTTTGTAAAAACCTAATTGCTCATAATTTCTGAGCATTATAGGTTGGTGAGTGTTATCATTGTAACCAATTACTCAAAAATGAGTTTGGGTATTTCAAGTTAAGAGTGAAACACTTGTAAGAGTTTATTGTGTGAGCCAAAAAAACAAAAGGAATTGGTTTTTGTGTGAGTCATTGAAGAACACAAGGGAATTTCTGAGTTAGGTGTTAGCCATTGAAAGAAACACCATAGTTAGGAGTGAGCTTGTAAAACTCCATTGTAAAACTTATAGTGTTATTAAAACATCCAATCAAGATTGGGGAGAGGAGTAGGGTTTGTTAATACCCAAACCTCTATAAATCTTGTGTGTGATATCTATCCTTCCTTACTCTATTTAATTTTATTCCGCACCTTAAAGTTAAGAAATTTTATTTACTAACCAATTCAACCCCCTTCTTGGTTCATTGTCTGAGCAACAATTGGCATCAGAGCTTGTCTAGCAACAAAGCCTAAAAAGTTCTAGCAAAGATTAAGAAATGGCTAGTTAAGGATTTCAAAGTTTCAAGCCTTACTTTGATAGAGCAAAATATGCTCATTAGAAATTTTGGATAGAGAAATATCTCGATAGTGAAGGAATTGTAGTATGAGATAATGTTCAGAAAGAATGGACACCACCAACCAAGAGGGGAGTTGATGGTGAAGAAGAAGTTATTTCAAGAGATGATTGGACAGAGCCTCAACGAAGAGTGAATTTCAAAAAGAAAAAGGCGATGACAATCCTCGTAAGCTCTTTATCTATTGAAAAATGTGGCAGAATCCAACATTGTCCTACCACATATAGTATGTGGAAGACATTGGAGAATTATCATGAAGGAATTAAATAAGTTAAATACAAGAAGATTCAACTTCTCACTTCAGAATATGAACTTTTCAAGATGAAACCCAATAAATCTATCACTGATATGATGAATCGTCTTCTAGCCATCATCAATGGCCTGAGAAAGCTTGGAAAGCATTTGAGCTTAGAAGATGTGAACAATAAAATTCTGAGAAGCCTTCCTCTCAAAGACTATAGTTTAAGAGTTGCAGGTATAGAAGAAGCCAATGAAGACATGAGCATCATGCCTAACGATGTGCTTTTTAGCAAACTTCTAACGCATAAAATGGCAATAAAAAGAGATAAAGAACTTGAAGCCGAACTAGAGAAGACAAAGCCTCTAGCACTCAAAGCCTCTACTTCAAAATCTCAAGTGGAAATTAGAGATGACGAAGAAAAGAGTGATGATGCAAATGAGGACATTGCCATGCTCTCAAGAAGATTAAAAAGAATAATTGAAAAGATACTTGGCAATTCTTGAAACATCAAACAAATAACCCTCAAACACTCCCCAAATGACTCCCAAAGAAATAAAGAGGAAGTAAAGTGTTATGAATGTGGGAAGAAATGACATAACAAACTAGAATGTCCAAAGCTCAAGAAAGATAAGAAAAAATTTCAAAAGGATAATGGGGAGAAAGGTCACAATGCCACGTGGGATGACGAAACATCCTTAAGCGAAAAAAATGATAATGAAGGAGAAGAGGTCAACCTATGCTTCATGGCTTTAGAGGATTATTTCACAGATAAGGTAGGTCCATTTTACACATATTCATTTAATAATTATAATAGTGATAATAATAGTGATAGTGAAGATGATGATGAGCAAAACTTAATAGATGTATTGAACCTAGAATTAGAAAAATATACAAGTAGATTCAATACTTACAAAAAGAATATTTTAGATGTGAAAAACAAAATGGAAGTTTTACGAAAAGAAAATATTGATCTTAAAACTTCAAATGAAACTCTTCAAAAATCATTAGATGAGTATTCCTCTAGACCCTCAACTAAATCTCTGCTTAAAGAAAACAATATTTTGAAAAATGAAGTTGAGGAGCTTAGAAACTCTATTTCAAGATTTCATAAAGGCAAAGAGAGTTTAGATACTCTCATAGTTTCTCAAAGACCACCTTTAATAAGACATGGTCTAGGATTTAATGGAACATCATCTTCATCTCACAAGACTACTTTTGTTAAGTCTAATGCACCTCAAACCTCCATAATTAAGGTAATAGCCCTAAAGGCTAAGAGCACAACATACACAAAACCCCATATTCATAAGAAAAATGGTCAAGGGTTGCATGGCTTAAAAGGCAAACCTCAAAAGGCCAATCATGCCTTCATGTATAAAAGGCATGCACCTAGGAGAGCACCTGCTCATCATCCATGTGTATGTCACTACACACAAACACCTTATAAAAGGATGTTGAGACCAAAAAGCATGTCCAAACTAAAAAATATGTTTAAAGCTAAGCAATGTAATTATTGTATGAGATTCGATCACATCAACAAACATTGTTGGATAAGAAAGGCTTATTAGGAACCTTCAAGTGCTAACCTCCAAGGACCCAAGTGTGTTTGGGTACCTAAAAACCAAAATTGAATTATGATTTTATAGGTATGCCTCAAGTCCACTATAAAGGATAATGTTTGGCTTGTGGATAGTGGATGCTCAAGGCATATGACCGAAAATAAAGAACTATTCAATCACAACAAAAGTATTGATGGTGGTAAGGTAACCTTTGGAAACAATGCTAAGGGTAAGGTAATTGGCATTGGCTCTATTGGTATTAATAATACTGCTTTTATTGAAGATGTTTTACTTCATGGTTTGAAACATAATTTGTTAAGTGTAAGTCAATTATGTGATAAGGGAAACCAAGTAATCTTTACCTCAAATTAATGTCTTGTAACCTCTTTAAGTGGCCAAGAGATATTCAAAGGAGATAGAGATGTCAATACCTAGATAATCGACTTGCACAAAATATCTAATCTTTCCTCTAAGTATCTTATGACTATTAGTGATGAATCTTAGCTATGCAATATAAGGCTTGGTCATGCAATCATGAATTTAATTCAAAGGCTTAGCAAAAGAGAGTTAGTAAGTGGACTTCCAAAAGGAAAATTTGAAAAGGGTAAGACATGTGAACCCTGCCAAAGAGGAAAACAACAGAAGTCATCCTTCAAATCCAAAAATATTGTGTACCTCAAAGCCTCTACAACTTTTGCATTTAGATCTTTTTTGACCTACTAGAGTTGCTAGTTTAGGAGGTAAACAATATGCTTTTGTCATTGTTGATGATTAGTCTAAATTCACTTGAGTAATTTTCTTAGCTCAAAAGAGTGATGCTTTTGAATCTTTCAAAATTTTTGCTAAGAGAGTTCAAAATGAAAAAAGGGTATTTTATTTCAAAAATAAGAAACGATCATGGCAAAATATTTGAAAATGAAAACTTCAAAACTTTTATCTAGAACATGGTGTATCACACAATTTTTCAACTCCTAGGACACCTTAACAAAATGGGATAGACGAAAGGAAAAATCGAACTTTAATTGAAATGGCTCGAACAATGCTCAATGAGTATGGGTTACCAACCTACTTTTGGGCCACCAATACTACATGTTATATTTCAAATCAAGTTTTCAAAATACCATTTTTAAACAAAACATATTTTGAGCTATGGAATGGAGAAAACCCACGATATCATACTTTAGAGTATTCGGGTACAAGTGTTTTATATTAAATACCAAGGACAACCTTGGAAATTTTGCCTCTAAATCCGATGGGGGTATCTTCTTAGGATATTCTACAACTAGCAAAACTTATAGAGTCTTTAATAAAAGATCTTTAATTGTTGAGGAGTCTATACATGTTGTTTTTGATGAATCTAATAAGCTTAATCTTGTGAAAGGTAGTGTTCTTAATGACATTGTAGGTATAATGGAGAAACTTGATCTTGATCATGAGAAAGATGATGATGATCAAGAGAAACAACAATAAGATGCATCTCTACCTCAAGCTCAACAGCAAGATAACCAAGAGCTTCCAAAGGAATGGAAAATGACAAAGAATCGCCCTAAGGAACAAATCATTGGTCTTTTGTCTCTCAAATTGAGCTTAAAAATATTGATGATGCTCTTAATGATGAAAGTTGGGTGATTGTTATGCAAGAGGAACTCAACCAATTCAAGAGAAGAAAAGTATGGACCTTGGTTCCTAGACCCAAAGACCATCAAATCATTAGTAGTAAATGGGTGCTTAGAAATAAGTTAGATGAACAAGGTTCAATAACTAGGAATAAAGCTAGGTTGGTTGCAAAGGGTTATAATCAAGAAGAAGGTATAGATTATGATGAAACCTATGCTTTGGTAGCTAGATTAGAAGCCATAAAAATACTTTTAGCATTTGCATGCCATATGAACTTTAAACTCTTTCAAATGGATGTTAAAAGTGCCTTCTTAAATGACTTTATAGTAAAGAAAGTTTATGTAGAACAACCTCCAGGTTTTGAAAGCCATAGTTTGTCTAATCATGTTTTTAAACTTTCAAAAGCCTTGTATGGGTTAAAACAAGCTCCAAGAGCTTGGTATGAAAAACTAAGTTCTTTTCTTTTAGAAAATAATTTTTCATAAGGACATGTTGACACAACCTTATTTATTAAAACGCATAAGTATGATATTTTAATTGTTCAAATTTATGATGATGACATTATATTTAGGTCTACTAATGAATTGCTTGAATTTGCTAAGTGTATGACTAAGGAATTTGAAATGAGCATGATGGGCGAACTTAAGTTATTCCTTGGTCTACAAATCAAGCAAAGCAATGAGGGCATATTCATCAACCAATCCAAGTACTCCAAAGAGTTAATCAAAAAATTTGGAATGGAATGATGCAAAAATGCTAAGACTCTTATGGGCACATCAACAAAATTGGACAAAGATGAGAAGGGTAAGAGCATTAATGAAAAGCTCTATAGAGGTATGATCGGATCACTTTTATATCTTACTGCCTCTAGGCCCGATATAATATATAGTGTATGCTTATGTGCTAGATTTCAATCTTGTCCTAAGAAATCACATTTGAATGCTGTAAAAGGAATTTTAAAATATTTATATGGCACAATGCATTTAGGCTTATGGTATCCTAGAAATTCATCTATTAATATCATAGGATATTCGGATGCGAATTATGCCGGTAGTCTTTTGGATAGAAAGAGTACTTCAAGCACTTGTCACTTTATTGGTGAATGCCTAGTTTCTTAGTTTAGCAAGAAACAAGTTTTAGTTGTCTTATCTACTGCAGAAGTAGAATATGTGGCAACATGATGTTGTTGCACTCAAATCCTATGGATAAAAAAACAACTAAAGGATTATGGTCATAGTTTGGATCATGTACCCATCAAATGTGACAACACAAGTTCCATCAACCTATCTAGGAATCCCATTCAACACTCTAGAAGTAAACATATTGACATTAGACATCACTTTCTTAGGGATCATGTTCAAAATGGAGGTGTTTTGTTAAAATTCATTATACAAACAATCAATTGGCAAACATTCTTACCAAACCTCTTAATGAGGAAAGTTTTTGTTTTATAAGAAGAGAACTTGGTATGCTTGATGGATCAATTTTGTCTTTATTATTTTCTTGCCAATTGTATGATGAATCATTATAACCTTGAATGTTATTTCCTTCATATGATGCTCTTTACTTAACTAATTTTATAATATGAAGTGGTTGACATGATGGAAATATATGTTTAAGGGCATAGAAACTTCTTTAGAAATCCTCTAGTCTTGTTTTAGACTTAATTTTATTTTTTTGACTAGAAGTGATTCACGCCCGTGACATATATTCACGGTCGTGAAGTAAATAGCAAATAGTTCCAGTAGCTTTCACGCTTTGATTCACGACATGCTTAACAAAAAAAATAGTAAAAACCAAGTTTCACACCTGTGACAATAGCTGTCATTCTTGTGAAAAGCCTGATTCACGACTGTGAATATTGACAACAAATCCTCTAGTCTTGTTTTAGACTTAATTTTATTTTTTTGACTAGAAGTGATTCACGCCTGTGACATATATTCACGGTCGTGAAGTAAATAGCAAATAGTTCCAGTAGCTTTCACGTTTTGATTCATGACATGCTTAACAAAAAAAATAGTAAAAACCAAGTTTCACGCCTGTGACAATAGCTGTCATTCCCGTGAAAAGCCTGATTCTCGACTGTGAATATTGACAGCAAATAACTCTAGAACCGTTCATGCTTTGTTTCATGCCTTGCATCACGGTTAGAGATAGTGAAGCCTAATCTTTCACGATCGGGACTATTTTTGTCACTCCCATGCAAATCCTAGGTCACGCTCGTGACTATTTAATGTCACGACCGTGACTCGATTCATCTACTTTTTTCACGGCTAGAGCACCTCTTCAACAAACCATGACCACGATTATTCACGGTCGTGAATCTATCGACTATAAAAAAAACTTTCTGTCATTTTCTCATTTCCAACTCTAAAAATTTTCTCATTTATCACCCTCATTCAATATTTCTCACAAATTCTAGTCTCCTAACATTCATTTCCATCTATAAAACTCTTTCAAACATCTCTCTCTTTGAAAAATTACAACTTCTCTTAAGGGTTTTTCAATTTACTCCAAAAATTTCTTCTCCAATCCTTCATTAAAGCTTTATCAAAATGGAACAGGTTTCTTCCAAAGGCACAAGGAAGAAATCACATTCTCCAAGATGCCACACCGATTATCTTCTCAATGTCATTCCAGAAAATTGTCATCCGTGATATGTCGTTCTCAAGAAAAGACCCCCACTCTTGTCTTGATCCTTTGAGTGGAATTCTATCAAGACTATTGGTCTTGAGACAAGCTTGATTGAATAGTTGCAAGCTTAACTAACTCTCGAGTTCCTTAGCACATTACAAGTCTCTCCCACCGGCACTGTCAAATTTCAGCTCTGTAAGCATCCAAACACTCTCACAGAAACTGAGTTTGGCACTATTTTCAAGCTTCCCTCCAATGGCATTCTCAATGAGAGTGAAGTCGAATTTTATGCTCATCCATCTTGGGCACATTTTGGCGCTAAGTGTAGTTGGGATGTGAAAAAGACAAAGAGCACCCACCTCCGGTCTCTTGTGCATAAATATTTACATAGATTTCTAACCTATAGTATTTTTGCTAGAGGAGATAGTAACGGGGCAATAAAAAAATCGGAGCTCTTCTTATTGGAAATGGCACAAAGAGGACTATCCGTAGCTTTGTCTCGATGGTTTGCAATTCATCTCCTTTCCATTGCAATGAAGCCATCAGGAGATATTATGATTGGCAAGTATGTAACTCACATTGCCATTGAGCTAGGGTATCTGAATCTTGATGAGCACATTTACACTATTATTCCAGCTCATCCACAAGATCGACTTGATGTCGAGTCCTTTATCAAGATAGGAGCAGCTGTCCAAATTATTCATGAAGATAATGTCTACTACCGCTTTTCCAATCTAGCTGGTGAAATAGATTGGGAAGATCATGATTCTGATGCCTTCAAAGCTGGTCTCTAGTCTGTCCAGCAAAGGAAGCGAGCCCATGATGAGACATCGACACTAGCAGTAGCGAAAGATGTTGGTCAGTCATCGGCCTCTACCACACCCAGCTTGGCATAACAGGTTGCTGATCTTATAGCACCTCGTCTTGACATGTTGCAGGCTTCCATCGATGAGAGGTTGGAAAACCTCAAAACTTCATAAAGTCTCGTATGGACAGCCTCGAGGTAGAGGTAGCACGCCTTAAGGATGATCTATCAGGCTTGAAGCCTAACTAGAGTCCTAGCTTCATAAAGTAGATCTATTTTTAATGTTATAGGACTTTATTTTATGTTTTTGAATCTTTGTAATCCTTCTCCTTTTAATTTTAATTCAATCATCTTATTATCATTTCATTTTTTTATTGATGACAAAAGGGGGATGACCTAGCAATATATGCAATTGTGTGGTTACAAATGTGTGGTTAGCAATATATGTTATTATTATGCAATATGTGGAATATCTAAACCCTTCTTTAACTGATAATATGCATAATATATACCTCATATCAACCTCACATATACTTTGCAATATTAATATAAAAGATATACTTAACATATATCTCACACATACCTTGAATATACTTGTTATATATGTGTTAAGTGATGAGATATACTTAGGATATACCTTGCATATACCTAAATAGTTCGTAAACAACTTTACTATAAATCTTTCAAATCTTGCACTCCATTATTTTATTTTAAGCACCTTTTGAGGAAGAGACTTCTCAAAAGCACATATTGCTAGATTATTTGTCACCATCAAAAAGGGGGAGATTATTAAATCTTTAAGGGTATTTCCATCATTTTGATGATAACAAATAAAATCACAATAATATATTTAACAATGTTTGTTCTAAGTGCGTTAAATAGGATATATCTTGATTAGAATATGAAGAAAGATTGAAATAGAGTTTTTGAAGATTAAAATCAAAGAAATAGCAAAGTCACACCTGTGACTAATTATGTCACGTCCGTGATTATAGCTGAGTGCCAACTTTCAACCATTCAAAGTTCATGGCCATGAAGGATCATACCAACCATGAATGATCATACAGTCACACCCGTGAAACAGTATTCGCACTCGGAATGAAATATGTCAATTCTTCCAGAGAGCTTCACGGCTAGAGTCACCACTTGGACCACGACTTGGAAGAATATTCACACCTGTGAAAGTATTAGTCATGCACGTGATCAAACACTTCCAATTCTTCTAGAAAGTTTCACGGCCTAGAAGAACATTCGCGACCGTGACACATATATTCACGCCCATGAATTAGGACAGAAAAACATATCAGGCGCAAAGTTAAGAGTTGGTTCAACGACAATTTTCACATTAAATGTACCAAAGTTGTTATAATTCATAGAGAGAGTACATATGCAAGCCATTTATGAATCTCAAAGAAGAGAACAACAATAATTTGAAACATTAATATTGTTGTACCCTTGTGCATTAATTATTTCTCTTAACAAACCTCTATTTTTGTAAAAACCTAATTGCTCATAATTTCTGAGCATTGTAGATTGGTGAGTGTTTTCATTGCAATCAATTACTCAAAAGTGAGTTTGGATATTTTGAGCTAAGAGTGAAACACTTGTAAGGGTTTATTGTGTGAGCCATAAAATACAAGGAATTGGTTTTTGTGTGAGCCATTGAAAAACACAAGGGAATTTCTGAGTTAGGTGTTAGCCATTGAGAGAAACACCATAGTTGGGAGTGAGCTTGTAAAACTCAATTGTAATACTTAGAGTGTTAGTAAAACACTCAATCGAGATTGGAGAGAGGAGTAGGGTTTGTTAATACCTGAACCTCTATAAATCTTGTGTGTGATATTTCTCATTCCTTACTCTATTTAATTTTATTCTGCACTTTAAAGTTAAGAAATTTTATTTACTAACCAATTCAACCCCTTTCTTGGTCATTATCTGGGCAACAATATGTTTGCATCTGTATAGTTACTTAGAGCTTGTACTAAGATATGTAAATGGATGCAACTTGTAATCCTACAGATATAAAGTTTAAGTGTTTATATATGTGATGCATTATATTGCGGTGAAAATTTCAATATTGATTTGCAGATTTATTGAATAATATTATGGAGTGTGATAAAAAAAATTTCTATCAATATTAACAAGATCTTATGTCTTATTTGTATGTCATGTATGATTACTTGACATAGAGATATGTTGTATTTAAATGTATAAGGTGTGATGTTATACAACTACTTTCAAATACCTCATGTTATACCCAATCATCAATCACCACTCTATAAGTGATTTTTAAGAGATAATAAGGAATTGAATTAAAGTATAACATTTAGTATCCAATATAACCTTGAACATCTCAAATCCAATGATACTTGCACAATTACAATGATAAAACTATCACTGACATTGAATAAATATTTATATGATCGTCTTATAGCAAGGTCATCCAATGTACTTAACTATTGTAATAAGTATCTATATCAACTCTAAATATCATATATCTACAGCTTGTAAGATTTACTACTTGATTTAGTTAAAGAGTATAATATGTATTAGTTTGTCCGCATTAATAATATCATGTCTTGTTAATGTTATGACTAAAAATAATTTAGGTATAAATACAGTTACATATAATAGGAATCTCATTATCATTATCACATCATAAATCTATTATACTGTGTTATATATACCAAAAATTTTATTATATAGTTTAAGATAATCAATCATATTTATAGATAAATGAACACTAAATAATAAATATTTCTTTAATAATAATAACGTCCTAAAGGGATTGCCTTTACAATACCTTTCTAACATATTATAGAGGTTATTTTGCCATATAAACTACACAATTTTTCAATATATAGATATAACTAATAGATAATTATGGATGGATTTGTGAGAGCATTTTGAATTGCTATATTTTTATACCTTAAAAGGGTTCAATGAATATTTAAAAAGAAAAAAGTATAACGGCTCACTGTGTTGAAGTAGAAGTATAGAGATTCAATTAAAAAAATTAAAAAAAAAAAGGATTGAATGTAGTTTTATGCCTAGTTTCTCAATCTTCAAATTACCATGAAAAGTCATACTATATATATATATATATATATATATATATATATATATATATATATATTTGGCTGCCAATAATATGGTGGATGAGTGCATACCCAATATACTCTTATGCCAAAAAAAAAAAAAAAACAAACCTTTAATGGGTGGGACTGAGTGGTTGGAGACACTGTATCCTCTATGGTTTGCTTTCAAGTGCCATTATTTATAGCACTTTTATCTATGGTTTGCTTTCAAGTTTGGTTATTTTATTTTATTTATTTATTTATTTTGAACTGAAGTTGGTTTGGTTGGGAGTAGCAATTACTACGCCTGGATTTTTGTGGAATTTCATGGTTTTTCAACCATACACTTGTATTTGTTTGAGTGTACGTCTCTATTTTTTGAACGAAATGTTAAAGTGAGAGATATGTAATTTTGGGACACTATTTAACATAGTTGGTCAATTATATTTAATTTACTCTTGAGAAAAAATTGATATGAAAAAGAAAAAAAAAATTGTTACCAACTCTGCTTACTGTTATATGTCTATTGTAAGTTTGTTAGTTATATATGTTATTAAATATTTATGCAAAGTCTTAATTATAGGGGTTCAGCTTTTTTATGAAATTTAAATTTTAAACAAATAAATTCTCAAGAAATAAGATCTAAATTTATTTTATTGAAACTATGATGAATGTATAGAGTATTATAATAAGATATAGTTTCAAATCTTAATACGAATATTTTTCTTCACCATATTTGAAAAAAATATAAAATTAATGAATCGGATTTGAGCATCTTTTATGGATGATTTATATTGAGTATGTCAATTTTTTTAAGTTCATTATAGATTTTTTTTATTTGAGTTAAATTTTAGTTAAACTTTTCATTAAGATTAATCAGTAAAAAATTGTCACCTCTAATTGGTAAATTAATTATTAAAATAAATGAAAGATTGAATTGACTCTAAAAAGAAATGAAAAAAATTATTCTCTAACAGATCGCTATTTGTTGGGAATGGGATCGCCAAATTATTATTCTTTCCAAATTGCCTAATTTGCCTCCATCGGGTCCCCAACTTATGTTAATCTCACCTGATGACAATTACTGTGTAACTTACAATAGATAATTACGGTGCAATTCGGACTCCATAATCGTCATCCTCTCATTTTTTTTTTTTTATTGAATTCGAGACTGTCACCGTTAGCTACATTAGAGGAGTTTGAATAAAATATTTAAAAGTATCAAGATAATCAAGTAAAACATTCAATAATTTTTAATTATATATAACTAGTCGTTCATCTGTGCTTCGCATGCAGGTGAGAACATTTTTTTTTAACTAAATTTAAAAATATTTGAAAATATTTGTATTTTTGATAAATTATTATATTATACTAATAAATATTATTTTAAATGCTTGAATTCATATTATTGAATATTGTAGTTTATTTATATTGTCATCTAATTCTGGACAATCTAATTTCTTTATTTTTCATTTTTCAATAGTTGATGAAGTTTAATATAACAACTATTATTCAAAATTTTTGTTAATCTAAATCGGTTATAACCATTATAAGATTGTTCTCAAAAGCTTAAAATATTGAAGAAAAACAAATTTTAAAAAGAAAACATGAAAAAAAGGAGAAAAGAACTCAAGATCATAGAAATAGAAGTTGAGAGTGAATGAGAGAGATATAAAAACAAAAGAGAAAATGGAGTTTATAATTTTAATTTTACAGCTTTATTCAAACGAGAGAGAGATTAAAAAAAAGTTTTGTAATAATTAAAAAAATAATAAAAATGATAAATTGAGAAATACCAATAAAAGAAAGAACTTAAAAGGGTGTGGGAACTAATTAAAAACAACATTTCAATATCTTATCCCGATATGACTAAGAAAATAATAAAGGTAAAATCAACCTATTATATGAACGAGAAAAAAACTAATTCTTAAAAAAATTAGTAAAAGAAATAAAATTCCTTTCGAAATAATTACAATTTTTATTATTATATTATAAAAAATAAATTTTTCAATAAAAATAATTTCAATCTAAGGCTATTTTTTTCAGGAGGCTACACACATTATATTACATATATTTGTAATAAGGCATCAGCAATCCTTGTTCATCGTTAGCTTCTCAATCCTCAGCCAGCTTTAACCAAAGCTCATCAAAGATATACAAACTCCAGCTCAGCCAACTCAACAACTGCTGCTAACAAATTCTCAACTGCCTCCAGCACATTAGAAACGAGCTTAATAAGTTTTACTGAAATAACAATTAGTAGCTGCAGCTACTACACGTGTTGTTTTTTCCTTATAGTAGTAATATGCTGCACATTGTAACTTTATTTTTATCTCCCCTCAGTCAGTTAATCAGTTGTGGGAGATTCACTATATAAGCTGTAATTTTCTTCTTGTTTCTTTAATGAACGAATTCAGAATATTTTCCTCATCTACTTCTTCAAGCTTAATAATTTATTTAATTGTTTTTTTCTATGGCTGCCCCTTGCTAATTGAAATTAAATATAAGCGAAACAATTGAAAAAAAAATTCATAGATAAAAAATTTTACATGAATTTGTTTTATGTATTTTTATTTATGAATTGAGTTTATATATATAATTTGTTCTCTTGTAAAAAATATTCTTTATAATTAATTTTATTATTATAAAATAAGTATTAATATTTTTAAATAAAATTATGCGTTCTCTTGTTTATAAATAAATATTAAAAAATCATTTATGCGAGAAATTACCGTAAGAATTTCAGAGAAGTAACGTATTAAATAATATTTATTTAAATTAGATTCACACGGAGTTAATTAGTCAGCAACAAAATGAATCATGAGTAAAGCAATTTCATAATTTTTAAGTTGCATTATATTATATATGTTGTTTCATTTCATGAAAGAGAAGTTTTAATTAGGCAAAAAAAAAATTCATAACAAATCGAGTACAAACATGAATATTTATAAACCAATTCAATTAAAACTCTATATAAGATATTTTCTCCAGTTCAATGAGTTTCTTCATTTTTAATATTCTAAATAATATAAATTTTAAAATTAATAGAATTTAAGAATCGTGAAATATTTATTAAAGTAAAAGATTAAATTAAAAGATTAAAAAGTTATATTATTTTTATAAAATAAATAAATTTATTTATATGTATTTTTTCTTTAAAATTAATCGAAATGAGAGAGCAAATTATCAAAGCATCTTCAATATACTATTTATTTCAGATATACTCATTATTTTAAAATGTCATTAGATAAAAAAAATGTTAAATTTAGAGTAGAGGGTAGATTTGATTTTTCATATCTAAAAAGTCAAATTTCACTCTCTATTTTAATTATAATTATAATTTTCTTCACTTTTTATACATATTTTTATTTTTTATTGATGTGTTTTGCTAAAAATATTTTTCTTTTTACTTACAATAAAAGTCATTTACTTTTTTCTACAGATAAATAATAATATGTATGGAATAAAACAAAATGAAAAGTTAAAATATAAGAAATTCACTGGACTTGTATGCGACACCCTCTTATATAATTAGAATTAATCCAACTATATAAATAAATATAACAATGTACATAATTAAAAATGTTAAATTTAAAATTTTTATACCAAAAGTTTTTACAAAAGCGAATAGTTACAAAATTAAATATTTTTAAAACTCAAAACATATATAATTGTAACTATCCAAATCCCAATCCCTCAAGCTTGAAAAATAAAAAGTACAATAGTGTATCACCAATCCTTCAAGCTTGACCTCTAACTTTTAACTTGGGCATTAATCTATGTCAATCTAAACTCTAGTCTTTAAACTTGGGTATGGAAAACACTCTTATATATATATATATATATATATATATATATATATATATATAACATGCATGATATATTTACCGTCATACTATTATATATTACCTAAATGTCCGCACATACATATTCCATTTTATAAATATATGATGTCATGCCCTAAGTATTCCTACAAGTCTTGAGATACTCATATATGCATGACATAACCAAATATCATCCATAAAACAAACAAGTATATATCACACTTAAATAATCATAATACCATTTGTTTGGTATTCTCTGAACTAGACTAAAATTGGATACGAAAATAGAATTTACGGATCTCACCTAAGCCCTTCAAAATACCTATCTGAGATAGAAGAAACCTTCAAGTCACATGCTAGAGATTAATAGTAGTATGCACATGTTTCCAACCAAGAGAGCTCACCCGAGCTTTAAGCTCTTGTCGTTCAAAAATAGTTCATATTAACCAACCTAGGTCATCCGGTATCGATCTCCCCTCAATGATATATCATATATTTTAGCTCTAGTCTTAGTTAGAGTATTGAGTATAACCATGTTCATAATAGTTGTCATAATCATTTCATGCATTAACCATGATTTCCAAATGCCAAAATATACTATATTATAAGAACAAAAAAGGTATATCACCTCAAACTAAATCAACCTTGATTCATGCATTAAAAATATAAAAATTCAATATTAAAGAACTTCACACTCATGAACCACATTTTACGGCCATGAATTAACTCTTTCGCAGGTAGTTTACCCATGAACATATCGTGATCCAACACAACTGAATGACCTCTGAGTTTCACAGTCGTGACTCAATCTTTATGGCCTTGAATCCAACCGTTAACCTTCCCATTAACATCTCTACTACTCCAATAATCACAATAACATGATACTCACGCCAATGAACCACATTTCGCAATTGTGAATATAGAAAAATTTGTAGAAAACACACTAAAGCAAAAGCATACACTTTCATTGTGGGTAGGACTGAGATTCTTTCCAAAGGATCAAGGTATGATTAACCCTAAAGGCTCTTCTGGCCACATATGGGTTTATCTTATTTTGAATCCTATCTCAAGAACTCTCAACGATACCCAAAGATTATTATACGATCGTGAAACTATTTGATAATGGATTAATCTAGGATTAGAGGAAGAAAGATAAGTTTAAGAAAATATATTTGTAATTCACACGGAAGTATTACAAAGGCTGAACATTCGATGCCTGCTACCAAATACATAATAGCTTATGTAGGCTAAAGGCAGTTGACATATGCGTCACTGCTTACATCATTAAGCTAAAGATAAAATAAAGTAAGATTCCTAAATAGTGATATAACCACTATGAAGGAGACATCAAAATGAAAATTACACATTTTTCGCAAGTAGGGTCAGCTGGTATCATATCAGCTGAATTATTCCAACTTTTATAAAAGTATATTATAATGACAAAAATTCCACTATTTATGGATTGGCTTATGTGATGGTGACAAATTGAAGTCTTCGAGAGTGGGCTCATCTCTCCTAGGCCATTCATCAATGTTTTCAGTCTCTTCAATGCTTTCTAGTGGAAGGTCTGCGAAGTCAATGTCATAGTTGGACCTGTAGTTTAGAAAGGTTGGAAAATTGGATATGAAGATGAAGTTTGGGTTGAGATTAGGCTTGGACTCTTTTGCTTGAGTAGTAATTACCATATCACTAAGGTTGAGCCTAGGCTCTTCTTCCTATGAGTCTTGATCAATTACTGCTGGAAACTCATCTTCAGCTCTGAGCTTGGGCTTGAGTAAAGGAAGCCAAGGGATCATTTTAATCCTTTTGCATGGATCTAGACCAAGTGATGTGTAACATGTTTAAGGTAGATGGTAGTAGTTGTTCCTTCGTCTAACCTCCAGGTGGATTGCTGATTTTACTTCTTTTAGACACATAGGATCTTCATGACAATCAGTTCTCCAAAGATTGAGGTGTCCAAATGCCACTACCGTATTAGTCCCTACAATATATGTGTAAGGACGATGGAATATAAAAATTCCAATGATTTCCTCTAGGACCTTAAAAGTTGAATGATCTGCAATGAGCTTAGCAAGTAACTTCTTCCAATAGCTTAGTGGCTAGAACCATGTAAGGAACTTGACTTGTGGAGATTGTAGATTTTTTCGGTTGCATATGAAAGGGAAAAAATTTATCAGAGGGATCTAGATTGCATTGTAGTATAGTGTTGACTGACACCATAAATACCATAGCTGCCTAGGAAGTATAAGCTCTATAGAGAGTGTTGGGATTTGAAGCATGAATCATATTCATAAACGCAGCAGAAAAATAAAATTTTCAAAACCCGAAACAAAAGATCATACTTATGCCCTTAAAACTAATTTATATAAATATAAAGATTAGAAATTATACCATGTAATTTCTTATTTGTTCTTCAAATCTTCACTTTGTTGGGTTGTAGCAAACCACAACATCCATACTAGGATGTCTCTAATGATAATCCATGCGAAGAATGAAGAAGAAACTATCAAGAGAAATGGTTTGAACAAATTCAAAGTGTTAGCTTTGAAAGTGTTCTTGAGAGAATTTTGTCGTCTTAAAATATTTTTTCACAAAAAAATATTTTCAAGTATATTTTCTGTCATTTGATGTCTTTTCTATTTGAATCAAATTCAAAGAAAAGTTGAAAAGTCAAAAATGGAGAAAAGGAAAATGAATGAATAGTAATTGGCCATAATTGGCCTAATTAAGGCCAAAATTTACCGTTGGCCAATGGGTGGGAGGCAGCAGTGTGTTGGGCCTGCTACGAGCTGCTGTTGGGCACCCAGTTGGCCCACTAAGTAGGCTTGCAGCCTACCTAGCCGTGCGGGTCTGCGAGGGCTAGTACGGGCCCATGACCCTCCCGAATGATTTTTCCATGCGATCTCATCGCAATCCATCCCAAAATAATTCTCTCATATTTTGGATCCTATCTAAGACCATTTTACTCATTCTCCATATCTTCAATGCGTGTGACCCATTAGGTTTCCAGTTATGTTGGCCACTTAAATTAACAATTAATTTAAGCAAGTTATGAGCAGTATATAGCAACACATCATGACCCCCAATTGACTGAAAAGTTAGTGGTTTGACTACGAACCGTTCCATAGATAATTTTCGTGCAATTATTCCTTTCACCATTCTATACCTCACTTGGTTCAGAGTATGGACATGTGTCAACTCCCACTAAACTGACTACGTCACCCCTAGTCCAAGTAATGTTAGTTTTTGTCCTTGAGGCGCATTACTCTATTAGATATGTCATTGAAGACTATTTTTATGACATTTCCACTCCGGCTAGAGATTCCCGAGTAATGACCACGACAAGAAGCTATGGGTATACACTCCATCTATCAAGAGTGGTGAATCCTTTGTTGGTTACCCAATTACCTTCAAATACCTCAAGTTGTATCCAATCACCACCCTATGAGCAACCTCTCTGAGGCAACAAGGAATATTGTCAAAATATATAATCAATATTCAAGATATCCTTGAGTACCTCAATTTTAAGGATACTTGCACCATTGCTATGATGAGACTATCATTGACATTTGAATAGATTATCCATATGATTGTCTCATAGTTGGTCATCCAATGTACTTAGCTACACTTAGCAAGCATCCACATGTTAACTCTAAATATCTCATGTTTATAGATTATGAGATTTACTACTCGATCCAATCAAGGAGTGTAACATGTGCTAGTCTGTCTGGATTAATAATGTTCCATCTCATTAATCCTATGAATAGGGATAATTGTCATACTAACATAATTACACATGATAAGAATCTCAATATCATGATTTCATCATGATTTTCTTCATGCTATGTAACACCCCCTCAACCCAGCAGCTCGTTCCCGGATGAGAGAGTGCTACCTCTGACTTCATCGTTTAAAATATCTTTATTAAATTTTGAACACTTGAAAATCATTCATTTTTTTTATTTACCATTTATTTACTTTGCAGCATAAAAGAAAAGTCATAACATCAAAGATAAAAATACATTTTCTTTAATAACATTTTTTTTTACAAAGTGTACCTTTTATTTTACAAGTACTATAAAATAAAATTTAAAACATAATACACTTGATGTATGACCCACGATGGTTGATATACGCTGCTTTACTGGGTCAGGTCACCGTTAGCTTTATCTACTACTGTCTACTTATTCTTTGCTATACCTGCGCGAGAGAAACTCCCACGCTAAGCTCTTGGCTTAGTGGTGCATATAAATAAGGCAATAAACTATTTTTAATGTCACATACATTGTCATATAAAAATTTATGATCAAATCATGCAAACATACATTTCATAATATTCTAGTATGCATAACATCAATTTATTTTATCTCATTTTGTTTAACATAATCAAATCATCATTCTCATGCAAATTATGGTATTCTAGCATGTATAGATATCAAATTATATTATATTATCTCATACTTATTTATTTATTACCACCTTATTGTATAACACTAAACTTTCTTTTTATTCATGCCACAATTCATAATTCCATTTTTATTATCCATGTCACAAATCATAATTCCCGTTTTACTTTCAATAATTCTTTTATGTCCCCTAACTTCTTTATTTATGTTTTCATTTATGCCCAGGACACCTATGAACCACTGAATAGGATAACAGAGTTGCCATCCAGGCACTTAGGAGTGCCACCCGGGCAATATGATGTGCGCATATAAGTGTCAAACCCGACGTAGATAACCATGCCAAACTCGGCGTATATAACCGTGTCAAACTCGGCGTAGATAATAATGTCATACCCGACATAAATAACAGTGTCAAACCCGACATAGATAACATTGCCAAACCCGGCGTAGATAACATTGCCAAACCCGGCGTAGATAATAATACCATTAATGGATTTAATCATTTTCATCATACTCCCCCCTATTTGGCATGCCAAACTATCCTAAGTTGGTTCTAGTTAGGTGTTCTAGGGCTTATACAATTTCATTAAAATTCATAACAATTAATTTCATATTTTTCATGCATGTAATATCTCATATTAATCACATAATCACTCAATTAAAATAATATTTACATAATATAACAAAGTTCTCATCATTTTACTCATTTCATTCCTCAATTCACATGCTGCCCTGTCACTGGTAGATTCTGTCCTCTGTCTTGGACCTTAATTTTGGTCCTGTTCTGTTCTGAATTTAGTTACATAATCTTCATACATATTTTAGATATGGATCTTAGCTTTAATATTCAACTTGAAACACTTAATTTTGAGTTTTTTTAGCAAAAGATATGATAATATTAACACTAACTGGTCACTGATAATTCTGTCCATAATTTTCTGGACAGATTCTAAGTCTAAATTTTATGAATTTTTCTAGATAAATACAGACATATTCAGATATCATGGTCTGAATATAAATTGCAGACCTATGTCTTAGATTTCATACATAACAAAGAACACACAAATCCAAGCTTCAGAACTCAAGTTATACCAGTTTAAGTACTTACTGCTCATTATTAACAATTCTGCCCAGAATTACTGGACAGATTCTATATTCGAACTTTATGAAATTGTATGGAAAAGTACAGACATATTTAGGTTTTATAATCTAAATGAAAGTTATAGCTCTATGTCTTATCTTTCAAACCCAACAAAGAACATGGAAAACAGAGTTCCAGAAATTAATTTATAATAGTTTAAGTGCACACTGCTCATCAATTTTCAGCAAAGAACATACCAACCAATCACATTCAATTTTTACCAAATTAAATCCTAAGTCTAGCAAACATGCATCCCCAAGATTTTTCATCACAAATAATATTAATTCAGAATCATCAACATGCCCAATAATTAAATTATGCAATTTAAACAAAATTAAAATAGGCTATTGCCTTAGATTATGCACAAACCTCTTTTTTTTCTCTTTTCTTTCTCTTTACTTTTCTTTCTCCTTTCCTTTGCTCCTTTGAGCTAGATCCTTGTCACTTTGAGTTCCTAAAGTTCATAAACAGATTATTAAAACTTTATAACCCTAATCTCTCTTTCTTCTTACTCTTTTAAGCTTTCTTAAGCATGAAAATGGAAGTTTCCATGCTTTTTCCCTCTTTTTCTCATTTTCTTTTACTAGAATCAAGGTTTAGCTATGGAGGAAGAAGGGAAAACATGGCTGGTTTGAGAGAACATAATTTTCCTCAATGAAAAATGGATAAGGAAGAGAAAGAAGCAATCAAGAACAAAGTGACAAAAGTCATTAAAATGGGGGACACATAAGCCACATTCTAGAAACCTTAATTAATGTCATATGCATGTATCTTCATTAGCTTATTAAACTTTGCCATTTGGTGTATTGGGCTTCAAGAAATGTGGGAGGCAATTGAAAGATAGCAAATTCTAGATATGAAGAGATGAAAGAACAATTAAGAGAATAAAGACAAGATACATAATTATGGGACACCTAAGCCAAATTCTAGAAACTTTAATTAATGTTAAATTCATGTATGTCAATTATCTTCTTAAAATGTGACACTTGGTGTGGCTGGCCTCCATATGCATTTTATGTCCCAATTCATGCATTTAATTTATGATTATCCCCTTTAAATCCTCCAATTTTCGATAAATTGCAAATTGACCCCTAAACTTTTCAAAATTTGCAATTTAGTCCTTTATCGAAATTTAACATCTTTAAATATTTTGAACACTTTATTAGATATTTTCCATACTTAATTACCATTATTTTCATTATTTTTTGATAAAAGTCCAAATTTAGATTTCGATCAAACCGACGAGTCGATTTAACAACTCGCGTGACTTGAGTCTAAATTAGCGGATATGACATGCTATGTTATGTATCAAGGACTTTATTAATTAATTAAGATCACTTATCAATTCATATATCAAATGAACATCAAATTAATGAAAAAGTCTTTTATTAATAAAATAAATTTGTACAATAAGTGCTAAAGGTGATTGCTTTTAGAGCACTTCTCTAACAGAGAGCCTATAGATAATTACCCAAGGATACTCTGCAGGATAGTAAACAATTTTCCTGGAAAGACCTTGCTTGTCTTGGAACAACATCATATAGGTAAACAATATATTCTGAGCAAAAATTTTAATTTTCTTGAGATCCAGACCTTTTCGACATCTTAGGGGAAAATCTGAGAGGCTAAGACTGGGGTGTTTGACTGGGAACTGGAAGCCATAAGTATGAAAGGAATCTTTGATGATGATGAAATGAGATCAAACTATGGAGGTTAGGATAAGAAATTAGGGATGAGATTTTTACCCCCTTTTATATGCTGAATATCAAAATTGTATCTGTTAACCATTCTTTCCATCTCAACAGTTATTGATGAGAGATTGTCTTTTACTTGAAGTCTAGCATTCGTGGAAAGGATGAGTAGTCCATGACAACTGAAAAGTGATGTCCTAACAGATAGAATTCAAATTTTTTGATTCCATACTTAATAGCTAGGATCTCTTTCAACGTCGAGTGATAGTGAAGTTCACTATCCTTGAAGTGACCATTTGTATATCCACATACTTCTTTCTTATCTTTAACAATCTCAAAAAGTATGACTCCCCAGTGTTCATCTGACCCATCTGTTTAGAGTAATCTTTTTCCTGTGGAAGGAATTTGTAAGTGTGGTAAGCTCTAAGTGACTGACTTATTGACTTGGTATGAATGGCCGACCAAGGTGGAGGTTTCTTTTTCAAAAGCTAGTATAATGACTTCACGTGCTTACTGTAGCTTGAAATGAACTGTTGGATATAATTGGCTATCCCAAGAAATTACTGGATCTGTTTAAATGTTAAATTGTCATCAGGGAATTTTAACAGTTCTTGGGCCAGGTGAGGTTGAGACCTATAAGTTCCATTTGAAAACTGCATTCCTAAGAAGTCAATTTTTGTTTGGGTCAATTGCATCTTTGTTGGGCTGAGCATTACTCCATAGGCCTTAGTGAGATCCATAAACTTCTTAATTGTTTCATGATAGGAATTAACATCTGTGCTGAATAGTAAGATGTCATCAATGCAGATCAGGGCCTTATGCAATAGAGGTTCATAAATCTGGATCATAGCCTTCTAGAATATGGATGGTGCCACTTTGAGTCCAAATGGCATGATAGTCCACTCATAGTGATGGTTGGGAATACAGAATGCCATCTTGTATCTATCTTCCAGAGCAATTCCTAACTGCCAGAATCCTGCTTTCATATTAATCTTTGAAAATACCTTGGCTGAAGCCATTAAAGGAAACATTGAATTTATCCTTGGCAGTGGATACTTATCATCTCTTAGGAAGAAATTTAAAGGCTTGTAGTCTATGACAAGTCTTTTCTTTCCACATATCTGTTCTGATCTTTTATCTACATAGAAAGCCTGGCACACCCAATTTTACTTTGTGAGTTGAATTAGGCCTTCTGCTAGTAACTGAGAACATTCTTGGATTGCAAGTTTCATATCTGTGGGAGACATTCCTAGGTGTGAAGCTTTTGTTGGGTTGATGTCTTATGAGTTTTTGAATGGGAGTGTGATGAAAAATTCTGGCCTAGTCTAAAGAGGGGAATGGTGTTTCTATGAGAAATTTGTGTGGGATAATGCATAACAAGATTCTTAAAGCTCTTTTATCAGTTTTGGAGACAGAGAAGGAAATTGTAGGAAAGGCTATAGAGTAAACAGGGAAGGTATAGTAGTGAATGGTAACAAATGTTTCTTGTATTGTAAACCTGTGGGAAAAATGGACAAGTTGTTTAATCTAAAAATAAAGATCAAATCCTAAGACCAAATCTTTATTAGGGAGTTTTGATCTAAGGATGTGTGTCCAGATTGTAAGCTTAGGAAAGATCTGCAATTTGATGGGCTTTCTGGTTTTCAAGGTAGTTGTGAGATTTTTCCATCTGCTGCTTGAAAATGTTGATTATGTTGAATCCAGTATATGTCAGGGAGAATAGAGGGGTTCATTATAGACCTATGAGCTCTTGTGTCTATGAAGGCAATGATTTTAATGGGTTTAGCTCTTACTTGTGGGGGAAAACTGTTATTGGAACAAGTGGAATCGAGTGAGATGGTTGGGTAGAATAGACAGTTGGTGTAGGGAAGGTAGATAAGGTTATTCTGTTGAGGGATCTGTATTGGGAAGGATAGGAATAGGGTTAATAGGATAAATTGGAGGAAGGTAATGGTCTGAAAATATTGAATTTTAGGAAGGTAGTTTTCCATCCGTCTTTGAGTCTGATTCTGAGAATTCAGCTGTAAAAAGTGCTTTTCATCATCCAGGGAGAATATGATTATATTTCAGCATCTTCAAGGTTTACTTAGGAAACTTGGTGAATCTTCTATATGATTTTTGCTGCTTTTTTTGGCTTGTTTGGAAATTTTTTTGCTAAATGCCCTTTTTTTCCACAAATATAACATTTTTCACCTTTCTTGAATCTGTGCTTACGCCTCTTGAAAAACTTAAATTTCTTTCTTTTATTTCTTTTTGACTGAAAGTCATATAGGGGTTTCCATTTGTGATATCTCTTTGACTTGCGAGAAGGACACGTGCATGTTTTATTTTTGCATTTTATTTGCAAGTATGGTCTTTTGCATGCCATCTTCCAGGAAGAGTCATGGTCAATTGTCATAAGCTCTTTGACCATCTTTTGCTGTGCACAAATCTTTTCAACAGATAATAAGATTCTTTGGTAAATGTCTCCAAGACTGAGAGAGTTGAAGTCAATATGTTTTTCTCAGAGCTGGAATTGGAAGTGATTAAAAATGTTTTATAGGAAAGACATCAAGAATGCTTACTTCAGTTTTGCATTTGCACTCCACTAAGGAGGTAGAACCTTTTTGTCATTCTCTAGTAATGTTTGTCAAGATCCTTTTGAAGAAGAGAACAATATTTCATCTTAAAGTATTCATCTTTAGCCATCTCATCATACTATATTGTGTTGCCAACAAACTCTTGATGAAGAGTTGTGAGAACTTCTGCAATTGACTAAGCATGATAAAATCTTATCATAGCTACTTCTGGTAACCTTACAAACCAATCTCTCAATGTGTCTGTGAATCTAGAAGTGAATTCCAAGATTATGGCTGGAAATCTGGAATTGGGACTTCTTTGTTGTACTTTAATCCAAACATAGAATTCTTGGATTCTGTCTCTCCTTTTGTGAGGAGGAATGTCATCAAATATGAATCATGAACCATTTTATGGCATAGAAGGAACTTGTGGATTAGTTCCTGGGATATTTGTATCCATTTCCTCTTTTGGTGGTTCTTCAGTTTGGTAAGCAGGTTGCTCTTGGGTTGTTCCACTTTGCGGTGAAGTGGTTGGGTCTGCCATGAACTAGGTTAGAGGAAAGTATTTTAGGTCAAGGTCATTGTCAGAAAGATTAGACTCTGAGTTTTGAAGAGAAAGGTAGGGTATTTCTAAAGTTGGGCTTTCTAGATGAGAAATATTTTGGAGGGCTTGTTTTTCTAAGAAATATGTGATAGTGTTTATGGGCTTTGGTTGTTGAACCATATGGGAATGGGCTATTTCCTTTTGTTTCTATGACTAGGAAACTATTTGAGGAATAGGAGTTGGTTGATCCAATTCAGAAGCAATAGTAGGAGGTGTATCAGACCTTATAACAACAGGTGTTTAGGTTGTTCTTTGGGGTGGAATAGTTTGGGCTGGAACAGTACTGGGCTTTGGTATAGAGATGGGCTTTGAGCCTAAATTGAGTTGTTTTATGAACTGTCTGTGGAAAAGTTCTGAAGAGAGACCAAATCATTCTAGTTTTGCAAGTGAAGGTTGATCAGCAGGAGGTGGTGTGTACAATGGTTGATGTGAAACAGGAAGATGTAGGGAAGTAAACATCCTTAGAGGATTAGTGAATGAAGGAGATTTGAGAAAATCCTACTTGAGATATTGCTTTAGTGAAACAATCTCTCTTTCAAGTTTCTGCATATTGACAGCTTTAGTACCGAAAGTTGAATCATACGACCTAGTAGAGATCATATTCATAATTCACCTTTTAATTATGTCTGTTGTCTTTAAAGCTGTCTCAACAGCTTGTATAACACTTCATATTGTGTTGTTTGTGTAACATCACACCTCTTATGCATTTAAGTATAACCTATCCCTGTATCAAATAGTCACATACTGCATACTGAAAAGGCAAAATACCCTGTTAACAATAGTAGTAAAATTTTTTTTTTCATATCATATCCTGTAAAATCAACTAATGACTTTACAAGTCTTATATCCTGTAAAATTACTAAACGACTTTTCAAGTCAACATTAAAACCACAATACGATATATCACATATATCAAAATATAAACTTTACACATAAGTATTTCCGAGTTGATTTCATTTATACATATTTAGACTCATTCCAAAATGACTATACATATTCAAGCATATAAGTCCAAAATACAGATGACATGTTTTTATGCTTGTGTGGAATGCAAGGAGAGAGAGTGATGAGGCTCGGCCAATGACCTGTGCTCCATGTCTTCTATACACTACTCAAAATGAGCTATCACTTTTCTTTACCTGAAAAATGACGCAAATTGATGAGTTGCGGCTCAGTGAGAATAATCATCCAATGAGCTCTAAAGTACCAAACAACTCATAGTCATAAATCACAATTCCAATATATACCATGTATTCCATTCCATTCATCAGTCAATTACATATAAATATAGATAAAATCAAGTACTCAATAATTGTTATTTACTTATGCTTTGCTTGTACATTTTATTTTGTTGTGACCAGATTAAACGAACATTGCCCCGGGTTTCCATGTGAACATTTGCATTTGCATTTGCTAGCTAGCTTGATCATTTGTTTCATTTGCACATTTGTTGGGCCATAGGCCTCTTCTTTTGCTTTGTACATTTGTTGGGCCATAGGCCTCTTCTTTTGCTTTGCAATGTCGATTAACTAGTCACAACGCCTTTTTAGCCCATATGCATATGCACTTGTATTTAAGCATTCATCAACCATTGCATCTTTATCATATACAACATACATATATTCCCTATATACCTCATATGTCAAGCATACACCTTGTATATACTATACATGTACCATGTATATATATCACATTTGTCAAATATATACCTCAAATATACCACAAGTATACTATTTATATGTACCACAATATCACAAATTATCCATCATTACATTATCAAGGACCAATCATGACAATCACATGAATCACATAGCAAACAACATTCATTTGCACTAAAGAATTCAATCGATAATTAGACTCACCGTTCTCCTTTGATTCCGACCCCTAACTTATTGTCTATCTGCTCCTTGTGGGTCTCCAATATGTTGCGAGCCTAATATGAAAACATAATCGATTAACTCATAATTAGAGATACTTAATGTGGCTTAAACAAATTAATATGCATAATGCATATACATAGCTAGGCTTTTTCCTATGGGGCAGTGTGACCTTATGGGACTGTTAAGCCTATAACTTTTCCTATAGTTGACCAATTAATCTGATTCTTGTTCCTAATTCAAAATAACACATAATCATGAAACATATTAAAATATCAGTCCAATTTGATCATTGTACAATTTTTGGTGGAATTTCTAAGAGTGTTCTGTTTCCTGCCCTGTTTCTGCCCTTTGGCAGTTTCAGGGTACCAATTTGGGTAGTCCATATCTTACAATCTGTAAATCAGATTATAATGAAACTTGGCATAAATTTATATGGGTTCAAATGGAACATTTTTCATGTTCACAACTTTTACCAATTATGCCTCTAAGGTCTTCAAATTATAAGCAACATTTCACTGGTCCAGAACAGAATTGGCTTCCGGACCAGTATGACTTCTAAAGGCCATAACTTACTCTATACATAACATTTTAAGCTGAAATTAGTACAAAAATTTAGCTAAGACATATACCTATAACTTTCATGTTTTGATAAGTTACATAATCTAGCTCTAAGGATCTCAAATTAGACAAAAAAGTTTCTGGAACTGCCCAGGGCACTCAATAGGCAGTTCAAACCATGGAACAGTCATGGTTCCATTTACCATAACTCACAATTTACAAGACATATGAACCTGAAATTTGGTATACAGATACATAACACATATATCTACAACTTTTATGTTTTGAGATACTTCAAATAATGGCTTTAACATATTCGAAATCAAGTAACACAGTAGCTAACTTGGTTAGGGTTTACACCCTGACCAGTTTCAGTACGAAGAGCATATCTAATTCTATAAACCAAATCACGAAACACCGTTTACATATTCATAAATATAAGACATAAAGGAACAACTTTTGTGTTTTATACTTGTCCAGAATCAATTTAGATGTGCATCAAAATCGGGTTGCAAAACAGTGCCTATTAATAAACCTAAGCAACTCAAATCAACCCTAAAGCAATAAGAATTGATTACTTACCAAGGACGAACTTGCAAGGGATCAATTTGGTGCAAAAACTAGGTAAAACAAGGAAGATTTGAAGTCTGAAATGGAGGAAATTGAAGGAGAAGTCGGGGCTGAAATGAGGAGGCAGAAATGGGAAAGATGAAGATAAAGGCAGATTTATGTTTTTGTCTTTTTATCATTTTCTCATCTCATTTCTCATCTCATTTCTCATTTCTCTTCTCTTTTCTCTTCTCTTCTCTTCTATTTCTCTTTTGTTTCATTTTCATTTTATTTTATCTATATTATTATTATTATTTACATATATATATAATTCGACTAATCTACACAATAATACCGCTTAATCTTTTGGCCCGGTTTAACTAAATTAACAATGCAAAATGTTTACTAATCTTAATCTAATCATTTTGCTTACATTAATTTGGTCACTTATTCAATTCATTTCTAATACTTCATAATCCTCATATAGGTTATAAGTACACATGTGCTACTCGATACAAGTGTCAAATGCTAGGACACGTAGCTAGTGCGTGTGATAAACTTGTTCCTACGAAAATACGTATGGAATGCATTTGTTCAATTGAATTGTATGCAAGATGCTTATGTTCAATGAAATGCATGTGGGGGAAGGTCAAGGATGTTACAATTCTCCCCTCCTTTTAAAATTTCGTCCTCGAAATTAATACCTGAAAACAGTTGTGGATATTGCTTTTTCATATTTTCTTCTGTTTCCCATGTTGCCTCTTCTTGTAAATGGTTACGCCATAATACCTTAACCAAAGGTATTTCTCGATTTCTTAGTTGTTTAGTCTTGTATCCAATGATTTGCACTGGTTCCTCAACATAACTCATGTTCTCTGCAATCTCAATGGCTTGATCTTTAAGTACATGTGTAGGATCTGACCTGTATCTTCTAAGCATGCTCACATGAAACACATTATGTATCTGAGCCATCTCTGGTGGTAACGCCAATCTATATGCCAGTGGACCAATCTTCTCAAGAATTTCATATGGCCCTATGTATCTTGGGCTCAATTTACCCTTCTGGCCAAATCGAATTATCCCTTTCCATGGAGATACACGAAGAAATACCTTCTCACCCAACTCGTATTCCATCTCCCTTCTATGCTGATCAACATAACTTTTCTGCCTATCCTGTGCTGCCTTTAGCTTGTTCTTGACAACCTTGATCTTATCCACTGTGTCTTGCACTAGCTCTGGCCCTTCTAATGCACGTGCTCCTTCTTCATCCCAAATGATAGGGCTTCGACACTTTCTGCCATACAATGCTTCATATGGTGCCATCTGGATACTGCTATGATACTGGTTGTTGTAAGCAAATTCAATCAATGCTATATATTCATCCCAAGCACCTCTGAATTCCATAGAACATGCCCTAAGCATTTCTTCCAATGTCTGTATAGTCCTTTCTGATTGTCCGTCAGTCTGTGGGTGGAATGCAGTGCTAAAGTTCAATTTTGTTCCCAATGCATTCTGTAAACTCACCCAAAAACGTGAAGTAAACCGTGGATCTCTATCAGACACAATGGACACTGGAATGCCATGCAATCTGACTATCTCATTCACATATAATTTGGCCAAACTCTCAAGTGTACAACCCCATCTGATAGGTAGAAAATGTGCTGACTTGGTTAATCTGTCAATAATTACCCATACTGCATCATTTTTCCGTGGAGTTCTTGGCAATCCATAGACAAAATCCATCGTTATTCTTTCCCATTTCCATTCTGGCACTGGCAATGGATGTAACTTACCAATTGGTGCCTGATGTTCAATTTTGATCTGCTGACATGTCAAGCATTTGGAAACATATTCTGCTATATCTTTCTTCATTCTTGGCCACCAGTAATGAGGCCTTAAACTGTGATACATCTTTGTCATCCCTGGGTGCATTGCATACGGTGAATTGTGTGCCTCTTCCATTATTTCCCGACGCAAGTTCTCAGTGTCTGGAACACATATGCGTGACTTTAACATCAGTGTATCATCCTGCAATTGAAAATCTTTACTGTTTTCCTGCCTTACTGATTCAATTTTCTCACACAATTTAGGATCTTTGCTTTGTGCTTCTTTTATCCTCTCCTTTAGTATAGGTCTGACTCGAAGAGTAGCAATAAGTGATCCTTCATCATGTATATTTAATTCAACATTCATAGATCGTAATTGAATCAAATATGGAAAAGAGGATACTTGCAAGTGAGCTACACTGCCACTAGCCTTCCTACTTAATGCATCTGCTACCACATTGGCTTTCCCTGGATGGTATTCAATCGTACAGTCATAATCTTTCAATAGCTCTAACCACCGTCTCTGCCTCATGTTTAATTCTTTCTGTGTCAGCAAATAACCCAAGCTTTTATGGTCTGTGAAGATTTGGAATGTCTCACCATACAGATAATGCCTCCAAATCTTCAATGCAAATACGACTGCAGCCAATTCTAAATCATGCACTGGATAGGAGATCTCATGTGGTCTCAGTTGTCTGGATGCATAAGCTATCACCTTACCATGTTGCATCAACACACATCCCAAGCCTTGGTGAGAAGCATCACTATATACTGTAAACCCACCTGTACCTGTAGGGATGGTTAACACTGGTGCTGAGGTTAGCCTGTGCTTTAGTTCATCGAAACTCCTCTGACATTCTGGAGTCCACTTGAAAGACACATTCTTTCTCAACAATTTAGTCAAAGGGTTAGCAATTAAGGAGAATCCATCAACAAATCTACGATAATATCCGGCTAAACCCAGAAAACTACGCATTTCTGAAACATTTTTAGGAGCTTCCCAATTTACCATAGCCTCTATTTTCTTTGGGTCTACTTCTATGCCCTTGCCCGATACTACATGTCCAAGAAACACCAAATGATCTAACCAGAATTCACATTTACTCAATTTGGCATACAGTTGTTTCTCCCTTAAGGTTTGCAACACAATTTTTAAATGTTGTTCATGTTCTCCCCTATTCTTTGAGTACACCAATATGTCATCAATAAATACTATCACAAACCTATCCAGATATGGTTGAAACACCTTATTCATTAAAGCCATAAATGCAGCTGGAGCATTAGTCAATCCAAATGGCATTACTAAAAATTCATAATGCCCATACCTGGTTCGAAAGGCAGTCTTTGGAACATCTGCTTCTGCTACCTTCAGCTGGTAATAGCCTGATTTCAAATCAATCTTGGAGAATATTTGGGCTCCTTGCAACTGATCAAACAAATCATCTATTCTAGGCAATGGATATTTGTTCTTCACCGTCATTTTGTTCAGTTGCCTATAATCGATGCACAATCTCATTGTTCCATCTTTCTTTTTAACAAATAACACTGGAGCTCCCCATGGTGATACACTAGGTCTGATATACCCTTTATCAAGTAACTCCTGCAATTGGGCCTTCAGCTCTTTCAACTCAATTGGGGCCATTCTGTAGGGTGACCTTGATATTGGTGCTGTTCCTGGTACTAGTTCAATAGTGAATTCTATCTCTCTATCTGGTGGTAAACCAGGTAGATCATCTGGGAATACATCAGCAAATTCCCTTACCACTGGTATATTTTCAAGCAAGCTATCAGTGGTTCTAATATCAGTCACATATGCCAAATATGCTTCACATCCCCCTTTGATCATTCGAAATGCCTTTACCGCTGAAACTAGACATGTAGGCACAAGTTTTCTTTCACCTAGAAATACTACCCTTGGCTGGTTTGGTGATTCCAAAATTACTTCCTTAGTAAAGCAATTCACTATTGCATGATGTCTAGTTAACCAGTCCATTCCCAGTATCACATCAAATTCATATATTGGCAATAAAATCAAATCAGCTATTAACTCAGCTCTGTCAATGCATATCAGGCAATCACGACAGACATTATTCACAACTACCACTGTTCCCAATGGAGTACTCACATTTATGTCAATCCCCAAAGGCTCATGCATTTGATGTAGTTTAGATGCCATATGCAATGATATAAATGAATGAGTGGAGCCTGGGTCAATCAATGCATATGCTAATATTTCAGAAATATAAATATTACCAGTGACTACTTCGGGAGCATCCACTGCCTCTTGTCTAGTCATAGCAAACACCCTGGCCTGAGTAGGGGGTCTAGAACTCTGACCTTCAGATCTGGTCACTCCTCTGCCCAGTGTACCAGTCCTGCCCCTGCCTCTTCCTCTGCCTTGTGTCCCACTAGTAGGGTAGACCCTCGGTGCCTCAACAGTAGTCTCAGATACTCCTCTGTCTCTGCTAGTCTCTGCTAGTTTGGCTCTATTTGGACAGTCTCTATACATATGCTCCATCGATCCACAGAAATAACATGCTCCTGTGAGCCTTCTACATTCGCCCGTATGCTGTCTGCCACAATGACTACATGTGGGCCTCTGTTCAACATATTGGCTCTGCCCTCTGCCTGGGTAAGAGAAAGTCATTCCTCGACCTCTAGAACTGGAGTACCCACTTCTGTTACCAGCTTGTGCAGGCATATATCTACCTCTTTTCCCCAACCTTCTGCTAGACTCACCAAAGAATTCACGTGATGCCCTTTTTATTTGTTGTTCCCCAGCTTCTTTCATTAACCGTTCAGCTCTGATTGCAGCAGCTCTAAGCCTAGCATAACTATCAAGATCAGTAGTCGTGATTCTGTTTCTGATCTCATATTTGAGGCCCTCCTCAAACTTCCTGCATTTGTCTCTTTCAGTAGAGACCATGAAGGTGGCATAGTGGGAAAGTCTATTGAACTGCACCTCATACTCAGCAATAGACATGTTACCCTGTCTCAGATTCAGGAACTCCTTCCTTTTCTCATCTTTATATGCTTCAGGCATGTAATTGTTCTGAAATTCCCGAAGGAAATTGTTCCATGTCAGAACCGGTGGCTGTGCATCACTGTCGGGGACTGTCTCCCACCATTCATAAGCATTTCCTTGCAGTAAGGATACTGCATAATCAAATTTCTCATCTGGAGTACATCTCATCATATTCAGTACCCTCTGTGTCCTTTTCAGCCATGTCTCAGCTTCTGCTGGGTCTGTTGTGCCATTGAAATCAGTTGCACCATGTTTCCTCAGCTTGTCATACCGTCTTTCCTTGTACATTTTAGGACCATATACTTCTTGTTCTAGGTTTTCATGGGGTACTTCTGCATGAGATGACTGTGATGCATGTACTGGAGCTCTAGCTCCTATTGCTGGTTGCTCTCTATGTAAATGAGGTGATGCCTCATGAGAATGCATTTCGACCGGCCTCTCCCTCCTTGGTGTATCATGTCTTATGATGTCCCTAAAATAAATGAAAGTATGTCACTACATAATGTTCAACACATATGATGCATATGTTATCATGCGCTTATGCTTATGCATGTTCCCATGGAACCTATCCCTGCTCTGATACCAAAAATGTAACATCACACCTCTTATGCATTTAAGTATAACCTATCCCTGTATCAAATAGTCACATACTGCATACTGAAAAGGCAAAATACCCTGTTAACAATAGTAGTAAAATTTTTTTTTTCATATCATATCCTGTAAAATCAACTAATGACTTTACAAGTCTTATATCCTGTAAAATTACTAAACGACTTTTCAAGTCAACATTAAAACCACAATACGATATATCACATATATCAAAATATAAACTTTACACATAAGTATTTCCGAGTTGATTTCATTTATACATATTTAGACTCATTCCAAAATGACTATACATATTCAAGCATATAAGTCCAAAATACAGATGACATGTTTTTATGCTTGTGTGGAATGCAAGGAGAGAGAGTGATGAGGCTCGGCCAATGACCTGTGCTCCATGTCTTCTATACACTACTCAAAATGAGCTATCACTTTTCTTTACCTGAAAAATGACGCAAATTGATGAGTTGCGGCTCAGTGAGAATAATCATCCAATGAGCTCTAAAGTACCAAACAACTCATAGTCATAAATCACAATTCCAATATATACCATGTATTCCATTCCATTCATCAGTCAATTACATATAAATATAGATAAAATCAAGTACTCAATAATTGTTATTTACTTATGCTTTGCTTGTACATTTTATTTTGTTGTGACCAGATTAAACGAACATTGCCCCGGGTTTCCATGTGAACATTTGCATTTGCATTTGCTAGCTAGCTTGATCATTTGTTTCATTTGCACATTTGTTGGGCCATAGGCCTCTTCTTTTGCTTTGTACATTTGTTGGGCCATAGGCCTCTTCTTTTGCTTTGCAATGTCGATTAACTAGTCACAACGCCTTTTTAGCCCATATGCATATGCACTTGTATTTAAGCATTCATCAACCATTGCATCTTTATCATATACAACATACATATATTCCCTATATACCTCATATGTCAAGCATACACCTTGTATATACTATACATGTACCATGTATATATATCACATTTGTCAAATATATACCTCAAATATACCACAAGTATACTATTTATATGTACCACAATATCACAAATTATCCATCATTACATTATCAAGGACCAATCATGACAATCACATGAATCACATAGCAAACAACATTCATTTGCACTAAAGAATTCAATCGATAATTAGACTCACCGTTCTCCTTTGATTCCGACCCCTAACTTATTGTCTATCTGCTCCTTGTGGGTCTCCAATATGTTGCGAGCCTAATATGAAAACATAATCGATTAACTCATAATTAGAGATACTTAATGTGGCTTAAACAAATTAATATGCATAATGCATATACATAGCTAGGCTTTTTCCTATGGGGCAGTGTGACCTTATGGGACTGTTAAGCCTATAACTTTTCCTATAGTTGACCAATTAATCTGATTCTTGTTCCTAATTCAAAATAACACATAATCATGAAACATATTAAAATATCAGTCCAATTGGATCATTGTACAATTTTTGGTGGAATTTCTAAGAGTGTTCTGTTTCCTGCCCTGTTTCTGCCCTTTGGCAGTTTCAGGGTACCAATTTGGGTAGTCCATATCTTACAATCTGTAAATCAGATTATAATGAAACTTGGCATAAATTTATATGGGTTCAAATGGAACATTTTTCATGTTCACAACTTTTACCAATTATGCCTCTAAGGTCTTCAAATTATAAGCAACATTTCACTGGTCCAGAACAGAATTGGCTTCCGGACCAGTATGACTTCTAAAGGCCATAACTTACTCTATACATAACATTTTAAGCTGAAATTAGTACAAAAATTTAGCTAAGACATATACCTATAACTTTCATGTTTTGATAAGTTACATAATCTAGCTCTAAGGATCTCAAATTAGACAAAAAAGTTTCTGGAACTGCCCAGGGCACTCAATAGGCAGTTCAAACCATGGAACAGTCATGGTTCCATTTACCATAACTCACAATTTACAAGACATATGAACCTGAAATTTGGTATACAGATACATAACACATATATCTACAACTTTTATGTTTTGAGATACTTCAAATAATGGCTTTAACATATTCGAAATCAAGTAACACAGTAGCTAACTTGGTTAGGGTTTACACCCTGACCAGTTTCAGTACGAAGAGCATATCTAATTCTATAAACCAAATCACGAAACACCGTTTACATATTCATAAATATAAGACATAAAGGAACAACTTTTGTGTTTTATACTTGTCCAGAATCAATTTAGATGTGCATCAAAATCGGGTTGCAAAACAGTGCCTATTAATGAACCTAAGCAACTCAAATCAACCCTAAAGCAATAAGAATTGATTACTTACCAAGGACGAACTTGCAAGGGATCAATTTGGTGCAAAAACTAGGTAAAACAAGGAAGATTTGAAGTCTGAAATGGAGGAAATTGAAGGAGAAGTCGGGGCTGAAATGAGGAGGCAGAAATGGGAAAGATGAAGATAAAGGCAGATTTATGTTTTTGTCTTTTTATCATTTTCTCATCTCATTTCTCATCTCATTTCTCATTTCTCTTCTCTTTTCTCTTCTCTTCTCTTCTATTTCTCTTTTGTTTCATTTTCATTTTATTTTATCTATATTATTATTATTATTTACATATATATATAATTCGACTAATCTACACAATAATACCGCTTAATCTTTTGGCCCGGTTTAACTAAATTAACAATGCAAAATGTTTACTAATCTTAATCTAATCATTTTGCTTACATTAATTTGGTCACTTATTCAATTCATTTCTAATACTTCATAATCCTCATATAGGTTATAAGTACACATGTGCTACTCGATACAAGTGTCAAATGCTAGGACACGTAGCTAGTGCGTGTGATAAACTTGTTCCTACGAAAATACGTATGGAATGCATTTGTTCAATTGAATTGTATGCAAGATGCTTATGTTCAATGAAATGCATGTGGGGGAAGGTCAAGGATGTTACAGTTTGTCGATTGTCCAGGACAAAAACTTTGCTTGTTAACTTGTCAACTTTTGTCTCAATTCTCTAAAGCACCTTGTTTTATGCCTGTGAATTCTGAGTTGGCCAACTTAAAACTGATTCTACTGCATAAATTGATTTGGAAGTTCCTTCATGTGTAACCATCGAAGGTCGGACATATGGAGTAGTCTGGACTTAGAAGACAGTGTCTGTGTTTTCTTGGAGAGGGGAAAATTCAGTATCATAGGCCATCAGAGAAAAAGGTGGTTGATACATGGCTATCATGGGTATTGGTTCAGTTTTAGTGACTTTATGTTTTGGAACCAGTTGATAGTAGGGTAAAGGTAATGGTTTGGGTTTTTCTGAAGGTTTAGGAGGTAAAGGATCATAGTTATTATCCTATGAAGGTGGTGCCGGTGGTAATGAGTTTCTATAGTGAGAAGGTGGGGAGTAAGAAACCACATAGTCATATTTACCTGATGGTTGTCCCAACAGACCAATAGAAGGGTCTCCATCTTCAAATTGTTGAAAGAATTGTTTCTTATAACACTTTGTCTTTCTCTTTGATTTTCTGGGTTTTCTGTTTCATAATTCATCTTCATCTGCCATCCTATCTTTATAGTAGTCAATCACAATCACATATGTCAAAGTAACTATGATTTCCATTATGAGATTAATAGATGGGCAGTACTGAACTTGAGAAAGCAAGTATTGGAATCTCCTCTTGAGAGGGGATAGGCTGCATCATGAATTGTGTGGAAAACTCCACTAGTGTGCTAGCTTAAAGCTCATTTTCTTCAGGAGAGAAGAACTGAGTTTCAACTTTGTCATCCTTGTGCTTTATAAAAAGCAGTTTGGTTGAACTTACTGGCTGACTTCTTCGATGAAGAGGCTTATAATTGGTTAGCCAAGACTGAGGAAAGATCTGAAAAAGATCTTCCTTTGTTTGCTATTTTGGAATCTGTACTACCCTTGGAACATGAGTTGAGTCCAGAGTAATACTCAGGGCATCAGTAGAGGCTAGGATGCAAAGATCCATAACATGGTTCCGTACTTTATAAATCATCTAGTAGTGAAGAGTAGCTATATCTGTAGTGGCTACATTCTTTACTCTAGTAATATGGACTTGTACCTTAAGTGTTGTAAAAGTATAAGGATCTTGAAGCCTCATGTTGAAGTTCGGATAAAACGTACAAAGGACAGTTCCTGCATTTAAAGAGGCTTGGATGGTACCAATTACATCATGTTAGTATCCCAGAAATTTGGTATCCAAAAGAGCAATACAAGCAATAACAGGTAAACCTTTCCTGCCATGGTAGGTTAAAGTAAGTCTAATAGCTCCAATATCCACTGTTGAGCCACTGGGTAGGAAATTTAGATGGTATTTCAAAAGTAATAAATTGTCCCTCACCAGTACCCTGAATAGGACACTGATTAAAAGAGGAAGTCTGTACATACTCTTTTACAAATGGAGGTTTTTGTCCGATTAAAGCTTTAATGGAGGTAGTGAAGGAAGATTTGTGTTTCTGGAAGGTATGGTAAGGGTTTATGAATGGAATGTTTGTTTTTTGGATTTTTTTTTTATCTTTAGGAAGGAAGGAAAGCTTAAAGATGACTTAGATTTTTAGAAGTAAAAGGAGAAGGTCGAAGAGATAGAGTAGAGGAAGAACGAGATAACTTTTGTATTTCTATCATGATGATAGATTGGATAAGGGTTCTCCGTCACCATAGATTAAACTAAGAACAAGTAGTTTCAAGGCTCTGATACCAATGGTGGGTAGGACTGAGATTCTTTCCAAAAGATCAAGGTATGACTAACCCTAAAGGCTCTTCTGGGCATAGGTGGGTTTATCCTGTTTTGAATCCTATCTCAAGAACTCTCAAAGATACCCAAAGATTGTTATACGATTGTGAAACTATTTGATAATGGATTAATCTAGGATCAGAGGAAGAAAGAGAAGTTTAAGAAAACATATTTGTATTTCACACGGAGGTATTACAAAGGCTGAAATACAAATATGTTTTCTTAAACTTCTCTTTCTTCCTCTAATCCTAAATTAATCCATTATCAAATAGTTTCACGATCGTATAACAATCTTTGGGTATCTCTGAGAGTTTTTGAGATAGGATTCAAAATAGGATAAACCCACATGTGGCCAGAAGAGCCTTCAGGGTTAGTCATATCTTGATCATTTGGAAAAAATCTTAGTATCTTTATCCATCAATCACATGCCATAGACCATTTTTAACATCAATATTAAGTAAACAAAACTTTCACCAAATCAAAATCTACCATTTACTTAACATAACCCTTAAGCCTCAAATGAATTAAATATTCATCAAACTCAGAATCATGCATTTATACCAGTTAAAACCAACCCAGCATGCATTGATGGCATACTAAACATATAGACATATTTAAAAACTTTTGAATGTGGTTATCTACATATCTTTCATTAAAAAAGAGTCTTAACTAACTCTCTAAATTTTTCAAGTTTGTCTTCTTCCTTGAGATGGACCTTCAAGCTCCTTTCCAGCTTCTAGCTACGCAAAATAATTTTCTTACCTTTCTAAAACATATACAAAAACTCACAAACACTAGAAAATGAACTCTCACACTCAATTCCTCAAGAGCACTCTATTTTTCTCCTTATCTCAAGCTTTCTACTCATAAATATAAACTTAGATTTTGTGTAAAGTGGAAGAAGAGAGGTTACATAAGGTGAAAAAGTTACTAGTGGTGTGCAAGGTAGGTTAAAAGGGAGTGTGGAGTTCGTTTGAGGTATGACCAAAAGAGACTACCTCGTATGCTCTTGACTGACCAACATTCACTCGCATGAAGCCTTCTTTATTGGTGTGAATTACTTGTCACAACTATGACAAAACCCTTCATGAGGGTAGCCATAAGTTCGATATTCACGACCGTGACAACCATTTTCACGGGCATGAATCTATTCAAAATTCTATCGTTTTGAATCATAACTCTTTTACAAGCATGAATAACCATTCATGGTTGTGAAAGTACTTACATCACTATATTTCGCATTTATCACATAATCTATGATTCTTTATCATTCTCTAATAACCCCTCATAACTTATAGGCCCTAATTAACAAGTGTTACATTGTAAAAAAAAAATACCCTTTTATATTCATAGCTGTTCTAAGATGCACTTCTTTAATAACCCAAGAATCCAATAAAATGGTCTAGCAAGACAAATAAAGCCCAGAAGCACAAAAAGGCAACCAGCTCAGTGAGATGTTGGACATTCAGCAGGGCACAATAGCAATGGAAGTCCAATTCGGCAAAATTCAAGCTTACTCCAGTAAGGCCTTAAAGAAGCTTCTGGGGGAAAATATTAATGAGAAGCTTTTGTAAGCTATCAACATGCACGACTTGTGGGAGACAGAATATGGTCGTTACTTGCACTAATTGTTAGCTTTTCGTATTCTATTAATTCTCCTTAAATTTAGCAAGTTAGTTAGTACGGTTAGTCATCATAGCTGAGATGGCAACCTAGTAGAAAGAATGAATGATTTTTATTGGAGGATAATTAGTACAATGATGTGGAAAGCATGAGCTGTCTAATTACAAGTAGTATATATACATATTCTGTTGTATTACAAAATTATGCATGAAATGAAATTACAAACTAAATTTCCCTCTAAAATGCTTTTATCTCATTTCTCAATCTCTTTCTCTGCTTCTTCTTTCCTTTTTACTTGAATCCTTATTCTCTTTTTATTCTTCTACTCTAATCTTCTTCTCAATTTTTTTGGTTTGTTTGATCTTACCCTGAGTTTACAACACGGTATCAAAGATCGGTTACAGCCTAATGTCGTCTGCCAATAGTTCATGTCCCTTAGCGATAACAATGTTCATTTGATTCGATATACACTGGCGAGGAATAGAAAAAATGTTATGGCTGAAAACTCACGACCCAGAGAGATCAATGAGTAGATTCATCAAATCAACTCCCAGATATTCGACATGAAAAATTATCCGTAAAGGAGAATGGAGAAACTTGAAGCTCACCTTGAACATATGATAGGGAGGATGTATCCCACTAGTGGAAATGCTAGAGGTAAATCCCCAATTGGATTCCACCCAACTCATGAAGTAGTTTCTTCCTAAGTGCTAACATAAATCATAGGGAACATTTTTTCGCTAAAGGACCTTGAGTGGAGCTGCCTTTTTTCAATGGTGACAACCCATGAAATTTTGTTAGGAAATGCCATAAATTCTTCCAATATTTTAACATTCCAAAGCCACAGAAGTTGGAGTTAGCCAAATTGCAATTTGGTGAAAAGGCAAACAACTGGTTGCAGGGTTGGTTAGTTCATCAACATGCCATCACTTAGACTCAGTTTGTTGAGGATCTTTGTGTTAGGTTTGGAGAAAAATGAGTTATAGAGGTAGTGGAGGAGTTCAACAAGCTCCATCAAATAGAATTGGAGTTAGCTTACCAAGAGAAATTTGAAGAGTTAAAAGCTCTGATGCAAAAGTTTAATCCAGATCTCACTGAACCTTACTTCATTTCTAGTTTCATTAGCAGATTAAATGATGAACTAAGACTTATGATTAAAATGTTTTAAACCCAAAACCCTAAACCAAGCCTATGAACAAGGTAAATTATAAGAACAATCATTTAATGCAATATTCACTAAGCACAAACTCTTTATCAAACAACCAACATCACTAAAAACCAACCTAACTTCCCAAATTCCACCCCCAAAATTTGTACAACCTTTATAAAAAACCATGGATCACATAATTGTGCATCACGATCCAAGCCCAAAACCCAGTTTGTTTGAACAACAAAAGGCTGTTGGGCTTTGTTTCAATTGTGGAGACAAATTTTCTTTTAGTCACTACTGTAAGGCTAAACAACTGTTAGCTATGAATGGGGAGCTCGAAGATGATGATTCTCCTAATGATAACATGGAATGGAGGTTGATGGTGAGCTATATATAACTACGTTAATCGGCCAATCATCTGTTCATATACTGAAGATACAAAGAGTAAACAATGGCATACCATTGGTCATTCTAATTGACAATGGGAGTACTCATAGCTTTGTGCATCCCCAAATAGTTGCCAAGGCCCAAGTAACTGTAACTAGATCCAACCCTCTATCAGTAACAGTAGTAAATGGACAAAGAATAATGAGTAAATCCAAATGTGTTGCATTCCAGTGGAATATGCAGGGCCACACTTTTGTTTTTGACATAAGGTTGCTTGATCTTGGAGGTTATGACATGGTGTTGGGAGTGGATTGGATGAGAAATCACAACCCTGTGCTTTTTTATTTTATTAACATGCAATTGAATTTTAGCAGGGAAGGGAACCAAATTTTATTGAAAGGCCTGAAGGAAGGGGGTTCTCTGTATTAAATGACTAGCAAGCAACTTAAGAATCTACTAAAATGCACCATTAGAGACCCAGACCCTCACCTTTTTTTCTGTTTTAGTGTCTCCAGTGGAGGATTCCACTTCAACAACCTTTCATACATGCCTAGGGCCTGTTCAACAGCTACTCCAGTAATACCAGCACATCTTTCTGGTTTCAAATTTGCTACCACATGCAAGGGCTTATGACAATGCAATCCATTTGACCCTGTATGCCAAGCCAGTCAATATCAAACCCTACAGATACAATCATTTCTAGAAAACTGAAATTGAAAGGTAAATACAAGAGACTTTAGCTTCATCAATAATTTAGACTAGTCAAAGTCCCTTTCCTTCACCTGTCTTACTAATCAAAAAGAAGGATAGCTCATGGATATTTTATGTTGATTATAGACAGTTGAACGAAATCACCATTAAAAACAAATTTCCTGTACCTATCATAGATGACCTTCTAGATGAACTTCAAAGGGCTAAGCTATTTTCCTAAATAGACCTATAGTCTGGTTACCACTAGATCAGAGTCAAGCCACAAGATGTTTACAAAACTTCCTTTAGAACACACCAAGGCCATTATGAGTTTAAGGTCATGCCATTTGGCCTCACCAACGCACCAACCACTTTCCAAGCCCTCATGAACCATCTCTTCCAACCATTCCTCAAAACATTTGTCCTCATTTTTCTTGATGACATCTTAATCTATAGTCAAAACCTCAACCAATATGTAGCCCATTTTGAAACAGTCTTTGATATCTTAGCCACCAACCAATTTTATGCAAAACTTTCAAAATGCATCTTTTGTCAAACCTAAGTAGAGTATTTGGGTCATATAATCAATGGCCAAAGGGTGTCAATAGATCTTAAGAAGGTGGCAGTCATGCTTAGTTGGCCTAAACTAAGTCCCTGAAGAGTTTAAGGGGTTTTCTAGGCCTTATTGGCGATTATAGGAAATTCATTTATCACTATGGCACTATTGGTAGGCCCTTCACAAACATGCTTAAGAAAGATGCCTTCAAATGGTCATTAGAACATGAAAAAGCCTTGGAGCAACTCGAGTTAGCCATGAGTGAGGCTTTTGTACTAGCACTACCTAATTTTAACAAGCCATTTGTGTTAGAAATAGATGTTTATAGACGAGGAGTTGGTGCAGTCTTGACTTAAAATAGAAGACCAATTGTTTTTCTGAATTATACCCTCAACTCTAGACATTTAGGATTATCAATTTATGAAAAAAGAGCACTTAGCCATCATTATGGCAGTGTCCAAGTGGAAGCATTACTTGAGCCATGCAAAATTAATAATTAAAACGGACCATGAATCTCTCAAGCACTTACTATCATAAAGACTTCATAATTACATACAACAGAAAAGGGTGACCACTATCCTAGGCCTCAAATACAGAATACTATACAGACAAAGGTCTGACAATATAACAGTTGATGCATTGTCTCGAAGAGAAACCGACATTGGGGAGCTTGGCAATATTACTACAGTAGTTCCAGCATGGGTCTAGGAGGTGATTAACAGCTACAAGATAGATGAGCTTGCCAAGAAACATATGGCAGCCTTAATGATTACTCCTAGAGCTATCCTAACTTCAGTTTGCATGATGGCTTGTTGCATTATAAAACTAGAATATATATGGGCTCTTCTGTTAAAATCAAAGAGAACTTGTTACAAATGGCTCATAATTCAACTAAAGGAGGGTGTTCTGGAATCTTTGGTACATATAAGAGGTTATTAACAATTTTCTTTTGGCCTAACATGAAATCAGAATTCCAAGAATAGGTTTCCCACTATAAGGTATGTCAAAGTTGTAAGGCATAACATGTGGCATATCCAGGTCTTTTACAACCACTCCTAATTCCTTTATTATCTTGGACTTACATATCCATGGATTTCATAGAAAAGCTGCCTAAATCATAAAGGAAGGATATTATCCTAGTGGTGGTAGATAGATTCACCAAATATGCCCATTTTATTCTATTACAACACCTCGATACAGCAACTACCATAGCTCAGCTCTTCCTTGATACCATCTTTAAATTACATGGCTTACCAACTATAATCATCTTAGATAGGGATTGAGTGTTTACCAACATGTTTTGGCAAGAGTTGTTCAAGCTTTTATAGATAAAATTACACCTTTCCACCTCTTACCACCCTCAGATCGATGGCTAAACAAAAAAAGTGAATAGATGTATTGAAACCTATCTTAGGTGCATGTACTTTTATAAGCCTAAAACATGGTTTAGGTGGTTGAGTTTGGTAGAGTATTGGTATAATAGTAACTATCATATCAGCTTACATATGCCCCCATTCCAAGCCCTTTATGGATACAAATCCCCTTCTTTCCATTTCTTGCCAAATATTGAAGCTTCATCTGCTACTTTTGGAAACTTTCATGCAAGATAGACAACACCTGGCCTCTCTACTGCATGACCAACTCATGAAAGCACATAACTGCATCAAGCAACAGGCAGACAAACACTATTCTGAAAAAGAGTTTGACATTAAGGACATAGTTTTCTTAAAGTTACAACCATATAGACAAAATTCTTTGGCAATAAGGAAAAGCCTAAAGTTGTCTGTTAAATACTATAGGCCATTTCCAATTATTTCATAAATTGGACCAGTAGCTTACTAATTGGCCCTTCCTCCTAATGCTACAATACATGATATTTTTCATGTTTCCCTATTAAAAAGAGCTATTGGAGATCACACTTCCATGCCAGCACTTCCTGATTGCACTAATGAAAGAGTTTCTATGGTTGAGCCATTGGCCATTCTCGAACACAGAAGTGTCAACAGAAAAAGGCAGTCCATCTATCAAGTTAAGGTACAATGGACTAATTTACACCTTGATGAGACCACTTATGAGGACTTGTCTTTCCTTTAGTCACAGTTTCCAACTTTGCACCTTGAGGACAAGGTGGCTTGAAGAAGATAGGGTATTGTAATAACCCAAAAATCCAATAAAATGGTCCAGCAAGAGGAAAAAAGCCCAGAAGCACAAAAAAGCAACCAACTCAGTGATATGTCGGACATTCACCAGGACGCAGGAGAAATGGAAACCCAATTCCGCAAAATTCAAGCTCAATCCAGTGAGGTCTTGTAGAAGCTTTTGGGGAAGATGTTAATGAGAAGCTTCTGCAAGCTATTAGCATGCATAAGCTATGAGAGGCAAGGAATATGACTGTTACTTGCACTATTTGTTAAGTTTTGGCATTCTGTTAATTCTCCTTGAATTTAACAAGTTAGTCAGTAGGATTAGTTATCATAACTGAGATGGCAACCTAGTAGGAAGAATGAGTGATTTTTATTGGAGGATAATTAGTACAATAATATGGAAAGTTTGAACTATCCAATTACAAGTAGCATATATATATATATATATATATATATATATATATATATATATATATATATATATATATTATGATGTATTACAAAATTATACATGAAATGAAATTACAAACTGAATTTTCCTCCAAAATGCTTCTCTCTCATTTCTCAATCTCTTTCTCTACTTTCTTCTCTCTTTTATGCTTGAATCCTTATTCACTTCTTGCTCTTCTACTTTGATCTTCTCAATTCTATTGGTTTGTTTGATCTCAATATGAGGTCATTACATCTTCATTGTACTCAAATTCTATATCCAATCATGTTAAATGGTTATAATGATATCATAAAGAAGAGTTATAGTTTTAACTTTGTATCCTTTTCCTTTGATAGTCGGTCTTGTAATAAGGTTGTACATGCAACCACGCACATTGGACTTTATCTATTTCTAATATTGAACTCCTAATGGAGAAGGTTCTTGTGCCTGCTGAATTTGTTGTGCAAGCTAAGATTCTAGTGCCTACCGAACTTGTTGTGCAAACTAATGTCTCTTCTTTGGTTGCTTAATAAAACTTTTGTTTTATTAAAAAAAATAGTACTATTGAAAATATTCTAATAGTATAATTCATATTATTAAATATATAAATTTATTTGTGAATGCAGACAAAAAAATCACAATAATTAATAAGAGATTAAGATCTCTTGATCATATTTGCCCAATTTTAACTATTCATTCGTAAATCAATACTTAAAATTAAGTCTTACAAAAATTAAAAAAAATATTTAATTAGATTTAATTTTAACCATCATTTAATGATCAACATATGGTAACATTATAAAACATATTTTCCCAAACTCGAGGGAATCCTAACCCATTAATAAGAATGGAAGTCAAGAGAATAAACAGCATGAAAGCGAGATGGACAAGTTAATTAGACCCGGTGGGCAAGCAACGGCCGAGATTCGCTCTCAGTCTCCACACCTTAATTGCTCCATTTATCTTCTCCCTTTCTTCGCCTTCCTTCCTCACTATCTCAATCTCATCATCCTCCACAGTACACCCACTTCTCTCTCTCTCTAAACTCTCTGTTTTTATTTTCCAGAAAAAAAAATAAAGAAAAAGATAAAACAGAAGATGTTGCTAGGGAAGCGTCCACGCCAACCCATGAGAAGAACAAGAAGCATGACTGGCATCACCATAGATCTCCCCAGCGCGGATTCTTCAGAACCATCTGATCATATTACTGAGTATCAACAGATGACGGTGATGATCAGAGATCCTCTGGCATCACAACAAGCCTCTCCAAATTATTACAATAATAGTTTTGATGGTAATCTTTATCATCATCATAGGTTCTTGGACAGCATGGTATCGCCCAGAATTAATATTCAGAGAAGAAACTCTGCTGATTTCTTGACAACTTGTGGGTTTTGTAAACGCCGTTTGGCTGTTGGGAAAGATATTTATATGTACAGGTATTTTTTCAAGTATTAATTTTCTGTTATTAATTAACTTTCTTGATATTGAATCTTGATCTTTGATCTTTAATATATAGGGGGGATACGGCTTTTTGCAGTTTAGAGTGCAGAGAAAGACAGATGAAGGATGATGAGAGAAAAGAAAAGTGTAGCGTTGTTATGGCATCAAATAAAGAAGATGGCTCATCTTCTGTAACTTCAAGCTCGAAAGCTTCTTCTTCTTCTTCATCTAGAAAAAGTGAAAATGTGGCTGCTGCTTAATTAATTGAGTTTAAGATCTGGAGAGCTAGCTATAGCTATTACCTAAAGAGTAAGACACAGATATGTGGCTCATCTTCTGTAACTTCAAGCTCGAAAGCTTCTTCTTCTTCTTCATCTAGAAAAAGTGAAAATGTGGCTCCTGCTTAATTAATTGAGTTTAAGATCTGGAGAGCTAGCTATAGCTATTACCTAAAGAGTAAGACACAGATATGTCTATGAATTGCCATTAATTAAATAATCAAATCCCACATCCAAAGCTTTATCTTTGGAGAAAGGTTGAAAATGTTAAACTTTTGCAACTATATATATATATATATATAGGTGCATTATAAAATTAAGAGACTCAATCACTTAACTATTTTGTCCAATAATTGATATTCACTTTTTTTATAGATTAATTGAATGAGGTAAGTGATTCAGATAGGTTTACTTCATTCCTGTCATAATTTTCTTATAATATATACTTGCTCGCCTGCCTTAATTAAACGTAATTTGTATATAAACAATTCCTAATTATGCATCAAAAGAACAAATTTTGCTAATAATGAATAGATTCACACATGTGGGCATGCATATGGATGTTAAAATTCCCTAACATATAACAAATGTATGTATATCTACCTGCACATCATAAGTTTTAAAAAAATAAATTAAAATAAATGCATACCTATGTTTTGTCTTCAATCTTAAAAAAATATTATTTCACAAAATAATACCAAAGTGGAAAGAGACAGAACCTAAGATTTATAAGATTTTTCCTTGGTTTAGTCTTTCTTGTTAGTGGGCATGTGATGGTACCATATATTAGAAAGATTATGGACAAATTTTTAAAATATTGGACACAAAAAAAGTACAAAAAATTAGGAATGGGGAAATGAGGGATTAAATTAAAATTGAGGCAAACTCTAATAAGGAGTGAGATATAATGATAGAGATCTTTTTTCCCTTAATTAAATATTTTAAATTTGAAATCTTTAAAATTTTGTGAATGGAAGTTTTGCATTCTTAATAAATTTGCCCTACATAAATTCAAATTATTATATAATTCACTAATTAGATGGTTTGGGGAAAAAAAAAATAAGTTCAGGGCACAAATAAGCCATGAGATCAGCCACATTTAGCACCACTGAACTTTGTTTCAAGCTTCACTCATGAAAGAGCCACTTACGTTAGTAGCGATCCATGATTACTGTCCTCTCATTGCACCTTTCAAATTTAATTATACACTTTCACATTTTTTTTCAATTGCATATTGATGCAATCACCACTTTTAGTTTTTTTCTTCACTGAGTTGCCTTCTTTTTTTAAGAAAATTTTTTATGGTCCTTGAAAATCCATAACTTTTTAATTACAAATTACTAAGTTAATGATGCAAACATTATATATATTATTACAGAGTGATTTATTGTAATTGAAACTCAAAATTTAATGATTTTGAACAAGATTTTTATGATTAAGTCAAAATTTATTGTTTTTCATTAATGTTGAATTAGGATTCCTTATAGTAAAGTTAATTGTTAAAATTTGAATTCTTAATCCATTATATTGTGAAATAAAGATTGGATCACCTCACAACTTTTTCAATGATATTATATTCATAATAATATTTTGCCAAATATGCTATTTGCTATAAATAAAAATTGAAAAAGAAAATAGCTATGGCTGTTAAATCATATTCATACACATTTTTCTGTGATATCGGAATTTGAAAAAAAAAATTTTAAATAATTAAGAAAGAAAGGAAAGAAGGCAGGAATGTGTCAGCTATAATATAGGGTGTTGCGGTTCCAATTAGAATTGAAAGAGATCCATTTGGTGTTTTTTAGAGAATGATTGATCTGGGTTCGTAATTAATGTTGCTTTTGGGGCCCTTTGCAATTTATTATTAGGTCCCATACTTTTTTGTCCCCTTTTAAGGGACCACTCTCTTGACAAAAATAAAATTTATAATCTGCCTCTTATTTCCTTTAATTACAATAAATTGATGTTAAACGATTATTTTCCAGCTTCATATCAAATATACCCTCCATTTCCTTTTAGTGTCGTTTTAGGAAAAAATTTAATATTTCAATTTAAGTTTCTTTTTAATTATAAAATTAATAAATTATTAATTAATTTGTTCTAATTTTACCTTTACGCCTTGCTATTTTCACGGTATTTTCATCTAGTTAATTAATAAAAAAATAATTTAATCCATTACAAGTATGTTTTTATATAATTAAAATTGTTTGATCATTTTCTTAACTATTGTACAATTACCTTGAAAGACACTCAAGAGGGAGTGGAGGGTTTCTGATTATCAGTTATGATCATTTACAAGTACATATATATTTAAGAAAATACTTTAGATAAACATATATACTTCTTTCATCCCAAAACAATAAGCATATTTTTATTTTCACATATATTAAAAAAAAATTAGTTAATATAGTTGCAATTTTACATTTTTACTTAATACTATATCCCTGCATTATCTATAAACATTATTAGAAAACTAAGTGATAACTCAACTCTCCTTCTGTCCTAAAAATAGATTTATTTTTACTTTTTATTATTTCAAAAAAGTAGTCTACTATCCTTTTTAAGAATATAATTTTTTGTTAATTCTCTATTATATTCTATTTAATATGTATGCATAAACAAATATGAGCTACCGTACGTGGCTTAATTTCCAACAATTGGTATAGTACATTTTAACAATTTTATGAACAGGAAGTATTATTTTAGGATGGATGGAGTATTTATCAACAAGAAGCATTAAATATAATAGATAATAAATAATTATGTTTTTAAATGGAAAAGCGGATTATCATTTTAGGACAAAGGAAAATTAAATGTGAGTTTATCCTTTTGGGATGAAAGTTTTTTTTTTTAATTTAAATGAGATTATGAATGAGGAATTTGAATTTATTATATATATATATATATATATATATATATATATATATATATATATATATATATATATATAACATTGTTGAGGTTTAACTAAAAATTAATAAACCCAATCAATTAAAAATCAAAACCTAAACCTGAAAAAAATAGTTCTAATTAATTCCTTTGCTGGTTTTATAAATATTGGTCGGTTGAGATGTATTGTTTTTATCTGATTGATTGATTTTTAGGAATCTAGATTACAATTCAGAATATTCAATTGCAGTTATCATTAGTTCATTTTATGATTTACACAAAATTTCCTTTTTTTAAAAAAAAAAAATTGCACTAATGGTCCAAATTTAAGCATTACATTAATTATGTATGACTATGATTCCTTGTACCTCCACATGATGGAGAGATTTATTTATTTATTTTTCTTTTTTTTGGGAGAAGGGAAATTAATTTTAAGCTCTTACTCATTTTTGGGATTTTTATATATGGTAACTATATGATAAGATTGAGCAAATTGGATTATAAAATCCAAATCGGCTTTCCTTACTAATATTATTTTGATTTGCCATTATTCGTCTATAATATAGAGGTGCATTTAGAAAAATAAAAAATAAAAAATCAAATGTTCAACCTAGAATTTTAACACTAGCTAATGTCTTTGAGGAATTTTTCTAGAAAAAAAAAACAAAAATTTTTGAAGAATGTGTTTCACCAATATGAATATCGGCCAAAAAGTCTGTCTGTTAGATTAGGAGTGAGTTCTAAATAAAACTGAAATCCGAGGAAATCCAATCCAACAAATAAGTCAATGGAGTTTAAAATAAATTAGAAGCTGACTACGGGAAGAACCAAGCACATGACCAACTCCAATAACCAAGCCCAGGCGAAAAGGTCTTTTAGCCAAAAGAGATGACATAACAACAACCAACCAGGGAAAAACACGTCAACTGTCCTTTCTCTATAAAAGGACAAATTTTTAATGAAAAAAAGACTATCTTCCAACAACAATGCTTTTTTATTCATTTGTTTTATCATCTTCACTAGTCATTATTCTACTTAGTATTTTAGTAAAGCCTTTAGTTTTGAGTATAATTAGCTACTTTCATAATTGTAAGCTCTTATTTGTTCCTAACTCTCTTATTAGTTCCTAACTTGGGTCAATTTCACTTGTAGTTGTTATTGGATTTGCATCCTTGTTCACTCGCGCTTCAGATGCAGCCCAAGGGTAGGCTTCTGCATCTACTTCACCATTTCATTCGGTCATTAATATATTCTTTGCTTGCCATAGCATTAAGACTTGACCCAGAAATCCAATGCGGATCAAGCTTGTCATCATTTTATTATTTCATAAGGTTGAACCCATTAATCTAGCCTCCATTTTCAGTGTACTTATAGTTTGTTCAATGTTGGGGTCGTCCTTGTGTTGTAGGATCACGAGCCTGGCTCATGTGCACTAGGCTTCATCAAACGCATGAACATTTTTGACAATCAATATGGGAGGTTGTGTATTGTGATTACAAGACTCCAACCGGAAATTACCAACACTATAGATAATGCCAATCAAGAGAAGGGGGACTATTCATCTTCTAATCAACCCAGATTTATAAATCCTCACAACCACCAACCAAAACACAGAAGAGGTAGTTGTGAAGATTGAAACAAGTTATGATGCCATAACTAGAATAGTAAAAATAACAAGGGCAAAGGCCTGTAAAAGATGGCAGATCATACCAACAAAGGGTCATTTAGAAAGAGGCATACAAGTTAAAAAACCTTTACCAACCTAGAGTTGCTAAGCAGCCAATTCGCAAGTGGGTGAAAAAGCATACAAAATTGCAAAAAGCCCGAAACAGTTCAATTAGATGTATCAGGAACAAATATTTGAGTACTTAAATATGGGTCCCAAAGGAGAAAGTCCATGAAAGATAAAGTTAAAGGTGCTTATTGCTGTGAGAATTTTTTCCTTTCATTTTATTCCTAGCACAAGATTTTGATCACCAGCGCAAAGTTCCTGAAGCTCAGTCTCCTATACCGGGCGTGCTAATTGATTGCACACACATCCTTGTTTTGTTTGCCTGTCACACATGCGAGGAATTATCACGATCGTGCTGAGTATTTTGCTGAAGAATGCCTCATGCATGTGACGACCCTTTTTATTGCAGTAGTCTAGTTGTATGCAAACTTTATTCGGATCAAGTGGGGTCCAGACTTTGAAAATAAATATCAATCTAAAGATCATCTCTGAGGGTAAATTATTTTGTAATTAAGAAGTTTTATATCTTTAGAAGAAGAACTCAGCTAGGACTTTTATGTTATAAATTCTAGTTTTTCATTTATATTTAGGGAAGAAAAATAAAAAACACACAAAAATACAGTGTTGTTCACTTGGAAGAAAAATTAAAAATTGTGGCTAGTATTTCAGGAAGTTTTATGATCATCTTTTATTTTCTTTTATATTTAACTTAGCCATAAGAATAAGCATGACAATTATTATTAGGATGTTAGACTAAACACTTTAAAGGGTACTTAGTGAGCAACCCAATTTATGTTATTCCTTTTGTTGCCCAAAACAATAACCAAAGAATATTTCACTCACAATTAAAATTTTTGCTTGAGGCAATTTTACCAAAGAATAATTTGTGAGAGAGAAAAGAAATTTGACATATAAAATTTATAGAGGTTTGGGCATTAACAAACTATACTACTTTCTCTAATCTCAATTAGTTATTTCACCAATACACAAAATATTATAAATAGAGTTTTTTTTCTAACTCACTCCTAACTATGATATTTTTCTCACGGTTAACCCCTAACCCAAAAAAAATCTTTGTCTTTTAATGACTAATACAATAACCAAATCCTAGTATTTTGATGGCTCACACAAAAATCTTTACAAATATTTCACTCACAATCCAACTCATTCAAACTCACTTTTTGAGTAATTGATTACAAGAATAAAATACTTACTAACCAAAAAGCTCAACAATTCTGAGCAATTATAGTTCTTATAAGATAAAAGATAAGAATGGTGAAAGAAATTAAATGCACAAAGTTATACAAGACTAGAAAATTGAATGCACGTTTTCACTTGTTTTTCTTATCTTTGAAAGTTATAAATATATTGTATTTATACTTTCCCTAACAAAAATAGTCATTTGGGATGCATTTAATGCAAAAATACCTGTTCAACAACTTTTTCATTCGCGCCTGACAACTTTCTTTTTCTAGGTTCAAGGGCGTGATTGTTCTTCGTAGCTGTGACTGAAGTGGTGAAGTTGGTCGTGAATGGTTCTGCCTAGAAATGAGAAGTCTTTCATGGGCGTGACTTAGTCAAGCTTCACAGGTGGTCTAATGCTTCACTGCCTTGAACATTTGAAAGAACAGTCTTAGCATTAACTCATTCACGGACATTATCCATGAGTCACGGCTATGAAGTTCATTTGTCACGGTCGTGGCGATTCTTCACCATATCTGCTTCTTGAGCATGAACCTTTGCTAATTTTCATTCTTTGAATCTTCAAACAACTTCAATCAGCTTGTTTCATGGTCTTAGAAATATGTAACCTATCTAACACATTTAGAACTTAAAATGAGGTTAAATTCCTTATTGCCTAATTATTTGTGATCATCAAAATGATAGAAATACCACTTAAGGTTTGACACATTTTTATATATTTAATGAATATATGATTTCTTCAGTTTCAATTACACTTAATAAGTTTTTGCTTTAATAGTTGCTTGATCACCAATTATTTAACTTTAAATGGATATGATAAGGCTAGATTATTAGACACATTTGTTGTCCAGATATTAAGCTAAGAAGGGGGGTTGAATTAGAGTTTTAAAATTTTAACTTTAAAGTGCATAAATAAAAAATTAATTTTAGGAGGGATATAAAAATGTGACACAAGAATTTTTATAGAGGTTCGGCTATTAACAAACCCTACTCTTCTCCCCAATCGCAATTGAGAGTTTTACTAACACACTAAGTGTTACAATAGAGTTTTACAAGCTCACTCCCAACTATAGTGTTTCTCACAATGGCTCACACCTAACTCAGAAATCCCTTGTGTTTTAATGGCTCACACAATAACCAATTCCTTGTGTTTTACAGGCTCACACAAACAATTTTTATCTTGTGTTTTACAGGCTCACACAAACAACCTTTATCTTGTGTTTTACAGGCTCACACAACTAACCCTTACAAGTGTTCTACTCTTAACCCAGAAATACCCAAACTCACTTGAGTAATAAATGATTATAGAGAGAAACACTTACAAATCTTTATTGTTCAATAAATGATGAGCAAAAAGATTTTCACAGAGAATAGATATTGGTTATGAAAGTATTAAATGTACAAATAGCTTGTAATAAAATTTTGATTCAAAGTATTTGCTATCCTCTTGTACTAAATGCATAAATGACTTGCATTTATACTCCAATGGATAATTATAGCCGTTAGAGTGCATTTAATACGAAACTAGCCGTTGTACCAACCTAAATAATTGCGCCTGACATTTTTCTCTTTCACCTTTCACGGGCGTGACTATGTTTGTCACGGACGTGACTGTTCTTCCAAGCCGTGGCTGAAGTGGTGACCTTGGTCGTGAAGCTCTCTGGAAGGCTTTGAAACATTGGGTCACGGGCGTGACATATATCTTCACGAGCGTGACAAACTTTCCAGCCATGATCCATGTGGTGACTTTGGTCGTGAAACTCTCTGATGAAATTGTCATGAAGGTTCATGGGCGTGACATGTAATTCACGGGTGTGACTTAAATGTGTATTTCACAGTTTGTTGTCTTCCTTCATGGCCGTGAACTTCAAATGTTAGTTTTGGTGACGGTTAGTTTTGTCACGGTCGTGACACAAAGGGTCACGGGCATGAACATGTTACTTCCTTAATTTTATCTTTCAAGGATTAATCTTTCATTCTACATTCTTGCTATTTTATTCCATACCCTGTTTAATAGACTTAGAAAAACAAGTATGCTAAATACAATATTGCTATTTTATTTGTTATCATTAAAATGACGGAAATACCCCTCAAGGTTTAACAATCTCCCCCTTTTTGATGGTGACAAATAATCTAGCAATATATGCTTTTGAGAAGTCTCCCCCTCAAAAGATACTTAGGATAAAAATTGATGAAATCCAAGAATTGTAAAGAATGATGTAGCATTGAAATAAACTTTCTAGTTTTTAAGTATATGCAAGTTATATGCAAAATATATCCAATATATACCAAAATTATTTTTTAAGGCATGAAGTATATGTAAGGTATATTTAAAGTATATCAAGGCATATTCATTTATGTAACTTGCATTAAGGTATATGCAAAGTATACTTAAGATATATCAAATGTGTATAAAGCTCAATTTCATACTTGCATATTTATTTTGAATCAAATTTTAAGTATTGCTAATTTCTTCCTACTTAACTCAATGTATTTTTGATTCAAAATTCATTTATCTTAATATATTGCTAGGTTCTCCCCCTTTTGTCATCAACAAAAAGAATATAAAGATACCAAAAGAAAAACAAAGCAAATATATTAATGTTTAAAAGAGAGGTACAAACCAAAGTAAATAAAAGTCAGAAAGGAAATTTACAATTTCCTAAAAACAAACAAATAAACAAGCAAACAAACATATTAAGGCTACCATCTAGCCTAACACCTAGTCGAACATCCTATCCCTAAGTCGAGCAACCTCTACCTCAAGGCTATCCATCCGAGACTCCATGAAGTCTTTGAGGTTCTCCAACCTCTCATCCATCGAAGTCTGCAGTTGCTCAAATCATGGTGCCAAGAGGTCAACCACCTGTTGCGCTAAATTTGGTGTGGAAGCCGAGGATTGTCCGATGTCCTGCTCAGCCACTGGAGGTTCTTCCTCAACCCAAGCCCTTTTATTCTACTGGATCCCTTGGAGGCCGGCTTTGAAGTCCTCTGAATCATTATCTTCCCAAATTATCTCCCCAGCAGTGTTTGTGAAGCAGTAGTAAATATTGTTCTCATGAACAATTCTGACAGCCGATCCCATCTTAATGAAGGATTCGACATCCAATCGATCTCGAGGATGCCCTGGGATGAGATTGAAATGATGATCATCCAGTTTCAAATAGCCAAGCTTCAAGGCCATATGGGTCACATATCCACCAATGAGTATATCTCCTGTAGGCTTGGTGGCAATGGATACAAGATGGTTTGCAAACCATCTAGAAAGCACCACAGTGAGACCTCTTCTGGCCATCTCAAACAGAAAGAGCTCAAATTTCTGAATAGTCCCATTGCTTTCTCCCCGAGCAAATATGCTATAGGTTAGAAACCTATGCAAATATTTATGCACTGGGGACCAGAGATGAGTGCTCTTGGTCTTCTTGACATCCCAACTGCAATCTGTGCCAAAATGAGTCCATGCTCGAGTCGCAAAGTATTCCACTTCGCTGTCATTGAGGATGCCTTCCGAGGGTAGATTAAATAATTCTCCAAATTCAATGGCACTGAGGGTGTTCGGATTGCTGCAGAGTTGGAATTTCACCACTCCAGTAGGAGACACTTGAAAAGTGCTCAAAAATTCAAGGGTTGACTCCCTCAATGTGGGCTGATGAATGTCTATGAATTCCTTCAAATGATAGGCCTAGAGTTGCTCTGTCATTGCCGTTTCAAGCCTGAGAGTGCGGACGATTTGCCATTCAAAGGACCTCGATGAAATGAGAGGCCTTTGCTTCAAGGTTGAGTACTGAGGATGGCAATGCTCCAGGATTTTATTCAAGAGGTAGTCTGAGTACCTCCTGGGAGCATGAGACTTCTTCCTAGTTCCTTTTGATGAGCCGGTTTCCATTTGGATTGAAGAAATAAACTTTGTGGAGTTTGGAAAAGTTTGACAGAAAATTTGAGGAAACCCTAAAGAAGTATGATTTTTTATGAAGGAATGAACTTTTGATGGTATTTATAGCAAAATTTTGTGACTTGGGGGCCGAAATCTTCAATATCTCATTGAATGTGTGTAAATGAGAGCGGTTTCAAGGAGTTGAAAGGTTGAAATGTGAAAAATAATCGGTTGTTTTCTTATATACCTGATGCATTCACAGGCGTGAAAAATGTGTTCACGGGCATGAAAAGTCGTGTTCACGGTTTGCTGAAGGGGTGCTCTACCCGTGAATAAAGGCATGAACATGTTCACGGTCGTGACCTTTGAATGTCACGATCATGAATGATGAACTGTCACGGGGGTGAAACCATCGTCACGGGCGTGAAAGGTTGAATTTCACTACTTATGCCCGTGAACCAAAACGTAACTCAAAGCGTGAACGTCTCTGTGAGTTTTAGGTGAAAATGTTCACGGGCGTGAAAATACGTCACGGGCATGAACAAGGCTTTTCATGGGAGTGAATGAAGTCGTGAACATAAGCTTCACTACTTGAAGCCGTGAACGATGTCGTGAATCAAGTCATGAATGACACTGCCTCTTTTGGCTATTTAAGTCACGAGTGTGAACATATGTCACGGGCGTGAATTCCTTAAAATTTCCATCAAATAAAATTAAGTCCTAAAATAAGACTAAATCATTTCTATGAAGATTCTATCCCTTATAACATAAAATTTTTATCAAATTTACTATCTTATATCTAGTGATATGATACAAAATCAAGATTATCACATAAGATTTGATAATTTAGCAGTCACAAGGTTGATCCATCAATCATACCAAGTTCTCTTCTAATGAAATTAAATCTTTCCTCATTTAGAGACTTAGTAAAAATATCTGCCAATTGATTTTCTGTGCTTATAAATTCTAATGCAACATCTCCATATTGAACATGATCTCTAATAAAGTGGTGTCTAATGTCAATATGCTTACTTCTAGAGTGTTGAATGAGATTCTTTGAAAGATTTATAGCACTTGTATTGTCACATTTAACAGGTATATGGTTCATATCATGACATAGTCCTTAACTTGTTTCATCCAAAGAATTTGAGTACAACAACATCCTACTACTACATACTCTGCTTCAGCAGTAGAAAGAGCAACTGAAACTTGTTTCTTGCTAAACCAAGAAACTAAGTACTCTCCAATAAAGTGACAAGTATCGGAAGTACTTTTTCTATCTAAAAGACTACCAGCATAGTCTGCATCTGAATATCCTATAATATAGAATGATGAATTTCTAGGATGCCATAAACCTAGATGCAATGTTCCATGTAAATATCTTAGAATTCTTTTTACTGCATTTAAATGAGATTCTTTTGGACATGATTGAAATCGTGCACACAAGCAAACACTATATATTATGTCATGTCTAGAAGCAGTAAGATATAAAAGTGATCTGATCATACCTCTATAGAGCTTTTCATTAATGCTCTTACCCTTTTCATCCATGTCCAATTTTGTTGATGTGTTCATAAGAGTCTTGGCATTCTTGCATCCTTCCATTCCAAATTTTTTAATTAAATCTTTGGCATATTTGGATTGGTTGATGAATATGCCTTCATTGCTTTGCTTTATTTGTAGACCAAGGAAATACTTAAGCTCTTCCATCATGCTCATTTCAAATTCCCTAGTCATACACTTAGCAAATTCTTGACAAAACAATTCATTAGTGGAACCAACTATTATATTATCAACATAAATTTGAACAATTAGTGTATCATGCTTATGCTTTTTAATGAATATCATTTCCCTTTGTAAAGTTATTTTCTAATAGAAAAGAACTTAGTCTTTCATACCAAGCTCTTGGGGCTTGTTTCAAACCATATAAAGCTTTTGAAAGTTTAAAAACATGATTTGGCAAATCATAGCTTTCAAAGCCTGATGGTTGTTCTATATAAACTTATTCTTCTATATAACCATTTAGAAATGCACTTTTCTCATCCATTTGAAATAGTTTGAAATTCATGTGACATGCATATGCTAAAAATATTCTTATGGCTTCTAATCTAGCTAGAGGTGCATAGGCATCATAATCTATACCTTCTTCCTGATTATATCCTTTTGCAACTAATCTAGCCTTATTCCTACTTATTGAACCTTGTTCATCTAATTTATTTCTAAATACCCATTTTCTACCTATAATTTGATGATCCTTGGGTCTAGGTACTAAGGTCCATACCTTACCTCTCTAGAATTGGTTGAGTTCCTCTTGCATGGCAATTACTCAACTTTCATCATTAAGAGCCTCATCAATATTTTTAGGCTCAATTTGAGAAATAAAAGCAAGGTCAGTGGCTAAATGTTTGAAATGAGATATAGTACTTACTCCCCTCGAGAGATCACCAATGATTTGCTCTTTTGGATGATCTTTTGTCATTCTTTGTTCTTTTGGGAGTTCTTGTCTGTTTTCTTCTTGAGTTTGAGGTAGAGAATCATTTTGATGTGAATCTTCTTGATTATTTTCTTCTTTTCCATTTTCAAGATCAAGTCTTTCCATGTTACCTACAACATCATCAAGAACACTACCTTTCACAAGATCAAGTGTACTAGATTCATTAAAGACAACATGCATAGATTCTTCAACAGTTAATGATCTTTTGTTAAATACTCTATATGCTTTGCTAGTTATAGAGTATCCTAAAAAGATACCTTCATCAGATTTAGAGGCAAATTTTCCAAGGTTGTCCGTGGTATTCAATATGAAGCACTTGCATCCAAATACTCTAAAGTACGATATCAAGGGTTTTCTTCCATTCCATAGCTCAAATGAGGTTTTGTTTAAAAGAGGTCTTTTGAAAACTCTATTTGAAATATAACATGCAGTGTTTATGGCTTCTGCCCAAAAGTAAGTTGGTAAACCATACTCATTGAACATTGTTCTAGCCATTTCAATTAAAGTTTGATTTTTCCTTTCAACTACCCCATTTTGTTAAGGTGTCCTAGGAGATGAGAAATTCTGTGAAATGCCATGTTCAAGACAAAAGCTTTCAAAGTTTTCATTTTCAAATTCTTTGTGATGATCACTTCTTTTCTTTGAAATACAATACCCTTTTTCATTTTGAACTCTTTTAGCAAAGTTTTTGAAATTTTCAAAAGCATCACTCTTTTGAGCTAAGAAAATTACCCAAGTAAATCTAGAGTAATCATCTATTATGACAAAGGCATAATGTTTACCTCCTAAGCTAGCAATTGTAGTAGGTCCAAATAAGTCCAAATGCAGGAGTTGAAGAGGTTTTGAGGTACTTACTATATTTTTGGCTTTGAAGGATGACTTGTGTTGCTTTCCTCTTTGGCAAGGTTCACATGTCTTGCCTTTTTCATATTTGACTCTTGGCAGTCCTTTTACTAGTTCTCCTGTGCTGAGGCTTTGTATTAAGTTCATGTTAGCATGACCAAGCCTTCTATGCCATAGCCAAAATTCATCACTAGTTCTCACAAGACACTTAGAGGAATGGTTAGATAATTCATGTAAGTTTATTATATATGTATTGACATCTCTATTTCCTTTAAATATCTCATGACCATCGATAGAGATCACAAGACATTCATTGGAAGTAAAGATTACTTTGTTTCCTTTATCACATAATTGACTAACACTCAACAAGTTATATTTCAAGCCATCAACAAGTAAGACATCTTTAATAAAAGTAGTACTATTAATACCAATAGATCCAATGCCAATTACCTTACCCTTAGCATTGTTTCCAAAGGTAACTTTACCTCCATCAATACTTTTGATTTCATTGAAAAGTTCTTTATCTCCTGTCATATGCCTTGAGCATCCACTGTCTACTAGCCAAACATTTTTGTTTATTGTGGACTTGAGGCATACCTATAGAATCACAGTTCAAGTATGATTGTTAGTGTAATACCCCCTCACCCTAGCAGCTTATGCCCGAATGAGGGTGTGCTACGCTGACTTTATCGGTTAAAATTTCATTTTATTAAATTGTGTTTAACTGAAAATTTCTCATATATATATATATATATATATTTATATATATATATATTATTTACCATTTGTTTACTTTGTAATATAACATAAATTATAATATAAAAGATAAACTACATTTTATATAATAACATGTTCTTTACAAAACGTGCTGTTTATTCCACAAATACTATAAAATAAAACTCAAACCATAATTACATAATTTGTGTGACCCACAATATTTGATACGAGCTGCCCTACTGGACTTGGATCACCGTGTCTTTATCCAAAAGCCTTCGCTACTTCTTTAAATCTGCACGGAAGGAAACTCCCACGTTAAGCTCAAGGCTTAGTGGTGCATATAAATAAGGCAATAAACTATTTTATGCAATCATGCATTATCATATCCCAACTCATGCTTAATCATATTCTTATGCAAATATACATATCATGGTATTCTAACATGTATAGACATCAAATTACATTATTTTATTTTATATTTATTTATTTTATTACCACCTTATTGTATAACACTAAATCTTCTTTTTATACATGCCACAATTCATAATTCCATTTTTATTATCAATAATTCTTTTATGTTCCATGACTTTTTATTTATGTCTTTATGTATGCCCATGACACCTATGAACCACTGACTCGGATAACGGAGTTGCCATCCAGGCACTTAGGAGTGCCACCTGGGCAATATGATGTGCGCATATAAGTGTCATTACCGGCGTAGATAACCGTGCCATTACCGGCATAGATAAAAGTGTCATTACCGGCATAGATAACAGTGCCATTATTGGCTTAGATAATCATACCATTAATGAATTTAATCATTTTCATCATACTCCCCCTATTTGGCATGCCAAACTATCCTAAGTTGGTTCTAGTTAGGTGTTCTAGGGCTTATACAATTTCATTAAAATTCATAACAATTAATTTCATACTTTTCATGCATGTAATATCTCAAAATAATCACATAATCACTCAATTAAAATAATATTTACATAATATAACAAGATTCACATCATATTACTCATTTCATTCCTCATCTCATATGTTGCCCTGTCACTGGCAGATTCTATTCTTTGTCTTGGACCTTAATTTTTTTCATGTTTTGTTCTGAATTTAGTTACATGATCTTCATAAATATTTTAGATAGGGATCTTAGATTTAATATGAAACTTGAATCACTTAATTATGAGTTCTGTATCAAAAGATATGAAAATATTAATACTAACTGGTCACTAATAATTCTTCCTAGAATTTTCTGGACAAATTCTAAGTCTGAAATTTATAAATTATTTTGGACAATTACAGACATATTCAGATATTATAGTCTAAAAACCAATTGTAGCCTTATGTCGTAGCTTTCATACAGAACAAATAACACACAAATCCAAGCTCTATAACTCAAGTTATAATAGTTTATGTACTTACTGCTCATTACTAAAAATTCTGCTCAGAATTTCTAGACAGATTCTATGTCCGAGCTTTATGAATTTTTTTGGATAATTGCAGACATATTCAAGTTTTATGGTCTAAACTAAAGTTATAGCCCTATGTCTTATATTTCCAACGCAACAAAGAACATATAAAATTGAGTTTCATAAATTAACTTTTAACAGTTTAAGTGCTCACTGCTCATCCAATTCCAGCAAAGAACATACCAACTAATCACATTCAATTTTTACCAAATTAAATCCTAAGTCTAGCAAACATCCATCCCTAAGATTTTTCATCACAAATAATATTAATTTAGAATGATCAAGATGCCAAATAATTAAATTATGCAATTAAAAAAAATAAAATAGGCTATTGCCTTAGGTTATGCACAAACCTCTTTTTTTCTCTTTTCTTTCTCTTTACTTTTCTTTCTCCTTTCCTTTGCTCCGTTGATCTACTTCCTTGTTAACTTGAGTTTCTAAAATTTAAAATCAGATTATTAAAACTTCATAAACCCTAATTTTTCTCTTTTTCCTTACTCTCCTAAGCTTTCTTAGGCATGAAAATGGAATTTCCCATGCCGTTCTCTCTATTTTTCTCACTTTCTCTTCTTAGAACAAGGTCTGGTTATGGCTGTCCAAGGGAAAAACGTGGGCTAGTTTGAGAGGCATAATTTTTCCCAATGAAAATGGATAAGGAAAAAGAAGAAATAATCAAGAACAAAATGACAAAAGTCATTAAGATGGGGGACACATAAGCCACATTCTAGAAACCTTCATTAATGTTATATGCATGTGTCTTCATTAGCTTATTAAAATTTGCCACTTGGTGTATTAGGCTTCAAGAAATGTGGGAGGCAATTAAAAGTTAGAAAATTCTATATATGAAGAGATGAAGGAACAATTAAGAGAATAAAGACAAGCTACATAATTATAGGACACCTAAGCCAAATTCTAGAAGTCTTCATTAATGCATTCATCTCCCTTGGTGTATGTTAATTATCCACTTAATGTATGCCACTTGGTGTGGCCAGCCCCTTCCCATGTGTTTAATGTCCCAATCATGTATTTAATTTATGATTATCCCATTTAAATCCTCCAATTTTCGGTAAATTGCAAATTGACCCCTAAACTTTTCAAAATTTACAATTTAGTCCTTTACTGAAATTTAACATCTTTAAATATTTTGAACACTTTATTAGATATTTTCCATACTTAATTATCATTATTTTTTTCGATAAAAGTCCAAATTTAGACTTCGGTCAAATCGACGAGTCGCGTGACTTAGGTCTAAATTAGTGGATATGACATTCTCTCCCCCTTAAAATAAATTTCGTCCTCGAAATTTACCTGTTAATTATGTGAACAACTGAGGATATTGCCTCTTCATGACTTCTTCATTCTCCCATGTGGCTTCTTCAGTAGCATGATTCTGCCATAGCACTTTGACTAATGGAACTTTCTTGTTTCGTAAAACTTTTTCTTCACGTGCTAATATAGCCATCGGTTCCTCTTCATAAGTCAAGTCAGTCTGCACTTCTATCTCTTCAATTGGTATGACATGAGTCGAATCAGACCTATATCTCCTTAGCATCGACACATGAAAAACATTATTGATTTTATCTAACTCTGGTGGAAGGGCTAACCGATATACCACTAGTCTAATTCTTTCCAAAATCTCATAAGGACCAATGAACCTCAGACTTAACTTTTCCTTTTTACCGAATCTCAATACTTTCTTCCAAGGTGAAACCTTGAGAAATACTTTATCTCCCACAACATACTCTATATCTCGCCTCTTAAGGTCAACATATGATTTCTGTCGATCTTGAGCTGCTTTCAATCTTTCTTGGATAATTCTAACCTTTTCTTCTATTTGTTGCACTAACTCTGGCCCTATCAACTTCTTTTCACTCAATTCGGTCCAACAGACTGGTGTCCTGCTTTTTCTTCCATACAATGCCTCATAAGGAGCCATGCCTATGCTTGTCTGATGTCTGTTGTTGTAGGCAAACTCCATAAGAGGTAGATATCTATCCCAACATCCCTCAAATTCAAGCACAAAACTTCTCATCATATCCTCTAACAACTGAATAACTCTCTCTGATTGTCCATCCGTTTGCGGATGAAAGGCCGTGCTGAAATTGAGTCGAGTTCCCAAAGCTTGTTCTAGACTCTTCCAGAATTGTGAAGTAAATCTGGGATCTCTATCAGATATGATGGACATTAGCACTCCATGCAATCTCACTATCTCACTTACATAAATTTCAGCTAGCTTGTTTAATAAGTAGTTCATTTTGACTGGTAAGAAGTGTGCCGACTTCATCAATCAATCCACTATCACCGACACTGCATCATGCTTTCTCTGAGTCATCGGTAAACCAGACACAAAATCCATCGTGATTCTTTCCCATTTCCACTCTGGAATCGGTATTGGTTGCAACAATCTTGTGGGCAACTGGTGTTTCGCTTTCACTTGTTGACAAGTTAGACATTTAGCAACATATTTAGTGATATCCTTCTTCATCCCTGGCCACCAATATTGAGTTTTCAAATCTTGATACATCTTGTTCCCACCTGGATGCATGGTATATAATGTTTCATGTGCTTCTTTTAAATTATCGGACTTCAGCTCTTCTACACTAGGCACACAAATCCTATTCTTGAAGTACACTGTGCCATCCTCTCTCAATGAAAAATCAGGCTTTTCTCCCTTTTCACTGCCTCGACTATCTCTACTAACTTTTTATCTTGCTTTTGAGCATCTTTGATCCTCTGCATCAAAGTAGATTGTATTCGTATCTCAGCTAAAATCTTCCTACTTAGTGCATTTGCAACCACATTAGCTTTTCCTGGCTGGTAATTGATCACACAATCATAATCTTTAATCAACTCCAACCATCTTCGTTGTCTCAGATTCAACTCTTTCTATGAGGGAAGGTACTTAAGACTTTTGTGATCTGTATAGATATAACATCTTTCCCCATACAGATAATGTCTCCAGATCTTAAGAGCAAAAACTATCGCAGCTAACTCTAAATCATGTGTTGGATAGTGAAGCTCGTGAGGCTTAAGTTGTCTTGAAGCATAAGCAATCACCTTTCCTTCTTGCATAAGAACACAACCTAAACCATTATGACTAGCATCACTATACACAACAAAGTCTTTTCCTGGAGTAGGCTGAGTCAAGACTGGTGCTTCTATCAGCATTGCCTTCAGTTGATCAAAACTTGCTTGACACTTGTCTGTCCACTCGAAACGGACCTCTTTTCATAGCAGTTGTGTCAAAGGAGTTGCTAAGGATGAAAATCCCTTCATGAACCTCCTATAATATCAGGCTAATCCGAGAAAACTTCTCACTTCTGTCACATTTTGTGGTGGTTTCCAATTAAGAATAGCCTCAATTTTACTAGGATCAACCTGGATACCTTCTGCTGAAATTACATGACCTAGAAAACTGACTGCTTCAAGCCAAAACTCGCACTTAGATAGCTTTGCATACAACTGGTTCTCCCTCAATGTTTGCAGCACTATTCTGAGATGTTGATCATGTTCTACTTGGTCTCTAGAGTAGACAAGAATGTCATCAATAAACACCACAACAAATTGATCAAGGTATGGCCTGAACACTCGGTTCATCAGGTCCATAAAAGCTGCTGGTGCATTCGTCAATCCAAATGGCATAACCAGGAACTCATAATGACCATAACGTGTCCTGAATGCCGTCTTAGGTACATCTAACTCTTTTATCTTCAGTTGATGATACCCTGATCGAAGATCTATCTTTGCAAATATGGCTGCACCCTTCAATTGGTCAAATAAGTCATCAATCCTAGGCAACGGGTATTTATTCTTAATAGTCACCTTATTAAGCTGCCTGTAATCGATGCAAAGATGAAGAGTGCCATCTTTCTTCTTGACAAATAATACTGGAGCACCCTATGGTGATACACTAGGTCGTATAAAACCTTTATCTAACAACTCCTGCAACTGTATCTTCAGCTCTTTCAACTCTGCTGGTGCCATCCTATATGGTGTAATGGAAATAGGGGTGGTGTCGGGTACCAAATCGATAGCAAATTCAATTTCTCTATCTGGCTGTAACCCTGGTAACTCCTCTGGAAACACATCGGGAAACTCACTAACAGTAGGAATATCCACCAACTTCGGACTTGCTTTTTCCATATCAACCACATACGCTAAGTATGCTTCACATCCCTTATTGATGACTTTTCTGGGCTTTCAACACTAATATCACATTGTATGGGTATCTTCTATCCTCACCCATCACCACTATCTCATCTTGTTCTGGAATTCTGATGATCATCTGTCTTCTTCCACAATCCACTACCACTCCATAACGAGCCAACCAATCAATTCCCAAGATCACATCGAACTCATGGAATGGTAATTCTATCAAGTCTGCTTGGAATTGCCTTCCTTGAATTTCAACTGGGCAACCCCTAAACACCTTGCTAACCCTCACACTGTGCCCTAACGGGTTAGTCACATCTCAAATTCTAGAGTTCGTGGTTCTAAACCCTCTCGACCCGGTGGTGGTGTGCATATGTATGAATGCGTCGACCCTGGATCTATCAATGCATGTATGTCAGAGCCAAAGAGAAGGAATTTACCAATTAAGACATCTGGTGCATCCTGCTCCTTTCGGCCTCGCATGGCATATACCCTGGCTGGGGCAGCTCTACTACTTTCTGGCCTCTCAATTGTCTCTGATCTAAACTGACTGGGCCCTGATTGGCCTCCTCTGCCTTGCCCTCGGCCTCGGCCTCTGCCTTGCCCAAAAGCCTGTGTCTGTATCGGCTCAGTGCTCCTCGAACCTCTGCCATACTATAACAAGGGACAATCTCTTTTCAAGTGATCTTTGGAGCCACACCTCCCACATGCTCCTGTCATCCACCAACACTCTCCTGGATAAGAACGACCACAATGTTGACATTCTAGTAGGGGTAGAGATCTATATGGTATCTGTGTCGGTGCACTGGCTGCCGAAGAAACATATCTCGTGGGTTGTCCCCGCCTGAAAGAATAAGGCCTGTTGAAACCCCTAGCTTGAAATCGGCCACTGAAATGTCTAGCTCTTTTGCCACTTGACTGTACTCTATTCGGTTATGATATGGGCCTCTTGAACCCTCTATCTTGTGTTGACTATTGTGTGGCTAGAACTCTCTCAACTGTTCTGGCATATGCTAGCAAACTAGGAAAACTCATCAGACGTAGAGTTGAGACCTGTAGCTTGATTGGGTCTCTCAATCCATCTTCAAAGTGTCAGCACTTATCTGTCTTAGTGGATACAATGCCTCGAGCATACTTTCAAAGATGTGTGAATTCTCTTTCATATTATGTTACCGATAAGTTTCCTTATTTTAGCATTAAAAACTCTTTTTTCTTATCGTCTGTGTAGATAGGAGGAATATACTGCTCCTTAAATTTCTCTAGAAAGAACTCCCATGTCATAGGATCAGGAGCCTCTATGCTCTGTGATTCAGATTGCCACCAGTCATATGCATGCTCCTGTAGTAAAGATACTGCATACTCATATTTATGCTCATTTGTGCAATGCAGCTGATCAAAAACTCTCTCTGCCTATTCTAGCCAAAACTCTGCCACTGAGGGGTCATCTTCCCGTTTACCGTAGAAATCGGGTGCCCTTAACTTCCTCAGTCTCTCAAATTGTAATCCTGATGAGGCTGGTTGTGATGCTCTTTGTAGCAAATCTATCATGTTCCTCATAAGCTCTGTTTGTCTTATGCCAGCAATAGACTGCCCTCTTGATAAGCTAGCATTGGATCTAGATACAATAGCTTGGCGACGACTGGGTTGCGATGAAGCCTATGTTTCAGTAGGCTCATTACTTTTGCCTCCTTCGGCCATAATATGTCGTGACCCTGAAGCCATACTCTACCTATATCATAAAATAACGGCCCCCAATCAGTAAGCAGCAACTTTAATACTTAATTGTGGGATCACACATATCATAATTAATTTTGAAAACCATTTTAAAATCTCAAAACTACCTAAACCAAGCTTTAATACCAAAATCCATAAACACCAACCTGGTGCTCTGATACCAAAAACTGTAACACCCCCTCACCCTAGCAGCTTATGCCCGAATGAGGGTGTGTTACACTGACTTTATCGGTTAAAATTTCATTTTATTAAATTGTGTTTAACTGAAAATTTCTCATATATATATATTATTTACCATTTGTTTACTTTGTAATATAAAAGAAATTATAACATAAAAGATAAACTACATTTTATATAATAACATGTTCTTTACAAAACGTGCCGTTTATTCTACAAATACTACAAAATAAAACTCAAATCATAATTACATAATTTGTGTGACCCACTATATTTGATACGAGATGCCCTACTGGACTTGGATCACCGTTTCTTTTCCAAAAACCTCAGCTACTTCTTTAAATCTGCGTGGAAGAAAACTCCCACGCTAAGCTCAAGGCTTAGTGGTGCATATAAATAAGGCAATAAGCTATTTTATGCAATCATGCATTATCATATCCCAACTCATGCTTAATCATATTCTCATGCAAATATACATATCATGGTATTCTAACATGTATAGACATCAAATTACATTATTTTATTTCATATTTATTTATTTTATTACCACCTTATTGTATAACACTAAATCTTCTTTTTATACAAGCCACAATTCATAATTCCATTTTTATTATCAATAATTCTTTTATGTTCCATGACTTTTTATTTATGTCTTTATTTATGCCCAGGACACCTATGAACCACTGACTCGGATAATTACAGACATATTCAGGTTTTATGGTCTAAACTAAAGTTATAGCCCTATGTCTTATATTTCCAACGCAACAAAGAACATATAAAACTGAGTTCCAGAAATTAAGTTATAATAATTTAAGTGCTCACTACTCATCCATTTCCAGCAAAGAACTTACCAACTAATCACATTCAATTTTTACCAAATTAAATCCTAAGTCTAGCAAACATCCATCCCCAAGATTTTTCATCACAAATAATATTAATTCAGAATCATCAAGATGCCAAATAATTAAATTATGCAATTAAAAAAAATAAAATAGGCTATTGCCTTAGGTTATGCACAAACCTTTTTTTTTTTCTCTTATCTTTCTCTTTACTTTTCTTTCTCCTTTCCTTTGCTCCTTTGATCTAGTTCCTTGTTAACTTGAGTTCCTAAAATTTAAAATTAGATTATTAAAACTTCATAAACCCTAATTTTTCTCTTTTTCCTTACTCTCCTAAGCTTCTTTAGGCATGAAAATGGAATTTCCCATGCCACATTCTAGAAACCTTCATTAATGTTATATGCATGTATCTTTATTAGCTTATTAAACTTTGCCACTTGGTGTATTGGGCTTCAAGAAATGTGGGAGGCAATTGAAAGATAGAAAATTCAAGATATGAAGAGATGAAGGAACAATTAAGAGAATAAAAACAAGCTACATAATTATGGGACACCTAAGCCAAATTCTAGAAATCTTCATTTATGCATTCATTTCCCTTGGTGTATGTTAATTGTCCACTTAATGTATGCCACTTGGTGTGGCCAACCCCTTCCCATGTGTTTAATGTCCCAATCATTTGTTTAATTTATTATTATCCCATTTAAATCCTCCAATTTTTGATAAATTGCAAATTGACCCCTAAACTTTTCAAAATTTGCAATTTAGTCCTCTACCGAAATTTAACATCTTTAAATATTTTGAACAATTTATTAGATATTTTCCATACTTAATTACCATTATTTTCATTATTTTTCAATAAAAGTCCAAATTTAGACTTCGGTCAAACCGACGAGTTGATTTAACAACTCGCGTGACTTAGGTCTAAATTAGCGGATATGACAGTTAGGTACCCTAATGAGCTTGGGTCTTTGGGGGTTAGCACATGAAGGTTTCGAATGAGCCTTCCTTATCCAACAATGTTTATTTATGTGACCCATTTTCATACAATAATTACATTATTTCGGTCTAAACTTGCTTTTTGATCTTACAATATTTTTGAATGCCATATTCTTATCAAACTGATTTTGAGAATAAAGGCATGCACAATCATGATTAATTGATGCTTTTCTATATGCATGCTTCTTATACATAAAGGCATGATTATTCTTTTTATGTATAGAAGGTTTAATATGCTTATTCCTATGAGGTTCACTAGACTTAACAAAGATGGTTTTATGAGAAGATGATGATGTGTCCTTAAATCCTAGAGCATGTCTAATTAAGGGTGATCTTTGAGACATAATGAGAGTATCTAAACTCTCTTTACCTTTGTGAAATTTAGAAATGGAATTTTTAAGTTCCTCAACTTCATTTTTCAAAGTATTATTTTCTTTAAGCAAAGAAGCAGTTGAGGGTCTTGATGAATATTCATCTAATGACTTTTGGAGAGATTCATTAGATTATTTAAGCTTTATGTTCTCCTTTTCTAAAACATCTATTTTATTTTTTAAATTAGAGATGTTATTTCTCTAAGTACTGAATTTACTTCTATATTTCTCTAATTCTAGATTTAATTCTTCTATAAGGCTTTGCTCATCATCATCATCATCACTATCATCATCATTATCACTACTATCATTGTTTAAAAAGTATGAGTGTAGTGATCTTACCTTATTCGAGACGTGATTCTCAATAGCCATGAAACATAGGTTGACCTCTTCGCTTTCATTATCATCTATTTCACTTGAAGAGCTTTCGTCATCCCATGTGGCTTTGTGACCTTTCTCCCCATTGTCTCTTTGGTATTTGCTCTTATGCTTCTTGAGCCTTGGACATTCTGGTTTGATATGTCCTTTCTTTCCATACTTATAACACTTTACCTCTTCCTTACTTCTTTATGCATCATTAGAAGTTTGTTTGAGGTTTCTTTGCCTGAATGTTCTGGAGTTGCTCATTTTCTTCTCAATGATTCTTTTTAGTCTTCTTGAAAGCATAACAATGTCCTCATTTTCATCATCACTCATTTCTTCATCATCTTCACTTGCTTCTTGAGATTTTGAAGTAGAGGTTTTGAGTGCTAAGGGCTTTTTTTTCTCTGGCTCTGCTTCAAGCTCTCTATCTCTTTTCACTACCATTTCATGTGTGAGAAGTTTTCCAATCAGCACATCAGTAGTCATGATGCTCATGTCTTCATTTGCTTCTTCTATGCTAGCAACTCTTGAGCCACAGTCTTTAAGAGGAAGACTTCTCAGGATTTTGTTATTCACATCTTATAGACTCAGATGCTTCCCAAGTTTCCTCATTCCAATTATAATGGCTAGAAGACGGTTGGTTAGGCCAGTGATTGACTCATTGGATTTCATCTTGAAGAGCTCATATTCTGAGGTAAATAGTTGAATCTTCTGGGATTTGACTTGCTTAGTTCCTTCATGATAATTTTCCAATGTCTTCCACATGCTGTATGTTGTTGGGCAGTGTTTTATTCTTCCACATTCTTCAATAGATAATGAGCTTGATAGGATTGTCATTGCATTCTTGTTTTTGAAATTTGCTATTCTTTGAGGCTCTGTCCAATCATCTCTTGATAGGATTTCTTCTTCACCCTCAACTCCTCTTCTGGTTGGTGGTGTTTATTCTTTTCGTACACTATCCCAGACTTCAATTCCTTCACTATCCAGGTATGTCTCCATCCGAAACTTCCAATGGGCATAATTTTCTCCATCAAAGTAAGGTTTGAGACTTTGGAATCCGTCACTGGTCATATCGTAATCTTTACTAGTGCTTTTTAGGCTTCAATGCTAGACAAGGCTCTGATACCAATTGTTGTCCAGATATTAAGCCAAGAAGGGGGGTTGATTTAGAGTTTTAAAAATTTAACTTTAAAGTGCAGAAATAAAAAATTAATTTTAAGAGGGATAGAAAAATTTGACACAAGGATTTTTATAGAGGTTCGGGTGTTAACAAACCCTACTCCTCTCCCCAATCGCAATTGGGAGTTTCACTAACACACTAAGTGTTACAATGGAGTTTTACAAGCTCACTCCCAACTATGGTGTTTCTCACAATGGCTCACACCTAACCCAGAAATCCCTTGTATTTTAATGGCTCACACGATAACCAATTCTTTGTGTTTTACAGGCTCACACAAACAACTTTTATCTTGTGTTGTACAGGCTCACACAAACAACCTTTATCTTGTGTTCTACAGACTCACACAACTAACCCTTACAAGTTTTCTACTCTTAATCCAAAAATATCCAAAACTCACTTGAGTAATAAATGATTATAGAGAGAAACACTTACAAATCTTTATTGCTCAATAAATGATGAGAAAAAAGATTTTCACAGAGAATAGATATTGGTTATGAAAGTATTAAATGTACAAATAGCTTGTAATAAGATTTTGATTCAAAGCATTTGCTATCCTCTTGTACTAAATACATAAATGACTTGCATTTATACTCCCATGGCTAATTATAGCCGTTAGAGTGCATTTAATACGAAACTAGCCGTTGTACCAACCCTAATAATCGCCTGACATTTTTCTCTTTCATCTTTCACAGGCGTGACTATGTTTATCACGGGCGTGATTGTTCTTCCAAGCCGTGACTGAAGTGGTGACCTTGGTCGTGAAGCTCTCTGGAAGGCTTTGAAACATTGGGTCACGGGCGTGACATATATCTTCACGGGCATGACAAACTTTTCCAGCCGTGATCCATGTCGTGACTTTGGTCGTGAAGCTCTCTGGATGAAATTGTCATGAAGGTTCATGGGCGTGACATGTAATTCATGGGTGTGACTTAAATGTGCATTTCATGGTTTGTTGTCTTCCTTCATGGCTGTGAACTTCAAATGTTGATTTTGGTGACAGTTAGCTTTGTCACGGTCGTGACACAAAGGGTCACGGGCGTGAACATGTTACTTCCTTAATTTTATCTTTCAAGGATTTATCTTCCATTCTCCATTATTGCTATTTTATTCCATATCCTGTTTAATAGACTTAGAAAAACAAGTATGTTAAATACAATATTGCTATTTTATTTGTTATCATTAAAATGACGGAATTACCCCTCAAGGTTTAACAACATCATATGTATTTTAACCTAAAAATTGGATTGAATATTAGTCAATTCATTGGGTTAATTAATTGATGAATTAAATATGGGAGCCATAAACTCTGCATTCATTGGTGCTTAATTTATTAAGGGATATGCAAATTGGGAGTTACGAGCTAGGTTCCTACTTATTGTCTCATTGATTTTCTTATTTCTTTTTTTACTACAATCTTAGTTATTAGTTTCTTTTAATCAACTCATTAAAATTGGTTAGAGTATTTAGGATTTTATTTCACTACTCATTAGTAACTTAAAACTAATTAAGGATTTAGAATCACATTGTTCTTAGTTGTTAAAATTAAGGACCTTGGAAGTAACTTGTTAAAATTTTAATTGGTTCATGTACTTGCAAGTACACTTTGAGATACATCAAGTTTTTGGCATCGTTGCTAGATAACTACTATTTGTTAGATTCTTAGTTGATTAAGTTACCAACATTTGTCTTTTAGATAAATAATTTTCTGCAAGTTTTATTTTATTTCTTTCTTTTCCTTTCAATTGCTGATTTTGATTTTATGTCAAGTACTATAAATGAAAAAAGTTAGGAAAAACATTCATTCAATGAAATTATGAATTAATATCTAAAGCACATAGACAAGAAGAACAACTTCTTGAAAAAAAAGAGGAGATTTTTGAAAATCCTGAAAATTTTGAAAAAAAGGTATTGATAGGACTAATGGCTGATCAACCAAGAAAAGTTGAGGCATAAAGGTAGTTAGCCATGAAGAACTATGCTAGACCGGTAATTGGCAACAATACCTCGTGTATTGTATTAGGATAAGCGGTTATAAATTATATGCTGAAAAACATACATTTGAACATGCTTCCATCCTTTTATGGATTAACTAATGAAGACCCTCTGACATTCATAAAGGAATTTTATGTAACAATCAACACTTTTCCATTGAACAAGCTTAATGAAGACCAAGATGAGGTGTTTTCCTTACACCCTAAAAGACAAAACCAAGGCTTATGACTTTGTCTCCCAATTCTTTGAATAAGTAGACTGAGGTTTATCACAAATTCATGGAAAAATTCTATTTCCACTAGAAGACAAAAAGAGTTGAGAGTTGAAATTACTACTTTTTACCAAAAAGATTATGAAAAATTCCATAAAGTTTGGGATAGATTCAAGATGTGTTCTTTTGAAGTGCTCTTATAGGTACCCTCTTCCAGTAGCAAATTAGTCCTTTTATGATGGTTTGAGTCAACAATATCAATGTATGATTGACAACGCCGCTAGAGGAGCCATGGGAGAAAGACCGCAGTAAAAGTGTATGACTTTTTGAACTTCTGGGAGCTAAATGATAGTGCATAAATTTTCAAGTAGTAATGAGTTGGCTTTACAGATTATTGAGCTCACAAAGCAAGTCCGAATGTTAACCAATAAAGAACATGTGTCTGTAAGGAATGACGTGGAGCAAGTAAGTGCCTTAAACTCTTTCCAAACAAGGTAACAAATAATCCTTACTAAAAAACCTACAACTCTGGCTAGAGAAACCATCCTAATTTCTCTTGGAGAAATGATGATCAAAACTTACCACAACTCCTAAGAAATAAAAATAAAAATCCACGGTATAATTATTAGGAGCCTTCAAATCATTAGTCATATCCATATCCAAACCAAATTGGACATGATAGTACATCTAGAAAACCATCCTTGGAAGAAAATATTAAATAGTTTCATACTAGCAACTCAAGACAAGCTGAAGAAAATGGATAAGATGATGGATTCGATATAAGCTTCATTTAAAATGCTAGAGATTCAGATTAGGAAAATCGCAAAGGCTGTACAGGAGAATAAAAAAGGGAAATTACCAAGCCAAATAGAGCAAGCCAAATTTATTACTATGGAAGGTAATCTCTGTAATGATGAAATAATTTATGCAACTAACATGAAATATTGTTCTCTTATAGTTACATATGAATTTAAGCTTCATGAATTAAAATCTTTTGACATTGAAGCAAAATGGAAAGACAAAAAGGTTGATGTTCCAATACCTAAATTATATAAATCAATCGAGGCTTATAAGCCACTTTTTCTAAAACAGAGGGAAAGTAATAAAGGTAGGACATCTCTTCAAGGTAAGAGTGATTCACATTTGATTAATTATTTCAGACAAGTAACTCTACTTACAAAGTGTGTACAAGAACATGATTTAATTATGGAAAATAAGATGGAGGATAAAAACATCACCATTACTTAAAAAGAAAAAAGACTTTAGAAGTTTTACAGTTAACATTACCTTAAGAGAAGGGACCAAAGCAAAGCCCATATTGGATTTAGGTACTAGTATTAATATGATGCCCTATTCCATTTTAAAACAACTGGATTTAAAAGAATTGAAGCCTACTTCCATAGGCCTCCAATTAGCTGATGGTTCAATAAAACTCCTTTTAGGTATAGTTGAAAACTTCAAAGTTCAAATTGGTAAGGTAATTGTACTTATTGATTTTGTGGTCATGACTACTGAGAATGGAAGTTGAAAAGAAAGTTTAATAATACTGCTTGGTAGACCTTTTATGGCCACAACAGACACACAAATTAATGTGAAAGATAGAAAATTAATCATGACAATATGGGGTGTAACTAAAGAAATTGAGGTATGTGACCTTTTAACCTTACTTACTGTGAATCAATATTCTTTTTTTTTTCCCAGTTGATAAAATTGTTTCTGAAATAACCTCAAAGGTTTATGAGTATAGTGAAATTGAGAATGGAGCAAGACTAGATAACAATCTCTAAATGACTTTCCAACCACCTTAAAAGGATTATAGTAAGCAATATCTCACCTAGACAATAAATGTGGCGCTTTTTAAGAGACAACCTATATTCTTTGTATTATTTTTTAGTTTATTAGTTTCAATATTTATTATTTATTTTTGTAATTTTAAAGTATTTGTTTGAATTCTAACTCTAATTTTTGTTTAGGAATACATTCAAGAAAAAAATTCAGGAATGTTTAGAATAAAGAATTGAAGTAGAATAGGAGATGGAATTGGTGTCACGCTCGTAAAAAGCCCTCACGTACATGACACCCTAAGATGATTCTATTTCTCTCATGACCGTGCCTCCCTATTCCCAAATTTTTTTATTCTCCTTCATTTTTCTCTCAAACATTCCTAAACCTTAACTACTAATTACCCCTTAATTTTCCATTTTTAGTCCAAATGAGCTCTAAATTTCACAAATCTATAGAATTTTCGAACTCATATACCAAATTTTTAGCAAAATCAAGGATGCCAAAGACTCGAAGCTCATCTTAGAGGTGTGGAGAGTCATAATTCATGTGTAACCAATACAACCACATCACAAGCACGAGGATGAATATACTTCACATGAAAATGGCGAGGATGCCTCAAAATTTCTGGAAATAAATATTGCTTTCAAGTATAATGCTCATTTTCCTATTTATTATGTTGAAGAAGGGCAGAGATATGAGCATTATATGTATAGAACTATTATTGCATGTAGATTCTTTGATTTTTGACACTTTACAGTAGTTGAATAGTTTAGACAATGTTAAGGTATATGCTAGGCACTTAAGATGGACTGAATTCATAACTATGATAGATTTTAGTTTTGTTGAACCGGTTTCATTACAAAACATGTACAAAAATGAAATTCAGATTATTAGGCAGATGGTGCTTAGTAACCCAGAAAACTAAGAGAGAAGTTTTTTAATTCTTCATGGAATGAGTTCAAGAAATTCCTGATAATTTTGATGTTGATGAAATTTAGCAAGTGCTGACTGAAGAACTTCATTTTAGCCCTAGGAATGCTTCAAATATGAGGTTTAAGTATTCATATGTTGCTCTCTTTCATAAATTTATGTGTCATGCTATAGAGAGTAACTAAGTTTCTAAATTCAATTATATTTGTTATGGTGTATGCACTTAAGAACTAGACTTTGCACTTATGCTTTTATTTTTAAGCATATTTTATACACCATGTTGAACCTTGAGGGGTATTTCCGTTATTTTGATGCTAACAAATAAAATAGCAATAATGTATTTAACATACTTTTTTTCTAAGTTTATTGAATAGGGAATGGAATATGATAGCAAGAATGGAGAATGGAAGATTAATCTTAAAAATATAAAATTGAAGAAATATCATGTTCATGCCCGTAACCTTATATGTCACGCCTGTGATGAAGCTTAGCGCCAAAAATCCAATATTTAAAGTTCACGGCCATGAAGAATGATAGCAACCGTGAATGAACATTTCAGTCACGCCTGTGAGAAGACATGACAAATTCTTCTAGAGAGCTTTACGACCAGAGTCACCACTTGGACCACGGCTTGGAAGGCTGTCACGCCCGTGAAGATAAAATGTCACGACCATGATCAAATACTTTAAAACCTTCCAGAATGCTTCACGGCCAAGGTTACCACTTAAGTCACGACTTGGAAGAATAGTCACGACCGTGACACCCAAATTCATGACCGTGAAAGACGAAAGAGAAACATGTCAGGCGCGATAATAAGAGTTGGCACAATGGGTAATTCCATATTAAATGCATTCTAACGGCTAGAATTTACTATGGAAGTATAAATGCAAGTCATTCATGCATCCAGAACAATAGAAGAGAAGAAGAGAAAAAGAGAACAAGAGAATAGCTAACATTTTCAATCAAAATCTTGTTGTAAGCCATTTGTGCATTTAATATTTTCAAAACAAACATTTATTCTCTGTGAAAATCTTTTTGCTAATCATTCAATGAGCAATATAGATTTATAAGTGTTTCTCTCTGTAATCATCTATATACTCAATTGAGTTTTTGGGTATTTCGGGGTTAATAGTAGAACACTTGTAAGGGTTATTTGTGTGATCCTCTAAAACACAAAGAAAAGTTATTTGTGTGAGCCTTTAAAATACAAGGTAAAGGTTATTTGTGTGAGCCTTTAAAACACAAGGAATTGGTTATTGTGTGAGCCATCAAAACACAAGGAATTTCTGGGTTAGGTGTGATCCATTGTTAGAAATACCATAGTTGGGAGTGAGCTTGTAAAACTCCATTGTAACACTGAGTGTGTTAGTGAAACTCCCAATTGAGATTGGGAAGAAGAGTAGGGTTTGTTAACATCCGAACCTCTATAAAAATTCTTGTGTCATATTTTTTCTATCCCTACTAAACTTAACTTTTCTTTCTGCACTTAAAAGTTAAAATTTTAATATCCAATTCAACCCCCCTTCTTGGTTCAATATCTGGGCAACAATTGGTATCAGAGCTAAGTCTAGCTTCGAAGCCTAAACAACACTAGTAAAGATCAAGATATGGCCAATGAAGGATTCCAAAGTCTTAAGCCTTACTTTGATGAAGCAAATTATGCTCATTGGAAGTTTCGGATGGAGACATATCTGGATAGTGAAGGAATTGAAGTCTGGGATAGTGTTCGAAAAGAATGGACACCGCCAACTAGAAGCAGAGCTGATGGTGAAGAAGAAATCTCATCAAGAGATGATTGGACAGAGCCTCAAAGAAGAGCAAACTTCAAAAACAAGAAGGCAATGACAATGCTCTCAAGCTCATTATCCATTGAAGAATATGGTAGAATACAACACTTCCCAACAGCTTACAACATGTGGAAAATATTGTAAAACTAATATGAAGGAACGAAGCAAGTTAAATCCAAGAAGATTCAACTTCTTACTTTAGAATATGAGCTCTTCAAGATGAAATCCAATGAGTCAATCACTGACATGACCAACCATCTTCTAGCTATCGTAAATGGAATGAGAAAACTTGAGAAGCACCTGAGTTTGGAAGATGTAAATAAAAAAATCCTGAGAAGTCTTCCTCTTAAAGATTACAGTTCAAGAGTTGCCGGTATAGAAGAAGCAAATGAAGACATGAGCATCATGAATATTGATGTGCTTATTGGCAAACTTCTTACACATGAAATGACAGTGAAAAGAGATAGGGAGCTTGAAGTAGAGCCAGAAAAAAGAAAGCCTCTAGCACTAAATGTTAGAGGAATGCTCTAAAGGCAATCACCTTTAGCACTTATTGTACAAATTTATTTGATTAATAAAAGGCTTTTTCATTAATTTGATGTTCATTTGATATATCAAATGATAAGTGATCTGAAATCAATTAATGAAGTCCTTGATACATAACATAGCATGAAGGAAATCATGATGAGATCATGATATTGAGATTCTTATCATGTGTAATTATGTTAGTATCAAAATTATCCTTAGTCATAGGATTAATGAGATGGGACATTATTAATCCAGACAGACTAGCACATGTTACACTCCTTGATTGGATCGCGTAGTAGATCTCATAATCTATAAACATGAGATGTTTATAGTTAACATGTGGATGCTTGCTAAGTGTAGGTAAGTACATTGGATGACCAACTATGAGACAATCATATGGATAATCTATTCAAATGTCAATGATAGTCACATCATAGCAATGGTGCAAGTATCCTTAGACTTGAGGTACTCAAGGATATCTTGAATATTGATTCTGTATTTTGACACTATTTCTTGTTGCTTCAGAGAGGTAGCTCATAGGGTGGTGATTGGATACAACTTAAGGTATTTGAAGGTAATTGGGTAACCAACAAAGGATTCACCACTCTTGATAGAAGGAGTGTATACCTATGGCCTCTTGTCGTGGTCATTACTTAGGAATCTCTGGCCGGAGTGGAAATGTTATAAAGATAGTCTTCAATGACATATCTAATAGAGTAATGAGCCTCAAGGACAAGAACTAACATTACTTGGACTAGACATGACGTAGTCAGTCTAGTGGGAGTTGACATATGTCCATGCTTTGAACCAAGTGAGGTATAAAATGGTGTAAAGAATAATTGCACAGAAATTGTCTATGGAATGGTTCGTAGACAAACCACTGACTTTCCGGTCAATTGGGGGTCATGATGTGTTGCTAGATACTTCTTATGACATGCTTAAATTAATTGTTAATTTAAGTGGCCAACATAACTAGGAACCTAATGGGTCATACGCATTGAAGATATGGAGAATGAGTAAAATGGTCTTGGATATGATCCAAAATATGAGAGAATTATTTTAGGATGGATCGCGATAAGATCGCACGAAAAAATTGTTCAGGAGTGTCACAGGTACGTACGGGCCCACGAGGGCTAGCAGGCCAGCAGGGCTGCCCAGCAGTAGCCCGCAGCAGGCCCAGCGTGCCTACTGCCTTCCCATCCGTTGGCTAACGGCTGTTTTTAGCCATAATTATGCCAATTATGGCCAATTAATATTCATTAGTTTCCATTTTCTCCATTTTGACTTTTTATCTTATTTTTGAATTTGATTAAAATAAAAAAGACATCAAATGACAAAAAATAGATATGAAAATATTTTTTGTGAAAAAAAATATTTTTAAGACAACAAAAATTCTCTCAAGAATACTTTTAAAGCTAGTACTTTGAATTTGTTCAAACCATTTCTCTTGATAGTTTCTTCTTCATTCTTTACATGGATTATCATTAGAGACATCCTAGTGTGGATTGTTGTGGTTTACTACAATCCAACAATGTGAAGATTTGAAGAACAAATAAAAATTACAAGGTATAATTTTTAACATTTATATTTATATAAATTAGTTTTAATGATACAAGTATGATTTTTTGTTTTGGATTTTGAAAAATTTTATTTTTCACTGCATTTATGAATATGATTCATTCTTCAAAACCCTACATCGGTATCAGAGCCTCCTTGTATCCATTAAAATTAATTTTAATTGAAAAAGCAATTGGATTGCATGTTTTTGATGATTTTGGATCAATGGGTTTTGAAAAATTGAAATTAATTTGTAAAATATAATTTACACATTTGTCTTTATTTAATCTGATCATGGGATAATTAAAAATGATTATTTTGATTGAAAAATGATTTGAATGTGATTCAAATAATTAATTTCGGATTTATTTCAAAAATGCCTAAAATTGCCTTGTTTGTGAACATGTGTTGTTGTTTGGCTTAATTGATGGGGCTGGTTACATTTTTCTTGTAATTTAATTATAAAAACATTATTTAGAAATATTGAGAATATGTTTATGCCTCTGGAAGTCTCCAATACTTAATTAAAAATTATTTTAATTAATTTCTCAAATAAACACAAAAATGAGACTGTTTTAGCATACCCGATGGGGCTATTTTGTTTGATTTTTTTGTATTTGTTTATTTTATTTTCAGTATCTTGAAATAATTTTTATGTGATTAAAAATATGTTATTTTAATGTTAGATACATGCCAAAATATTTTTCAAGCATTTGAAATTTAAAAAAATTCTAGATATCGAATTAGTCATTTTAAGCTTTTAAGTGTATTGGTTTGTTTGTCTTAGTAATTTTGGCTTGTGCCAAAAATATTTTGATGAACTTGAGTTGACCTAAAGATAATTAGAATGGTGATTTGATGTTCTGAAAATTTTTAGAATTTTTGGAAATTAATTTTGAATTAATTTAAGTTGTGCAATTGTAATTCTAGTATGACTAGAAATTGGTATGTATATTAAAATTAAATTGTTTAATTTTAACATCATAATATTCTGATTTTAAGGAGAATTAATTTTGAATTATTTCTGAAAATATGGAATTTAATTTAATTTTATTAAATATTAAATTTCACTTTAAAATGACATAAAAAATTAAATTAAACGAAAGAACACATATAGGCAATTTCGATTCAAGTGTTGAATCAATTTACAAATTGAAATCCAAAATTGTCATTTTTATTTTGTGCATTAGAGAATGCATGTTAGGAGTGTATGAAAATGCATGATGGATGATTATGGACTTAGGCCTAATGTGATTGAGCATACATGGAATTATTTTGTTTTATGGTAAATAGGGTCTCCGTGTCCCTACCTTTTTTTTATTTCTTATGTATTTCTCTTCTCATCTTACTCCCCTCAAATGTAAATTGAGGTTTTCTATAATTTGAAATATGTAATTAGATTACATAGGATTAGGATAGAATGAAGATACAAAGGAGCAAGAAGCAAATGAGATGGTTCCATAAACAAGAAGACTTAGAAATAGGAATTTGATTTCTATTTTGGGTTGTAAATTCATGCATATACCTAGGTAAGACATAGTCAATTTCTCTTTGGCTCAAGAGATTGACTTTAGTATGTCTATAATCATGTCATATAGTTAATGTAACTATCTTTATATATCAATGTGATGAATGTATGATATAGAAAAGTATGAAATAATAACTTGACGAGACTTAACAAAGAAATCCCTCACTAAATAAACAATTAAGTCTTAGCCCAATGTATGAGCACACATCAATAAGTTGATAGCACAAGATTCGATAGTTGCATGAATAATGCAATTGGTATGGATTAGATACCTACCAACCAAACTAAGGATAGTTTGTTTAGTTGCCTCAAGGTTATTCTGAGCTAGTTGGATATTGACCCACTAGGAGAACTTCCATATAAGTTCTCTCGGGTTCATAGTGAGGGCTATGGATTCACAATAAAATAGTGGGAGCCATAATACGATTTATTAAAGACCTAATAAACATGCATTTTATGTACATTCTAACATGTTCTATTTTACATCTAGGTTGCTAGAATCATCATCATGACAAGTGTGAATTTGTGATCGCTAATGGAATCAAATAAGTTGACTGGGCCCAATTTTTTGGATTGGATAAGGAATCTGAGAATAGTTCTCAAATCTGAAAAGATTGGCTATGTCCTAGATAAGGCACTCCCTAATTCCCCTGCTGCTAATGCTTCTGAAGATGTTCAGAAAACATATCAAAAGCATCTCGATGATAGTGAGATGGCAAGCTGCATTATGCTTGCTACTATGTCAGCTGAGTTGCAAAAGCAGCATGAGGCTATGGATGCCAATTCCATAGTATACCATCTAAGAGAGCTTTTTGATGAGAAAGCACGTTCCGAAAGGTTCAAAACCTCAAGGTTGCTCTTCCCACTAAGATGGTTGAGGGGACATCTCCAGTGCAATATGCATTGAAGATGAATGGCTATAATAAAAGGTTGGCCACCTTAGGATTTGTGATGGACCATGAATTAAGTATTGACTTAATTATAACCGGTTTCTCTAATAGTTATTCATATTTTATGCTTAACTATAGGATGAACCAAATCTCTACCACTATTCCTAAGCTGATTAATGTGCTTAAAACAGCTGAGCCATCTGTCAAGAAAGACAGTAAGGTTGTGATGCTGGTGGACTCTTCAAGTTCTAAAAGGAAGAACCTTAAGAAGAAGAAGAATTCCATGAAGCCTAAGGGAGGTGTGGCCAAGAAGAAGGGCCAAGGAGATTTCTCTAAAAGGGACATGCTTTCATTGTGGCAAGGATGACCATTGGAAGAGAAACTACAAGTCTTACTTGGACTCCTTGAAGAAGAAGGCATCTGATGCCCCATCTACTTCAAGTATTTTTGTCATTGAAATTAATACTGTTTCTAATAATAATATATGGGTATTAGATACCGGTTGCGGCTCACACATATGCACTAATATGCAGGGCCTAAGGAACAGTAGACAGCTCAATAAGGGAGAGTCAGACCTATGCGTTGGAAATGGAGCAAGACTTGCTGCATTAGCTATAGGAACATATGTATTGACCCTCCCTAGTGGGCTTATATTAAATTTGGATAATTGCTATTATGTACCTGCTTTGACTAAAAACATTATTTCTATTTCAAGTCTAAATAAAGATGGTTTCCTTTTAGCTTTTAGTAACAATTGTTGTTCTATTATGTTGAATGAAATTCTTTATGCTAATGGTACATTAAGCAATGGAATATACATATTAGATATGTGAAATCCAATTTTAAACATCAATGATAATAAAAGGCAAAAACAAGATATGTTGAAATCATCTTATTTTTGGCATTGTCGTCTTGGTCATATAAGTGAGAAACGCATGGCTAAGCTACACAAAAGTGGTTGTTTGGGGTCATTTGATTATGAATCATATGACACATGTGAATCTTGTTTACTAGGCAAGATGACTAAATTACCCTTTAAAGGAAATGATGAACATGCTAATGGACTTTTAGACTTAATACATTCAGATGTATGTGGCCCAATGCCTACACTCGCCTGAGGTAGTTTGATCTACTTCATTACTTTTATTGATGACTACTCACGATATGGATACGTGTATCTTATGAGATACAAATCTGAAGCTTTTGAAAAGTTCAAAGAATTCATAAATGAAATAGAGAAACAACTTGGCAAAAGTATTAAAACACTTCGATCAGATCGAGGAGGTGAATACTTGAGCCAAGAGTTTCTAGATTATCTTAGGGATAATGGGATTTTATCTTAATGGACTCCACCTTACATGCCACAACACAATGGTGTGGTTGAAAGAAGAAACCGAACCTTGTTAGACATGGTAAGGTCTATGATGAGTTTTGCGGAATTGCCTAAATCCTTTTGGAGTTATGCACTAGTGACCACCATTTATATATTAAATGGAGTTCCTTCAAAGTCAGTTGATGTTACTCCATATGAGATATGTATAACAAGAGGCCCACATTTTCTTACATGAGAATTTGGGCATGCTTATGTGAAGTGGACAATGTCAGATAAGCTAAAAGCTAAGTCTAACCGATGTCTGTTTATGGGATATCCAAAAGCATCATATGGATATCAATTTTACCACCCCTTGGAACAAAAGGTTTTTGTTTCAAGACATGCTATCTTTTTAGAGAGAGAATTCCTTCTACAAGGAGATAGTGGGAGCAAAATTGAACTTGAGGAAGTTCAAGATGCTGATCAACTGCCTGAACCCGAGCTTGTTACTCATAAAGATGATATAACAACTCAACCTTCTGAAGCACAAGAGCTTCGTAGGTCAAGTAGAATACGTACTTTTCCAGAGAGATGGATTTCTCATTAGTGAACAGAACGACGTATTACTCATAGAAAATGATGAGCCTACAACCTATGAAGAGGTTCTGAATAGTTCAGAATCTAACAAATGGCTTCAAGCCATGAAGTCAGAAATAGATTCCACGTATGAAAACCAAGTATGGACTTTGGTTGACCCACCTGAAGGAATAAAGCCTATAGGGTGCAAGTGGATTTTCAAAAAGAAAACTGACATGGATGGTAATGTGATTACCTATAAAGCTAGACTTATTGCTAAAGGTTATCGTCAAAGACAAGGAATTGACTATGATGAAACTTTTAGCCCAGTAGCTATGCTTAAATCTATAAGGATACTCCTAGCCATTGCTACTCATTATGATTATGAGATATGGCAAATGGATGTGAAAACAACTTTCCTTAATGAAAATCTGTCTGAGGATGTGTACATGACACAGCCAGAAGGTTTCATATCCAAAGATGGAAAAAAGGTATGTAAGCTTCAAAGATCCATTTATGGATTAAAGCAAGCATCCAAGAGTTGGAATATTCGGTTTGATGAGACAATCAAACAGTTTAGTTTCTTACAAAATCTGGATGAACCTTGTGTTTACAAGAAGGTTAGTGGGAGTGCAATCATATTTCTTGTGTTATATGTAGATGACATATTGTTATTGGGAAATGATGTCTCAGCCTTACAATTAGTCAAAATTTGGTTATCCAAGAATTTCTCTATGAAAGACCTTAGAGAAGCAGTCTATATTTTAGGTATATGGAGATAGAGATCTTACTGTGAGCAGGTATACCGATGTCAGCTTCCAATCTGACAAGGATGACTCAAAATCTCAGTCAGGTTATATATTCACACTAAATGGTGGAGCAGTTAGTTGGAAGAGCTCCAAACAGGAAATGACTGCTGATTCCACAACTGAAGCAGAGTACATTGCAGCTTCTGAAGTAGCAAAGGAAGCAGTTTGGATAAAGAAATTCATCACAGAACTTGGAGTGGTTCCCAACATTATTGGTCCAATACAATTGTATTGTGATAATAATGGAGCCATTGCGCAAGCAAAGGAGCCACGGTCTCATCAGAGATCCAAACATGTATTCAGAAGATACCATTTGATTAGAGAAATCATTGATAGGAATGATGTAAAGATAAAAAGAGTGCCCACTGATCAGAATATTGGTGATCCTTTAACTAAGCCACTTCCCCAAAAGAAATATGATTCTCATGTACTCGCCTAAGGAATTAAATACAAAGGCGATTGGCTTTAGTGTAAGTGGGAGCTTGTTAGAGGAGTGCTCTAAAGGCAATCACCTTTAGCAATTATTGTACAAATTTATTTGATTAATAAAAGGCTTTTTCATTAATTTGATGTTCATTTGATATATGAATTGATAAGTGATCTTAAATCAATTAATGAAGTTCTTGATACATAATAGAGCATGAAGGAAATCATGATGAGATCATGATATTGAGATTCTTATCATGTGTAATTATGTTAGTATCAAAATTATCCCTAGTCATAGGATTAATGAGATGGGACATTATTAATCCAGATAGACTAGTACATGTTACACTCCTTGATTGGATCGAATAGTAGATCTCATAATCTATAAACATGAGATGTTTAGAGTTAACATGTGGATGCTTGCTAAGTATAGCTAAGTACATTGGATGACCAACTATGAGACAATCATATGGATAATCTATTCAAATGTCAATGATAGTCTCATCACAACAATGGTGCAAGTATCCTTAGACTTGAGGTACTCAAGGATATCTTGAATATTGATTCTGTATTTTGACACTATTCCTTATTTCCTTAGAGAGGTAGCTCATAGGGTGGTGATTGGATATAGCTTGAGGTATTCGAAGGTAATTGGATAACCAACAAAGGATTCACCACTCTTGATAAAAGGAGTGTATACCCATAGCCTTTTGTCGTGGTTATTACTCAGGAATCTCTGGCTGGAGTGGAAATGTCATAAAGATAGTCTTCAATGACAATAGAGTAATGAGCCTCAAGAACTAACATTACTTGGACTAGACGTGATGTAGTCAGTCTAGGGGGAGTTGACATATGTCCATACTTTAAACCAAGTGGGGTATAGAATGGTGAAAGGAGTAATTGCACATAAATTGTCTATGGAAAGGTTCGTAGTCAAACCACTGACTTTCCGGTCAATTGGGGGTGATGATGTGTTGCTAAATACCGCTCATGAGCTACTTAATTTAATTGTTAATTTAAGTGGCCAATATAACCGGGAACCTAATGGGTCACACGTATTGAAGATATGGAGAATGAGTAAAATGGTCTTGTATAGGATCCAAAATATGAGAGAATTATTTTAGGATGGATTGCAATGAGATCGCAAGAAAAAATCGTTTGAGAGTGTCACTGGCCCGTATGGAGGTAGGCTACTAGTTTGCCCAGCAGCAGCCCGCAGCAGGCCCAGAGCGCCTACTGTCTTCCCATCCGTTGGCCAACGGCTGTTTTTGGCCATAATTAGGCCAATTATGGCCAATTACTATTCATTAATTTCCATTTTCTCTATTTTTGACTTTTCATCTTATTTTTGAATTTGATTCAAATAAAAAGACATCAAATGGCAGAAAATAGATATGAAATTAGATTTGATTCAAGTGTGATCTTTTGTTTTGCATTTTAAAAAATTTTATTTTTTGTTGCGTTTATGAATATGATTCATTCTTCAAAACCTTACACTAAAAGCCTCTACTTCAAAATCTCAAGAAGAAGTTGAAGATGATGAAAAAATGAGTGATGATGCAAATGAGGACATTGTTATACTCTCAAGAAGGTTCAAAAGAATTATTGAGAAGAAAATGTGCAACTCTAGAAAATTCAGGCAAAGAAACCTCAAACAGACTTCCAATGATGCACAAAGAAGTAAAGAAGAGGTAAAGTGCTATGAATGTGGAAAGAAAGACCATATTAAACCGGAATGTCCAAGGCTCAAGAAGCATAAGAGCAAATACCAAAGAGACAATAGGGAGAAAGGTCGCAGAGCCACATGGGATGACGAAAGCTCTTCAAGTGAAAAAGATGACAATGAAAGCGAAGAGGTCAACCTATGCTTCATGGCTATAGAGTATCACGTCTCGGATAAGGTAAGATCACTTCACTCATACTCTTTCAATAATGATAGTAGTGATAATGATAGTAATAGTGATGATGATGAACAAAGCCTAATAAAAGAATTGAATCTAGAATTAGAGAAATATAGGAGTAAATTCAATACTTATAAGAATAAGATTTCTAATTTAAAAATCAAAATGGATGTTTTAGAAAAGGAGAACTTTAAGCTTAAATCATCTAATGAATATCTTCAAAAGTCATTAGATGAATACTCTTCAAGACCCTCAACTAAATCCTTGCTTAAAGAGAATAATACTTTAGAAAATGAAGTTGAGTAACTGAGAAACTCCATTTCAAAATTTCACAAAGGAAAAGAGAGCTTAGATACTCTCATTGTGTCTCAAGGACCACCTTTAATTAGACACGGTCTAGAATTTAAGGGCACATCATCATTTTCTCACAAAACTATTTTTGTTAAGTCAAGTGAACCCCACATCTCCACACTTGCTGGAACAGCACCAAGGAATAAGTACACTAAACCTTTTATACATAAAAGGAATAATCAAGGATTGGTAAGCCTAAGAAAGAAACCTCAAAAGGCTAATCATGCCTTTATGTATAAGAAGCATGCATCTAGAAAAGCACTAATTAATCATGATTGTGCATGTCATTGCTCTCAAACTCAGTCTAATAGAAATATGGCATTCAAAAACATTGTAAGACCAAAAAGCATTTTTAGTCCTAAAAAGTGTAACTATTATATGAAAATTGGTCACATAATAAACATTGCTGGATAAGGAAGACTCATTGGGAACCTTCATGTGCTAACCCCTAAGGACCCAAGCTCATTTGGGTACCTAAAAATCATACTTGAATTGTGATTCTATAGGTATGCCTCAAGTCCACAATAAACAAAAATGCTTGGCTGGTAGATAGTGGATGCTCAAGACATATGAAAGGAGACAAAACACTTTTCAATGAAATCGAAAGTATTGATGGAGGTAAAGTTACCTTTGGAAACAATGCTAAGGGTAAGGCAATTGACATTGGTTCTATTGGTACAAATGGTACTACTTTTATTAAAGATGTCTTACTTGTTGATGGCTTGAAACATAACTTGTTGAGTGTAAGTCTATTATGTGATAAAGAAAATAAAGTAACCTTTACTTCCAACGAATATCTTGTAACTTCTATTGATGGTCAAGAGATATTTAAAGGAAATAAAGAGGTCAATACCTACATAATAGATTTACTCAAAATATCTAACCATTCCTCTAAGTGTCTTGCAACTACTAATGATGAATCTTGGCTATGGCATAAAAGGCTTGGTCATGTGAACATGGACTTAATTCAAAACCTCAGCACAGGAGAACTAGTAAAGGGATTTCCAAAAGTCAAATTTGAAAAAGACAAGACATGTGAACCTTGCCAAAGAGGGAAGCAACACAAGTCATCCTTCAAATCCAAAAACATAGCAAGTACCTCAAAACCTCTTCAACTCCTGCATCTAGATTTCCTTGGACCCACTAGAATTGCAAGCTTAGGAGGTAAGCATTATGCCTTTGTCATCGTAGATGATTACTCTAGATTTATTTGGGTAATTTTCTTAGCTCAAAAGAGTGATGCTTTTGAAAATTTCAAAAATTTTGCTAAAAGAGTTCAAAATGTAAAAGGATATTGCATTTCAAAAATAAGAAGTGACCATGGCAAAGAATTTGAAAATGAAAACTTTGAAAGTTTTTGTCTTGAACATGGCATTTCGCAGAATTTTTCAACTCCTAGGACACCTCAACAAAATGGGGTAGTTGAAAGGAAAAATCGAACTTTATTTGAAATGGCTAGAACAATGCTCAATGAGTATGGTTTACCAACTTACTTTGGGCAGAAGCCATAAATACTGCTTGTTATATTTCAAATCGAGTTTTCAAAAGACCTCTCCTAAACAAAACTTCATTTGAGCTATGGAATGGAAGAAAACCCTTGATATCATACTTTAGAGTATTTGGATGCAAGTGCTTCATATTGAATACCAAGGACAACCTTGGAAATTTTGCCTCTAAATTTGATGAGGGTATCTTTTTAGGATACTTTACAACTAGCAAAGCATATAGAGTATTTAACAAAAATTCATTAACTGTTGAAGAATCTATGCATGTTGTTTTTGATGAATCTAGTAGACTTGATCTTGTGAAAGGTAGTGTTCTTGATGATGTTCTAGGTACCATGGAAAGACTTGGTCTTGAAAATGGAAAAGAAGAAAATGATCAAGATGTCTCTCTACCTCAAGCTCAAGAGGAAAATAGGCAAGAGCTCACAAAGGAATGGAGATTGACAAAAGATCACCCCCAAAGAGCAAATCATTGGTGATCCTTCTAGGGGAGTAAGTACTAGATCTCATCTCAAACATTTAGCTTCTGACCTTGCTTTTATTTCTCAAATTGAGCCTAAAGATATTGATGAGGCTCTTAATGATGAAAGTTGGCTAATTGCAATGCAAGAGGAACTCAACCAATTTGAGAGAAGTAAGGTATGGACTTTAGTACCTAGACCCAAGGATCATCAAATTATAGGTAGCAAATGGGTGTTTATAAATAAACTAGATGAACAAGGTTCAATAACTAGGAATAAGGTTAGATTGGTTGCAAAAGGGTATAATCAGGAAGAATGAATAGAGTATGATGAGACCTATGCTCCTGTAGCTAGATTAGAAGACATAAGAATACTTTTAGCATATGCATGTCACATGAATTTCAAACTCTTTCAAATGGATGTAAAAAGTGCCTTTTTAAATGGTTATATAGAAGAAGAAGTTTATGTAGAACAACCACTAGGTTTTGAAAGCTATGATTTGCCTAATCATGTTTTTAAACTTTCAAAAGCTTTATATGGTTTGAAACAAGCCCTAAGAGCTTGGTATGAAAGACTAAGTTCTTTTCTTTTAGAAAATAACTTTACAAAGGGGAATGTTGACACTACATTATTCACTAAAAAGCATAAGCATGATATTCTAATTGTTCAAATTTATGTTGATGATATCATATTTGGGTCTAGTAATGAATTGCTTTGTCAAGAATTTGCTAAGTATTTGACTAGGGAATTCGAAATGAGCATGATGGGTCAGCTTAAATATTTCCTTGGTCTACAAATAAAACAAGGCAATGAGGGCATATTCATCAACCAATCCAAATACGCCAAAGACTTACTTAAGAATTTTGGAATTGAAGGATGCAAGAATGCCAAGACTCCAATGAGCACATCAACAAAATTGGACAAGGATGAAAAGGGTAAGACCATTAATGAAAAGCTCTATAGAGGTATGATCAGATCACTTTTATATCTTACTGCTTTTAAACCCGACATAATGTATAGTGTATGCTTATGTGCACACTTTCAATCGTGTCCAAAAGAGTCTCATTTAAATGCAGTAAAAAGAATTCTAAAATATTTACATAGCTCATTGCATCTAGGTTTGTGGTATCCTAGAAATTCATCCTTTTACATTATAGGATATTCAGATGTTGATTATGCTGGTAGTCTTTTAGATAGAAAAAGTACTTCAGGTACTTGTCACTTTATTGGAGAGTGCTTAGTTTCTTGGTTTAGCAAGAAACAAGTTTCAGTTGCTCTTTCTACCGCTGAAGCGGAGTATGTAGCAGCAGGATGTTGTTGTACACAAATCCTTTGGATGAAACAACAACTTAAAGATTATGGTCATAGTATGAACCATATACCTATTAGATGTGACAATACGAGTGCTATAAATCTATCTAAGAATCTCATTCAACATTTTAGAAGTAAGCATATTGACATTAGACACCATTTTATTAGAGATCATGTTCAATATGAAGATGTTGTATTGGAATTTATAAGCACAGACAATCAATTGGAAGATATCTTCACTAAGTCTTTAAATGAGGAAAGATTTAATTTCATAAGAAGAGAGCTTGGTATGATTGATGGATGAACTTTATGATTGCCAAACTGTCAAACCTTGATTGATAATCTTTTTTTTGTCTCATCTTACTAGAAATAAGGTAGCTAATTTAATGGAAATATATGTTATAAGGGATAGAAACTCCTTAGAGATGCTTTAATCTTGTTTTAGACTTAATTTAATTTAATGAGAATTTTAGGCAATTCATGACCATGAACTAAATTGCCAAAAGAACCAGTAGCTTTCACGACTTATTTCACGACATGCTTCATGACTTAAGGTAGTGAAGATTATGTTTCACGACTACAACCTTTTCATTCACCCCTGTGAAACCTTTTGTTCATGCCCGTGACACTTTTTCATGACGGTGAACATTTCCACCTAAAACTTACAAAAGCATTCACGCTTTGTGTCACGCTTTGTTTCACGATCATAAGTAGTGAAGTTTAATACTTCACGCCAGTGACTAAATTTTCACCACCGTGATAGTTCATCATTCATGCCCGTGACCTTTAAATTTCATGACCATGAATAATATCACGCCTTTCTTCACGGGTAGAACGTCTCTTCAGCAAACCGTTAATACAACACTTCACGCCTGTGACTTAGTTTTTCAAGCCTGTGAAGATGTCAGCTATATAACATTTCTACCGTTATTTCTCTCATTCCAACTCTCCAACTTCTCTCAACTTCTCTTATTCATCACCATTGAATACCATTTTGAAGATTCTGGCCCCTTAACCACTAATTCCATCTTTAAATATCTTCAAAAACCACTTCCATCCTCAGAAATCATATCACCTTAAGGTTTATCCAAAATTTCTATCAAATTTTTCACTCTTTAGAGTTTATTCTTTCAATCAAAATGGAAACCGGTTCCTTCAAGGGTACAAGGAAGAAGTCTTATGCTCCAAGAAGGTACACAGATTACCTTATAAACATCATTCCGGAGCATTGCCATCCTAGATACTTAGTGCTCAAGAAAAGGCCACTCCTTTCCTCTAGATCATTTGAGTGGAAAACCATCCGTACACTCAGCCTTGAGACAAGCATGACGGAACAACTCCAGTCTTGTCATCAGAAAGAATTCATTGATATCCATCAACCAAGTCTGAGGGAGCCAACCTTAGAGTTTCTGAGCACTTTGCAAGTATCTCCTACTGGCACGGTGAAGATCCAAATTTGCAAGCATCCGAACACCCTCTCTGCCACAGAGTTTGGAGACTTGTTCAACCTTCCCTCTGATGGCATCTTGAATAACAGTGAAGTGGAGTTCTATGCTAATCAGGCATGGACTAACTTCGGGCTTGACTACAGCAGAGACGTCAAAAAGACGAAGAGCACCCACCTTCGATCCCTAGTGCACAAGTATTTTCATAGGTTTTTGACCTATAACATCTTCACCAGAGGAGACAACAATGACACAATCAGGAAGTTAGAGCTCTTTCTCCTGGAGATGGCCCAAAGAGGCCTCACAGTCGCTTTATGTTGATGGTTTGCAAACCAACTTTTTTCAATTGCCACCAAGCCCTCTGGAGACATTCTGATTGGTGGGTACGTGACTCTTATCACCTTGAAGCTTGGATACTTGAATCTAGATGAACATCATTTCAACCTCATATCAGGGTATCCTCGAGACCGACTAGATGTCGAGTCCTTCATCAAAATGGGAGCGGCTGTTCGTATAGTGTGTGGGAACAACATCTACTACCGCTTCACCAACACTGCTGGTGAAATCATTTGGGAGGACAATGACTCGGATGACTTCAAAGCTGGGCTCCAAGGAATCCAGCAGAGTAAGAGAGTTTGAGTTGAGTGGTGCTTCAAGAGGTTGAGCAGGAAATGGGACAATTCTCTGCCTCCACACCAAACTTGGCTCAGCAAGTGGTTGACCTCTTGGCATCACAGTTTGAGCAATTGCAGGCTTCGATGGATGAGAGGTTAGAGAACCTCAAGCATTTCATGAAGTATCGCATGGACAGCCTCGAGGTGGAAGTTGCTCGCCTTAGAGATAGGATGTCCGGCTAGATTTTATGTTCGATGTTATATTGTATAGCTTGTTTGTTATAGAAAATTCTAATTTCCTTTCAGAATTTCAATTACTTTTGTATTTGGTTTTCCTAAATTAATATATTTGCTTTTGTTTTCTATTATGTTTTATCTTTTTGATATTCTTTTTGTTGATGACAAAAGGGAGAGAACCAAGCAATATATTTGTTTAAAGTTAAGAGTTATGCAAATGAGCTTTATACACCTTAAATATATCTTAAGTATACTTTGCATATACCTTGATGCAAGTTACATGAATGAATATGCACTTGATATAATCTGAATATACCTTAAAAAAACTTAACTTGCTTTAAAGAAAATTTTGGTATACATTGGATATACTTTGCTTATAACTTGCATATACTTTAAACTTGGAAGCATATTTTGATGCTACATTTCATCAATCTTTACAATTCTTGCACTTCAGCATTCTTTATCCTAAGCATCTTTTGAGGGGGAGACTTCTTAAAAGCACATATTGCTAGATTATTTGCACCATAAAAAAGGGGGAGATTGTTGAACCTTGAAGGGAATTTCCGTCATTTTGATGCTAACAAATAAAATAGCAATAATGTATTTATCATACTTGTTTTCTAAGTCTATTGAATAGGGTATGGAATATGATAGAAAGAATGGAGAATGGAAGATTAATCTTAAAAAGATAAAATTGAAGAAATAGCATGTTCACTCCTGTGACCTTATATGTCATGCCCGTGATGAAGCTTAGCGCCAACAACCCAACATTTAAAGTTGACAGCCATGAAGAATGATAGCAACCATGAATGAACATTTTAGTCATGCCCGTGAATTAAAGTCACGCCTATGAGAAGACATGACAAATTCTTCTAGAGAGCTTCACGACTAGAGTCACCACTTGGACCACGGCTTGGAAGGATGTCACGCCTATGAAGATAAAATGTCACGCCCGGGATCAAACACTTTAAAACCTTCCAGAATGGTTCACGGCCAAGGTCACCACTTAAGTCACGGCTTAGAAGAATAGTCACGACCGTGACACACAAATTCACAGCCGTGAAAGATGAAAGAGAAACATGTCAGGCGTGATAATAAGGGTTGGTGCAACAACTAGTTCCATATTAAATGCATTCTAATGGCTATACTTTGCTATGGAAGTATAAATGCAAGTCATTCATGCATCCAGAACAATACAAGAGAAGAGGAGAATAAAAGAACAAGAGAATAACTAATATTTTGAATCAAAATCTTGTTGTAAGCCATTTGTGCATTTGATATTTTCAAAACAAACATTTATTCTCTGTGAAAATCTTTTTGCTCATCATTCATTGAGCAATATAGATTTTTAAGTATTTCTCTCTGTAATCATCTACTCAAGTGAGTTTTTGGGTATTTCGGGGTTAAGAGCAGAATACTTGTAAGGGTTATTTGTGTGAGCCTCTAAAATACAAAGAAAGGTTATTTGTGTGAGTCTTTAAAATACAAGGTAAAGGTTATTTGTGTGAGCCTTTAAAACACAAGGAATTAGTTATTGTGTGAGCCATTAAAACACAATGGATTTCTGGGTTAGGTGTGATCCATTGTTAGAAACATCACAGTTGGGAGTGAGCTTGTAAACTGATATTATATACATGAGGCAACTAAATAACTAAACTGATATATTTTTAATTCCTAAAGTATGAAATTAGCATTAAAATTATTTTAAAAACGTATTCAAACTAAGTAAATTCTTTATGAAATCAAGATCTAACATTCAATCATTAACTTGTTCATGAGAAAATAAAGAAAAGAAATCAAACATATTAACTAAAACACAATTGGTAACATGTTTTTTTAAATAAATAATACTAACAAAATTAACACATAAAATCCAAATCCAAAACTCTCCTGAAAAATATAATCCCTCCCTCTACACTTATTATAGTCATTGTCCTCAATGGCTTAACAAAGATAGCAAAAAGTAAATAAGCAAAAGGAAATGAAAAACTCCCTTGAAATAATGCCCTATTGAGATAGAAGAGGAAAGCACTCCAAAATCTAGTGCAGGAGTATGGTGTGTTGGGCACTGGTGCACTCCAAGTGGTCCATCCTATGATCCATCTAGTCTAGGCACTGCATAAGCCGCTGCATAATAGGTAAAGAAGATTGCTCCGACTCAGTTAGTTGTGAAGGAGGTTGTTGCTCAACTGTTTTTCATCATTCTCTTATTATGAAGGCTTACCACTGCCACTTGGTAGCATATACCATCAAATAGTAGCTCCCTCTCTAATAACAATGTTAGATCTCTGCAAAGAAATACTATCAAAATTTCCTTGGCTAGAAATTAATGTTAGATTATTATCAGAAACATCAAAAGCACAAAAATGCCTAGCAAATGCTATAATGATATGGCCTAGCAAATGCCTAGCAAATGCTAAAATGTAGAGTTGGCAAAAATAGGAAGATGGAACATAAAATGCACTTGCCTTATCTACTATGTTGTCCTACCAAGGTTAAAAGTATGCAAAGCACCCTAAATGAGCGTAGTGTATTTCTAAAAAGAAGAAAAAAAAAGGTTCAAATAAAAGAAATGCACTATGACTTAGGGAAGAATTGTTAACAATAAAGTAAAAAAAAAATCATAAGCAAATTAAAAAAAAAGAGCTGTCAAAATAATAAGTGTGGGGATTTAATATGTAACACCCCCTTACCCCAGCAATACATGCCCGGATAAGAAAGTGTTATGCTGACTTCATCGATTAGAATATCATTTTATATAAATATATGAATATGAGACACTCGTATATTTTTTTTCTTTATTATTATTATTTATTATCTACTATTTATTTACTTTATGGTGTAAAAGAGATGATAATAAGGAAACAAAATACATCTTATATAGTAAAATATTATTTACAAAACATGTTATTATACAACCATAATAAAATAAAGTTCAAACCAAAGTATATAAAAGTTGTATGACCCACAGTGTGTGAAACATGATGATTTACTGGATCAGGTCACCACTAGGTTTAACTACTATCTTATATTTATTCTTCACTATATATGCGCGAGAGAAACTCCCACACTAAGCTCTTGACTTAGTGGTGCATATAAATAAGACAATAAACTATTTCATACAACATGCATTGTCATATATCAATTTATGCTCAATAATCTTTTTATGCAAATATATATCTCATAATATTTTAGGATGCATAAACATCAAATTATATTCTTTTTATCTCATACCTGTTTTACTTACTTAAAATATCATTATATAATTCATCATAATTAATCATATTACAAGTTATGATTCCATTTATTTTTCATAACTTATTTAAACCCACAACACCTATGAACCACTGACTAGGATAACATAGTCAACATGCATTGTCATATATCAATTTATGATCAATCATCTTTTCATGCAACTATATATCTCATAATATTTTAGCATGCATAAACATCAAATTATATTCTTTTTTATCTCATACCTGTTTTACTTACTTAAAATATCATTATATAATTCATCATAATTAATCATATTACAAGTTATGATTCCATTTATTTTTCATAACTTATTTAAACCCACAACACCTATGAACCATTGACTAGGATAACATAGTTGTCATCTAAGCACTTAGGAGTGCCACCCGAGCAATATGATGTGCACATACAAGTGCCGTTACCGACTTCAATAATAGTGTCAGTACCGGCTTCAATAATAGTGTCATTATTAGCTTCAATAATAGTGTTATTACTGGCTTCATTAATCATACCATTAATGGATTTCATCATACTCCCCCCTGCTTAGCATGCCAAAGTATCCTGAGTCTAGTTTCAAGTTAGGTGTTCTAGGGCATAGTTAATGTCATTAAAATTCATAGTATAAAATTCACACTTTTCGTGCATTTAAAAAACTCAATTAATCACATAATCACTTAATAAAAATAGTGTTTCAATAACATAACAATATTCACATTATTTTACTCATTAAATTTCTCAACTCATATGTTGCCCTATCACTAGCAGATTTTGTGCTCTATTTTGGACCTTCATTTTGGTCCTGTTATGATCCGAATTTAATTACAAGGTCTTCTAACAATTTTATATCTGGATCTTAACTTTAATATGAAATTGAATCACTTAATTTGGAGTTCTATATCAAAAGATATGACCAAAAGAACAGTAACTGGTCACTAACAATTTTGCCCAGAATTTTCTGGACATTTTTTTGTCCAAACTTTATGTATTTTTCTGGAAATATATAAACATATTCAAATTTTATGGTCTAAATAAAAGTTATAGCCCTATGTCTTGGATTGCAGACCCAACAAACAACACACAAAACTGAATTTCATAACTTAAGTTATAACAGTTTAAGTACTCACTGCTCCTAAATTTTCAGCAAAGAACATACATATTAATCACATTCAATTTTTACCAAAATTAATCATAAGTCTAGCAAACATGCATCCCCAAGATTTTATCACAAAAAAAATTATTAGTTTACAATCATAAACATGCCAAATGCTCAAATCATGCAACTTAAAGACAAAACATAGGCTATTGCTTTAAGTTATTCATAAACCTCTTATTTTACTTTTCTTTCTCTTTTCCTTTGCTCATTTGAGCTAGCTCCTTGTCAATTTGAGTTCCTAAAATACATAAAAGAGATCATTAAAACTTTACTTCCTTAAAACTCCATAACCCTAACCTACCTCTCTCTCTCTTTAAACCATGCTCTAATCTCTACCTTTCTTTAAAGAGAACATGGAAAGAAGACAAATCACCTTACCTTCACTTCCTTGCTTCCATAGCCAAACCTTAAGGTTTTATTTTTTCTTTTATTTCCTAGTTTATTTTTTTTCTTTCTTTCTTCTTTCTCTAAATTCCTTTTGATCAACTATGCATGAAATCTACTATTCCATGCCTTTCTTCCTCTTTTTCTCACTTTCTCTTCCTAGAATTAATCGTTGGACATGGAGAAAATGGTGGGGAACATGGGCTGGTTTAGAGAATAGAAAATTCTAGATGATAGAGATAAGGATAGAAGAGGAAACAATTAAGAAGAAAGGCCAAAGTTAATTAATATGGGGTCCCATTTTTATCTTAAATATCAAGATATTCTTTTGGCTAATTAATGTGTTCATCTCACTTTGTGTATGGTGCTTCAAGAGGAATGTGGAAGACAACTTAATGATATAAATTCTAGATATGAAGAGATAAGGAAGAATGAAGGAGCAATTAAAAAGAAAATGACAACATTAATTAAGGATGAGGACACCTAAGCCCAAAAATATCTAGATACTTATCTTAATTGATGACTTAATGAACACTTGGTGTGACTAGCCCACTCCATGTGTTTAATGTCCCAATCATGCATTTAATTGATGCTTATCCCAATTAATCATCCAATTTATTTGGTAAATTACAAATTGACCCCTCAGCTTTTTAAAATTTGCATTTTAATCCCTTATCGTAATCTAACATTTTTAAATATTTTAACTACTTTATTAAATATTTTCTATAACTATTTTCCATTACTTTAATTATTTTAATTTTTAATTTTTTAATTTTTTTGTCAAAATCTGAATTTAGACTTTAGTCAAACCAATGCATCAGTTTAATGACACGTGTGACTCGGACCTATATTTAAGGATATGACATAATATATGAGTGCCTGGCTGATAGTAATCGATAGGTTGATTAGATTACTTTTCATTATATACGTTGAGGCAATGATGTGATTAAATTTTTTTCATTCTTAGTTTTTGAGTATGGAATCAACATTAGGATTGTTTTGGGCTTAGTTAAACTATGTACATTTGATATGAGTCGGTTCAGTACATTAGTGAAACTTAGAGATTAGTTGTAACATGTTTTTAAATTTTTTCTAAATTTAGATGTTGCTTAAGGACAAACATTGTTTAAGTGTGAGGAGTTTAATGTGCCCTTATTTGGTATATTTTTTTATTAATTGTTAAACCTTGAGGGGTATTTCCGTCATTTTGATGATAACAAATAATATAGCAATATTGTATTTAACATACTTGTTTTTGTAAGTATATTATACAGGACATGGATTAAAATAGCAAGAATGGAGAATTGGAAGAATAATCATTGAAAGACAAAATTCAAGTAGTAGCATGTTCACTGTCGTGACTCTATGAGTCACTCCCGTGAAGGAAGCTAACCGTTACCAAAACCAACATTTGAAGTTTACGGCCATGAAGGAAAAACAAACAGTGAAGTGGGCATTTCAGTCACCCCCGTGAATAAATTTGTCACCCCTGTGAAGATTCATGCAATTTCATCCAGAGAGCTTCACGACCAGAGTCACCACTTGGATCACGGCTGGGAAGCTTGTCACGCCTGTGAATGAGTATGTCACGCCGGTGACTCAATATGTCAAAACATTCCAGAGAGCTTTATGACCAAGGTCACCACTTCAGTCACGGCTTGGGAAGAATTGTCACTCCCGTGACAAGCATAGTCACGCTCGTGAACAATGAGAGAGAAAAATGTCAGGCACGAGTTTTTGGTTGGTACAACGGCTAGTTTCTTATTTAATGCACCCCAACTGCTATATTTAGCCATGAGAGTATAAATGGAAGTCATTTATGCGTTAAGGAAAAAGAGAATGATGAGAATAACAAAAGAATAGCATATACTTTGAATTTAATTCTGATTACAAGCTATTTGTACTTTCATACTTTGAGAACAAAATCTATTCTCTGTAAAAATCTTTTTGCTCTTCATATTTGAGCAATTAATATTTGTGAATGGTTCTCTCTGTAATCTTTACTTAAGTGAGCTTTGGGTATTTCTGAGGTTAAGAGTAGAAAACTTGTAAGGGTTAGTTGTGTGAACCTCCAAAACACAAAGTGAAGGTTGTTTGTGTGAGCCTGTAAAACACAAAGTGAAGTTTGTTTGTGTGATCTTGTAAAACACAAAGTGAAAGTTGTTTGTGTGATCCTGTAAAACACAAAGTGAAGGTTGTTTGTGTGAGCCTGCAAAACACAAGGAATTGGTTATTGTGTGAGCCATTAAAACACAAGGGATTTCTGGGTTAGGTGTGAGTCAATGTGAGAAACACCATAGTTGGGAGTGAGCTTGTAAAACTCCATTGTAACACTTAGTGTGTTAGTGAAACTCCCAATTGTGATTAGGGAGAGCAGTAGGGTTTGTTAACACCCGAACCTCTATAAATCTTTGTGTCTGATTTTCTCTATCCCTCCTAAAATTAATTATTTATTTTCGCACTTTAAAATTTAATTTTTTGTTTAAAACTCCAATTCAACCCCCCTTCTTCGTCTAATATCTGGACAACAATTGGTATCAGAGTCTTGTCTAGCATCGAAGCCTAAAAAGTGCTAGTAAAGAGTAAGATATGGCCAGTGAAGGATTCCAAAATCTCAAACCTTACTTTGATGGAGTAAATTATGCCCATTGGAAGTTTAGGATGGAGACATACTTGGATAGTGAAGGAATTGAAGTCTGAGATAGTGTACGAAAAGAATGGACACCACCAACCAGAAGAGGAGCTGATGGTGAAGAAGAAATCCTATCAAGAGATGATTGGACAGAGCCTCAAAGAAGAGCAAATTTCAAAAACATGAAGGCAATGACTATCATATCAAGCTCATTATCTATTGAAGAATGTGGGAGAATACAACACTGCTCAACAGCATACAACATGTGGAAGACATTGGAGAACTATCATGAAGGAACTAAGCAAGTCAAATCCAAGAAGATTCAACTTCTAACCTCAGAATATGAGCTCTTCAAGATGAAATCCAATGAGTCAATCACTGACATGACCAACCATCTTCTATCCATTATAAATGGAATGAGGAAACTTGGGAAGCATCTGAGTTTGGAAGATGTAAACAATAAAATCCTGAGAAGTCTTCCTCTTAAAGACTATGGTTCAAGAGTTGCTGGCATAGAAGAAGCAAATGAAGATATGAGCATCATGAATACTAATGTGTTGATTGGCAAACTTCTCACATATGAGATGGCAGTATAGAGAGATAAAGAGCTTGAAGCAGAGCTAGAGAAAAGAAAGCCCTTAGCACTCAGAGCCCCTACTTCAAAATCTCAAGAAGAAAGTGAAGATGATGAAGAAATGAATGATGATGAAAATGAGGACATCACTATGCTTTTAAGGAGATTAAAAGGAATCATTGAGAAGAAAATGAGCAATTCCAGAAAATTCAAACAAACTTCTAATGACACACATAGAAGTAAGGAAGAGGTAAAATGTTATGGATGTAGAAAGAAGGGACATATCAAAACAGAATGTCCAAGGCTCAAGAAGCATAAGAGCAATCATGCCTTTATGTATAGGAAGCACGCATATTCATCAAGACCTTCAACAGCCACATGGGATGACGAAAGCTCTTCTAGTGAAAAAGATGATAATAAAAGTAAAGAGGTCAACCTATGCTTCATGGCTATTGAGGATCACATCTCGGACAATGTAAGATCACTACACTCATACTCTTTCAATAATGATAGTAGTGATAATGATAGTAATAGTGATAGTGATGATGATGATGATGAGCAAAGCCTAATAGAAGAACTAAATATAGAATTAGAGAAATATAAAACTAAATTTAGTACCTATAGAAATAATATCCCTAATTTGAAAAATAAGATAGATGGTTTAGAAAAAGAGAACATAAAGCTTAAATCATCTAATGAATCTCTTCAAAAGTCATTAGATGAATATTCATCAAGACCCTCAACAGCTTCATTGTTAAAAGAAAATAATACTTTGAAAAATGAAGTTGAGGAACTTAGAAATTCCATTTCTAAATTTCACAAAGGTAAAGAGAGCTTAGATACTCTCATTGTGTCTCAAAGATCACCCTTAATTAGACATGGTTTAGAATTTAAAGACACATCATCATCTTCTCACAAAACTATATTTGTTAAATCTAAAGAATCTCACACTTCCACACCTGTTAGAACTGCACCAAGAAATAAGAATGTTAAACCCTCTATACAGAAAAAGAATAATCATGCCTTTATGCATAGGAAGCATGCATCTAGAAAAATGCAAATTAATCATGATTGTGCATGCCATTGTTCTCAAAATCAGTCTAATAGAATTATGGCATTTAAATACAGTGTAAGACCAAAAAGCAAGTTTAGACCTTAACAATGTAATTATTGTATGAAAATGGGTCACATAAATAAACACTGCTGGATAAGGAAGGCTCATTGGGAACCTTCATGTGCTAACCCCCAAGGACCCAAACTCATTTGGGTACCTAAAAATCATACTTGATTTGTGATTCTATAGGTATGCCTCAAGTCCACAATAAACAAAAATGTGTGGCTAGTAGACAGTGGATGCTCAAGGCATATGATAGGAGACAAAGAACTTTTCAATAAAATGAAAAGTATTGATGGAGGTAAAGTTACCTTTGGAGGTAATTGGCATTGGTTCTATTGGTGTTAATGGTACTACTTTTATTAAGGATGTCTTACTTGTTGATGGATTGAAACATAACTTGTTAAGTGTAAGTCAATTATGTGATAAAGGAAACAAAGTAATCTTTACTTCAAATGAATGTCTCGTAATCTCTATCGATGGTCAAGAAATATTTAAAGGAAATAGAGATATCAATACGTACATAATAAACTTACTTGAACTATCTAACCATTCCTCTAAGTGTCTTGTGACTACTAGTGATAAATCTTGGCTGTGGCATAGAAGACTTGGTCATGCTAACATGGACTTAATACAAAGTCTCAGCACAGGAGATCTAGTAAAAGGATTACCAAGAGTTAAATATGAAAAAGAAAAGACATGTGATCCTTGTCAAAGAGGAAAGCAACACAAGTCATCTTTCGAAGCCAAAAACATAATAGTACTTCAAAACCACTTCAACTCCTGCATTTAGACTTGTTTGGATCTACTAGAATTGCTAGCTTAGGAGGAAAACATTATGCATTTGTCATCGTAGATGATTGCGCTAGATTTACTTGGATACTTTTCTTAGCTCAAAAGAGTGATGCTTTTGAAAACTTCAAAAACTTTGCTAAAAGAATTCAAAATGAAAAAGGTTACTGCATTTCAAAAATAAGGAGTGATCATGGGAAAGAATTTGAAAATGAAAACTTTGAAAGCTTTTATCTTGAACATGGCATTTCACATAATTTCTCATCTCCTAGGACACCTCAACAAAATGGGGTAGTTGAAAGGAAAAATCGAACTTTAATTGAAATGGCTAGAACAATGCTTAATGAATATGAATTACCAACTTATTTTTGGGCAGAAGCCACAAACACTGCATGTTATATTTCAAATCGAGTTTTCAATAGACCTCTTTTAAACAAAACCTTATTTGAGCTATGGAATGGAAGAAAGCCCTTGATATCATACTTTAGAGTCTTTGGATGCAAGTGTTTTATATTGAACACCAAGGACAATCTTGGAAAATTTGCTTCTAAGTCTGATGAAGGTATCTTTTTAGGATACTCTACAACCAGTAAAGCATATAGAGTATTTAATAAAAGATCATTAACGGTTGAAGAATCCATGCATGTTGTTTTTAATGAATCTAGTAGACTTGATCTTGTGAAAGGTAGTGCTCTTGATGATGTTATAGGTAATATGGAAAAACTTGATATTGAAAATGGAAAAGAAGAAAATGATTAAGAAAATTTACTGCAAAATGACACTCTACCTCAAAATCAAGAACAAATGGAGCAAAAACTTCCAAAAGATTGGAGAATGACGAAAGATCATCCAAAAGAGCAAATAATTGGTGATCTATCAAGGGGAGTAAGTACTAGATCTCATTTCAAGCATTTAGTCACTGACATTGCTTTTATTTCACAAATTGAGCCTAAAAATATTGATGAGGCTCTTAATGATGAAAGTTGGGTAATTGCCATGCAAGAGGAACTCAACCAATTTGAGAGAAATAAGGTATGGAACCTAGTACCTAGAGCCAAGAATCATCAAATCATAGGTAGCAAATGGGTATTTAGAAACAAATTAGATGAACAAAGGTTAATAACCAGGAATAAGACAAGACTAGTCGCAAAAGGATATAATTAGGAAGAAGGTATAGATTATGATGAAACATATGCACCTGTAGCTAGATTAGAAGCTATAAGAATACTCTTAGCATATGCATGTCACATGAATTTCAAACTTTTTCAAATGGATGTGAAAAGTGCATTTCTAAATGGTTATATAGATGACGAAGTGTATGTACAACAACCACCAGGTTTTGAAAGCTATGATTTTCCAAATCATGTTTTTAAACTTTCAAAAGCTTTGTATGGTTTAAAACAGGCTCCAAGAGCTTGGTATGAGAGACTAAGCTCTTTTTTATTAGAAAATAACTTTATAAAGGGAAATGTTGACACTACACTATTCATCAAAAAGCATAAGCATGATATACTAATTGTTCAAATTTATGTTGATGATATAATATTTGGTTCTACTAATGAGTTGCTTTGTCAAGAAGTTGCCAAGTACATGACTAGGGAATTTGAAATGAGCATGTTGGGAGAACTTAAGTATTTCCTTGGTCTACAAATAAAGCAAAGCAATGAGGGCATATTCATCAACCAATCCAAATATGCCAAAGATTTAATCAAGAAATTTGGTATGGAAGGATGCAAAAATGCCAAGACTCCTATGAGCACATCAACAAAATTGGACAAAGATGAAAAGGGTAAGAGCATTAATGAAAAGCTTTATAGAGGTATGATCAGATCACTTTTATATCTTACTGCTTCTAGACCCGATATTATGTATAGTGTTTGCTTATGTGCACGATTTCAATCATGTCCTAAAGATTCTCATTTAAATGCTGTAAAAAGAATTTTAAGATATTTACATGGATCATTGCATCTAGGTTTATGGTATCCTAGGAATTCATCTTTTTATATTATAGGATATTCAGATGCAGACTATGCTGGTAGTCTTTTGGATAGGAAAAGTACTTCAGGTACTTGTCATTTCATTGGAGAATGTTTAGTTTCTTGGTTTAGCAAGAAACAAGTTTCAGTTGCTCACTCAACTGCTGAAGCTGAATATATAGCAGTTGGATGTTGTTGTACACAAATTCTTTGGATGAAAGAACAACTTAAGGACTATGGTCATGAGATGAATCATATACCTATAAAATGTGACAACACAAGTGCTATAAATCTTTCAAAGAATCCTATTCAACACTCTAGAAGCAAACATATTGACATTAGACACCACTTTATTAGAGATCATGTTCAATATGGAGACGTTGTATTAGAATTTATAAGCACAGAAAATCAATTAGCAGATATTTTCACTAAGTCTCTAAATGAGGAAAGATTTAATTTCATTAGAAGAGAACTTGGTATGATTGATGGATTAACCTTGTGATTGCAAAAATATGAAATTTTAATTGTTGATCTTAAATCATATCACAAGTCATAAGATAGAAATTTTGATGAGAATTCATGTTTTAAGAAGTAGAATCTTTGTTGAAATGATTTAGTCTTGTTGTAGGACTTAATTTTAATTTAAAGAAAATTTTAGGGGAGTTACGCCCGTGACTTAAATGGCCCAAAGCGGCAGTGTCGTTCACGACATGGTTCACGGCTTCAAGTGGTGAAACTTATTTTCACGGCTTGAGTCACGCCTGTGAAAAGAGACTTTCACGCCCGTGACGAATTTTCACTCCCGTGAACAATTACACCCAAAAACTCACAGAAGCCTTCACGCCTTGAGTCACGGCTTGCTTCATGGGAATAAGTAGTGAAATTCAACAGTTCACGCGTGACCAGCTATTCACCCCTGTGACCTATGATCATTCACGCCTGTGATATTCAAATATCACGCCCGTGAACGTATTCACGGCTTTATTCACTGGTGGAACACTCCTCCAGCAAACCGTGAACATGACCATTCATGCCCGTGAATACTTACTTCACGCCCGTGAATGTATTGAATATATAAGAGAACAACTGGTTACAACCTTTATTTCAACTCTCCATCTCCTAAAACCGCTCTCATTTACTCTCATTATTGAGACATTGAAGATTCCGACACCAAAGACTTAAACTTTGCCTATAAATACCACCAAAAGTTCGAATCTTCAGCAAATATCATACATTTCTAGGGTTTTCCATAAATTTTCTATCAAAAATATTTCAAACTTCATCTTCAACAAATCTCTTCAAAAAATGGAGTATGCTTCATCCAAGGGTAAAAGAAAAAAGTCCCATGCACCTAAGAGGAATGCAAATTACCTAATGAACTGCATTCTGGAGAATTGCCATCCTCGGTATGCAACTTTGAAGAAGATACCTCTTTTGTCATTAAGGTCCTTTGATTGGCAGACAGTCCAAAGTCTCAGGCTTGAGACGGCTATGACAGAGCAACTACAAGCCTGTCATCTCAAAGATTTTGTTGAAATTCATCAGCTGACTCTAAGGGAGCCAACCCTGGAATTCCTCAGTACCTTGCAGGTTTCACCTACTAGAGTGGTGAAATTCCAACTCTGCAACAATCCCAACACCCTCAGTGCCATCGAGTTTGGGGAATTATTCAGCCTACCATCTGAGGGCATCCTAAATGATACTGAGGTAGAATTCTTTACCCCTCCAGCCTGGACACATTTTGGCACCGGTTGCAGTTGGGATGTCAGGAAAACAAAGAGCACACATCTCAGGACCCCAGTGCATAGGTATTTGCATAGTTTCCTGACCTATAGCATATTTGCTAGGGGAGAAAGCAACGAGACTATCAGGAAGTCAGAACTCTTCCTATTTGAGATGGCTCGGAGAGGACTTACAGTGGCACTTTCCAGATGGTTTGCTAACCATCTTCTCTCCATTGCCACCAAGCCCACAGGAGATATTTTGATTGGGGCATATGTCACCCATATCGTAGTGAAGCTAAATTATTTAAAGCTCGATGACCATCACTTCAACATCATTCCTGCACATCCTGGAGATAGCTTGGATGTCGAGTCGTTCATCAAGATGGGAGCGGCTGTTAGAATCGTTTTTCAGAACGATATCTTCTACCGCTTCACTGACACTGCTGGGGAGATTATCTGGGAAGATAATGACATGAAGCATTTTAAAGCAGGCCTCCACGGAGTCCAGGAGAAAAAGAGGGCTCGAGTCGAGGAAGCACCTCCAACAGCCGAGCAGGACATCGGACAGACCTCAGCTTCCACACCGTCCTTAGCGCAACAGGTGGTTGACCTCTTGGCACCACATTTTGAGCAGCTGCAGACTTCGATGGATGACAGGTTGGAGAACCTCAAAGACTGCATGGAGTCTCGGATGGACAGCCTTGAGGCTGAAGTAGCTAGGCTTCGTGATAGGATGTCTGGCTAGGAGATAGGCTAGAGTGTAGCCTAGATTTGCTTGTTTGTTATATTTCTGTTTGCTTGTGTAGGAAATTTTAAATTTCCTTTCTGAATATTTTAACTCAGTTTGTATCCTTTCCTTTATGCTATATATATTTGCTTTTGTTTACTTCAATCTTCATATCCTTTTTGATTGATGATAAAAGGGGGAGAAAAGTAGCAATATATGATAGGCAATATATGATAGGGAGAATGGTATCAAACTAGCAACATAAGATCAAACTAGTAATATATATTAAGGTAAATGAATTTTGAATCAAATAATTAAAGTGAATTGACTTTGAAATGGATTAAAAATCATGATTCAAAATTTCATATGCAAAGTATATAAATTGAGCTTTATATACCTTAGATACAACTTAAGTATACTTTGCATATACCTTAAAGTAAGTTACAAATAAAAATATGTCATGATATTCCTTAAATATACCTTACATATACTTCATATCTTAAAAAGGAATTATGGTATGTATTGGATATACTTCTCATATAACTTGCATATACTTAAAATCTAGTTTAATGCTACATCATTATTTACTATTCTTGCACATTATAATTTTTATCCTAAGTATATTTTGAGGGGGAGACTTCTCAAAATCACATATTGCTAGATTATTTGTCACCATCAAAAAGGGGGAGATTGTTAAATCTTGAGGGTATTTCCGTCATTTTGATGATAACAAATAATATAGCAATATTGTATTTAACATACTTGTTTTTGTAAGTATATTATACAGGACATGGATTAAAATAGCAAGAATGGAGAATTGGAAGAATAATCCTTGAGAGACAAAATTCAAGTAGTAGCATGTTCACTGCCGTGACTCTATGAGTCACTCCCGTGAAGGAAGCTAACCATTACCAAAACCAACATTTGAAGTTAACGGCCATGAAGGAAAAACAAACCGTGAAGTGGGCATTGCAGTCACCCCCGTGAAGATTTATGCAATTTCATCCAGAAAGCTTCACGACCAAAGTCACCGCTTGGATCACGGCTGGGAAGCTTGTCACGCCCGTGAATGAGTATGTCACGCCCGTGACTCAATATGTCAAAACATTCCAGAGAGCTTCACGACCAAGGTCACCACTTAAGTCACAACTTGGGAAGAACTGTCACTCCCGTGACAAGCATAGTCACGCCCATGAACAATGAAAGAGAAAAATGTCAGGCGCGATTTTTTGGTTGGTACAATGGCTAGTTTCTTATTTAATGCACCCCAACGGCTATATTCAGCCATGGGAGTATAAAAGGAAGTCATTTATGTATTAAGGAAAAAGAGAATGATGAGAATAACAAAAGAATAGCATATACTTTGAATTTAATTCTGATTACAAGCTATTTGTACTTTAATTCTGTAAAAATCTTTTTGCTCTTCATATTTGAGCAATTAAGATTTGTGAGTGGTTCTCTTTGTAATCTTTACTCAAGTGAGCTTTGGGTATTTCTGGGTTAAGAGTAGAACACTTGTGAGGGTTAGTTGTGTGAACCTCCAAAACACAAAGTGAAGGTCGTTTGTGTGAGCCTGTAAAACACAAAGTGAAGGTTGTTTGTGTGATCCTGTAAAACACAAAGTGAAGGTTGTTTGTGTGATCCTGTAAAACACAAAGTGAAGGCTGTTTGTTTGAGCCTGCAAAACACAAGGAATTGGTTATTGTGTGAGCCATTAGAACACAAGGGATTTCTGGGTTAGGTGTGAGCCATTGTGAGAAACACCATAGTTGGGAGTGAGCTTCTAAAACTCCATTGTAACACTTAGTGTGTTAGTGAAACTCTCAATTGCGATTGGGGAGAGGAGTATGGTTTGTTAATACCCAAACCTCTATAAATCTTTGTGTCTGATTTTCTCTATCCCTCCTAAAATTAATTAATTATTTTTGCACTTTAAAATTTAATTTTTTGTTTAAAACTCCAATTCAACCCCCCTTCTTGGTCTAATATCTGGGCAACATTAATGTTTCTTAAGTCTAATTATAGGTTCTTGTCTTGTTTAGGTACTTAATTATTTTAATTTTATGATTGAAGAAAGAGAAGTTAAATTGTAAGAAAATGACCAAGGACTCACACATGTGAAGAATCCCTCATGCACGTGAGGAGTAAATGAAAATAACCGAGCCTCACGCATGTGACACCCTATCATGTGCGTGAGGGGTGCTTATTGATGTGAGAATTTTCTTCTTTCATTCTTTCATTGGCACAAGGTTATCGTGAGCATGAAGTTCCTCAAGCCCAATTTCCTGTCGCGGGCATGCCTATTTGATTACAGGTGCATCACTACTTTGTTTGCCTATCTCACATACAAAGAATTATCGTGGTCATGTTGAGTATTTTGTTGATGAATCCCTCATGCACGTGGCACCCTATCATGCACGTGACAACCCTTTTTGCTGCAATAGTCTAGTCGTATGAAAACTCTATTTCGATCAAGTGGGGTCTAGACTTTGAAAATAAATGTCAATATAAAGATAATCTGTAGGGAAAAATTATCTTGTAATTAAGAAATTTTATATCTTTAGAAGTTTGAATTCAACTAGGACTTTTAGGTTATCAATTCTAATTTTTCTTTTATATTTAGGGAAGAAAAACAAGAAATACACAAAAACACAGTAGTTGTTCACTTAGGAGAAAAAAATAAGAATTGTGTGGAAGTGTTTCAGAAAGTTTTGTTTTCATCTTTTATTTTCTTTTATGTTTAACTTAGCCATTAAAATAAATATGATCATTGTTATTATGATGCTAGGCTAAACACTTTAATGGGTGCTTAGTTAATAGCTCAATTTGTATTGTTCCTTTTTATCTATTTAATGAATGTATGATTTCTTTAGTTTCAATTGCACTTAATAAGTTTTTGGATTAATAGTTGTTTGATCACAAATTATTTAACTTTAAATGGATATGATAAGGCTAGATTATTAGATACATCATCTATAATTTAACCTAAAAATTAGACTGAATTAATTCATTGGGTTGATTAATTGATGCATTAAAGGTGGGAGCCATAAAATCTGCATTCATTGGTGCTCAATTCATTAAGGGATATGCAAATTAAGAGTTGTGAGTTAGGATCCTATTTCTTCTCTCATTGATTTTCTTAGTGACTTTTTTTTATTGCAATCTTAGTTATTAGTTTCTTTTAATCAACTCATTAAAATTGGTTAGAGTGTTTAGGTTCTTATTTCATTATTCATTGGTAATTTAAAACTAATTAAGGATTTAGAACCACGTAATTCCTTGAGAGATCGACCTCGAGAGTAACTTGATAGGATTACAACTGACTTGTGCACTTATCAGTACACTTTGAGATACATCAAGATATGTGTATTAGTTATGCCCTACTCTTCATCCATGATTGGATTCACTCCAATCAATGCACTCCCTCATCAATGCACCAAATGTTGATGATGTGGAGATCTAATGGAATGGTAGAGATAGTTCAATTATATACCTATCCTTATGCTAATAATCTTTATGAAATGAATGCAGTCCTTTACTAACCAGGTATGTGCACAACAGCAGTTTGCCACTAGTGGCTTGAAGGATCATTGAAAGGATACAAATAAGGCCTCGATCACCCAGTGTCCTTTATTAATACAGGTGCATCAACTTCCCAAACCTTATAATATTTCCATGTCTAAGTTTGCGGAATTATTATTGTCAACAGCTAAGGCCTTAACTAGCTTAGCTTCATTGCCTGGTGCAATGATCAACAAAAAAGGTGTTGTAAAACTAGAGAAAATTTTAAAGCAATTTGATCTAAATATCTCGCTAAGAAAGTTGGATGATACACCACCAGAAGTGCAGGATCCGCTGAAAAGAAATTAATTTGGGGGCATTAGAAGAACCAATATTGATTTTTATAACTGTAAAATATTAGTCTATAATAAGAGTAGAAGTTGATCTAATTGCTCCACAAGTACAAAGATTACTTTACTTGGGATTACAACTAGATGTTTAGCCTTTATTATTTTGTTACTAAGCATACACTGCCATTGAAATATGGATTCACACCATACAAGTCACCTATGAGAATAATGTCTCATGAAATAGAAAAACTGGTGGTTGAAGAAATTGAAAACAAATACACCAAGTAGGTTTTATACGACCAACACAAGATGTAGACTGGCTTTCTAATATTGTACCAATTAAGAAAAAGGATGAAAAAATGAGAGCTTGTATCGATTTTAGAAATATAAATTTGGCAACCCCTAAAGATGAGTATTTTATGCCTATATTATATATGTTGGTTGACATTACTACTTGCCATTTCATTCTTAGTTTTCTTAATATGTTTGCTGGATGCAATCAGATCCTCATTAAAAAGGAGGATGTTATTAAGCCAACATTTAGATGTTTAGGGCTGATTAGAGTCTATGAATGGGTAATTATGCCATTCGACCTCAAAAATGTTGGTGCAACATGCCAACAAGAAATGAATCATATCTTTAAAGTGTTGTTTAGTGATAACATTGAAGTTTACATCGAGAAAGTGCTGATCAAGTCATCAGCTGAAAAGCACCATCTCATACACCTTTATTAGACGTACAAACAAATGAAAGCCAACAAATTAAAGATGAATTTATTGAAATGCACATTCAGTGTATAAGTTGGCAACTTTTTTCGTTTTTGGCACACCTAAGTGGGTGGAGGTAGATAAGAACAAAATTAAGGCAATTATAAATTCCCTTAAACCAAAAATGAAGAGAGAACTTCAACAATTGCTTAGGCATATCAATTTCCTGAAATGGTTCATTACAAACTTTGTAGGATGACTAAGGTTGTGGAATAATTTACTAAGATTGAAACTAAGTAAAAAATTCAAGTAAAAGATTGAGCATTAGAATGTTTTTGATGAATTAAAGGAATATCAAACCAAGCCTTTGGTAATGACTCCACTAAGGTGGAAGGAACTTTTAATTATATATATTTAGGCCATTGGTTCCTTAATTGGCTTAAATTTAGTTCAAAACCAAAATGGGGTAGAAAAGGCATTTATTGTTTTAGCAAGTTCTGACGGATATAAAAACTAGATACCCGCTAATCAAAAAGCTTGGTTTGTCACTCTATCATCTTGCACCATACTTAGATATTATATGTTGCCTATGGTAGTACAAGTTGTTAGCCAAAATGATGCTACTAATACATCCTAATTCATTTATTTTTGAAAAGAAAACTTGAGAAATAAGCTCTAGCATTTGTAGAATTTGTACTTCAATATGTGCCTTAGAAAGTCATGCAAGGCTAGATCCTAGTTGAGTCCTAGCTAACCATCCAAACTAGCAAATAGAAGAAGAGTTTGAATGTGTTGAAATATGTTGCTTGGATGTGGCCAATTAGAAATTGTGGTTTGATTGCCTTTGAACAAACTTGCCAAAGGCAAGACTATGGTTAATGGTCTAATCACTAAAAAGGATGAAAACTGCTATGTCCCATCATAAGTAGGAGCATGCTTTATTTTTAATTGTACAAATAATAAAGCCAAGTATGAGGCAATAACCATTAGTATTGAGATTTTAGCAGAACTGGGGGTCAGAAGGGTAAGAGCTAGTGGTGATTCTCTATTGGTCATGCAACATGTTTTAGGGATATATAAATGCATATCAACTACCATCACACCTTATGCACAAAAGGATCAACACTTGGCAGCAGATTTTGAGCAATTCTCACTTTCATTCATTAAAAAGGGAAGAAACCATGAGGCCAAGAAATTAGCACAAAATGCATCAAGATTTAAGACTTTTCCAACAAATCCCAAACAATTTTTTAGTCTAATAGTGTTCAAAAAGTAAGATAGGAACTACTCAAATAATTCAAGCCGATCATGGAATTATATTTTGAAAAGGATTAGGGAAGTGAAATTATTCAATACATTAGAAATCTAGTGTAACATCCTCGACTTTCCACATATCCATTTTTACATGCATTGCATTTGGACATATGCATTTGCATATATTTTACTTGAACACGTCCATTTCATATGTATTTTTATTGGAACAAGTTCACGACATGCACTAACTACGTGTCTGAGTATTTTGCAGTTGTGCTGAATTGCACATGTCCATTTTATAATTTAGTTGAGGATGACATGAAATTGAAATTTATGTGAATAAGAATTATTAGATGGAATTAATAAAGAAAAATGAAAAGAAACAAAATAAAAACAAAAAAGGGAAAATGACAAAAGTGAGAAGGTTAAGGTGGACCTTATCTTCCTCCTCACCATTCTGCCTCCCTCACTTCAGATTCGTTTCTTCTTCTTCTTCCACCATTTCAGCCTTCTTTTCTTCCTTATTTCACATTAATTTGTTTCAGCCTTCTTTTCTTCCTTATTTCACATTAATTCATTTCTAGAGGTTATGCTATGATTTTGTTTACCCAAGAAGTGGGCAGAGCCAACAAGCTAAACAAAGGTTTACATGTACTCATTGTGGTAGATAACATATGTGCGAGTGTAGAAGGCTCACATGAGTGTGTTATTTCTATGGAGCACATGTATAGAGACTATCCGGAAAGAGACAAATTAGCAAAGACTAGTAGAGGTAGAAGAGTATCTGAGACTACGGTTGAGTCACCGAAGGTCTACCCCACTAGTGGGACATAGGGTAGAGGCAAAGGAAGGGGCAAAACTGGTACAACAAGCAGAGAAATTACCAGATCTAAAAGTCAAAGTTCTAGACCCCCTGTACAGTCTAGAGTATTTGCAATGACTAGGCAGGAGGCAGTTGATGCTCCCGAAGTAGTCACTGGTAGTATTTATATTTATGAAATATTAGCATATGCATTGATTGACCCTGGTTCCATACATTTATTTATATCATTACATATGGCATCCAAATTGCATCAAATGCATGAGCCTTTAGGGACTGACATAAATGTGAGTACTCCATTGGGAACAATAGTAGTTATGAATAATGTCTGTCATGATTGCTTAATATGCATTGATAAAGCTGAATTAATAGTTGATTTGATCTTATTACTCCTATATGAATTTGATGTGATACTAGGAATTGACTAGTTAACTAGACATCATGCGATAGTGAATTGCTTTACTAAGGAAGTAATTTTAGAATCACTAAACCAGCTAAGGGTTGTATTTTTTGGGTGAAAGAAAATTTATGCCTACATGTCTAATCTCAATTGTAAAAGCATTCCAGATGATCAAAGGAGGATGTGAAGCATATTTGGCATATGTGACTGATACTAGAACCACTGATAGCTTGCTTGAAAATATATCAGTGGTGAGGGAATTTTCTGATGTATTCCCAAATGGTCTACCTGGTTTACCACTAGATAAAGAGATAAAATTCACTATTGAACTAGTACCAAGAACAACACCAATATAAATGTCACCCAACAGAATGACCCTAATTAAGTTGAAAAAATCGAAGGCCCAATTGCAGGAGTTGCTTGATAAAGGATATATCAGACCTAGTGTATCACCGTGGGGAGCTCCAATATTATTTGTTAAAAAGAAAGATGGAACCATGAGATTGTGCATTGATTACAGGCAATTGAATAAGATGACAGTGAAGAACAAATATCCATTGCCGAGAATATATGATTTGTTTGACCAGTTGCAAAGAGCCATAATATTCTCCAAGATTGATTTGAAATCAGGCTATTACTAGCTGAAGGTAGCAAAAGTAGATGTTCTAAAGAATGCCTTTCAAACCAGGTATGAACATTATGAATTTTTAGTAATATCATTTAGGTTGACTAATGCTCTAGCTACATTTATGACATTAATGAATAAAGTGTTTCAATGACATCTGGATAAGTTTGTGATAGTATTTATTGATGACATATATGTGATAAAGATACAATGGTTAATGAATGGTTAGTTACAAATGCATATGCATATAGACTAAAAAGATGTTGTGACTAGTTAATCAATATTGTAAAGCAAAAGAAGAGACCTATGGCCCAACAAATGTGCAAATGAAACAAATGATCAAGCTAGCTAGCAAATGCAAATGTTCATATGACAAATGTTCATATGGAAACCCATGGCAATGTCTATTTAACTTGGTCACAACAAAATAAAATAAGCAAAACATGTGCATACATAAAGAGTAATGATTATATGCTTTAATTTTACTGGTAACAATATGATCCTGATGAATGAAATGGAATATGTGGCATGCGTTGGATTTGTGATTTATTACTATGAGTTGCTTGGTACTTTTGAGCTTATTTAATGATTACTCTCACTGAGCCGCAACTCATCAAATTACATCATTTTTCAGGTAAAGGAAAGTGATAGCTTATTTGAGTGGCATACAAATGAAATAGAACACAGGTCACTGACCGAGCCTCATCACTCTCTCTCCTTGCATTCCACATGAACATGGAGTCATGTCATTTATATTTTGGATTTATATGAATATACATGTATATTTGTTCAAAGTTGACAATGATATGTAAATGGATGCAAGTAGTAAATCTTAAATGTAAAGTTTAAGTTTTAATATATATGATATATTATATTGTGGTGAAAACCTCAATATTGACTTGCAAAGTCATTGAATGATATTATAAGATATGATAAAAAAAATTTATTATCAATATTAACATGTTCATTTAACTTACTTGTATGCCTTATGTGAGTGCTAGATAGAGGGATAGGTTTTTTTGAAATACATAAGGTATGATGTTACATCTAGACATGAGGGCATCTCAAACATTCAACATGACAATTCTTAACTGCTATCTCATTTTGGATGAGCTACTTTACATGTGGCTTAATGGGGAGCTTCTAAGATGTGTTTTGGCTAAAGAAGCACTGTTAACAATGGCCAAATTTTATGAAGGATTGGCTAAGGCCCACCAATTAGGGTAAGCCATAAAGTGGGAAGTCATCAAACATAGGTAGTTCTAGTCGATGTTCAAATATAATTGCAAGAAGTAATGCTAAGTGGTAAAAAAATTGCATTTGTTCATTAAACCATAGCCATTATAAGGATGAGTTATGGATATTATTTGCAAAAGATATATACCATCATTCAAAGGACACATCTTCATTTTAGCAGCCATGGATTACTTTACCAAATGGGTCAAAGTGTTAGCCCTAAAAAATGTAACTCAACAACTGATGATCCAATTTATCAAGGAAAAGATTATCTTTAAGCACATCTAGCCAAATGCATTATCACCATTTAAGGAACCATGTTCATAAGTTTAGAAATCAACAACTTGAAAGCCTGTGAATCAAGCTTAAGCACTCCACGCCATATTATGCTAACCAAGTAGAAACGACTAATAATGTTTTGATCTACAATATAAAAAATGTCATTGATGATGAGCCAATGCACTAGTATGAAGCGCTTAAGGTTTATAGGCTAATGGAATGAATAAAAAATGTAGTACATGGAATCAACCCCTTTGAGCTCATATATGGACAACAAACAATGATCCCTACAAAATTAACAATGAATTCAATTAAGAAGAAATTGCAAGATAGGCTCAATTATAAGAAATATAAGAAACAAAGGGTGTTCGAGCTCAAGTAGTTGAACCAAAAAAAGAATAAAAGCCTTAGATCATTTATAAGGGGACTTATTTTGGAAAGTCTACTAGTTGGACATGGTGAAGAGAAATGGAGTCTAATTTAGAAAGGACCATTTAAGATAATATAGTTTAAAGGGCATGAAGTTGTGCGGATTGTTGATTTGGATGGACATGAAGAGGACCATTCCATTTAATATCAAATACTTGAATAAGTATATACCTTCATTTTAGAGAGGGATTGATAGATCAATTTTCTAGAATAGTGAAGCTTAAAGTTGCATCGAAGTTGATGATTCCAAATATCACTTTGTGAACATCAAACTTAACAGGCTGGCTTAATTGTAAATATTAAAAGTTGGTACTTGCACTAATACCAACTCTTACAAAAGATGGGCACCAAAAAGAGTAAATGAATTGGTGGCTAATTGAAAATTTTAGGCTAATGGATAATTTGAAATTACTTAGTAATGGACAATTGAAAGATAAATAGATAGAGAGTAAAAGAAAAATGGACACAAGGATTTTATAGTAGTTTGGAAAAAATGATCCCTACATCCATTTCCTAATCGCAATTGGAATTTTTCTCTATCTTCAAATAGTAAAACTTGTGTTTTTCCTATAGTTCACAACCTCATCTAGATTTTTCGCTAGATCTAACTCATAACCTCAAGTATTTTCCCTAAGGGCTCACACTCTAACTCCAACTAGAGTTTTTTTAGGTTCACTCATAAACCCTTCACTCGAGTTTTTCCAAAGGCTCACTCGAAACCCTTACAAGTATTTTCACAATACTAACACTAAACTCTTACAAGTATTTTTCTACCTAGGCTAACACTCAACCTAAACCCAAGTATTTATGGCTAACACTTAAATCATTTCTCTCACAAACAATTACAAGAATTGAACACAAAACGATGGAGAATTAAATTGGCAAAGCTTTAGCATTAGAGAGGTTGTTCATTCTACTTCATGCGGCTTTTGGTGAGGTATTTATTGTCTGAATACATAAAAGATCCATTACATAATTGCTTCTACAACATTAAATTTTGTTGTTAGACCAAAAATCGTGCTTGAGTTTTTCTTTTCATAGTCGTTATTTCACCAATACTCCTACGACTAATGACATATGGCAACTCCTTATTAGGTCCCAACTCCAACAATCGATTTCTTATAAATTTCATAGTCACCCTTTCTTTTTCACAGTTGTGAAGCTGTTGTTGCAGTATGTTTCATAGTCGCCCTTCATCCCACAAACTAGTTTGTCTCTTTCTCTGATACTTTCATAGTCACACTTCTCTAGGTTGTGATCAAAATTTCTTCTTTTTCTCAAAACACTTGGACACATGGTAACTTCCACTTGACTTTCATTTTGGCAAGTTGGCATTACTAATTACGTGGTCGTGATTGTACACTTAGCGATTGTGAACTCCTTTTTCGCTTTTAATTTTGCAGTCACTATTTTGGTCATGATCTCCATTGGAATTTTTAACATTTTCAGCACTAATGGATTTGCGATTACAAATCTATTACGCAGCAAAATCTCTATTACAGGCAATATTTATTTTCTCAATCTCAATTATGTGTCAACTAATTTTCTTTCATTTTTCACCAAGGGTTAGCAAAAATTAAACCTACAAAGCAACACTTAAATAAACACTTTAGGAACCTCTCAATTTGATTATCAAGATTAAAATATAGAGATGTACCACTTAGGCTAGTAGTAAACATCATCTCTAAGGCTTTTGGACTTAATAGGCTGATTGTAATTAAAAGTTGAAATAATAAAGTTACATTGTTCAAATTTATGTTTTGGATTAAAAATTCATAATATAAAAAAGTCTTTAGACAAGTAAGCCACAACAGTAGGTTGAGCTTCACAATGAACCCTTAAACATTTTTAAGAAGGTTTTTGTCTCTTTGATCAATGTATCATAACTTCTCTTTGCCTCGTCAACTTTATCTGCCTCTTAAGAAATGGTTTTATGAACGACCTTTCTCATCTCTACCACCTTCGTAGCCTCTTTCTTTAGACTCATAATATTTGAGGATTTGGAGCATGTGGATTTTTGAAGCTCAACATAATAAGATCTAATGGCTGCTAACTGAGCCTTAAGTTCTCGCATATCTTATTGGAGTTTAGCCAATTCAGTTTGTTTAGAAAATAATGAAAGATTAAGTTCTCTGGCTTTGATCTTGCATTGCTTAAACTAATGAAACATTGTTTGACGTTTATTTCTCAATCCACAAAAATAGTAACAATAGGGTTAGCGCTAATAAGCTTGTCTCAATACAATGGAAGGACATGTAAATATTGTTGCACATATTTCTAGGTGGTTGACGAGATTTTTTATTAGATCGAGACTTAAGGAATTTAAAATTTAATTTAAAGAGATTATATTCATCTTCAGAAAGCGAAGTTTGGTCAACCTTGTAAATGAAATCCAAAATAGAGTTAATACTTGCCCTAATAATATCATCAGACTCAGATTTGACTTTGATCACAGTAGGGGCACACTTACTAGATCAAACCTCGAATTTATATTCATCGATTTTCAAAAAAGCAAAATATTTGTCAAAAAAGGCATTAGGATTCTCAATTTTGGAAGGCTGGCTCTTCCTAAGAGAAGTACTGTCATTACACTGAGGGTTCGGTGCCTATTGATCATTGCTAGTATCTTCAGGGACGTTTGACCCAATTATGGCGCTAGTTGACGCACCTTCAATAGTAGGAAACATAGGAGTACCTAAAAGTGTCACTTCATCATTGAAGATTTTAGAATCAATCAAGAAAATATGAGAGCGTGTTAAAAAAAATGTATTTGAAGTCCCGAAAAAGGAGGCCCACTATACAAAAAATGTTGATTAGAATACTTAATGGGTGAACTGTGAAGGTCAGTCTCCAAGCTCTTTATAGGTTTTTTTTGCTTTCTCAAGAAAGTGTCAATCTCATAAATTCGAGGAGAAGCATGTTGGTCTCTAGTAGAACTAATTAGAACTATATCCGAGGAAGTAAAAGGTTTGATTTCCTGGGGTGAAGAGTGAGGATATAAAAAAGATAGGTAAGAAAGTCGACCAAAGATGAGTAAGACAGAAGTGGGCTTAAAAAAATGCAAATAACCTAGTACTACCGAATGGGAAGTCTTACTAGGCCCACCAAGAATAATCACTTCAAAGTCTCTACATAAAGAGCCTTTTCGATAGGGGCACGACTTTCTTAAGCACCATTATAATACTCAGCTAGAGAATAGGATTGTTGTCATCAACCTATGAATGAATGGTAAAGATGGATAAGCAACAATAAATAATGATCGTGATCCATAAAACTGGACATCATATATGGGTTAAAACATTTACCTTAATGGAAGGTTGTTGAATAAGGGCTTTAAGACCTTTAGTTTCTTTTAAAGAAGCTTGATACCTACTTTTTCCTTTAATTTGGGTATCAACAAAATTAGATCGAGTTAAAAAAGGAGTTAAAGGAAAAAAAAATGATGTGTTACCTGAATAGAGGGTTGAAAAGTCTTTGATTTCTTTTATATATAGGGTCAAGATTTTTCCTCTTCTTCTAATAATAATAATGATAATAATAAGAGATAAAAGAAGAGAAGAAGTTAATGATAAATTACATAGAAATGATGATTAAGGAAGGTTTAAACAGTGAAAAAAGCTCATTTTCTGAAATATATTATAACACCCTCTTACCCTTCTGTAATACAATCGAGTAAGGTGATGTCTCAACCTATCTATAGTTAAATATTACATTTTATATATAATACTAATACTATTTATATTTCATTCATGCTAGTTTATCATTACCCATCTATTAAATATTTGCAACTATACATCATATTTACTTACAACTTTTGTTTACATCTAAATAAACAACTATGTTTCCCACACATATATATAATGCATGCTCAAAGGGTGATATGAATACAATAATATAAAAGACCAACCCAAGTCGGGTGGCTGTCTATGTTGTACTACTTTGTGTATAGGTTCCACTAACTCTGCGATTTTATCTACAAAAGTTTGTCTTCTTACCTACTATCTATTCAAAAAGAAGATAAAACTCCCGCGTTAAGTTTTACGCTTAGTAGTGTATGTTTTATGACAATAATAATTATTATGATAATAAAATTGACATTATTTAAAAAGTATATTATCATATTAAAATAATTTTCTAACTTATCAATTTCGAATTTATTTATGAAATGCAATAAAATAATTGTAATCAATTATATGCAATATATTCACAACTACTATTCCATGTCATGAAAAACCAAATTTTAAGTGTTTAATTTTTTTTCATACTATTGTCCATTCATCTATTTAATTACCCATTATAAAATTATCTAGACTAGACAATAAGGAGACACAAGGATATATAGGCCTTTCAGCCTTTTTAAGAGGCATATGTATAATTGAATACTGCACATCCTCATATAACCAGACACTATGCATCCTTATATAATTGGACGTTTTATGTCTAGTATAAATTAGGGGTATAATCGAGTCGAGTCGACACAGTGTCAGGCTCGAGCTCGACTCGATTAAAATACTCGAAGCTCTAGCTCGATCGAGCTCGACTCGATTAAAATACTCGAAGCTCGAGCTCAATTAAAATACTCGAAGCTCGAGCTCGATTGAGCTTTTCTTTAACTGTTCAAAACTCGACTCGATAAAAATTTGAACTACTCGAACTTGACTCGATAAAGCTCGAATCAATAAAAAATTAATAAATAATATACTCGATTAAGCTCGAATAAGCTCTAATATAAGGGTATAAATGTAATTTAATTGAGCTCGTGAGTCTTACGAGCTGAGTATTATGATACTTGAACTCGACTCGACTAACTACTCGAGCTACTCGAGCTCGAACTTGACTCGATTAACTCCGAGTTGAATTTGAGTATTTTTCGAGTCGATCTCGAGTATCTGACGAGTAGCTTGACTCGTTTACACCCCTAGTATAAATGGGTCATTTGGCCTATATGAACCAACTTTGGGGCTTTGATAATAGGCTATAAAGTCTCAACTCCCTAATTGGCGTGACAGCCTATTTATCCTATTATAATCCAGGCATAAGTCATGAGTTTTTAATCACTCATTCCACAAATTTCGTAAAAACACCTCATTTTAGCATATTACTATCCGTCTCTGTGATACAACATAGCATGCTTGGATTACAAACTGATTCATTCCCCCTCATTTATTTCCTTAGCTTAATTAATGGCATATCAAAGTTTAAGAAAAGCTTGCAAATAATAAAAATTAGTTATTCAGTGATGTACACATATATCAAGCTATTTTTTCAATTTGTTAACACACCATTTAACAATTATTCATAAGCATATTAAATATAACATGTTTTCATGATTTTAAATTAATAAAAATTATGGCTATTGTCGTAAAGCATCCAATGACCATTCACTAGGCTTTATCTTCGTCGGTCCGATCCTTGCCCTTACCTTGATCGGGTTCCTCCAGCGTCAACTTGTGTATCATAAATTTAGATAATAATTAATCGATGATATACACACTGGCTTAAAGCCATGATTCAAACTAATTACTCTATGCAATTCAATTGGCAACTATCTGTTTATTTTTATGTTTTTCCTTATTAAATTATTATTATTATTATTATTATTATTATTATTATTATTATTATTATTATTATTATTATTATTATTATTATTATTATTATTATTATTATTATTATTATTATTATTATTATTATTATTATTATTATTATTATGGTTGATGTACAGTTCTTACACTAAATAATTCTTCTTTGGCCCTTTTTTGCATTACAATATGTTTAACATCCCAATCTAGGCATGGTCAAAACTTGGGAAAAATCTTTCACTTATTCCCTTACTTTCACAGACACAATGATGAATGGTCCTAAATTGCAATGTTGTACCTTCACTAAAACTTCGGTTCTAACAATATTTAAGGATCCTTTTCTCTTTACAATATTAGTTCTCTAATATGCCTAATCCAAAATCCTCATAACTTAAATTAAGAGTCCATAGTTTAGGTCCCATTTAGGTTGTAATGCCTGCAAATTAGGTCCTAGAATAATATGAATTAAAAGTATCAAAGTGGTAAATTAATGGTTATAGGTTTTGGAACATGAAAAAGTGAGGTGTCATAAGGTTCAAAGCCGTGACTATATCCTCATGGCCATGACCATTGCGAGATGGGGATTTTTGATGTTTAACAACTTTATAGTCGTGAAAGTATAGTCACACTCGTGAAAACATGTAGTTTAAAATAAATAGTGTCACCTTTTTGTTAGACACTCTTGATTTTACAACCTTAAACCTTAACTATCAAACCTATTAATATTAGAAACAGTTTCCTTTCAATTACTAGCCTTAATGACATGAAAATTCTCATAATTAATAAGATTAAAGTATGAGAATCAAGATATAGTGACATTTTATAGATAGAACAATATTGAACCCTAAACCATTCTGATTCTATGAAATAAATATAAGAAATCATGTTTCTCTTATTCTATTACTAAGTTTAATTCAATTTTAAATGGAAAATAATGATAAAGGACCTAGATTGATAGATAGAGTTAGGGTTTACTTTATTAATGGCATAATAATTGATGTATGATTATATTAGATTGTTATTCGGTTCTCATATTGTGTTAGAAGATATAAAGGAAGGTGGAAAAACCCACTAGAGGGATTAAGCATGCTAGAAAGATTGATTTATAAGGCTCTAATTCAAGTTTATTTATATATGCATCTAAATTTGATTTATGGCATATTGTATGATGAATTGTGAAATTGATATGTTATTTGGCATGAATTGTTTAATAAAAATGATAGTATATGATATGTTATAATTGGTATGCACCAAGGATAATGAAAATATAGAACTTGTTGATGTATGGCAATGATAATTGAGACTAAATGATGTTATGGCTTGATGATTGAAGCATGGAATTTAGTTTAAATGGTTATTGATGTAATAAGTTTGTTTCTAGTTAGTTTATTGATGTTTTATGTTGATAGAAGTTGTTACACCCACTTTAAAACCTCAAACGACATGTGCATTTCGCAACCGAATGTACCGGACTGATCGAAAACTAAGCACATTCATGACCAAAATGGAGGGGATATGTTCGGTGTTTAAACTCGAATTATATATAAGTGAGAAGACTAGTCACAAATATGTGATGTTAGATTTTGTACAAAAATTGAGAAAAAATGACTAAATCTAAAATTTTGCAATTTTCACTCTATCACTGATTCGTGAACTGAGAGTACCGAGATGCATGATATATTGAGATGAGTTCACTAGTATAATTATATGTTAAAACTCCAACATTCTGGGGCCAAAATTGAAGAAATAAAATTCAGGCTCTAGTTTCATTGGAATAACTAAAAATTTGATTTTTCACTTCGTTGTTCGAAAATTCAAAACCGAGAATAATATTACATAGAATAAATAAATTATAATGAGAATTTCAATCTATTCAATTGTTGAAATTTATTTAATTTGGTGCTTAAAATATAGAAAAGAAAAATTATTTTATGGATTAAATTACAAAGAACCAAAATATAGAGGGCTAATTAATAAAAATTAGAGAATGGAGGATTAAATAAAATAATTATCAAATTAAGCTCAATCAACGATAATAGTAGTCCCTTTTAGCCAATAGAACCCATAATGCTCCACTCACCTTTTTAATCAAATATTAATTCATATTTAAATAATAAGAATGGGACAAATTTTTACACTTTCTCTAGCATGTTCTATAAGCTTCTCCATCACCTTATTTTGTTTGCTTCACAACTGTAGAGAGAGTTATTCATAAATCATCGGTAAATGTCATTTTTCAAATCAAATTGAATTTGTACATATTGTAATGGTAAAAACCATTTGCACTATTTTTATCGTTAATTCAACTTTAAAAATTTGCAGTTCTTGTGCTTATTTTTATTGTAGATTCTACTTTTGTAATCTCACTTGTGGTGTTAAATCCTTAGTTTTGTAGATTCTTGATCTTCAATTGTCATATCCGCTAATTTAGGACCCAAGTAGCGCGGGTTGTTAAATCGACTCGTCGGTTCGATCGGAGTCTAACTTTAGATTTTAACTGAAAAATATTAAAATAATCTAAAATAATTATGAAAAATATTTAATAAAATATTCAAAGTATTTAAATATGTTACTTACAGTGAAGGACCTAAATGCAAAATTTGAAAAGTTTTGGGGTCAAATTGTAATTTACTGAAAACTGGGGATCAAGTCAGATATTATTATTTAAATTCATGAATTGGACATTAAATACATGTGATGTCTGGCCAAACCAAGTGTCACACATCAAAAAGCTAATTAAACATAAATATCTAGATATTTAAGCTTAAGTGTCCCAATCCTTAATGAATTTTATCATTTTCTCCTTAATTAGTTCTTCTTCCTTCCTTATCTCTTTCTATGTAGAATTTTGCATTCCCTAATTCACCCCACGTTTTCCCCAATCCGCCATAGCCAAACCTTGTTCTGAAGAGAGACAGTGAATAAAAGAGTAAGAAAGGCATGGAAAAGTAAGAAAATAGAAAAGCTTGAGAAAGCTTAGGGGAGCAAAAAGAGAGAGAGATAAGTAAGAAAATAGGAGAGAGAAGCTTCTAAAAGTTCAACCATAGAAGGAAAAAAAACTTGAGGTAAAGCGTTCTTCACCTTTTCTTTAAGTTTCTCTAAACGAAGATGATGTTTTAAGCTCATTTAGAGCTTGGTCTTGAAGAGAGAGATTTTAGGGTTAGAGATATATAATAAAAGAAAGATATTTGATGAGTTTCTTATATGTTTTAGGTACTCAAGAAGAGAGAAAAGATAAGGAAAAGGAGAAGGAGGTATAAAAGACTAAAGAGAAAAAAAATAGGTAAGTGCATAATTTAAGGTAATAACCTATAATTTATTAAAAAGTTGCATATTTGACTTTTTTTCATGTAAATAATTGTTAAATAAAAGTATTTTGTAATGTAATCTTAGGGATGCATGTTTGCTAGACTTAGAATTAATTTTGGGAAAAATTGAATGTGGTTAATGTGTATGTTATTTGCTGAAAATTATGGAGCAATGAGTACATAAATTGTTATAACATAAGTTATGGAATTCATATTTGCGTGTTCTTTATTGGGTTTGAAAGTTAAGACATAAAGATTTAACTTTTATTTAGGCCATAAAATCTAAATATATCTAATATTTCCAGAAAAATATATAAAGTTAAGACATAGAATCTATACAGAAAATTCAGGGCAAAATTATTAGTGACCAGTTAGTTTTCATTTACCATATCTTTTTATATAGAACTCAAAATTTCGTGATTCAAGTTGCAAATAAAAGATAAGATTCAGAGCTTAAATTATTAAAAAGTTCTTGTAATTTAATTATGCATCTAATAGGTTAAAAATTAAGGTCAAATATAGAACATTGAATCTGCTAATAATAGGGCATAATATGAATTGAGGAATTTGATATGAAAAATATGAAAAATAAGGTCAAAGATAATAATAATAATAATAATAATAATAATAATAATAATAATAATAATAATATACATGACAATGCATATTGCATGAAATAATTTATTGCCTTATTTATATGCACCACTAAGCCTAGAGCTTAGAGTGAGAGTTTCCTTTTGAGCATATTTAAAGAGGTAGATAAAGTTGTAGATAAAGGCAACGGTAATCATAATCCAGTAAAGCAACTAATTTCTATAAACTGTGGATCACAAATTTTTGTATCTTATATTTTATGTTTTATATTTGGATTTATATAATATCTTTTATGATTTTGTAAAATTAACTTGATGTTTAATAAACATTATCCTATGTAAATAAAATGTACGTTATTTTTCTTTATATTATTTGAGAGAAAAAAATGAATATGGACTATTTTCAATAAATAAGTTAAAGAAGAAATAAGTCGGTGTAGCATTTTCTTATCCAGACACGTGCTACTAGGGTGAAGGGGTGTTACAGTTTTTGGTATCAGAGCCCAGTTTGTGTGGTTTTGGGATATATAAAAAAAAGTTTTCAAAAATAATTATGACATGCGTGTACCAATAATTGAGTATAAAAGCTACTGCTTACTAATTGGGGTTGTTACTTTTATGACATAGGCAGAGTATGGCTTTAGGGTCATGACAGGTTATGGCCGAAGGAGGCAAAAGTAATGAGCCTACTGAAACAGAAGCTTCATCCCAACCCAGTCGTCGCTGAACTGCTACATCTAGATCTGATGCTAGCTCATCACAGGGGCAGTCTGTTTCTAGCACATGACAAACATAGCTTATGAGGAACATGATAGATTTGGTACAAAGAGCATTACAGCCAGCCCCATCTGTGTTACAATTTGAGAGAATAAGGAAGTTAGGGGCACTTGATTTCTATGGTAAATAGGAAGATGACTCATCCGTGGCTAAAATTTGGTTAGAACGGGCAGAAAGAGTCTTTGATCAGCTGTATTGCACGGATGAGTAGAGATATGAATATGCAATATCTTTATTGCAAGATCATGCATATGATTGGTGGCATTCTAAGTCATATAGTTCAGAGACACCTAACCCTATGACTTGGGAATTCTTTTTAGAGAAGTTTAATGAGCAATACGTACCCCTTACCTATGCAGATGACAAGAAAAGGAAATTTTTAACTTTAAAACAGGGGGATATGCTGGTGTCAAAATATGAAAGAGAATTCACACATCTTTGCAAATATGCTGGCGGCATTATATCCATAGAAGCTGTTAAAATGCTGACAATTTGAAGATGGATTAAGAGACCCAAACAAGCTACAGGTTTCAGCCCTACGCTTGATGAGTTTTCCTAGTTTGCTAGCATATGCCAGAACAGTTGAGAGAGTTTTAGCAACACAACAGCCAAAACAAGATAGAGGGTTTAGAAGACCCATCTCACAGCCGAGTGGGGGACCATCGAGTGAAAAGAGTGCCAAATCTTACAGTGGCTGATTTTAGGTTGGGGGTCCTAGTAGGCCTTATTCTTTTAAGCAGAGACAGCTCGCAAAATCTGTTTCTTCGGCAGCCAGTACACCAACACAGACACCACATAGATCTCTACGTCTACCAAAATGTTAGCATTGTGGTTGTCCTCATCTAGGAGAGTATCATATGAAAAGAGATTGTCCTCTATTACAGTATGGCAGAGGTTTGGAGAGCACTGAACTGAGACAGATACATACTTTTGGGCAAGGCAGAGGCCGAGGACGAGAGCAAGGCAGAGGAGGCTGATCAGGGGTCAGTCAGTTTAGATCATAGACAGTTGATAGGCTAGAAGGTAGTCGAGCTGCCTAAGCCAGGGAATATGCCATGCGAGGTAGAGAGGAGCAGGATAAACCTGATGTTATAATTTGTAAATTCCTTTTCTTTGGCTTTGATATATATACATTCATAGATCTGGGGTCGACGCATTGATACATATGCACACCACCACCGGGATGAGAGGGTTTAAAACCATAGGCTCTAAAGTTTGAGATTCTCGTGACTAACCCATTAGGGCATAGTGTGAAGGTTAGCAAAGTGTTTAGGGGTTGCCCAGTTGAAATTCAAGGTAGGCAATTTACAGTAGACTTCATAGAGTTACCATTCTATGAGTTCAATGTGATCTTGGAAATGGATTAGTTAGCTCGTTATAGAGTGGCAATGGATTGTGGGAAGAGACAGATGATCATCAGAATTCTGGAGCAAGATGAGATAGTGGTGAAAGGTGAAAATAAAAGATATCTAGACAATGTGATATCAGTGTTGAAAACTCAGAACCTCATCAGTAAAGGATGTGAAGCATACTTAGCATATGTGGTTGAAATGAAACAAGCAACTCCAAATTTGGTGGATATTCCTACTATTAGTGAGTTTCCTAATATGTTTCCTAAGGATTGCCAGGGTTACTGCCGGATAGAGAAATTGAGTTTGCTATCGATTTGGTACCTAACACCACTCCTATTTCCATTACACCATATAGGATGGCACCAGTGGAGTTGAGAGAGTTGAAAATACAGTTTCAAGATTAGTTAGATAAGGGGTTTATATGACCTAGTGTATCACCGTGGGGTGTTCTAGTATTATTTATGAAGAAGAAAGATGCCACCTTATGTGTCTACATCGATTACAGGCAGTTTAATAGGGTGACAGTCAAGAATAAGTACCCACTACCCAGAATCGATGATTTATTTAAGTAGTTGAAAGGTGAAACCATATTTTCAAAGATATATCTTCAATCGGGGTATCATCAGCTTAAGATCAAAGAGTCAGATGTACCTAAGATGACCTTCAAGACTTGTTTTAATCATTATGAGTTCCTGGTTATGCCCTTTGGATTGACGAATGCACCAACAACTTTTATAGACTTGATGAATCGAGTGTTTAGGCCATGTCTTGATCAATTTGTAGTAGTAATTATTAATTATATTCTTGTGTACGCTAGAGACCGAGAAGAACATAATCAACATCTCATAATAGTGCTGCAAATATTGAGGGAGTAGTAGTATGCAAAGCTATCTAAGTGCGAATTTTGGCTTGAAGCAGTTAGTTTTCTGGGTCATGTAGTTTCGGCAGAAGGTATTTGGGTTGACCCTAGTAAAATCGAGGTTATTCTTAATTGGAAACCACCTCGAAATGTGACATAAGTGAGGAGCTTTCTTGGATTAGCTGGATATTATAGGAGGTTTGTAAAGGGATTTTTGTCTATAGCGACTCATTTGACATGACTACTATGAAAAGAGGCTTGTTTTGAGTGGACAGATAGGTGTCAAACAAGTTTTGATCAACTAAAAAGCAATGTTGACTGAAGCACCAGTGTTGACTTAGCCCACACCTGGAAAAGACTTTGTTATGTATAGTGATGCTAGTCATAATGGTTTAGGTTGTGTTCTTATGCAAGAAGGAAAGGTGATTGCTTTTGCCTCAAGACAACTTAAGCTTCACGAGCTTAATTATTCGACACACGATTTGGAGTTAGCTGTTATTGTTTTTGCTTTGAAGATTTGGAGACATTATCTGTATGGGGAAATATGTTATATCTATATAGATCACAAAAGTCTTAAGTACCTTCCCTCACAGAAAGAGTTGAATCTAAGACAACGAAGATGGTTGGAGCTGATTAAAGATTATGATTGTGTGATTGACTATCAATTAGGAAAAGCAAATGTAGTTATAGATGCACTAAACATGAAGAATTTAGCTAAGATGCGAGTATAATCCACCTTGATACAGAGAATCAAAGATGCTTAGAAGCAAGATGAGAAACTAGTAGAGATAGTTGAGGCAGTGAAAAAAGGGAGAAAAACCTGAGTTTTCATTGATGAAAGATGGCACAATATGCTTCAAGAATAGGATTTATGTGTCGAGTATATAAGAGAAGAAGTCTGATATTTTAAAAAAGCACATGAAACAATGTATACAATGCATCCAGGCGGTAACAAGATGTATCAAGACTTGAAAACTCAATATTGGTGGTCAGGAATGAAGAAAGGTTGTTACGTGTCTAACCTGTCAACAAGTGAAAGAGAAACACCAGTTGCCCACATGGTTGCTATAGCCAATACCAATACCAGAATGGAAGTGGGAAAGAATCACGACGGATTTCGTGTCCGATTTACCGATGACTCAGAAGAAGCAATATGCAGTGTGGGTGATAGTGGATCAATTGATAAAGTCGACACATTTTCTACCAGTTCGGATGGATTATACATTGAACAAATTGGTTGAGGTTTATATAAATGAGATTGTGAGACTACATGTTTTAATTTGCAATTCTGGAAGAGCTTATAACAAGCTTTATGAACTCTACTCAATTTCAGTACAACCTTTCATCCCTAAATGGATAGACAATCTGAGTGGGTAATCCAGTTATTAGAAGACATAATGAGAAGTTGTGTGCTTGAGTTTGAAGGAATTTGGGATCAATATCTACCTCTTATGGAGTTTGCTTATAACAACAGTCATCAGACGAGTATAGGTATGGCTCCTTCATGAGGCATTGTATGGAAGAAAGTGTAGGACACTAGTTTATTAGACCAAGTTGAGTGAAAAGAAGTTGGTAGGGCCAGAGTTAGTGCAACAAACAGAAGAAAATGTTAGAATTTTCAAGGAAAGATTGAAGGCAACTCAAGATCGACACAAATCATATGCTGACCTTAAGAGGCGAGACATAAAGTATGTTGTGGGAGATAAAGTGTTTCTCAAAGTTTTTCCTTGGAAGAAAGTATTGAGATTCAGTAGAAAATGAAAGCTAAGTATGAGGTTCATTGGTCCCTATGAGATTTTGAAAAGAATTGGACCAGTGGCATATCGGTTAGCACTTCCACTAGAGTTGGATAAAATCCATAATATTTTTCATGTGTCGATGTTAAGGAGATATAGATTGGACCCGACTCATATTATTCCAACTGATGAGATAAAAGTACAGACGACTTGACATATGACGAGGAACTAGTGGCTATATTAGCATGTGAAGAGAAAGTTTTATGGAGCAAAAAATTCCTTTAGTTAAAGTGCTATAGCATAATCATTCTACAGAAGAAGCCATGTGAAAAAGTGAGGAGATCATAAAGAGGCAATATCCACAGTTGTTCAGTACAAGATGAATAGGTAAATTTTGAGGATGAAACTTATTTTAAGGGGGAGAGAATGTCATATATGCTAATTTAGGCCACAAATTGCGCAGGTTATTAAATTGACTCATCGATTCGATCAAAGTCTAAATTTAAAATTTGATTGAAAAATAATTAAAATAATGGAAAATAATTATGGAAAATATTTAATAAAGTTTTTAAAGTATTTAAAGATGTTATTTTATTATAAAAGACCTAAATGCAAAATTTGGAAAGTTTTGGGATCAATTTATAATTTACCAAAAATTGGGGGATCAAGTGAGATATTTATTATTTAAATGCATGAATTGGACATTAAATACATGTGATGGCTGGCCAAACCAAATGTCACACATTAAGAAGCTAAGTGTCCCTATCCTTAATGAATTTTATTATTTTCTCCTTAATTACTTCTTCTTCCTTCCTTATCTCTTTCTATCTAGAATTTTCTATTTCCTAATTCAGCTCATGTTTCCTCTAATCCACCATAGCCAAACCTTGTTCGAAAGAGAGAAAGTGAAGAAAAGAGTAAGAAAGGCATGAAAAAGTAAGTTTCCATGCATAGAAAAGCTTGAGAAAGCTTATGAGAGCAAAAAGAGAGAGAGATAAGCAAGAAAATAGGAGAGAGAAACCTCTAAAATTTAAACCATAGAAGAAAAAAGAACTTGAGGTAAACTGTTCTTCATATTTTCTTTAAGTTTTTCTAAAGGAAGATGATATTTTAAGCTCATTTAGAGCTTGGTCTTGAATAAAGAGATTTTAGGGATTAGAGATATATAATGAAAGAAAGGTATTTTATGAGTTTCTTATATATTTTAGGTACTCAAGAAGAGAGAAAAGATAAGGGAAAGGAGAATGAGGTATAAAAGACTAAAGAGAAAAAAAATAGGTAAGTGCATAATTTAAGGCAATAACCTATAATTTATAATAAAGTTTCATATTTGAGTTTTTTCATGTAAATTATTGTTAATTAAAAGTATTTTGTGATGTAATCTTGGGGATGCTAGACTTAGGATTAATTTTGGAAAAAATTGAATGTGGTTAATGTGCATGTTTTTTCCTGGAAATTGTGGAACAGTTAGTACATAAACTACTATAACTTAAGTTATAGAATTCAGATTTGTGTGATGTTTGTTAGGTTTGAAAGCTAAGGCATAGATATTTAACTTTTATTTAGGCCATAAATCTACATATGTTTGAATTTTTCAAGAAAAATATATAAATTTTGGACCTAGAATTTGTCCAGAAAATTCTGGATAAAATTGTTAATGACCAATCAATGTTCATTTGACCATATCATTTTTCACAGAACTCAAAATTTAGTGATTTAAGTTGCATATTAAATCTAAGATTCAAGGATAAAATTATTAAGAAGATCTTCTAATTTAATTCTGCTTCTAACAGGTTAATTAAGGTCCAATATAGAATATTGAATCTGCTAGTAACAGGGCAAAATATGAATTGAGGAATTTGATATGAAAAATAATGTGGACCTTGTTATATTATGCAAATGATATTTTTATTTAATAATTATGTGATTAACTGAGACATTAAATGTATGAAAAGTGTGAAGTTAATAATTATGAATTTTAATGACATTAAGTAGTAGAACACCTAACTTAGAACTTGACTTAAGAGAGTTTGACATGCTAAGCAGGGGGGAGTATGATAAATGCCAATAATGACACGATTAATGAAGCCAGTAATGGAACTATTATTAAAGTCGGTAATGACACTATTATTAAAGCCGGTAATAACATTATTATTAAAGCTAGTAATGACAATATTATTAAAGCCAGTAATGACAATTCTGTTATTCTAGTAAGTGGTTCATCGGTGTTGTGGGCATAAAGAAATTATTGAAAGTAAAAGGAATCATGATTTGCGATATGATTAACTATGAAGGATTATAAAATGATAATTTGATAAAATAAAACAAGTATAAGATATAATAATATAATTTGATGTTTATGAATGCTAGAATGTAATAAGATAAGAATTGTATAAATAATAATAATAATAATAATAATAATAATAATAATAATAATAATAATAATAATAATGTACATAATATACATGACAATGTATATTGCAGAAAATAATTTATTGCCAATTTATATGTATCACTAAGCTTAGAGCTTAGCATGAGAGTTTCCTTTCATGCAGATTTAAAGAGGTAGATGAAGTTGTAGATAAAGACAACAGTAATCCTAGTCCAGTAAAGCAGCTAATTTCTACAAACTATGGGTCATAAATGTTTGTATTTTATATTTTATGTTTTATATTTTGTATTTGGATTTGTATAATAACTTTTATGGTTTTATAAAATTAATTTAATGTTTAATAAAAATTATCCAATGTAAATACAATTTACTTTACTTTATTTTCTTTATATTATTTGAGAGAGAAAAAAATGAATATGGACTGTTTTCAATAAATAAGTTAAAAATGAAATAAGTCGATATAGCGCTCCATTATTCAGGCACATATTGCGGGGGTGAGGAAGTGTTATATCCATGAAGTATTTTGATAATTTGTTATTGTATTTTTTTAGAAAATTTCTACTATAATTTTCTTGCTATATCTTGTTATTAAGTAGTTTTTGTAGTAAACTAAAGGTTTTTTTGGATATTATGAATGTTTGTGAGATATTATTATTATTATTATTATTATTATTATTATTATTATTATTATTATTATTATTATTAATTGATTAATGAATTAAAAAGTAAAAAGTATATAAAATTAAATCGCAAACTGATCCAATCCAATCTGCAATTGTGGTTTAGATTGGATATATATATATATATATATATATATATATTTGTGGGTTGATTTGGATTGATAATTTTTCAATATCAATTGGATTGAATGTTGTATTTAATCCATACCAAATCGACCTTCAAATACCCCTAACCACAGCATCTACCACCACTTCCTTCCATATTTGCTTCGGTTACCAATGGTTAATGATGAATTTGTGACGCAACATTGAAATAAGAATCTGACAATAACTAGGAGAGATGAAGAAGAAAAAAAAAAGAAAAAAATGGAAGTGAGAGAAAATGTTAATGGCGGTTCAGCCACCATGGTTGTTCAACAAAGGTAAGCCAAGTTTCCTTATTTTCTAGAATTTCTTTTGCCTTTACGATTCTTTTTGTTACCTTGTTCCATTTGATTTCAAGGATTTAGGCTAACTCAATAAAAACCTTAATTGGATGAAATTATGTGGGAAATGAAAGCTTTAATTGTGTAAATTGATAAAATTAAAAGGAAATAAAATTTTGATGGTTTAAAACTCATGAAACCGTGGTTAATTGGAAGGAATTGGCACTGCCTTATGGTGGATAATTTTGAAACCATAGTTGGGAAGGCATATTAGGTGTGTAGGAATGGCTTTTAGAATAAAAATTTGAGGAAAATTTTAATGAAACTAAAATTGATTTTTTGGTAGCTTTATAGAGGTTTGAAGTGTAATAAATCATACCCAATTTCAGGTTGCAAATGTAGGAAATTTTAGGGAAAAATGAAATTGGAAATAGAAATTAATAAATAGCAGTAATTCAATGAAGAATGAAGGTACGATTTGTGCAAACCATAATAAGGTAGCTATGATCTTTATTTTAAACGTGAACAACCCACTTTTCTCAATATATCATACCTAAATGACATAATATTAGGTTGGAAAATAAGTAGAAAAAAAGGTAATAAGAGCTAACAAATAGGGTGAAATTATAATAACAAAAGAGGTAATTTGCTTGAACAGCTAGTGATGTTTTTATCATAACTTTGTCTTTGAGATTCATTGATTCTATTTAGGTTAGAGAATTGACTTCTTGAGCTACAAATTTCATAGAGACTATGGAGTGAAATTTTGTTGACAAGTAGAAATAAAAAACTTAGCCTTTAAAATCTATAAAGCTCAAACCCTAACCTTAACCCTCTTATATAACGTTAATCTCACATAACTTCTTACTAAAGCACATAATAACCTCAATCAAGCTTAAAGAGTGATATTTAACTATGGATACTCATGATCACCTGAAATCCTAACCCATATGAAATGGGTTTCTACCAAAATGATTTATATATGGAAAAAGACTATGAAAGCTTATGAAGAAGAAGGAGAAACATGATTCCTTACCAAGATCGAAGGAAACATAGTTGGGAAGAATGATTTCGAACTCCTCTCTTCTTCTTTAGGTTGGCCTTCTTAAGAACACAACCTTTCTCCTACTTTTCTCTTTTAAGAACTTGATAACTTTGATTTTTTATGTTGATTTGGTGTTTAGGGTCTAGGAATTAAAGAGAACACCTGACTTGGTCTCAAATAGAAAGAATATTTGAGTTATAGGGTTTACTTTTCAGTTTAGTTCATGAGAAAAGAAACAACAACTGTTGAAATTTTATATCTGATGATGTTCACAGGCGTGACAATAACTGTAATGACTGTGAATCAACTTAAACCCAGAATTTCATCTCGCGATGGTTTATGGTCGTGAAAGTATTGTCATAGGCGTTGTGACAATGTGACATTTCATTTTCTTGTTTTTGTTTCAACTCTCTCCATATGCTCTAACTCTTAAATATATACTTAATTTTCCTTAATCCTTTTTATCTACTAGGCCCTAATTTCAGGTGTTACAAATCCAGCTAATTCATCATTCAAGACAAACTGTTGCACCACTAAGAAGATAGAATCTTTTTGTCATCCTCTAGTAGTGGAGATTAAGATCTTTCTTGAGAAGAAAACAACACTTCATCTTAAAATGCTCATCTCTGCACATATCATTATACTCTATCATATTTCCAACAAATTCTTGATGTAAAGCAGTAAGAACTTCTGCTATGGACTGAGAGTGATAAAATCTTAGCATTGCTACCTCAAGTAGGCGGACAAACCAAGCTCTCAGAGTTCCTGTAAATCTTAAAGTAAATTCCAAAATGATACTTGGAAATATGGAATTAGGACACCTTTGTTGAACTTTTATCCAAGCATAAAATTCTTGGATGCAATCTCTCCATTTAAGAGGTGGAATGTCATCAAATGTGAACCAGAGTCCATTGTGAGGAATAGGAGGAACTTGTGGATTAGACTCTGGAACATTTGTATCCATCTCCTCTAGTGGTTTTTCAGTATGATAGGCAGGTTGCTGATGAGTAGTTCCACTCTACTGTGAAGTAGCGAGGTTTACCATGAATTGTGTAGGAGGAAAATATTTTGGATCAAGTTCAATATCAGACAGTTCAGAATCTGAACTATCAGAAAGTTCAAAATCTGAACTATTAGAAGAGATATAAGGAATGTCTGAAACTTGACTCCCAATATGAGGAAGATTGTCCAAAGCTTATTTCTCCAAGAAAACAGTTATGGTATTTTGGGGTTGTTGGACCATATAAACAGATATTTGCATGTGGCTTTGTTATGCTCTATTTTTAAGTAAGAAAAACTAGAAATTCACACCCATGATAAGTATATCACATCTTTGAATGTTGTACATAGACACATTTTACTCCCATGAAACACGAACCCAAAAAATGCCCAGAAAGGGCAGAAGCTTTCACGTATTATGTCATGGCCAAGGAAGTCATGAATGCAAGGGTTTAAATCCATAAACATGTAGTCACAACCATGAACATCTATTTCCAGTTTTCACCCTTAGTTTTCACGGTTTGAACCATGGTCATGAATGTTTGATTTCACACCTGTGAACATGTTAAACCTTGAGGACCTTGAGGAGTATTTCCATTATTTTGATGCTAACAAATAAAATAGTAATAATGTATTCAATAATGCTTGTGTTCTAAGTTTGTTGAATAGGATATATCTTAATAGAATATGATGCAAGAATGAAAGACAACTTTTGAAGATCACAACAAGAAGAAATAGGAAAGTCAGGTTCGTGACTACTTAGGTCACACCAGTGATATAGCTTAGTGCCAACTCTCCAATATTTAAAGTTTACGACCATGAAGAATCATACCAACCGTGAATGATCAAATCAGTCACGCCCGTGAAAGAAAGACATGCCTGTAAAATAACATGTCAATTTCTTCCAGAGAGCTTCACGGCCATAGTCACCACTTGAACTATGACTTAGAAGAATGTTCATGCCTGTCAAAGTATAAAGTCACGCCCGTGATTAAACACTTCAAGTTCTTTCAGAAATATTCACGGTTAGAGTCACCACTTAGACCATGACTTAGAAGAACATTGACCGTGACATATAGTCACGCCCGTGAATGAGGACAGAGAAACATGTTAGGCGCGAAGTTAAGAGTTGGTTCAATAGCTATTTTCACATTAAATGCACCCAAATGGCTATAATTTGCTGAGGAAGTATAAATGCAAGTCAAGTGAGTTTGGGTATATTGGGTTAAGATTGAAACACTTGTAAGGGTTTATTGTGTGAGCCATAAAATACGAGGAATTGGTTTATTGTGTGAGCCATAAAATACAAGGGAATTTATGGGTTAGGTGTTAGCCATTGAGAGAAACACCATAGTTGGGAGTGAGCTTGTAAAACTTCATTGTAACACTTAGTGTGTTAGTAAGACTCCCAATTGAGATTGGGGAGAGGAGTAAGGTTTGTTAATACCCAAACCTCTATAAATCTTGTGTGTGATATCTCTTCATCCCTACCCTATGTAATTTTATTCTGCATTTAAAGTTAAGAAACTATTATTTCATAACCAATTCAACCCCCTTCTTGGTTCACTATTTGGGCAACAATTGGTATCAGAGCGAGTCTAGCAACAAAGCCTAAAAAGCGCTAGCAAAGATCAAGAAATGGCCAATGATGGATTCCAAGTCTCAAGCTTTATTTTGATGGAGCAAACTATGTCCATTGGAAGTTTCAGAAGGAGACATATCTCGATACTGAGGGAATTGAAGTTGGGATAGCGTTCGAAAAGAATGGACATCACCAACTCGAAGAGGAGTTGATGGTGAAGAAAAAATCCTTTCAAGAGATGATTGGATAGAGCCTCAATGTAGAGCAAACTTTAAAAACAAAAAGGTAATGACAATCCTTGCAAGTTCTCTATCCATTGAAGAATATGGCAAAATCCAACACTGCCCTAACGCATATAGTATATGGAAGACATTGGAGAATTATCATTAAGGAACAAAGCAAGTTAAATCCAAGAAGATTCAACTTCTCACTTCAGAATATGAACTATTCAAGATGAAATCCAATGAATCCATCACCGATATGATGAACCATCTTCTAACCATCATAAATGGCATGAGAAAGCTTGGAAAGCACTTGAGCTTGGAAGATGTGAACAACAAAATTCTACGAAGCCTTCCTCTCAAAGACTATGGTTCAAGAGTTGCTGGTATAAAGGAAGCCAAGGAAGACATGAACGTCAAGCATACCGATGTGCTTATTGTCAAACTTCTAACACACAAAATAGCAGTAAAGAGAGATAGAGAACTTGAAACTGAGCTAGAAAAAAAGAAAGCCTCTAGCATTCAAAGCCTCTACGTCAAAATCTCAAGAAGAAGTTGAAGATGATGAAGAAAAGAGTGATGATGCAAATGAGGACATTGCCATGATCTTAAGGAGATTGAAAAGAATAATTGGAAAGAGAATTGGGAACTCTTAAAACTTCAAACTAAGAAACTTCAAAAACTCCTCAAATGACTCTCAAAGGAATAAAGAGGAGGTAAAATGTTATGAGTGTGGGAAAAAAAGACATATCAAACCAGAATGTCCAAAGCTTAAGAAACACAAGAAAATATATCAAAAAGATAATGGAGAGAAAGGTCACAAAGCCATATGGGATGATGAAAGCTCTTCAAGTGAAAAAGATGACAATGAAGGTGAAGAGGTCAACCTATGCTTTATGGCTTTAGAGGATCACTTCACGAATGAGGTAGGTCATTCTTACTCATATTCAGTTAATAATGATAGCAATGATAATAATAGTGATAGTGAAGATGATGATGAACAGAGTCTAATAGAAGTATTTAACCTATAATTAGAAAAATATAGATGTAAATTCAATACTTACAAAAATAATATTTTAAATTTGAAAAATAAAATGGAAGTTTTACAAAAGGAAAATCTTGATCTTAAATCTTCTAATAAATCTCTTCAAAAATCATTAGATGAGTATTCATCTAGACCCTTAACTAATTCCTTACTTAAAGAGAACAATGTTTTGAAAAATAAAGTTAAGGAGCTTAAAAACTCCATTTCAAAATTTTATAAAGGAAAGGAAAGTTTAGATACTCCCATAGTGTCCTAAAGACCACCTTTAATAAGACATGGTTTAGGATTTAATGGAACATCATCTTCATCTCACAAGACCACATTTGTTAAATCTAGTGCACCTCATATCTCCACATTAGAAGTAAAAGCCCTAAGGGCTAAGTGCACAACACACACTAAACCCTCTATTTATAAAAAGAATGGTCAATGGTCGATTAGCCTAAGAGGGAAACCTCAAAAGGCCAATCATGCTTTTATGTATAAGAAGCATGCACCTAGGAAAGCACTGATTCATCATCCATGTGCATGTCACTGCTCACAAATTCTATCTAATAGGATAGTGAGACCTAAAAGCATGATAAAACCGAAAAACATGTTTAGAGTTAAACAATGTAATTATTGTATGAAATTTGGTCATATCAATAAACATTGTTGGATAAGGAAGGCTCATTGGGAACCTTCATGTGCTAACCCCCAAGGACCCAAGTTCATTTGGGTACCTAAAAATAATACTTAAATTGTAATTTTATAGGTATGCCTCAATTCCACTATAAAAGAAAATGCTTGGCTTGTGGATAGTGGATGCTCAAGGCATATGACCGAAAACAAAGAGCTATTCAATGACATTAAAAGTATTGATGGTGGTAAGGTAACCTTTGGAAACATTGCTAAGGGTAAGGTAATTGGCATTGGCTCCATTGGTATTAATAATACTGCTTTCCTTGAAGATGTTTTACTTATTGATGGTTTGAAACATAACTTGTTAAGTGTAAGTCAATTATGTGATAAGGGAAACCAAGTAGTCTTTACCTCAAATGAATGTCTTAGCACCTCTTTTAGTGGCTAAGAGATATTCAAGGGAAGTAGAGATGTCAATACTTACATAATAGACTTATATAAAATTTATAACCTTTCCTCTAAGTGTCAGATGACTAATAGTGATGAATGTTGGCTGTGGCATAGTAGGCTTGGTCATGCAAGCAAGGATTTAATTCAAAGCCTTAGCAAAGAAGAGCTAGTAAGTGGACTACCAAAAGTAAAATTTGAAAAAGTTAAGACATGTGAACCTTGCCAAAGAGGAAAACAACACAAGTCCTCCTTAAAATCCAAATATATTATAAGTACCTCGAAGCCTCTACAACTTTTGCATTTAGATCTTTTTGGACCTACTAGAGTTGCAAGCTTAGGAGATAAACACTATGCTTTTGTCATCGTCGATGGTTACTCTAGATTCACTTGGGTAATTTTCTTAGCTCAAAAGAGTGATGCTTTTGAATCTTTTAAAAACTTTGCTAAGTGAGTTCAAAACGAAAAGGGTTATTTTATTTCAAAAATAAGAAGCGATCATGGCAAAGAATTTGAAAATGAAAACTTTGAAAACTTTTGTCTAGAACATGGAATTTCACAAAATTTTTAATCTCCTAGGACGCCTTAACAAAATGGGGTAGTCGAAAGGAAAAGTCAAACTTTAATTGAAATGGCTCAAACATTGCTCCATAAGGATGGGTTACCAATCTACTTTTGGGCCAAAGCCACTAATACTGTATGTTATATTTCAAATCGAATTTTCAAAAGACCACTCTTAAACAAAACTTCTTTTGAGTTATGGAATGGAAGAAATCCTATGATATCATACTTTAAAGTGTTTGGATGCAAGTGTTTCATATTAAATACCAAGGACAACCTTGGAAAATTTGCCTCTAAATTCGATGAAGGTATCTTTTTAGGATACTCCACCTCTAGCAAAGCTTATAGAGTCTTTAATAAAGGTCATTAGTTGTTGAAGAATCTATGCATGTTGTCTTTGATGAATCTTGTAAGCTTGATCTTATGAAAGGTAGTGTTCTTAATGATATCGTAGGTACAATGGAAAAGCTTGATCTTGATTATGAGAAAGATGAAAATGATCAAGAAAACCCATATCAAGATGTCTCTCTACCTAAAGCTCAAGAGCAAGATAAGCAAGACCTTCCAAAGGAATGAAAAATGACAAAAGATCACCCCAAGGATCAAATCATTGGTGATCCTACTAAAGGTGTAAGAACTAGATCTCATCTCAAACTTTTAGATTCTAACCATTCTTTTGTCTCTCAAATTGAGCCTAAAAATATTGATAAGGTTCTTAATGATGAATATTGGGTGATTGCTATGCAAGAGGAACTCAACCAATTTAAGAAAAGTAAGGTGTGGACATTAGTTCCTAGACCCAAAGAGCATCAAATCATTGGTAGCAAATGGGAAATTAAAAATAAACTAGATGAACAAGGTTCAATAATTAGGAATAAGGATAGGTTAGTTGCAAAGGGTTATAATCAATAAGAAGGAATAGATTATGATGAGACCTATGCTCCGTGGCTAGTTTTGAAACCATAAGAATTCTTTTAGCATTTGCAAGTCATATGAATTTTAAACTCTTTCAAATGGATGTAAATGCTTTCTTAAAAGGTTTTATAAAAGAGGAAGTTTATGTAGAACAACGACCGGATTTTGAAAGCCATAATTTGCCTAATCATATTTTTAAACTTTCAAAAGCTTTATATGGTTTGAAACAAGCTCCAAGAGCTTAGTATGAAAGACTAAGTTCTTTTCTTTTAGAAAATAATTTTTCAAAGGGAAATGTTGACACAACATTACTTACTAAAAAGCATAAGCATGATATTTTAATTGTTCAAATTTATGTTGATGACATCATATTTGGGTCTACTAATGAATTGCTTTGCTAAGAATTTGCTAAGTGTATGACTAGGTAATTTGAAATGAGCAAGATGGGTGAGCTTAAGTTCTTCCTTGGTCTACAAATAAAACAAAGCAATGAGGGCATATTCATCAACCAATCCAAGTATGCCAAAGACTTAAACAAGAAATTTGGAATGGAAGGATGCAAAAATGCCAAGACTCCAATGAGCACATCAACAAAATTGGACAAAGATGAAAAGGGTAAGAGCATTAGTGAAAAACTCTATAAAGGTATGATCAGATCATTCTTATAGCTTACTGCCTCTAGGCCCGATATAATGTATATTATGCTTATGTGCTAGATTTCAATCATGTTCTAAAGAATCACATTTTAATGCTGTGAAAAGAATCTTAAAATATTTAAGTGGCACATTGCATCTAGGTTTATGGTATCCTATAAATTCATCTTTTCATATCATAGGATATTTAGATGCAGACTATGTCGACAGTCTCTTGGATAGAAAGAGTACTTCAGGCACTTGTCACTTTATTGGTGAATGCTTAGTTTCTTGGTTTAGCAAGAAACAAGTTTCGATTGCTCTTTCTACCGCTGAAGCGTAATATGTGGCAGTAGGATGTTGCTGTACTCAAATCCTATAGATGAGACAACAACTTAAAGATTATGGTCATAGTTTGGACGATATACCCATTAAATGTGACAATACAAGTGCCATAACCTATCTAAGAATCCCATTCAACACTCTAAAAGTAAGCATATTGACATAAGACATCCTTTTCTCAGAGATCATGTTCAATATGAAGATGTTGAATTAGAATTTATCAATACAAACAATCAATTGGCAGATATTTTCACCAAGTATTCTAATGAAGAAAGATTTAACTTCATAAGAAGAGAGTTTGATATGCTTAATGGATTAACCTTATCTTCAGAATGATTGTCAAAATTGTCAAACCTTCAATGTTAATTTCCTTTATAAGTTGTTTTTTACTATCTAATCTTTTAAGGAATGAAGTGGTTAACATGATGGGAAAATATGTTATAAGGAATAAAAGCATCTTAGAAATCTTTTAGTCTTATTTTAGACTTAGTTTTATTAATTGAAGTTTTAAGAAAATTCATGCCCATGACATATATTCACAGCCGTGATCATAATCGCCAAAAGTTCCACTAGATTTCATGCCTTGCTTCACAACATCCTTCACGGCTGGAGGTAGCGAAGACTATGTATCATGCCCTTGATTCTTTTTTTTTCACTCCCGTGAAACTCTTCATTCATGCTTGTGACACTTTTTCACGATCGTGAACATTAACATTAAATAATTATAAAACCGTTTACGCTTTTTTTTCACACGTTGCCTCACGGTCAGAAGTAGTGAAAAATGCATTTCACGACTGTGACTCCTTTTTTCACCACCACGAAATTCATAAGTAATACTCGCGACTATTTAATGTCACAACCGTGAACCGATTCGTATCCTTTATCATGGCCAGAGTGCCTCTTCAACAAACCGTGACCATGACTATTCACGCCCTTGATGGACGATTCATAGTCGTGAATCTGTCGACTATAAAATAGGATTCTGTCATTTTTTCTCACTTTCAACTTTAAAAATTCTCTTAATTAAAGCTTTCATTCACTATATCTCACAAAATGTGGCCTCTTCATATCCTTTTTCATCTATAAAATTCTTCAAAACTCTTTCTCTTTGAAGAATCATAACATCTCAAGGTTGTTCTCAAATCCTTAATCAGAAACTCATTCTCCAAAATCCCTTTCCAAGATTATCAATGGAACCCGATTCATCAAAAGGCACAAGGAAGAAATTCCATGCTCCGAGATGCCACACAGACTACCTTCTCAACATCATTCCAGAGCATTGTCATATGAGATATGTTGTTCTTAAGAAAAGACCCCTACTTTTGTCTCGTTCCTTCGAGTGGAGTGCTGTCAGGACTTTTGGTCTTGAGACAAGCATGATAGAACAATTGCAAGCTTATCACCTTAAGGAACTTGTGGACATTCATCGGCCAATGCTAAGGGAACCAATTCTCGAGTTCCTTAGCACTTTGCAAGTCTCTACCACTAGAACAATCAAATTCCAACTCTATAAGCATCCGAACACTCTCACATCAGCAAAGTTTGGCACTATCTTCAAACTTCCCTCAGATGGCATTCTCAATGAGAGTGAAGTGGAATTCTATGCCAATCCGGCATGGACTCGTTTTGGGTTGGATTGTATCTGGGATGTGAAGAAGACAAAGAGCACCCATCTTCAGTCTCCTGTGCATAAATATTTGCATAGGTTTCTTACCTATAGTATCTTTGCTAGAGGAGATAGCAATGGGGCAATTCAAAAATCAAAGCTTTTCCTATTGGAGATGGCACAAAGAGGTCTAACCATGGCTCTGTCTCACTAGTTTGCAAATCATCTTCTCTCGATTGCAACAAAGCCATCAGGAGAAATCATGATTGGTGGCTATGTGACTCACCTTGCAATTGAGCTCAGATATCTAAAACTCTATGAGCACAATTTCAACCTCATTCTAGCACATCCTTGAAACCGGCTAGATGTCGATTCTTTCATAAAGATGGGAGCAGCTGTTCGCATTATTTATGAGAATAATGTCTATTACCGTTTCATCACTCCAGTTGGTGAAATTAATTGCGAAGACCAAGATTCTGATGATTTCAAAGTTGGCCTCTAGGTTATCTAGCAATGAAAATGAGCCCAAGTCGAAACATCGACCCAAGAGGTTGAGCAAGAGGTTAGTCAATCATCGGCTTCTACCACACCTAGCTTGGTACAGCAGGTTGCTGATCTTTTAGCACCTCACTTTGACCTAATGCATGCTTCCATCGATGTGAGGTTGGAAAATCTCAAAGACTTCATGGAATCTCATATGGATAGCCTCGAGGCGGAGGGAGTACGCCTTAGAGATGGTCTGTCAGGCTTGAAGCCGAATTAGAGTCCCAGTTTTTTTTCCTTTCATGTACTAGTTTCTTTTTTTATGTACTAGTTTTATTTTTATGGGTGTAGGACTTTAGTTTATATTTTTAAACTTTGTAATCCTTCTCATACTTTTAATATAATTATCTCATTATCATTTTATGGTTTGTTTTGTTGATGAAAAAAGTGGGAGAACCTAGCAATATATGCAAATGTGTAGTAAAAGGCAAATGTGTTGTATAACATATACCTTACATATACTTTGCTTATACTTAATTAGTTAGGCAAACAACTTTGATATACTTTGAATATACTTTGCATATACTTAACTAGTTAAGAAAATAACTTTGATACACTTTGAATATACTTTGCATATACTTAACTAGTTAAGCAAACAACTTTGATGTACTTTCAATATACTTTGCATATACTTAACTAGTTAGGCAAACAACTTTGATATACTTTGCATATACTTAACTAGTTAAACAACAAATTTTCTATACTCTGAATATATCTCGCATATACCTAACTAGTTAGCAAATATCCATGCTATACATCGTTCAATTCTTGCACTCTATTATTTTTGTCTTAAGAATCTTTTGAAGGGGAGACTTATCAAATGCACATACTTTTAGATTATTTGTCACCATCAAAAAGGGGGAGATTATTGAACCTTGAGGACCTTGAGGGGTATTTCTATCATTTTGATGCTAACAAATAAAATAACAATAATGTATTTAATAATGCTTATGTTCTAAGTTTGTTGAACAGGATATATCTTGAATAGAATATGATGCAAGAATGAAAGACAACTTTTGAAGATCAAAATAAGAAGAAATAGGAAAGTCAGGCTCGTGACTACTTATGTCACGCCAGTGATATAGCCTAATGCCAACTCTCCAACATTTAAAGTTCATGGCCATAAAGGATCATACCAACCGTGAATGATCAAATCAGTCACGCCCATGAAAGAAAGACATGCCTGTGAAATAACATGTCAATTTCTTCCAGAGAGCTTCATGGCCATAGTCACCACTTGAACCATAACTTGGAAGAATGTTCATGCCTGTCAAAGTATAAAGTCACGCCTATGATCAAACATTTCAAGTTCTTCCAGAAAGCTTCACGGTTATAGTCACCACTTGGACCACGACTTGGAAGAACATTCATGACCATGACACATAGTCATGCCCGTGAGTGAAGACAGAGAAACATGTTAGGCGCAAAGTTAAGAGTTGGTTCAACGACTATTTTCACATTAAATGCACCCAAACGGCTATAATTCGCTGAGGAAGTATAAATGCAAGTCATTTATGAATCCTAACAAGAAGAAGAACAATTACTTTGAATCTTTAATCTTATTGTAGCCATTGTGCATTAATTATTTTCAATAAAAACCTTTATTCTTTGTAAAAACCTAATTGCTTATAATTTCTTAGCATTATAGGTAGGTGAGTGTTTTCCTTGTAATCTATTACTCAAGTAAGTTTGGGTATATTGGGTTACGATTGAAACACTTGTAAGGGTTTATTGTGTGAGCCACAAAACACAAGGAATTGGTTTATTGTGTGAGCCATTAAAACACAAAGGAATTTATGGGTTAGGTGTTAGCCATTGAGAGAAACACGATAGTTGGGAGTGAGCTTGTAAACTCCATTGTAAAACTTAGTGTATTAGTAAAACTCCCAATTGAGATTGGGGAGAGGAGTAGGGTTTGTTAATATCCGAACCTCTATAAATCTCTGGTGTGATATCTCTTCATCCCTACTCTATTTAATTTTATTCCACATTTAAAGTTAAGAAATTTTTATTTCATAACCAATTCAACCCCCTTCTTGGTTCATAGTTTGGGCAATAAAACATGTAGTCATGGTCATAAATGAAGTGTGTTTTTAGGATGAAAGGTTTCACGTGAACGATCACAGTTTGGTTCATGGGTAAGGAAGTAACCGTGAATGTCTTTCATACCCGTGAACATGTATTTAATGACGGTGAATCATGGTAATTTTATTATATTCAATTATAGTTTGTAAAGCTATGTTATGGATGAATAGATTATATGTTTTTATTTGTATGCCAATATGAGTAAATCATATGTAAGTGATGATGATGATGATGTAATATACCGGTATTGATGCTATAAATATGGTTATATGAGATGATGGCATTAAAAAGAAATGAAGATAAAGATTAAGACTTTAAAAGCCCTTTTCTCTAATATAAGACCTGGCCTAGGATAGATTGCATGACATTGAGGGGGCTACGATATCATAGAATATTCTTTATAAGAGGCCCTAGTAGAGAAAGCTCAGGTTAAAGCACCATTGGTCCTCAGTTCCATGCGATTTTAAGGATAAAGTTGTTGAAGTTCAGGTTAGAGTGCCCTTGATCTAGTTTATGCTCAGTCAGGTTGGCTGAAGTTCCGGGAGCACTTCTATTTCATAACCTACATCAGATAGTCCAACTTAGAGTTTTGGGAGAAAAATAGATTAAAAAATGGAATTATGGTAAGATTTGGTTAAAAGAAAAACAATTATAAAAAGGAATTGGAAATTGGAAAAGTAGTAAGTCATGACTAAAACAAGATGAACTAAAGGAAAATGTAAGGTTACTATGAACCAATTGTTTGAAAAGGCTTGTTATGTTTAATGATGTTGATATGAGATATGGTGATTGTGTGGCCATGCATTAGGATAATGTTTATGGTATGATAATATACATGAACATACATAATATGCCATGATATGAACTATATGGTTGCATACTTGAATTTTTATGCCTATATGTATCACAAAGCTTTTTGTAGCTTAGTATATAGGTTTTCTGCATGCAAGTCGGAGCCTAAGAGATAGCAAAAATTGATTTAAGAGAAGAAGCATCCATTTTGAAAAGTCAGTGCTCATGCTATTTTTGTTGCTTTTTGTACATGACATGGTTTTAAGTAGGGCTATAAATGAACCAAGCCACTTGCAAGCTATTCAGATCTTAGTTCATAAAAAAGCTCGTTTAAAATCTTTTATTACTGTTAATGAGCCAAACTCGAGCTCAAATTCGAGCTCAAAAACTTTTTCGAGCTCGAGCTTGAACTTAATACTGTTTGGTTCATTATTTCGCGAACATGTTCATTTTCGAGCTCGTGAACATGTTCGTTTAAAAGTTTGCGAATATGTTTATTTAAAAGCTCATAAATATGTTCATTTAAAAGCTCACAAATATGTTCATTTAAAAGCTCACGAATATGTCCATTCAGAGCTCGTTTTATGTTATATTTTGTTATCGAGCTCAAGCTTGAACTCAAGCTTTTGTCATTATTAGTTAACGAGCCAAACTCGAGCTTTTTCCATTATTAGTTAATGAGATGAACTTGAGCTAAGCTCGTTAAGCATAATAAATGAGATTTTTACAAACTAAGCTCGAGCTGCTCGTAAACTTAATAATTTTCAAACTAGATGAGCTTGAGCTTAAGTATAAAAGCTCGAATCAAGCTTGAGCTGAGCTCGAGCCTATGATAAACTTAAATGAGCCAAGCTTGAGCTCACCAATATTTGGCTCGACTTGGCTCATTTACAACCCTAGTTTTGGGTTTTAACATTTTGTATAAGTTTGTATATTAAAGGATATGTATTTTAATTTTAAAGTTGTATTTCTATAAACATTGGGTCAGTTAAGGCCAAGTTGGTAATTTATGAAAATGATCATTTGGGTCAAGTTGATGTAACTTTGTAAATGGTTATTGATGTTCAAACAGGTTTAGAAAAAGTTTTTTGCAATGAAAATTTTTAATTTTACAAGTTTTATAAAATAGTAATGGGTAGCATATACCCAATTAGTTGAAAAAATCCTAATTAGTTGGATGGGTGTTGCATTTTTTTTAGTATCAGAGATTAGGTTTAGATGTTTCTTGACCTATGTGGGGTAAAGGGTTTGTCATGCATGCATAGTTTATCTCATCCGACTTTGGCATGAGTTACTTCTCTATTAATTGTAGGATTAGAATGAGGGTTATGGAGATAGAACTACAAGATGTTGCTGAGAGCAAGAGTCTTCCAAATGTTGGGGCTCAAGATTAGTCAATGATATGAGTGTACAAGGTCTAGGTGTTGCACAAGTTCCTCCATAGCAGCTGATGGCTAGTTTAGTGGGTTAGGCTAAAGATCTGTTAATGCATAATCTAGTTGCTTTTCTATAGAGGTTAGCTCAAGCAGTGCTACAACTAGTTCCATTGCCGCCACCACAAGAGGCACCCAAGATGAAGATTGATAAGCTCTGAAAGTATGGGGCAATGAATTTTCTTGGCAAGAGTAAGGATGACCCAACTGCAGTCGAGTATTGGTTGGAGAAGACATAAAGGGGGTCTTTGATGAGCTAGAGTGCGCCAAGGAGCACAAAGATATATATGTTATATCTCTTCTATAGGAAGATGGTTACTACTGGTGGAAGACAGTATTGCTAAAGCTAGAGGTTTCTCAGTAGTTGACATATGAGTTCTTTGTGGTAGAGTTCAGGAAATAGTATATCCCCATAGTCTACATTGATAAGAAGAAGAGGGAGTTCTTGAACATTAAGCAAGGAAAGATGACAGTTACCGAGTACTAAAGAGAATTCATTCACTTGAGTAATTATGCATTTGAGTTGATCGTGAACAAGGTTGACAACCATCATAGATTCAAAGATGGCCTTAATATAGAGATTGAAGATTTCATGATAGCCCTTTAGCATGTGTGTTTCTCTAAGTTAGTATCCTCCGCCATTAGTGTGAAGAAAAGATAGAGAAAGAGAGTTGAAGAAGCTCCTAGAAAGCCAATAGCTTTAGTGGCTTAGATTATAGGCGACAAATGTCATTTCTCTTCAAGGCATTCACAGGGAAAAGGATCAAGATAAAGCCATTCCTAGTTTAGTTCATTTTGGAGGGGACCACCCTCTAGAGCTACATTTACTATCGCCAGTACCCAATCGGTCGGGGATGCTCAAACCTTGTGCGATACATGTCACATATTCCACAGAAAAGAGCGTTGCATGTTGTTAAGATCTTGTTTAAGATGTGGGGCCTAAGGCCAATACAAGAGAGATTGTCCTTTGCAAATATGGGAGGCTCCTACACAAAAAAAAAATCAGTGCCAACACAAGGCTAGGGTTAGGGGCAAGTTAGGAGTGGAGCCAGCCAAGCCATTTCTAAGACAGTGAACAGGCCAGGATTGAGTAGAACACCAGGAAAAGTCTACCACATGAGAGCCATAGAAGAATTAGATCCTGCAGATGTTGCTGATTGTATGTTTTCTCTTCGTAGTTACATATTCCCCAGTTGTTCATCTCTTACAACCAAGTAAATTTTGAGGACAAAATTTCTTAAAAAGGGGAAGAAATGTAATGGCTAGTTTTTATGGTCATAAGTTAATTGGGTTGGTTAAGAGAGAGTGTAGTGGGATTAGAGTTTGATATGTTTAACATAGTGATAAAAAGGTCGTTCACACCCATGAAAAATGGTTTTACGACCGTGAATCTTGTGCATTTGGTTTCCCTGTGAAAGGTTTTTCATAGCTATGATAAAAGAGTGTTCATGCCATCTTTGCGCCCGTGAAAGATAGTTGGCAAAGTTATTGAGTAGAGCCATTATTTTCTCTCTCCCATGATTTTTTAAATACTCCATTGCCTTTATAACCGAAGTCTACATGCCACATTCATCTTCTTCAGCATTTTCTTCCTCTATTACACAAAAATCACCATTTTTAATCCTTATGAAAGCTTATACCTAAGAGATAAAGATGAGTTCTTAAGGTTTAAACAAAATGTTAGTTTGAGAGTGAGATTAGTGATTCGTTTTCTATTTTATGGTTTTAAGATAGGACATTTTTCTTTACGATAGGAGCTAGAGGCAGAGGTGAGGATCAACCAAGAGCTAGGAAAGCTTGAAATGCTTGAAGGGTTTAAGCTCAATTGTTAAAGTTAGTACATATATGCATATTAATTCCCCTATTTTGCTTCTTTTTGTGTTATATGCTATGAAAATATGATAAACGATATACATGGGTTTCAGGTTATGTAAATGTATAATGGTTGCATGGGTTAAGTGTTAAAAATGCCATAAAATAGGTTATGTTTGATATGAAGCTTAAGAGAGATTTTAGCATGATATGTGTTATGAATATTCCTTTTTATGTTAAAGTCATATTGCTAGCTTGATAGGAGGTTAAATATTAATAAGAGTGATTGACATCAGTCAATCTTAAAGACCCTTGCATGTGGCTTTTTTATTCTCTGTTTTTTAGTCTAGAAAACCTAGAAATTCACACTCATGATACGGTTATCACGCTAGTGAATGTTGTACACAGACACATTTCATGCCCATGACAAAGGGAGTCATCCCATGAAACATGAACCCAAAAAATGCCCAGAATTGGTAGAAGCTTTCACGTCTTGCATCACAGCTAAGGAAGTCATGAATGCATAGGTTCACCTCCGTGAACATCTATTTCCAGTTTTCACAGTTTGAACCACGGTCATGAATGTTTAGTTTCACACTTCTAAATATATAGTCATAGCCATGAATGAAGTGTGTTTTTGGGATAGAAGTTTTCATATGAATAGTCAGGTTTTGGTTCACGGTAAGGAAGTACCCGTGAATGTCTTTCACGTTCGTGAACATGTAGTTCACACTTGTGAATCTTGGTAATTTTATTATATGTAGTTTTGGTTTTTGATACTATGTGATGGGTGAATAGATTACATGTTATTATTTGTATGCCAATATGAGTAAATCATATGTAAGTGATGATGATGAGGTAATATACTGATATTCATGCAATAAACATGGTTATATGTGATGATGGTATTAAAAAATGAAAGATGAATGTTAAGACTTTAAAAGCCCTTTTCTCTAATTTAGGACTTGGCCTAGGATAGATGGCATGCCATTGAGGGGGTTATGGTACCGTAGAATATTCTTTATGAGAGGCCTTGGTAGTTGAAGCTCAAGTTAGAACACCTTTGGTCCTTGGTTCCATGCAATTTTAAGGATAAGGTGGCTGAAGCTCAAGTTAAAACACCCTTGATCTGATTTATACTCAGTCAAAGTGGTTGAAGTTCTAGGAGGCTCCTTGACTTAAGGAGCTCAAGTGAGCTTTTATAGTTTACGGACATAGTGGTTGAAGCTCTAGGAGCGCCTCTATTTCATAACCTGCATTCGAATAGTCCAACTTAGAGTTTTAGGTGAAAAAATGATAAAAAAATGGAATTAAGGTAAGTTTTGGGTAAAAGAAAAACTATTATAAAAAAGAAATAAAAATTGGAAAAATGGTAAGTCATAAGTAAAACAAGATGAACTAAAGGAAGAGGTAAGGTTACTATGAACTCGTTGTATGAGAAAGCTTGTTATGTTTAATGATGTTGATATGAAATATGGTGATTGTATTGCTATGCATTAGGATAGTGTTTATGGTATGATAATATACATAAACATGCATAATATGTCATGATATGAATTGTGTGGTTGCATGCTTGAATTTTTATGCATATATGTATCACTAAGCTTTCAGTAGCTTAGCGTGTGGAATTTTTGCATGTAGATGAAAGCCTAAGAGATAGCAGAAGTTGATTCAAGAGAAGATGCATCCATTTTGAAGAGTCAATGCACATGTCATTTTTGATGATTTTTGTACATGACATGGTTTTGGGTTTTAAGCTTGTATATTAAAGGATATATATTAGGCCAAATTGGTAACTTATGAAAAGGATCTTTTGGTTCAAGTTGATGTAAGTTTATAAATGGTTCTTGATGTTGAAACAGGTTTAGGAATTTTATTTTACAATGAAAAGTTTTAATTTTACAGGTTTTATAAAAAGTAACTGATAGCATTTGTCCAATTAGTCGAAAGAAATTCCAATTAGTTGGGTGGGTGTTACAGTCACTAAGCATTATGCTCAGCATATTAGTTATCTCTCACACATAGGTTCGAAGCTAAAAAAATTAAAGTCTAATAGATAAAAGGAAAGCTCACCACATAGTCTATAAATAAGATCATATGTTTAATGGGGATATTGTATTAATAAATTTAAGCTTTTTTGTTTGAAAGTGTGTTTCAATTTGAACATGTAATAATTATATAATAAAATAGTACAAGTTGCATATGTGATTTTTTATTGCATGAAAGGTTGAATAATGCCCTAACGATGCATGTCATTGAAAGTTGAAAATTGTTAGTGCATGTTGCGTATGTGATTTTTTATTCCGTGAAAGGTTGAATAATGCCCTAACGATGCATGTCATTGAAAGTTGAAAATTGTGAGATCAAGTAGGTGATAGTATATTGATTTCTAAAATAATTATGAAAACATAAGGCTTTCAAAAGAAGCATATTTCTTTAAAAGAAATAAAGTTTAATGTTTTCATAAAACAATGTTTTAAAAAGGTGTTAAATTTTTTACCAGTTTTCAATCATAAGATAACATAACATTTTCATATATGGTTGGATTATTTCAGCTATATAAAGGGTGTTACATTCTCAACATAATCTATTTACAAACTTAGCTTACATTGCTTTTACACAATTTTGGACTTAGTCACAAACATACAAGATGCTTCAATAAAACAAAAATTATACAAAAATGTAACCAACCCAAGGCTGAGTCTCTAGCTACTCCTCTAAATATGGGTCCTATTAGTTTTTGAGAGCTTTATCTATAGTCTACTATTCATAGCTCTATAACTTGTTTACTTACGTGAGAGATATAAAAAAAACTCTGGCACTAAGCATTATGCTTAGTGGTGCATGCTTTCTCATAATAACAAATGTAATATTATATATACATGCAAATCCAATTAAACAATCATTCAATTCAAGATTAGGGATTATACATTTACCATTAAATGCACACAAGTAATTCCTATCACCTAGCATAACAATTAGTATGCATTAGACTCATTACATACCGATCTCAAACAAGCAATCACAAATTATAATTATGAAGCAATTCAATTATTATTGTAACCACTGTACTTTTCTTTGATTCATTATCTATGGTTACCTAGACTAGGCTCAAGGAGACATAAGTGACTTTTGGCCATACAACCTATATAATTCAGCGCCTTATGAAATTGTCTTGTATAATGGGATGGTACATGTTCTTAGATGGGCGGACAATAATTCTTAATATTTAATGTTTGGGTTGATTAGAGCCTAACATATAATATTGTTTTACGAACTAATAATAGCATATACCGTTTACCCTAATAAGCATACTAACCTGTCTACCTTGCTCTAGTATAGGCTAGGCAAAACTCATAGGCTTATATAATTAAAAATTGTAAATTTTCACTTGATTCATGCTATTTCAACTTATCTCATGCATTTGCTTAATCAATTCTAGCATTTCTTGCATATTTATGTTATCACTATAAATTGTGATCACTATAATGGAATCAAGTAGCGAACTACATGGTATTATACAAATTGCCCAAATTCAAACACAACACTTTTCATTCCTATTCACAATTCAATTCTAACCTATTCATATAAATATACATCAACTATGGCACACAAATGGCACCTCAAAGCCTGAACAACAATCAATTTAACATATCTTCACATTATACTCTTCAGTACTTAAATTTATGACTTACATTTATTTAGCCAACACTTACCATGTGATCTCAACCAAGCTTGCATTATAAAGAAAAAATGGATTTTGGGAAGAAAATTGGACTCTAAAAATACTATTGCTCATTATACATCTTTGAGCTTGTTGCTCAAACAATGAACCAATAAAGGGTTTGAATTGGTTAGTAAATAAAATTTCTTAACTTTAAGGTGCGGAATAAGATTAAATAGAGTAAGGAATGAGAGATATCACACACAAAATTTATAGAAGTTCGGGTATTAACAAACCATACTCCTTTCCCCAATCTCGATTGGGTGTTTTACTAGTACTCTAAGTGTTATAATGGAGTTTTACAAGCTCACTCCCAACTATAGTGTTTCTCTCAATGGCTAACACCTAACCCATAAATTCCCTTGTGTTTTTCAATGGCTCATAGAAAAACCAATTCCTTGTGTTTTATGCCTCATACAATAAAACCTTACAAGTGTTTCACTCTTAACCTGAAATACCCAAACTCACTTTTGAGTAATTGGTTACAATGAAAACACTCACCAATCTCCAATGCTTAGAAATTATGAGCAATTTGGTTTTTACAAAGAATAGAGGTTTGTTGAGAGAAATAATTAATGCACAAGGCTACAACAAGATTAATGTTTCAAAGTAATTGTTGTTCTCTTATTTGAGATTCATAAATGGCTTGCATTTATACTCCCTCTATGAATTATAGCCATTTAGGTGCATTTAAAGCCCAAATAGCCGTTGAACCAACTCTTAACTTCATGCCTGACATGTTTCTCTGTCCTAATTCATGGGCATGAATATATGTGTCATGGTCGTGAATGTTCTTCTAGGCCATGGTTCAAGTGGTGACTCTGGCCATGAAGCTTTCTGGAAGAATTGGAAGTATTTGATCTTGGGCGTGACTGATACTTTAACAGGCATGAACATTCTTCCAAGCCATGGTCCAAATGGTGACACTGGCCGTGAAGCTCTCTAGAAGAATTGGCATGTTTCATCACATGCATGAATACTGTTTCATGGGCGTGACTCTATAATCATTGATGGTTGGTATGGTTGTTCATGGCTGTGAACTTTGAATGGTTGAAAGTTGGCAGTCATCTATAATCACGGGCGTGACTTTGCTATTTCTTTGATTTTAATCTTCAAAAGTTCTTTTTCAATCTTGCTTCATGTTCTAATCAAGAGATATCTGATTTAACATACTTAGAACAAACATTGTTAAATATATTATTGCTATTTTATTTGTTATCATCAAAATAACAGAAATACCCTTCAAGGTTTAACAATCTCCCCCTTTTTGATGGTAACAAATAATCTAGCAATATGTGCTTTTGAGAAGTCTCCCCCTTAAGTGGTGCTTAAAATAAAATAATGGAGTGCAAGATTTGAAAGATGTATAGCAAAGTTGTTTATGAACTATTTAGATATATGCAAGGTATATCCTATGCATATCTCATCACTTAACACATATATAACAAGTATATTCAAGGTATGTGTGAGATATATGTTAAGTATATCTTTTATATTAATATTGAAAAGTATATATGAGATTGATGTGAGGTATATGTTATGCATATTAGTAGCTAAAGAGAGGTTTACATATTCCACACAGTGCATAATAATAACATATATTGCTAACCACACATTTGTAACCACACAATTGCATATATTGCCAAGTCCTCTCCCTTTTGTCATCAATAAAAAAAATGAAATGATAATAAGATGATTGTATTAAAATTAAAAGGAGAAGGATTACAAAGATTCAAAAACATAAAATAAAGTCCTATAAATTAAAAATAAATCTACTTTATGAAACCTAGGACTCTAGTTAGGCTTCAAGCCTGACAGATCATCCCTAAGGTGTGCTACCTCCGCTTTAAGCCTGTCTATACGAGACTCCATGAAGTCTTTGAGCTTTTCCAACCTCTCATCAATGGAATCCTGCATCATATCAAGGTGAGGTGCTAAAAGATCAGCAGCCTGCTGTGCCAAGCTGGGTGTGGTAGAGACTGATGACTAACCAACATCTTCCACTACTGCCGGTGTTGATGTCTCATCACTGGCTTGCTTTCTTTGCTAGACATATTGGAGACCAGCTTTGAAGGCATTTGAATTATGATCTTCCCAATCTATTTCACCAGCGGAAGTGGTGAAGCGGTAATAGACATTATCTTTATGAATAATGCAGACAGCTGGTCCCATCTTGATAAAGGACTCAACATCGAGTCGATCTCGTGGATGAGCTGGAATAAGAGTGTAAATGTCTTCATCGAGATTTAGATACCCTAGCTCAATGGCAAGGTGAGTTATATACTGGACAATCAAAATATCTCCCGATGGCTTTGTTGTAATGGAAAGGAGATGATTTGCAAACCATTGAGACAAAGTTGCAGATAATCCTCTTCGTGCCATTTCCAATAAGAAGAGCTCCGATTTTCTAATTGCCCCATTACTATCTCCTCTAGCAAAAATACTATAGGTTAGAAACCTATGTAAATACTTATGCATAGGAGACTGAAGGTGGGTGCTCTTTGTGTTCTTCCATCCCAGCTACATTCAGCTCTGAAATGTGTCCAAGCTGGAGGAGCATAAAATTCAACTTCACTCTCGTTGAGAATGCCATTGAAGGGAAGTGAGAAAATAGTGCCAAACTCCGCTGCTGTGAGAGTGTTCAGATGCTTATACAGTTAGAATTTCATAGTGCTGGTGGGAGAGACTTGCAATATGCTAAGGAACTCGAGAGTTGGTTCCCTTAGTGTTGGCCGATAAATGCACACGAACTCTTTGAGATGACAAGCTTGCAACTATTCAATCATTCTTGTCTCAAGACCAATAGACTTGATAGAATTCCACTTAAAGGATCGAGACGAGAGTAGGGGTCTTTTCTTGAGAATGACATATCGCGGATGAAAATTTTCCATAATGACATTGAGAAGATAATCGGTGTGGTATATTGGAGCATGTGATTTCTTCCTTATGCCTTTGGAAGAACCGGGTTCCATTTTGATAAAGCTTTAATGAAGGATTGGAGAAGAAATTTTTGGAGTAAATTGATAAACCCATAGAAGAAGTTATGATTCTTCAAAGAGAGAGACGTTTGAAAGATTTTATAGATGGAAATGAATGTTAGGAGGCTAGAATTTCTGAGAAATATTGAATGAGGGTGATAAATGAGAGAATTTGTAGAGTTGGAAATGAGAAAATGACATAAGTTTTGTTTTATAGTCGATAGATTCACGATGGTGAATACTCAATCAAGGGGGTGAATAATTATGGTCACAGTTTGTTGACGAGGCACTCTAGCCGTGAAAAAAGGAGATGAATCGAGTCATGGTTGATACATTAAATAGTCACGGGCATGACCTAAGATTTGCACGAAAGTCACATAAATAGTCTTAGTTGTGAAAGATTAGGCTTCAGTATCTCTAACCGTGAGGCAAGGTGTGAAACAAAGTGTGAACAATTCTAGAGTTATTCGCTGTCAATATTCACGTTCGTGATGCGATGTCATGGGTATGAATTAGGCTTTTAACGGGAGTGACAGATATTGTCACGGGCGTGAAACTTAGTTTTCACTACTTTTTTCTGTGAAGCATGTCGTGAATCAAAGCATGAAAGTTACTTAAACTATTTGCTATTTACTTCAGGCCGTGAATAAATGTCATGGGCATGAATCACCTCAAGTCAAAAAAATAAAATTAAGTTTAAAACAAGGCTAGAGGATTTCTAAAGAAGTTTCTATGCCCTTAAACATATATTTCCATCATGTCAACCACTTCATATTATAAAATTAGTTAAGTAAAGAGCATCATATGAAGGAAATAAGATTCAAGTTTAATGATTCATCATACAATTGGCAGTAAAATAATTAAGACAAAGTTGATCCATTAAGCATACCAAGTACTTTTCTTGTGAAGCAAAAACTTTCCTCATTAAAAGGTTTGGTAAGAATGTTTGCCAATTGATTGTTTGTATCAATGAATTCTAACACAACACATCCATTTTGAACATGATCTCTATGAAAGTGATGTCTAATGTCAATATGTTTACTTCTAGAGTGTTGAATGAGATTCTTAGATAGGTTGATGGCACTTGTGTTGTCACATTTGACGGGTACATGGTCCAAACAATGACCATAATCCTTTAGTTATTGTCTTATCCATATGATTTGAGTGCAACAACATCCTGCTGCCACATATTCCACTTCAACTATAGATGAGGCAACTGAAACTTGTTTCTTGCTAAACCAAAAAACTAGGCATTCACCAATAAAGTGACAAGTGCCTGAAGTACTCTTTTATCCAAAAGACTACCGGCATAATCTGCATCCGAATATCCTATGATATTAAAAATTAAATTTCTAGGATACCATAAGCCTAGATGCATTGTGCCATGTAAATATTTTAAAATTCTTTTTACAACATTCAAATGTGATTCTTTAGGACAAGATTGAAATCTAGCACATAAGCATACACTATATCAAGCCTAGAGGCAGTAAGATATAAAAGTGATATGATCATACCTCTATAGAGCTTTTCATTAATGCTCCTGCCCTTCTCATCTTTGTCCAATTTTGTTGATGTGCTCATAGGAGTCTTAGCATTTTTGCATAATTCCATTCCAAATTTCTTGATTAACTTTATGGAGTACTTAGATTGGTTGATGAATATGCCCTCATTTATTTGTTTGATTTGTAGACCAAGGAAGAACTTAAGTTCACCCATCATGCTCATTTCAAATTCTCTAGTTATACATTTGGCAAATTCTTGGCAAAACAATTCATTAGTAGACCCAAATATGATGTCATCAACCTAAATTTGAACAATTAAAATATCATGCTTATGCCTTTGAATAAATAAGGTTGTGTCAACATGTCCTTTTGAAAAATTATTTTCTAAAAGAAAAGAACTTAGTCTTTCTTCCATGAAGTGATCCTTTAAAGCCATGAAGCATAGGTTGACCTCTTCTCCTTCATTATCATCTTTTTCGCTTGAGGATGTTTTGTCATCCCTTGTGGCTTTGTGACCTTTCTCCTCATTATCTTTTTGAAATTTTTTCTTGTATTTCTTGAGCTTTGGACATTCTGGTTTGATATGTCCTTTCTTCCCACATTCATAACACTTTAGTTCCTCTTTATTTCTTTAAGAGTCATTTGAGGATTGTTTGAGGGTTCTTTGTTTGAAGTTTCAAGAATTTCCAAGTCTCTTTTTAATTATTCTTTATAATCTTCTTGAGGGCATGGCAATGTCCTCATTTGTATGATTACTCTTTTCTTCGTCATCTTCAATTTCTTCTTAAGATTTTGAAATAGAGGCTTTAAGTGCTAGAGGCTTTCTCTTTTCTGGTTCGATTTCAAGTTCTCTATTTTTTTTTACTGTCATTTCATGCGTTAGAAGTTTGCCAATAAGCACATCAGTAGGCATGGCACTCATGTCTTCATTGGCTTCTTCTATACCCGTAACTCTTGAACCATAGTCTTTGAGAGGAAGGCTTCTCAGAATTTTGTTATTCACATCTTCCAAGCTTAATTGCTTTCCAAGCTTTCTCATGTCATTAATGATGGCTAGAAGGCGGTTCGTCATATCAGTGATAGATTCATTGGATTTCATCTTGAAGAGTTCATATTCTGAAGTGAGAAGTTGAATCTTCTTGGATTTAACTTGTTTAGTTCCTTCATAATAATTCTGTAATGTCTTCCACATACTATATGCAGTAGGACAATGTTGGATTCTGCCACATTCTTCAATATATAGAGAGCTTAAGAGGATTGTCATCGCCTTTTTGTTTTTGAAATTCACTCTTCATTGAGGCTCTGTCCAATCATCCCTTGAAAGAACTTCTTATTTACCATAAACTCATCTCTTGGTTGGTAGTGTCCATTCTTTTTGAACACTATCCTAGACTTCAATTCCCTCACTATATAGATATGTCTCCATTCAAAATTTCCAATGAGCGTAGTGTGCTCCATCAAAGTAAGGCTTGAGACTTTGATATCCTTCACTGGCCATTTCTTGATCTTTGTAAGTGTTTTTTAGGCTTTTTTGCTAGACAGGCTCTGATACCAATTATTTCCCAGACAATGAACCAAGAAAGGGATTGAATTGGTTAATAAATAAAATTTCTTAACTTTAAGGTGCATAATAAGATTAAATAGAATAAGGAAGGAGAGATATCACACACAAGATTTATAAAGGTTTGGGTATTAACAAACCTTACTTCTCTCCCCAATCTCGATTGGGTGTTGTACTAATACTCTAAGTGTTACAATGGAGTTTTACACGCTCACTCCCAACTATGGTGTTTCTCTCAATGCCTAACACCTAACCTAGAAACTTCCCTTATGTTTTTCAATGGCTCACATAAAAACTAATTCCTTGTGTTTTATGCCACACACAATAAACCCTTACAAGTATTTCACTTTTAACTCAAAATACCCAAACTCATTTTTGAGTAATTGGTTACAATGAAAACACTCACCAACCTACAATGTTCAGAAATTATGAGCAATTATGTTTTTACAAAGAAAAGAGGTTTCTTGGGAGAAATAATTAATGCACAAGGCTACAACAAGATTAATGTTTCAAAGTAATTGTTATTCTCTTTTTTAGATTCAAAAATGGCTTGCATTTATACTCTCTCTGTGAATTATAGCCGTTTAGGTGCATTTAATGCGAAAATAACTGTTGAACGAACTCTTAACTTTGCGCCTGACATGTTTCTTTGTCCTAATTCACGGGCGTGAATATATGTGTCATGGTCATGAATGTTCTTCCTGGTCGTGGTCCAAGTGGTGACTTTGGCCGTGAAGCTTTCTGGAAGAATTGGAAGTGTTTGATCACGAGCGTGACTGATACTTTCACAGGCATGAATATTCTTCCAAGCTGTGGTCCAAGTGATGACTTTGGCCATGAAGCTCTCTGGAAGAATTGACATGTTTCATCACGGGCGTGATTGTATGATCATTCACGGTTGGTATGATCCTTCATGATCGTGAACTTTAAATGGTTGAAAGTTGGTGCTCAGCTATAATAATGGGCGTGACATAATTAGTCATGGGCGTGACTTTTCTATTTCTTTGATTTTAATCTTCAAAAGTTCTTTTTCAATCTTGCTTCATGTTCTAATCAATATATATCATGTTTAACACACTTAGAACAAACATTCTTAAATATATTATTGCTATTTTATTTGTTATCATCAAAATGATAGAAGTACCCTTCAAGGTTTAACAAAACTATAATAAAGTTGTTAACCAATTATCTTCAATCTTTGAACATTTATGGGATAAGAGTAGGGGCATCTTTTATCCATGGTTCTATCTCATTTTGATTTGCTTAATAAAGATGTCTTTCAGTTTTTTGTACCATTTGAAATGTGTCCACTTGCTAAACAAACTAGAAAAGTATTTTCTGTTAGCATAACTAAAGCATAAACCTTTTTTCTCTTTTGCATATGGATGTTTGGGAGCTTCAAGCTTAAAGTTCTTGATAGATGACCATAATAAAGTAGTGTGGGTCTATTTGATGAGTCATAAATCCCAAGTAGTGTCTAAACTTACAAAATTCTTTAAAATGGTAAAGACACAATTTGACAGAAAGATTAAAATAATGAGGACAGATAATGGGAGTGAATTTCTTAGTAAAGAATGTCAAACTTTATTGACTTTATATGGCATCTTACACAAAAAATCTTGCTTCTATACCTCACAACTTAATAGGATAATGAAGAGAAAATATAGGCATATATTGTAGGCAGATAGTGCTTTACTTATTCAATTTGACTTACTTTTATAGTTTTGGGGATAAGCTGTCCTACATGCCACTTTTTTTATTAATAAGCTACTAAGAACTGTTTTGCAGTGAAAAACACCTTTTGAGATTCTTTTTTCTATTCTGCCAAATTATGAAACATTGAAAACCTCTAGATGCTTAGCATTTGCTAAGACCAATACACTTTGCAAAAATAAGTTTGGGCATAGATCTGTCAAATGCATTTATCTTACATTTTCTCTAGGTCAAAAAGCCTATAAAATGTATGATTTAGTGAATAATAACATTTTCACTTTTAGAGATGTAGTTTTTTTTAATTATGAAAATCAGTTTCCTTTTCATGGCTTGACTACTACTTCGGATCCTAAGCCAACCTTACCTTAACCAATACTAGATCATGATTTCTCACAAACATTCTTCTACAATATCTTCACCTATCTCTCCATACTCCCTAGAGATTCCAATTCCAAAAGAAGATATTACTATTGTCACTACTATAGGCCCTACAACTAACCTACTAACATCAATGTCATAAGGATATGTTATGCTAGTTAGGAAGAATACATTATCACTAAGCCTTATCATTGGTTACCTCCTTAATTGGACATTACATTACTAATCTGTAATATTTTATGGCTAATCTATTTGTTATCCAAAAACCTAATAGTTATGTAGAGGCTGCAAAGACCAAAGAGTGGGTGCAGGCTATGGTGATAGAGCTTCAGGCATTCGAAACAAATAAAACTTGGAAGTTAACTTCCCTACCACCCAACAATAAGGTTATTGGCTGAAAATGGGTGTAAAAAGTAAAACACAAACCTGATGGTACCACAGATAAGCTCAAGGCATGTCTAGTTGCTAAGGAATACACTCAAATTATAGGAGTGGATTTCAAAGAATGCTTTTGTCCTATAGCAAAAACAATGATTGTTAGATTGTTGTTGGCTCTAGTAGCTGCAAAGAATTGGCATTTGCACTAGTTGGATGAGAATAATGCTTTTCTACATTGGTCTTTGGATGAGGAGATTTATATGCAGCCACTATATGGTTTCTTTAAGGCAGCCCCAAGTCAAGTGTGCAAGCTAGTGAGGTATTTGTATGACTTGAAACAAGTCTCATGCCAGTGGAATACATATTTCAGTTCTAAACTTCTTCAATATGGTTTTGTTCAGTATGTTAATGATCATTGCTTCTTTATCAAAAGGATAGATTCAGATTTCATGGCCCTATATATTAGTATATGTTGATGATGTTCTTATAGCAGAAAGTTCACTAACTCAAATTCAAGAAGTGAAGCAATTTTTACATAAAAGCCTTCACAATTAAGGACTTGGGCAAAGCTAAATATTTCCTGGACCTTTAGAGTGTTCAATCTTCTCAAGGCTTATTCATTCATCAAGCGAAGTACATTATTGATTTACTTAGAGAAGCAGAGGTACAAGATTGCAAAATAGTGTCCACCCCCATTGTTAAAGGTACATTACTTCAACTTGATGAAGGGTCATTACTCCCTGATGCACAATGTTATCGAAGGGTTTTTGGCAAATTTATGTGGTTCAACAACTAAGTCAATACATGCAAGCTCCCAGTGGCAACCATTTGAAAGGTGCCTTGCATGTTCTAAAATATCTTAAAGGCACATAAAGCAAATGGCTCTTTTATCCTAAAAGCAATACGTGCACTCTTTAAGCATACAGTGATGCAGATTGGACAACCTGCAAGGACACCAGATGCTCGTTCACAGGGTGTTGTTTATTTCTTGGTCCAATATTGGTTTCCTAGAAAACCAAGAAACAAAACGCAATGTCCTATACTGCTGAGGCTGAGTACCGCAGCATGGCGAGTATAGTGTATGAAATCAAGTGGGTTACTTATCTACAACAAGATTTTGGTATCTCAGTTGATGTTCCAATTTTCTTATGGTACGGCAATCAAACTGTACTCTTGCATATCACTGCTAATACGGTATTTTAGGAATGCACCAATTACCTTGATATCGATTGTCACCTTATAAGAGAGAAGTACAATTCTAATTTTATTCTCCCTCAACATCTCTCTTTTTCTGCCCAACTAGCGGACATTTTTACTAAAGCATTCACAGCTCCCATTTTTGTTAAATTTTGTTTAAAGTTGGGCATGTTGACTTTGCAACATGCTCCGACTTGTGCAACATGCTCCGAGTGGAGTCCGTGGTGCAAAGGCAGAAATTGTGATAGTGCGCATGGTGCAAAGGCAGAAGCTGAAACTCTTTTGTCATCATTCATCGTTCATGTTGACTCACAACACAGAGCATTCAATAGTTATACAACATTATTTTCAGTGGAGCTCAGCAATAGAGGATCATTTATTTAAGGTGAAAAGTGCACCGTTTTGTATTGGAGGAAAACTTAGTTGTAGAGAAGTTTTTTTTGTCTCCCACTTTTCTGGCCTAGACCTGTATATGAGCTAGCTGTGTACTCTTTTCTTGTTTAATGAATCAGATTGAAAATTCAATCATTCTTCCTTATTTCAGATTCAGCGGTTATTTTTCTTGAGCTAGATATCGAACATATATGTTACACAGTATGTTCAATTGTTTAAATGACAATTTTTTATTTTTGTTTTCAGGGTAAATCAGGCTGGGTTCTTCACAATCATGAAAGTTAGGACCATCCGATTCAACTTGAGATTTGGTCTGAACACCAAGGGACCAAAATTTTTACTTGTGTCTTCGGCTCAAACTAATTTGTATGCAGTGATCCATTATCGTTTTATTTAGAGAAGCAACATAAAAAAAAAATTTAAAATAGAAAATAGAAAACCCTCCAACGTTATGCATTTATTAATTAAAATTTTATTCTTTTTTATTAATTAAAATCATATTTCTTACAATTTCTCTCAATTCAATTTCCATCTATTAAATTTGAATTTGATCATATTGCTAAAAACTACATTTTAGGATATCTCTCCCCTTTAGGTTCTAACGGCATATCGGCATTTATGTCAAAAAGGAAAAAAAAAAAATAGAAATGTGGATTAAAAAAAGAGAAGGGATTTGGAATACGTGTCAAAGTATATAATATCATTTTTAACCATGAAAAAGAAAAGAAAACAATCCATTTTCCTATAATCACCGCTCAATTCTTTAAAGCTCTTTATTAATTATTAGTTTCTGTTTTCAATTAGAAGATAATCTTTACATGTTCTGAAGGGAAAAGGAGTTATTAAGATTAGAAATATCGATATTCGGTATTGAAATGTATAGGTTTGATTTTAATATGAAAAGCAAGAACATATATTCATTTTGTTTAATTAAGCTGAATATCGTCAATATCTTATTCCCCTTATGTAAATTACCATTATTGCAGGCTTCTACAAATATATATATATATATATATATATATAGAATAAATCTTCATATAACTTACTATTAAATCTCATTATACCTCCATTTTTTCTTTTTGCCAGTGTTTTGGATGATGCATAAGTTTGACATCTCATTGATGAATGCAGGTTTTAAAATTTTCACAAAAATAACAAATATAGAAAAAAAATAATAATTAAGAAAAAATTAAAATCTATTAATCTATTACGATATTTTCACTGGGAAATCAAGTATATTTCCACAAGCATGTCAAAAAAATTTCTCTTCCTTTTTTTTTCTTTTTCTTTATTTTATTTTATTTTATTTTTTGCAGAAAATTAGAAATAAACATCTAGAAAGCAACATGTATATGTAGAGCACTTAACCAGAATTACCCTTCAGCAATTTTTTCTTTTCTGCTGCTACATGCACCCCATCCCCACCCCCACCCCAAGAAAAAAAAATTTCTGCAGCAAGAGCTAATAAATATGACTAAGGCAGGCTGCCTGCAACTCGCCCTCGGAGGCCTCAGCATAATGTTTCACAACCAACTTATATATATATAATTAATAAATATAAGAAAACATTTATATATATTAATTAGGTTTTTTTTTTTGAAAATAAAACAAAAATTGTTGTAAGAATCAAAACATGCTTATAAGTTATAACATTGAGAAACAAACCCTGAGATATTAATTGCTATGGTGGGTGAAACAGAAGCCTTTGAGGGAGAGTTGAAGGCAAACTGTCTTATAAGCAACTTAATATAATTAATACTTGAATTCATCTGCATCTGTACAAAAATATGCAATCCATAACCCTGCATTTATAGGCTAAGTTTGGACCTGAAATCGCTGTTGGCTTGCAGATTGTGATAGAGAATATGGAATTTAATTATCTAGCCTTTAGATGCTTTGCACCATGTAACATCCACGTGGGTGTTAATAATAATAATAATAATAATAATAATAATAATAATAATAATAATAATAATGTATTAGAGATTATAATTTATTAGTTAACACTATTTTTGAAACATTTTACAAATTTCAACTTTGAAATTGACTTATTTTAAGAAAAATATAATATCAAAATCTTTCAATTAAAAGAATTTAAATCCTAATTTTCCCAAAAATGTTTTCATGTTTTGACCCCACAAAAATAATATAAAATTATTATTTGGACTTTAACAAGTTTTGAAAACATAAAATATTAATTAGTTCTTGAAGTTATCCTTCTTATTAAGTTGGAATTTTGAGATTTGACTTAATATATAAATACAGTTTTGAAGTTATTTATCACACTTCAATTTTATAAGTAATTTATTATGCAATACTGTAGTTGTAAAAATTATAATAAAGAAATGTTCTTTAACATTCAGGTGGTAAGAATAGAGAAAAATCAAAAAATAAAGAGAAAGAATTTTTTTTTTGTTATTAACTAATTAGCAGGTGAATGTTGCAGAATATTTTAAAAAGTAGTGTTCATTCACACTAGTCATTATAACATTTGCACCTCTTTGGTCAGAGGTTAAGAAATTTTATTTTATTTTTTGCTATGTGCATTAACTATTTCTCTTCTTACTTTTTATACAAACATTTTTTTTCTTTTTTATAAATTTAAGGGTATGTTTGTATATTACACATTTAGTTAGCTTTTAATAGTTCCATTTTGAGTTTGCATTTAATTCCATAATCTAATATTAGATATATCTTTCAATTTGTATAAAACTGAAGTTGGTGTCTATATTTATGTAAAAAGAAAAATAAAAATTTAAGCATATTGGGAACCACTTATTCTTTTTAATTTTTTGTGATAATCCTAGCTAGTCACTGTAGAAAGTGATGGAAGATCATGGCTTCCTGCCATGGGTGAATCAATCTACATGTTGACTTGTTTTCCACTTGCTAAGTGTGTACCAATTTGTATCAATATAATTCATAGAGTTGACCTTCTTCATGCATCAATCAGCATAAATGCGCATATCAGAATCTAATCGTTGTCACCCATAGGCATTCCCACTTGGATTAATCTCCAATGGAGAATAAATTGCAAAAATAAATAATGTTGATTCTATGTATAATTGGGTTTAATTAGTTGTATTTATATTACTGTTATTTCCTTCTTTTTTTTCCTGATAGAGGAGTGTGATGTACAAATCTATAGTTTTTGTGTTATTGTAACAGTTGTTCAAACTTCATGCACAATAAAAAATTACCAAACAAAAAATCATACCAATGTTAAAAATAAATCGATATAAATTGATTATGAGATTCATTAATTAAAACTAAGATCTCATCCTTCTAAGAGTTTTTTTTTTAAATTATTTGTGTTTACCAATACTAAGTTCAGGTTGCGTTGGCAAATGAGTGTAGGTGCTGCTATAGAGGCATGATAAGGTATATCTTATCCAACGATTGATAACAAACTTAATTAACTTTGTATGTAACAATACAAAAACAAAAACAATTAGCAGTAAAAAAAATTAGCTTAAGGGTTTTAAAATCCGTTGGTCGATATTCGATGGGCACTTAGTTTGGTACAGTTGATAATTTTTTCACATCCAACGATTCATCTAAATTAATGTATTTAGAATATATAATATTAAATATTCTATTACTATTAGAATATTAAATAGAAAAATATAGAATATTATATAGAAAAAATAGAAATAAAATATATAAAATAAAATCTATTGACTATTAATTATTATTATATATTCTAATTACTAGTTATTAGAATTAAGAATAACAATTATTTTATTAAAATTAATTAAATATTAAATTAATGTAAATTTACTAATCTGACACTAGTACAAAAATATCTTTAAACGAAGATTATATGTGTCTGTTGTAAAAATACCAGACACATAAAATAGAGGCGGTAACATTTTTGTAAATATATGATAAAATTACAAAGTATATGTGTCTATTAATATAAACGACAGACATATAAAATTCAACTTGTATTTTAGGCGTCTGTCTTAATAAACAACAGACACATATGATATGCTTTTAGTATATGTCTTAACAAACAACAGACACCTATTATTTATTAATAAACAATAATTTTTTTGAATTAATTATTGAAAAATATTTTTATTGGTATATACGTCTGTTAATATAAATGACAAACATGTACAATTTAACTTGTACTTTAGGTGTCTGATATTAATAAAAGCAGACACATATATCTTTTACTTTAGGTGTCTGCCGTTAAAAAAGACAGAAGCGTAATATCTCTACACTCATATGCGTCTTGCATTAATAAAAGCAGGCACATATACCTTTTACTTTAGGTGTCTGTCGTTAAAAAGGACAGAAGCGTAATATCTTTGCACTCATATGCGTCTAGCATTAATAAAAGCAGACATATATTAGCGTACAATAGGTGTCTGTCACGAGTAATGACAGACACCTATAGTTCATTTTTTAAAACCAAAAAATACAGTTTCTCTCTGTCCTCTTTTATTTGAAACCCAACTATATATATCTATTTCTTTTACTTTAGAGCTTGAAACCTAATTGCATGCGCCAACCATCTCCTTCTTCAGCTCTCAACATAAAGTTGGCTTGTAATACCTTAATCACATTTTGGACCTGTCTTAGTGGCGACGATAATGACAAGAGCTATATTGTTCGTTGGTGGCCATAGATACATATGGAAAAGGTATTTTTTTCTCTTTAGTTTTTTTTTTACATTTTTTGGCTACCATGTTCAAATTTGAGCCTCCATGTCGTAGCCACGACGATGACAAAAAAATATTTTTTTGTTGATTTATAAAATGAAAGTTGGTTTCATGCATTGAGAGGTTGTCTAAGGCATTTGGTAAGGAGAAAACAAGTTGGTTCTGCACATGTTAAAGCTAATTTTCATCATCAATTAGCCTAGAAGTTGTATGTTCTCCACCTTATTACTATTGGTATTTGATTTTCTACTTTTTTATGCAAAAAAGTTTATTTATCTTTTTTATTTTTTGTTAATTTTATGTTGTAGTTTTTTTCACTTAGTAGTTGTTTTTTTGTTATACAATTAGTTTTTTTATGAGTTTAAGTAATTTTTTCGATTTGTTATATATTTGTCAATTTATAATATTTTAAAAAAAATTAACTATAGGTGTCTGCTATTTTGTAAAAAAAGACACCTATAGTTAATTTTTTTAAAAAAAAATGACTATAGGTGTCTGTTGTTTTATAACAACAGATACCTATAATGAATTTTTTTTCAAAAAAAATTGACTTTAGGTGTCTGCTGTTTTGTAACAACAGACACCTATAGTCATTTTTTTAAAATATACTTTATGCGTCTGTCATTATATTTTAACAGATGCATAAAATAATTATATGCGTCTGTCATTTTGACAGATGCCTAAAATTCAACTCATATACGTCTGCTTCATAAGCGTCTGTCATTTAACAGATATATAAAGTTCAAAATAACAAACGTGTATAAGTCATTTTTGTACTAGTATAAATTAATGTATTTAGTAAGTTTTATTTTCATAGTGTATGTATATATATATATAGATATATAGATATATATATATATGAGTTTTCAATGCTTACAGTTTTATGGGTGATCTTAAATAAATTAATAAAGTAATTGATACATAACATAAAATGAAGGAAATAATGATGATATCATGAAATTAAGATTCTTATCATGTGTAATTATGTTAGTGTCTAAATTATCCATAGCATAGGATTAATAAGGGTGGGACATTGTTAATCTGGATAGACTAGCACATGGTACACTCATTAGTTAGATCGAGCAGTAGATCTCATAATATGTAAATATGAGATGTTTAGAGTTAACATGTGGATACTTGCTAAGTGTAGCAAAATACATTGGATGACCTGTTATGAGACAATCATATGGATAATCTATTCAAATGTCAATGATAGTGTCAACATAATAATGGTGTAAGTATCCTTAGACTTGAGATGCTCAAGAATATCATGGATACTGATTATGTATTTTGATACTATTCCTTGTTGTCTCAGGGAGGTTGCTCATAGGGTGGTGATTGGATACACTTAAGGTATTCGAAGGTAATTGGATGACCAACAAATGATTCACCACTTCTGATAGAAGGAGTTTATACCCATGACCTCTTGTTAGGGTCATTACTTGGAAATCTATGCTCGAAGTGGAAATATCATGAATATAGTCTTTAATGTCATGTCTAACAGAGTAATGAGTCTCAGAGACCATAACTAATGTTACTTGGACTAGACGTGATGTAGTCAGTCTAGTGAGAGTTGATACATGCCCATACTCTAAACCAAGTAGGGTATAAAATTGTGAAAGAAATAATTCCACGAAAATTATCTATGGAAAGATTTGTAGTCAAACCAATGACTTTCCAGTCGATTGGGAGTCATGATATGTTGCTAGATACTACTTATGACTTGTTTAAATTAATTATTAATTTAAGTAGCTAATATAACCGAGAACCTAATGAGTCACATGCATTGAAAATATGGAGAATTAGTAAAATGGTATTGGATGAGATCTAAAAATATGAGAGAATTATTTCAGGAAAGATCGCAATGAGATCATATGAAAAATTCGTTCAGAAGGGAAATGGGCCCGCGTGGGCTAGTCAGGCCAGGCCAGTTGGGCCTGACCAGTGGTAGCCCACAACAGGCCCAATGCGTGCGCAGCACAACGCCGTTGACTCTCTTTGGCCTTAATTAGGCCATAATTGACATTCATTATTTATTAAGTTTTTTTTCCTCCATTTTTGACTTTTGATATTTTCTTTGTTGTTGAAATCATCTTACTTATGGCATTGTTGCCTTAGTCATATAAGTGAGAAACACATAGCTAAGCAATACAAGAGTGGTAGATTGGGGTCATTTGATTATGAATCATGTGACACATGTGAATCTTACTTATTAGGTAAGATGACTAAATTACCCTTTTACGGGAAATGGTGAACATATTAATGGGCTTTTAGACTTAATACATTTGGATGTATGTGGTCCAATGTCCACACACGCTAGAAGTGGTTTCATCTACTCTATTACTTTTATCGATGATTGCTTATGATATGAGTACGTGTATCTTATGAGATGCAAATCTGAAGCTTTTGAAATGTTCAAAGTGTTCAAAAATGAAGTAGAGAAACAACTTGGTAAAAGTATTAAAACACTTTGATTAGATTGAGGAGGAGAATGCTTGAGCCAAGAGTTTTTATATTATCTTAAGGATAATGGGATATTATCTCAATGGACTCATTCTTACATGCCACAATACAATGGTGTGGCTGAAAGAAGAAACTGAACCTTGTTAGACATGGTAAGGACTATGATGAGCTTTGCAGAACTTCCTAAATCTTTTTGGGGTTATGCACTAAAGACTGGTTTTTATATATTAAATGGAGCCCATTTGAAATTAGTTGATGTTACTCCATATGATATATGGTATAAAAATAAGCCCATATTTTCTTACATGAGAGTTTGGGGTTGTCCTGCTTATGTGAAGCGGACAATGTTGGATAAGCTGAAAGCTAAATTTGACCGATGTCTATTTGTGGGATATCCAAAAGCATCATATGAAAATCAATTATACCACCCCTTGGAACAAAAGGTGTTTGTTTCAAGACATGTTATCTTTTTAGAAAACAATTTTCTTCTAAAAGGAGATAGTGAGAGCATAATTAAACTTAAGGAAGTTCAAGATGCTCAAGCAGATGTTGATCAACTGCCTAAACTCAAGTCTGTTATTCATTGAGATGACATAACAGCTCAACCTTCTGAAGCACAAAAGCTTTGTAGGTCAAGTAGGATATATAATGTTTTAAAGAGAAATGGATTTCTCATTAGTGAACACAACAATGTATTGCTCATAGAAAACGATGATCCTACAACCTATGAAGATGTTCTGAATAGTTTAGAATTTCACAAATGGCTTTAAGCTATGAAGTCAGAAATGAATTCCATATATGAAAACCAAATATGGATTTTGGTTGACCCACCCGAAGGGATAAAGCCTATAGGGTGAAAGTGGGTTTTTAAGAAGAAAACTGATATGGATGGTAATGTGGTTACCTATAAAGCTAGACTTATAGCTAAAGGTTATTGTCAAAGACAAGGAATTAACTATGATGAAACTTTTAGCCCAGTAGCTATGCTGAAATCCAAAAGGATATTCCTAGCCATTGTTTCCCATTATGATTATGAGATATGACAAATGGATGTGAAGACAATTTTTCTTAATAGAAATCTGATCAAGGATGTGTACATGACACAACTAGAAGACTTTATACCTAAAGATGGCAAAAAGGTATGCAAGCTTCAAAGATCCATTTATGGATTAAAGCAAGCATTTAAGAGTTGGAATATTCAGTTTGCTGAGACAATCAAACAGTTTGGTTTCTTAGAAAATCTGGATGAACCTTATTTATACAAGAAGGTTAGTCGGAGTGTATCTGTATTCCTTGTATTGTATGTAGATGACATATTACTAATGGAAAATGATGTCTCAACCTTACAATCAATTTGGTTATCCAAAAATTTTCCTATGAAAGACCTTGGAGAAGCGGTCTATATTTTGGGGATAAGGATTTATAGAAATAAATTTAAAAGATTGATCGGTCTTTCACAGTCTACATACATAGACAAAATGCTAAAGAGGTTTAGCATAGAGTAGTCCAAAAAAGGATATATTGGAATTACTCTCTTAAAGTCTTGGTGTCCAAAGACACAAGATGAGAGGATACGCATGAGTTTGATTCCATATGTTTCAGCTATAGGATCAATCATGTATGCTATAATATGTACAAGACCCGATGTATCATATGCTCTGAGTGTCACAAGTAGATACCAATCGGACCCTAGTAAGGGTCATTGGGTGGCTATCAATAATATCTTTAAGTAATTGAGAAAGACTAAGGATGTATTATTGGTATATGGAGATGGAGATCTTGTTGTGAGCGGGTACACCGATGTTAGCTTCCAATCTGACAAGGATAACTCAAAATCTCAGTCAGGTTATATATTCACACTAAATGGCAGAGCAGTCAGTTGGAAGAGTTCCAAATAGGAAACAACTGCGAATTCCACAACCGAAACAGAGTATATTGCAACTTCCGAAGCAACAAAGGAAGTAGTTTGGATAAAGAAATTCATCATGGAACTTGAAGTGGTTCCTAGTATTGTTGATCCAATACAACTGTATTATGACAATAATGGAGGCATTGCATAAGCAAATGACTCACAGTCTCATTAGAGGTCCACACATGTACTCAAAACATACCATTTGAATGGCAAAATTATTGGTAGAAATGATATAAAGATAGAAAAAGTGTCCACTAATCAGAATATTGTTGATCCTTTCACTAAGGCACTTCCTTAAAAGAAATATGATTCTCATGTACTAGCCTATGGAATTAAATACAAAGGCAATTGGTTTTAATGCAAGTGAGAGCTCACTAGAGAAGTGCTCTGAAGGCAATCACCTTTAGCATTTACTGTACAAATTTATTTGATTAATGAAAGACATTTTCATTAATATGATGTTCATTTGACACATGAATTGATAGTGATTTTAAATCAATGAATGAAGTCCTTAATACATAACATAACATGAAGGAAATCATGATGAGAACAAGATATTCATAATCTTATCATGTGTAATTATGTTGGTATCTAAATTATCCCTAGTCATAGGATTAATGAGATAGGACATTATTAATCCAGATAGACTAGCACATTTTATACTCATTGATTGGATCGAGCAATAGATCTCATAATCTGTAAACATGAGATATTTAGAGCTATCATGTTGATGCTTGCTAAGTGTAACATTGGATGACCAGCTATAAGACAATCATATGGATAATTTATTCAAATGTCAATGACACTCTCAACATAACAATAGTGCAAGTATCCTTAGACTTGAGATACTTAAGGATATCTTGGATACTAATTATGTATTTTGACACTATTCCTTATTGCCTCATGGAGTTTGCTCATAGGGTGGTGATTGGATACAACTTGAGGTATTCAAAGGTAATTGGATAACCAACAAAAGAAGCACCAATCCTGATAGAAGGAATGTATACCCATTGCCTCTTGTCGGGGTCATTACTTCGGAATCTCTGGCCGGAATGGAAATATCATGAAGATAGTTTTCAATGACATGTCTAACAGAGTAATGAGCCTCAAGGACAAGACCTAGAATTACATGGGCTAGCAATGATGTAGTCAGTCTAGTGGGAGTTGATACATGACCATACTCTTAACCAAGTGGAATATAAAATGTTGAAAGAAATAATTGCACGAAAATTGTCTATGGAAAGGTTAGTAGTAAAACCATTGACTTTCAGGTCAATTGGAGGTCATGATATGTTGCTAGATACCGCTCATGACCTGGTTAAATTAATTGTTAATTTAAGTGGTCAACATATTCGGGAACCTAATAGGTCACACATTGAAAATATGGAGAATGAGTAAAATGGTATTTGATGGGATTCAAAAATATGAGAAAATTATTTCATGACAGATCGCGATGAGATCGCACGAAAAAATTTTTCGGGAGGGTAATAGGCTTGTATAGGACCGTGAAGACCTGTGCGGGCAAGGCAGGCTACTAGCCTGCCTAGCGGTAGCCTGCAGTAGGCCCAGCATGCATGCAACAGTATCTGTTAGCTTTCTTTTGCCTTAATTCGGCCATAATTGGCATTCACTATTTATTAAGTTTATTTTTCACCATTTTTTACTCTTGATCTTTTCTTTGAATATAATTCAAAGAGAAGAAACATCAAATGACAAAAAAAGACATGAAAATATTTTTTTAAAAAAATATTTTTGAAATAAAAGAAAAATTCTCTTAAGAACGTTTTCAAAGCTAACACTTTGAATTTGTTCAAACCATTTATTTTGTTAGTTTCTTCTTCATTTTTTACATGGATTATTATTAGAGATATCTTAATATGAATTATTGTGGTTTCCTATACAACCCAATAAGGTGAAGATTTGAATAATAAATCAAAAAATTACAAGATATAATATCTAACCTCTATATTTGATGAATTAGTTTTAATGGAACAAGCAAGATCCTTTGTTTCGGATTTTGAAATTTTTATTTTTCCATTGCATTTTATGAATGAGATTCATCTTCCAAACCCAACATAATCACCATAAACCTTAATATTAAATAGAATTAAAGGGATATATAAAATCGAATTGAAATAAATAAAAAATTGAATCAAACTAAAGTGAATTCGCACTATTTGATTCACTTTATTTAGTTTCCAATTTTATCGGTTTAATCGTAGATATTGAATTTCGATTTATTTGGTTTAGTCAATAATATTGAAACACTGATTAAACCAAACTAATAGAAGTTTTTATATACTAATATTATTTCGAATCATTTTGTTCATTAAATAATTAAAAATAATTGCCATTAAGTATTAATGAAGGCAATTAAGAAATATAGCAAATTACAAACTAGTATTGAGGTAATACTATTGATCATTTTCTTTTAAAAATAATTTAATTAGCTCAATATAACTAATAATTGCAGTTTTGTTTAATATAATGGCATTGTCTTTACCTAATTAACCAATCTCAATGAATAATTTTTAAATCATTCTTCAATTTATGGTAATTAATTTTGATAAAGTTTTAAAGTAATCTATTTTGACCGATAATGATTGATTTTAATTAATTTATGTTAGTTGATAATTATAATAATTGATTTTACTTTATAGTAATAGGTAAATTTATGATAATTATTATTTTTTATTTATAGTAATTGATTGTAATAAACGACAATTATTAAAATTTTAGTAATTAATTAATTGATTCCGATAAAACGAAGCTGAACCAAAACATGAATCTTTTAAATGTTAAGTTCAATTCTATACCTAAAATGGTTTGATTTGTTCCTTCCAAAACAAAATTTGTTTTATTTTCTTTTTAGAAGTTCTATTTAGTTTTGAACTGAATCAACTAAAAGCTCATTGAACTGACTGAATTATATCTGAAAGGCTACATACACCAAGAGGGGGCTAAATTAATGATTTTTGTAAGGAATGGAAAATTTAAAAAGTTTTGCAAAGTGATAAGCTAGAGAGAAATATAACATTAGAGATTTATAGAGGTTCGACTATCAAAGCCATAACTATTATTGAGAGTTTTAGTCACTATCAATCTACTTCCTAGGTGTAGACTAAACCTTTACAAGTATTTTCCAAGGCTCACACACCAACCCTTTATAAGTATTTATACAACTCAATATAAAACTTTCAATAAAGTGTCTAATTTCAAACCCAATTCAATCAATCGAGCAATTGTTTACAAGAATAAAATACTCAACAAACTAGAAACTCAAGATCACTTGAGCTTTACAAAATTGAAATGAGAATTGAAAATAATACAAATGAGGTAGCAACAAAGGATTAATGCAGAAATCTCTCACAAATGATTTCTCAAAATAAATAAGATCTTTTTGCACTTCTTGATATTTTTCCTTTAGAACTATGAGGTATTAATAAAGTTGGAAATTTAGTTGCTAGATGCATTAATTGAAAAAAATGCCATTTAACTACGTCAAGAGTGTGCTGCAACAGTTATATTTATAGATCTTCATGGGCATAAATTACTTTGCTCTTCAAATTTGAAATCTCTAGAATACAACTTTCACGGGCATGACTAGCTATTCTCTGACGTGAAGTTTTGATACAAACTATGAATTACCTCATGAAATAATCCATGAATGATTTTGGAACATTTGGTATACTTTGGCTTGACCTTTATTGGCTTGAAGACATTATCATGGGGATGAATCCTTGTCTGGCTATGAACCATATTGTGAAGCTTGGTTGTGAATGATTAGAATTTGAATTCTTTGGCGCCATAAGGCCTTTGGTTGTGACTTTTCATTCATGGGAGTGAATAACTTCCATTTTGAAACTTTTGAACTTTAATTGACTTAATTTCTTTGGCTATGATTGCTTAATGAGACTGGTTCCAATTTGCGGACAAATTAGGTTCAATGGCTATTCCATACAATGGATCCATCATACATGCATATGGATCTTTCTGACTTTCCTCCTCCCTTTTTAGTAACAAAATGAAGCAGAAGTAGGACCAAAGTGAGAGTTAGCAGCATAAAGAAAGATGAATTTGTGAATGAGAAAGACAAGTCTCCGACCCTCGGGATGACTTCTGTCTAGATTGTACTTAGCCACTTTTTACACTCACTTCTACACTACTCTGTGGGCAGAGACTAGGCAAAGGTAGAAAACTAGACTAAGACCGGAAAGAGGCTTCCAGAAAAAAGAAGCAATTATGTGATCTCTCTTCGATAGACGTATACTTTGCCTCATGCGGAATTTGGCAATAACATTCCAGTAGAGGCTCCAGGAACCGAGCCAGTCGTGCCTCTGAGTGATGTTGCCCCTATTTCTGAAGCTCCGACCGCTCCATCGGAAGCCCTCGAGACACATGCAAAAGAAGAGCCAACAGACACCCCTATGATGCGGCATAAAAGAGTAGCAAGAAAGCAAGTAGTTAGCAAGCCAAAGCGTAAGGGCCCTGTTACCATTTCCATCGATTTATCTCCGGAGGGAAGCTTAGAAGAAGACCAAAGTCACATTTCTTCAGGGGAAGCTGCTCACACTTGCTCATCGGCGGAAGCATTAATCGTTCTATCTCCGATGACGTACTGCCAGCTGCAGAACAAGGAGTAGATGAATAAAGGCCAGAAAAACATCCAGCCTCTACTCCTGCTTTGCTTCTCGGGCCGAAGATTCTAAAGGGAAAGGAGTTGCCATAAGCCCAACCGGTAAACGTTCGCGTGTCGAGCCTAAGAGCGAAGTTCCTTCTGAGGTGACCATGGCTAGAAGTTAGTGAAAGGGAGGATCTGGGCTATCATCTTTGACTATTGGATTCATTCAAGTAGTAAGCGGATAGCTCCTATCAATTTAAATAGGCACATGAGAATAAACTGAAATGCTTCCCGAGAAGACTCTACCGGCGGACATCGGTTGCAGTGTACGGAAGATGCCGATCCAAGTTGAATCAAAGCCCGACCATCCTCGTGCTACAAAATGTGTCTTTCTGGGTTTTTCTAAAAAAAAAAGAGTTCTCGTTGTTATAGTCCGGTTCTTTGACGGTACTTTACCTGTGCTGATGTCACCTTTGTTGAGTTTACAAAAATCTTTTTTTAGATGTCCGTTCTCCTGGTGATTATAGTCTTGAGTCATCTACCTCATTCATTCCGCTTCCTGTTCTGACTATCTTACTAGCCCCACCTCATCCTCTTTCATATTCTCATCCAGAGTTTCTGCCACCACGTTCTACAGCTCCTTTACAGATTTACACACGTCGCTTGCGGCCACCGGCTCCTATGCCTCAACCATCTTCCTCACCGTCTTCAGATCCAGTTCCACCTACTGAGTCAGACTTATTGCTCTCTAGAAAGGTACACGTTCTTGTGTCACCAAACATCCCATTTTGTTTCATTAGTAACTCCTGGTTCATTATGTATACTTCACTCGCTCCGTGGCATCTCAATTCTTTTCCTTCCTAAACAGGATGATGAGTGGAAATTCCTGGCTAACTAGATCGATTGGATCGCTTTTCAGGAAGTGAGATTGTTCGGTAGCTCTTAGAGTGATGGAGAAGTGGTATCTAAAGGATCTGATCCTTCTCCTAGCTCTTTGAAGCCCTACTAAGAATGACTTGCCCAGTCTTCTGACTTTCAATTGTAGCTTTCTTTGGATGGTGAGTAGGGGGACTGAATCCCACCTTTCGTCAGTCGCCATGACTATTTGAAAGCAACCGAGATCAAAGCTTCACATCACAAAGATCCGCAGTTGTATACACTCTTTCTTCCTAGTTGTATAGGCAAGAATGAATTCGGAACGAATCGAGTTTCATTTTGTAAAGGACATTCTACCGGGCAGGGGAACTAGCTAAAAGAGAAGCTCGCCTGGAAACCTCGTATGGGCCACCGGTAACTGGCAATGGTTAGCTTTGAAGGCTGTTCTGAATGAGGCTTCTCTAAGCTAGTGGCATCGATTTGGTTGCCTGGAGCGGAGTTCCTTGTTGAATCTAATGATGATACATTGCATTTATTGGGCTTTATATCCCAAATATTCTAGGGAAATAGAGCAAAATGACTTCTTTGCTATGATTGGCACATGCCTGACAAGTAGGTGTTGAAAGCGCTTCCAGCTAGCTCTTTGAATTCCACCATTGGGATTTCTTAGAGTTAGCAGTTCGTATTTCTCTATTCCTCTGTATTCTAATCAGTAGTAGTCTCTTCCTGGTATATTTATATGGGTTTGAAGTGAGCTGGTGAGACCTTGGGAATCACCTATTCATAGTGATCGAATCGGAAACAGTATACAGTCGAGAGCCAAGCCTTTTCATTCCTCTCTCTGCCAATAGAATCTTTCTTACTTTAGGCCTGCCCATTTCCTCCGGAAACTCCTAGTGTGCCTTTCACATAACATCAGAGGCATATTATAAATACACACACGGAGTACTTCGAACCCATTCTAGAAAGTACTCCATTTATCAGCTGAAAAGGCACCGATGTGAATTTTTCCTTTAGGGCACTGCGAAGAACAAAATGACTACCTTTATTCAATAACAAGTCTAGGGGCCGCTAAATAATTTAGAAAACACTGGTAATAACGTGTCCCAGGAAGGATCTAACTCCTTTTACATTCACAGGCGTCGTCATTTCCAAGATCACCTTCTCTTCGTAATCTTTAACAGCTTTGTGTCCTAGCAGCCATCCCTGATTCATAAAGAACTGTGGATTCAGGGACAAGCCACGCGACAGACGCCTAAGCACTCCTTGAGCAGTTCTAAGTCCTCTACCTCTTTTCCGAAGACGCTATAATCATCCAAGTCAATCCTTACAAGGCCTTAGAGTAAGTAATCTTCTCAAAGATAATGATTACTAAAATGACCATTTCATTCATGTGGTTAAATTTCTTATTGCTCAATTACTTGTGATCATCAAAATGAAAAAAATAACCTTTGATGTTAAATCAAATAACCTTCAAGGTTCAACAATCTTTCCCTTTTTGATAGTAAAAAATAATTGTGTAAGATATGACTAAGTATAAATTTTCTCCCCTTCAACAGGTGCTTATAAATAATAGGAATTGAAATACATAAGCATGCCACATTATTAAGCAAAAAACATAAGTGCAAGTTCAAATGTTCATATGAAAATCACATTCTAATATCAAAACTATGACATTCCATTTATGTCATGCCCATATGAATTACAACTATAATATTTACATAGATTCATATATAGACCAAAACTCAAAATGCCAATTTAGATATCAATTGTATATGATAAATCCAAATCGCAATCATAACATATAATCTACATATAGATTCATATCCCAAAATTTTATACCATGCATATACCATTCATATGTTTAATAATCACAAACACACAATAGAATCAATATCATAGTAATAAGCCCCAACCATATGCCACATATATAAAATTTCTCCCTCCACTATAAAAAAGCAATCATTACCAAAGAGGAGAAATAAGGAAAAATATGCAACATAATTTAAGTTTTGCAAAATTTTTGAAAATACAAGAAAAATCTATCCAAAAGTTTTAAATACAATGTCCAAAAGTGCATAAAAACATAAAAGATATAATAGATAAAATAAAATGATAGTATCGCGATAGATGAACACGAAAGAGGTTGATCTCGGACTCAAGACTTTACAGTTGAGTGTCAGCACTCTCCTTAAGATCTCTAAGTTATTGCTCGATATGCTGTTAGAAAGAAGTAAAACCTTGTTGTAATAGGTTAAAGCGTTGATCAAAATAAGCAATAAGCTACTGCACCATGTTAGGAGCAGAGGAAGAAGAGGTCTCACCACTAGCTGGTGCATTCGAAGTCTCAATTTGTTGTCTCTTCCTCTGAAACTTGCCTTGCAACCCTACCTTCAAAGCATTTGAATCACATTGTATTTAAAATATATAGTCTCACGATAGACGATCGCGAAAGCAGTTGATCTCGAACTCAAGACTCTACAGCTGAGTGTCAACACTCTCCTTAAGGTTTCTAAGTTGTTGCTTGATATGTTGTTAGAAAGAAGCAAAACCTTGATGTAATAGGTCAAAACACTGACCAAAACACACAATGAGCTACTACACCATGTTAGGACCAGAGGAGGAGGAGGTCTAACCATTAGTTAGTGCATTTGAAGTCTCAAGTGATTGTCTTTTCCTCTGAGACTTGCCTTGCAACCCAACTTTGAAAGCATCTGAATCACCATCTTCCCAAATAACCTCATCCAGGAATTTTTAAGGCGATAGAAAATGTCTCCCTGATACAATATCCTAGCAACACCCATCTTGATAAAAGCTCTATATCTAGCTTATCCTTGGCATGAACGAGTAATGCATCATATTAAGTGTCATCTAGTTTTAGCAGGTTGAGTTCGATAACTAGATGTGTCACATAGCCACCATCAAGAAGGTCCCCAGTAGGTTTGATAGCAATATAAAACAAATGAGTAACAAACCATTTACTTATAGCAATAGGTTAGTTTCTCCTAGCATACTCAAAAAAACAAAAGTTATTTATTTTTTCACAGCACCATTACTGTCTCCCATAGCAAATATACTATATGTTAAGAATCAATGAATGTACTTCAATACGGATTGACTAATTTCCCAAACAGAAAAAGCATCAAAATCAACATCACTTTCATTTAGTAAACCCTCATTAGATTGTTTAAATGTGTTAGCAAATTAGCAATATTAGGGTTCTTTTTGTTAGAGAGGTGCCCTAAAGGCAATTCCCTTAAGCACTCGATTTACTCATTTATTATTAATAAAAGGCATATTCATATTGGTGTTCATTTATATATGAATATAATTTTGATCTTAAGCCATTTTAATGAAGTCATTAGAATATAACACAATATCGAGGAAATCATGATGAGAACATGATGGTGAGATTTCTTTCATGAGTATTTGTGTTTATACCTAAATGATCCTTTGTCATAGGATTAACAAGGCAGGACATTGTTAATCTGGATAGAATAGAACATGTTGTACTCCTTGACTAGGTCAAATAGCTAATCTCATAAGCTAACGATATAAGATGTTTAGAGTTAACATGTGGATGCATGCTAGAGTAGCCTAGTACATTGGATGACCTGTTATGAGACAATCACATGGATATCTATTCAATGTTAGTGATGGTCTTATCATAGCAATGGTGCAAGTATCCTTAGACTTGAGATGCTCAAGGTTATTTTGGATACAAAATCTTATACTTTAACTCTATTCCTTATTGCCTCTCAAAGGTCACTCATAAGGTGGCGATTAGGTATAACATGAGGTATTCAAAGGTAGTTGAGTAGTCAATAAAGGATTCACCACTCTTGATAGAAGGAGAGTATAACTATAGCCTCTTAGAGAGATCATTACTAAAAAATCATTGGCCGAGGTGCACAAGTCTTGAAAAAGGACTTCAATGACATGTCTAATAGAGTAATGAGTCTCATATCATGTGGACTAAATGCGATATAGTCAGTCTAGTGGGAGTTGACACACAGTCCATGCTTTGAACTAAATGAGGTATGATATAATGAAAGGACAAATTGCACGGTAATTGTATTTGGAATGGTTTATAGTCAGATTATTAACTTTTCAATCAATTGGGGGTCATTATGTGTTACTAGATATCGATCATGATTTGCTTGAAATCATATAATGATTTGAGCTACCAATATAATCAGGAATCTAATGGGTCACATGCATAGAAGGAATGAAGAAAATATAAAATGGGCTTTGGATTGGATCCAAGACATGAGAGAGAAATAATTTAAACAAGCATCATGGGTCATGGCCATGAAAAATTTTCATGGTCCTGACAATATGAAAGTCAGGATCGTGACACATTAGTGACGGGTATGAAGGCTCTGATATCATCTTTTGAGATTTTAGGTTTTCTATTTCGAATATAACTCTTTGCATGGGAAACTTATGTCCAACCCTAGTTATGATTAGGGGATGGATGCCACTTTGAGAAATAAAAGTTATTATCTCATTTTCTTCTCTTTCAAGTTGAAATACCATTACTAGCACCTTGGTGCTTTGACATCCCATCTCCTTTGTGGTTGTTTCATTTGTTCCTTTGCGTGGATTATTGTTAGAGATAATCTAGCATTGGATTATTGTGGTTTGCAACAACCTAACTTAAAGGAAAGGCTCACAAACTTAGAAGATCAAAAGATACAAACAAAGGTAATCAACTTCTCCCATTTGATGGTATACAATACAATTTTAAATTATATGGGGCATTCCATTGGTTTTGGGTTCAATTAATTTTAAATTTATATTATGCCATGTGTTGCCCAGACAATGAACCAAGAAGGGGGTTGAATTGGTTAGCAACTAAAAAATTGCTTAACTTAAAAGTGTAGAATAAATTAAATAGAGTAAGGAAGAAGAGATATCACACACAAGATTTATAGAGGTTCAGGTATTAACAAGTCCTACTCCTCTCCCCCATCTCAATTGGGTGTTTCACTAACACACTAAGTATTACAATGGAGTTTTTCAAGCTCACTCACAACTATGGTGTTTCTCTCAGCGGCTAACACCTAACCTAGAGATTCCCTTGTGTTTTTCAATGGCTCACACAAAAACCAATTCCTTGTGTTTTATGGCTGACATAATAAACCCTTACAAGTGTTTCACTCTCGAAGGGTGTGATTGTCTTTCACAGGCATGATTGCTTGATCATCCACAGTTGGTTTGATCCTTCATAGCCGTGAATTTTGAATGTTGGAGAGTTGGCACTAAGCTATATTCATCGGTATGACATTAGTAGTCATGAGCGTGAATGTTCTTCCAAGCCGTGATCCAAGTGGTGACTCTAGCCGTGAATCTCTCTGGAAGAATTTGGCACGTTTGGTCATAGTCGTGACTTTCTTTCATAGGCATGACTTCTATTTCTTTGATATATAATTTTTTTTATCTTCAAAAGATATCTTTCAATCTTGCTTCAGATTCTAATCAATGTATATTATGTTTAACACACTTAAAATACAAACATTAGTAAATACATTATCGCTATTTTATTTGTTATCATCAAAATGATGGAAATACCCCTCAAGGTTTAATAATTTTCCACTTTTTGATGGTTGCAAATAATCTAGCAATATGTGCTTTTGAGAAGTCTCCCCCTCAAAAGGTGCTTAAGATAAGATAAAATAAAAGAGTGCAAGATTTGAAAGAGATATAGCAAAGTTATTTGCAAACTAATAAGGTATATGCAAGGTATATCTTGAGTATATCTCATTAATTAAAACATGTATAACCAAGTGTTTTCAAAGTATATGTGAGATATATGTTAAGTATATCTTATGCATTAAAGTGAGTTCAAAATAAGTTCAAGATTGCAAAGTATATGCGAGGTTGATGTGTGGTATATCTTATGCATATTATCAATTAAAATGATACCATTAAGTTTACATATTTCATGCCACACATTGCATATTTGCATACATATTCATGTATAGATCACATATATATTGCTAGGTTCTCTTCCTTTTGTCATCAACAAAAAAGTTGAAAAATCAATAAGATAATTGCATTAAAGTTAAAGGAAAAGGATTACATTAGAATGCAAATAAGAGAAATAACAACAAAAGTAAAGCTACTACAAGACAACTAGCACTCTAGGTGGGCTTCAAACCTGTCAAATCATCCCTAAGGCGTGTTACCACCACCTTTAAGTTGTCCATACGAGACTCAATAAAGTCTTTGAGGTTTTCCAACCTCTCATCGATGGACGCTTGCATCATGTATAGGCGAGGTGCTATAAGATCAGTAACCTGCTGTGCTAAAGAGGATGTGGTAAAGGCTGATGATTGACCAATATCCTAAGCTACTGCTGGCATTGATGTCTCATCACAGGCTCACTTCCTTTGCTGAACAGACTGAAGGCTAGCTTTGATGGCATTAAAGTCATAGTCTTCCTAATCAATTTCACCAGTTGGAGTGGTAATACGGTAGTAGATATTATCTTTATAAAAAATTCGAATAGGTGCTCCCATCTTGATAAAGGACTCGACATCGAGTCGATGTCGTGGATGAGCTGGAATGAGAGTGTAATTGTGTTCATCAAGGTTCAAATACCCTAGCTCAATGGCAAGGTGAGTCACATACATGCCAATCAAAATATCTCCCGATGGCTTCATTACAATGGAAAGGAGGTGATTTGTGAACCATCATGATAATGCTATGGATAGTGCTCTTCGTACCATCTCCAATAAAAAGAGCTCTAATTTTCTGATTGCTTCATTGTTATCTCCTTGGGAAAAAATACTATAGGTGAAAACCTATGTATATACTTATGCACATGAGACTGAAGGTGGGTGCACTTTGTCTTTTTCACATCCTAGCTGCATTCGGAGCCAAAATGTGTCCAAGCTGGAGGAGCATAGAATTTGACTCACTCTCATTGAGGATTCCATCAGAAGAGAGCTTGAAAATAGTGCCAAATTTTGCTGCAGTGAGAGTGTTAGGATGTTTGCAGAGCTGGAATTTGACTATTCCAGTGGGTGAGACCTACAACATGCTAAGGAACTTGAGAGTTGGTTCCCTTAGCATTTGATGATGTATGTCCACGAATTCTTTGAGGTGACAAGCTTGTAATTGTTCAATCATGCTTGTCTCAAGACCAAGAGTTTTGACCAACTCCACTCAAAGGATCATGATGAGAGTAGAGGTCGTTTCTTAAGAACGACATATTGCGGATGGCAATGATCCAGAGTGATGTTGAGTAGATAATCGGTGTGATGTCTTGGAGCATGTGATTTCTTCCTAATGCCTTTGGAAGAACCAAATTCCATTTTGATTAGTTTTGAATAATGGAAGGGGAAGTAATTTTCGGAATAGGATTGAATATCCTTGAGAAAATTTGTGATTCTTTGAAGAATGAGGGGTTTGGAAGGGTTATATAGATGGAAATGTAGGTGAGAAGACCAACATTTGTGAGAGATATTGAATGGGTGTGTTAAATGAGAGAATTTGTAGAGATGGAAATGAGAAAGGATAGAAATTTTCATTTTATAGTCAATCGATTCACGGCTGTGAATACCCAGTCATGAGCATGAATAATCGGGGTCACGGTTTGTTGAAAGGGCTCTCTAGTTGTGAAGAAGAAGATGAATCGAGTCACGGTCGTGACATTAAATAGTCATGAGTATGAATCAAGCTTTTCACGAGAGTGATAAATATTGTCACGGGAGTGAAACTTAGTTTTCATGACTTCTACCTGTAAATCAAGGCATGAAACAAAATGTGAATGGTTCTAGAATTATTTATTGTCTTTGGTCACGGTCGTGAAGATATGTCATGGGCGTGAATTAGGCTTTTCACGGGTGTGACAAATAGAGTATCAGGCATGAAACTCAGTCTTCACGACTTCTACCCATGAATCACATTGTGAAGCAAAACGTGAAAACTATTGGAACTTTTTGCTATTAAGTTCATGGTTGTAAATATATGTCACGGGCATGAATTACTTTTGTTGCCCAGATATTAGACCAAGAAGGGGGGTTGAATTGGAGTTTTAAACAAAAAATTAAATTTTAAAGTGCGGAAATAAATAATTAATTTTAGGAGGGATAGAGAAAATCAGACACAAAGATTTATAGAGGTTTGGGTGTTAACAAACCCTACTCCTCTCTCCAATCGCAATTGGGAGTTTCACTAACACATTAAAGTGGTACAATGGAGTTTTACAAGCTCACTCCCAACTATGGTGTTTCTCACAATGGCTCACACCTAACCCAGAAATCCCTTGTGTTTTAATGGCTCACACAATAACCAATTTCTTGTGTTTTGCAGGCTCACACAAACAACCTTCACTTTGTATTTTACAGGATCACACAAACAACCTTCACTTTGTGTTTTACAGGATCACACAAACAACCTTGACTTTGTGTTTTACAGGCTCACACAAACAACCTTTTAATTTGTGTTTTGAAGGTTCACACAACTAACCCTTACAAGTGTTCTACTCTTAACCCAGAAATACCCAAAGCTCACTTGAGTAAAGATTACAGAGAAAACCACTCACAAATCTTAATTGCTCAAATATGAAGAGCAAAAAGATTTTTACAGAGAATAGATTTTGTTCTCAAAGTATGAAAGTACAAATAGCTTGTAATCAAAATTAAATTCGAAGTATATGCTATTCTTTTGTTATTCTCATCATTCTATTTTACCTTAATGCATAAATGACTTCCATTTATACTCCTATGGCTGAATATAGCCGTTGGGGTGCATTAAATAAGAAACTAGCCGTTGTACCAACCAAAAAATTACGCCTGACATTTTTCTCTCTCATTGTTCACGGGCGTGACTTTGCTTGTCACGGGAGTGACAGTTCTTCCCAAGCCGTGACTGAAGTGGTGACCTTGGTCGTGAAGCTCTATGGAATGTTTTGACATATTGAGTCATGGGTGTGACATACTCATTCACGGGAGTGACAATCTTCCTAGCCATGATCCAAGTGGTGACTCTAGTCGTGAAGCTCTCTGGATGAAATTGCATGAATCTTCACGGGGGTGACACCTTTATTCATGGGGGTGACTGAAATGCTTACTTCATGGTTTGTTTTTCCTTCATGGCCGTGAACTTTAAATGTTGGTTTTGGTAACGGTTAGCTTCCTTCACGGGAGTGACTCATAGAGTCATGACAGTGAACATGCTACTACTTGAATTTTGTCTCTCAAGGATTATTCTTCCAATTCTGCATTCTTGCTATTTTAATCCATGTCCTGTATAATATACTTACAAAAACAAGTATGTTAAATACAATATTGCTATATTATTTCTTATCATCAAAATGACGGAAATACCCCTCAAGGTTTAACAATCTCTCCCTTTTTTATGGTGACAAATAATCTAGCAATATGTGATTTTGAGCAGTCTCCTCCTCAAAATATACTTAGGATAAAAATTATAATGTGCAAGAATAGTAAATAATGATGTAGCATTAAACTAGATTTTAAGTATATGCAAGTTATATGAGAAGTATATCCAATACATACCATAATTCCTTTTTAAGACGTGAAGTATATGTAAGGTATATTTAAGGTACATCATGACATATTTTTATTTGTAACTTGCTTTAAGGTATATGCAAAGTATACTTAAGTTGTATCTAAGGTATATAAAGCTCAATTTATATACTTTGCAAATGAAATTTTGAATCAAGATTTTTAATCCATTTCAAAGTCAATTCACTTTTAATTATTTGATTCAAAATTCATTTACCTTAATATATATTGCTAGTTTGATCTTATGTTGCCAGTTTGATACCATTCTCCCTATCATATATTGCCTATCATATATTGCTAGTTTTCTCCCCCTTTTGTCATCAATCAAAAAAGGATATGAAGATTGAAGTAAACAAAAGCAAATGTATATAGCATAAAGGAAAGGATACAAACTGAGTTAAAATATTCAAAAAGAAAATTTAAAATTTCCTACACAAGCAAACAGAAATATAACAAACAATCTAAAAAACAAGCAAATCTAGGCTACACTCTAGCCTATCTCCTAGCCAGACATCCTATCACGAAGCCTAGCTACTTTAGCCTCAAGGATGTCCATCCGAGACTCCATAAAGTCTTTGAGGTTCTCCAACCTCTCATCCATTGAAGTCTGCAGCTGCTCAAAACGTGGTGCCAAGAAGTCAACCACCTGCTGTGCTAAGGACGGTGTGGAAGCTGAGGACTGTCCGATGTCCTACTCGGCTGCTAGAGGTGCTTCCTCGACCCGAGCCCTCTTTTTCTGCTGGAATCCCTAGAGGCCTGCTTTAAAATCCTTCGTGTCATTATCTTTCCAGATAATCTCCCCAGCAGTGTCAATGAAGTGGTAGAAGATATCGTTCTGAAAAATGATTCTGACAGCCGCTCCCATCTTGATGAACGACTCGACATCCAAGCTATCTCGAGGATGTGCAGGAATGATGTTGAAGTGATGGTCATCCAGCTTCAAATAATTTAGCTTCACTGCAATATGGGTGACATATGCCCCAATCAAAATATCTCCTGTGGGCTTGGTGGCAATGGAGAGAAGATGGTTAGCAAACCATCTGGAAAATGCCACTATAAGTCCTCTCCGAGCCATCTCAAATAGGAAGAGTTCTGACTTCCTGATAGTCCCGTTGCTTTCTCCCCTAGCAAATATGCTATAGGTGAGGAACCTATGCAAATACCTATGCACGGGGGTCCTGAGATATGTGCTCTTTGTTTTCTTGACATCCCAACTGCAATCGGTGCCAAAATGTGTCCAGGCTGGAGGGGCAAAGAATTCTACCTCAGTATCATTTAGGATGCCCTCAGATGGTAGGCTGAACAATTCCCCAAACTCAATGGCACTGAGGGTGTTGGGATTGTTGCGGAGTTGGAATTTCACCGCTCCAGTAGGTGAAACCTGCAAGGTGCTGAGGAATTCCAGTGTTGGCTCCCTCAGAGTCGGCTGATGAATTTCAACAAAATCTTTGAGATGACAGGATTGTAGTTGCTCTATCATAGTCGTCTCAAGCCTGAGACTTTAGACTGTCTGCCAATCGAAGGACCTTGATGAAAAAAGAGGTCTCTTCTTCAAAGTTGCATACCGAGGATGGCAATTCTCCGGAATGCAGTTCATTAGGTAATCTGCATACCTCTTAGGTGCATGGGACTTCTTTCTTTTACCCTTGGATGAAGCAGACTCCATTTTTGAAGAGATTTGTTGAAGATGAAGTTTCAAATATTTTTTATAGAAAATTTATGGAAAACCCTAGAAATGTATGATATTTGCTGAAGATTCGAACTTTTGGTGGTATTTATAGGCAAAGTTTAAGTCTTTGGTGCCGGAATATTCAATGTCTCAATGAATGAGAGTAAATGAGAGCAGTTTTGGGAGATGGAGAGTTGAAATGAAGGTTATAACCGGCTATTCTCTTATATATTCGATACATTCATGAGTGTGAAGTAAGTATTCACGGGCGTGAATGGTCATGTTCACGATTTGCTCGAGGAGTGTTCCACCCGTGAATAAAGGCGTGAATACGTTCACGGGCGCGATATTTGAATATCACAAGTGTGACTCCCCTAAAATTTTCATTAAATTAAAATTAAGCCCTACAACAAGACTAAATCATTTCAACAAAGATTCTACTTCTTAAAACATGAATTCTCATCAAAATTTCTATCTTATAACTTGTGATATGATTTAAGATCAACAATTAAAATTTCATATTTTTGCAATCACAAGGTTAATCCAGCAATCATACCAAGTTCTCTTCTAATGAAATTAAATCTTTCCTCATTTAGAGACTTAGTGAAAATATCTGCTAATTGATTTTCTATGCTTATAAATTCTAATGCAATGTCTCCATATTGAACATGATCTCTAATAAAGTGGTGTCTTATGTCAATATGTTTGCTTCTTGAGTGTTGAATAGGATTATTTGAAAGATTTATAGCACTTGTGTTGTCACATTTTATAGGTATATGATTCATCTCATGACCATAGTTCTTAAGTTGTTGTTTCATCCAAAGAATTTGTGTACAACAACATCCAACTGCTACATATTCAGCTTCAGCAGTTGAGAGAGCAACTGAAACTTGTTTCTTGCTAAACCAAGAAACTAAACATTCTCTAATGAAGTGACAAGTACCTGAAGTACTTTTCCTATCTAAAAGACTACCAGCATAGTCTGCATCTGAATATCCTATAATATAAAAAGATGAATTCCTAGGATACCATAAACCTGGATGCAATGATCCATGTAAATATCTTAAAATTCTTTTTACAACATTTAAATGAGATTCTTTAGGACATGATTGAAATCGTGCACATAAGCAAACACTATACATAATATCGGGTCTAGAAGCAGTAAGATATAAAAGTGATCCGATCATACCTCTATAAAGCTTTTCATTAATGCTCTTACCCTTTTCATCTTTGTCCAATTTTGTTGATGTGCTCATAGGAGTCTTGACATTTTTGCATCATTCCATACCAAATTTCTTGATTAAATCTTTGGCATATTTGGATTAGTTGATGAATATGCCCTCATTGCTTTGCTTTATTTATAGACCAAGGAAATACTTAAGTTCTCCCATCATGCTCATTTCAAATTCCCTAGTCATGCACTTGGCAAATTCTTGACAAAGCAACTCATTAGTAGAACCAAATATTATATCATCAACATAAATTTGAACAATTAGTATATCATGCTTATGCTTTTTGATGAATATTGTAGTGTCAACATTTCCCTTTGTAAAGTTATTTTCTAATAAAAAAGAGCTTAGTCTCTCATACCAAGCTCTTGGAGCCTGTTTTAAACCATACAAAGCTTTTGAAAGTTTAAAAACATGATTTGGAAAATCATAGCTTTCAAAACCTGGTGGTTGTTCTACATACACTTCTTCATCTATATAACCATTTAGAAATGCACTTTTCACATCCATTTGAAAAATTTTGAAATTCATATGACACGTATATGCTAAAATTATTCTTATAGCTTCTAATCTAGCTACAGCTGCATATGTTTCATCATAATCTATACCTTCTTCCTGATTATATCCTTTTGCGACCAGTCTTGCCTTATTCGTGGTTATTAACCCTTGTTCATCTAATTTGTTTCTAAATACCCATTTGCTACCTATAATTTGATGATCTTTGGGTCTAGGTACTAGGTTTCATACCTTATTTCTCTCAAATTGGTTGAGTTCCTCTTGTATGGCAATTACCCAACCTTCATCATTAAGAGCCTCATCAATATTTTTAGGCTCAATTTGTGAAATAAAAGCAATGTCAGTGACTAAATGCTTGAAATGAGATCTAGTACTTACTCCCCTTGATAGATCACCAATTATTTGCTCTTTTGGATGATCTTTCGTCATTCTCCATTCTTTTGAAAGTTCTTGCTCCATTTGTTCTTGATTTTGAGGTAGAATGTCATTTTGCAGTAAATTTTCTTGATCATTTTCTTCTTTTCCATTTTCAATATCAAGTTTTTCCATATTACCTACAACATCATCAAGAGCACTACCTTTCACAAGATCAAGTCTACTAGATTCATTAAAAACAACATGCATGGATTCTTTAACCGTTAATGATCTTTTATTAAATACTCTATATGCTTTGCTGGTTGTAGAGTATCCTAAAAAGATACCTTCATCAGACTTAAAGGCAAATTATCCAAGATTGTCCTTGGTTTTCAATATAAAACACTTGCATCCAAATACTCTAAAGTATGATATCAAGGGCTTTCTTCCATTCCATAGCTCAAATGAGGTTTTGTTTAAAAGAAGTCTTTTGAAAACACGATTTGAAATATAACATGCAGTGTTTGTGGCTTCTGCCCAAAAATAAGTTGGTAATTCATATTCATTAAGCATTGTTCTAGCCATTTCAATTAAAGTTCGATTTTTCCTTTCAACTACCCCATTTTGTTGAGGTATCCTAGGAGATGAGATATTATGTGAAATGCCATGTTCAAGACAAAAGCTTTCAAAGTTTTCATTTTCAAATTCTTTCCTATGATCACTCCTTATTTTTGAAATGCAGTAACCTTTTTCATTTTGAATTCTTTTAGCAAAGTTTTTGAAGTTTTCAAAAGCATCACTCTTTTGAGCTAAGAAAATTACCCAAGTAAATCAAGAGTAATCATCTACGATGACAAATGCATAATGGTTTCCTCCTAAGCTAGCAATTCTAGTAGGTCCAAACAAGTCTAAATGCAGGAGTTGAAGAGGTTTTGAAGTACTTACTATGTTTTTGGCTTTGAAAGATGACTTGTGTTGTTTTCCTCTTTGACAAGGATCACATGTCTTGTCTTTTTCATATTTAACTCTTGGTAATCCTTTTACTAGTTCTCCTATGCTGAGACTTTGTTTTAAGTCCATGTTAGCATGACCAAGTTTTCTGTGCCACAGCCAAGATTCATCACTAGTAGTCACAAGACACTTAGAGGAATGGTTAGATAGTTCAAGTAAGTTTATTATGTACGTATTGATATCTCTATTTCCTTTAAATATTTCTTGACCATCGATAGAGATTACAAGACATTCATTAGAAGTAAAGATTACTTTGTTTCCTTTATCACATAATTGACTTACACTTAACAAGTTATGTTTCAAGCCATCAACAAGTAAGACATCCTTAATAAAAGTAGTACCATTAACACCAATAGAACCAATGACAATTACCTTACCCTTTGCATTGTTTCCAAAGGTAACTTTACCTCCATCAATACTTTTTTGATTTTATTGAAAAGTTCTTTGTCTCCTGTCATATGCCTTGAGCATCCACTGTCTACTAGCCACGCATTTTTGTTTATTGTGGACTTGAGGCATACCTATAGAATCACAAATCAAGTATGATTTTTAGGTACCCAAATGAGTTTGAGTCCTTGGGGGTTAGCACATGAAGGTTCCCAATGAGCCTTCCTTATCCAGCAATGTTTATTTATGTGACCCATTTTCATACAATAATTACATTGTTTAGGTTTAAACTTGCTTTTTGGTCTTACACTGTATTTAAATGCCATAATTCTATTAGACTGATTTTGAGAACAATGGCTTGCACAATCATGATTAATTTACGTTTTTCTATTAGATGCATGCTTCCTATACATAAAGGCATGATTATTCTTTTTCTGTATCGAGGGTTTAACATTCTTATTTCTTGGTGCAGTTCTAACAGGTGTGGAGATGTGAGATTCTTTAGATTTAACAAATATAGTTTTGTGAGAAGATGATGATATGTCTTTAAATCCTAGACCATGTCTAATTAAGGGTGATCTTTGAGACAAAATGAGAGTATCTAAACTCTCTTTACCTTTGTGAAATTTAGAAATGGAATTTCTAAGTTCCTCAACTTCATTTTTCGAAGTATTATTTTCTTTTAACAATGAAGCTGTTGAGGGTCTTGATGAATATTCATTTAATGACTTTTGAAGAGATTCATTAGATGATTTAAGCTTTATTTTCTCTTTTTCTAAGCCATCTATCTTATTTTTTAAATTAGAGATATTATTTTTATAGGTACTAAATTTAGTTCTATATTTCTCTAATTCTATATTTAGTTCTTCTATTAGGCTTTGCTCATCATCATCATCATCACTATCACTATTACTATCATTCTCACTACTATCATTATTGAAAGAGTATGAGTGTAGTGATCTTACTTTGTCCGAGATGTGATCCTTAATAGCCATGAAGCATAGGTTGACCTCTTCACTTTCATTATCATTTTTTTCACTAGAAGAGCTTTCGTCATCCCATGTGGGTTTATGACCTTTCTCCCCATTGTCTCTTTGGTATTTGCTCTTATGCTTCTTGAGCCTTGGACATTTTGGTTTGATATGTCCCTTCTTTCCACATCCATAGCATTTTACCTCTTCCTTACTTCTATGTGTGTCATTAGAAGTTTGTTTGAATTTTCTGGAATTGCTCATTTTCTTCTCAATGATTCTTTTTAATCTCCTTGAAAGCATAGCGATGTCCTCATTTTCATCATCACTCATTTCTTCATCATCTTCACTTTTTTCTTGAGATTTTGAAGTAAAGGCTTTGAGTGCTAAGGGCTTTCTTTTCTCTGGCTCTGCTTCAAGCTCTCTATCTCTCTTTACTGCCATCTCATGTGTGAGAAGTTTGCCAATCAGCACATCAGTATTCATGATGCTCATATATTCATTTGCTTCTTCTATGCCAGCAACTCTTGAACCATAGTCTTTAAGAGGAAGACTTCTCAGGATTTTATTTTTTACATCTTCCAAACTCACATGCTTCCCAAGTTTCCTCATTCCATTTATAATGGATAGAAGACGGTTGGTCATGTTAGTGATTGACTCATTGGATTTCATCTTGAAGAGCTCATATTCTGAGGTTAGAAGTTGAATCTTCTTGGATTTGACTTGCTTAGTTCCCTCATGATAGTTCTCCAATGTCTTCCATATGTTGTATGCTGTTGAGCAGTGTTGTGTTCTCCCACATTCTTCAATAGATAATGAGCTTGATAGGATAGTCATTACCTTCTTGTTTTTGAAAATTTCTCTTCTTTAAGGCTCTGTCCAATCATATCTTGATAGGATTTCTTCTTCACCATCAGCTCCTCTTCTAGTTGGGGGTGTCCATTCTTTTCATACACTATCCCAGACTTCAATTCCTTCACTATCCAAGTAAGTCTTCATCCTAAACTTCCAATGGCATAATTTGCTCCATCAAAGTAAGGTTTCAGACTTTGGAATCTTTCACTGGCCATATCTTACTCTTTACTAGCGCTTTTTAGGCTTCGATGTTAGACAAGGCTCTGATACCAATTATTGCCCAGATATTAGACCAAGAAGGGGGGTTGAATTGGAGTTTTAAACAAAAAATTAAATTTCAAAGTGCAGAAATAAATAATTAATTTTAGGAGGGATAGAGAAAATCAGACACAAAGATTTATATAGGTTCGGGTGTTAACAAACCCTACTCCTCTCCCCAATCATAATTGGGAGTTTCACTAACACACTAAGTGTTACAATGGAGTTTTACAAGCTCACTCCCAACTATGGTGTTTCTCACAATGGCTCACACCTAACCCAGAAATCCCTTGTGTTTTAATGGCTCACACAATAACCAATTCCTTGTGTTTTGCAGGCTCACACAAACAACCTTCACTTTGTGTTTTACAGGATCACACAAACAACCTTCATTTTGTGTTTTACAGGATCACACAAACAACCTTCACTTTGTGTTTTACAGGATCACACAAACAACCTTCATTTTGTGTTTTACAAGCTCACACAAACAACCTTTTAATTTGTGTTTTGAAGGTTCACACAACTAACCCTTACAAGTGTTCTACTCTTAACCCAGAGATACCCAAAGCTCACTTGAGTAAAGATTCCAGAGAGAACCACTCACAAATATTAATTGCTCAAATATAAAGAACAAAAAGATTTTTACAGAGAATAGATTTTCTTCTCAAAGTATGAAATTACAAATAGCTTGTAATCCGAATTAAATTCGAAGTATATGCTATTCTTTTGTTATTCTCATCATTCTCTTTTACCTTAATGCATAAATGACTTCCATTTATACTCCCATGGCTGAATATAGACGTTGGGGTGCATTAAATAAGAAACTAGCCGTTGTACCAACCAAAAAATCACGCCTGACATTTTTCTCTCTCATTGTTCACGGGCGTGACTATGCTTATCACGGGAGTGACAGTTCTTCCCAAACTGTGACTGAAGTGGTGACCTGGGTCGTGAAGCTCTTTGGAATGTTTTAACATATTGAGTCACGGGCATTACATACTCATTCACGGGCGTGACAATCTTCCCAGCTGTGATCCAAGTGATGACTTTGGTCGTGAAGCTCTCTGGATGAAATTGCATGAATCTTCACGGGGGTGACACCTTTATTCACGGGGGTGACTGAAATGCTTACTTCACGGTTTGTTTTTCCTTCATGGTCGTGAACTTCAAATGTTGGTTTTGGTAATGGTTAGCTTCCTTCACGGGAGTGACTCATAGAGTCACGACAGTGAACATGCTTCTACTTGAATTTTGTCTCTCAAGGATTATTCTTCCAATTCTCCATTCTTGCTATTTTAATCCATGTCCTGTATAATATACTTACAAAAACAAGTATGTTAAATACAATATTGCTATATTATTTGTTATCATCAAAATGACAAAAATACCCCTCAAGGTTTAACAACTTTAAATCTTCAAAAAATAAAATTAAGTCTAAAACAAGACTAGAAGATTTCTAAAAAAGTTTCTATGCCTTAAGACATACATTTTATCATGTTAACCACTTCATACCATAAAATTATTCAAGAAGAAATGCATCATATGAAGGAATTAACATTCAAGGTTCACACAACATACAATTGGCAAAATAATTAAGACAAAGTTGATCCATCAAGCATACCAAGCTATCTTCTTATGAAACAAAAACTTTCTTCATTAAGAGGTTTGGTAAAAATGTCTTCTAATTGATTGTTTGTATCGATAAATTGTAACACAACATCACCATATTGAACATGATCCCAAAGAAAATGATGTCTAATGTCAATATGCTTACTTTTAGAGTGTTGAATGCGATTCTGATATAGGTTGATAGCATTAGTGTTGTCACATTTGATATGTATGCAGTCCAAACTATGATCATAATCCTTAAGTTGTTGTCTCATCCATAGAATTTGAGTGCAATAACACCCTACTGCTACATATTCCACTTCAGTGGTAGATAAGGCAACCAAAATTTGTTTCTTACTAAACTTGTTAGAAGAGTGCTCTAAAGGCAATCACCTTTAGCACTTATTGTACAAATTTATTTGATTAATAAAAGACTTTTTCATTAATTTGATGTTCATTTGATATATGAATTGATAAGTGATCTTAAATCAATTAATGAAGTCCTTGGTACATAACATAGCATGAAGGAAATCATGATGAGCTCATGATATTGAGATTCTTATCATGCGTAATTATGTTAGTATCAAAATTATCCCTAGTCATAGGATTAATCCCGACAGACTAGCACATGTTAGACTCTTTGATTGGATCTAGTAGTAGATCTCATAATCTATAAGCATGAGATGTTTAAAGTTAACATGTGGATGCTTGCTAAGTGTAACTAAGTACATTGGATGACCAACTATGAGATAATCATATGGATAATCTATTCAAATGTCAATGATAGTCTCATCGTAGCAATGGTGCAAGTATATTTAAACTTGGGGTACTCAAGGATATCTTGACTATTGATTATGTATTTTGACACTATTCCTTATTGCCTCAGGGAGGTTGCTCAAAAGGTGGTGATTGGATACAACTTGAGGTATTCGAAAGTAATGGTTAACCAACAAAGGATTCACCACTCCTAATAGAAGGAATGTATACCTATGGCCTCTTATCGTGGTCATTACTCGGGAATCTCTGGCTAGAGTAGAAATGTCATAAAGATAGTCTTCAATGACATCTCTAATAGAGTAATGAGACTCAAGTACAAGAACTAATATTACTTGGACTAGACATGACATAGTCAGTCTAGTGGGAGTTGACACATGTCTATACTCTAAACCAAGTGGGGTATAGAATTGTTAAAGGAATAATTGCATGGAAATTGTCTATGAAATGGTTCATAGTCAAACCATTGACTTTTCGATCAATTGGGGGCCATGATGTATTGCTCGATACCGCTCATGAGTTGCTTAAATTAATTGTTAATTTAAGTGGTAAACATAAGCAGGAACCTAATGGGTCACACGCATTGAAGATATGGAGAATGAGTAAAATAGTCTTGGATATGATAAAAAAATATGAGAGAATTATTTGGGGATGGATCGCGATGAGATTGCATGGGAAAAATCATTTGGAAGGGTCACGGGCCCACCCGGGCTGGGCAGGCCAACAGCCTAACGGTAGCCCACAGTAGGCCTAGCGCGCTGCTGCCTCCCTCCTGTTGGCCAAAGAGGTGAATTTGGCCTTAATTAGGCCAATTATGGCCAATTACTATTCATTCATTTCCATTTTCTCCATTTTTGACTTTTCAACTTGTTTTTGAATTTTATTCAAATAGAAAAGAAATCAAATAGAAGAAAATATATATGAAAAATTTTTTTTGTAAAAAAAATATTTTTAAGACAACAAAATTTTATGAATGACACTTTCAAAACTAGCACTTTGAATTTGTTCAAACCATTTGATAGTTTCTTCTTCATTTTTCAGTTGGATTATCATTAAAGATATCCTAGCGTGAATTGTTGTAATTTGCTACAATCCAACAAACTGAGGATTTGAATAACAAATAAAAATTATAAGGTATAATTTCTAACATCTATGTTTATATAAATTAGTTTTAATGACACAAGTATAATATTTTGTTTTGGGTTTTGAAAATTTTATTTTTTTGTTGCGTTTATAAATTTAATTCATTCTTTAAAACTTAATAGTGGTATCAGAGCCCCCTTGTGTCTATTAAAATTAATTTTAAGTGAAAGTGCAATGAGATTGCATGTTATAGATGATTTTGGATCAATAGGTTTTGAAAAATTGAAATTAATTTGTAAAAGATATTGTACACATTTTCCTTTCTCTAATATGATCATGGGATGATTATGATTATTTTGATTGAAAAATGATTTGAATGTGATTCAAATAATTAATTTTGGATTAGGGTTGTTTATATTTTTTTTGAAATTTGATTATGAAAAAAATTATTTAGACATATTGAGAATATGTTTATGCCTATTGAAGTGTCCAATAATTAATTAAAAATTATTTTAATTAATTTTTCAATCAAATACAAAAATTAGACTGTTTTAGAATACCCGGTGGGGCTATTTTGTTTGACTTTTTTTTGTATGTGTTTATTTTGTTTCCAAAACCTTGAAATATTTTTTATGTGATTAAAAATATTTTGATGATAGATGCATGCCAAAATTATTTTGCAAGAATTTGAAATTTTAAAAAAGTCTAGATGTTTAATGAGTCATTTTGAGCATCTAAGTGTGTTGGTTCATTTATCTTAGTAATTTTGGCTTGTGCCAAAAATATTTTGATGAACTTGAGCTGATCTAACGATGATTAGAATGATGATTTGAAGTTCTGAAAATTTTAGAATATTTTGAATTAATTTAAGTTGTGCAATTATAATTCTAGTATGACTAGAAATTGGTATGTATATTAAAATTAAATTGTTTAATTTTAACATCATAATATTCTGATTTTAAGGAGAATTAAATTAATCGAAAGAACACAAATAATAAATTTCGGTTCAAGCATTGAATCGATTTACAAATTGAAATCCAAAATTATCATTTTTATTTTGTGCATTAGAGAATGCATGTTAGGGGTGTATGAAAAAACATGATGGACAATTATGGACTTAGGCCCAATGTGATTGAGCATGCATGAAATTGTTTTGTTTTATAGTAAATAGGGTCTGCGTGTCCCTACCTCTCTTTCTTTCTTATGTATTTCTCTTCTCATCTTACTTCCCTCAAATATAAATTAAGGTTTTCTATAATTTGAAATATGTAATTAGATTATATAGGATTAGGATAGAATGGAGATACAAATGAGCAAGAAGCAAATGAGGTGGTACCGTAAACAAGAAGACTTAGATATAGGAATTTGATTTCTATTTTGGGTTGTAAATTCATGCATATACCTAGATTAGACCTAGTCAATTGCTCTTTGGCTCAAGAGATTGACTTTAGTATGTCTATAATCATACCATATAGTTAATTTAACTATCTTAATATATCCATGTGAATTCTGTGATATATAAAAGTATGAAATAATAACTTGATGAGACTTAACAAAGAAATCCCTCACTAAATAAACAATTAATGTGTATTGAAGGCGAAGTTGGGTTTGTATACATGAGATGTACACATATCAAGAGTTGATAGCCCAATCTATGTGCACACATCAATAAGTTGAATGCATAATATTCGATAGTTGCATGAATAATGCAATCGGTATGGATTAGATACCTACCAACCAAACTAAAGATAGCTTGTTAAGTTGCCTTAAGGTTATTCTTAGCTAGTTGGATATCGACCCACTAGGAGAACTTCCATATAAGTTCTCTCAGATTCATAATGAGAGCTATGGATTCACAATAAAATAGTGGGAGTCATAATGCGATTTATTAAAGACCTAATAAATATGCATTTTATGTATATTCTAACATGTTCTATTTTACATTAGGTTGCTAGAATCATCATCATGACAAGTCTGAATTTACGATCACTAATGGAACCAAATAAGTTGACTCGACCTAATTTTTTGGATTGGCTAAGGAATCTAAGAATAGTTCTCAAATCCGGAAAAATTGGCTATTTCCTATATGAGACACTCCCTAATCCCCCTGCTTCTAATGCTTCTGAAGATGTTCAGAAGACATATCAAAAGCATCTCAATGATAGTGAAATGGCAAGCTGCATTATGCATGCTACTATGTCAGTTGAGTTGCAAAAGCAACATGAGGCTATGGATGCTAATTCTATAGTATACCATCTAAGAGAGCTTTTTGATGAGCAAGCACATTCTGAAAGGTTCAAAACTTCGAGGTTGCTCTTCAACACTAAGATGGTTGAAGGACATCTCTAGTGCAATATGCATTGAAGATGAATAACTATATTGAGAGGTTGGCCACCTTAGGATTTGTGATGGACCATGAATTAAGTACTGACTTAATTCTAACTGGTTTGTCTGATAGTTATTCACATTTTGTGCTTAACTATAGGCTGAACCAAATCTCTACCACTATTCTTGAGTTGATTAACTTGCTCAAAATAGCCGAGCCATCTATTAAGAAGGATAGTAAGGCTATGATGCTGGTGGACTCTTCAAGTTCTAAAAGGAAGAACCTTAAGAAGAAGAAGAAGCCCATGAAGCCTAAGGGAGGCATGGCCAAGAAGAAGGCCAAGGAGATTGCTCAAAAGGGGACATGCTTCCATCGTGGCAAGGATGGCCATTGGAAGAGAAATTGCAAGGCTTACTTGGACTCCTTGAAGAAGAAGGCTTACATGCTTCCATCTACTTCAAGTATTTTTGTCATTAAAATTAGTACTATTTCCAATAATAATATATGGGTATTAGTTACCGGTTGTGGCTCATACATATGCATTGATATGCAGGGCCTAAGGAATAGTAGGCAGCTCAATAAGGGAGAGTTAGACCTACGCATTGGAAATGGAGCAAGGGTTGCTGCATTAGCTGTAAGAACATATGTATTGACCCTCCTAGTGGGCTTATATTAAATTTGGATAATTGCTATTATACCTATTTTGACTAAAAATATTATTTCTGTTTCAAGTCTAAATAAAAATGGTTTCCTTTTAGCTTTTGGTTACAATTGTTGTTATATTATGTTGAATGGAATTCTTTATGCTAGTGGTACATTATGCAATGGAATATACATATTAGATATGTCAAATCCAATTTTAAACATCAATGATAATAAAAGGCAAAAACAAGATATGTTGAAATCATCTTACTTATGGCATTGTCGCCTTGGTCATATAAGTGAGAAACGCATGACTAAGCTACACAAAAGTGGTAGTTTGGGGTCATTTGATTATGAATCATATGGCAAATGTGAATCTTGCTTATTAGGCAAGATGACTAAATTACACTTTAACGAAAATGGTGAACATGCTAATGGATTTTTAGACTTAATACATTCAGATGTAAGTGGTCCAATGTCTACACACGCCAGAGGTGGTTTCATCTACTTCATTACTTTTATCGATGATTATTCACGATATAGGAACGTGTATCTTATGAGATACAAATCTAAGCTTTTGAAAAGTTCAAATAATTCATAAATGAATTAGAGAAATAACTTGGCAAAAGTATTAAAACACTTTGATCAGATCGAGGAGGTGAATACTTGAGCGAAGAGTTTCTAGATTATTTTAGGGATAATGGGATTTTATCTCAATGTACTCCACCTTACACGCCACAACACAATGGTGAGCTGAAAGATGAAACCGGACCTTGTTAGACATGGTAAGGTCTATGATGAGTTTTGCGAAATTGCCTAAATCTTTTTGGGGTTATGCACTAGAGACCGCCATTTATATATTAAATGGAGTTCCTTCGAAGTTATTTGATATTACTCCATACGAGATATGGTATAAAAAAAGGCCCACATTTTCTTACAAGAGAATTTGGGGTTGTCCTACTTATGTGAAGTGGACAATTTTAGATAAGCTAGAAGTTAAGTCTGACCGATGTCTGTTTGTGGGATGTCCAAAAGCATCATATGGATATCAATTTTACCACCCCTTGGAAAAAAAGGTTTTTTTTTCAAGACATGCTATCTTTTTAGAGAGAAAATTCCTTCTAAAAGAAGATAGTGAGAGCAAAATTGAACTAGAGGAAGTTCAAGATGCTCAAACAGATGTTGATCAACTGCCTGAACCCGAGCTTATTACTCATGCAGATGATATAACAGCTCAACCTTCTGAAGTATAAGAGCTTCGTAGGTCAAGTAGGATACATACTATTCCAAAGAGATATGAATTTCTCATTAGTGAACAGAACGACATATTGCTCATAAAAAACGATGAGTCTACAACCTATGAAGAAGTTCTGAATAGTTCAAAATTTGACAAATGGCTTCAAGCCATGAAGTCAGAAATGGATATCCATGTATGAAAACCAAGTATGGACTTTGGTTGACCCACTCGAAGGGATAAAGCCTATAGGGTGCAAATGGGTTTTCAAACAGAAAAATGACATGGATGGTAATGTGATTACCTATAAAGCTAGACTTGTTGCTGAAAGTTATCGTCAAAGACAAGGATTTGACTATGATGAAACTTTTAGCCCAGTAGCTATGCTTAAACCATAAGGGTACTCCTAGCCATTGCTACTCATTATGATTATGAGATATGACAAATAGATGTGAAGACAACTTTCCTTAATGGAAATCTGACTAAGGATGTGTACATGACACAACCAGAAGGCTTCATATCCAAATATGGCAAAAAGGTATGTAAGCTTTAAAGATCCATTTATGGATAAAGCAAGCATCCAGGAGTTGGAATATTCGGTTTGATGGGACAATCAAACAGTTTGGTTTCTTACAAAATCCGGATGAACCTTGTGTTTACAAAAAGGTTAGTGGGAGTGCCATTGTATTTCTTGTGTTATATGTAGATGACATATTGTTAATGGGAAATGATGTCCCAACCTTACAATTAGTCAAATTTTGGTTATCCAAGAATTTCTCTATGAAAGACCTTAGAGAAGCACAAGATTGATTGGTCTAAAGAGATAGATCTAAAAGATTGCTTGGTTTTTCATAGTCTACATACATAGATAAGATGCTCAAGACGTTTAGTATAGAGTAGTCCAAGAGGAGATATATTTCCATGACCCATGAGATTACTCTCTCAAAGTCTTTGTGTCCAAAGACATAAGATGAGAGGATACACATGAGTTTGATTCCATATGCTTCAGCTATAGGATCAATCATGTACGCTATGATATGTACAAGACTCGATGTATCATATGCTTTGAGTGTCACGAGAAAATACCAATTGAACCCTGGTGAGGGTCATTGGGTGGCTGTCAAGAATATCCTTAAGTACTTAAGAAGGACTAAAGATGTATTCTTGGTATATGGAGATGGAGATCTTGTTGTGAGCGGGTATACCGATGGCAGCTTCCAATCTTACAAGAATGACTCAAAATCTCAGTCAGGTTATATATTCACAATAAATGGTGGAGCATTTAGTTGGAAGAGTTCCAAACAGGAAATGATTACTGATTCCACAACCGAAGTAGAGTACATTGTAGCTTCTGAAGCAGCAAAGGAAGCAGTTTGGATAAAGAAATTCATCACAGCACTTGGAGTGCTTCCCAACATTATTGATCCAATCCAATTGTTTTGTGATAATAATGGAGCCATTGCATAAGCAAAGGAGCCACGGTCTCATCAGAGATCCAAACATGTACTCAGAAGATACATTTGATTAGAGAAATCATTAATAGGAATGATGTAAAGATAGAAAGATTGCCCACTGATCAGAATATTGTTGATCCTTTAACTAAGCCAATTCCCCAAAAGAAATATGATTCTCATGTACTCACCTATGAAATTAAATACAAAGGTGATTGGCTTTAGTGCAAGTGGGAGCTTGTTAGAGGAGTGCTCTAAAGGCAATCACCTTTAGCACTTATTGTACAAATTTATTTGATTAATAAAAGGCATTTTCATTAATTTGATGTTCGTTTCATATATGAAAATAAATGAAGTCCTTGATACATAACATAGCATGAAGGAAATCGTGATGAGATCATGATAATTAGATTCTTATCATATGTAATTATGTTAGTATCAAAATTATTCCTACTCATAGGATTAATAAGATGGGACATTAATAATCCAGATAGACTAGCACATGTTGCACTCCTTGATTGGATCGAGTAGTAGATCTCATAATCTATAAACATGAGATGTTTAGAGTTAACATGTGAATGCTTGCTAAGTGTAGCCAAGTGCATTGGATGACCAGCTATGAGACAATCATATGGATAATCTAATTAAATGTCAATGATAGTGTCATCATAGCAATGGTGCAAGTATCCTTAAATTTGAGGTACTCAAGGATATCTTGAATATTGATTATATATTTTGACACTATTCCTTGTTGTGGTGATTAGATATAGCTTGAGCTATTCGAAGGTAATTGGGTAACCTACAAAGGATTCACCACTCCTAATAGAACAAGTGTATACTCATGGCCTCTTGTCGCGGTCATTACTTAGGAATCTCTGGTCGGAGTGGAAATGTCATAAAGATAGTCTTAAATGACATATCTAATAGAGTAATGAACCTCAAGGATAAGAACTAACATTACTTGGACTAGACGTTCCATAGTCAGTCTAGTGGGAGTCAACACATGTCCATACTCTGAACCAAGTGGGGTATAAAATGGTGAAAGGAATAATTGTACAAAAATTGTCTATAGAATGGTTCGTAGTCAAACCACTGACTTTCCAGTCAATTGGGGGTCATGATGTGTTGCTAGATACCACTCATTACTTGCTTAAATTAATTTTTAATTTAAGTGGCAAACATAACCAGTAACCTAATGGGTCACACGAATTGAAGATATGGAGAATGAGTAAAACGGTCTTGGATATAATCCAAAATATGAGAGAATTATTTCGGGATGGATCACGATAAGATCGCATGGGTAAAATCATTTAGGAGGGCCCGTGTGGACCCGTGTTAACTAGGCCGGCCACTGGCCTTCCTAGCTAGCCAGCGCTAGGTAGCCCACAGCCGGCCCAGCGCGCTTCTGCCTCTCTCCCGTTGCCCAACGAGGTGAATTGGCCTTAATTAGGCTAATTATGGTAAATTAATATTCATTCATTTCCATTTTCTCCATTTTGACTTTTCCTCTATTCTTTGAATTTAATTCAAATAAAAAAGACATCAAATGGCAGAAAATAGACATGAAAATATTTTTTTGTGAATTTTTTTTAAGACAACAAAATTCTCTCAAGAACACTTTCAAAGCTAGCACTTTGAATTTGTTCAAACCATTTCTTTTGATAGTTTTGTCTTCATTTTTTGCATGGATTATCATTAGAGATATCCTAGTGTGAATTGTTGTGGTTTGCTATAACCTAACAAAGTGAGGATTTGAATAACAAATAAGAAATTACAAGGTATAATTTATAACCTCTATATTGATATAAACTAGTTTTAATGGCATCAGTATGATATTTTGTTTTGGGTTTTAAAAATTTTAATTTTTTGATGTATTTATGAATTTGATTCATTCTTCAAAACCCAAGAAAGCCATGAAACTAGGCATTCACCAGTAAAGTGACAAGTGCCTGAAGTACTGTTTCTATCCAAAAGACTGCCTGTATAATCCGCATCCGAATATCCTATGATGTGGAAAGATGAATTCCTACGATTCCATAAGCCTAGATGTAATGTGCCATTTAAGTTTGTTGAACCTTGAGGGGTATTTCCGTAATTTTGATGCTAACAAATAAAATAGCAAAAATGTATTTAACATACTTGTTTTCTATGTTCATTGAATAGGGTATGGAACATGATAGCAAGAATGGAGAATGGAAGACTAATTTTAAAAAGATAAAAATGAAGAAATAGCAAGTTCACACCCTGACCTTATATGTCACGCCCATGATGAAGCTTAGCGCCAACTATCCAACATTTAAAGTTCACGGCCATAAAGAATGATAGCAATCGTGAATGATCATATCAGTCACGCCCCTGAATAAAAGTCACGCCCGTGAAAAGACATGACAAATTCCTCCAAAGAGCTTCACGACTAGAGTCACTACTTGGACCACGACAAGGAAGGATGTTCATGCCCATGAAGATATAATGTCACGCCCAAGATCAAACTCTTCAAATCCTTCCAGAATGCTTCACGGCCAAAGTCACCACTCAAGTCACGGCTTGGAAGAACAGTCACAACCGTGACACTCATTCTCACGACCATGAAAGAGGAAAGAGAAACATGTCAGGTGGGAAAATAAGAGTTGGTGCAACGACTATTTCTGCATTAAATGCAATCAAACGGCTATAATTCGCCATGGAAGTATAAATGCAAGTCATTTATGAATCCAGAACAAGAGAATAGCTAATACTTCAAATCAAAATCTTGTTGTAAGCCATTTTTGCATTTGATATTTTCAAAATAAACATTTATTCTCTGTGAAAATCTTTTTGCTCATCATTCTCTGAGCATTATAGATTTATAAGTGTTTCTCTCTGTAATCAACTACTCAAGTGAGTTTGGGTATTTTAGGGTTAAGAGTAGAACACTTGTAAGGGTTATTTGTTTGAGCCTTTAAAATACAAGGGATTGGTTTATTGTGTGAGCCATTAAAAAACAAGAGATTTCTAGGTTATGTGTGATTCATTGTTAGAAACACCGTAGTTGGGAGTGAGCTTGTAAAACTCCATTGTAACACTTAGTGTGTTAGTGAAACTCCCAATTGAGATTAGGGAGAGGAGTAGGGTTTGCAAACACCCGAACCTTTATAAAAATTCTTATGTTATATCTTCCTATCCCTACTCAACTTAACTTATCTTTTCGCACTTAAAAGTTAAATTTTTAATATCCAATTCAACCCCCCTTCTTGGTTCAATATCTGGGCAACAATTGGAATCAGAGCTTAGTCTAGCTGCTAGCAAAGATCAAGATATGGCCAATGAAGGATTCCAAAGTCTCAAGCCTTACTTTGATGGAGCAAATTATGCTCATTAGAAGTTTCGGATGGAGACATATCTAGATAGTGAAGGAATCGAAGTCTTGGATAATGTTCGAAAAGAATGGACACCACCAACTAGAAGAGGAGTTGATGGTGAAGAAGAAATCCTGTCAAAAGATGATTGGACAGAGCCTCAAAGAAGAGCAAACTTCAAAAACAAGAAGGCAATGACAATTCTCTCAAGCTCATTATCCATTAAAGAATGTGGCAGAATACAACACTGCCCAACTACTTACAGCATGTGGAAAACTTTGGACAACTATCATGAAGGAACAAAGCAAGTTAAATCCAAGAAGATTCAACTTCTTACTTCAGAGTATAAGCTCTTCAAGATGAAATCCAATGAGTCAATTACTGACATGACCAACCATCTTCTAGCCATCATAAATGGCATAACAAAACTTAGGAAACACCTGAGCTTGGAAGATATTAATAACAAAATCCTAAGAAGTTTGCCTCTCAAAGATTATGGTTCAAGATTTATAGGTATAGAAGAGGCAAATGAAGACATGAGCATCATGAATACTGATGTGCTTATTGGCAAACTTCTCACACATGGAATGGCAGTGAAAATAGATAGAGAGCTTGAAGCAGAACAAAAAAAAAAAAAAGAAAACCTCTAACACTAAAAGCCTCTACGTAAAAATCTCAAGAGGAAGTTGAAGATGATGAAGAAAAGAGTGATGATGCAAATGAGGAAGGCTCATTGGCAACCTTCATATGCTAACCCCCAAGGACCCAAGCTCATTTGGGTACCTAAAAACCATACTTGAATTGTGATTCTATAGGTATGCCTCAAGTCCACAATAAACAAAAATGCTTGGCTAGTAGATAGTGGATGCTCAAGGCATATGACAGGAGACAAATATCTCTTCAATGAAATCAAAAATATTGATGGAGGTAAAGTTACCTTTGGAAACAATACTAAGGGTAAGGTAATTGGCATTGACTCTATTGGTATTAATGGTACTACTTTTATTAAAGATGTCTTGCTTGTTGATGGCTTGAAACATAACTTGTTAAGTGTAAGTCAATTATGTGATAAAGGAAACAAAGTAACCTTTACTTCCAACAAATGTCTTGTAACCTCTATTAATGGTCAAGAGATATTTAAAGGAAGTAGAGATGTCAATACCTATATAATAGACTTACACAAAATATCTAACCATTCCTCTAAGTGTCTTGTGACTACTAGTGATGAATCTTGGATGTGGCATAAAAGGCTTGGTCATGCAAGCATGGATTTAATTCAAAGCCTCAGCATAGGAGAGCTAATAGAGGGAATGCGAAAGGTGAAATTTGAAAAAGACAAGACATATGAACCTTGCCAAAGAGGAAAGCAACACAAGTCATCCTTCAAATCCAAAAACATAATAAGTACCCCAAAACCTCTACAACTCCTGTATCTGGATTTATTTGGACCCACTAGAATTGCAAGGTTAGGAGGTAAACACTATGCCTTTGTCATCGTAGATGATTACTCTAGATTTACTTGGATAATTTTCTTAGCTCAAAAGAGTGATGCCTTGAAACTTTCAGAAATTTTTCTAAACGAGTTCAAAATGAAAAAGGATATTGTATTTCAAAAACAAGAAGTGACCATGGTAAAGAATTTGAAAAATGAAAACTTTGAAAATTTTTGTCTTGAAAATGGCATTTTGCAAAATTTGTCATCTTCTAGGACACCTCAACAAAATGGGGTAGTTGAATGGAAAAATTGAACTTTGATTGAAATTGCTAGAACAACGCTCAACGAATAAGGTTTACTAACTTATTTTTGGGCAGAAGCCACAAATATTGCTTGTTACATTTCAAATCGAGTTTTCAAAAGACCTATCTTAAACAAAACTTCATTTGAGCTATGGAATGGAAGAAAGCCCTTGATATCATACTTTAGAGTATTTGGATGCAAGTGCATCATATTGAATACCAAGGACAACTTTGGAAATTTTGCCTCTAAATCTGATGAGGGTATCTTTTTAGGATACTCTACAACTAGCAAAGCATATAGAATATTTAATAAAAAGTCATTAATTATTGAAGAATCTATGCATGTTGTTTTCGATGAATTTAGTAGACTTGATCTTGTGAAAGGTAGTGTTTTTGATGATGTTGTAGGTACCATGGAAAGACTTGATCTTGAAAATGGAAAAGAAGAAAATGTTCAAGAAGATTCACATCAATATAATTCTCTACCTCAAGCTCAAAAGGAAAATAGGCAAGAGCTCCTAAAGGAATGGAGATTGACAAAAGATCAACCCAAAGAGCAAATCATTGGTGATCCTACAAGAGGAGTAAGTACTAGATCTCATCTCAAACATTTAGTTTCTAACCTTGCTTTTGTTTCTCAAATTGAGCCTAAAAATATTGATGAGGCTCTTAATGATGAAAGTTTGGTGATTGCCATGTAAGAGGAACTCAACCAATTTGAGAGAAGTAAGGTATGGACCTTAGTACCTAGACCCAAGGAGCATCAAATCATAGGAAGTAAATGGGTATTTAGAAATAAACTAGATGAACAAGGGTCAATAACTAGGAATAAGGCTAGGTTGGTTGCAAAAGGGTATAATTAGGAAGAAGGAATAGATTATGATGAGACCTATGCGCCTGTAGCTAGATTATAATCCATAAGAATACTTTTAGCATATGCATGCTACATGAATTTCAAACTCTTTCAAATGGATGTAAAAAGTACCTTTTTAAATGATTTTATAGAAGAAGAAGTTTACATAGAACAACCACCAGGTTTTGAAAGCTATGAATTGCCCAATCATGTATTTAAACTTTCAAAAGCTTTATATGGCTTGAAACAAACCCCAAGAGCTTGGTATGAAAAACTAAGTTCTTTTCTCTTAGAAAATAATTTTACAAAGGGGAATGTTGACACTACATTATTCATTAAAAAGCATAAGCATGATATTCTAATTGTTCAAATTTATGTTGATGATATCATATTTTGGTCTACAAATGAATTGCTTTGTCAAGAATTTGTTAAGTGTATGACTAGGGAATTCGAAATGAGCATGATGGGTGAGCTAAAAATTTTCCTTGGTCTACAAATAAAACAAGGCAATGAGAGAATATTCATCAACCAATCCAAATATGCCAAAGACTTACTTAAGAAGTTTGGAATGGAAGGATGCAAGAATGCCAAAACTCCAATGAGCACATCAACAAAAATGGACAAGGATGAAAAGGGTAAGAGCATTAATGAAAATCTCTATAGAGGTATGATCGAATCATTTTTATATCTTACTGCCTCTAGACCCAACATAATGTATAGTGTATGCTTATGTGCTCACTTTCAATCATGTCCTAAAGAGTCTCATTTAAATGCAGTAAAAAGAATTTTTAAACACTTACATGGCTCATTGCATCTAGGTTTGTGGTATCCTAAAAATTCATCCTTTTACATTATAGGATATTCAGATGTTGATTATGCTGAAAGTCTTTTAGATAGAAAAAGTACTTGAGGTACTTGTCACTTTATTAGAGAATGCTTAGTTTATTAGTTTAACAAGAAACAAGTTTCAGTTGCTCTTTCTACCGCTGAAGCGGAGTATGTGACAGCAGGATATTGTTGTACACAAATCCTTTAGATTGAACAACAACTTAAGGATTATGGTCATAGTCTGCACCATATACCTATTAGATGTGACAATATAGTGCCATAAATCTATCTAAGAATCCCATTCAACACTCTAGAAGTAAGCATATTGACATAAGACATCATTTTATTAGAGATAATGTTCAATATGGAGATGTTGTATTGGAATTTATAAGCACAGACAATTAATTGGCAGATATCTTCACAAAGTCTTTAAATGAGGAAAAATTTAATTTCATAAGAACAGAGCTTGGTATGATTGATGGATTAACTTTATGAATGCCAAAATTGTCAAACCTTGATTGATAATCTTGTGTTTTTGTCTCATCTTTTTAGATATGAGGTAGCTAATTTGATAGAAATATAAGTTATAGGGGATAAAAACTCCGTAGAAATGCTTTAGACTTGTTTTAGACTTAGTTCTATTTAATGAGGATTTTAGGCAATTCACGCCCGTGATATATATTCACAGCCTTGATCAAAATCGCCAAAAGCTCCAGTAGCTTTCACAACTTGCTTCACGACATCCTTTACAGCTGAAGGTAGTGAAGACTATGTTTCACGACCATTACCTTTTTCTATCACCCCCATGAAACCCTTTATTCACGCTCGTGACTCTTTTTCATGACCGTGAACATTTCCACCAAAAACTCATAGAAGCATTCACGCTTTGTGTCATGCTCTGTTTCGCGATCACAAGTAGTGAAGATTGTAATTCACGCCCGTGACTCGTTTGTCACTACTGTGATAGTTCATCATTCACGCCCGATACCTTTAATTTTCACAACCGTGAATAATTTCACCTCTCTTCACGGGTAGAGCGTCTCTTTAGCAAACCGTGAACATGACATTTCATGCCTGTGACTTAGTTTTTCACGCCTGTGAAGATGTTGGGTGTAACATCCATTAATTAGGATTTAATTATAATAAGTATGTGGTATAAATAGGAAAAATATGATAGATAATAGAGATTAAAATACATGGAATAAATGATTAAATTAGAAATGAAAATAAATTAAATTGATAACCATGACAAATTTGATCAAATTAGACCACATAATTAAATTGTATTTTTGGTAAAAAAATTTAAAATGACTAGATAAGTAAATATATGAAGATGATAATAATAATAATAATAATAATAATAATAATAATAATAATAATAATAGCAACAACAACAACAACAACAACAACAACAATAACAATAAAAATAGAAAAGTGAACAGTAAACACAACAGAAAAAAAGAGGCAAAATCGTGAAAGTGGGGTTGAAGTCAAGTAAGACTTCTTTTGGCCCTTTTGCTTCCAACTCCAACCCTCTCCTTCTTCTTCTTCATCATCCCTTTTCCTTCCTCCATATCATAGCTCAAATTATTCATCCTTTCCTTCAAAATTTGCATCAAAATCAGTGCAAACAAATCTGATCTTAGTAAGAAATATTTTTCCTATGATTGTTGTGTTATTAGAACTTTTTGGATTATGTTCTACAGTGTACTTCGTTGATTTTTTTGATTATCTTGTGAATCTACTTTGGGGAAGTGTTAAATATAAAAGTTGTTCATCTATTTCTTTTGTATCGTTTTACCAAAATTTATTGAATTGTTTTGAGTATATGAAGAGAAATGGTCGTTGGGGTGAAACTAGTTCAGGGAGATGTATTAACTAAATAACCTACAATTTTTGTAACTATTGATCATCTTAGTGGCTTAATCTGAGATTTTTTAAAACATAAAAGTTGTAAGTATATGTGTTATGTAGGTCTCTTCCAAATTTCGTATAAATTGCTCTTGTTTAGGTTGAGTTATAGTGAAATAAACCATGCTTGTTCCTTGATTAAGTTGTGTTCTCGTACCTGTGCAGCTCTAGTAATTTCGTCTTTATATTTCACCTCTTTCTAAATTGAATTAGCCAAAGTTTAAAACAAGATTTTTTTTAATTCTATGTCTTATCTAAGTTTCTGTGAAAGTCTCACCTTAAAATATCATGTATTTTGTGAGTTATGAGCTGAACAATTGAACTGGTTGGGTTGATACTCTATGTTAAACCAGTTATAGATCCTCCAGTATTTGAGAATCATACAGACCGAATCTGAAAATAAGTTAAACATAACAAATGTTCCAAATTGATTTATATAACTGTATATAAAATTTCAGGATAATTGGAGCTACACATTGAAAGCTATGAATTTTTGAATTGGGTACCCCGAAACTGCTTAAGGGCAGAAAGCAAGGCAATATTTAAAATTGTACCAAATATTGTGTAGTTGTTCACAAATTCTGAAATTTTAGTATGTTTTATTTTTATTTCTTAAATTTAATTAGGATCAAGAATCATATAAATTGGATAAGTTTAAAAAAAGTTATTGATCCAACAGTCCTAAGAAATCATATTCTAGCTTAAAAGAAATTGTAGTTATTTATTTAAATTATATTAAGAACAAATATTTTATCAAAGTATTAATTAATTATATTTTTAAATTAGAATTTAAACAAGAAGAAGACCAACAAAAGTGAACAAGCTATGAGCTTATATTTTGGAAAAGAAAAACCGTATCGAAGTTTGTACATATAATTATTCTAGTTTGCCCCTTATGCATGATTGTATGTGCATGACATGAATTATTTGTCACCATGATGAAATAATATATTATGGCATGTTTTAACATTATAGAAATGTTATTAACTATGAACTTAATATTATGCTAATATTTTATAAAATATCATGCTATTATATGGGTTTGAAATAAATTGTGCTTATATTATTATGTTAATATGAAATGAGTATTGGTTATAGAAATAAGTAATTAGTGGTGTTAATTGCCCATTTCTCTATGTGAGGACTGACATAGGATAGATGGTACACTATTAGGGGGAAGTTTCAATACCGATATTGATATGATTTAAAGACAGGGTGGCTATAGCTCCGAGAGCGCCCCTGATCCTAATTACACACAGATAAATGATTATACTAGGTCAAGGTGGCTGACGCTTCGCGAGCGCCCTTGACTTGAGATTATAGTGAGCAGGGTGGCTTATGCTCCGCGAGCACTCCTATTTCACATCCCGTATCCGGACAGTCTAGGAACGAGATTTTGGGCTAATAATTCATAGAATAAAATATGAAATTTAATTAATTGATGTAAGTAACAAAGTGTAAAATGCTTACATGAGGTGCTGCAAATTTAATTATTAAACTATGTTATTTTGTTTATTTTTTTTATGTTATGTATGTATTTATTTTATATGACAAATATGAAATAAAATTTGATATGCCATGATTTTATTTGAGACATGCATTTGTGTGACTACTTGGGAAAAACTTTAATACTTATATATACCACTAAGTTAGAGATAGCTTAGCGTGGGTTCTTCTCATGTAGGAATTGAAATTGTAGATAGTAGATAGTAGAGTTGATCAGGAAGAAGTCCAAGCCCATATCAGCAGAGACATAAAAAGCATAGTTAGAGGGTTGGTTATCTATTATTATTTTTTTAGTTTGACTATGTATATGGTCTGGTAGACATGTCTCATATATTAATATTGTGTATGTAAATAATTATGTAACATAATCGGGTGCCATATGTGTATACAATATAAGGATAAATATATATTGTTAATTAGAACAACTTGCCTAAACCAATATAAATAAATAGATTAAGTTATTTAAAATGAAAAAAAATTCAATTCGAGCAGATTATCAAGTTAAGCTTGTGGCATCCTTCTTATATATGTGGGATTATTCCTAATATATAAGTGGGGCATCACATTTAGTGTATCAAAGCAGATTTAGGCGATTCTAGGCCTAGGTGTGAAATGAGATATTAGGCATAAATATACATGTGTCTCATATAATTCTGATATGGGCTTTCTTCTTGGAAACTTGTAGGATTGTAGGAAGATGTCTTCGGATGAACGGGATATGGGTGAGAATACTGGTTCTCCTGATATTAAGACTCCTCATTAGCCAAGTGCAGTGAGTGTGCAAGGGCAAAATGCTGCTCCAAATCCCCCACCATAGGGAGCAGAACAGATTGATCCTAGTTAAAATCCATTTATACAACAGATGACTGGATTATTCCAACAAATGGTACGAGCCATTCCTCAGCCTACCTTAGTGCCACAACCTAGACCAAAAGTAACAATTGATAAGCTTCGTAAGTATGGGGCTTTGGATTTCTATGGTAAGAGAGATGAAGATCCAACTGCAGCTGAGTATTGGTTGGAAAAGACTAAAAGAATTTTTAAAAAGTTGCAAGTGGAAGCAGATGACAAAGCTAGATTTGCTACTTCTCTACTCCAAGATGAGGCATATGATTGGTGGAAATCAGTTCTTACCAAGCCAGATATGGTGGAACCGGTCTCATGGGATTCCTTCCTCTCTGAATTTAAAGAGCAATATATTTTATTGATCTATATTGATGAGAAAAAGAAAGAGTTCTTGAATCTCAAGCAAGGTAAAATGTCAGTGACTGAGTATTAGTGGGATTTTACTAGACTGAGCAAGTATGCCCCTAAATTAGTTGCAAATGAGAGAGTTAAATGCAGAAGATTTGAAGATGGCCTTAATAAAGAGGTTGGAGATATTGTGACTGATAGCATAAAAATTTTTCTCAGTTAGTTTCTGTAGCACTCATCCTTGAAAAAAGGAAAAATAGGAAAATAGAAGAATCTTCTAAAAAGTCAGCTACTCCAGAAACTCAATTCATTGGGAAGAAGAGTCATTTCTTTACTAGCCATTCACTGAATAGAGGACAATGAAAGGGTTCTAGCTATTCACAAATAGGGTCTTTTAGGAGGGGACCACCCTCTCAGGCACCTTCTGCTACAGCCAGTTCACAACCTCAGGTTGGTAAAAAAGTTATATCGGTATGTACTATTTGCAATAGGAGCCATCGAGGGGAATGTTGGCATGTCACAGGTGCTTGCTTTAGATGTGGGTCCAAGGAACATATACGGAGGGATTGCCCACTCTTGACAAGTGGTACTTTTACTCAGACTACTAGGTCAGCTCCGACTCAGCCTGGAGTTCAGTTCAGAAGAGGACCAGGCCGACCGAGGCAAGCTATTTCAGAGACAGTTAATAGACCTAGATCCAGCAGATCTCTAGCCCGAGCCTATGCCATGAAAGCTAAGGAAGATCAGGCAACAACATATGTTATTGTTGGTATGTTTTCATTATATGATTTTGACATTTGTGCATTCATAGATCCGGGTTCCATACATTCCTATATTTACACTAGTACACCTAGTCAGCATAATATGATTAAAGAAAACCTAGAATATGGAATTGAAATTAAGAATCCTTTGGGTCACAGTGTAATAGTGAATAAAGTATTTAGGAAATGTCCTTTGGTTGTGCATGGGAAGGTGTTTTCTGCAGACTTGATTGAGTTGCCTTTCCATGAGTATGATGCCATATGAGGCATGGATTGGCTCTCACGTCATGAGGCAGTGGTGGATTGCAAGTCTAAATTTGTGGTACTTAAGATAGAAAATTAGGATGAAATTATTGTGAAATGTGAATTATTTTCACAACATCCTCGAGTCATATCCATAATGAAAGCTAGGAGATTGATGAGAAAAGGGTGTGAAGCTTATTTGGCCCATGTGATTGACACCAGAAAAGGAGGTTCAAATCTTGAAGATATTCCGATGGTAAATGAATTTCCAGATGTGTTTCCTGATGACTTACTTGGGTTGCCTCCAAAGAGAGAGGTAGAGTTTGCTATTGATCTTGTTTTATCAGAGACGCCATACAGAATGGCCCCATTAGAGATGAAAGAACTTAAGACACAATTGCAAGAACTTCTTGATAAGGGTTTCATTATACCAAGTACATCCCCATGGAGTGCACCAGTATTGTTTGTGAAAAAGAAGGATGGATCTTTGAGGCTATGTATTGATTATCGGCAGTTGAACAAGGTGACCATCAAGAACAAGTACCCATTACCATAGATTGATGATCTCTTTGACCAACTGAAAGGTGAAGGAGTATTTTCCAAGATAGACTTGAGATTTGGTTATCATCAATTAAGGGTGAAGACGGAGGATATTGCTAAAACTGCATTCAGAACGAGATATGGTCATTATGAGTTTTTGGTTATGCCATTTGGGCTGACCAATGCTCCAGTAGCAAGAAGTTCTTGATCAATTTGTTTTTGTTTTTATTGATGATATTTTGGTATATTCTAACGATTTAGAAGAACATGAATAGCATTTGAGAATAGTGTTGCAGACTCTAAGAGAATATAAGTTTTATGCGAAACTCTCAAAATGTGAGTTTTGGTTAAAGGAGGTGACATTTTTGGGACACATTATCTCTACAGAAGGCATTAAAGTGGATTCTAGCAAGGTTGAGGCAATTGTGAGTTGGAAACCTCCACGAAATGTGACCGAGGTCAGAAGTTTCTTGGGTTTAGCTGGATATTATCAGAGATTTGTCAAGGGTTTAACAATGATGGCTTCTCTTTTAACAAAACTATTGAGAAAGTTTAAACCATATTCTAACCAAGCTCTTGGAGCTTGTTTTAAATCATACAAGGCTTTTGAAAGTTTAATACATGATTAGGCAAATTATGGCTTTCAAAACCCAGTGGTTGTTCTACATAAACTTCCTCTTCTATAAAACCAATTAAGAAAGCACTTTTGACATCCATTTCAAAAAGTTTAAAATTCATATGGCATGCAAATGCTAAAAGTATTCTTATGGCTTCTAATCTAGCTACTGTATCATAGGTTTCATCATAATATATACCTTATTCTTGATTATAACATTTTGCAACCAGCCTGCTTTATTCCTAGTTATTGAACGTTGTTCATCTAACATATTTCTAAATACCCGTTTACTACCAATGATTTGATGGTCTTTGGATCTAGGAACCAAGGTCCATACCTTACTTCTCTTGAATTGGTTAAGTTCCTCTTGCATAGAAATCACCCAACTTTTATCATTAAGAGCCTCATCAATATTTTTAGGCTCAATTTGAGAGACAAAAACAAGGTTATAATATGAGAGTTCCTTAGGCTGATTCTTTATCATTTTACCCTTAGTAGGATCACCACTGATTTGTTCCTTAGGGTGATTTTTTTATCATTTTCCATTCTTTTGAAAGCTTTTGGTTGTCTTGCTCTTGAGCTTGAGGTAGAGATACATCTTGTTGTTATTTCTCTTGATCATCATCATCTTGCTCATGATCAAGATCAAGCTTCTCAATTGTACCTTCAATGTCATCAAGAACACTACCTTTCACAAGATCAAACTTACTAGATTCATCAAAAACAACATCTATAGACTCTTCAATAACTAAAGATCTTTTATTAAAGACTCTATAAGCTTTGCTTATTGTAGAGTATCCCAAGAAGATACCCTCATCAGATTTAGAGACAATTTTCCAAGGTTGTCCTTGGTGTTTAATATAAAACACTTTCATCCAAATACTCTAAAGTATGATATCATGGGTTTTCTTTCATTCCATAGCTCAAAAGAAGTTTTATTTAAATGTGGCCTTTTGAAAACTTGGTTTGAAATATAACATGCAGTATTTGTGGCATCGGCCTAAAAGTAGGTTGGTAAGCTATACTCATTGAGCATTGTTCGAGCCATTTCAATTAAAGTTGAATTTTTTCTTTCTACTACCCCATTTTGTTCAGGTGTCCTAGGAGTTTAAAAATTGTGTGATATAGCATATTCTAAACAGAAGTTCTCAAAATTTTCATTTTCAAATTATTTTCCATGATCGCTTCTTGTATTAGAAATCAAATAGCCTTTTTTTCATTTTGAACTCTTTTAGCAAAATTTTTTAAATATTCAAAAGCATCACTCTTTTGAGCTATGAAAATTATCCATGTGAATCTAGAGTAATCATCGACAATGACAAAAGAATAGTGTTTACCTCGTAAACTAGCAACTCTAGTAGGTCCAAAAATATCTAAATGCAAAAGTTGTAAAAAAGCTTAAAGGTACTTACTACATTTTTGGATTTGAAGGATGACTTGTGTTGTTTTCCTCTTGGACAAGGTTCACATGTCTTATCCTTTTCAAATTTGACTTTTGGAAGTCCACTTACTAGCTCTCCTTTGCTAAGGCTTTGAATTTTTCCAGGCTTTCATGACCAAGCCTTCTATGCCATAGCCAAGATTCATCACTAATAGTCATTAGACACTTAGAAGAAAGGTTAGAAATTTTGTGTAAGTCTATTATGTAAGTATTGACATCTCTATATCCCTTGAAAATCTATTGGCCACTTAAAGAGGTTACAAGCATTCATCTGAGGTAAAGATAACTTGGTTTCCCTTACCACATAATTGGCTTACACTTAACAAATTATGTTTCAAATTATCAACAAGCAAAACATTTTTAATAAAAGTAGTATTATTAATACCAATAGAGACAATGCCAATTACCTTACCCTTAGCATTGTTCCCAAAGGTTACCTTACCACCATCAATTCTTTTGATGTGATTGAAGAGTTCTTTGTTTCCGGTCATATGCCTTAAGCATCCACTATCCACAAGCCAAGCATTTTCTTTTATAGTGGACTTGAGGCATACTATAAAATTATAATTGAATTTTGGTTTTTAGGTACCCAAATGAACTTGGGTCCTTGGGGGTTAGCACTTGAAGGTTCCCAATGAGCCTTCCTTATCTAACAGTGTTTGTTGATATGCCAAATTTCATGCAATAATAGCATTATTTAGCTCTAAATATATTTTTCGGTTTTGACATGCTTTTTGGTCTCAACATCCTTTAAGAAGGTGTTTGTATGGAATGACATACACATGCATGATGAGTAGGTGTTTTCCTAGGTGCATGCCTCTTATACAAGAAGGCATGATTGGCCTTTTGAGGTTTCCCTCTTAAGCCAAATGCCCTTAAAGGAATACTCATCTAATGATTTTTGAAGAGTTTCATTAGAAGTTTTCAAATTAAAATTCTCTTTTTGTAAAACCTCCATTTTGTTTTCCAAATCTAAAATATTATTTTTATAAATGTTAAATCTACTTCTATATTTTTCTAATTCTAGATTCAAAACTTATATTAAACTCTGCTCATTATCATATTCACTATCACTATTATTATCACTACTATTATCCTTAAAAGAGTGTGAGTAAGAAGGGCCTACCTCATTCGTGAAGTGATCCTCAAAAGCCATGAAGCATTAGTTGATCTCTTCTCCTTCATTATCATCTTTTTCATTTGAAGAGCTTTTGTCATTCCATGTGGCTTTGTGACCTTTCCCTCCACTATCTTTTTGAAATCTTTTATTGTGATTCTTAAGCTTTGGACTTTATGGTTTGATATGTCCTTGCTTCCCACATTCATAATACTTTACTTCCTCTTTATTTCTTTGAGAGTCATTTGAGGAGTGTTTGAGGGTTTTTTGTTGAAGTTTCGAGAATTGCCAAGTATCTTTTCAATTATTATTTTTAATCTTCTTAAGAGCATGCCAATGTCCCCATTTGCATAATCACTATTTTCTTCATCATCTTCAATTACCTTTTGAGATTTTGAGGTAGAGGCTTTCTCTTTTTTGGTTCAGCTTCAAGTTCTCTATCTATGTTTACGGTCATTTCATGTGTTAGAAGTTTGCTAATAAGCACATCAGTAGGCATGACACTTATGTCTTCATTGGCCTCTTCTATACCCGCAACTCTTAAACCATCGTCCTTAAAAGGAAGGCTTCTCATAATTTTGTTGTTAACATCTTCCAAACTTAAATACTTTCCAAGCTTTCTCATGCCATTGATGATGGCTAGAAGATGGTTCATCATATCGATGATAGATTCATTGGATTTCATTTTAAAGAGTTCATATTCCGAAGTGAAAAGTTGAATCTTCTTGGATTTAACTTGTTTGGTTCCTTCATGATAATTCTCCAATGTTTTCCACATGTTATATGCAGTAAGGCAATGTTGAATCCTACCAGATTCTTTAATAGATAGAAAGCTTACAAGGATTGTCATTGCCTTTTGTTTTTGAAATTAGCTCTTCATTGAAGCTCTATCCAATCATCTCTTGAAAGAATTTCTTCTTCACCATCCACTTCTCTCTTAGTGGTGTCCATTCTTTTGAAACACTATCCCAAACTTCAATTCCCTTACTAACGAGATATGTCTCCATCCAAAATTTCCAATGAGAGTAGTTTGCTCCATGAATGTAAGGCTTGAGACTTTGAAATCCTTCACTGGCCATTTCTTGATCTTTGCTTGCAATTTTTAGGCTTTGTTGCTAGACAAGCTCTGATACCAATTGTTGCCTAGACAATGAACTAAGAAGGGGGTTGAATTAGTTAGCAACTAAAAAATTGCTTAACTTGAAAGTGCGAAATAAATTAAATAGAGTAAGGAATGAGAGATATCACACACAAGATTTATAGAGATTCGAGTATTAACAAACCCTACTCCTCTCGCCAATCTCAATTGGGTGTTTCACTAACACACTAAGTGTTACAATGGAGTTTTGCAAGCTTAACTAATTATTGAGAGAAACTTAACTAATTTGAGAGAAATAAGGTTTGAATCATAATTCCAAGACCTAAGGACTGCCCAATTATTGATAGGGTACAACTAAGAGAAAGGTATAGACTATGATATGACCCATGCTACAGTTGCAAGATTAGAAGCTATTAGGATTCTTTTAACATATGCATGTCACATGAATTTTAAGCTTTTCCAAATAGATGATAAAAGTGCATTTTTAAATGGTTTTATAGAGAAGGAAGTATGTGTTCAACAATGTTCTAGTTTTGAAAGCCATGTCATTCCAAACTATGTTTTTAAGCTCACTAAAGTCTTGTATGATTCAAAAAAAACTCCAAGAGTTTAGTATGAAAGGCTTAATGCATTTCTTTTGGAAAATTGATTTTCAAAGGGACATGAAGATACTACTTTTCTTATTAAAAAAATAAAAGCCTAACATCTTAATAGTTCAAATTTATGTTGATGATAACATCTTTGTAACACCCAACCATCTACTAGGATATAACTCAACTATATAGAAGGATTCCATATGACTGGATGCCTAATAAACCTATTCTACTTAAAAAATTTTCTATTTTATATAATGTACCTGTATAACACCCAAAACCACACAACCCATATAACATAGATTGTCTACAACCAATTTCCTGTATTTGTATCAAAACCAAATCCATACTCATAATATATGCAAAATATTGTGTTTGTATAAATACTATGTTAGAGAAGTGCTCTAAAGGCAATCACCTTTAGAACTTATTGTACAAATTTATTTGATTAATAAAAAGCTTTTTTATTAATTTGATGTTCATTTGATATAGGAATTGATAGTGATCTTATATCAATTAATGAAGTCCTTGATACATAATATAATATGAAAGAAATCATGATGAGATCATGATATAGAGATTCTTATCATGTGTAATCATGTTAGTATCTAAATTATCCCTAGTCATAGGATTAATGAGAACAAACATTGTTAATCCGGACAGACTAGCTCATGTTACACTTATTGATTGGATCGAGCAGTAGATCTCATAATCTGTAAACATGAGATGCTTAGAGTTAACATGTGGATTCTTGTGAAGTGTAGCTAAGTACATTAGATGACCAGCTATGAGACAATCATATGGATAATCTATTCAAATGTCAATGATAGTCTCAATATAGCAATGGTGCAAGTATCCTTAGACTTGAGGTACTCAAGGATGTCTTGGATATTGATTTTATATTTTGACACTATTCCTTGTTGCATCAGGGATGTTGCTCATAGGGTGGTGGTTGGATATAGCTTGAGGTATTCGAAGGTAATTGGGTAACCAACAAAGGATTCACCACTCCTAATAGAAGGAGTTTATACCCATGGCCTCTTGTAAGGGTCATTACATGGGAATGTCTGGCCGGTTTGGAAATGTCATGAAGATAATCTTCAATGACATGTCTAATAGAGTAATGAGCCTCAAGGATAAGAACTAACATTACTTAGACTAGACCTGATGTAATCAGTCTAGTGGGAGTTGACACATGTCCATACTCTGAACCAAGTGGGTTATACAATAGTGAAAGGAATAATTGCACAAAAATTGTCTATGGAAAGGTTTGTAGTCAAACTATTGACTTTCCAGTCAATTGGGGGTCATGGTGTGTTGCTAGATATCGCTCATGACTTGCTTAAATTAATTGTTAATTTAAATGGTCAACATAATCGGGAACTTAATGGGTCACATGCATTAGAGATGTGAAGAATGAATAAAATAGTCTTGAATGTGATCCAAAAATATGAGAGAATTATTTTGGTATGGATCACAATGAGCTCACAAGGAAAAATCATTCGAGCGAGGTCACGAGCCTGCACGGGCTGCTGGCTAGCAGTTGACCTAGTTGGACTTAATTGGCCAATTAAGGAAAAAACCCCAAAATCCCTCCTTTTATCTTATACATTTTGTACCTAGACTATTTTTGGGCTAAAAATATTTTTGAAATGTTTAAAAGTCTGAAAATTAAATTTGGAAATTATTAAATTGAAAAAGAAAAATAATAGTTATTTTTCATATTCTCTCAAATTGGGCATAGACCATTGCTAACACTTTGAGGTGTGTTCAACCATTTCTCTTGTAGTTTTGTCTCATATTTTCTTGTGAATTAACATTTGAGATATCCTAAAGTTGATTGTTGTGGTGTGCAACAACCCAACAATGTAAAAATTTGAAGAATAAATCAAGAAATTACAAGGTATAATTTCTGACCTCTATGTTTTGATAAATTAGTTTTAATGGCATAAGCAAGATTCTTGTTTCGGGTTCTAAAAATTTTATTTTTTCCTCTTTGTTTTATGAATGACATTATCTTCAAAACCCAACATACAAGATCCTTATTATCAAAATAAATTGGTTTGTTACAAATTAAACCTTATTTAATATACTCAAAATAATTAACTTCAAATGCATGTCCTTATTTTTTCAAAAAATATTAATAAAATAATTATCTCATGTCATGAGAAATAAAAAAAATTAATGAAATAAAATGAAGTTGACCCAACATGAGTTTACCTTGAATGCTCTGACGGGCTTAGACTCCTCTTCACATCAACTCAACTATCTAACGACTCTAAATGAAAGCTTAATGGTACATATAAGCATAAAAATTCTAACATGCAATCATACATAGTCATAACATATAGCCATTTTATGCACCTACTGAGTTCGATCATGCCATCATATATCAACACATATTGTAAGTTACTTAGTCTACTGATTTAAAGTACATTCATATCATATAGCACATAAGTGAAACCATATCATCATATTTGTATAGCATTCATGTCATATAACACAATTTCCATTTCCTTGTTCTGTTTACCCTATTATTGATTTTTCTTCATCCTTTTATAAATTTATAGCCAAATGCTTTAAACCTAGACTACCCAAATGTGGGTTGTCAAATAGAAGCGCTGCCACTCGATCTTAAGCCATCTTGCTCACAGTCTTTATCAGTGCTCAACTGAGCTTCTCAAGTCAAAAGTGTTATCACATAAGTGTAAGCCACCTTGACTGAGTAAATATAATAACTGCATGTATATGGGATCAAACGCATTTTCACCTGAGCTTAAGCCACCTTGTCCCTAAAATAATAAATCCATACGATAAAATCTACTATATTGTAACCCCTTTAATGGCAGGTCATCTATCCTATGCTTGTTCTCATATAGAGAATGGAGATTAATTGATTGATGATTGGTTATCCATATAATTTTTAATTCATTTCATGCCTTTCCAAAATTATTTTACCTATATACACTTAACACATTATTTCTAGGCCCTTACTTGTAGGCATTACATTTCTCATCTCTTTAAAGAACCTTTCCCCCGAAATTACCTAAAGCATTGTCTCTGAATAGTTGTAGATGTTAGGCCTTCATCACTTCTTCACTTTCCCATATAGCCCCTTATGTTGCATGATTTCTCCATAAGACCTTAACTAGTGGTACTCGCTTATTCCTAAGTTCCTTGGTCTCTCTAGCTAGAATTTGAACTAGTTTTTCTTCATATGTTAGATATGGTCTGTTGTCCAGATATTGAACCAAGAAGGGGGGTTGAATTGGATATTAAAAATTTAACTTTTAAGTGCAGAAAGAAAAGTTAAGTTTAGTAGGGATAGAAAGATATGACACAAGGATTTTTATAGAGTTTCGGGTGTTAACAAACCCTACTCCTCTCGCCAATCTCAATTGGGAGTTTCACTAACACAGTAAGTGTTATAATGGAGTTTTACAAGCTCACTCCCAACTATGGTATTTCTAACAATGGATCACACCTAACCCAGAAATCCCTTGTGTTTTAATGGCTCGCACAATAAACCAATTCCTTGTGTTTTAAAGGGTCACACAAATAACCTTTACCTTATGTTTTAAAGGCTCACACAAATAACCCTTACAAGTGTTCTACTCTTAACCTCAAAATACCCAAAACTCATTTGAGTAGATGATTACAGAGAGAAACACTTGCAAATCTATAATGCTTAGAGAATGATGAGCAAAAAGATTTTCACAGAGAATAAATGTCTGATTTTAAAATATCAAATGCACAAATGGCTTACAACAAGATTTTGATTCAAAATATTAGCTATTCTCTTATTCTCTTGTTCTCGATGCATAAATGACTTGCATTTATACTTCCATGGCGAATTATAGCCGTTATTTTGCATTTAATGTTGAACTAGTCATTGCACCAACTCTTATTGTCACACCTGACATATTTCTCTTTCCTCTTTCACAGTCATGAATATGTGTGTCACGGTCGTGACTATTCTTCCAAGTCGTGACTTGAGTGGTGACCTTGGCCGTGAAGCATTCTGGAAGGATTTGAAGTCTTGGATCACGGGCGTGACATCCTTCCAAGTCGTGGTCCAAGTGGTGACTCTGGCCGTGGAACTATCTGGAAGAATTTGTCATGTCTTCTCATGGGCGTGACTTTTATGCACGGGTGTGACTGAAATGTTCAATTTTAAATGTTGGATGGTTGGCACTAAGCTTCATCACGGGCGTGACATATAAGGTCACGGGTGTGAACATGTTATTTCTTCAATTTTATCTTTTTAAGATTAATCTTCCATTCTGCATTCTTGCTATCATGTTCCATACCCTATTCAATAGACTTAGAAAACAAGTATGTTAAATACATTATTGCTATTTTATTTGTTAGCATCAAAATGACGGAAATACCCCTCAAGGTTCAACAATCTCTCATTTTTTGATGGTGACAAATAATCTAGCAGTATGTGCTTTTGAGAAGTCTCCCCCTCAAAAGATGCTTAGGATAAAGAATGCCGAAGTGCAAGAATTGTAAAGAATGATGAAGTGTAGCATCAAAATATGCTTCCTAGTTTTAAGTATATGCAAGTTATATGCAAAGTATATCCAATGTATACCAAAATTTTTCCTTAAAGCAAGTTAAGCTTATGCTAAGTATATTTAAGGTATATTCAGAGTATATCTAGTGCATATTCATTCATGTAACTTGCATCAAGGTATATGCAAAATATACTTAAGGTATATGAAGCTCATTTGCATACTTGCATATTCATTTTGCTTCAAAATAAGTATTGCTCTTACCTTTAAACAATATATTACCCCTTTTATCATCAACAAAAAGAATAGCAAAAAGATGAAACATAATGGAAAACAAAAGCAAATATATTAATGTAGAAAAACCAAATACAAAAGTAACTGAAATTTTGAAAGGAAAATTGAAATTCCTACAGCAAACAAGCTAGAAAATAACACAGCTAACATAAAATCTAGCCGGACATCCTATCTCTAAGGCGAGCTACTTCTGCCTCGAGGCTTTCCATGTGAGACTCCATGAAATCCTTGAGGTTTTCTAACCTCTCATCCATCGAAGCATGCAATTGCTCAAACGGTGGTGCTAAGAGGTCAGCCACTTGCTGAGCCAAGTTTGGTGTGGAGGCAGAGGATTGTCCAATTTCGTGCTCAACCTCTGGAGGCACCACTTCAACTCGAACTCTCTTTCTCTACTGGATTTCTTGGAGATCAGCTTTGAAGTCATCCAAGTCATTGTCCTCCCAAATGATCTCACCAGTAGTGTTGGTGAAGCGGTAGTAGATGTTGTCTCAAACACTATACGAACAGCCACTCCCATTTTGATGAAGGACTCAACGTCTAGTCAGTCTCGAGGCTATGCTGGTATAAGGTTCAAGTGGTGTTTATTTAGCTTCAAGTATCCAAGCTTCATGGCGATGTGAGTCACATACCCACCAATCAGAATGTCTCTAGAAGGCTTGGTGGCAATTGACAAAAGATAAAGCCACTATTAGGCCTCTTCGGGCCATCTCCAGGAGAAAGAGTTTTGACTTCCTGATCAATCCATTGCTGTCTCCTCTGGCGAAAATGCTATAGGTTAGAAACCTATGCAAGTACTTGTGCACTAGGGATCGAAGGTGGGTGTTTTTCGTCTTCTTGACGTCCCTGCTGCAGTTAAGCCCGAAGTGAGTCCATGCCTGAGTAGTATAGAACTCCACTTCACTCTCATTTAGGATGCCATCAGAGGGAAGGTTGAACAAGTCTCCAAACTCTGTGGCAGAGAGGGTGTTCGGATGCTTGCAAATTTAGAATTTCACCATGCCAGTAGGAGAGACTTGCAAGGTGCTTAGGAATTCTAAAGTTGGCTCCCTCAGAGTTGGTTGATGAATATCAATAAAGTCTTTTAGATGAAAAGCCTAGAGTTGTTCCATCATGCTTGTCTCAAGGTCGAGTGTACAGATTGTTTTCCACTCAAATGATCTAGAGGAAAGGAGTGGCCTTTTCTTGAGCACTTAGTATATAGGATGACAATGCTCCGGAATAATGTTTAGAAGGTAATCTATGTACCTTCTTGGAGCATGAGACTTCTTTCTTGTACCATTGGAGGAACTTATTTCCATTTTGATTGAAGAAATAAACTTTTGAAGAGTGAAAAATTTATAGAATTTTTGGAGTAAAACCTAAGGTGATGTGATTTCTGATGATGGAAATGGTTTTTGAAGAAATTTTTAGATGAAATGAGTTGCTAGAGGGCCGAAATCTTCAAAATAGTATTCAATGGTGATAAATGAGAGAAGTTGAAAGAAGTTGGAGAGTTGGAATGAGAGAAATAACGGCAGAGATGTTATATAGCAGACATATTCACAGGCGTGATAAACTCAGTCACGGGCGTGAAATGTCGTGTTCACGGTTTGCTGAAGAGAGAGGTGAAATTATTCATGGTCATGAAAATTAAAGGTAATGGGCATGAATGATGAACTATCACGGTGGTGACAGACGAGTCATGGGCGTGAAGTATAAACTTCACTACTTATGATCGTGAAACAGAGCGTGACACAAAGCGTGAATGCTTCTGTAAGTTTTTAGTAGAAATGTTCACAGTCATGAAAAAGCATCACAGGCATGAACAAGGGGTTTCACGGGGGTGAATGAAAAATGTTATGGTCGTTAACCATAGTCTTCACTACCTTCAGCTGTGAAGCATGTCGTGCAGCAAGTCGTGAAAGCTACTAGTTCTTTTGGCGATTTAGTTCACGATCGTGAATGTATGTCACAGGCGTGAATTGCCTAAAAACCTCACCAAATAAAATTAAGTCTAAAACAATACTAAAGCATTTCTGAGGAGATTCTATCCCCTATAACATATATTTTCATCAAATTTACTACCTTACATCTAGTAAGATGAGATAAAAACACAAGATTATCAATCAAGGTTTGACAATTTTGGCAATCACAAAGTTAATCCATCAATCATACCAAGCTCTTTTCTTATGAAATTAAATTTTTCCTCATTTAGAGACTTAGTGAAGATATCTGCCAATTGATTGTCTGTGCTTATAAATTCCAATACAACATCTCCATATTGAACATGATCTCTAATAAAATGGTGTCTAATGTCAATATGCTTACTTCTAGAATGTTGAATGGGATTCTTAGATAGATTTATAGCACTAGTATTGTCACATCTAATAGGTATACGGCTCATACTATGACCATAATCCTTAAGTTTTTGTTTCATCCAAAGAATTTGTGTACAATAACATCCTGCTACCACATACTCCGCTTCAGCGGTAGAAAGAGCAACTGAAACTTGTTTCTTGCTAAACCAAAAAACTAAGCACTCTCTAGTAAAGTGACAAGTACCTGAAGTACTTTTTCTATCTAAAAGACTACCAGTATAATCAGCATATGAATATCTTATAATGTAAAAGGATGAATTTTTAGGATACCATAAACCTAGATGCAATAAGGCATGTAAATATTTAAAAATTCTTTTTACTGCATTTAAATGAGACTCTTTTGGACACGATTGAAAGCGTGGACATAAGCATATACTATACATTACTGCATTTAAATGAGACTCTTTAGGACATGATTGAAAGTGAGCACATAAGCATACGCTATACATTATGTTGGGTCTAGAGGCAGTAAGATATAAAAGTGATTCGATCATACCTCTATAGAGCTTTTCATTAATGCTCTTACCCTTTTCATCCTTGTCCAATTTTGTTGATGTGCTCATTGGAGTCTTGGCATTCATGCATCATTCCATTCCAAATTTCTTAAGTAAGTCTTTGGCATATTTGGATTGGTTGATGAATATGCCCTCATTGCCTTATTTTATTTGTAGACCGAGGAAATATTTTAGCTCACCCATCATGCTCCTTTCAAATTTCCTAGTCATACACTAAGCAAATTCGTGACAAAGCAATTCATTAATAGACCCAAATATGATATCATCAACATAATTTTGAACAATTAGAATATCATGCTTATTCTTTTTAATAAATAATGTAGTGTCAACTTTCCCCTTTGTAAAGTTATTTTCTAAAAGAAAAAAACTTAGTTTTTCATACCAAGCTCTTGGGGCTTGTTTCAAATCAGATAAAGCTTTTGAAAGTTTAAATACATGGTTAAACAAATCATAGCTTTCAAAACCTGGTGGTTTTTCTACATAAACTTCTTCTTCTATATAACCATTTAAAAAGGCATTTTTTACATCCATTTGAAAGAGTTTGAAATTCATGTGGCATGCATATGCTAAAAGTATTCTTATGGCTTCTAATCTAGCTACAGGAGCATAGGTCTCATCATAATCTATTTTTTCTTCCTAATTATACCCTCTTCCAACCAATCTAGCCTTATTCCTAGTTATTGAACCTTGTTCATCTAGTTTATTTCTAAACACCCATTTGTTACCTATAATTTAATGCTCCTTGGGTCTAGGTACTAAGGTCCATCTCAAATTGGTTGAGTTCCTCTTGCATGGCAATCACCCAACTTTCATCATTAATAGCCTCATCAATATTTTTAAGCTCAATCATAGAAATAAAAGCAAGGTCAGAAACTAAATATTTGAGATGAGATCTAGTACTTACTCCCCTTGTAGGATCACCAATGATTTGCTCTTCGATGTGATCTTTTGTCAATCTCCATTCCTTTGGGAGCTCTTGCCTATTTTCCTCTTAAGCTTGAGGTAGAGAATCATCTTGATGTGAATCTTCTTGATCATTTTCTTCTTTTAAATTTTCAAGATTAAGTCTTTCCATAGTACCTACAATATCATCAAGAACACTACCTTTCACAAGATCAAGTCTATTAGATTCATCAAAAACAACATGCATAGATTCTTCAATAGTTAATGACTTTTTATTAAATACTCTATATGCTTTGCTAGTTGTAGAGTATCCTAAAAAGATACCCTCATCAGATTTAGAAGCAAATTTTCCAAGGTTGTCCTTGGTATTCCATATGAAGCACTTGCATCCAAATACTCTAAAATATGATATCAAGGGCTTTCTTCCATTCCGTAGCTCAAATGAAGTTTTGTTTATGAAATGTCTTTTGAAAACTCGATTTGAAATATAACAAGCAGTATTTGTGGCTTCTGCCCAAAAGTAAGTTGGTAAACCATACACATTGAGCATTTTTCTAGCCATTTCAATTAAAGTTTGATTTTTCCTTTCAACTACCCATTTTGTTAAGGTGTCCTAAAAGATGAAAAATTCTGCAAAATGCCATGTTCAAGACAAAAACTTTCAAAGTTTTCATTTTAAAATTCTTTGCCATGGTCACTTCTTATTCTTTAAATGCAATATCCTTATTCATTTTGAACTCTTTTAGCAAAATTTTTGAAAGTTTCAAAAGCATCACTCTTTTGAGCTAAGAAAATTATCCAAGTAAATCTAGAGTAATCATCTACGATGAAAAAGGCATAATGTTTACCTCCAAAGCTTGCAATTCTAGTAAGTCCAAAAAAATCTAGATGCAGGAGTTGTAGAGGTTTTGAGGTACTTACTATATTTTTGGATTTGAAGGATGACTTGTGTTGCTTCCCTCTTTAGCAAGGTTCACATGTCTTGTCTTTTTCAAGTTTGACTTTGGTAGTCCCTTTACTAGCTCTCCTGTGCTGAGGTTTTGAATTAAATCCATGTTTGCATGACCAAGCCTTCTATGCCACAGCCAAGATTCATCACTAGTAGTCATAAGACACTTAGAGGAATGGTTAGATATTTTGTGTAAGTCTATTATGTAGGTATTGACATCTCTATTTCCTTTAAATATCTCTTGACCATCAATAAAGGTTACAAGACATTCATTGGAAGTAAATGTTACTTTATTTACTTTGTCACATAATTGACTTACACTCAATAAGTTATGTTTCAAACCATCAACAAGTAAGACATCTTTAATAAGAGTAGCACCATTAATACCAATAGAACCAATGCCAATTACCTTACCCTTAGCATTATTTCCAAAGGTAACTTTACCTCCTTCAATACTTTCGATTTCATTGAAAAATTCTCTGTCTCCTGTCATATTCCTTGAGCATCCACTGTCTACTAACCAAGCATTTTTGTTTATTGTGCACTTGAGGCATACCTATGGAATCACAATTCAAGTATGGTTTTTAGGTACCTAAATGAGATTGGGTCCTTGGGGGTTAGCACATGAAAGTTCCCAATGAGCCTTCCTTATCCAGCAGTGTTTATTTATGTGACCAATTTTCATACAATAATTACACTGTTTAGATCTAAAAATGCTTTTCGGCCTTACAATGCTTTTGAATGTCATATTTCTATTAGACTGAGTTTGAGAACAATGGCATGCACAGTCATGATTAATTGGTGCTTTTCTAGATGCATTTTTCTTAAACATAAAGGCATGATTAGCCTTTTAAGGTTTCTTTCTTAGGCTTACCAATCCTTGAATATTCCTCTTATGTATAGAAGATTTAGTGCACTTATCCCTTGGTGCTGTTCCAGCGAATGTGGAGATGTGAGGTTCACTTGACTTAACAAAAGTAGTCTTGTGAGAAGATGATGATGTGCTCTTAAATCCTAGACCATGTCTAATTAAGGGTGGTCTTTGAGATACAATGAGAGTATCTAAGCTCTCATTTCCTTTGTGGAATTTTGAAATGGAGTTTCTAAGTTCCTCAACTTCATTTTTCAAAGCATTGTTTTCTTTAAGCAAGGATTTATTTGAGGGTCTTGAAGAGTATTCATCTAATGACATTTGAAGAGATTCATTAGATGATTTAAGCTTAAAGTTCTCCTTTTCTAAAGCATCCATTTTGATTTTTAAATTAGAAATGTTATTCTTATAAGTATTGAATTTACTCCTATATTTCTCTAGTTCTAGATTCAATTCTTCTATTAGGCTTTGCTCATTATCATCATCTTCACTATTACTATCATTATCACTACTATCATTATTGAAAGATTATGAGTGAAGTGATCTTACCTTATCCGAGACGTGATCCTCTATAGCCATGAAGCATAGGTTGACCTCTTCGCTTTCATTGTCATCTTTTTCACTTAAAGAGCTTTTGTCATCCCATGTGGCTTTGTGACTTTTTCTCCCCATTGTCTTTTTGGTATTTGCTCTTATGCTTCTTGAGCCTTGGACATTCTAGTTTAATATGCCCTTTCTTTCCACATTCATAGCACTTTACCTCTTCTTTACTTCTTTATGCATCATTAGAAGTATGTTTGAGGTTTTTTTGCCTGAATTTTCTAGAGTTGCTCATTCTCTTCTCAATAATTCTTTTGAGCCTTCTTGAGAGCATAGCAATGTCCTCATTTGCATCATCACTCATTTATTCATCATCTTCAACTTCTTCTTGAGATTTTGAAGTAGAGGCTTTTAGTGCTAAAGGTTTTTTTTGGCTCTGCTTCAACCTCATCATTCATTATGACCGAAGCTTAAAAACTATCTTGTTCTTCTTCTACACTATCTCTTCAATCTTTTACTTCAAAAAACCTCAACCATCTTTATGAACTCCCTTTCCTTCTTGAAGATCAAAAAATCTAGGAAACAAATATTCCATTCATCAATCCCTACCATACATTTCAAAAACACAAGTCCTCTTTCACCACCTTTATCAAAGCCTTAATCAGACAGAAATCTTCTTCTGTAAAAGGGTATGTACAGTTTTCTTCCTTCAATCAGTGCCCTATCCAAGGTACTAGTGAAGAACAATTCATTTTCTTGAAATTCCTTCTGAATTTCCTACTCAGCGGCTTAATAGTGGATATTCTCAGATTCACTTTAAAGTTATCAGACTTTCTTTGACTTATCATGGCAGAAAGGGTTTGCCAGTTGTATCTCGGATTGTTTTACTGAATACTAGATATTTGGAATACTAATATGTTGTAATTGGTACTATCCAGACTTCTTTAAATACAGGAACTGTCCTTTGCATGTTCTATCTAAACATCAACATGAGACTCTAATATCCTCACATCTTTATAACTGCGAAAGTCCAAGTCCATATCACTAGAGTTAAAAATGTGGCCACTACTGACATAGCCACTCTTCATTACTAGATGATTTATAGAGTACATGACCATGCTATGAATCTCTATATTTTAGCTTCTTCAGATGCTTTAAGTATTACTGTGGACTGAACTCATATCCCTAGGGTGGTGTAGATTCCTAAACAGCAAACAAAGGAAGATCTACTCTAGATCTTTCCTCAGTCATGGCTAACTAACTATGACCTTTTTCACCAGAAAAATCAGCCAGTGAGCTCCATCAAACCACTCATCATAAAGCATATGGATGGTAGAGTTGAAACTCAATTCTTCTCTCCAGATGATGATGAAGTTACAACCAATACACTAGTGGAATTCTCCACTCAATTCATGATGCAGCCTGTTTCTTCTCATGAAGATATCCCGATACTTGCTTTTTCAAGCTCAGCCAAGCCTATCTATCAATCGCATAATGGAAATCATAGTTACTTTGATATATGTGACTGTGATGACTGCTATGCAGATAGAATAGCTGATGATGATGAATGCTGAAAAAAAGCTAGAAGAGCTAAAAGAAAAACGAAGTGTTCTGAGAAATAGTTCTTTCAAAGGTTTGATGATGGAGATCATTTTGTTGGTCTTTTGGGATAGCCATCGGGAAAGTATGCCTATGTTGTTTTCTATTCACCTCCTTCTCACTTTAAAAATCCTTTGCCTGCTATACCTCCATCATGGGATGATCCTCTACCTCTTAAACCTCTAAAAAAACCAAGACAACCAAAACCTCTACCTTTGCCTTTAACCTAAAGTTACCAAGCCAGAACCAGTACCTATGATAGCCATGTACCAACCACCTTTTTCTTCTCCATCTACATATGATATTGAATTTCCTCCTCTCCAGGAGCATATGGATACTGTTGCTCAAGTTTGGACTACTTTATATGTCCGATCTTTGAAATTACACCTGAATGAACATCTAAGACTATTTCTACAGCAAAATCAATTTTAAACTTGCAGACTCATAATGCACAGACATAAAACAAAGTGATTCAAATAATTGAAATTAAGGTTAATAATGTTACAAACTAAGTTTCTTTACTAGATAAACACCAAACTGCATAATATGAAGCACTGCATAAGTTGTTGATACAACTTGAGAACTGTAGGGCTTTGAAGAATGAACCATATTCATAAATGCAGCGGAAAAATAAAATTTTCAAAACTCGAAACAAAAGATCATACTTGTGCCATTAAAACTAATTTATATAAATATAAAGATTAGAAATTATATCTTGTAATTTCTTATTTGTTCTTCAAATTTTCACTTTGTTGGGTTGTAGCAAACCACAACAATCCACACTAGGATGTCTCTAATGATAATCCACGCGAAGAATGAAGATGAAACTATAAAGAGAAATGCTTTGAACAAATTCAAAGTGTTATTCACAAAAAAAATATTTTGATGTCTATTTTCTGCCATTTGATGTCTTTTCTATTTGAATCAAATTCAAAGAAAAGATGAAAAATAAAAAATGGAGAAAAGGAAAATGAATGAATAGTAATTGGCCATAATTAGCCGAATCAAGGCCAAAATCTGTCGTTGGCCAATGGGTGGGAGGCACCAGTGCGCTGGGTGTGCTGCGGGCTGCTGCTAAGCAGCCCATTAAGCCCGCTAGGCTGGCCAGTAACCTGCCTAATCCATATGGGCCCGTGCAGACCCGTACAGGCCCGTTACCCGCCTGAACAATTTTTCCGTGCGATCTCATCGCGATCCATCCCAAAATAATTCTCTCGTATTTTGGATCCTATCCAAGACTATTTTACTCATTCTCTATATATTCAATGCGTGTGAGCCATTAGGTTCCCGGTTATGTTGGCCACTTAAATTAACAATTAATTTAAGCAAGTCATGAGCGGTATCTAGCAACACATCATGAGGCCCAATTAACCGGAAAGTCAATGGTTAGACTATGAATCTTTCCATAGACAATTTAAGTGCAATTATTCCTTTCACCATTCTATACCCCACTTGGTTCAGAGTATGGACATGTGTTAACTCCCACTAGACTGACTACATCACGTCTAGTCCAAGTAATGTTAGTTCTTGTCCTTGAGGCTCATTACTCTATTAGATATGTCATTGAAGACTATCTTTATGACAATTCCACTCCAGCCAGAGATTCCTGAGTAATGACCATGACAAGAGGTCATGGATATACACTCCTTCTATCATAGTGGTGAATCTTTTGTTGGTTACCCAATTACCTTTGAATACCTCAAGGTGTATCCAATCACAACCCTATGAGCAACCTCCCTGAGGCAACAAGGAATAGTGTCAAAATACATAATCAATATTCAAGATATCCTTGAGTACCTCAAGTCTAAAGATACTTGCACCATTGCTATGATGAGACTATCATTGACATTTAAATAGATTATCCATATGATTGTCTCATAGTTGGTCATCCAATGTACTTAGCTACACTTAGCAAGCATCCACATGTTAACTCTAAACATCTCATGTTTATAGATTATGAGATCTACTACTCGATCCAATCAAGGAGTGTAACATATGCTAGTCTGTCTGGATTAATAATGTCCCTCTCATTAATCCTATGACTAGGGATAATTTTCATACTAACATAATTACACATGATAAGAATCTCAATATCAAGATCTCATCATGACTTCATGCTATGTTATGTATCAAGGACTTCATTAATTGATTTAAAATCACTTATCAATTCATATATCAAATGAACATCAAATTAATGAAAAAGCCTTTTATTAATCAAATAAATGTGTACAATAAGAGCTAAAAGTGATTGCCTTTAGAGCACTTCTCTAACACAATTAGCCATGTGATGTGCATGAATGAGGCAATGATGAAAACTTCTAGATTTTGCTTAGAAGTCCCATAATTATGTAGTTTGTTTGTATTCTCTTAATTTTTCTTCTTCCTTATCCTTCCATCTATAAAATTTTGTTCTCTACACCAACCCCATGTTTTCCTTGTTCTTCCATAGCCAAAGCTTAGTTCTAGTAAAAGAAAGTGAGAAAAGAGAGAAAAAGTAAGGGAAAATTCCATTTTCATACTCATGGATTAAGAGAGTAAGGAGAAAGAGAGAGATTAGGGTTTATGAAGTTTTAATAATCTGATTAATAAGGAGCTATATCAAAGGAGCAAAAGAAAGGAGAAAAATAAGTAAAGAGAAAGAAAAAAGAAAAAGAGAGGTTTGTGCATAACCTAAGGCAATAGCCTATTTTATTTTTTTTATTTGCATGATATGATTATTTGGCATGTTGATAATTCTGTATTAATAGTATTTTGTGATGAAAATCTTGGGGATGCATGTTTGCTAGACTTAGGATTTAATTTGGTAAAAATTGAATGTAATTAGTTTGAATGTTCCTTGCTGGATATGGATGAGCAGTAAGCACTTAAACTGTTATAACTTAACTTCTGAAATTTGTTTTTTCAAGTTCTTTATTGGGCTTGAAAGCTACGACATAGGGCTATAAATTTCATTTAGACCATAAAATCTGAATATGTCTTTAATTGTCCATAAAAATTTATAAAGTTCGGACTTAGAATCTGTCCAGAACATTCTAGGCAGAATTGTTAGTGATGAGTCAGTGTTTATTTTATCATATCTTTTGATACATAACTCAGAATTTAGTGATTCAAGTTGCATAGTAAAGCTAAGATCCAAATATAAAATTTTTAAGAAGACATTGTAACTAAATTGAGATTTTAACAGGAAAAAATGAAGGTCCAATACAGAGAACGGAATCTACAAGTGACAGGGCAGCATATGAGTTGTGAAATTTAAAGAGTAAAATGATAAGAGCCTTGTTATATTTTGTAAATATTATTTTAATTGAGTGATTATGTGATTATTTTGAGACTTTAAATGCATGAAAAGTGTGAATTTAATTGTTATTAATTTTAATGAGATGGAATAAGCCCGAGAACACCTAACTAGAACCAACTTAGGATAGTTTGGCATACCAAGCAGGGGGGAGTATGATGAAAATGATTAAATCCATTAATGGTATGTTATCTATGCCAGGATGATATTATTATCTACACCAGGTATGGCACTATTATCTACATCGGGATGACATTATTATCTACGCTGAGTATGGCACAGTTATCTATGCCGGGTTTGGCACTATTATCTGCGCCGGTAATGCCACTTGTATACGCACATCATATTACCCAGGTGGCACTTCTAAGTGCTTGGATGATAACTCTGTTATCCTAGTCAGTGGTTCATAGGTGTCTTGGGCATAAATGAAAACATAAATAAAGAAGTTATAAAACATAAATGAATTATTGAAAATACAAATGGAATTATGAATTGTGACATGGATAAAAAGAAGATTTAATGTTATGGGCAATGAAAAGTTATGAATAATAATGAGTTGATAAAGTAAAATAAATATAAGATATAAAAGAATACAATTTATGGAATGTAAGTTGCATGAAAAAAAATAATTGAGTATGATTTGTGTCATGCGTTAATAGATGATTGAGTATTGTGGACATAAACAAATTATTGAAAATTAAAAGGGAATCATGAATTGTAAAATGAAAAAAAAAATGATCATTTAATTATGTTAAACAAAAATGAGATACAATAAAACAAATTGATGTTATGCATACTAGAATATTATGAAATGTATGTTTGCATGAAAAGATGATTTGATCATAAATTGATGTATGACAATGCATGTTGCATTAAAATAGTTTATTGCCTTATTTATATGCACCACTAAGCCAAGAGCTTAGCATGGGAATTTCTCTCACGAATAAGCAGACGATAGTAGATAAAGGTTGCAGTAGCCTAATCCAGTAGAGCAGCTTTTATCAAATACTGTAGGTCACACAACTGTTGTATTTATGTTTTGGATTTTACTTTATAGTACTTGTAAAATAAGCGCACATTTTGTAACTAATACTTTATTATATAAAATGTATTGTGTTTCTTCATGCTATGATTTATTTTATAATGCAAAGTAAATAAATAGTAAATAAAAAAATTAAATGAATGATTTTCATATATACAAAATTTAAAAATGATATTTTAACCGATGAAGTCAGCATAGCACTCTCTCATCCGGGCACGAGCTGCTGAGGTTAGGGGGTGTTACAGGGCAGAGGAAGAAGGAGGGGCAAAATTGGTACAACAGGCAGAGGAGTGACCAGATCTGAAGGTCAAAATTCTAGACCCCTTGCACAGGCTAAAGTATTTTCCATGACTAGGCAGGAGGCAGTTGATGCTCCTGAAGTAGTCACTGGTAATATTTATATTTCTAAAATATTAGCATATGCATTGATTGACCCTAGTTCCTCACATTCATTTATATCATTGCATATGGCATCCAAATTGCATCAACTGCATAGGCCATTGGGGATTGATATAAATATGAGTACTTCATTATGAACAGTAGTAGTTGTGAATAATGTATGTCGTGATTGCTTAATATGCGTGGATAATGTTGAATTAATAAATGATTTGATCTTATTACCGCTATATGAATTTGATGTGATCTGGGAGTAGTCTGGTTAGCTAGACGTCATGCAATAGTGAATTGTTTTACTAAGGAAGTAATTTTAGAATCACCGAACCAGCCAAGGGTTGTATTTTTGGGTGGAAGAAAACTTGTGCCTAAATGTTTAATCTCAGCTGTAAAATCATTTCAAATGATCAAAGAAGGATGTGAGGCATATTTGGCATATGTGACTGATACTTCCACTGATAGCTTGCTTGAAAATATACCAGTGGTGAGGTAATTTTCTGATGTATTCCCAAATGATCTACCTAGTTTACTACCAGATAGAGAGATAGAATTCACTATTGAATTGGCACGAAGAACAGAACCAATATCGATGTCACCTTATAGAATGGCCCCAATTGTGTTGAAAGAACTGAAGACCCAATTGCAATAATTGCTTGATAAAAGATATATCAGACCTAGTGTATCACCTGGGGGAGCTCCTGTATTATTTGTTAAAAATAAAGACGGAACAATGAGATTGTGCATTGATTACAGGAAATTGAACAAAATGACAGTGAAGAATAAATATTCATTGCCTAGAATAGATGATTTATTTGACCAGTTAAAATGAGTCCAAATATTCTCCAAAAATGATTTGAAATCAGGCTATTACCAATTGAAGGTTGCACAAGCAAATGTTCCAAAGACTGCCTTTTGAACCAGGTATGGACATTATGAATTTTTAGTAATGTCATTTGGGTTAACTAATGCTCCAGCTACATTTATGACATTAATGAATAAAGTGTTTCAACCATATCTAGATAAGTTTGTGATAGTATTTATTAAGGGAGAACATGAATAATCTTTAAGAATTGTCTTGCAAACTTTGAGAGAGAAACAACTATATGCTAAATTGAGTAAATGCGAATTCTGGTTAGATCATTAAGTTTTTCTTGGACATGTGGTCTCGGGAAAGGGCATAGAGGTATATCCAAAGAAAATAGAGGCCATGGTAAATTGGGAAGCTCCTAAAAATGTTTTAGAAATGCGTAGTTTTCTGGGTTTAGTTAGATACTATCGCAGATTTGTTGAAGGATTCTCCTTAATTGCTAGCCCTTTAACTAGATTACTTAGAAATAATGTGCCTTTCAAATGGGCTTCAGAATGCCAAATGAGTTTTGAGGAGTTAAAACAGAGGTTAACTTTACCACCTATCATATCTGCTAATTTAGACCTAAGTCACGCGAGTTGTTAAATCGACTCGTTAGTTTGACCGAAGTCTAAATTTGGAATTTTTATCGAACAATAATGAAAATAATGGTAATTAAGTATGAAAAATAGCTAATAAAGTGTGCAAAATATTTTAAGATGTTAAATTTCGGTAAATGACTAAATTGCAAATTTCAAAAAGTTTAGCGGTCAGTTTGCAATTTACTAAAAATTGAAGGATTAAATGGGATAATCATAAATTAAATGCATGAATTGGGACATAAAATGAATATGGAGGCTAGCCACACCAAGTGGCAACCCTTAATTGGCCATATAACATGCATGAATGTGACATTTAATGTCTATAAGCTCAGGTGTCCCATAATTAATTAAGTTTGTCATCTTTCTCTTAATTGTATTTCCTTCTTCATTATCACTTTTGATCTAAAATAAATAAATAAGTATGGTGGTAATATGGTGGTAATAAAATAAATAAGTATGCGATAATATAATATAATTAGATGTTTATACATGCTAGAATACCATGATTTGCATGAGCACATGATTAAGCATGAGTTGATATATGATAATGCATGATTGCATAAAATAGTTTATTGTCTTATCTATATGCACCACTAAGCCAAGAGCTTAGCGTGAGAGTTTTTCTCATGCAGATTTAGTAAAGAATAAATAGAAGATAGTAGACAAAGCCAACGGTGACCTAATCCAGTAAAGCAGTCTGTTGCACACATCGTGGGTTACACAACTTTTGTATATTATTTTGTAGTATTTGTAAAATAAATAGTATGTTTTGTAAAGAACATGTTACTATATAAAAAGGTAGTTTAACTTTTATGTTATATTTCTTTTATAAATGCAAAGTAAATAAATAGTGAATATTGGAAATGAAAAAAAATGTACGAGTGATTTTGCTTTATATATAACTTATATAATGATATTTTAATCGATGAACACAGTGTAGCACACCCTCATTCGGGCATGAGCTACTGGGTGAGGGGGTGTTACAGCACCAATGTTAGCTATTCCTACGGGTATAAGTGGATTTACGGTATATAGTGACGCTTCTCACGAAGGCTTAGGATGTGTATTAATGCAACATGGTAAGGTGATAGTTTATGCATCTAGACAGTTGAGACCATATGAGATCTCATATCTAGTGCATGATCTAGAATTGGCTATAGTTGTATTTGCATTGAAGATTTGGAGGCATTATATGTATGGTAAGACATTCCAGATCTTTATAGACCATAAAAGTTTGGGTTACTTGCTAACACAGAAAGAGTTAAACATGAGACAAGGCAATGGTTAGAGCTATTGAAGGATTATGATTGCACAATTGAATATCATTTAGGGAAAGCCAATGTGGTAGCATATGCATTGAGTAGGAAGTCCAGTAGTAGTGTAGCTCACTTGCAAGCATTCTCTTTTCCATATTTGATTCAATTATGATTATTAATGTTGAATTAAATATGCAAGAGGGCGGATCGCTAATTGCTACTATTCAAGTCAGGCCTTTACTAAAGGAAATGATCAAAAAAGCACAAGGTAGGGATCCTCCATTGTGTGAGAAAATTGAGATGGTAAAGTAAGGAAACAATACAAAGTTTTATTTGCAAGATGATACACTGATGTTAAAGTCACACATTTGTATTATGGAAACTAAAAATTTACACCAGGAACTAATGGAAGAGGCACACAATGCTATGCAATGCACCTAGGGATGACCAAGATGTATCACAGCTTAAGGCCTCACTAGTGGTAGCCAAGAATGAAGAAAGATATAGCATAATATGTTTCAAAATGCTTAACATGCCAGTAGATTAAGATTGAACATCAGGAACCAGTTGGTAAACTACATCTATTGCCAATGATAGATTGAAAATGGGAGAAAATAACGGTGGATTTTGTTTATCGATTGCCAAGAACTCCATAGAAAAATGATGCAATATAGGTAATTATTGATAGATTAACCAAGTAAGCACGTTTTTTACCTATCAGATGGGGGTGTACACTCAAGAATTTGGAAAAATCATATGTCAATAAGATAGTCAAATTACATGGTATTCCATTGTGACATCCCGCCTATATAATAGGAATAATCCCATTACATAAGCAGAATGACACAGACAATCTGAATGAAACTAGCCTGAATTTAAAATTTTCATTTAATAACTAAATTGACATTTTTTTAATATTCGAATATACATAAGGATTCAATTATCAAATACATCATCATGTTACATAAATATTATACTTCATTATAACTATCAAAATTAATGGCTTTTACCTTATATCTAACTATATAGATATAATACCAAAATACAAAATATGTTCTTAACAATTTATAAGACATGTCTAACAAACCCCTATGCATGATAATGAACAAAATGAAAAAATAATATGCATTCGACCCTCAACCAGTTCTGACGCGTCTCCTCTAGTATGGGCTTGTACTTCTTCCTCTATCAACTTCACAGTTTACTACTTGCAAGCTCCAGTTCTGCGTGAGAAAAACTCACGCTAAGCCATTTCTAGCTTAGTGGTACATATAAGCATTTATGTTTTCCCATGCAGTCACACAAGCGTGGATCATAATAATCATGATATAATTTAAATAAATCATTGCATCAAATTTAGAAAATATTATAATAAAATAAAATTTATGTTTCATTATATCATCATTATATTTGTATCAGGACATGAACTCTATATAATCAACCATATGTAATATATAAAATATTAAGCATTCTACCTCCTCTCATGTTTCCATAACTCATTTTAACTTAATTAATTTTCCTAAAATTATGATTGTTTAGTTAACTTAAATCTCAATCCATATAAGCATAAATATTTTAACATACAGTTACCAAAATGCATGGTAGATAATTTATAATACAGTACACAATATTCCAACATACATTATACAAAGACAACCACACGATTATACAATATCACCAAATTCATTGGTAATATATATATATATATATATATATATATATATATATATATATATATATATATATATATAACTCAATTATAAAGTTAGCTTACCTTAATAAATATTTGTAATTCATGCTATTTCGCACATTATATCTTTCAACGTGTACATGTATGTCTTTTAATTAATATATATATATATAATGTTTTAATATAAATAGCTCAAATCTCATTCTCGGACTGTCCGAATATAGGGTAAGTAGTAGGGCCACTCGCGGAGCTTGAGCACCCTACTCACTATAGTCTCAAGTCAATAGCGCTTGCGGAGCTTAAGCCTCATGACCGAGTATAATCACATCATTTATGTACAATTAGGACAGGGGTGCTCTCCGAGCTAATACCACCTAGTTCCTAAACCATATCAATATCAGTACCGTAATGCCCTCACAATGGTGCACCACATATCCCTAATTAGACCACAGGTTGAGAATTGGGCAATTAATGTTATTACTTATTTATTTTCGTTATATATTAATTTGCAGGACTCAATATTCTCATTACATTTATAATGAAAATATAATTATAAAATTTTAAAATCATATAATCATATGATATTCCATTATATAGAACCATTTAAGTAATATTAGCATGCTTTAATTAGTTTTCTGTACAACCAAAGCCAACAAATCTTTTAATATAAAACCAAAATTTATAATAACTTCATTAGTCCAAGTATGCCATATAACCTCTCTTTTCATATCAAATACATATGTCATACATGACTTTCTAACTTCACACTTTATTGTCCTAATTATTCAATAATTACCTTTAATAATTATCAAATTTTAATTAGTCATATACTAATCCATATTGAAAAATATATTATGTTACATATTCTACATTCACACCCCTTAACACACATTTACAATCTTAAACTAAAATTTCCTACATTTTATCAATCAATTATTTATCCATATGTCTATGCATGCATTAACATGAAGTTTCATTAATTAAGCACTCGATTTATTTCATATCTACACATTTTAGTACATTATTCAAATATGCAACTTAATCAATTAACACATAAGCATGCAACAAGGTAAACTAAAATGCATATATGTACAAACTTCAATGGAATTTTTTCCAAAATCTAAAATTTCAAGCTTGTCTACTTTTATTGCTCTTCTTCTTGTTTAGATCCTAATTCAAAAATATAAATAATTAATAAATTGATAAAATATTTATTTTTAATATAGTTTAAATAAATAACTACAATTTCTTTTAAGCTAGAACATGACCTTTTAGGACTGTTGGATCAATAACTTTTTCTACACTTATATAATTTATATGATTCTTAATCCTAATTAACTTTAACATCTATAACTAAAATATACTAACATTTCAAAATTGTTGAACCATTACACAATTTTTGGTATAATGTTAAATATTGCTCTGTTTTCTGCCTTGAGGCAGTTTCGGGGTACAATATTTAAAAATTTATGTCTTTCAATTTGTAGCTTAAATTATTATGAGACTTTTTATACAGTTATATAAGTTAAGTTGGAACATGTTTCATGTTTACCTCATTTCCATATTCGGTCTCTAAGGTTCTCAAATACTAGAGGATCTATAACTGGTTTAACATAAAGTATCAACCCGACCAGTTCAATTGTTCAGCTCATAACTCACAAAGTACATGACATTTTAAGGTGAGACTTTCACATAAATTTAGATAAGACATAGGAGTAAAATTTTATATTTTAACTTTGGCTAAATCGATTTAAGAAGAGGTCAAATATAAGGAAGAAATTACTGGAGTTGTATAGGTATATGAAACCAGCTCAATCAAGCAACAGTCATAGTTCATTTCAGTATAACTAAAACTACACAAGAGAGATTTATACAAAAGTTTTCAGCAACCTAAATAACATATATACCTACAATATTTATGTTTTACAATACCTCAAATTCAGCCATTAAGATGATCAATTTAAATAAAAACCGTAGGTTATTTAGTTGATACATCTCCCTGAACCAGTTTTACTCCATTGCCCATTTCTCTTCATATACTCAAAATCATTCAATAAAATTTGATCAAACGATACATAAGACATATATGAGCAAGCTTTATGTTTTACACCTCCTCAAATTCAATTGATAGGGTACTCAAAAAAATGAACGAATTACACGGCATAACATAATCTTAAAAGCTCTAATAACACAATAATAAGGGAAAAGATATCACTTACCAAAATCAGATTTATTTGGAGTGAATTTTCTTGAAACTTATGAAGGAGAGGTGAAGATTTTGGGGCTGTGATATGGAGAAAGGAAAGGGATGAAGAAGAAGAAGAAGAAGAGAGGTGTAGTTTGGAAGAAATGGGGTAAAGTCTTACTTGACTTCCCCTCCCCTCCCCTATTCCCAATTTTAGTGTTTTTTTTATTTTCTTATTATTATTATTATTATTATTATTATTATTATTATTATTATTATTATTATTGTTATTATTATTATTATTATAATTATTATAATTATTATTATTATTATTATTATTATTATTATTATTATTATTATTATTATTATTATTATTATTATTATTATTATTATTATTATCATCTTCATGTTTTTACTTATATCCAGTCCTTTTTTATTTTTACAAAAAATACAATTTAATTATATGCTCTAATTAAATCAAATTTATATTGTCTATCAATTTAATTTATTTTAATTTCTAATTTAATTAATGATTCCATCTATTTTAATCTCTATTAACTATCATGTTTTTCTTAATTATACCACATATTTATTCTAATTAAACTCTAATTAGTGGGAGTTACAATTCTCTCCCCCTTAAGATGTTTCGTCCTCAAAACATACTTAATACATTGCGGTTGAACAATTGGAAAGTAGTGTGTTGTAATCGCCTGTCTGCTTTTCAAGTACTCATTCGTTGCGTGGTTTATTCATAGTACGTTCACTAATGGTACATGCTTATTTTCAGATTCCTTAATCTCTCGTGTTAAGATGTGGACTGATTTCCTCTTTAGATGCCAAATCATGTCTCACTTGAATATACTCATCTATTACAATGTGAGAAGGATTCAATATGTATTGTCCCAACATTAAGTCATAGGACACATTGTATATCTAACTCAATTCCAAAGAAAGCAGAGTCTATTAGTCACTGCCATAACTATCATTACAATTTGATAAGGTATGATGAATCTTGAATTTAACTTGTCCTCTTTTTTTTTTTCTTTCTAGATTCCATCACTTTCATCTAATGTGAAGTTTTAAGGAGAAACTTTATCCCCCCTACATACTTAATATCTCATATCTTAATATCATAATACGATTTCTATCTGATTATAGTTGCCTTAGGCTTTTCTCGGGGAGTTCTCCTTCATAATACATCCACCTAAGGATGAAAGATTATACTAAAATTGAGCTTAGGGTTTAAGTGCTTTGTAGATTACCCCAAAATTGATATGTAAACAGAGAATATCTATTTGACACAAATAAAAAAAATAGGCATTCTAGTTGCAAAATTTCTAGTAATCTGTTTATATTTTTGTTCTGTAATAGAGATTAGATGTAACAATCCACCTAAAAAAACACTTAGGTCTCTCCCCCTTAGAAACCCACTTAGCCAACTCGACAAACTTATTATCTTGTCTTTGAATATTCTTAATTTTCTAAGTAAAAGTAAGCTGAACACACCACCTTACTACAATCTCTTTGCTCACAATATCTACTCTATCTCAAATTCAACTCTTCCTAAAGGAGAAAATATTTCAAATTCTTGTTTTCCCGCATAGAAAAAAAAATTCCCTCAAAGAAGATTATGGTGCCAAAATGTAATGCAAAAACTATAGTTGTTAGCTCTAGATCATACATAGAATAATTTTTCTCATGCATTATTAAAGGCAATCTCTAACTAATTTACCTACCCACACATTGTGATATAAAGAATTTATAGCCTCAATCTCATATTCTAGTCCCCCTCCAATCATGATATGATAACCAGATGTACTTTGTGCAAATATACATGAACGTGTGGAACTTGGATTTATGAGTGCACAAATGTCAAAATCATGTAATGAAAACATACCAACAATAATATCTGTTGCTACCTGATCTTCCTTAGCTTTCATGGCATAGGCTTTGGCTGAAACTCTACTAGGTCCAGGTCTATTCACTGTCTATGGAAAAGCCTGCCTAGTTTGGCTTGATCCTCCTCTGGTCTAAACTTTAGGCTGAGTAGGAACTGATTTTGTCATCTGAGTAGGAATTCTATTTGTCAAGAGTGGGCAATCCTTCTGTATATGTTCCTTAGACCCACATTTTGTGACACGCCAACATTCTCCTTTATGGTGTCTATTGCAATTATCACACTTGGGTATATATTCTTTCTTTCTAGTAAAATTGGTCTCTAGAGCAACAGATTTCTTAGATGACTCCCCTATTCTTCTTTTCTTTCTCCTAGTCTTTTTTATCTTATACTTTGCAGTTGATGTAGGATGAGAAGGATTAGGAGTAGTACTAATTCCCTCAACACTCATGGCACTAGACTGACGTGGGGACTTAGTGTTAAGAGAACTAAAATTCTCAACCATTCTAAGCTCATCCGAAAACATATCTCTATAAGCCTACAAGTTGACAAAGAAATAGCACATATCAGAGTTATATTTGACACATGTATGTATGCATGACAAACCCTTCCCCAATAAAGTCAATAGATGCTTAAACCTAAGCTCTAATACCAAAAAATGTGACATCGCGCCTATATAATAGGAATAATCCCATTACATAAGCAGAATGACATAGACAATTTGAATGAAACTAGCCTGAATTTAAATTTTTCATTTAATAACTAAATTGACTTTTTTTTTAATATTCGAATATACATAAGGATTCAATTATCAAATACATCATCATGTTACATAAATATTATACTTCATTATAACTATCAAAATTAATGGCTTTTACCTTACATCTAACTATATAGATATAATACCAAAATACAGAATATGTTCTTAATATTTATAAGACATGTCTAACAAACCCCTATGCATGATAATGAAGAAAATGCAAAAATAATATGCATCCGATCCTCAACCAGTTATGACGCGTCTCCTCTAGTATGGGCTTGTACTTCCTCTATCAACTTCACAATTTACTACTTGCAAGCTCCAGCTCCTGCGTGGGAAAAATCCACACTAAGCCATTTCTAGCTTAGTGGTACATATAAGCATTTACGTTTTCCCATGTAGTCATACAAACGTGGATCATAATAATCATGATATAATTTAAATAAATCATTGCATAAAATTTAGAAAATATTATAATAAAATAAAATTTATGTTTCATTATATCATCATTATATTTGTATTAGGACATGAATTGTATATAATCAACCATATGTAATATATTAAATATTAAGCATTCTACCTCCTCTCATGTTTCCATAACTCATTTTAACTTAATTGATTTCCCTAAAATTATGATTGTTTAGTTAACTTAAATCTCAATCCATATAAGCATAAATATTTTAACATACAATTACCAAAATGCATGGTAGATAATTTATAATACATTACACAATATTCCAACATACATTATACAGGGACAACCACATGATTATACAATATTACCAAATTCATTGGTAATATATATATATATATATATATATATATATATATATATATATATATATATATATATATATATATATATATATATATATATAACTCAATTATAAATTTAGCTTATCTTAATAAATATTTGTAATTCATGCTATTTCACACAATTTACCTTTCAACGTGTACATGTATGTCTTTTAATTAATATATATATAATATTTTAATATAAATAGCCCAAATCTCATTCCCGGACTGTCCGGATATAGGGCGAGTAGTAGGGTCACTCGCGGAGCTTAAGCACCCTACTCATTATAGTCTCAATTCAAGAGCGCTGGCTGAGCTTAAGCCTCATACCTAGTATAATCACATCATCTATGTACAATTAGGACAGGGGTGCTCTCCGAGCTAAAACCACCCGGTTCCTAAACTATATCAATATCAGTACCGTAATGCCCTCGCAATGGTGCACCACATATCCTTAATTAGTCCACATGTTGAGAACTGGGCAATTAATGTTATTACTTACTTATTTCTGTTATATATTAATTTGCTAGAATCAATATTCCCATTACATTTATAATGAAAATATAATTATAAAATTTTAAAATCATATAATCATATGATATTCCATTATATAGAACCATTTAAGTAATATTAGCATACTTTAATTAGTTTTCTATACAACCAAAGCCAACAAATCTTTTAATACAAAACCAAAATTTATAATAACTTCATGAGTCCAAGTATGCCATATAACCTCTCTTTTCATATCAAATACATATGTCATACATGACTTTCTAACTTCACACTTTATTGTCCTAATTATTCAATAATTACCTTTAATAATTATCACATTTTTAATCAATCATATACTAATCCATATTGAAAAATATATTATGTTACATATTCTACATTCACACCCCTTAACACACATTTAGAATCTTAAACTAAAATTTCCTACATTTTATCAATCAATTATTTATCCATATGTCTATGCATGTATTAACATGAAGTTTCATTAATTAAGCACTCGATTCATTTCATATTTACACATTTTAGTACATTATTCAAATATGCAACTTAATCAATTAACACACAAGCATGCAACAAGGCAAACTAAAATGCATATATGTACAAACCTCAATGGAATTTTTTTCCAAATCTAAAATTTTGAGCTTGTCTACTTTTATTGCTCTTCTTCTTGTTGAGATCCTAATTCAAAAATATAAATAATTAATACATTGATAAAATATTTATTCTTAATATGGTTTAAATAAATAACTATAGTTTCTTTTAAGCTAGAACAAGAACTTTTAGGATTGTTGGATCAATAACTTTTTCTGCACTTATCTAATTTATATGATTCTTGATCCTAATTACAATTAACAGACTAAAACATACACAATATTTGGTATAATTTTAAATATTGCTCTGTTTTCTGCCCTTAGGCAGTTTCGGGGTACCATATTTACAAATTCATATCTTTCAATTTGTAGCTTCAATTATTATGAAACTATATAAGTTAATTTGGAACAGTTTTCATGTTTACCTCATTTCCATATTCGGTCTCTAAGGTTCTCAAATACTAGAGGATCTATGACTAGTTTAACATAGAGTATCAACCCGACCAGTTTAATTGTTCAGCTCATAACTCACAAAGTACATGACATTTTAAGGTGAGACTTTCACAAAAATTTAGATAAGACATAGGAGTAAAACTTTTATGCTTTAACTTTGGTTAAATCGATTTAAGAAGAGGTCAAATATAAGGATGAAGTTACTGGAGCTATACAGGTATATGAAACCAGCTCAATCAAGGAACATTCATAGTTCATTTCAGTATAACTCAACCTACACAATAGAGATTTATACAAAAGTTTTCAGCGACCGAAATAACACATATACCTACAACTTTCATGTTTTATAATACCTCAGATGCAGCCATTAAGATGATCAATTTAAACAAAAACCATAGGTTATTTAGTTGATATGTCTCCCTAAACCAGTTTCACTCCAATGATAATTTCTCTTCATATACTAAAAATCATTCAATCAAATTTGACAGAAAGTTAAACAAGACATATATGAGAAACTTTTATGTTTTACACCTCTTCAAAATAGATTAATAGGGTACTCAAAAAAGGGAACGAAGTACACTGCAGAACATAATCTTAAAGCTCTAATAACACAATAATAAGGGAAAAGATATTACTTACCAAGATCAGATTTATTTGGAGTGAATTTTCTTGAAAACTATGAAGTAGAGGTGAAGATTTTGAGGCCATGATATAGAGGAAGGAAAGGGATGAAGAAGAAGAAGAAGAAGAATAGAGGTTCAGTTTGGAAGAAATGAGGTAAAGTCTTACTTGACTTCCCCTCCCCTCCCCTATTCCCAATTTTAGTGTTCCTTTTTTTTTTAATTTTCTTATTATTATTATTATTATTATTATTATTATTATTATTATTATTATTATTATTATTATTATTATTATTATTATTATTATTATTATTATTATTATTATCTTCGTATTTTTACTTATATCTAGTCCTTTTAAAGTTTTACAAAAAATACAATTTAATTATGTGGTCTAATTTAATCAAATTTATATTGTCTATCAATTTAATTTATTTTAATTTCTAATTTAATTAACGATTCCATCTATTTTAATCTCTATTAACTATTATATTTTTCCTAATTACACCACATATTTTTCCTAATTAAACTCTAATTAGTGGGCATTACATCCATTGTCCATTGTGTCTAATAGAGATCCATGATTTACTTCACATTTTAGGTGAGTTTACAAGATGCATTGGGAACGAAATCGAACTTCAGCACTACATTCCACCCACAAACTGATGGTCAATCAAAGAGGACTATACGGACATTAGAAGAAATGCTCAAAGCATGTTTTATGGAATTAAAAAAAGCTTAGGATGAATATATAGCATTGATAGAATTTGCATACAACAACCAATATCATAGCAATATCTAGATAGCACCATACGAGGCATTGTATGGCGAAAAGTGCTGAAGCCCTATCATTTGGGATGAAGAAGGAGCACATGCATTAGAAGGGCCAGAAATAGTACAAGACACAGTGGATAAGATCAAAATTGTCAAGAACAAGCCAAAAGCAGCACGAGATAGACAGAAAAGTTACGCTGATCAGCATAGAAGGGAAAAGGAATACGAGTTAGGTGAAAAGGTATTTCTACGAGTATCTCCATGGAAAAGGGTAATTCGATTTGACAAAAAGGGTAAATTGAGCCCAAGGTACATAGGGCTTATGAAATTCTTGAGAAGGTTGGTCCACTGGCATACAAATTGGCTTTACCACTAGAGATGACTCAGATTCATGACGTGTTTCATGTGAGTATGCTCAGAAGATACAGATCAGACCCCACACCTATGCTTAAGGATTAAGCCATTGAAATTGCAAATGACAAGTTATGTCGAAGAACCAGTGGAAATCATCGGATACAAGACTAAATGTTAAGAAACCGAGAAATACTTTCGTTAAGGTATTATGGCGTAACCATTTACTATAAGAGGCAACATGGGAAACAAAAGAAAATATGAAGAGGCAATATCCACACATGTTCCTAGGTATTACATTTTGAAGACTAAATTTTTAAAAGGATAGGAGAATTATAACATCCTCAACTTCCCACATATGCATTTCTACAGGCATATCATTTGAACATATGCATTTAGCATGTATTTTACTTGATCACGTGCATTCTACGTGTATTGTTATAGGAACAAGTTCATGATACACACTAGCTACGTGTCCTAGTATTTGACAATTGTGCTAAATTGCACATGTTCATTTTATAATTTAGTTGGGAATGACATGAGATTGGAAGTTATGTGAATAAAATCATTAGATCAAATTAATGAAGAAAAATTGAAAATAAACAAGAAAAAAAAACAAAAGAGAGAAGATGACAAAAGTGAGGAGGTGGGAGGTGGACCTTATCTTCCTCCTCACCATTCTGCCTCCTTCAGTTCAGGTTCATTTCTTCTCCTTCTTCCACCATTTCAGTCATATTTTCTTCTTTATTTCACTTAATTTTTTCAACAAATTGATCCCTTTCAAGTTCATTCTTACTAAGTAATGTTCTCTTCATTGTTCTAGTGATGTTTGAGTTGTTAATGTTAAGTTAAAGTAGTGTTTTGCACCCTGCTTTTGATACTAATAGAAATTGATTCCGAAAAAGTTTAAAACATGAAAGTTGTTTCTTTATGTCGTATGTTTATGGATATATAAATATTTTTGTAAGATTTTGTATATATAAAAATATATTGACATCTTATTATAACTGGTCCGGCTGTGAACCCTAGCTGAGTTAGCTATTGTGTTCGTTGGTTTTGAATATGATAAAGACCGTATTTTAGGAATCTCAAAACATAAAAATTGTATATATATATGTGTGATTTATATCTATATCAAATTTTAGGTTCATATGTCTTGTGGATGTTGAGTTCAGGTGAATGCAACCATGACTGTTCCATAGTTGAACTGCCTACTTAGTGCCCTGGGCAGACCAAGAAATTTGTTTAGCCATTTTGTGCACCTTAGAGATGGATTTTGTAACACCCCCTCACCCCAGCAGCTCGTGTCTGGATGAGGATATGTTATGCTAACTTTATCGGTTAAAATGTCATTTTTAAAATTTGTATACATAAAAATCAGTCTTATATTTTTTTTCATTTACTATTTATTTACTTTGCATTATAAAAGAAATATAACATAAAATTTAAACTACCTTTTTATATAGTAACATGTTCTTTACAAAACATACAGTTTATTTTACAAATACTACAAAATAAAATTTACAAGATAATATACAAAAGTTATGTAACCCACGATGTGTGCAACAGGTTGTTTTACTGGATTAGGTCACCGTTGTCTTTATCTACTATCTTCTATTTATTCTTTACTAAATCTGCGTGAGAAAACTACCACACTAAGCTCTTAGCTTAGTGATGCATATAAATAAGGCAATAAATATTTTATGCAATCATGCATTATCATATATCAACACATGCTTAATCATATTCTCATGAAAATCATGGTATTCTAGCATGTATAGACATCAAATTATATTATATTATCTCATACTTATTTATTTTATTAACACATCATTACATAACCCATCATAATTAACCATGTTACAATTCCTAATTCCATTTTTATTTTCCATAACTTTTTTATTTACTATAACCTTCTTATTTATGCCTAAGACACTCAACCATCTATTAATGCATGTCACAAATCATACTCAATCATTTTTTTCCATGAAACTTACATTTCATAAATTTTATTCTTTTATATCTTATGTTTATTTTACTTTATCAAATCATTATTATCCATAGCTTGTTATTGCCCATAACACTATATCTTCTTTTTATCCATGTCAAAATTCGTAATTCCATTTTTATTTTCAATAATTCATTTATGTTCCATAACTTCTTTATTTATATTTTCAATTATGCCTAAGAAACCTATGAACCACTGATTAGGATAACGGAGTTTTCATCCAGACACTTAGGAGTACCACCCGTGCAATATGATGTGCGCATATAAGTATCAAACTCGGCGTAGATAACCGTGCCAAACTCAACATAGATAATAATGTCATACCCGACATAAATAACAATGCCAAACCGTGTAGATAACATTGCGAAACCCGGCATAGATAATTATACGATTAATGGTTTTTATTTTCATCATACTCCCCCCCTTATTTGGCATGCCAAACTATCCTAAGTTGGTTCTAGTTAGGTGTTCTAGAGCTTATACAATTTCATTAAAATTCATAACAATTAATTTCATACTTTTCATGCATAGTAATATCTAAAAATAATCACATAATCACTAAATTAAAATAATATTTACATAATACAATAAATTTCTCATCATTTTACTCATTTCATTCCTCAACTCATATGCTGCCCTGTCACTGAAAGATTATGTTCTCTATTTTGGACCTTAATTTTTGTTATGTTTCGTTCTTCATTTAGTTACATGATATTTATAACAATTTTATATATAGATCTTAGATTTAATATGCAACTTTAATCACTTAATTCTGAATTCTGTATCAAAAGATATGATAAAATGAACACTGATAGGTCACTAGCAATTCTGCCTAGAATTTTCTGAACAGATTCTAAGTCTGAACTTTATGAATTGTTCTGGACAATTTCAAACATATTCAGATGTTATAGTCTAAATAACAATTATAGCCCTTTGTGTTAGCTTTCAAACCAAACAAAGAAAACATAAATTCAAGCTCTAGAACTCAAGTTATATCAATTTAAGTACTTACTACTCATTACTAACAATTCTGCCCAGAATTTCTGGATAGATTCTATGTCCAAAATTTATGAATTTTTCTGGACAATTAAAGACATATTCAAGTTTTATGGTATAAATAAAAGTTATAGCCCTATGTCTTATCTTCTCAACCCAATAAACAACATGCAATACCAACTTCCAAAAATTAAGTTATAACAGTTTAAGTAAACACTGCTAATCAATTTCCAGCAAGGAACATACAAGCTAGTCACATTCAATTTTTACCAAATAAAATCCTAAGTCTAGCAAACATGCATCCCCAAGATTTTCATCACAAAATAATATTAATTCAGAATCATCAACATGCCAAATAATCAAATCATGCAAATAAAAAAAAATAGGTTATTGCCTTAGGTTATGCACAAACCTCTCTTTTCTTTCTCTTTACTTCCCTTTCTCCTTTCCTTTGCTCCTTTGATCTAGCTCCTTGTCACTTTGAATTCCTAAAATTTATAATCAGATTATTAAAACTTCATAAACCTTAATCTCTCTCTTTCTCCGTACTGTATTAAGCTTCCTTTAGCATGAAAATGGAATTTTACCTTACCTTTTCTCTCTTTTCTCACTTTCTTTCAATAGAATTAAGCTTGGCTATGGAAGAACAAGGGGAAAACGTGGCTAGTGTGGAGAACAGAATTTTTCTCAATGAAAAATGGATAAGGAAAAGGAAGAAACAATCAAGAATAAGATGACAAAAGTCATTAAGATGGGGGGACGCCTAAGCTCAATCTAGAAGCTTTCATTAATGCTAAATGCATGCATGCTAATTAACTTCTTAAACTTTGCCACTTGGTGTGTTATGCTTCAAGAAATGTGGAAGAAACTTAATGATGGGAAAATTCTAGATCAAGAGTTATAATGCAGAAAGGATAAGCACTTAAAAACAAAGTGACAAAATTACTTAATTAATGGAGACACCTAAGCATTTTCTAGAAACTTTTCATTAATTTCTAATTCATGTATGTCAATTGACTTCTTAAAATGTGCCACTTGGTGTGGCTGGGCTCCATATGCATTTTATGTCCCAATTCATGCATTTGATTTATGATTATCCCAATTAATCCTCAAATTTTTGATAAATTGCAAATTGACCCCTAAACTTTTCAAAATTTACAATTTAATCCTTTACCGAAATTTAACATCATAAAATATTTTGAACACTTTATTAGGTAGTTTTCACACTTAATTGCTATTATTTTAATTATTTTTCGATAAAAATCCAATTTTAGACTTCAGTCAAACCGACGAGTCGATTTAATAACTCGCGTGACTTATGTCTAAATTAGTGGATATGACAGATTCTATAAATTATCAAAACATGAAAGTTATAGATATATGTCTTATAGAAATTTTGGTATAAATATAATCTTAATATATTATCAATCTTAATATATTATGTATAGAGTGAGATAGGGCCTTCACAATCTGGTCCGGAATCCAACTTTATTATGCTCCAGTGAAATGTTTCTTGTAATTTGAGGACTGTAGAGACATAAATGATAAAAGTTATAAACATGAAAAATGTTCCAATTTGACCTATATAAGTGTATACAAATTTTAATTATAATATGAATTACATATTGTAAGATACTAAGGAGCAAAATTGGTACCCTAAAACTACCAAAGGGTAGAAACAGGACAGAAAAGATAATACAATTGGAAATTTCTCCAAAAGTTGTACAATGCTCCAATTTCACTAAAATTTGAATATTTATATAATTATATTTTAATTTTAATTAGTAACAAAAATCACATAAATTGGACATTTCTAGAAAAAGTTATTGGCTAATAAATCTCCTAAGGTTACACTCCCCTATAGGAAAAACCCTAACTATGTATATGAACTACGCACATTAATTTGTTCAAGTGACATTAAATTTATTTAGTCATAAATTAATCAATTAAATTTCTATATTAGGCATACAACAAATTATAGACCCACAAAGAGGGGATATACCATAAGTTAAGGGTCAAAATCAAAGGAGAAAGGTGAGTTTAATTATCAAATGATTTTTTAGTGCATATAGACATTGCTTGCTATGTGAAATGTGAATTGACTTGTGATTATGCGATTCATATGATTGCCCTAATTTGACCTTGATAATGAGATGATGAATAATTTGTGACATATGTGGCATATGTATGGTATATTTGAGGTATATATATGGCATACGTGATGTATGCATGGTATTTGTGTAGTATATGTGAGGTATATGTATGGCATATGAGGTATATATGTGGTATATGTATGGTATATGTAAAAAGGATACAATAGTTGATTAATTCTTAGTTACAAATGCATATGCATAAGGACATGGCATTGTGACTAGTTAACCGACATTGCAAGGCAAAAGAAGAAGCCTATGGCCCAATAAATGTGCAAATGAAACAAACGATTAAGCAAGCTAGAAAATGAAAATGTTCACATGACAAATAATCACATAGAAATCTAGGGCAATGTATATTTAACTTGGTCAAACAAAAGGAAATAAGCAAATAATATGCATACATAAAGAGTAATGATTATATGCTTAAATTTTACTGGTAACCATATGATCCTGATGAATGAAATGGAATATGTGATATCGTTTGATTTGTGATTTGTTATTATGAGTGGCTTGGTACTTTAGAGTTTGTTTGATGATTACTCTCACTGAGCCGCAACTTATCAATTTACATCATTTTTCAAATAAAGGAAAGTGATAGCTTATTTTGAGTGGCATATAGAAGACATGGAGCATAGGTCACCGGTTGAGCCTCATCACTCTCTCTCCTTTCATTCCACACGAGCATGAAAACATGTCATCTGTATTTTAGACTTATATATTTGAACATGTATAGTCACTCTAGATTAGTTTTAAAATGTATAAATGGAAGCAACTCGTAATCCTTCAGATGTAAAGTCATTGAATGATATTATAGGATATGATGAAAAAAAATTACTATTACTATTAATATGATCTTATGTCTTGTTAGTATGTCATATGTAATTATTTGACACAGAAATATGTTTTACTGAAATGCATAAGGTATGATATTACAATACAAGCCTTAACCTCATTGGGCCCAAGAGCTATTAAAGTTTCTTGATGAAAATTTGACGGTCAAACAAATTCAACAGTTCCTTAGAATAGCCAATTACATTAGACAATTCATATCCAATTATAGTCAACATGTGAAACCACTGTATTAGCTTTTGAATAAGCATCCTCCTCTTTGGTCAACTATTCACACAAAATATGTCCAAACAATCAATGTAATCACTCAAAACTTGCTACAACTGCAAATTCCTTCCACATGAAAAGTATTATTGCAGACCAATTGTAACACCCTCCCATATAGTTAGAAATAATTCCAACTATATAGGAGAATGTCACCTGCCTATTACCTTAAAATTCGATTGAATTAAAATTTCTTCCATTTTAGTTATTATATTTTCATATGTTAATTATTTATTTATTTATATATTTTTTTCACATGATAGCAATATGTCATTCAATTAATGAATCTATTTTATATGAAAAATTAACAAACCATGTCCATATTTTCAAACATAAGTTTGGGCTTTCATTATCCCGATGTTTACAAAATACATATGATCCAAATAAAATTACATGTTCCCATCATAAAAAGACATGTAAATTTTTTGAAAACCATAATTATTCTCATCACCCATGACATGTGGACAAGAATAAAATGTATGTCATGTAAAGCACCAACCCTCTGACGTGGATTTACTTTATTTGACTCTGTATTAGCTTTCTTCTCTTCCTGTCAACTTCTCTCTATAGGCTCTGAACCTGTGTATGGAAAAATACTCACATGCTAAGCAACCTAATGCTTAGTGGTACATATATGCATAAATATTCATACATACACTTATGATATGTCATAAAAATTTCATGTTCATATTATCCAATTTTGCATATAAATAATCATAAATAATAATCCATATATCACAGTCCTTTTTATAGCAAAATTAAAAAAAAATCAATTTATCATATATCAATGTGGAATATTGCATACTTGGTTTACTAGTTTAACACATATACATGCTATAATTTACAAAGGTAATTTCATATTCATACCTCATTTGTGATTTCCATTTCCTTATTTCATTTACTTGATAATTGATTTTTTTCATATTTATTTTTCTTTTGTATTCATATATTTTATATTTTATAGCCCCAAAACTCTAAACCCGGAATATTTGGATACGAGTTGTGAAACAAAAGCGCTCTCACTCGAGCTTAAGCAACCCTGCTCACTATCTGTATCTGTTTGTATAAGTGCTCAACCGAGCTTCGCAAGTCAAGAGCGCTTTCATTCGAGCTTAAGCCATCTTGACTGAGTAAAATAAATAATTGCATGCATTTAGGATCAAGGGCACTCTCACCCGAGCTTAAGCCATCTTATCCTTATAATAAATATTTTCATATCATCATAAATTCCTATGGTACCATAAACCTCTCAATTGCATGTCATCCATCCTATTTCTAGTCCTAGATAAGGTAATTGGGCTTAATTGATGTTATCATCTTATTATTTACATAATTCATCAAAATTCACGTATTCATAATAATTTTTGATTTACATGCCATATACATATAAAAATTTCTCAATCTCATTTGAAACCTCAAACCATAACATATCATATTAATTTAGTCAATATACAATAAGAATTTTAAATAAAACTACTATCATATTATTCAAAATTAAAACATATATATATGCCACCCAATAGTTAAAATACTAAATTACTAAATTTTTATTTCTAGACAGATTTCTGCCTTGATTTTAGATTGCATCTTTCACCTATTTCTGATCTGATTTGACCTTATGGTATTCTATGAAATTTTAGCTTAATATCTTATCTTTCATATACAAAAATAATCATATAAATCTGAATTTTCTAGCTAAAGTTATGTCCAAATAACTGTATAATGCTCAATAAAAATATGCCCAGTATTTTTCAGAATATTCTTAGGTCAGAGACTTTGTATCAATTATATAAATCCTAACTAGCATTTATAGTCTTCATATATTTTTTATATTTATGTGTCTACTTTCATTTTCAACTAGTTTCATCTTGATCTAAGTTATAGATCAAAACATATGACAAATATACTATAGAATGGTCAGAAATAACTACCCAAAATATTTTTGGGTACTTCCAAACCTGAGAATTTTTAGAAATTTTTAGGCAAACTTGAAATCAGATATAGTATTTACACTCTTTAAAAACGTTTCACATCTATATGTCTATTTTCATTTTCAACTAATTTCATTCTTATCCAAGTTCCACAACAAAAAATATGGCCAAATATATCAAGATTGTTTTAGACGAATTTTAACAAAATCAGCAAACACAACAAGCTATTTGTTCATTTATCCTTCAACATCAAACATAATTGAAATGCAAATAAAATGCACAAAGGAAAAAATATACTCATATGTACAAACCTTGACACAATGAAGTCTTAACCTCTTCAAACCTTAAGCTTTTATAGTTGTTTTAAGGTTTTGGAGAGAGGAAGAGGAAGAGGAAGAATAAGATAGGTGAAAGAAGAGAGAATTTGTGTATGGAAGAGCAGAAGGAAGGATAGGGTTCTAAAATTTGGAAGAAGAAGAACAAGAAGAAAATAACATTTTTATACTCAAGGTAAATACTCGATTAGGTCCCCCCTTGGTTTTGTCAAATATCCACTTAAATCCTTGGTTTTTACCTTATTATTATTAACTTACCCAACCTATCTATATCTTTTATTTAACACACATAACTTAATAAAAATTCACTTATAAACCTGTTTATGATATTTTATTTCCAAATTTAGTCTAAAATAATTTTAATTACGATCATTAAATATGTTAATTATCCAAGTCTAAATTGATGGGCATTATACTGATCCGTCAAATGAGCACTGAAAGTCATTCTCTTTGAAATAAATGAAGATAACAAGAAATGTGTGGATATATGAGCGGTCACTTCAAATATAGTGAACCTCAATATCATTCAACATTCAAGGAGATCTTAGTCGTGAAATATGGAATTAAAAATTTGAATTTCATTTGATAGGACATCACTTTACAGTTGTCATGGATTGTTCGTCATTTCAATGTATGCTAAACTTCAAGCCGAAGAAAATCTCACACCCATAGCTTTTGAGATGGAAATAATAGTTTAGTCGGTATAACTTTGACATTCAGTTCAACATCAAACATCATTCAAATGCAAATAAAATGCACAAATGAATAAATATACTCATATGTACAAACCTTGACAAAATGAAGTCTTAACCTTTTCAAACCTTAAGCTTTTATAGTTGTTTTAAGGTTTTGGGGAGAGGAAGAGGAAGAGGAAGATAGGTGAAAGAAGAGAGAATTTGTGTCTGGAAAAGTGGGAGGAAGGCTAGGGTTTTGAAATTTGGAAGAAAAAGAAGAAGAAGAAGAAGAAAATAACATTTCTATACTCATGGTAAACACTCTATTAGGTCCCCTCTTGTTTTTTCCAAATATCCACTTAAATACTTGGTTTTTACCTTATTATTTTTTACTTATGCAAACTTTTTATCTCTTTTATTTAACACACATATCTTAATAAAAATTCACTTATAAATCTTTTTATTATATTTTATTTCCAAATTTAGTCTCAAATAATTTTAATTACGATCAGTAAATATGTTAATTATCCAAGCCTAAATTGATGGGTGTTACACTGATCCATCAAATGAGCACTGCAAGTCATTCTCTTTGAAATAAATGAAGATAAAAAAGAACTGTGTGGATATGCGAGCGGTCACTTCAAATATAGTGAACTTCACTATCTTTCAACATTTAAGGAGATCTTAGCTGTGAAATAAGGACTTAAAAAATTTGAATTTCATTTGATAGGACATCACTTTACAGTTGTCATGGATTGTTTGTCATTTCAATATATGTTAAACTTCAACAGAAGAAAATCTCACACCCATAGCTTTTCAGATGAAATAATAGTTTAGTCAGTATAACTTTGACATTAGTTCAACATCAAACATCATTGAAATGCAAATAAAATGCACAAAGGAATAAATATGCTCATATGTACAAACCTTGACACAATGAAGTCTTAACCTCTCCAAACCTTAGGCTTTTATAGTTGTTTTAAGTTTTGGGGAGAGGAAGAGGAAGAGGAAGAATAAGATAGGTGAAAGAAGAGAGAATTTGTGTATGGAAGAGTGGGAGGAAGGCTAGGGTTCTAAAATTTGGAAAAAAGAAGAACAAGAAGAAAATAACATTTTTATACTCTTTGTAAATACCCTATTAATTCCCCCCATTGTTTTTGTCAAATATCCACTTAAATCTTTGGTTTTTACCTTATTATTATTAACTTACCCAACCTTTCTATCTCTTTTATTTAATACACATAACTTAATAAAAATTCACTTATAAATCTTTTTATGATATTTTGATTCCAAATTTAGTCTCAACTAATTTTAATTACGATCATTAAATATGTTAATTATCCAATGCTAAATTGACGGGCATTATACCGATCCATCAAATGAGCACTGAGAGTCATTCTCTTTGAAAAAAATGAAGATAAAAAAGAACTGTGTGGATATGCGAGCGGTCACTTCAAATATAGTGAACTTCACTATCATTCAACATTCAAGGAGATCTTAGTCGGGAAATATGGAATTAAAAAATTTGAATTTCATTTGATAGGACATCACTTTACAGTTGTCATGGATTGTTCGTCATTTCAATGTATGCTAAACTTCAACAGAAGAAAATCTCACACCCATAGCTTTTGAGATGGAAATAATAGTTTAGTCGGTATAACTTTGACATTCAGTTCAACATCAAACATCATTCAAATGCAAATAAAATACACAAAGGAATAAATATACTCATATGTACAAACCTTGACACAATGAAGTCTTAACCTCTTCAAACCTTAAGCTTTTATAGTTGTTTTAAGGTTTTGGGGAGAGGAAGAGGAAGAGGAAGATAGGTGAAAGAAGAGAGAATTTGTGTCTGGAAAAGTGGGAGGAAGGCTAGGGTTTTGAAATTTGGAAGAAGAAGAAGAAGAAGAAGAAGAAAATAACATTTATATACTCATGGTAAACACTCTATTAAGTCCCCTCTTGTTTTTTCCAAATATCCACTTAAATACTTGGTTTTTACCTTATTATTATTAACTTACCCAGACTTTCTATCTCTTTTATTTAACACACATATCTTAATAAAAATTCACTTATAAATCTTTTTATTATATTTTATTTCCAAATTTAGTCTCAAATAATTTTAATTACGATTATTAAATATGTTAATTATCCAAGCCTAAATTGATGGGTGTTACACTGATCCATCAAATGAGCACTGCAAGTCATTCTCTTTGAAATAAATGAAGATAAAAAAGAACTGTGTGGATATGCGAGCGGTCACTTCAAATATAGTGAACTTCACTATCTTTCAACATTTAAGGAGATCTTAGCTGTGAAATAAGGACTTAAAAAATTTGAATTTCATTTGATAGGACATCACTTTACAGTTGTCATGGATTGTTTGTCATTTCAATATATGTTAAACTTCAACAGAAGAAAATCTCACACCCATAGCTTTTGAGATGGAAATAATAGTTTAGTCGGTATAACTTTGACATTAGTTCAACATCAAACATCATTGAAATGCAAATAAAATGCACAAAGGAATAAATATACTCATATGTACAAACCTTGACACAATGAAGTCTTAACCTCTCCAAACCTTAGGATTTTATAGTTGTTTTAAGTTTTGGGGAGAGGAAGAGGAAGAGGAAGAATAAGATAGGTGAAAGAAGAGAGTATTTGTGTATGGAAGAGTGGGAGGAAGGCTAGGGTTCTAAAATTTGGAAAAAATAAGAACAAAAAGAAAATAACATTTTTATACTCTTTGTAAATACCCTATTAATTCCCCCTTTGTTTTTGTCAAATATCCACTTAAATCTTTGGTTTTTACCTTATTATTATTAACTTACTCAACCTTTCTATCTCTTTTATTTAACACACATAATGAAAGAAAATAAAAAAAAGTTATGGGGTTAATTGTTAATATATCGGGTAAATAATAATTTGTGTATTTAAAGTAGAAAATAAATGTGAAATAAAAATTAACTAGTGGCAAAAGTGTAAATAAGTGTAAAATAATGGCATAATTGTAAATGAATAGAAGTTTAGTAACTAAAACATAATTTTCCACTAAAGAAAAATTAAATAGAGGATTAAAGTGAAAATTCAGGTATAAGATGAGTTCTAAGTATAATTGTTAATTGAATAAATGTGTTAAAGGTAAATTAATGGTAAATAATGATAACAATAATAATAATAATAACAAGAATGATTTAAAGGATAATTATAAATATGAAATGAATATAATGTTTAGAGTATATTCTTGAATAATAAGTAAAAATTTAAATTTGAGTTAAATTAGAATTGTTAAGTTAATATAAATAGTGTATGAAAATTTGTTCGAATGTGTATGCAAAAATTTAGGCAAGTAGAAATTTTCAGATTTGTAACTGCCATTAAGCATTTTTAATACTCAGTATGTAATTATTTTGACTACGTGTAAGTACTAGCTAGGGAGTCACTGGAGCAAGCATACCTTGTTTTGGGAGCAGACTAAGGAAGAAATTTATATGATAAACTTAATAACATATCTATGTAGGACATTTATTAATAGATTTATAATATGCATTTTGGTATGTAAAAAGGACTTTTATGAACTATATATTATAATGATGAACTGTTATACTTAATATGTGAAATGTTTGATATTTTTGAATTGGTGTGCCTTGTGTGGGCTATGGAATTGTTTGTTGTGCAGGAAGGGTAGTTTAGAATTATAGTTGTTATGTTGCCGAAATGTTTGGTTAAATAGATAGTAAAATTAGATAGTTATAGGTCAATCAGCAAAGTAATAAATATGTTAAATTAGTGATGGAATGTATGTAAGAATGTGAGAAAATGTAAGTGAATGATGAATATATGTTCACATTGTAAGTTATTGACACTATGACTAATAAATAAAACAAATTTATTTACATCTACTATAATCATATTATAGACAATACTAAACATTCATGGTAATCGTTTAAAGCAACGTAATGCATGTATAAAGTGATTCTAATAAGGGTGTTACATCTTCAATTGCCTAGATGCATATGCTACTACCTTGCCCTCTTGCATTAGTACACACCCTAGTCCATTATGAGAAGCGTCACTGTAGATGACATACTTCTTATTAAGGACTGACTATGTTAAAATGGGAGCTTATATTAATATCTTCTTAAATCTATCAAAATTGTCTTGGCATTTATTTGTCCACTCGTTTTTCACATCTTTCCTCTGTATTCTAGTCAAATGAGAAGCAATCATTGAAAAGCCTTTAATAAATTTCCTATAGTAACCAGCCAAACTAAGGAAACTCCTAATCTCAAATACATTATGGGGAGGGTTCCAACTCATAACTGTCTCTACCTTACTAGGATCAAGCCTTATTCCATCTACTAACACTAGGTGTCCAAGAAAAGCTACCTTATTAGGCCAAAACTCAGATTTCAAAAGCTTGGCATACAATTTTGCTCCTAAGTATCTGCAATACTATCCTCATATGCTAATCATGCTCCTTAGGTGTCTTAGAATATATTAGAATATCATTTATGAATACCATAACACACTGGTCTAGTTAAGGCCTAAATACCCTATTCACCAATTCCATAAAAATTGTTGGAGCATTGGTTAACCCAAAAGGCATAACCACAAACTCATAATTCCCCATATGTAGTTTTGAACATTGTATTAGTTATGTCATGTGCTCTAACTCTTAGCTGGTGATATCTTGATCTCAAATTAATTTCAAAAAAAAACCTACACCTTTCAATTGGTCAAACAGGTCATCAATCTGTGGTATAGGATATCTATTCTTGATCATCACTTTATTCAGTTGTTTGTAGTCTATACTTTATTCAGTTGTTTGTAGTCTATGTATAATCTCATAAGTCCATCCTTCTTTTTCACAAATAAAATTGTTGCACCCTATGGAGATACACTCGGCCTAATGAAGCCCTTATCTAATAATTCTTGTAACTGAGTTTTTAGCTATTTCAACTCAGATAGGGTCATTCTATAGGGCACTATTTAAATGGGCATTGTGACTAGGGTGAGCTCTATTGAGAACTAAACCTCCCTATCAGGTGGTGACCCTAGTAGTTCATCTTAGAAAATATCTGAAAATTAATTAATTGTAGGGACATCCTTGAGATTTGGACCTCCTTTTCTTGTGTTAACCACATGAGCCAAATAGGCCTCACACCCTTTTCTCATCATTCTCTCAGCTCTCATCATATAAATAAACCATGGAGGCTGTGGAAACAACTCACATTCCACTACTACATCTCTCTGCTTAACTATTTTAAGTACAACATACTTCGCCTAGCAGTCTACTACTGCCCTTTGCTGTGAAAGTCAATTCATGCCCAAAATGGCATCATATTCATGAAAGGGAAACTCTATCAAATTTGTAAGAAATTCTCTCCCATATACAATCAATGGTTACCCTTTGTATACCTGGTTCACTATCATACTATTCCTTAGGGGGCTTGTAACCTCAATATCATATTCATTTTTTTCACTAACCATATCATGTTGTCTTGGTGTGCTTATGCATATAGGAATGTCTGAAAAATGTATCAATTAATGCACAAATATATAAGTCTCAATCATGTCAATAGCTTCCTGATCCTCTCTGACCATCATAGCGTAAGCTCTAACTGGAATTCAGTTGGATCCTAGCATGTTAACAATCTCTTAGGTTACTTGGATAGGTCCTGTACAACCTCCTTTAGCCTGTTGTCTAGTCTCAGTTGGAGCTAATTGTAGAGTCTAAATAGGTGCACTCTTAGTAATAAGTGCACAATCCCTCTTCATATTCACCTTAGACCCGTATTTGAAGTAAGCATTTGTGTTCATCCAACATTCTCTTGTATGACTCTTATGAGAAATGCTACAACCTGAAGCACTATCCCTGGTAGCCTACATCTGAGTGCTACTAGTTGTAGATGTAGATCTAGAGGGCTGCCCCATCTTATGTGATCCACCCTGTGAGTGACTCATGTTTTTCCCATGACTCTTGCGATGTGACTGTCTTGGATAGTATTAGTTCTTCTTACCTATAGTTTAGGCCATTAGAGCTGCTATCTATTTGGAGACTTCCTCTATTCTCTTTCTCTTCTCCACGTAATGAAGGATGAGACTAGTTTTGTTAAACTGACATGCATAAGTGCAGTCACATAATCCTCTATCTTTGCATTGTGTCAAGTAAACTCCCTCTAATACTCACTAATCATCATTTTTCCCTACATAAGACTCATAAATTTTCTCTTATTCTCATTTATATAGAACCTAAGGACATAATGCTCCTTAAACTCAACAATAATAAAGTCCCATGTCACTAACTAAGGAACCTCAAGTTTAAGCAACACTGATTTCCACCAGTCATAAGCATTCTCTTGTAGCATGGATATGACATACTTGGCCTTTTGATTAGTAGCAACCTCAAAATCATCACAGGCCTTTTCAACATTTTGTAATCTAGTCTGTTGCAATAACTGGATCATCATCCTTCATTCCCATAAAATCTATGGCTCCACACTTATAGAGATTGTTCAGCTGTACCTTTAGCTTCGGTGGTGGAGGTGGAGGAGCTAGTACTGACTATTGTACATCTCTAGCAATCTGTTGCAAGAAGCCTATAGCTCTAGCTCTAGTAATCTGTTGCAGTGTAATGAGATCTTTTTTCATCTTATAAAATGTATCAATATAACATGCAAAACCATACAACCCATATAACATAGATTGTATACAACCAATTTCCTGTATCTATAACAAAACCAAATATTGTGTCTATTTAAATACCATATCCTTATTATCAGTATAAATTGGTTTGGGCAACAACAACCTTTTATTATAAAATAAACCTTATTTGAAATAATCAAAATAATTAACTTCAATTACATGTCCTTATTGTTTTAAAAATGAATAAAATAAGTATATCTATCTCATGTCATAAGAAATAAACAAATAGAATAAAATAAAATGAAATTGACCCAAAATGGGTCTACTCTAACTGCTTTGATGGGCTCAAACTCCTATTCACATCAACTAAATTGTCCAATGGCTCCAAATCTAGGTGCAGAAAAACCCACACGTTAAGCTACTGAAAGCTTATCGGTATATATAAGTATAAAAATTTTAACATACAATCATACATAGTCATAGCATATAGCCATTTTACATACCTGATGAGTTTGCTCATGCCATCACATATCAACACATATTGTAATTTACTTAGTCTACTCATTTAAATTATATTCATATCATATAGCACACAAGTGAAACCATATCATCATATTTGTATAACATTCATCTCATATGACACAATTTCCATTTCCTTATTTTGTTTACTGAATTGCTGATTTTTTGTATTCCTTTTATAAATTTATAGCCCAATATTATAAACGTGGACTACCCTGATGCATATTGTGAAATAAAACACTCTCATCTGAGCTTAAGCCACCCTTGTCACTGTCTGTATCTATCTATATTAGTGTTCAATCTAGCTTCTCAAGTCAATAGCATTCTCACCTGAGTTTAAGTCATCTTGACTGAGTAAATATAATAACTCCATGCATATAGGATCAAGGGTGCTATCACCCAAGCTTAAGCCAATTTGTTCCTAAGATAATAAATCTATGTGATAAAATATACTGTACTATAACCCCCTCAATGGCATGACATCTATTCTATGCTAGTCCTCATATAGAGAATAAGCATTAATTGATATAAGACTAGTTATCCATATCATTTATAATCCATTTCATGTCTTTCCTAAATTATCCACTTAATAACTTATGATTTGGGCATATAATGCATATCCACAATCATATTTAGATTATCATATTGTATATCGTCTTATTACATCATGCAAAGTGTGTGTGCATACCAATTCCATGTCAAAAACATCATAAAAATTAATGTAAAATTTTATATCAGAGATTCACGGGCGTAAATGATTATTCAAGACTGTGAAGTCTTCTTTCATGGGTTATCAACCTATGACCCAAGTCGTGAACAAATATGTTCAATTTTGAAGGATCATTAACTGGTATGAACTTAGTGTCATGGTCATGAATCTACGTTTTCCAATAATTACAACATACAATTGTCCACTATGGCACACCACACAAACAATAGCTCTAATTTTGACCAATGTTTGCCACTCCTATCAATATTATCAAATTTCATGATAATTATCATGCTAAAACATAAACATTACAACCTGTAATCATTTAAACTAGATTTCATTCCTTAATTATAACCTATAACACTAAATAACTTCAGACATCATTATTGCTTATACATAATAAATTTAACATATCATATCAACTCATTTCTAGTATTTTATATACCATTTCATACCTAAATAATATACCAATTTCACAAGTATCACACAACATGCCATAAAAGCAAATTCAAATGCGCATATGTACAAACCTGAATCGGAGCCTTTACTATCAACCTCTTTAGTGTCTCTAATACCTCTGATGGGTTTCTCCACCTTCTTTTTTTCCCCTAACATGCAATCAAAACTGGAAATCATTGTCTAAGAGAGTATAAACCTTATATATGCCATAATTAAGCAAAACCTTAACTTAAACCCTAATTATAGGTCTTTAATCCCTAATCCCTATATAGAACTTAGTTAACTTAATGAAAGAACAAAGGAAAACATGATTCTTACATTTGTTTCATAAAAATAAGATTGGGTTAGGTTCAAAAACTATTATTTCTTTTCTTTCCAATGTTTCCTTCAATGGAAAGGCAAAAATCTTGATTTTATCAAATGTTAATCTCATTACTATGGTTTATTTCGTGTTATATATGCTAAGGATCGAAAGGAATTGAGGAAAAATGGCCTATAGTATTGCTAGAATCTGGTGGCTAGGGTTTTTGGTTGTGAAATCATGAAAGTCTGATAAAATACAAAATTGCCTAATTGAAATTACAGGATTTCATAGGCCTAAATAACTGTAGGGTTTCACAAGCATGAATGTTCATTTACGCCTGTCAAGCGGCTCAGCTTCTAAAAAACCTCATTTCACGATGGTCACAGTTGTGATGATATATTCATGGGCATGAATATTGTGTAACCTCACTTTTTCATTTTTTTTTTAACTATTTCCATATTCCAAAACCCATAACCATTTATAATTCACCTATATAAACTTAATACATGTTATTTCTAGGCCCTAACTTAGGAACATTACAACCTTTAGGTCTACTACAGAATCTATTTGCCTAGAGTTTGCTAAGTACATGATGAGAGAGTTTGAGATGAGCATGATGGTAGAGCTTAAATTCTTCCTTGGTCTTTAAATCTTGCAAAGTAAGGAGGGCATCTTCATCACTGAATCCAAGTACGCCAAAGAATTAGTGAAAAAGTTTGGAATGGAAAGATGCAAGAGTGCCAAGACTCCAATGAGTAGATTAACAAAATTGGACAAAGATGAGAATGGTAAGGTTATATATGAAAAGCTTTATAAAGGTATGATCGTATCAGTTTTATTCCTTACTGCGTATAGACCCAATATAATATTTGATGTATATTTGCATGCTAGGTTTCAATCATGTCCTAAGGAATCTTATTTAAATGTTGTAAAATGATTTTAAAATACTTTAATGGCATAATTAAGTTAGGCTTATAGTTTCCTAGGAATACTTCATTTCATATCATTGGTTTTTTTGGATGTTGATTATGTCGTAGTCTCTTAGATAGGAAAAGCACTTCTAGAATTTGTCACTTCATTAGTGAATGCTTAGCTTTTTGGCTTAGCAAGAAACAAGTTTCGGTTGCCTTGTCCATTGCCAAAACAAAAGCAGGTTGTTGTTGCACTCAAGTTCTTTAGATGAAACAATAACTCAAGGACTATGGTCATGTTATACATCGCATTCCCATCAAATGTGATGACAAAAGTGTAATAAAGCTTTCTAAAAATCTCATTCAACATTACAGAAGCAAACACATAGACATTAGGCATCATTTTCTTAAAGATCATGTCCAAAATGGTGATGTTGTGTTAGAATTCATTGAAATAAGCAACCAATTAGCTTACATTTTTACCAAGCCTCTCTATGAAGAAATGTTTTGTTTTATAAAAAAATGAGATTGGTATGCTTGATGGGAGCACATTTGCTTGAAAAGTGTTTTAAAGGCTTCCATTGCATTCACCATGCATATATAATGTTTTAGTTGTATATTGTATGCTATTGGTGTTGGGTTTTGAAGACAAATTTTATTCATAACATGTAGCGGAAAAGTAAAATTTTCACAACCCAAAATAAGAATCTTGCTTGTGCCATTAAAACTAATTTATTAAAACATAGAGGTAAGAAATTATACATTGTATTTTCTTGATTTATTCTTCAAATTTTCACCATGTTGGGTTATTGTCAACCACAATAATCCACTTTAGAATGTCTCTAATGTTAATCCACATGAAAATATAAGAAACAAAATGCAAGAGAAATTGATAAACACACCTCAAAGTGCTAGTAATGTTGTATGCTCAATTTGAGAGAATATGAAAAATAACTATTATTTTTCTTTTTTGAATTTCTTAATTTTAAAAAACTATTTTCAGACTTTTAAACTTTTCAAAAATATTTTTACCCCAAAAATAATCTAGGTACAAAATGCATAAGACCAAGGGAGGGATTTTGAGATTTTTGACTTAATTGGCCTTAATTAGCCTTAATTGGTCAATTAAAGCCAATTAGGCCAGCAACCCAGCTGGCTTGCCAGGCAAGCTAGCAGCCCGCGCCGACCCATACAGGCCTGTGACCCCTCCGAATGATTTTTTTATGCAATCCCATCGCGATCCATCCCAAAATACTTTTCTCATATTTTGGACCTCATCCGAGACAATTTTACTCATTCTTCACATCTCCAGTGCGTATGACCTATTAGGCTCTCAGTTATGTTGGTCACTTAAATTAACAATTAATTTAAACAAGTCTTGAGAGGTATTTGGCAACACATTATGACCCCTAATTGACTAAAAAAGTCAGTGATTAGACTACCAATCTTTCTATAGATAAATTTCGTGCAATTATTCCTTTCACCATTCTATACTCCACTTGGTTCAGAGTATGGACATATGTCAACTCCTACTAGACTGATTATGTCATGTCTAGTCCAAGTAATGTTAGTTTTTTTCTCAAGGCTCATTACTATAATGGCCCAAATAGCGGGTTAGTCGTAAATTGTATTTTCTGAAATTGATCAGTATACCCGGTCAGGGGTCAAAAATACACTCGTGGGTGAAAAATATTTTATTTAATCATCAAATAATATTGGTTATAACTAGTTCGGGGGTAAAATTTGGAGTGAAAATAAAGTCAAATAATTCCTCAAAATTCAAAACTAAGAAAAAAAGGGACCCGGTTTAATTAATAAATTAGTTGACCTACTTTTACCGGGATATGAAAAATAGTAAATGACATCTAAAAATTTATTTTAAGACATGGATAGATTCTAAATAATATTTAAGATTATTTGATAGTGAAAAGGAATTTTACGTTAACACCAAAAATTGATTAATCAGTCCGGTTTGAGTGAGCTAAACATGAAATAGGCTCTGATTTAGTCAAAAAAAATTTAAGTAGACATATATATATATATATATATATATATATATATATATATTATGAGTTATAGAATCAAATTTTGGTGAAATTGAGATTGGGAAGTGAGACTCTATGGAGTACCATCCTCAATTATTTCAGACAGGGATCCAGGATTTACTTTCCAATTCTGGAAGAAGTTGCAGGAAGCATTAGGGACAAAACTTCATTTTAGTACGGCTTTTCATCCCCAAACTGATGAGTAGCTGAAATGTGTGATTCAAATACTTAAGGATATATTGACAAGTTGTGTCCTTAAGTTTGAAAGCAATTGAAAAAAGTATTTACCATTAGCCGAGTTTGCCTACAACAATAGATATCAATCCAACATCAAAATGGCGCCATATGAAGCACTTTATGTGAGGCAATGTAAGACTCCTTTATGCTGGAAAAAATTAAGTGAGAAGAAGCTAATGGAGACCAATTTGATTCGCAAAACTGAAGAGAAGGTATGGGTGATCAATAATAGATTCAAAAAAGCTATGGACCGACAGAAATCATATGCATATTTAATAAGAAAAGGCATAAAGTTCTAGGTTGGATATCAAGTGTTTCTAAATGTATCACCCTAGAAAAAGCTTATGAGGTTTGGCAAGAAGGGCAAACTAAGTCCAAGATGTTTAGGCCCTTATGAGATTATATAGCGAGTGGGACCCGCAGCTTATCCATTGAAGTTGCCTCGAGAGTTGGAAAATATTCATGATGTGTTCCATATGTCAATGCTACAGAGGTATAGGTCGGACCCTAGCCACGTGATCAAACTAAAAGAAATTCAAATACAGGTTGATCTGACTTATGAAAAGAAATCACTAAAGATCCTAGCCAGAGAGGTTAGACAGCTCAGGACTAAGCAAATTCCACTAGTAAAGGTGTTACGGAATTATCATAATGTAGAAGAAACCACATGAGAATCAAAAGCTGCAATGAGACAATAATATCCATGACTATTCAATACAGGTAAAATTTTGACGATGAAATTTTTGTTGGTAGGGGAGAATTGTAATAGCCCAAATACTGGGTTAGTCGTAAACTGTAGTTTTTGAAATTGATCAGTATACCCAAGAGTCAAAAATACATCCCTAGGTGAAAAATATTTTATTTTATCATTAGAAAATATAGGTTATAACTAGTTCGGGGGTAAATTTTGGAGTGAAAATTAGGTTAAATAAGTCCTTAAAAGTCAAAATTAAGAAAACAACGAAACCTAGTTTAATTAATAAATTAGTTGACCGTGCTTTTATCGGGCTATGAAAAATAGCAAACGATATCTAAAATTTTATTTTAAGACATTGATAGATTCAAAATAATATTTAGGATTATTTGACAGTGAAAAAGAAATTTTACGGTAACACTAAAAATTGATTAATTAGTCCAGTTTAGTGAGCCAGATAGAAAACAGACTCCAATTGAGTTGAAAATTTTTATGTATATATATATTATGAATTATAAAATCAAATTTGGATGAAATTGAGCTTGGAAAGTGAGAGAAATAATTTAGAGTGCTTAATTGGGCCTAAATGGGTTGGACTTTGTTTGGCCCAACCCCACCCATCTTAAGCCACTATAAAAGGCCCAAGGAATCAAAATTCTCTAGATAGAATTCTGCCTCATCTTCTTCCTCACCACCTTCCTCTTGGTCAAACCATCCTCTCCCATTTTCTCTTCCAAATTGCTTCCATTTTCTCTAATTTGTACACTAAAATCAAGTACCCTAATATTATTTCAGCCTCTCTAGTAGTGAGTCGAAGTCTCTAACCTTCATTTGGAGGGCTGGAGTGGAAGGAAATTAAAGGAGACAAATTAAAATACAAAATTGAGGTAAGAGAAATTAACAGTTTTAAATTTATTTAAGTGTTCAAATAGATAGTTTAAGGTATGTAGATGATAGTTATGAAGTTAGATTGAGTTAAGAAAGCAAAATAATGATGAATTAGTAATGTATATATTTCGGTCATGGTAGGTTATCAAGGAGGTGAAGGTGCTTCAAAGGAAAAAGCCAAGAAAAAGGAAGTTTAGGAAGGCTAAAGGAAGGAAGTAAGGTTAGTGATTTCAAAATCTACCTATTTCCATTGTTTAAGCTTGAATGAGGGTTATGAAAATTAGAGGATTTGTGTGATTTGCATGTTAATGATAATAAAAACTTAAAACATGATTAAGAAAATATAAAAAGTGGATTAGAATGGTTAAATTCAATTAAAAAAATTATTTAGTGGAACTTTGAAAAAAATGATCACATTATGTGTAAAAAATGCATATTAAGGCATAATTATGTTTTAGTGTAATTATGGTACATATATAGTAATGGATGAATAAATTAGTAAAATGAATTATTAGAAGGTGAAAAAAAATTTTAATGATGAAAAATGGATGTAGGCCGAAATATGAAAAAGAGGAATTTAATTTAATTTTTTGCTAATTAAATGAGTCATAAAGTGCAAGAAGACATTACATTGAGTGTATATAAATCTATTGAAATTTTTAAAATATATATTGAATATTTTTCTAATTAGTGATTATTTTATGCATGAAATAAAATATAATAAATAAAGTGTGTTTAGTGAGTTCAATGACTTAATTGAGTATTAATGATGAAATATTAATATATTAAAATGGATAGTGTAGAAAACAATTACGGTAGAAATGAATTGGTTATGGATGAATAAAATGTTAGGTAATTAATAATGTAAAATAAATGAAATTTATGAATTTAATAGAAAATGAATCAAAGGAATAAGATATTGTCCTTAGTTATTTTCTGATGGTTAAATCTAAGTCAGGATATAATTGGCTAGCCATAGGGATACCATTATCGCAGCGCGGGTCATGGCGACACGCTTATATAGGCCAATGACGGTCTACTTTAGTGCTAGTGATTCAGTGATTAATGTACTATGCAGTGTTTGGGTGGTCCTTCAGGGTCACTTTTCAGTATAGTGGACTTATGGGGCCCACATCCCATATATCCGGTCCGAAGATTTTCTATTAGATTGAAACTAGGGACAAATATGAAAAAATGGTATAAAAGAAAAAAATGATGATAAAAGTAATAAAATTGATAAATACAATAAAAAATGGTGTAATAATAATAATGATAAAAGCGGTAAATATGAAAAAAAATAGTAAATTTGTAAAATGAAATATAAGTGGAAGAAAAATGTTAAATTATGTAGTTAAAAAGTGTAAATAAATGTAAAGTAGTGACATGATTGTAAATAAATAGAAATTTATGAACCAAAAAGAAATTTGTAGCTAAAGAAAAATTAAATAGAGAATCGAAATGAAAAAAAAAAAAAGAAGGAAAGAAAAGAAGAGTTAATTAAAGAAGTAAAATAAAAAAAGAACTAAACTGAAAGAAAATGAAAGTTCAGGAGTTAAAAAAACCATAAAATTAATTAAGTAAATTGTTAATTTAATAAAGTATTAAATAGTGAATGAATGGTAAATAATAATAAAATATTGAGAAAAAACATATTCAATATATTAAAGAGCAAAATTTGAATAATGTAGTGAATATGATATTGCATGATGTGTGCAATTTGGTAATAATGGAAATCCTTTGATTTGTAATCACCACTAAGCATTTGGAATGACAAAATAATAGTAGGATATTACTAAGAATAATATGTATATATGAATATATGCATAGATATGTGTATAAGAATGAAATGTTGACTTGTGGTTGAATGAATAGTATTTTATATTATAATTGTATTGTTGTGCCCAAAATAGGTTGTGGATTGTTTGCAGTGCAAGTGAGATAGTTAGATTTATAGCTGTTATACTGCCGAAATTTTTAGAAAATGAAAAGAATTATTAAAGTGCTAATGATATTTTGGTCATTAAGTTAAGAAAAAAATTTACACACATTAGCTATAATCAAATTTAGAAGATACCAATAATCTTGATAATCGTATTATACTACATACTGTATGTATAAAAGAATTGTTATAAGGGTGTCACAATTACTCTATTAGACATGTCATTGAAGACTATCTTCATGACATTTCCACATCGGCCAGAGATTCCTGAGTAATGACCCCAACAAGTGGCCATGAGTATACACTCCTTCTATCAAGAATGGTGAATCATTTGTTGGTTACCCAATTACCTTTGAATATCTCAAGTTATATCTAATCACCACCCTATGAGCAACCTCATAGAGGCAACAAGGAATAGTGTCAAAATACATAATCAATATCCAAGATATCCTTCAGTAACTCAAGTCTAAGGATACTTACACCATTGCTATGTTGAGACTATTATTGACATTTGAATAGATTATCCATATGATTGTCTCACAGCAGGTCATCCAATGTACTTAGCTACACTTAGCAAGCATCCTCATGTTAATTCTAAATATCTCATATTTACAGATTATGAGATCTATTGCTCGATCTAATCAAGGGATGTAACATATGCTAGTTTGTCATGATTAACAATGTCCTGTCTCATTAATCCTATGACTAGGGATAATTTAGATACTAACATAATTACACATTTTAAGAATCTTAATATCATGATCTCATTATGATTTTCTTCATGTTATATTATGTATCAAGGACTTTATTAATTGATTTAAGATCACTATCAATTCATATATCAAATGAACATCAAATAAATGAAAAAACCTCTTATTAATCAAATAAATTTGTACAATAAGTGTTAAAGGTAATTGTCTTTATAGTCCTTCTCTAACCATTGGATGTTAATATGCCTCACATGTATCATGCTTGTTTTTATCATGAACCTCATTGTGAACTTTGAGTGTTATGTCGTATTTTTTATGATATATTTGTCTTAATGATGTGATACATGTTTGCATGCCAATATAATGTATGTTTAATTTGCTTCGGAAAAGGTTTTGCAACAAAAAAATTCATTTTAAAACATGTTTTTTTGCTGTGTAAGGCTTCACGCCCATGACACTTTGAACTAAAAATGGCAGGAGCATTCATGTTTTAGGTCACGCCTTACATCACAGTTTGGTGCCCATGACATCAGGTATTCACACCCGTGAACATTATGTCACAACTATGAACATATGCATCTTTAAAGGCAAATTTGTTCATACCTTGATTGACGGTTTGCGTCATGCTTTCTACTGAACATCCAAATTCACACCTGTGACTTTTCTTCACAACCGTGAATTAGGACATATAAAACCTAATTTCCATTGTTTTTTCTCACTTTCTCTCTCCTTTCTCACCAGCAACTTCAAGTTCTTTGGTTTTCCAACTGATTTCAATCATTTTTTTTACCCTTTTACCTAAAATTTTCTCCATTTTTCATCATTAACCAACTTTTAGTCAAGGTTTCACTTGTCTTTTTCAACCAAAATTAAGGTTTTCATGGAAAATCTTAAAATACCTGAATTGCAACCACTATTCACGGCAGCATAACTTCACTTATTCCTTCTCTTCATGCATTTTAAGTTCTTCAATCTCTACCATGGCCTCTGATGTAGGTTCATCAAAAGGAAAAAGGGAAAAGCACTAAGACTTTAGATAGAAGGATTCCTCTAGACTCTATGTTCACTATTTCGCACAAGAACTACCATTCTAGGTATCTAGCTCTTAAAACCTATCCCATTTTACCTTAAAGAACTTTTGATTGGGATTGTGTCAATGCCTTAGGGTTAGAAAAGATATAAAGACATAACAAAAGAATTTTGGATTTCCGAAGTTTCTAAATATTTACAAACCTTCTTTCAAATAACTAATATATGAGTTCTTGAGTTCTCTAAGTGTATAACCTACAAGCATCGTGGTGTGTGTCGAAGTCACCAAAAATAAAATTGTTCTTACCAAAAATCTAATATTTGTTGGAATGGAAGTCCAGGTCAAATCCTAGAGACTGATTTTCTTATCAATTTCAATTATTAATCAATAACTATATAATATATATAAAAAGGGATTGAAATTGACTAGAAATTAAATAATAGCAATGAAAATAATAAAACGGAATTTAAAATAAAATTCAAAATATTAAGACTTCAATCCAAGGAAAATTGGTTCATGCCATAAATCAATCGATCACATACATCTAAATTTACATTCTTATCATTGTCTACATAACCAAAAATTTAACAAAAACTAGAATAAACTCTAGTCTTCTTTAATTAAATTAATTTAATCCCAGCATCCAAATTAATCCTTATTTCTAATATATTTAGTATTCAAGCAATTCTCATCATATCATAAATAATATTAAGATCTAGAAGACAGTTAAGGAAAAATAACAATTCAACAAGTGTGAATTATTTAATTAACTCTATGTTATTTTTAGATAATCAATTAAAAGTTGGATCATATTTATTGTTATCTAATTGCTTCTTTAATTAACCTTCGTAATAATTATGGATTAAGAGATTTATTAAGCAATTGAATACAATAAATATCAAACTAATAGGCCTCTTACTCATCTTTGCATTCATAAAATATTGAAATATAAAGAAACAATAGATAGACAATTCAAAGATAATGATATCAAATACAAAGTCTCACAATTGAACATGAACCTTATTGAATCCCTTGAATTGAAAAGAAAATAATTAACCACTTATTATCTTAGAACAATCAACCAAATTTAAAAGAGAATGTTGTAGAATTTGGTTGACTCATATCTTAAATCTAACAAGTGTTCTATTTATAGGCTACCAAAAATAAAAGAAAACTCTTAAACACCTTTTTAGAATTTGCTCAATTATGATCCAAACATTGTAGCCTGATTTTGGACTAGATTGAGGTAGATTTCAAACTTTAGATCTTCACAAATCATAGATATGGAAGACTAGTTCAATTTTGACTTTGAATCACTTAATTTGGATATCAAAAAACCAAGATAAGTCTATTTTACTGCTATGTATTGACACTGCACTAACCAAATATTTGGACAAAATTTGACTTAATATTTGAAAACCCAAACGAACTTGGATTTATGAAATCCATACCTTATAGGAACGGTTAAGATGTCTTCTTAAAAATTATGAAGTCCATTCTTTCATTGTAGAACAATAAATCCATCAAAATCTCTCATCAAGCATCGAAGGTAAAATTTGCCTATGCATGAAGCACAATTTCACATTAATGACTTAAATTCAATCCTAATTGCACAAATATGATAATAAACTCTAAAAACCAAATAAAATGTACAAAAACTAAATATCAATGGATTAAAAATAATAATTATTTTGCTCTCATCAAATTCTCCCACACTTAGCTTTTGCATGTCCTTGAGGACAACAAAAACTTAAACTAGAAACATTTCACTTAAATAACATAGACAATTAATTTTTCTCAAGCTATCACACTTACCAAACTTACAATTGCATCAATTGAAAATAAAATAAAATCAAACATACTCAATTTCCTTCATCTTTATCCAAAAGCATTCCCAATCCATATATGGAGACTATGCAATTATCATAATCAAGTTATGCACAATTTGTTCATCAACCATTTCTCAATACGAATACAAATGAAGTAGTAATTTGGAGATTTCTTGTCGGTGAGTACATTTTATGGTCCATCTCACTTAAATACATTTTTTTATTCTGAGTGCATTTTATACTCTATCTAGCTAGAATAATTTTTTTTAGCTAGTAGGTGCATTTTATACTTCATCCTACTATTTGCTTTATGCATTGTTTTTATGTTTATTTTAATCTCCTTTGATACTCAAACCCTAAATTCATAACTAGTAAAGTGAAATAATCTCAAAACAAGTCACATAATTCAATATCATGCTTCACTGCACCATTCACAAATTTTTTCAAAAAATAATTGTTTTAATCAACTACTAAAAACTCAAACTCAAGAACATTTAATCTGATTTTATAAAAGATTGCTACAAAAATAAGTTTGGAAATATATTCGCATTGATTAGGAATTAATGTTATGCATCATAAGGTATTCATTTTTTTTTTTTTTACAATTCAAACTAAAGCAAAACTAATCACAACCAAAAATCATAAATAAAAATCTTTAGTTCTCCTCTTCCACACTCAAATCTAATATTGTCCCAAATGTAAGGCATGATCACTATACAAAATAAAATAAATGTAAAATTAAATAAGTTAGGGAAAGAAATCAAAAACCTTATTATCCTTGGGTTGCCTCCCAAGTAGCGCTTTTGGTTAACGTTGTTAGTTTAACACTTTCATACTTCAACCTGCATTTAAAAATTCAAGAAACTCAATACGATTACTACTCTTGTTCAACTCATCATTTTCTTTGAAAAAGGTACTTACTTACCTTTGAATTCCACCAAGAATTTTGTTTTGAACAGTACTACCAAAAAATTTTGAAAAACAAAACTAAAAATTCAACACAATCAAAAATAAAAATTATATAAACTATCAATACAATTAAATAAAAAAATCAAAATCAATAAAGAAAGAACCAGTCTCCGACAATGGCGCCAAAATTTGGTGCATGTCGAAGTCACAAAAAATAAATTTGTTCTTACTGAAAATCTAATATTTGTAGGATGATAAGTTCAGGTTAAACACTAGAGACTGATTTTTTTTTTTATCAATTTCTATTATTAATCAATAACTATGTAATATATATAAAAAGGGGGATTAGAAAATTGACTAGAAATTAAATAACAACAATGAAAATAATAAAATAAAATTTAAAATAAAATTCAAAATATTAAGACTTCAATCCAAGGGAAATTCGTTCATGCCATAAATCAATTGATCACAAACATCTAAAATTTACTTTCTTATCATTATCTACTTAACCAAAAATTTATCTAAAACTAGAATAAACTTTAATCTTCCTGGATTAAATTAATTCAATCTCAGCAACCAAATTAATCTTTATTTCTAATAAATTCAGTATTCAAGCAATCCTCATCATTTCAGAAATAACATTAAAATCTAAGAGATAGTTAAGGACAAATAACAATTAAACAAGCATGAATTATTTAATTTGCTTCATGTTTCTTTTAGATAATCAATAAAAACTTGGATCATAATTATTGCTATCTAATTGCTCTTTAATAAACTTTTCTAACAATTACGAATTAAGAGCTTTATTAAGAAATCAAATACAATAGATATCAAACTATTAGGCCTTTTAGTTATTTACCTTTGCATTTATAAGACATTCAAATACAAATAAACAATAGATAGACAATTCTAAGACAACATTATGTCAAAAGTAAAGTCTTTCAATTGAACATGATCCTATTTGAATCCCTTGAATTGAAAAGAAAATAATTAACTAGTCATTGTCTTAGAATAATCAACCAAAATTAAAAAGGAATGTTGTAAAATCTAGCTGCCTCAAATTTGAAATATAATATGAAAGTTTTTTTAGGCTACCAAAAATAAAAGAAAACCTTTAAACACCCTTCTAAAATTTGCTCAATTATGATCCGGACATTGCAGCGTATTTTCAAACTAGGTAGAGGTAGATTTCAAACTTTAGATCTTTATAAAATCATATATATGAAAGACTAGTTCATTTAGACTTTTGAATCACTTAATTTCAATATCAGAAGACCAATATAAGTCTATTTTGTTGCAAAGTATTCACACTATACATACCAAAATTTTGGACAGATTTCAACTCAATATTTTAAAACCTAGATTAACTTAGATTCATGCAATGTACACCTTTTTGAATAGCTTAAGATGTCTTCTTAAAATTTCATGAGTTATGGAACAATAAGGTCATTGAAATCTCTCATTAAGCATCAAAGGTCAAATCTACCTATTTAAGAAATATTGTCTTTATAAGCACAATTTCACATTAATGATTTAAATCTAATCCTTATTGTAAAAATATGAAATAAAATCTAAAAACCAAATAAAATGTACCAAAACTAAATATCAAGGGATCAAGTAATAATTATTTTGCTCTCATCACATCGTAACTTTTTAGCTTTGCAAACAAGCAAAGGTGCTAGATGCTGCTGAGTTTGTTGCAATTTTCAAATCGCCTTATGAAGGGCTACAAAATGAAAGTGAGGAAAAGGACTTTAATTCTTACACCATTTGGTCTTTTTTTTGGAAGAAGCTACAACTAAAATGTCATGAAGACTAAGAGTACTCACCTTATCTTACCGGTTCACATATGCATTCATCGGTTCCTCACTTGTAGCATATTCACTAGAGGAGATAGTAATAATGCAAGGAAGAAGTCAGAGTTGTTATTCGAGTGGCATAAAAAATGTGAACCAATTGCCTTATCGATGTGGTTTTCATCTGATCTCTTCTCCATCACAACAAAGCCAATTAGAGTCATACTTATTGGAAGTTTTTTTTCACTCATCTAGTAGTGGAGCTCGGTCTTCTTAACCCTCAGAATCATATCTACACAATCATTCTAACATTTCCTAGAGATCTTTTAGATGTCGATTCTTTTATCAAGATAGGAGTTATGGTTCAAATTGCCTACAGAGATGAGGTCTTCTATAGGTTTAAGACATCTGAGTATGAGATTGCATAGGACAAAGGCAATTCAGATGAATTTAAAGTTGGATTGTAAAGGACTCAGTAATGGAAAAGTGCTCGAGTTGAGACTCTTGATGCACGAATAGCTGGTGAGGCTTATTTCTCCTCTGCTCCAGACTTGATGCAACAGCTACTTGCACATTTTGATAGGCACTTCAACTTACTCTAGCAAGATATCTATTGGCATTTTGACTTGCAATAATAACATTTTGTTTTTTTCCAGTAAGGTTTTGTTTCTTTTCAACATAATGTTGAGTAGCACCTTGAGGATCTTATGGAGAGCATCAACATCCGAGGTTGCTCATCTTCAAGATCATCCCCCACAGGGCTACCATTGATGTTCATGTCCCTTTGTTTTGATTATCTTTTAAGTTTTAGAAACATTTAGGAATCTTTCGTTGCTTTGATCTTTGTAATCAAATCTTTTTGGTTGTCATCAAAGCTTTTCAATAAGCTTTATCTTGTATATTTACTTTTTTATGCTCTTAACTTGGTTTAAGCTTTTATGAAACTGATCTCTTCATGTTTGTGACTACTTTTGCTTATTTTTCTCCTTTTGGCCTTAATTGCTTTTTGATAGTGACAAAGGGGGAGAAAAGTTTATATGTGGAATATGTTGTGATTGTAATATTTTGATATAATTGAAGCATGTGATATATTGGCAAAAATTTGCAAAATTGGCTTACAAATTTTTTATGGTATGACATTTAATCTTCATTAGGCTAATTGAACCTTTTTGAACTTATTGGATTGAATCAAACTCAATTGATTGCACTTAATTGACTATGGTTTTGGCTTGAGTTAGTGGCATGCATGTTCTTCAAATTCAATCTTTTATAAGCATCTTTCGAAGGGGAGAAAATCATTTCTCCTTAGCCACATATTACATAATTATTTGTCACTATAAAAAATGGGGAGATTATTGAACCTTGAGAGTTATTTTCTCATTTTGATGATAACAAATAATTGAGCAATAGAAAATTTAACCATACTTTGTGTTTTAGTGATTAAACATGTTAAATGATCCTTAAACCATCAGAGCCAGCTAGATAAAGTCATTTGAAGTTCAAAGTGTGAAATTCAGAAAATATTCACGCCCGTTAAAGAAAGTGTCACATGTGTTAAGCAAGTCGTTCATGCCCATAGAAAAGAGTGTCACGCTTGTGAAGACTTATGGCACCAAAGATTCAAACCCGATCCTTCACGACTGTGAAAAAAATGACGTTTTAGTCAAACCCATGAAAGATCATGCCAAAACCTTTAGATTCATTCACAACCAACTTCACCACTTAGGTCACAACTTGCCAAAAACATTCACACCCACAAAGCAATAGTCACGTTTGTGAAGCTACATAATTAAAGTTGTCAGACGTGAATGGAAAAGTGGTCGAACAACTATTTATGCATTGCACACCGAACAACTTTAGTTCTCAAAGGAAGTATAAATACTACATATTTATGGCTTCAAAACAATTAGGGAACTCATTATCAAGCATTCAATATTTGTAAAGTCTTGTGCATTTAAAATCTCTAACTACCTTCTTCTATTTTCTATTGTAAACCATTATTGCTCAAGTGTTGTTGAGCTTTCTGGTAGTTAAGTGTGTTCATTGTTATAATCAATTACTCAATAGTGAGATTGTGTGAGATAAATTGAGGGTGAAACACATTTGTAAGGGTTTTTATGTGAGCCATCAAAATACAAGGATTTAGTTGTTGTGTTAGCCAAAAGTGAAAAACACCGTAGTTGAGAGTAAGTTAGGTAAAACTCCATTGTAACTCATTTGAGTTAATAAAATATCCAATTACGATTGGAGAGAAGATGTAGGATTCATTAACATTCGTACTCTATAAATATTGTGTCTCTCATCCCTATTTTTCTCTCTATCTTTTCTTTGTTATTGCCTTAGTTAAACTTTTAATTAGCCATCAATTCATCCCCCTTCTTAGTGATTGTTTTGGCAACACCACAAAAATTTTGTTTCTCACTAAACTAAGAGACAAGGGAGTTTCCTAATTAACATGTACTCGAAGTACTTTTTCTATCAAAAATTCTCCTTGCATAATTTGAATCCTAATAAGCCACTAGATCAAATGACATATTTTTAGGATACCATAGACCTAAATGTTGAGTGCCAATAAAGAATTTTAAAATTATTATAACAACATGCAAATGTGATTATTTAGGAAAAGATTGAAAGCATGCACATAAGCATACAACAAACATAATATTGGGTCTACTTACGATAAGATAAAGAAGGCTACCAATCATACCTCGATATTTCTTTTCATTAACTGATTTAACATTCTAATCTTTGTCGAGCTTAATGGTGGTGCTCAAAGGTGTTTTGCTTGACTTAGCTCCATCCATCCCAAATCTTTTTAAAAGATCTCTAATGTACTTTACTTGATTATGAAGATTCCATCTAAGCATTGCTTGATTTGAAGTCATAAGAATATAAGTTCTCCTATCATGGTCATTTTGAACTCACTTTCCATAAACTTAGAAAATTATTCACATGAGCTCACATTAATAGCACCAAATATAATATCATTCGCACAGATTTGAACTATGAGAATGTCATTTTTATATTTTTTTTAATGAAAAGTGTAGTATCAACCTTGCCTTTTAAAAATCCATTATGCAAAAGAAAATTACTTAATCTTTCATACCAAGTTCTTAGGCTTGTTTTAAACTATATAAAGCTTTGGTAAGTTTAAAAACATGGTTTGGAAGATCATGATGTTCAAAACCAGGAGGTTGTTAAACATAAGCTTCCTCTTCTTTAAAACCATTTAAAATGACACTTTTTACATCCAATTGAAATCATTTAAAATCCATGTATGATGTATATGCTAACAATATCCAAATAGCTTCCAACTTTGCAACAGGGGCAAAACTTTTGTCATAGTCAATACTTTCTTCCTGCTTATAGCCTTTAGTCACTAACCTTGCCTTATTCCTAGTTATGCCATCACTCTTATCAAGTTTGTTTCTAAAACATTGAGTTCCTATAATAGATTAATCCGTCTAAAGACTATAGTCCAAACTTTATTTATATTAAATTGATTGAGTTCTTCTTGCATGGAAAGTACCCAACTTTCATATAACATCCAGTGATTTAGGCCCTAATTGCGCGTGACCGTAGTGAGGTGCGCTGGTTCAATCGGAGTCTAAATTTGAACCCACAAAAAATGACTAATAATAAGGGATAATAATTAAGGATATTATTTGGGAATTAAAAAGATTAGTGCTAGAATTAGAAAAAATAAAATAAAATTTTCTATGGACAAAATTGGTATTATGGCAATTGTTGAGGAAAAAGTGTGAATATGGAGAAAAATGTGGCAAATAAGAAATTTCTTAAAGTTTAAAATTTAATCAAAATTAATTTTTATTTTGGACCAATGGATGAAGAGCTTAATGTAGTCATGGAAACACCAAATACTCACCTTTTAAAAAAAATAAAAATAAATAAATATCTTCATTTTCTCCACCAATTAAAAACCAACTTCCCTCATCTTCTCTCCTCGCTTTGTCGTCCCACCATAGCCTCAAAACCTCCATTTTTGGTTCAGCCACAACTTGAAAAAGAGAGAAAAAATGAGTTTTGAGAAAGGAAAAATCAAGAAAATTAAAGAGTTCTTGCCAAAAGTAAAGAAACAAGAAAGGAAAAAGAAAGAAGAGAAATAAAAGAGAAAAATTGAGGGGAAATTTTGGAAAGATCTTAAGGTGACTTTATTCTTCTTAAATTTAACCCTTTTCCTTCTATTTGAGACCCATAATGATGATAGATGTGATTAGGTTTGGTAGATTGAGCTTATGTTGCAAGATTGGAAGTAAAAATTTAAGTTTGTGATTAGTTGAGGAAAGTTGTACTTAAGCTTTGAATTGATGATAATTGATGTTAATTAATTTTTATATCACTTAAAAACTAGAGAAATGTGATGTTAATGGATGAATGAGGGGCTTCCATAATTAAATAAAGTTGGGAAAAAATGAAATTAGCATAAGAAAATGAAGCACAACAATTGGTGATAGATTAAGTATGATTTGAGTATTGAATTGAATTAAATGAATTGGGAACTATGATATGGTTTTTGGGCAGCCATGACTAGTAAATTTTAGTTCAATTAAGGTATAAAACATATTAGGAGCATTAGAATATTATATAGACATGAAAAGTATTGAAAATGGATATTGGAATTGAGATATGGTATGGCTGTGTAGGAAAATCAAATGAACAAGTGAGAGGCCCTCAAGAGGGTGACAAAGGCAAGGAGAAAGCTAGGTAATAAGGAAAGAAAAAGAAAGATTAGGGAAAGATCCAAGGCTGGTTAGGTATGTACTTTATTGATAAAAAATTTACATGTTAACATGTATGGAATTATGTGTTAAGGTTTGATATGATTGCGTTTTTGATATGTTATATGAGTTGTTGTGACTTTTGATATTTTATATGGAAATAGGATCAAATAGTGGAAAATAATTGAGACATATGAATGTAGTTAAAATTTGGAAATTTTAGTATCAAAATGAATGCAAATGATAAATGTGATTGAAAAGTGGATTGATGCTAATTGATGACCCTACTGTAGGGATTGTGGAACAGTCTTGACTATTTTGATTATAACTTGAGTTCTGGAATTCCGTTTTATATGTTCTTTATTGGAAATGAAAGCTACGACATAGGAATTTAATTTTTATTTAGACCATAATTTAATTTTGTCTGAAGTTTTCCAGAAAAATACATAAAGTTCAAACCTAGAATCTGTCCAGAAAATTCTGAGCAGAAATTTATGTGATGATGCAGTGTTCCATTGATCATAACATTTGATAGAAAACTGAGATTTAAGTATTTTTGATGCGTCTGAAAGCTAAGACAATAAGATAAACATTTTTACAAGACTAGAACTCCTAATTCGAATTATAAATGGGCTAAAAATGAAGCCCAAAAACAGGTCTGAAATCTGTCATAGGTAAAAATATGAAATATTGGGCTTTTGTATGTATTGTGATAATTATATGTAATAATTAATGTGAATATTTAATTTAATGGTAATTATAAATGTTTAATAAATTATTTTTGTATGATATTTTAGTTCAATAATAATGGAAATAAAGAACAAAAATAAATAAGCATAATTATGATAATTGAATCATTTTTTAAAATATTGTGAATTAATATAAAAATAGTTAAGCCCTATGACACCTAATCTAGAACTAGAATAGAGAATAGTTTAGCATACTAATTAAGAGATTTAAGGCACTCAGTGCCAAATATAAAAGCCGATAATGACAAATATATAAATGCGCTCGACATAAAATCATTAAGTCGGTAATGGCAAAATTATTAAGCCGGTAATGACATTATTATAAAAGTGCCCCGTGCAATATTTTGAAAGCCAAAAATGGCAACCCCGTTATTCCTATTAGTTAGTTTGGTTATAGGTATTGTGGGCACAAGGAAAAAAATGAAAAATAATAATAATGTTAAAGTATGTTATTTTGAGAATGTTATATTACTTAAATTTGTTAACTATTACATGTTGAATGAAACTTGTTTGATTTTATATAATTTTTTTTATTTGATGCCTAAATTTTTAAATGTATAAATGACATGTAAAAAAAAAAATTATGTGTATATAAAATATTTATCATTGAAGCACCCCTAAGCTAGTAGCTTAGCGCGGGTGGTGACCTTTAGCGCAGGTTTTAAAAGGGTAGCCGTAGACAATAGGATTGTCAGAGGAAGAATGATACCTGAAATAAAGCAGCAAAAGCTTTGGTTTCTTTTTTTTTGGAATATTTATATTTAAATTTGTAAATTATGGTTTCATTTCCTATAGTGTGTATTATAAACATGAATTATAATGTAAATTAAAGTACTTTATAAATAAATAAAATTTTAAATATTTGTATTTGTAATAATTTTTATTTCAGTATTTGCAATATTTTCGTAAAAAAAAAATTATACTTCGTTTCATTAATTTTATAAAGTTAGACGGGTAATGCTCATTTACCTTGCTAAATGAAAATGGGGTAAGTGGGTGTTACATTTCATCACACAAAGCATCGTCAATATTTTGTGGTTCCATTTGAGATATGATAGCAAGACTATTCAGAAACATAAAAGAGTGTCTAATAGTAACCGCTTTGGTGGTTCACCAATGATAAGGTCTTTCGAATCATCTTTCTTGAAATGTCATTCCTCTGGAAGATCCTCGTGATCGTTTGAAGTTTGGGGAGCCATTGGTGTTTCATCAATCTTTTTTTTAAGGTTTTACTATAGCAATCTATTGACATGCATTTTGTTAAGGTGAGTTGTTTTGATCATCATCCTTATTGTCATGTTATTGATTCAATTCTTTAATAAAATTTGTATCATTATCAATAATAATAACCTTTCTCAGCTCAAAAGGGTTAGCTTCATCAAAAATAGCATGCATTGACTCTTTTGCAACTAAAGTTCTTTTATTAAAAACTCTACAAGATTTATTGGAATTCATATAGCCAAGGAAAACACCTTCGTCAGTTTTTGCATCAAATTTTCCAAAATTATCCTTAGTATTTAGTATAAAGTATTTGCATTCAAACACTCTTAAATATGAAATCTTAGACTTTCTACCATTCCATAGCTCATAAGGAGTTTTATTTAAAATATGTCTAATAAAAACTCTATTTGAAATATAACATGTAGTATTGGTGACTTCGGACCAAAAGTATTTCAGTACCAATGTTCTATTTTTTCTTTCAATAATCTCATTTTGTTGAGGTGTCCTAGAAGAAGAAAATTATGTGAAATACCATTTTCAATGTAAAACAATTTGAAAGAATCATTTTCAAAATCCTTTCCAAGATCACTCCTTATAGAAGAGATCTTTAAACCTTTTTCATTTTGAATACGTTTTGTAAGAGATTTAAAGCATCAAAATTGTCATCCTTGTGAGCTAGAAAGGATACCCAAGTAAATCTAGAGTGATCACCAACAATAACATATGCATAGTGCATTCCACTTTGGCTAGCAATTCTGCATGGTCCAAATAAATCCATGTGCAATAATTGAAGGGGTCTAGTTGTGCTTAAATTATTTATGGATTTAAAACAATTTTTACTTGCTTACTCATTTGACATGCTACACAGACTTTGTCCTTTTAAAATATGACTTTGGTAAGGACAATGAATAGGTCATATTTGCTTAGATTTCCAACGAGTTCCATGTTGGCATGTCCAAATCTTTAATGCTAAACCCAAATGCCATCCTTAATGACAACAAAACACTCAATACCTTGGTTAGTCAAAGAGGCAAACTCAATAACATATACATTGTCAACTCTTTCACCATTGAAAATAACATTGTTATCCGAAACTTGGGTTACAAAGCATTTTGTAGGTTCAAAAGTTACATTATGTCCTTTATCACACACTTGACTAATATTAAGTAAATTATATTTTAAACCATCAACCAAAAGAACATCTTCAATTAGAGTTTAGCCTTTCTTACCAACTTTACCAATGTCAATAATCTTACCTTTGGAATTGTCATTGAAAATTACCTTGCCATCTTTCTTTATCTCCAGGTGAGTGAATAGGTCAAAGTTTCAGATCATGTGCCTTGAACATCCACTATCAAGATACCACTTATTTTCATTGATGGTGGATTTCAAGCATGCTTGCAAAAATACAGTTTACTTAGTTTTAGGTACCTAAATATACTTAGGTCCTTGGGGATTAATTTCAGAAGGATGTAAGTGAGGCTTCCTTAAAAAACATTTTATACTTATGTCTTATATCACCACAATAATGACATATAGCATAAGGTTCATATATCTTCTTTGTAAAATCATGATAATTATGAAACACCCCATCACCTTAGTATCACGTGCCCGAATAAGAGAGTGCTATACTGACTTCATCGGTAGAAATATCATTTTTAAATTATGTATAAATGAAAATCACTCGTATATTTTTTTTCTTTATTTACTATTTATTTACTTGTAGTGTAAAAGAAATCATAATAAATAAACATAATACATTTTATATAATAAAGTATTATTTAAAAAACGTGCGCTTATATTACAAGTATTATAAAATAAAACTCAAACCATAAATATAATAGTTGTGTGACCCACAGTATTTGATACAAGCTACTCTACTAGATCAGGTCACCGCTACCTTTATCTACTATCGCCTACTTATTATTCACTAAATCTACACGAGAGAAACTCTCATGCGAAGCTCTAAGCTTAGTGGTGCATATAAATAAGGCAATAAACTATTTCATACAACATGCATTATCATATATCAATTTATGCCCAATCATCTTTTCATACAAATATACATCTCATAATATTTTAGCATGCATGAACATCAAATTATATTACTTGGTTTATTTTATTAACACATCATTATATAATTCATCATAATTAACCATGTCACAAGTTATGATTCCTTTAATGTCCATAACTCTTTATACCCACAACACCCAATCATCTTTTCATGCAAACATATATTTCATAGTATTCTAGCATACATAAACATAAAATTATATTATTATATCTCATATTTGTTTTACTTTATCAAATCATCATTATTATCCATATCACAATTCATGGTTCCTTTTTTAAAAAAAAATTTTAATCCTTCTTTATAGCACACAACACCTATGAACCCCTGACTAGGATAACAGAGTTTCCAACCAGGCACTTAGATTTGCCACCCAGACAATATGATATGTGCATACAAGTGTCATTACCGGCTTCAATAATAATGTCATTACTGGATTCAATAACAGTGTCATTACCGGCTTCAATAATAATGTCATTACCAGCTTCAATAATTGTGTCATTATCGACTTCAATAATCATACCATTAATGATTTTCATCATACTCCCCCCTACTTGGCATGCCAAACTATCCTAAGTCTAGTTCTAGTTAGGTGTTCTAGGGCTTACTCCAGGTCATTAAAATTCATAGTTATTAAATTCACTCATTTCATGCATGTAAAGATTCAATTAATCATAAAATTACTCAATAAAAATAGTATTTACATAATATAACAAGGTTCACATTATTTTACTCATTACATTGTTCAACTCATATGTTGCCCTGTCACTAGCAGATTCCATGCTCTATTTTGGACCTTAATTTTGGTCCTGTTAACATTAGAATTAAATTATAAGGTCTTCTTAACAATTTTAGTTCTGAATTTTACCTTTAATATGCAACTTAAATCACTTAATTTGGAGTTCTGTGTCAAATTAACGCTGACTGGTCACTAACAATTTTGCCTTGAATTTCCTGGATATATTCTAGGTCTGAACTTTATGTATTTTTTTGGAAAAATATAGATATATTTGGATTTTATGGTCTAAATAAAAGTTCAATATCTATGCCTTAGATTTCAAATCCAATAAATAAAATTCAAATATGAATTCAATAATTTAAGTTATAACAGTTTATGTACTCACTGCTCATCAATTCTAGCAAAGAACACACATATTTACCATCTTCAATTTTTTTTATCAAAATTAATCCTAAGTCTAGCAAACATGCATCCCCAAGGTTTTTATCACAAAATACTATTAATTCAGAATCATTAACATGCCAAATGCTCAAATCATGCAACTTAAAAAAAAATAAGACTTAGGCTATTGCCTTAGTTTATGCAAAAACCTTTTTTTTTTCTTTTCTTTCTCTTTACTTCTCTTTCTCTTTACTTCTCTTTCTCTTTTCCTTTGCTCTTTTAAGCTAGATCCTTGTCAATTTGAGTTCCTAAAATACATAAAAGAGATCATTAAAACTTCATAAACCTTAACCTCTCTTTCTCTCTTTTTGCTCTCTTAAGCTTCCTGGAGCATGAAAATAGAATTTCTCATGTCTTTCTCTCTCTTTTTCACACTTTATTTCTCACTTTCTCTTTCTAGAACTAAGCTTGGCTATGGAGGATTGGAGAAAAAGTGAGCTGAATTAGGGGAATAGAAAATTCTAGATAGAAAAGGATAAGGAAGGAAGAAGAAACAATTAAGGGGAAAATGATAAAAGTCATTAAGGTTGGGGGCACCTAAGCTCACATACATTTAATGTTTAATTCATGTATTCATGCATGTCAATTGGATTCTTAAAATTTGCCACTTGGTTAAGCTAACCACCACACACACACACACACACATATATATATATATAATGTTCCAATTCATGCATTTAATTGATGGTTATCTCAATTAATCCTCCAATTTTTGGTAAATTGCAACTTGACCCCTAAACTTTTCAAAATTTGCATTTACGTCCTCCACCGTAAAATAATATCATTAATTACTTTAAACAATTTATTAGATATTTTTCACAATTATTTTCTATTATTTTAATTATTTTTCAGTAAAAATCCAAATTTAGACGCAGGTCTAACCATCGAGCAGATTTAACAACTCGTGCGACTATGGCCTAAATTAGTAGATATGACAAATTATATAAAAGTGGGTGATATTGTTTCCTAGGTTTAGGTCTATTATAGCCTCTAGCTTTTAAGTTATTAGCTTTTACACCATTGAACCTTTTTGGTTCTTTAGTTTTAAAAATAAGTTGGCTAAAAGTTTTAGTGATAGCACACTATGACTTTTTGAAGTATTAGCACGAAAATTATTAAAACCAATTTCATTTTTATGTTTTAAATATGTGGAATTAACAACAATCATATCATCTTGAATTTTTTTTCCTTTATTAAATCTATAAATGGATCCTTTAAGATTGGAAACTTATTTTTCTAATAAAGCATTTTTCTTAACAAGTTTAGAATTTTCATTTAAAACATTATCTTTAGTTGAAATGCTTTCAGGTAAAGAGTTAGTTAATTCTTCATTAGAAGATTTTAATTTTTCAATTTTTTTTCTTCTAGAGTTTTAACTAATTCTTTAAGTGAACTAATTTTAAAAGAATAATTCACATTTATCTAGATGCATCATTTCATCATTAAATTCAAATTTTGGTCTAAAGTTACTTCATTCTCTATTGGATCTTCAAATCCCATGAAGCAAAAGTTTACAACTTCACCATTGGCTTTCGATAGAATCGTTTAAGTCATCCCAAGTTGCTTTGAAAGCTTTTCTTTTCTCCTTTTTCCTTCCTCTTCAATGATTGAAGGTTATATACATCTCTCGTGAAAGTAACAAATGTTTATACAAAACACAATGGCAATCTTGTAATTTTGAGGAAAAAATTTACTTATCTGCATCTACTAATTATAATTAACAAACGTGTAAAGTGCAACTCAAATATATGCGCCATTCATTTTAGGAGCTTAACAATTTAGTAAAGGAATAGACATCTACTTTTATTTTTAGCTTACATATAAACCTTGTTCAAAAAAATAAAATCCAAACCCCAATCTTCTCCCTTCCCGCTTCCTTTTCCCCTATTATGGGCTCCATTTTGTCCTACATATTCTCGTCGCCCACATCGCACTCCTCTTGTTGCCGCCTTATCATATCACCTATATGTTTTAATCTTTTTTTCATTTACTTTGTGCAAAGTTCATATCATCTTTTTCTCTCTATCTCTCTATCTGTTTAGATCAAAGCTCTAATTAACTCATCAATTCCCATTACCACTAATAAGTTCACTACTGTTAAGTCTTCTATTATTGGACTTAATCAAATCAAGTTCCCAATTCTTCATCTTGATTTTTTTATTATTTTTTAATTTTGATTTATGGGTTTGTTTGATTGATAATTTTTTGTCATTTTTGGTTTGGGATTTTGATTTTGTTCATTTTGCATGTTAAAGGATGAGGTATTAGATCTAATTTCGGTTTTGGTTTTGCAGTGAGAATGAGAAAAATGGATTCATTAGCTTTGTCTCTTGCTATTTGAGGTGATTATGGATATTCAAAATATGGTTCTTTTTCTTTAGTGTTTAAGTTTCTTAATAATTAATTGCTTTAGTAGATAATGATATGAGATCTAAGACTCGACTTTTTAGATTTGTAATATCATTGAATTCTTATTTTTCTTTAACTGTGAAATTGTGGACTTAAAATGGGAAGAGCAACACTGTCTTCAATTCTATGGTTTATTTTTCCATTGAATTTCCAATAGAATGATCAATAGTCAATTGGGTTATTGTAGATCTAGCATAAGCTAAAAAGCTTTTGGACAAACTAGTAATATTAATATTTTATTTATAGATAATAAATATTGAATCTGCAAATTTCATCTAATTAGCATAATTTTTTTTAATAAAAAGTTGACTATATGTGTCTACTGACAGCAGGCATATATAGCCAATTTTTTTTAAATACACTTTATATGTCTCTCATTATGTTTTAACAGATGCCTATACTCTATATTTAAAAACAATAACTCTTGATGCGTCTGTTTTAACTAAATAACAGATGCATAAAACTAGATTATATATGTCTATCAAAGTGACAGATACATGAAATCTAACTTATATGTGTCCTCTTCATAGGCATCTACCATTTAACAGACATATAAAGACCAAAACAATAGACACATATAACTATATTTTGTAGTAGTGCTCATAGCAAGTTGGTTAATCCTTCTTGCTTGTGTCTTGCTTCTTTTTTCTTGGTTCTTAACAGCATTGCAAGCTCTTCATCAACATCACTTGAATCACTTCTGATAGTCTTCTTTCTAGTTTTGAAAACAATGCCTTTGTCTCTCTTTACTTTTTCTTCTTCTGTGATTTGAGTCATCTTAATCTCATGAAAAAAGAGCTATCCAAGAGTACATCTGCATGAGGTTTTAAGAGATCAATAGCTTCTTCAGTTGAGGATATCCTAGCTTCCCAATTCTTTTGAGGTAAACTCGCAAGAATTTTATTGTTAATGTCTTTACGAGAAATTTTTTTTGCCAAGTTTCCTCATTCAATTGACAAGAATGATGAGTCTACTATACATGTCACTGATTTTCTCATTAGACTTCATCTCAAAAGGCTCATATTCTCTTCCAAGCATATGTAGCTTTTTGCACTTGATTTCTTCCTTCATGCTTGGCCCTCAAACAATCCCAAATTTCCTCAGCCAATCGCAGATGCTCAATTCTATTATATTCTTCTCTACTCAAGTCATAATAAAGAATAGTAATTACTTTTCTATTCCTTAAATTGGCTTTGGATTATGCTTCATTTCATTTGCTTCTTGGAATGAGAGCTTCTTTTTTCATATGCGCTATAGGCTCCAAGTCACAAGAATAGCAAAATTGATGCATCAAGGCAATTGAAGCCTAAATCCAAAATTTGACTTGAAAAAAAGTGAAATAAGGATACATAATTTATGAAAAGTAATTAAAAAGTGCTAAATGGATGAAGAAATGAGCAAGAATTATAAAGGACTTAATTGTAAAAGTTCGACAAAATTTGGGATAAATTTATAATTTATCAAAAATTGAGGGACCAATTGGGATATTTGCCATTTAAATTGGAATTCAACACATTTTAAACATATTGGCCAGACATATATTCAAAGAAGAGAGGATAAATTAGATTATTTAGTGATTAATGGATAAATATCATGATATTTGTTAAAGGTAGGTCTTATTATTTGACCATTTGTTTCTTCTTCCTTCATTCTTATCCTATTTTTACTAGAAGTTTTTGCATATTTCTAGTCCATACATGTTCACACCCTCCTCCATTAACAAACTTTGAATCTACAGAAGAAAGTGAGGAAAAGAGAGAGAAAAATATAAAAAAGAGCATTTTCATACACAATGATGCTTGGAAAAGCTAAAGGAATGGAAGAGGAGAAATGAGCTAGAAAATAGAAGAGAGAAATCCTCTTTGGTATGGCCTATATGGAATTAAGGTGACAAGTTATTTTTTCCATGTGAAAATTGGAATTTTAAATTCATTTAGAGCCTATATTTGTGGAAGATAACCTATGTGTAAGTAAGGGTTGTAAAGAATTTTTATGATGGAAAGATGTATAAGAGTGGTTGAAATCTTTAAAAAGGAAATAGGTTGAGTTTTGGATGGTTAGTAAAGCTTGAATATATGATATGTGATGAGAGAGATTTTAGGGGTCAAAGTTGAAGAAAGAGAAAATAGAGATAAGAGATAGGTTTGTAAAAGATAGTGTTTAATGGTATTTTTATATGTTATAGGTGTCTTTTTGGAATGAAAGCAAGCACAAGTAGAGGAGAAAAACAAAGAAAAGGAAAAATAGGCTTGAAAATCCTAAGTGAATAAGGCAAGAGGTTTGTGCATACTTTTAGGTCAATAATCTATAATTTGATATATTTTTTTGCATGTTAAAAATGTAAAGGCATGTGGAATTGTGACTTATATAATTTTAAGATTGGGTAAATTGCATGAAAATGGGAAATTTAATAGAGATAATTGGAAATTTATGGTATTTATGAGTTTATTAGTAGGAATGGAAATAGGGCGGGTTCAGGGCGGAGTTCTCCGTCCTTGAAACCTTGTCCAATTCCCCCACCCTGACCTATTCTTGCCTAAAATTGTTTTTTGATCCCCATCCTTGCACCACACGGGGATGGCGATCCCAATTTTTATTAATTTTTTTATTTTATTTTAATATTAAAAATATTTTTTATTTTAATTAATTAGTTAAATATATAATTGTTTAAATAAAAAATATTTTTTACTTTAAATGAGTGTTATATTTTATTTTATTATTTTTAAAATATATTAATTATGTTAAAATATAAATAATTATATATATATATATATATATATATATATATATATATATATATATATATATATATATATATATATATATATATATATATATATGGATCGGGATTGAGGCTGGAGATGTATGCCTCGTCCTCGACACAAAAAATTTCATGATTAGAGTAGGAGATAAAAATCATAAAAAATAGCACAATTATGGGCAAAGTCAGGATAGAGCACCCCGTAGGTAGGTCCAACTGCCATCTATAGTTATTAGTGCATATGTGTAAGTGGATATAATTAAATAAAAATTAAATTAAAAAAGAAATAATAATAATAATAATAATAATAATAATAGAAAAAAATAATATAAATGTGGTATTGTATGTGTTTTGAGGCTATAGACTAGTGAGTTATTGTGCTTGAGAAATGTATAAATTGAATGATTTAATTGGTGTACCTTAAAAGTAATTTGGGTTTTGAAAGTAGTTTTTCAGTTTTGATTCACGAGCATGAACAAAAAAGTCATGACTGTGAATGTCTTACTTTGAACAAAAAATTTATTTATAAAACATTGAGTATTAAATCAAAGTACAATAGTGGATATAATAAGATTTATGTTTAAATATATGAATTGAACGAAGGTAAAATAGAATAACATAAATTAGTAGATAAATAGCATAAATGATTTGGTAATTTGTGAAAATATAATGAAATGATATAAAAGGATAGTTATTGATTTATAATTTGAATAATGTAACACAGTGAATGCTTGGTTGTTCAAAAAGAATGGGGATAATATGATTATGATATAAGGAACAAACACGTAGTATGTATAATGGTAAAATAAGGATAGAGAATAAATGTATATATAAGTGAATGTGAAAAATAAGTTAGATGGTTGTACCAATCATATATATATTGATGTTATGACTAATGATGTCATGAAATATTGTGTATATAGATATTATGGATTATGTAATGCGTTTGTAAAATAATTAACACAAATAATGTATGAAATTATATAATTTATGAAAATCAAAATAATGAAATGAGATGATGATGACATAAGACATGAAATAAGCTTTGAAATAGATAAGCCCATTGCTCCAACATAGGACTAGAGTTAGGATAGATGATATGTTATTATAGTTGTGAACGGTACCGTATAATATGAGATACATTCCTCAGTCAGAGTGCCTTAAGCTCTAAGAGTGTTCTTGACTTGAGAATCTTAGTCAATGTGGCTTAAGTTATAACACCCTCCGATGTATCCGAGAAAATCTCCTAGCTATATCGACGGATATAATGGGTTATTTTGCGGAAATTTTATTAAATTAAAAATTTTCATATTAAAATCTATTTAACATAATTATGCATTTAGAGTTTCAAAATCTATTATAATATTAAAATTTTGATCCAACGATCAATAATAACATAACATATATTTCCAGCTTCATTAACCTTATTTTAGAAACACCTCATAATAAATATCATTACATGTTCTTAAAACCAAGACATGTAAAACAAAAACCCACAATCCCATTATATAAACAAAAATATATAATATGCCATGAATGTAAACACACCTCAAATTGAGTGCACTCTGACTAATCTTTGGGGCTTACGACTCTTCCAGTCAACTCCTGTCTACTAGCTTCGAATCTACATACAAGAAATCAACACATTAAGCAAACTAATACTTAGTGGTGCATATGTGCATAAAAATTATACATTTAAATAATATCATACAATGTCATGTCATTCACCTCATGATCATTCCTACAAGCATACATTCTAGTCATTTCATGTTTTAATATCATACCAACATGCCTATCTTACCATAGACATACTATAATAATCCATGTATACCATACACATATACATATATCACATTTCCAATTACCATATCAATTATCTAATATTAACATTACATTATATTTTGTAATTATCATTCATTATAACACCCATTCCTCTTCTATAACTTTAAGCTTGACTATCCAGATGTAGGATATAAGACAAGAATGCTCACAATTTGAGCTTACGCCACTCGACTCAACCTATAATAGATCATCTGAGTCCCTTAAGTCAATGGCGTTTAATAACCCGAGCTTAAGCCATATTGACTGAGAATAATATAGCATACTAGCAAAACCAGGATCAAGTATTCCTATATACCAAGTTTTAACCATTTATTCTTATATCATATCAAAGTAACTCATACGGTATCATTCACCTCCCTTAATAGTATACCATTTATCTTATGTCAAGTCCAAGACTAGAGAACTAGGCATTTATCTGTCAATTCATTTTTTCACATGTTAGTACTAGCATTATATCTCATTTATGCATTCTCATACCAATATATAAATGTTAAATCATATATTTCACATGTTATTTTCCATGTATACACACATCCCATAACATATATTTAAAAAACCATTAGTTAAGATCGTAAATCACAATTTACATACAATACATTCATCCTGCTTCATGGGTGTGAACTAATTATTAATGGTCATGAAGGTATGCTTTTATAGTTACCTTACCCGTGAACCATCACGTGAAAGAAATAGAGCATTCACGGGCGTGAATTCCCTATTCATAGCTGTGACACCATGTCATCATGGCTTTACAACCATGATACCAAACCGTGAAAATTATGGATTCACACAAGTTCATCAACCTCGACATTCACGACCGTGATACCGTTGTTCATAGGCATGAATTATGCATTTCTAGCAACCCAAAAACATAGCAAATATGCATTTCGTGCAAAATCTCTAAAGATCAACCATTGTTAATCACTCATATCAACACTTTCACCCATATACCTTGTCTACAATATGTTTAAACATCATTTAAATCAATAAATCTATTTCTAAGTCATGTCCAACCATAACATATTATATATGTCATTTTGACATTTAAAACCAAATTTCCATATTATTTATCAACCATAACATGCCATTTTATCACTCTATCACATTTGCAAAATACAAAATACATCAAGATGTATGATAAACGAATTAATATGCTCATATGTAATACATTTTACCAAAATGGAGCCTTAACTACTTTCCAAGCTTTTCAAGTTTGTTTTCCCCTTTATGATGTGTTCCTTTGCTAACTAGCTAAACCTATCACCACAAAAATATTCCTATCAGAACCTTATAACCATAAACAGACTAAAACAAATCCTAAAAATTGAGTTCTACCTCTATCTTGGCAAAACTCTATCAAACCTCCATGTTTCTCAAGCTTTCAAGCTTTAATAATGGTGTTTTAGGGTTAGGAGAATTGGAGAATATGACTAAGAAATCTTTGAGTGCGTTAAAGGATGATCTAAGGTGGTGGAAATTACTTTAAAGCAAGATAAGTTGCATAGAAAAGAGAAAAGTGCGGCTGCTCATAGCCAACCGACCTGCGTTCACAGGAATGAAACGCCATTCACAGTCATAATAATCCCTCACAGGCATGAACGTTCTCTTTTCTCAAAACATCATCTTCAAAACTCTATCATTTAAACCATAGCACAACCATTCATAGGCATGAAAGTTTTCCATCTCATAAATTTAAAACTAAACTTTAATACACCTTAATCCCAATTTTTCCCTCTCTAGACTCATAACTAATAGGTCTTGCTTTACGAGCATTACATAAGTTGTAGGAGCACCATTGACTTGAAAAGCTCAGTTGAGCATATACAGATAAAGGATAAGGTGGCTTTAGCTCTGCGAATGCCCTTGGTCTCACGCCCTAACTTGAGTAGCTCAGTCAATGTAGCTTTAGCTTTGGGAGCATCATTGACTTGAGAAGCTCAGATGAGTCAGATAGTGTATAGGGTGGCTTAATCTCTAGGAGCTTCTCTAGACCATAACTTATGTCCACTTTAGTTTAGTTTAGAGTAATACAAGTGAATTAGTCAAACTAAACTTAAACAATAATGTGAGTTAAATGTTATTATTATTAAGTATAAGAGTAATTATGATTCAATATATTTGATGAAATGCATAGTTTAAATGAAGAAAAAATAAAAGAAAAAAATAATAATAATAACAACAACAACAACAACAAGAATAATAATAATAATAATAATAACAACAACAACAACAACAACAACAACAACTACTTCACATTTGCATGAATATTGATAATTCTGCATGAATTTTTGTATGTGAGTATATATATATATAATGACTAGAAAAAGTGCAAATCAAAGGAATGAGGAAAAGTAGGTGGAACAAAATTCTACAGGTAAGTAATGTTAATTTTATGATAACATTATCGGTAATGCATTAAAAGAAAAGTGAATAATAAATGCTACACAAAAATATGGAACAATTGGAAGAATAAAAATTGTATATGGTAATTCTTGATAACTATATAAGACAAGGAATGCATAATTATAGTTTGGTATAATAATAATAATATATTATGATTTTAAACCGTAACAAGAGTAATTAACGGTCTTAGACTTATATATTAAAAAAGGTAGTATTACTAAAGGCAATCATATGTACATGATAGGTAAAGATTAGTAGGAGTATAAATGAAAAAGTAAGCTATATACTTTATAAATTATAGTCTTACGTATATAAATACATGTTTTAAACATGGTATATAGCTAATTACCTATTTGCATGCACCACTAAGCATTTAGTCTTAACATGAGAGATGTTTATTTTTTTGTGCAAGATTAGAAGTGATAGTTGTATCTAAAAAGTGAATAGAGGATAAGACAGAAGGTAGTCAGTGAATCAGCAAAGAATCCCCACATGTGGGTGACTAACACATTTGTATATTTTTTGTTTTTAAAATTTGCATTGATGCATGTTTGTGTGTGTTTGTGTGTATATATATATATATACACTTATTTGTATAAAAACATTATATTGTTTCTTAAGGCATTTAGTTTTGTGAGAAAAGTGTAAATACTATTTTAAACATGGAAAATTATTAAGCTAAGTATATTAGATTTTGATGTTAGTTTAAATTCTAAACATGTTTTGATAAAACAATTAATAATAATAATATTGCATTTACTATAAACATTGTAAATATATATTTGAGAGGAAGCTTCGTAACATCCTCTTTACCTAATTATCAGTACGGTAGGGTGGGGGGTGTTACATCTTTTCCATCCTTATCTTTCTCTATTGGAGGAGTCCATCTTTCCTTTATGTTGTCCTATAAGTTGACACATTCGTTGTCCAATAACATTTTTATCTTGTGTTTCCAACAGGCAAGATCAGTGCTATCAAAGAATGGAGTTTTTGTAAAGCTTAGTCCGTGGACATCTTGAGCTTGACATTTTGAGGCCATGATATTTTCTCAAAAATGATTAAATCTTCACAAAATGGAGACCTTATTCTAATACCAATTGAAAGACTACAAGCACCAAGAGAGGAGGTGAATTGGGAATTTTTCGTAAGAAATGGAAAATTTAAAAATTTAAGCAAAGTGAAAAGCTAGAGAGAAAAATAACACTAGATATTTATAGAAGTTTGACTATCAAAGCTTATGTCTTCTCTTTAACCATTATTGAGATTTTTAATCATTATCAATCTACTTCATAGAAGTAGATTAAACTTTTACAAGTTTTTTCCAAGGCTCATACTCAAACCATTTATAAATACTTTTATAGTTCAACACAAAATTTTCAACAAGTATTTAATTCCTAGCCCAATTCATTTAGTTTTACTATCGAGTAATTGTTTGCAAGAATAAAACACTCAACAAGCTAGAAACTCAAAATCACTTGACCTTTGCAGAATTGAAAATAATACAAGTGAGGTAATAATAAAGGATTAATGCATAAATCTCTCACAAAAATTATTTTCCTAGATTTCTCAAAATAAATAAGCTCTTAGTGCACTTCTTGAAATTCTTCCTTTAGAACTATGAGGTATTTATATAGTTTTTTGGAAATCTAGTCGTTAGAGATACATTAATTGAAAAAATAGTTATTTAACTACCACAAGAGCATGCTGCAATGGTCATATTTGTAGATATTCACGAGCATGACTTTTTATTTATTTGTGTGAATTGCTTTGCTTTTCAAATTTGAAAACTCTAGAACACGAACTTCATGGGCATGACTAGTTATTCATAGGCATGAAGCTTTGATGCAAATCATGAATTGCCTCATGAAACAAGTCATAAATGATTCTAGAATTTTTAAAAATTTTCATATTAATATATAACTAAAATTAAATTGATAATTAATGTAGGCTTATGCCTAAATTACAAGCCAGTTTATAGATAATTTTAATTTTAATTTCTTAAAATTTACATTGTCAAGTTTATTTAAATGCAAAATGAAATACAAATTTAAAGAAAAGCATAATACAAAACCAACTCAAATAATATATACAGTATGCTACTATTCCTCTAGTGGTGGGACCCACAATACTATTTGATAAGCTTTATCTACACGAGTGTAAAAAGTATTATATTCAATCTTCCTACTTTCTCGGCTTCTTACCAACGCGTGAGACAAAAAACTCACATGGTAAGTTTATTGCTTTTTGTGATGCATGATTTTTAACAATATAAATTTAAAATAATAAAACAAAATTAAAATAAATTCAAAAATTAAAATATCAATAATATACATGGATATTGTTAAACCTTGAGGGGTATTTCCGTCATTTTGATAATAACAAATAATATAGCAATATTGTATTTAACATACTTGTTTTTGTAAGTATATTATACAGGACATGGATTAAAATAGCAAGAATGGAGAATTGGAAGAATAATCCTTGAGAGACAAAATTCAAGTAGTAGCATGTTCACTGTCGTGACTGTATGAGTCACTCCCGTGAAGGAAGCTAACCGTTACCAAAACCAACATTTGAAGTTCACGGCCAAGAAGGAAAAACAAATCGTGAAGTAAGCATTTCAGTCACCCCCGTGAATAAAGGTGTCACCCCCGTGAAGATTCATGCAATTTCATCCAGAGAGCTTCACGATTAGAGTCACCACTTGGATCACGGCTGGAAAGATTGTCACGCCCGTGAATGAGTATGTCACGCCCGTGACTCAATATGTCAAAACATTCTAGAGAGCTTCACGACCAAGGTCACCACTTCAGTCACGGCTTGGGAAGAACTGTCACTCCCGTGACAAGCATAGTCACGCCCGTGAACAATGAAAGAGAAAAATGTCAGGCGCGATTTTTTGGTTGGTACAACGGCTAGTTTCTTATTTAATGCACCCCAACGGCTATATTCAGCCATGTGAGTATAAATGGAAGTCATTTATGCATTAAGAAAAAGGAGAATGAGAAGAATAACAAAAGAATAGCATATACTTCAAATTTAATTCTGATTACAAGCTATTTGTACTTTCATACTTTGAGAACAAATCTATTCTCTTTTAAAATCTTTTTGCTCCTCATATTTGAGCAAATTAAGATTTATAAGTGGTTCTCTCTGTAATCTTTACTCAAGTGAGCTTTGGGTATTTATGGGTTAAGAGTAGAACACTTGTAAGTGTTAGTTGTGTGAACCTCCAAAACACAAATTAAAAGGTTGTTTGTGTGAGCCTGTAAAACACAAAGTGAAGGTTGTTTGTGTGAGCCTGTAAAACACAAAATGAAGGTTGTTTGTGTGAGCCTGTAAAACACAAGGAATTGGTTATTGTGTGAGCCATTCAAACATAAGGGTTTTCTGGGTTAGGTGTGAGCCATTGTGAGAAACACCATAGTTGGGAGTGAGCTTGTAAAACTCCATTGTAACACTTAGTGTATTAGTAAAACTCCCAATTGTGATTGGGGAGAGGAGTAGGGTTTGTTAACACCCGAACCTCTATAAATCTTTGTGTCTAATTTTCTCTATCCCTCCTAAAATTAATTATTTATTTCTGCACTTTAAAGTTTAATTTTTTGAAACACCAATTCAACCCCCCTTCTTGGTCTAATATCTGGGCAACAATTGGTATCAGAGCCTTGTCTAACATCGAAGCCTAAAAAGTGCTAGTAAAAAGTAAGATATGGCCAGTGAAGGATTCCAAAGTCTCAAACCTTACTTTGATGGAGCAAATTATGTCCATTGGAAGTTTAGGATGGAGACATACTTGGATAGTGAAGGACTTGAAGTCTGGGATAGTGTACAAAAAGAATAGACACCACCAACTAGAAGAGGAGCTGATGGTGAAGAAGAAATCCTATCAAGAGATGATTGGACAGAGCCTCAAAGAAGAGCAAATTTCAAAAACAAGAAGGCAATGACAATCCTATCAAGCTCATTATCTATTGAAGAATGTGGGAGAATAAAACACTGCTCAACAGCATATAGCATGTGGAAGATATTGGAGAACTATCATGAGGGAACTAAGCAAGTCAAATCCAAGAAGATTCAACTTCTAACCTCAGAATATGAGCTCTTCAAGATGAAATCCAATGAGTCAATCACTGACATGACCAACCGACTTCTATCCATTATAAATGGAATGAGGAAACTTGGGAAGCATATGAGTTTGGAAGATGTAAACAATAAAATCCTGAGAAGTCTTCCTCTTAAAGACTATGGTTCAAGAGTTGCTGGCATAGAAGAAGCAAATGAAGATATGAGCATCATGAATACTGATGTGCTGATTAGCAAACTTCTCACATATGAGATGGCAGTGAAGAGAGATAGAGAGCTTGAAGCAGAGCCAAAGAAAAGAAAGCCCTTAGCACTCAAAGCCTCTACTTCAAAATCTCAAGAAGAAAGTGAAGATGATGAAGAAATGAGTGATGATGAAAATGAGGACATCGCTATTCTTTCAAGGAGATTAAAAAGAATAATTGAGAAGAAAATGAGCAATTCCAGAAAATTCAGGCAAAGAAACCTCAAACAAACTTCTAATGACACACATAGAAGTAAGGAAGAGGTAAAATGCTATGAATGTGGAAAGAAAGGACATATCAAACCAGAATGTCCAAGGCTCAAGAAGCATAAGAGCAAATACCAAAGAGACAATGGGGAGAAAGGTCATAAAGCCATATGGGATGACGAAAGCTCTTCAAGTGAAAAAGATGATAATGAAAGTGAAGAGGTCAACCTATGCTTCATGGCTATTGAGGATCATGTCTCGGACAAAGTAAGATCACTACACTCATACTCTTTCAATAATGATAGTAGTGATAATGATAGTAATAGTGATAGTGATGATGATGATGATGATGATGATGATGATGTGCAAAGCCTAATAGAAGATTTAAATATAGAAATAGAGAAATATAGAACTAAATTTAGTACCTATAAAAATAATATCTCTAATTTGAAAAATAAGATAGACGGTTTAGAAAAAGAGAACATAACGCTTAAATCATCAAATGAATCTCTTCAAAAGTCATTAGATGAATATTCATCAAGACCCTCAACAGCTTCATTGTTAAAAGAAAATAATACTTTGAAAAATGAAGTTGAGGAACTTAGAAATTCCATTTCTAAATTTCACAAAGGTAAAGAGAGCTTAGATACTCTAAATTCCATTTCTAGTAGATAGTGGATGCTCAAGGCATATGACAGGAGACAAATAACTTTTCAATAAAATCAAAAGTATTGATGGAGGTAAAGTTACCTTTGGAAACAATGCAAAGGGTAAGGTAATTGGCATTGGTTCTATTGGTGTTAATGGGACTACTTTTATTAAGGATGTCTTACTTGTTGATGGCTTGAAACATAACTTGCTAAGTGTAAGTCAATTATGTGATAAAAGAAACAAAGTAATTTTTACTTCAAATGAATGTCTTGTAATCTCTATCGATGGTCAAGAAATATTTAAAGGAAATAGAGATATCAATACGTACATAATAAACTTACATGAACTATCTAACCATTCATCTAAGTGTCTTGTGACTACTATTGATGAATCATGGTTGTGGCATAGAAGACTTGGTCATGCTAACATGGACTTAATACAAAGTATCAGCACGGAAGAGCTAGTAAAAGGATTACCAAGAGTTAAATATGAAAAAGGCAAGACATGTGATCCTTGTCAGAGAGGAAAGCAACAAAAATCATCTTTCAAAGCCAAAAACATAGTAAGTACTTCAAAACCTCTTCAACTCCTGCATTTAGAATTGTTTGGACCTACTATAATTGCTAGCTTATGAGGAAAACATTATGCAATTGTCATCGTAGATGATTACTCTAGATTTACTTGGGTAATTTTCTTAGCTCAAAAGAGTGATGCTTTTGAAAACTTAAAAAACTTTGCTAAAAGAATTCAAAATGAAAAAGGTTACTGCATTTCAAAAATAAGAAGTGATCATGGGACATAATTTGAAAATGAAAACTTTGAAAGCTTTTGTCTTAAACATGGCATTTCACATAATTTCTCATCTACTAGGACACCTCAACAAAATGGGGTAGTTGAAAGGAAAAATCAAACTTTAATTGAAATGGATAGAGCAATGCTTAATGAATATGAATTACCAACTTATTTTTTGGGCAGAAGCCACAAACGCTGCATGTTATATTTCAAATCGAGTTTTCAAAAGACCTCTTTTAAAGAAAACCTCATTTGAGCTATGGAATGGAAGAAAGCCCTTGATATCATACTTTAGAGTATTTGGATGCAAGTGTTTTATATTGAACACCAAAGACAATCTTGGAAATTTTTCCTCTAAGTCTGAAGAAGGTATCTTTTTAGGATACTCTACAACCAGCAAAGCATATAGAGTATTTAATAAAAGATCATTAACGGTTGAAGAATCCATGCTTGTTGTTTTTAATGAATCTAGTATACTTGATCTTGTGAAAGGTAGTGCTCTTGATGATGTTGTAGGTAATATGGAAAAACTTGATATTGAAAATGGAAAAGAAGAAAATGATCAAGAAAATTTACTACCTCAAAATCAAGAACAAATGGAGCAAGAACTTCCAAAAGAATGGAGAATGACGAAAGATCATCCAAAAGAGCAAATAATTGGTGATCTATCAAGGGGAGTAAGTACTATATCTCATTTCAAGCATTTAGTCACTGACATTGCTTTATTTCACAAATTGAGCCTAAAAATATTGATGAGGCTCTTAATGATGAAAGTTGGGTAATTGCCATGCAAGAGGAACTCAACCAATTTGAGAGAAATAAGAATTTTCCAAGTGCATAACTAGGGAATTTGAAATGAGCATGATGGGAGAACTTAAGTATTTCCTTGGTATGCAAATAAAGCAAAGCAATGAGGGCATATTCATCAACCAATCCAAATATGCCAAAGATTTAATCAAGAAATTTGGTATGGAAGGATGCAAAAATGTCAAGACTCCTATGAGCACATCAACAAAATTGGACAAAGATGAAAAGGGTAAGAGCATTAATGAAAAGCTTTATAGAGGTATGATCAAATCACTTTTATATCTTACTGTTTCTAGACCCGATATTTTGTATAGTGTTTGCTTATGTGCACGATTTCAATCGTGTCCTAAAGAATCTCATTTAAATGCTGTAAAAAGAATTTTATGATATTTACATGGATCATTGCATCTAGGTTTATGGTATCCTAGGAATTCATCTGTTTATATTATAGGATATTCAGATGCAGACTATGCTGGTACTCTTTTGGATAGGAAAAGTACTTCAGGTACTTGTCACTTCATTGGAGAATGTTTAGTTTCTTGGTTTAGCAAGAAACAAGTTTCAATTGCTCTCTCAATTGCTGAAGCTGAATATGTAGCAGTTAGATGCTGTTGTACACAAATTCTTTGGATGAAACAACAACTTAAGGACTATGGTCATGAGATGAACCATATACCTATAAAATGTGACAACACAAGTGCTATAAATCTTTCAAAGAATCCTATTCAACACTCTAGAAGCAAACATATTGACATTAAACACCACTTTATCAGAGATCATATTCAATATGGAGACGTTGCATTAGAATATATAAGCACAGAAAATCAATTAGTAGATATTTTCACTAAGTCTCTAAATGAGGAAAGATTTAATTTCATTAGAAGAGAACTTGGTACGATTTTTCACTCCCGTGAACAATTACACCCCAAAACTCACAGAAGCTTTCACGCCTTGTGTCACGGCTTGCTTCACGGGCATAAGAAGTGAAATTCAATGTTTCACGCCTGTGACCATTGGTTCACCTTCGTGACCGATGATCATTCACGCCCATGATATTCAAATATCACTCCCGTGAACTTATTCACGCCTTCATTCATGGGTGGGACACTCCTTCAACAAACTGTGAACATGAGCATTCACTCCCATGAAACCGTAATTTACGCCCGTGAATGTATCGAATATATAAGAGAACAGCCAGTTACAACCTTCATTTCAACTCTCCATCTTCCAAAATGGCTCTCATTTACTCTCATTCATTAAGATATTGAAGATTCCGGCCCCAAAGACTTGAACTTTCCCTATAAATATTACCAAAAGTTCGAATCTTCAGCAAAAATCATACATTTCTACGGTTTTACATCAAATTTTCTGTCAAAAATATTTCCAACTCCATCAACAACAAATTTCTTCAAAAATGGAGTCTGCTTCATCCAAGGGTAAGAGAAAGAAGTCCTATGCACCTAAAAGGTATGTAGATTACCTAATGAACCGCATTCCGGAGAATTGTCATCCTAGGTATGTAACTTTGAAGAAGAGACCTCTTTTATCATCAAGGTCCTTCGATTGGCAGACAGTCTGAAGTCTCGGGCTTGAGACGGCTATGACAGAGCAACTACAAGCCTGTCATCTCAAAGATTTTGTTGAAATTCATCAGCCGACTCTAGGGAGCCAACGCTGGAATTCCTCAGCACCTTGCAGGTTTCACCTACTAGAGTGGTGAAATTCCAACTTTGCAACAATCCCAACACAGTCAGTGCCATCGAGTTTGGAGAATTGTTTAGCCTACCATCTGAGGGCATCCTAAATGATACTGAGGTAGAATTCTTTGCCCCTCCAGCTTGGACACATTTTGGCCCCGGTTGCAGCTGGGATGTCAAGAAAACAAAGAGCACACATCTCAGGACCCTAGTGCATAGGTATTTGCATAGGTTCCTCACCTATAGCATATTTGCTAGGGGAGAAAGCAACGGGACTATCAGGAAGTCAAAACTCTTCCTATTTGAGATGGCTCGGAGAGGACTTACAATGGCACTTTTCAGATGGTTTGCTAACCATCTTCTCTACATTGCCACCAAGCCCAGAGGAGATATTTTGATTGGGGCATATGTCACCCATATCGCAGTGAAGCTCAATTATTTGAAGCTGGATGACCATCACTTCAACATCATTCTTGCACATCCTCGAGATAGCTTGGATGTCGAGTCGTTCATCAAGATGGGAGCGGCTGTCAGAATCATTTTTCAGAACGATATCTTCTACCGCTTCACTGACACTGCTGGGGAGATTATCTGGGAAGATAATGACACGGAGGATTTTAAAGCAGGCCTCCAGGGAGTCCAGCAGAGATAGAGGGCTCGGGTTGAGGAAGCACCTCCAGCAGTCGAGTAGGACATCGGACAGTCCTCAGCTTCCACATCGTCCTTAGCGCAGCAGGTGGTTGACCTCTTGGCACCACATTTTGAGCAGTTGTAGACTTCGATGGATGAGAGGTTGGAGAATCTCAAAGACTTCATGGAGTCTCGGATGGACAGCCTTGAGGTTGAAGTAGCTAGGCTTCGTGATAGGATGTCTGGCTAGGAGATAGGCTAGAGTGTAGCCTAGATTTGCTTGTTTTTTAGCTTGTTTGTTATATTTCTGTTTGCTTGTGTATGAAATTTTAAATTTCCTTTCTGAATATTTTAACTTAGTTTGTATCCTTTCCTTTTTGATATATATATTTGCTTTTGTTTACTTCAATCTTCATATCCTTTTTGATTGATGACAAAAGGGGGAGAAAACTAGCAATATATGATAGGCAATATATGATAGAAAAAATGGTATCAAACTAGCAATATATATTAAGGTAAATGAATTTTGAATCAAATAATTAAAATTGAATTGACATTGAAATGGATTAAAAATCTTGATTCAAAATTTCATATGCAAAGTATATAAATTGAGCTTTATATACCTTAGATACAACTTAAGTATACTTTGCATATACCTTAAAGCAAGTTACAAATAAAAATATGCCATGATATACCTTAAATATATCTTACATATACTTCATGTCTTAAAAAGGAATTATGGTATGTATTGGATATACTTCTCATATAACTTGCATATACTTAAAATCTAGTTTAATGCTACATCATTATTTACTATTCTTGCACATTATAATCTTTATCCTAAGTATATTTTGAGGGGGAGACTTCTCAAAATCACATATTGCAAGATTATTTGTCACCATCAAACAGGGGGAGATTGTTAAACCTTGAAGGGTATTTTCGTCATTTTGATGATAACAAATAATATAGCAATATTGTATTTAACATACTTGTTTTTATAAGTATATTATACAGGACATGGATTAAAATAGCAAGAATGGAGAATTGGAAGAATAATCCTTGAGAGACAAAATTCAAGTAGTAACATGTTCACTGTCGTGACTCTATGAGTCACTCCCGTGAAGGAAGCTAACCGTTACCAAAACCAACATTTGAAGTTCACGGCCATGAAGGAAAAACAAACCGTGAAGTAAGCATTTCATTCACCCCCGTGAATAAACGTGTCACCCCCGTGAAGATTCATGCAATTTCATCCAGAGAGCTTCATGACCAGAGTCACCACTTGGATCACGGCTGGGAAGATTGTCACACCCGTGAATGAGTATGTCACGCCCGTGACTCAATATGTCAAAACATTCCAGAGAGCTTCACGACCAAGGTCACCACTTCAGTCACGGCTTGGGAAGCACTGTCACTCCCGTGACAAGCATAGTCACACCCGTGAACAATGAAAGAGAAAAATGTCAGGTGCGATTTTTTGGTTGGTACAATGGCTAGTTTCTTATTTAATGCACCCCAACGGCTATATTCAGCTATAGGAGTATAAATGGAAGTTATTTATGCATTAAGAAAAAGGAGAATGAGAATAATAACAAAAGAATAGCATATATTTCAAATTTAATTCTGATTACAAGCTATTTGTACTTTCATACTTTGAGAACAAATTTATTCTCTGTAAAAATCTTTTTGCTCCTCATATTTGAGCAAATTAAGATTTATAAGTGGTTCTCTCTGTAATCTTTACTCAAGTGAGCTTTGGGTATTTCTGGGTTAAGAGTAGAACACTTGTAAGTGTTAGTTGTGTGAACCTCCAAAACACAAATTAAAAGGTTGTTTGTGTGAGCCTATAAAACACAAAGTGAAGGTTGTTTGTGTGAGCCTATAAAACACAAAATGAAGGTTATTTGTGTGAGCCTGTAAAACACAAGAAATTGGTTATTGTGTGAGCCATTAAAACACAAAGGTTTTCTGGGTTAGGTGTGAGCCATTGTGAGAAACACCATAGTTGGGAGTGAGCTTGTAAAACTCCATTATAACACTTAGTGTGTTAGTGAAACTCCCAATTGCGATTGGGGAGAGGAGTAAGGTTTGTTAACACCTGAACCTCTATAAATCTTTGTGTCTGATTTTCTCTATCCCTCCTAAAATTAATTATTTATTTCTGCACTTTAAAGTTTAATTTTTTGAAACTCCAATTCAACCCCCCTTCTTGGTCTAATATCTGGGAAACAGATATTGTAATACCCCCTCACCCAAACCGCACGTGCCCGGATGCGGGGATGCTACTGTCTATCTTCTTTACTTCTTTAAATCGCTATACATTTTTTTTCTATTTAATAAATAATGTACATTTTATTTACATAACATAATATTTATAAATACCAATTTACTATTTAACAAACTTTGAAAACTAATTTACAATTTATAAGTATATATAACGTGGAAAACAAATTACAAGAGTTCAAAAGTTTATGACCCACTATTTCGAGATTGGCTGCTTTAGTTTGAATATAATCACCGCTTACTTTATCTACCATCTTTAGCTACCTTTTTATATCTGCGCGGAAGGAAATTTCCACACTAAGCTCTAAGCTTAGTGGTGCATATAAATAAGGCAATATACTATATCATGCAACAAGCATTAACATGTATCATTTTATGCATTAACATGTTTGCATGCTATTTCTACCAACATGTTCCTATTTCATACAAGTATAAATATCATGCTCATATGTACAACGTTATTTTCATTTATCTTTGATGGTAAGTTACTATGTTAATCTCTTTATTTTTATATCTCAATATCATATCATCATCATTTTTTTTCTTTTTTTTTCTAACATATCTTCATTATCTTGCCCACATCACTCTAAGTTTGGACTGACTGGATACGAGTTATGGATCAAGAGCACTCCCAGAGCTATAGCCACCTTGTCCACTATCTGGCTCAACAGAGCTTCTCAAATCATTGGCGCTCTCCGAGTTTAAGCCACATTGATTGAGTATAATTTCATCATAGATGAATAACCGGACCAAGGGTGCTCTCCGAGTTTAAGCTACATTGATTGAGTATAATTTCATCACAGATGAATAAGCCACCTTGTCCTCAATTTATATGTGCTCATCAGAGCTTCTTGAGTAATGGTGCTCTCCGAGCTTAAGCCACATTGACCGAGAATCTCATATCAATGGTGCTCTCCGAGCTTAAGCCATATTCATCGAGGAATATCTCATATAGTACGGTACCATTCGCCCCCTCAATGACATGTCATCTATCCTGTTTCTAGTCCGCATGTAGAGTAATGGGCATCTTTATATTTTCACATCAATCATATATCTTTATTTAATTTTTATTTTACATCCATTTCATCATCTTCATTTTATACATCACATCATCATCATTCTCAATTTCGATACATCAATATTCTCATGTATCAATATCTCAATTTTCTTGTTTTGCAACATATCATCATGCTCATACATACTGGATAGCATCTTTTTCATTTGTGTAACTAGATACATCAATAGAAAATCATATTCATAATTTATTTGAAAACAAAGCATTCGCAGCCGTGACTACCAATTCATGCCCGTGATTCCAAGCCGTGAATGCTACAGGAATGAATCGTGCCAAAAGCATTCACGGTCGTGAATACTCATTCGTGCCCGTGAATGAGTTCACGCCCATGATTCCCAATCGTGAACACTTCTAGAATGAATAGTACTATTTCCACACAGAAGTCACAACCGTGATACAATCAGTCACAACCGTGAACCATCAAGTTCACGCTCGTGACTCGATAGTCACGCCCATGACTTTCAGCAGGAAATCTGCATATTTACTTTTCATTCATTCTAATATCATCCAAATCATACCAAATTTCTATTTCATGCATTTCTAAGGTTCTTTACTCAACTTATTACTTTTTAATACATGTAAATGTCTTTATCATACAAGATTTTCTAACATGCATCATTAATTCAATGTCTCACAAGGATCTCATTCATACATGTCTAAACCTATGGTTTCATGCCATAATCATCATTCTTGAAATTCATTTATCTAAAATCATGTTCAACATGCATTATTTCAAACAAAGATAGGCTATTGCCTTAAATTATGCACAAACCTTAATCTTTCTCCTTCACTCTTCTAGGTAGCTTTCTCTTTTCCTTTGTTCTTTAGTGTTTGTTCCTTATCACTTGGAACTCCTACAACATCATCAATCATTATTATCATTTGATTTTCTCAAGAATCTAAACCTTAATCTTTCTCCTTCACTCTTCTAGGTAGCTTTCTCTTTTCCTTTGCACTTTAGTGTTTGTTCCTTGTCACTTGAAACTCCTACAACATCATCAATCATTATTATCATTTGATTTTCTCAAGAACCTAAACTCTTTTATTCTCTCTCAAAACCTTAATTTCTCTCTTTCCACATGAGTCTTAGATGAGCTCAAAATTCAAACTTCTTTAAGAAACGATGAAGAAGAAGAAGAATCACTCCTTACCTTACTCTTTTCTTCACTAAATCACAACTTTGGATATTTTATCTCTCCACCAAACTTGATTTTTCTTCCTTTTTCTTTCTCTTTCCAACTTCCTTAGGAGTTATGGACCATGAAGATCACTTGTTCTTGCTCTTTCCCCTCTCTTCTCTTCCTTTCTCTCTCTAAATTCTGGTTTGGCTATGGCGGGAATGGGGCTGGCGTGACTAGTAGAAAAGAGAGAGAAGAAAGCAAAAAATGAAAAGAAGAAGAAGAAGAAAAGAAAGAATTAAATAGGGTACCCAAAAGTCTTCATGTGGGACCCACCATCATGACCATCTTCCTCCCATTTTACTTAATCAATACTAATCTTTATCCTCCTCATTGAGTAGCCGGCCAACCTATTAAAATTTCCCCAAAATTAAAATGTACCAAGATTTGAAAGCACAATACTGGTGGTCGGGGATGAAAAAGGATATCACTGAATATGTTGCTAAATGTCTAATATGTCAACAAGTGAAAGTTGACCATCAATTACCCACAAGATTACTACAACCGATTCCCATACCAGAATGGAAGTGGGAGAGGATCACGATGGATTTTGTGTCTGGTTTACCGATAACTCAGAGAAAGCATGATGCAGTGTGGGTGATAGTGGATCGATTGACGAAGTCATCACATTTTCTTCCAGCCCGAATGGACTATACTTTGAACAAGCTGGCTGAGATTTATGTGAATGAGATAGTGAGACTTCATGGAGTTCCTGTATCTATTATCTCTGATAGAGATCTCAGGTTTACGTCGCAGTTCTAGAAGAGTCTACAGCAGGCCTTGGGAACTCGACTAAATTTTAGCACGGCATTTCATCCGCAAACGGATGGACAATCAGAGCGAGTTATACAATTGCTAGAGGATATGATGAGATGTTGTGTGCTTGAATTTGAGGGAAGTTGGGATCAACATCTATCTCTTATGGAGTTTGCCTATAACAACAGTCATCAAACGAGCATAGGCATGGCTCCTTATGAAGCTTTATATGGAAGAAAGTGTAGGACACCAGTATGTTGGACCGAGTTGAATGAGAAACGTTGATTGGGCCGGAAATAGTTCAACAGATCGAGAAGAAAGTTAAAGTGATCAAGGAAAGGCTAAAGGCAGCACAAGATCGACAGAAATCATATGCCAATTTAAAGAGGCGAGATATAGAATATGCAGTAGGAGACAAAGTATTTCTTAAAGTTTCGCCGTGGAAAAAGGTATTGAGGTTCGGTAAAAAGGGAAAGTTAAGCCCAAGGTTTATTAGTCCCTATGAAATTCTGGAAAGAATAGGACTAGTGGCTTACCGATTAGCTCTTCCTCCGGAGCTAGACCGAATTCATAACGTGTTCCACATTTCAATGTTAAGGAGATATCATTCAGACCTAACCCACATTATACCGATTAAAGAAATAGAGGTACAGAAAGACATGTCTTATGAGGAAGAGCCAGTGGCTATAATAGCATATGAAGAGAAAGTTCTTCGAAACAAGAGAGTCCCTTTAGTTAAAGTTTGGTGGCGGAATCATACAATTGAAGAAGCCACGTGAGAGAGTGAAGAAGTGATGAAGAAAGCAGTATCCCCAGTTGTTCAACCCCGAATGAACAGGTAAATTTCAAGGACAAAATTATTTTAAAGGGGAGAGAATGTAATATCCGATAATTTAGGCCCCGAGTCGCACGTGTCGCGAAATTGACGCGTTTGACCGATTGAAGTCTAAATTCGGATTTTTACAAAAATTGATTAAGTAATGGCTAAATTAAATGATAAATGCCTAAATAAGTGATATTAAAGTTTAAAGAAGTTGATTTACGGTAAATGACTAAATTGCAAAATTTGATAAGTTTTGGGGTCAAATTGCAATTTACCAAAAATTGGAGGATTAATGATATTAATGGCTAGTTAAAAATAGGAAATTTGGACACTTAAAAATTTGGGTTGGCCGGCCATGATACTAAAGGAAGTGAATTAATATTGATTAAGTATAAAATTGGGAGAAAATGGTAAAATGGTGGGTCCCACATGAAGACTTTTTGGGTACCTTATTTAAGACTTTTCTTCTTCTTCTTCTCTTCATTTTCTGCCTCCTTCTCTGTTTTCTATACCAGTCACGCCAGCTTCATCCATTCCTCCATAGCTCACCTTGATTCTAGAGAGAGAAAGGAAAGAGCAAGACAAGGTGATTTTCATGTTCTATAACTCTTAAGAAAGTTGGAAAGAAAAGAAAGAGGAAGAAAAATCAAATTGGGTAGAGAGAGAAAATCTCCAAAGTTACGATTAAGTGAAGAAAATTGTAAAGTAAGAAGTATCTCTTCTTCTTCATCATCTTTTCTTAAAGGAAGTTCGAATTTTGAGCTTATCTAAGACTTATATGGAAAGAAAGAGAAACTAGGATTTTGAAAGAGAGAAAGAGAGTTAGGGTCTTGAGAAAATCATATGGAAATAATGATTTATGATGTTGTAGGAGTTCCAAGTGACAAGGAACAAGCTCTAAGGAGCAAAGGAAAAGAGAAAGCTACCTAAAAGAGTGAAGGAGAAAGATTAAGGTTTGTGCATAACTTAAGGCAATAGCCTATTTTTGTTTGAAATAATGCATGTTGAACATGTTTTTAGATAAATGCATTTCAAGAATGATGATGATCATGGCATGAAACTATAGGATTAGACATGTATGAATGAGATTCTTGTGTGACTTTGAATTAATGATGCATGATAGAAAATATTGTATGATCAAGGCATTTACATGTATTGGAAAGTAATAAGTGGAGTAAAGAACCTTAGAAATGCATGAAATATAATTTGGTATGATTTGGATGATGTTAGAATAAATGAAATGTGAATATGCAGATTTCCTACTGAAAGTCACGGGCGTGACTATTAAGTCACAGACATGAACTTGAGGGTTCACGGTTGTGACTGATTGTGTCACGGTTGTGCATTTCTGGGTGGAAATGGTACTATTCATTCCAGAAGCATTCACGGGTTGGAATCACGGAAGTGAACTTATTCACGGGCGTGAATGAGTAATCACTATCGTGAATGCTTTTGGGCGATTCATTCCAGTAGTGTTCACAGCTTAGGATTACGGGCGTGAAATTAGTAATCACGGCCGTGAATGCTCTGTATTTGTGATTATGAATATAGTTATCAAATGAAGAATTCAGGTAAGTAAATGAAAGTCATTGTCTATCCAGTGAAATAAGAATGATATGAATATAGATATATGTATATATATATATTGATGTGAGAATGTGATACGTTGTGATATAGAAAAATGAATTGATGTAGGAAAATGAATTGTCATGGATGATATATGAAATCTGATGCAGATGATAAACATGAGAATATTGATGAATCTAGTAAATGAATGAAAAGATATATGATTATAACTATATGTTTGCAAAATAAGAAAATTGAGATGTTGATAAATATGAGAATAATGATTGATGTGAAAATATAAAGAAGCTCATTACTCTACTCGTGAACTAAAATCAGGATAAATGACATGTCATTAAGGGAGCGAACGGTACCGTACTATATCTCAACTAATATGGCTTAAGCTCGGAGAGCGCCATTGGTCTAAGATGTTAGGTCAGTGTGGCTTAAGCTCGGATAGCGCTACTGACTTGAGAAAACTCCGATGAGCACATATAAATGAGGAGAAGGTGGCATAAGCTTGTGTGAGCACCCTTGATCCAGTTATTCATCTATGATGAAATTATACTCAATTAATATGGCATAAGCTTTTATGAGCGCCATTGATTTGAGAAGCTCTTATGAGCCAGATAGTGGACAGGGTGACATAAGCTTGTGTAAGCGCTCCTGATCCATAACCTGTATCCAGTCAGTCCAAAATTTAGAGTGATGTGGGCAAGATAATGAGGATATGTCAGAAAAATAAGAAAAGGAAAGAATAAGAAAATGATGATGATTTGAGATTGAGATGAAATGATAAAGAGATTTACAGAATAATTTGTCATTAAAGATAAATGAAAATAATATTGTCTATATGAGCATGACATTTATACTTGTATGAAATATGAATATGTTGATAATCATGCATGCAAACATTTTAATGCACAAAATGATAATTGTTAATGCTTGTTGCATGATATAGTATATTGCTTTATTTATATGCACTACTAAGCTTAGAGCTTAGCGTGGAGTTTAATTTCCACGCAGATATAGAAAGGTAGTTGAAGACGTTAGATAAAGCAAGCGTGATCCCATTCAAGTAAAGCAGCCGAATCTTGAGAAAGTGGGTTACAAGTTTTGAAACTTTTGTATTTGGCTTTTATATTAAAGAAATGTTTGAGTTGTAAAACTTACTTTTAAAGTTTGTTAAAAATTACTCTGATGTTAAAAATTACTATTTTATGTAAATAAATTGCACTCTGATTTTTGTTTATATCCATATATACATGCGTAAAATAATAATAATAATAATAACATAGCGATTAGTAGAAGTATGAGAAAGACAGGCGGCAGCGCTTTCTTATCCGGGCACGTGCGGTTCAGGTGAGGAGGTTGTGGGCGCCACAACGTGTCTTTATTTAATAACAATAAAGTGGTTGTCAAATCATAGCTAAATCTCGCACCATTTTTTGGCACGTAATTTAGGGACCATAGTGGTTGCTATGCGGTTGTTATTTAGTGACTACAGATATGTGGTCACTAAATAGCTATTTTTTTTATAGTTAGTGGTCAAAGCTAATCAAATATGATATGATCCCAACATCACATACAACTAAATATATAAATCAAAACGATTCAACTCAAACTAAGAAATTCATATCATTTCAAGTTTTTCGATAAATCTATTTTTAAGTCACTTTATAAAGAAAATTCTCTAACTTGACAAATCCATTCCAAATCTGAATATCAAATTTAATCACTCTAAAAATTTTGCCCGACCCAACTTGAGCAATTAATTCAAACAACTTTAACACTAACTCATTAATTTAATTTGATTAAGTCGGTTTGATTATGATCACCTCTAATTTATTTAGTTATTCAGTTAAACTGATAATTGAGACAATAAAAATTATTATTTCATCTGACTTACATCAAAAATAGGATAAATTTAAAAAAAATAAACCTAATTTTTCAATTAGACATCTATTTTTTGGTACAATTAGACACCTAACATCATCATTTTTATCTGTTTAATATAACAAAAAGGTAACGTAATAGTCCAAATTTGGAGGTTCTAATTGAAAAAAGCAATGAAACATTATGGGTTCTTTTGAAATTTTTCCTATATGGTACGTTTTAAGTAATAAGATAAAATTACAATCTAATATTTATTATAAATTGAATATCGATTTTAAAAAATATATATAACAATGTTTACATTTTTATTAATTGATCTTTTAAATATTATATAAGTTTGCATTTAAAAATGTAAATTTTTCAGTGGTAATTTTTTTTGTCATTTTTTTTATAGATAATGAAAATCTAAATATTTAACTTAATATTGTTTTGTTCATAAGTATTAATTAATGAGAAAGATGAAAAAAAAATTGTATACTTAATTATATATTATTTCTAATTAATAATAAATGAATATAGAAAAATATAAATTCATAAATAATGTTTTAAGATTGAATAGTATTGGAAAACAAATTTCTTTTATTAATGAGAATGTTATTTTAAAAAAAAATTACATGATAATGAATATGCTTTTATATCAATAATTAGAATGTCATTTTAATTTTGTTAAATATTTAGTAAGAAATGTACATAATAAAGTGAAATTTTATATAATAGAGTTTATAAGATTGAGAAATATTGATTAATATCACAAACAATTTTCTTTTAATAATTATTAGATTGTCGTGTTAATTATATTAATTTATTAAAAAATTATCATTTTAATTTCATGAATTAAAATGCATATAATTAAAATTTTAAGTTACATTATGAGTGTACAATAAAAGTTATAAATGATATTATTAATAAATTATTTAATTTCTATTATATAGTAAAATTATTAAATATTTATATGTCGGTTATAAAATAATTAAGTGCAGTTCACTATAGTTTTTGAATCCAATATTATCAAAGATCTAGATATGTCCTGAATAAAAGTCAGTTGTATTAAAAGCTTCAAATATTACTACAATATTAATGGAGTTACTATAACTATTTATTGCATCTTCAAAAAATTATAGAATTAGCTTCTTAATAAGTCTATTTAGTGATAATTCATATTATATTCTGCAACTCAATAAGATGTAGGATATATACTGAATGGTTTAGATAGAAAAAATATAGAATTAAAAAAAGAATATTACTCGTATGATAACGATTGATTGAGAAATGGTAGTGATTTCTACCGAACTTTTTTGCAAACCACGTGGCTTTAATTTATTCATGAAAGCTCCTTTAGTTGTCTAGTTTATAGGCTGAAACCTCTATGTTTTCCACAAAAACAGCTCAATTTACCCCATTGTCGAACTTAAGCTACAATTTCCTTGGCTGAAAATTTACCTGACTTAATTTAAAAGTTTATTGAGAAGTTGTGCATTGTCTTTAAAAATTAAGAAATTTTTTTGAGGAAATGTGGAAAAAAAACTAGTTAATAACTGATAATTGAACCTATATATATCTAAATAAATAGAATTAATTATGAAAAAAAGAAATTAAATTAGGTGGTGTATAAAGCTAAAAGTGCCCAAGAATGATCATAATATGAAAGCAGAAACACAATAATTGGGTTGAATTAAAATGTTATTCATGCACATGCAGATTTATCACAAATAAACGTATATGCTTTAGAAACAACTGTACCTCCATGAATATCTTCTTTCTTGATGAAAACGGGTCATCTCTTTACCCGGCTACAACTTTAAGAATCATTGAAAATATTAACTACATCTATATCATCCAAATTCGTTGAAGGTACTTAGGTAGTCAATCATTTATTTTTAGTAAAGAGAAAAAGGTGAAAAGGAAATTAGTGAAGCTACATATGTTCTTGATAATATATTGTAATTAATAGATATTTCATAGAGGAAGGGGGTCTTTTCAAGTGATATGGAGAAGTATAGGTCACTTAGAAAAGTTTTATCTACTTCTGAACTACTTAGTGTTTTTTAAAAAAAATGAGTTGAACAGATGATATATGTAAGAGTTGATGGATGTAAGGAAAGCTGCTTCTTCCTTATTTGGTATGTTGTTTCCAAAAAGGAAATCATAAAAAAAGTTGGCGATTCTTTAAAGTAGGAGAAATTTTCTTACTTAGACTTGGTTTATGATGGATCAAACTAATGAAAAAGTATCATATAAATAATTTTATTTACATGACATTTGTTACGTCTGCAATTTAGATTTTGAATATTATATGAAATTTCTGCAATCTTTCGTACTAAGCAAATAGGAACGTTACAATTAAAATCTAAATACAGACATTTTAATTGAAAAAAATTATTTAATATTGGTAATGATATAGTTGGAATGAAAATAAAACTAATTGGTGGTACCATTGCAATATTGTATTTGACATGTAAATTAAGGTAACAAGGCGGACAAAAAATGTGAGATATCTGGCCGGTGACAGAATGTTGAATTAATATATCAAGACATACATAATGTTAAATAGGAATGGTAACGGGGTGGGTTCAGGGCGAGGTTCCCAGTCCCCGAACCCAAACCCCGCCCTATCCCCCGACCTTGCTGAAAAAATTTTAGAGTTTCCGTCCTTGCACCACATGAGAACAGGGATCCCTAACTCTGTCCCATTCTCCCGATTTTTATTAAATTTTCTTATTTTATTTTAATGTTAAAAATATTTTTTATTTTTTTATTTTAATTAATTAGTTAAATATATAATTATTTAAGTAAAAATATATTTTTTACTTTAAATGAGTGTTATGTTTTTATTTTATTATTTTTTAAAAATATTAATTATATTAACATTTAAATAATTATATATATATATATATATATAAAAATCGGGCTGGGGTCGGAGCGGAGAAAAAAATACAAAATATCCACCATTTTTAGGCATGGAATCGGGACGAGACACAGCAGTTCGGATCTAAACTGACATTCCTAATGTTAAATTGAGCTAGTAGGAATAATTGTGAGGCAAGATTCTTAGATTTAAGGTCCAGAATTGTGCAAATATAAAATGGAGGTTTATGGTCTGATTTTCTAATCAGAAATTAGAGATATGCACTCACAAACGCAATGGAGCCAATGTAATCGTAATTTAATTCTAAAATTTTTAAAATTGATAATTTAAAAATCGAATTTCCAAGAATTGTTACGTGTATGAATAAGAAAAATGACTACACCATAAAAACGTGATTCTCGCACCAAAAGTCATTTAACGAAATTGAAGAGATCGTTTTAAAAAAGAAAATTATTTTATTATTTTTGGTATATTTAATTTAATGTAATTAATTTTTATTAGATAATTAAATTAAATCATGAATTAATTTGGAAAAAATTTGTATTTGGTAGAATTTAGCTCAGGAAAAAGATTATTAGTGTATAATTGGGCTATATGTCAACTTAATAAGTTAATTATAAGTCAATTGGCGAATGAGAAGATATATTAAGAAATTTATTGAATTAAATAATTTTAATTGGAGTATATAAAGGAAATTTTCATAATTCCATAGAAATATCTACAAAACAATCAAAAGAAAATATCTTTCGTCACCACCTTAGGCCCACCACCATGGAAGCTTACTCAAGATTTTTTTTTTTTTTTACTTTAAATTCAGAAGATTGCAAATATTCTAGTATTCGGAGCAAGGAGAATTAAATTTTGGATGAAATAAATAAATAAATTTGGAGAAAAAAATTTATTCGCAAAAAAAAAAATTTAAGAAATTAGAGGTGAGATTTTCTTCATGTTTCTTTTAAATTTCTATAATTTTAAGCTGGGTTTGATGATTGTTTGAAGTATATTTATAATGTGTGTTGAGATTGAAAGTGAATTATTAAGAAGAATTAGGGTTTAGGGAGAAAATTTGAGAAAAATTAGATAAAAATTGAAAAATGAGTAAAATGAAGCTCGAGGATGATGGATATGATGAAAAATTGATGAGAATAATTTTTAGAAATTTATATGAAATTTTTAGAAATTTTTTATAATTATGGCCAAAATTTTAAAAAATTTATTTTGAAGGATTTAGGCCATAAAATTATTAAAATAGAGTTAAATGGAGTGTTTGGAAGTGGAAAATAAAATTTGAAGTGGAAGAAAATTTTAATAGAATTTTTTTTATTTTTAGCCTAATTATTGAAAATTTTATTGGAAATTATTGAATATTGTTTTTGGTGGAATTGGTGATGAAAAATGAAAAAAAAATAAGTTAAAATAATTACAAATTTTAATTGGAATTTTTAGAGCATTTATTGAATTAATGGAAATTTTTAAGTTAAAATGTATATTTGGAGAAAAATAGAAATTACAAAAAAATGGACTTAAATTGGAAAAAAATAGTTATATAGTAGAAAAAATTAGAAAAATTAAATTTTATATAAGCGATTGGAGTCTCAAGTTACATGTCAAAGGCATGGAACAAAAAATAATATTGACTAAAATACAAAATTCAGAAAGTTTTGGGTAAATTTATAATTTACCAAAATTATATTATTAATTATGATATGTACCAATTAAATATATATTTTGGACATAAATTTTGAGATTTCACCAGTCATGTCACAAAGATAGAAGATAAATATGTTGATTAAGTCAAAAATATCAAGATTTTGTAAAAATTAATGGACCCCGCCTTTGAATTATGTTCTGCTTCTTTATCTCTTTCTTTTCTTCTTCTTCATCTTCATTTTTCTGCCTTCAACAGCCCCATACACATTCCTTCAAACTTCCATAGTTAAAGCTCCAATTTTAGAGAGAGAAAGTGAGAAAAAATAGAAAACATTTAGAAACAATATATTTTCATGTATAAAAAAGCTTGAGGAAGCTATTAGAAGGCTTAAAAATTGAAAATATGCATGAAAGGAAGAGAGATAAACTATTTTTAGGCCAACCATGAAAGAAAAAGTGCAAATGTATGATCTTTTTCATCTATGCAACTTTGTCTAAAGGAAAATGGTGTTTTAAGTTTATTTAGAGCTTGATTTTGAAGAAATATGTTAAAGATATAATGATGAAAATGGAATTTAATGGAAATTTTATATATTTTAGGTGCTTAAGTTGAAGGAAAACAAATGATAGAGGAGAAGAACAAAGGAAAAGAAAATTAAGCTTAAAAAACCTAAAAAAAATGTATGTGCATACTTTTAGGCAATAGCCTATAAATTAATGGTGCACTTACATGATTAAATTGTTTAGTATGTTAAATGTTAATTTAAATATATTTAATTGCTTAATTTGCATGAATTTAAAGTTAAAAAATATAAGGTGATATTAATATTAAATATCATTTAAAAGTTGATATGTGAAATTATGGAAAATGGTAATTATAGTTATATGTACTTGAAATGAAAAATAGGAACATGATTTGTAATTTAAGATGCATGTTTAATAATTTTAAGAAATTAAAAAAAAATTGTGGTATTACCAAAACTACTTATGATAATTTTAAATTGAGTTAAATTAATATTATTTTGAGCCTATAATGATAGAATAAGAAAAATGGATATAACATGGAATAATAAAAAATATATATATATTAATTATGTAATGAAATATAAGAGACAGTGGTTGAACCAAATTAATTTATAAAAAATTGAAAAATGTATTGAGTTAATATTATATATCTAACCTAGATTAGAATGGATAGACATATTAGCAAGTCAATTAGAAATAATAGGTTGTAAAGCTCATAAGCTTCATGCCCATAGGCGTTTAACTCCCGTAGGTAGTTTACTGCCCATAATATTTGAACATGCATTGTCCCATGGTGCCTATATATTTATTCCTCTTTACTGTTTTCTAATATTTGGTTTGGGTATTTGGCACAACAAAATAGTAAGAAAGTAAAAAGGAATAATGTTACATATATTGATTGTATGTCATATGTATACCTGATATATACCCTATAGATATAGTGTCTATAGTAATATACTGATTGTATACCAGTTGTATACCTGGCATATACCTTATATATATAGTGTATAAAGTAATATACCGATTACATATTATATGTATACCTGACATATATCATATATATATATATATATATATATAGTGATATACTTCTTGTATACTATATGTATACTTGACATAACATGTAGTATGTAATATGTTATTATAGCATGCATTTATTATACTTAAGCTATAAATTACTACATGTGCATGTAGATGAATGAGAGTAATGTTGATTATTATATATAATGGATTATATGATACATATGTTTGTATGTTGCATAATATAGTATATTATCATTTTGTATGCACCACTAAGCCTAAAACTTAGCGTGTAAGTGTTTCTCTCACACAAATACAACGAAGTAAGATCAGGTACAAATAGGCTCAAGACTTATGTTGTTTGTCCATTTTAGAGCTTCTTTGACTTGTATTCTACTTGCACAAAGTTCTTCAAGAACCATAAGCATTTTTTATAGATTTGTGCCAAAGAGAAGTCTTTCAAAGATTTTTTCTTGTTTTCTGAAATAACAAAGAGTTGCATCTTTAAGTTCCTCCGGGACTGAATTAGCAAATTATTGTTTCAAAAAATATCGATTTGAAGCTCGCATATAGTGTTTGTCCAAATCCTTTCTTTTCAAAGATCAACATTTTAATTGGAAGAATTCACTTCTAGTTGTTTTTAATGAATCTTCCGAAGTTCCAATAAACCCAACTTCAATGTAAGACAATGCAGCAACAACTATTATGAGCTGGAAAATTGTAATTTTTCATATTCTGAGAATCTCATCCATCATTCTCATAGATTGCCTACAAATCTAATGGTAAACTCCTGTAGGACTTATGAAACTTGAGTTCCTAATTGAACTTTCATTTCCATCCATGCATACATCTCCAAAAGTCGTGTTCTTCTTTGACTTGGTAGAATATTACCAACTGTGAACCAAGGACAATTTGATGCTTTTGGAACATAAGAAGTACCACTCATGACTTCATCAAGTGGTTTCTAAACAACTAGAATTGAATCAAAAGATTCAATTTTACCAAATTGTGTGGTAAGAGGAGCACGCAGACTCTCCATCCATATAGATGGAATTGATGAATCATTTTCAAGATTCTCAAATTTATCAGAACAAAGAGAACTGAATTATGATGAATCATCTTGTATGTCAAATTGGAGAATTTAGGGTGAATGGTTTGTATAAGATTGCAAAAAGGAAGTTATTGGGTTTGAAGGTGTTTGAGCCATGTATTGGTAAGGATCTTGTGAAACTTGAAAAGAATCTAAAGCTAGTTTTTTATCAGGTCTTTTGAATACATGAGGTGTTTCTATGGATGAAGTTGTTGAGGTAGAAATGGTAGAAACTGTTGTGACAAGAACAATAGGTTTTTTCTTAGGTAGCTTGGAAGAAATAGTTTTTTCCTTTTAACATTTTCTGAAAATTTTCATGTAAAAGCAAAACTAGATTTATATTAAGTTGGGTAAGGATGTTTTGAACAGCATGTTCTAGTGAAGTCTGTGTACAGTTAAAAGCAAAAAGGTTAAAGGGTGTTTTAATATGCAAGTTTTTCTCATTCTGAGAAAGTTGATCCTTTAGATGAGATATCTCCTCTTGTTTTTATTGGAAAAGTGGTCCAAAAATCTGATTTTGAATCATCTGCAATATTTCTTGATGAAGAGACATGATTTTCTTCTGAAGGCGAAGCATAAAATCTTGTTACCAACTAAGCTACCTATTGACATTAGTTCCTAATTGATTGTCATGTTATGTAACTTAATCCACCTTCTTATCAATTCTTTTAAAAATTGTATTTTATGTCGAATCATTGTCTGTCTGCCAATTAAGGACAAATTCTCCAACTGTAATTTCTCGTGGTTTTCCATAAGCATCAGGACTAGGTGATTTGACTCATGGAATTTTCTTAACCTGTAGATCTGGATCTATGGTTTCTTTTAAAGGAGGAAAATCATGTTCTTAGGGTTGAAACATACAAATTGTTGAAATAGGAGTTGGATCAGGATTTACTGATTAGATCTGAGGCATTAGAACTCAATATTGTTGTAGCTCATGTTTTTTATCCATTCTAATCCATTATAATCCAACTTTGGAGGCTTTGTATTTGGTTCATCCCACTATGGTGATGATGGAGTAGGCATATTAGATCTAAATAATTCTAGTTCAGAAAAGTTAAGTATATAATCGTACTTTTTCTGATGGCTAACCAAGTAATCCAATTAAATGATCATTATCATCAAAGTGATGCCTCATATTATTTTCAAAAGAATTTTCTTTTTACGCCTTCTTATAGTATGAGACTCATCTTCACAAGATTCATAATAAACATATCTTCTACAGTCTTCACAATCACAATCAATATCAAGTATTTTGTGGTTTTCTTGATACATAACATAGATTGGCTTTCCAATTGAAACAAAGCTAGTGATTAGAAGAGTTTCTTTAACTTCATATGGCTCAATCAGAAATTGAGTCATGAATATTGAAGTACTGGAGCTTGGTTCTACAAATCGGACAAATTTAGTCTTAACAGTACCATTCGTATTTTTCAGGAATTATGATTCCTGATGTTGAATTGGCTGAGCATTACTCTAAATTTTTTCATAGTTTGTTACATACGTCTCTAGTAACAACTTTAGAAGTTTAGCTCAAGATATTTTTTTTGGGTACATACAGACAAGTGGGAACCTTCTATGCATCTGCAACTATTAGCTATGCATCATTTGACACCGAAATAGCTAAATCTAGGGCATGATTCTAAGCCCTATATATTAGCTGATAATAGAGTGTTGCAGCAATGGTTATCATAACTTGAGGAGCACTAGCGATTTGGACTTGTACTTTCAAAGATGAAAGCACATGTGGATCATCCAAGGGGAGATTCAAATTTAGAAAGAAAGTAAACATCATCATTCCAGCATTGAGTGTTGTTTCTACAATACCAATAACAACATGTTGATACCATAAATACTTGGTATCCAGTAAAGCTCTTCTAGCAAAAACAAGAAGGCCTTTTCTCCCATAATAAGAAAGTGTTAACTTGATAGCTCCAAAATGGAGATGATAATAACCATCACGCTTTCAAAGTGTCAGAAATTTTGCTGGAATTTCCAAGGAGACAAACTATTTTTCTCTTATAGCTTTAATGGTGCAATGATCAAAAGATGAAGCCTGAACATACTCCTTTACAAAATTGGAAGTTCTTTTGACCAGTGATTTTATGTTGGTTTTCCAAGAAGATTTGGACTAGTTATAAGCATCATAAGGACTAATACAGGGAGTTTCAGTAATTGGGCTTTTTTGTTCATTTAGAATATGTTGCAATTCTTAAAGAAATTTTGAATGACTAATGGAGGAGCTCTTATAGACCTGACAATGATTATTTAAGAAAAGAAACCATAATAGGTATGCATTGAACTAAGAAAAGAAATCCCATAGGTCAAATCACTTAGTCCTAATGCTCATGGTAGACTACAAAAAATTACAGTATGGCAGACAATCAAAACTTTGGCATAAAATACAGTTCTTGAAAGAATTGAAAAAAAGGTCAATCAAGTTACACAACAGGTCAATCAATTATGAACTAATGTCAACAATCAACTTAGTTGACAACAAGAGTTTATGCTTCGTCTTCATAAGCAAATCATGTTTTTTCTTTAGGAAATATTACAATGATTCAAAATCAAATGTCTAGACCACTTTTCTAAAAAAATCAAGAGGAGATATCTCATCTAAAGCATCAACTCTCTCAGATTGAGAAAGACTTGCATATAAAAACACCCTTTAACCTTTTTTCTTTCACTAGTACACAACTTTTGCTAGAACCTGTTGTTCCAAACATTCTTACCCAACCTAATATAAATCCAGTTTTTCTTCAGCAAGAAAATTTCAAAAAAAGTTAAGAAAAAAAACTATTTCATCCAAGCCACCTAAGAAAAACTATTGTTCATGTCACAACAGTTTCTACCACTTCTACCTCAACAACTTCATCCAAAAATACACCTTCTATATCCAAAAGACCTAATAAATAACCATCTTGAGATCATTTCTAAAACCCATAAGATTCTTACCAGTATATGGCTCAAACATCTTGAAACTTCATAACTTTTTTTTTGCAATCTTATATAGACCATTCACCCCAAATTCATCAAATTGACATGCAAAATGATTCATTAAAATTTAGTTATGTTTGTTTTGATAAATTTGAGAATCTTGAATCTACTTCATTAATTCTATTTATATGGATGGTGAGTCTGCTTGCTCCTCTTACTACATAATCTGGTCAAATTGAATATTTCTATTAAACTCTAATTGTTTATGAGCCACCTGATGAAGTACATGAGTGGTACTTTTTATATTCCAAAAGCATCAAATGGTCCTTGGTTCACAATTGATGATATTCTACCAAGTCAAAGATCAACATGATTTTTGGAGATTTATGCATGGATGGAAATGAAAGTCTAATCAAGAACTCAAGTTCTAGAAGTCCTGCATGAGTTTACCACTAGATTTGTAGGCAGTCAACGAGAATGGTGGATGAAAATCTCAGAATATGAAAAATTTCAACTCTGCCAGCTCACAACGATTGTTGTTGCATTTTCTTACATTGAAGTTGAGTTTATTGGAACTTTGAAGATTCATTAGAAATAGCTAGAATTGAATTCTTCCAATTAAAAAGTTGTTTTTTGAGAAGAAAGAATTTGGACAAACACTATATGCAAGCTTCAAGTTGATATTATTATATTGGTTTTGGTGATATCAATCTAAAACAACAATTTGCCAATTTAGTTCTAGAGGAACTTGGAGATGCAACTCTTTGCTATTTCAGAAAATAAGGAAAATATTTGAAAGACTTCCCTTTGGCACAGATCTATCTGAAAATACTTCTAGTTCTTGAAGAATTTTATGCATCTAGAAAACAAGTCAAAGAAGTTCTAAAGTGGACAAACAATCGAAGTCTTGAGCCCATCTATAGCAGACCCGATCTCACTATCAAATGTTCTGTGAGAAAGAATTATGATTGTAAACAATACAAAAAGGGTAAACATTATAATTAATACAAATTTAAAGGCAATTATTTACAAATAGATCACAAGAAGAAAAAAGTTTAAATACTTTAGGAAGAAACATCAAAGATTCAAAAAATCTAATTGATGTTATTTCTATGGAAAAAATGGTCATTTTGTGAAGAAATATCCAAATAGGCTTAGGCAGAGAGTCTAACTTGTTCAACAACTGGAACATCAATATGATCTGGATCTTGAAAATGCTGATATAGAATCATTGTTCTCCATTGATGATGAACTCATCTCAAATTCTCTCATAGGAATAGAAGTTCTATCTTTCTCCTCACATTTTGAAGAAAAATATTTATCTGTTGTAGAAAGAACATCAGATATAGCCTAACAAATTGAAATAGCCTAAATATAAAAAAAAAAAAAAAACAATTCCTTATTGTCTTATACAATTGTTCATAGACAAATATGATCTTCCAATTAAAGCCATAACTTTTTAATTGATACTGGTGTCCATAAAACCATTGGAAACTCATAGCTCTTTCCAGAGCACTTCTAGAAAGTCTATAAGGAATTTTTCAAGGTGAAAGATGGTGAATTATTCTCAATTGATTGGATTACAATAAATCCCATCAAAATTCAATTCATTCAAAACTGTTCTATATGGACCAAAGTTTTGGATTCATACCTTCCTAAAAAGGATATTCTCATTAGGTTTGATATCCTTAGACAATTGCCTCACTTATTCATCAATGCTCAGGGTCTTAAATCTAAAAAAATGGTTCTCTCCACATTCCTTAACTCCAAACTTCTTTATAGCTTATATATTTGACCCATTCTATGACATTCAGGCCCAAATCATTCAATAAAGTTGCGCAGATAGCCATGTTGAGTTTCTCAAAAAATGTCAAACTCCTACCTAGGCTAGACCAGAGTTTTATATTTCATTGTCATTTAAGCAGAATGAAGATATAAATCTCATAAAGGCAACTTATCCTGAAATGAATCCAGATAATCTATCAATGGCTATCCAGGAATGTTCTCAGTTGTTGCACCAAGGTCTAATTGAGACAACAAAATTAGATTGGACTTGTCAAGCATTCTATCTGAACAAACGTTCTGAACAAGTGAAAGGAAAGAAAATGCTTGTCATTGATTATAAGTCTCTTAATCACTTCCTAAAAGATGATAAATTTTCTCTACTAGAAATTTCATCATTATATCCATTTCTCAAAGAGGCAAAAATCTTTTCAAAGTTTGATCTCGAATAAGGATTTCGGCAATTAAGAATACATTTTGATGATCACCATAACACAACCTTCTACATTTCTAATCATCATTACTAGTAGACATTAATGCCATTTGGTTTGAAAATAGCCCATCACTTTTTTAAAAAGCTATGACTCAGATCTACAAGCCAATCTTATCTTCAATATTAATCTACATAAATGATATTTTGTTTTTCTCAAAAGATGCTGACAGTCACAAGCATTTATTAAAGCAATTTGCTAACTTGACAGTCCAACATGGGGTCATACTTTTTGAAAAGAAAATGCACCTAGTAAAGGAAGAGATAGAATTTCTAGGAATGAAATTTAAAAACAGTGCATACTAGCCTTATCCACTCGTTAGGCATAAATTATTAAAGTTTCATAACAAGGAATTGATAGTAAAACAAATTCAATAGTTTTTTGGAATTGTAAATTATGTCAGAGACTTTTTTCCTCACTTTTCCAAAATAGCCTAGCTATTACAGTAATTATTGAAAAAGAATGCCCCACCATAGTCATAAGAGTAGACAACAGCTGTAAAAAAAATAAAGGAGATTTGTAGGGATCTTCCCCTTTGCACATACCGATAAAAGGAAAAAGAATTCGTCAAACAAATGCTAGTAATGAATACTGGAATGCAATTCTTTTGGAAGAAAAAAAAGGGAAAAGACAAATTTGTCCTTATGTGAGTGGTCATTTCAAAGACTCAAAATGTCATTATCATTTAACTTTCAAAGAGATATTGACAGTAAAGTATGACATCAAAAAATTTTGAATTTGATCTGATTGGTTATTACTTTATAGTTCTGATGGATTGTTCATCATTTTCAAAGATTCTAAACTTCAAGCAGAAGCAAATCCCACGTGCTCAACTATTGATATGAAATGATTGGTTTTCAAAATACAGTTTCACAGTTGAGCATATAAAATAAAATAGAAACTTGATCCTTGATTTTCTATCCAGACCATCATCAAAGCAATTAAGCCTAATAACTGCAACTCAGACAATTCCTCTAATTTTAATGGCCAGTTCTAGTTTTTCTCTACAACCTCCATCTGCAATAAGAATGATAAATAAGGAACAACGGAAAAGCTTGATTGTGGATTGATAGTTGAATGTAATACAAAGGTATGACAATACTTTTGTCAAACCAGAAGCTTTCCACCCAGACTATCCTTTTATGGATATTTTCAAAATTCCTCTCAGTGGACAATTTCCTAACAAATTTTTAAATATGTTGTGGTATATATTGTCATGTATTACATGAATTTTGAATTTTGGCCAAACGATGGTATAATTCTATTGAAACCAAAACATTACTAGAGAACACAAAAAAAAATATCTAGGATGGTTTAAACCCCTAGTTGTCTAGCAAGACACTTTCTTCTGACTTTTTTAAAAAAATTGGGATGTTAGAATCTAGGCAAACAAAATTCACTCAATCATCATTTTGCATTGGGATGAGCATTATTCGAGTTTTGAAGTCTATGAAACTTTTCCCTACTCTCTCTAGGGAAATGATGACTTTTAGCCTCTATAAGTCACAGAACTTTAAAGATCCATAGCAGCATGAAATCAATATATTCCTAAATAAATATGACCCAAATATGAAAAAGATGCTCCTTGGAAAGCCATCTCATCCAACTATATAAATAGTCTGAGAAAAGAAAAAGAGATACCTGAAACAACTGTCTATGGAGAACAAATGTCACCACCTAATGATCATAATGCAGGGCCTTCTACATCATTAAATTATGATTCAGATGACTACAGAGAAATGAACATCTTTCCTAGTCATGAATCAATCTATAATAAAGATTAAAGTAATCTATATCTTTATACTATTTACTTTTTAATTATCGGTGTGTCCTTTTGTAATAATAAAAGATTGTTTTATAAAAGTAAATATCTTTTGTGTCTTTGCTTTAATTTATTTTATTTATTTCTCAATAGCATTCTTTATAAGAAAGCTTTTCATTTGTAAGAGGGTAAAATGTTTTGAGAAATAAAAATTTCAGTATGTTCTTACCTATATGGCTTTCTAAAACTTATTTTTTTCTTAATTATAAGTTAGTTCAATACATTCCTATTATGGTTTCTTCTCTTAAATAATTATTGTCAGATCTATAAGGCCTTTGGATTGATATTATTGATGCAGCAAAGTAGATAGCTAAAAGGTCGACCCTTTGAGTGTCCAGGAGTGGCTGTATATTGGCTAGCATATCTGGTATATGTAGTAGAATCATAAAGTGGGTTTCACATTTAGATTTCTCAATGTTTTTATATACTCTCATATTTTGTATGTGTAATGCAACATAACTTTTATAACGTGCTTTTAAAAGACTTTTGTTTAATATTTCTTTTGTAATAATAAATTGTTTATGCATTTCTTTATCAGAGTTATAAACCATATTCCAATTATTGTATTTGGAAATGTGTTTAAAAAATGTTCTAATTTTTTAATATTAAATAATTATTTTCTAAGAGGAAGTATGTGACATTCCCTTATCCGACCGCTCGCTAGGTAGGATAAACGGGTGTTACAAAAATACAGTAGACCTTAAAAACATGTAGATTTTTATAGTCAAACGGTTTTGAGAATAATTGGTGGTACAAGTTGCTTCCATTTAAAACCAGCGTTGGTAGTAAATTAGTTCTCAAAACTAATTGTTGAAAGGCATATGGCCAATATTTAAATGGAACCGAACTATGAGTATGTAAAGTTAACGGCAGTGTCCACAATATGTCTAATTTTACATTTAGCAATGTCATTTTGTTCATGGGCATGGGGACAAGTAATTCTTTGTAAAATTCAATTTTCAATTAAAATTTTTATGAAGCTTTTGAAATTCTCCTCTCCAATCGGACTGGAAGGATTTGATTTTGGTGTTAAATTAATTCTCAATGAAAGCTTTAAAATTAAGAAAATATTGAAATACAACACTTTTATTTTTTAGAAAATAAATCCAAGTAAATCTTGTAAATTTATCAACAAAAATAACAAAATAACAAAAACCTAAATTAGACAAAGTAGGGAAAGGACCCTAACACATGAAAAAATTAAATCTAATAGAAATTTGCTATGATGACAAGGATATTGAAATTGATTCTAGTTATTATCACTAATTATTTTTGACACAATTGTAGAATGAGGATTCCCTAACTTGTGATGCCAGTCATCAAAGGAAAGAGATGTCATATTGGCTACCTTCACCAATGGTGGAGATAAAATGTATAAACCATATTTATTTTGCCCTTGAAGGAGAGTCTATTAGGTAGCCTGATCCTTAATTATGAAAAAAAAGACCAAAATTCAAAAAAACAGTTATTGTCAAGGCAAAATTTATGAACAAAAAGTAGGTTTTGTGGAATTGAAAGAACATGTAAAATATTTTTAAGCTGAAAATTCTTTGAGGAATGAAATAAGAGGGTGTTATCAATATGAGTGATATTCAAAACTTGTCCATTACCAATTCAAATTTGATAATTACTGTGATAAAAAAAATACCAGATGCAAAGTAGCTAAATTAAGAGTGACATAGTAGTTGGTACCAGAATCGACCAACCAATGAGTGGAGGTGTACGACTGTAATACATCACATTTGCTTGAGGGTTCTACAGTTCATATCTTTGTCGACATCTATCTACGACATGGTTGCATAGATTGCATATTTGGCATGAGCCACAATTTTGTCTAGGGGGTAGATTAGATTGTATGATGGTGGGAAAGAGCGGAGTTTCAATGATGATGAAAAGAGATAAATTTGTGGTATAGGTAGTAAAATTAGAAAAGGAAATTTCTTGTATGCTTTTGAGGAGAATTTCATGGGCAAGTAAGTGGTTATGCAATTCATTGAAGGAAACAGGTTCAAGGCATGGATTGAGGACAGTGATAACATTTTGATATTCACTGCCGATATTTTTGTATATGATGACATTAAATTCAACTGAGCTCATAGTATGACCGAAGGTGGTTAGTTCATCTGCAAAAGTTGGCGAGTTGTAAATATTGAGAAATAGACAAGTCATTCTTTTTGAGTTCTTGTAATTCAATAAGTTGAAGTTGTCTATTGTATGAAAGAAAACCAAAGGTGCTGACTAGGGCAGATCAAACATCATAAAATGATGTCATGCCAATGACTTATGAAAATACTTCTTCAGATAAATAACATAACAATCAACAAAAAAGCATCTATTTTTTTAGAACCAAGTCTGATAGGCAGAATTTGCAATAATTTTGGAAAGATTAATGGAGTTGGCAATGGTTTCTGGTGGTGGTGGAGAGCTATCAACAAAACTCATCAAATTTTTGTAGTTTAATAAGGGTAAAAATTGTGTTTTCTAAGCAAGATATAATTTTTGTTTGTTAGTTTGATGAAAAAAGTATGGTGGGCAGTTGTATGAGGCATTTGAAAAGTTGGTGCATTCATTTTTTTTAGCTTCAAGGCTTTGATTCCATGTAAGAATTATGAACTGTATGTTGTATTATGATGTGAGAAACACCCAATATATATACAAGTGCGCTATACAAAGGATAAAGATCATGATAAATACATAAATAACAAAATTACAAGTAACAAAATGAAGGATAAAGATTATCATTTACAATGAATGCTTGTCATCTACTTTGAAGTGCATTTTCTCTACTGTTAATGCCAAATGGCGTATTGAAGCAGCTATCTAGCAGTTGCAGAAAATTTAAAGAGTGAAAGCAAACAAAGAGAAGACACAAAAGAATTAATATAGACAGGAGTGCAAAAGAAAGGTCTCATTATAGCTGGGTTCAACCGGAGCAATGCAAAAAGGCGAACGCACACACACACGTATATATTATTTTTTATCTTTATTTTAACAAAGAGTTTTTCAAAAAAACAAATATTTATCCCCCAATTTCAAAGGAAATTTCTTTTATTTGAATTTGATTAAAACTTTTCTATTTTTCTTTTTAGCTAGAATTGATTGTACATATTATACCTACCCAACAATTTAATATGAATGACTCACAATTCACTCAGTCTCTTATAATTATTTTTGGAACAAATTAAAATATTATGTGTATCTATTTTTCGTTTCAGTTAGTCTCTTAATACCTTGTTTTAGGATTTAATTAGCTTTCTTAATCTAATATAACGTAAACATGGTAGGAGCATATAAATACTCATTATCTCACATTCCAATGCTATGTCGGATTAAGCACTCCGAGATAGCTAGGAAAAACCCTCTTAACTAAACTAGAGAATGTTATGGAACCTTTTTGCATAAAACCAAATAAATTAAAAATTTTCAAATATATATAAAGTCTGTTTAAATATGAATATGTGTTTATAAAATAAAACCACCAAATACTTTAAAACTAAATCCAACCGAACGATATAAAAAATAAAATATGTTTGGGGTTACACTAGTCACGAGTTACAAAAATACATCATAAAATATAATTATATGTTCATTAAAATAAATATTGGTTCAAAAGCTACAATCCTTATTTTGATGATTTTAAAACAATGATTAAAGTATTAGAATTTGTTATATTATTATTATTGTAATTTCATATTTTAATGTGCAAAAAGTTAGAAGAAATATGAACCTTCAAGAAAGAGGAATATGTGCAACAAAGAGATATATTAAGATATAAATGTAAAGTCATTATGATGTGTGTCTAAAAGTAAAGCTCAAAGAAAAAACAAATTTGGATAAAGTGTTTTTGCACTAATCAGAAACATAGCTTTCTATTGCCCAGATATTAAACCAAGAAGGGGGGTTGAATTGGATATTAAAATTTTTAACTTTTAAGTGTGGAAAGAAAAAGTTAAATTGAGTAGGGATAGGAAGATATCACACATGAATTTTTATAGAGGTTCGGGTGTTAACAAACCCTACTCCTCTCCCCAATCTCAATTGGGAGTTTCACTAACACACAAAGTGTTACAATGGAGTTTTACAAGCTCACTCCCAACTATGGTGTTTCTAACAATGGATCACACCTAACCCAAAAATCCCTTGTGTTTTAATGGCTCACACAATAAACCAATTTCTTGTGTTTTTAAAGGTTCACACAAATAACCCTTACAAGTGTTCTACTCTTAACCCAAAATATCCAAACTCACTTGAGTAGTAGATTACAAAGACAAACACTTACAAATCTATAATGCTTAGAGAATAATGAACAAAAAGATTTTTACAGAGAATAAATGTTTGTTTTGAAAGTATTAAATGCAAAAATAGCTTACAACAATCTTTGATTCAAAGTATTAGCTATTCTCTTTTTCTGGATTCATAAATGACTTGCATTTATACTTCCATGGTGAATTATAGTCGTTTGGTTGCATTTAATGTAGAAATAGCCGTTGCACCAACTCTTAATTTCGCGCCTGACATGTTTCTCTTTCCTCTTTCACGGTCATGAGTATGAGTGTCACGGTCGTGACTGTTCTTCCAAGCTATGACTTGAGTGGTGACTTTGGTTGTGAAGCATTCTGGAAGGATTTGAAGTGTTTGATCATGGGCATGATAATATTATTTCACGGGCATGAACATCCTTCCTAGCTGTGGTCCAAGTAGTGACTCTAGCCGTGAAGCTCTCTGAAGGAATTTGACATGTTTTCCCACGAGCGTGAGTGATTTGATCATTCACGGTTGCTATCATTCTTCATGGTCGTGAACTTTAAATGTTGGATAGTTGGCACTAAGCTTCATCACGGGCGTGACATAAAAGGTCACGGGCATGAACATGTTATTTCTTCATTTTTTGTCTTTTTAAGGTTAGTCTTTCATTCTCCATTCTTGCTATCATGTTTCATACCCTATTCAATAAACTTAGAAAACAAGTATGTTAAATACATTATTGCTATTTTATTTGTTAGCATCAAATGACGGAAATACCCTTCAAGGTTCAACAATCTCCCTCATTTTGATGGTGACAAATAATCTAGCAATATGTGCTTTTGAGAAGTCTCCCCCTCAAAAGATGCTTAAGATAAAAAATTACTGAAGTGCAAGAATTGTAAAGAATGATGAAGTGTAGCATCAAAATATGCAAGGTATATCCAATGTATACCAAATTTTTACTTAAGACAAGTTAAGTATATGCAAAGTATATTTAAGGTATATTTAAAATATATCAAGTGTATATTCATTCATATAACTTGCATCAAGGTATATGCAAAGTACACTTAAGGTATATTTAAAATATATCAAGTGCATATTCATTCTTGTAGCTTGCATCAAGGTATATGCAAAGTATACTTAAGGTATATTTAAGGTATATCAAGTCATTTGCACATTTGATTCAAATAAGTATTTCAAATATATTGCATTTAACTTTAAATATAATATATTACTAGATTCTCCCCCTTTTGTCATCAACAAAAAGAATAACAAAAAGATAAATCATAATGGAAAACAAAAGCAATTATATTAATATGAAAAGAAAAATACAAGGATTTTGACAAAGTGATTTAAAGTCCTACATCAAACAAGCTAGAAAATAACATAGCTAACATATAGTCTAGCTAGATTTGGAGCCGGACATCTTGTCTATAAGGCGAGCTACTTCCACCTTGAGGCTCTCCATACGAGACTCCATGAAATCTTTGAGGTTCTCTAACCTCTCATCCATCGAAGCCTGCAATTGCTCAAACCATGGTGTCAAAAAATCAACCACTTGCTGAGCCAGTTTTGGTGTAGAGGCAGAGGATTGTCCAATTTTCTGCTCAACCTCTGGAGGTGCCATCTCAATTTGAACTCTCTTCCTCTACTAGATTCCTTGGAGGCCAGCTTTGAAGTCATCTGAATCATTATCCTCCCAAATAATCTCACCAGCAGTGTTGGTGAAGCGTTAGTAGATGTTGTTCTTATGAACTATACGAACAACCGCTCCCATTTTGATAAAGGACTCAATGTCTAATCGGTCTCGAGGATGTGCTAGTATAAGATTGAAGTGGTGCTCATCTAGCTTCAAATACCCCAGCTTGATAGCAAGGTGAGTCTCGTACCCACCAATCAAAATGTTTTCGGAGGGCTTGGTGGCAATTGACAGAAGATGGTTTGCAAACCATCGAGATAAAGCCACTGTTAGGCCTCTTCGGGCCATCTCCAGGAGAAAGAGCTCTAACTTCCTAATCGATCTGTTGCTGTCTCCTCTGGAAAAAATGCTATAGGTTAGAAACCTATGCAAGTACTTGTGCACTGGAGATCGAAGGTGGGTGTTTTTCGTCTTCTTGATGTCTCAGCTGCAGTCAAGCCCGAAGTGAGTCCATGCCTGAGTAGCATAGAACTCCACCTCACTCTCATTCAGGATACCGTTAGAGGAAAAGTTGAACATGTCACCAAACTCTGTGGTAGAGAGGGTGTTCGGATGCTTGCAAAGTTGGAATTTTACTATGCCGATAGGAGAGACTTGCAGGGTGTCAAGAACTCTAGAGTTGGTTCCCTCAGCGTCGGTTGATGGATATCAACGAAATATTTTAGATGATAAGCCTAGAGTTGTTCCGTCATGCTTGTCTCAAGACCAAGTGTTCTAATAGTTTGCCACTCAAATGATCAAGAGGAAAGGAGTGGTCTTTGCTTGAGAACTGCGTATCTTGGATGACAGTGCTCTAGAATAATGTTTAGAAGGTAGTCTGTGTACCTTCTTGGAGCATGAGACTTCTTTCTGGTACCTTTGGAGGAGCCGGTTTCCATTTTTGATTGAGAAATGTATTTTTGAAGAGTGAAAATCTGATGGAAATTTTGGAGTAGAACCTAAAGTGTTTTGATTTTTGATGATAGAGATAGTTTTTGAAGGTATTTATAGATGGAATGATTTGTTAGGGGGTTGGAATCTTTAAAATGGTATTCAATGGTGATAAATGAGAGAAGGTGAGAGAAGTTAGAGAGTTGGAAATGAGATAAATAACGGCAGAAACATTTTATAGTCGACATATTCACGGGAGTGAAACCTAAGTCACGGGCGTGAAATGTTGTGTTCATGGTTTGCTAAAGAGACGTTCTACCTATGAAGAGAGATATGAAACTATTCATGGTCGTGACAATTAAAGGTCATGGGCATGAATGATGAAATTTCACAGTGGTGACAAAAGAGTCACAGGTGTGAAGTACAATTTTCACAACTTGTGACTGTGAAATAGAGCGTGACACAAAGCGTGAACGCTTTTGTAAGTTTTTATAGAAATATTCAAGGTTGTGAATAAGCATCATGGGCCTGAACAAAGGATTTCACGGGGGGTGATAGAAAAAGGTTATGGGTGTGAAACATAGTCTTCACTACCTTCAACCGTAAAGCATGTCGTGAAGCAAGTCGTGAAAGCTACTGGAGCTTTTGACGATTATGATCACGATCGTGAATATGTCATGGGCGTGAATTGCCTGAAATTCTCATTAAATAAAATTAAGTCTAAAATAAGACTAAAGAAATTCTAAGGAGATTCTATCCCTTATAACATATATTTCTATCAAATTAGCTACCTCATATCTAAAAAGGTGAGACAAAAGACACAAGATTAACAATCAAGGTTCGACAATTTTGGCAATCATAAAGTTAATCCATCAATCATACCAGGCTCTCTTCTTATGAAATTAAATCTTTCCTCATTTAGAGACTTAGTGAAGATATCTACTAATTGATTGTCTGTGTTTATAAATTCCAATACAACATCTCCATATTGAACATGATCTCTAATAAAATGATGTCTTATGTCAATATGCTTACTTCTAGAATGTTAAATGGGATTCTTAGATAGATTTATAGCATTTGTATTGTCACATCTAATAGGTATATGGTTCATACTATAACCATAATCCTTAAGTTGTTGTTTCATCCAAAGGATTTGTGTACAACAACATCCTGCTGCCACATACTCCGCTTTAGCGGTAGAAAGAGCAACTGAAACTTGTTTCTTGCTAAACCAAAAGACTAAGCATTCTCCAATAAAGTGACAAGTACCTGAAGTACTTTTTCTATCTAAAATATTTCCAGCATAATCAGCATCTGAATATCCTATAATGTGAAAGAATGAATTTCTAGGATACCATAAACCTAGTTGCAATAAGCCATGTAAATATTTTAAAATTCTTTTTACTGCATTTAAATGTGACTCTTTAGGACATGATTAAAAGCGAGCACATAAGCATACACTATACATTATATCGGGTCTAAAGGGAGTAAGATATAAAAGGGATCCGATCATACCTCTATAGAGCTTTTCATTAATGCTCTTACCTTTTTCATCCTTGTCCAATTTTGTTGATGTGCTCATTGGAGTCTTAGCATTTTTGCATCATTCCATTCCAAATTTCTTAAGTAAGTATTTGGCATATTTGTATTGGTTGATGAATATGCCCTCATTGCTTTGCTTTATTTGTAGACTGAGGAAATACTTAAGTTCTCCCATCATGCTCATTTCAAATTACCTAATCATACACTTAGCAAATTCTTGGCAAAACAATTCATTAGTAGACCTAAATATGATGTCATCAACATAAATTTGAACAATTAGAGTATCATGCTTATGCTTTTTAATGAATAATGTAGTCTCAACATTCTCCTTTGTAAAATTATTTTCCAAAAGAAAAGTACTTAGTCTTTCATACCAAGCTCTTGGGGCTTGTTTCAAACCATATAAAACTTTTGAAAGTTTAAATACATGGTTGGGCAAATCATAGCTTTCAAAACCTGGTGGTTGTTCTACATAAACTTCTTCTTCTATAAAGCCATTTAAAAAGGCACTTTTTACATCCATTTGAAATAGTTTGAAATTCATGTGGCATGCATATGCTAAAAGTATTCTTATGGCTTCTAATCTAGCTACAGGAGCATAGGTCTCATCATAATCTATTCCTTCTTCTTGATTATATCATTTTGCAACCAACCTAGCCTTATTCCTAGTTATTGAACCTTGTTCATCTAGTTTATTTCTAAATACCCATTTCCTTCCAATGATTTGATGCTCCTTAGGTCTAGGTACTAAGGTTCATACCTTATTTCTCTCAAATTGGTTGAGTTCATCTTGCATAGCAATCACTTAACTTTCATCATTAAGAGTCTCATCAATATTTTTAGGCTCAATTTGAGAAACAAAAGCAAGATCATAAACTAAATTTTTGAGATGAGATCTAGTACTTTCTCTCCTTGTAGGATCACCAATGATTTGCTCTTTGGGGTGATTTTTGTCAATCTTCATTCCTTTGGGAGCTCTTGCCTGTTTTCCTCTTAAGTTGGAGGTAGATAATCATCTTCATGTGAATCTTCTTGATCATTTTCTTCTCTTTCATTTTCAAGATCAAGTCTTTCAATGGTACCTACAACATCATCAAGAACACTACCTTTCACAAGATCAAGCCTACTAGATTCATCAAAAACAACATGTATAGATTCTTCAACAGTTAATGTCTTTTTATTAAATACTCTATATGCTTTGCTAGTTGTAGAGTATCCCAAAAAGATACCCTCATCAGATTTAGAGGCAAATTTTCCAAGGTTGTCCTTGGAATTCAATATGAAACACTTACATCCAAATACTCTAAAGTATGATATCAAGGGCTTTCTTCCATTCCATAGCTCAAATGAAGTTTTGTTTTAAATAGGTCTTTTGAAAACTCAATTTGAAATATAACATGCAATATTTGTGGTTTCGGCCCAAAAGTAAGTTGGTAAACCATACTCATTGAGCATTGTTTGAGCCATTTCAATTAAAGTTCGATTTTTCCTTTCGACTACCCCATTTTGTTGAGGTATCCTAGGAGATGAAAAATTCTGCAAAATGCCATGTTTAAGACAAAAATTCTCAAAGTTTTCATTCTTAAATTCTTTGCCATGGTCACTTCTTATTTTTGAAATACAATATCCTTTTTCATTTTGAACTCTTTTAGCAAAATTTTTGAAGGTTTCAAACGCATCACTCTTTTAAACTAAGAAAATTACCCAAGTAAATCTAGAGTAATCATCAACGATGATAAAGGCATAGTGTTTACCTCATAAGCTAGCAATTCTAGTAGGTCCAAATAGTTCTAGATGCAGGAGTTGTAGAGGTTTTGAGGTACTTATAATATTTTTGGATTTGAAGGATGACTTGTGTTGTTTTCCTCTTTGGTAAAGTTCACATGTCTTGTCTTTTTCAAATTTGACTTTTGTCAGTCCCTTTACCAGCTCTCCTATACTGAGGCTTTGAATTAAATCCATGCTTGCATGACCAAGCCTTCTATGCCACGACCAAGATTCATCACTAGTAGTCACAAGACACTTAAAGGAATGGTTAGATATGTAATTCTATTATGTAGGTATTGACATCTCTATTTCCTTTAAATATCTCTTGGCCATTAATAGAGGTTATAAGACATTCATTGGAAGTAAAGATTACTTTGTTTCCTTTATCACATAATTGGTTTATACTTAACAAGTTATGTTTCAAGCCATCAACAAGCAAGACATCTTTAATGAAATTAGTATCATCAATACCAACAGAGCTAATGCCAATTACCTTACCCTTAGTATTGTTTCCAAAGGTAAATTTACCTCTATCAATACTTTTGATTTCATTGAAAAGTTCTTTGTCTCCTGTCATATGCCTTGAGCATCCACTGTCTACTAGCCAAGCATTTTTTTTATTGTGGACTTGAGGCATACCTAAAGAATCACAATTCAAGTATGATTTTTAGGTAACTAAATGAGCTTGGGTCCTTGGGAGTTAACACATGAAGGTTCCCAATGAGCATTCCTTATCCATCAATATTTATTTATGTGACCAAATTTCATACAATAATTACATTATTTAGGTCTAAAAATGCTTTTTGGTCTTACAATGCTTTTGAATGCCATATTTCTATTAGACTGAGTTTGAGAGCAATGACATGCACAATCATGATGAATTGGTGCTTTTCTATATGTATGCTTCTTATACATAAATGCATGATTAGCCTTTTGAGATTTCTTTCTTAGGCTTACCAATCCTTGATCATCCCTCTTATGTATAGAAGATTTAGTGTATTTTGTGCACTTAGCCCTTGGGGCTATTACAGCAAATGTGGAGATGTGAGGTTCACTTGACTTAACAAAAGTAGTCTTATGAGAAGATGATGATATACCCTTAAATCTTAGACCATGTCTGATTAAGGGTGGTCTTTAAGACACAATGAGAGTATCTAAACTCTCATTTCCTTTGTGAAATTTTGAAATGGAGTTTCTAAATTCTTCAACTTCATTTTTCAAAGTATTGTTTTCTTTAAGCAACGATTTGGTTGAAGGTCTTGAAGAGTATTCATCTAATGACTTTTGAAGAGATTCATTAGATGATTTAAGCTTAAAGTTCTCCTTTTCTAAATCATCCATTTTGATTTTCAAATTAGAAATGTTATTCTTATAAGTATTGAATTTACTTCTATATTTCTCTAGTTCTAGATTCAATACTTCTATTGGGCTTTGCTCATCATCATCATCATCATCTTTACTATTACTATCATTATCACTACTATCATTATTGAAAGAGTATGACTGAAGTGATCCTACCTTATCCAAGATGTGATCCTCTATAGTCATAAAGCATAAGTTGATCTCTTCACTTTCATTGTCATCTTTTTCACTTGAAGAGCTTTAGTTTTCCCATGTGGCTTTATGACCTTTCTCCCCATTGTCTCTTTGGTATTTGCTCTTGTGCTTCTTGAGCCTTGGACATTCCAGTTTAATATGCCCTTTTTTCCCTCATTCATATCACTTTACCTCCTTTTTACTTCTTTGTGCATCATTAGAAGTTTGTTTGAGGTTTGTTTGCCTGAATTTTCTAGAGTTGCTCATTCTCTTCTCAATAATTCTTTTCAGCCTTCTTGAGAGCATAGCAATATCCTCATTTGCATCATCACTCTTTTCTTCATCATTTTCAACTTCCTCTTGAGATTTTGAAGTAGAAGCTTTTAGTGTTAGAGACTTTCTTTTTTCTAGCTCTGCTTCAAGCTCTCTATCTCTTTTCACTACCATTTCATATGTAAGAAGTTTGCCAATAAGCACATTAGTATTCATGATGCTTATGTCTTCATTTGCCTCTTCTATACTGACAAATCTTAAACCGTAATCTTTGAGAGAAAGACTTCTCAGGATTTTGTTATTAACATCTTCCAAGCTCAGGTGTTTTCTAAGTTTTCTCATGCCATTTATGATGGATAGAAGACGGTTGGTCATGTCAGTAATTGACTCATTGGATTTCATCTTGAAGAGCTCATACTCTGAAGTAATAAGTTGAATCTTCTTGGATTTAACTTGCTTTGTTCCACTCCTCTTCTAGTTGGTGGTGTCCATTCTTTCCGAACACTATCTCAGACTTCAATTCCTTCACTATCCAGATATGTATCCATCTAAAACTTTCAATGAGCATAATTGCTCCATCAAAGTAAGGCTTGAGACTTTGGAATCCTTCATTGGCCATATCTTGATCTTTGCTAACGCTGTTTAGACTTCGATGCTACACTAAACTCTGATACCAATTGTTGCCCAGATATTAAACCAAGAAGGGAGGTTGAATTGAATATTAAAATTTTTAACTTTTAAGTGCGAAAAGAAAAAGTTAAGTTGAGTAGGGATAGGAAGATATCACATAGGAATTTTTATAGAGGTTCGGGTGTTAGCAAATCCTACTCCTCTCCCCAATCTCAATTGGGAGTTTCATCAACACACTAAGTGTTACAGTGGAGTTTTACAAGCTCACTTTCAACTATGGTGTTTCTAACAATGGATCACACCTAACCCAGAAATCTCTTGTATTTTAATGGCTGACACAATAAACCAATTCCTTGTGTTTTTAAAGGCTCACACAAATAACTCTTACAAGTATTCTACTTTTAACCCAAAATACCCAAACTCACTTGAGTAGTAGATTACAAAGACAAACACTTACAAATCTATAATGCTCAGAGAATAATGAGCAAAAAGATTTTTATAGAGAATAAATGTTTGTTTTGAAAGTATTAAATGCACAAATGGCTTACAACATGACTTTGATTCAAAGTTTTAGCTATTCTTTTTTTTTTCTGGATTCATAAATGACTTGCATTTATACTTCCATAGATAATTATAGTCGTTTAGTTGCATTTAATGCGGAAATAGCCATTGCACCAACTATTAATTTCGCGTCTGACATGTTTCTCTTTCCTCTTTCATGGTCGTGAGTATGAGTGTCACGGTCGTGATTGTTCTTCCAAACCATGACTTGAGTGGTGACTTTGGTCGTGAAGCATTCTAGAAAGATTTGAAGTGTTTGATCACGGGCGTGATAATATTATTTCACAGGCGTGAACATCCTTCCTAGCCGTGGTCCAAGTAGTGACTCTGGCCGTGAAACTCTCTGGAGGAATTTGACATGTTTTCTCACGGGCGTGACTTTCTTTCACGGGTGTGACTGATATGATCATTTACGGTTGTTATCATTCTTTATGGCCGTGAACTTTAAATGTTAGATAGTTGGTGCTAAGCTTCATCACAGGCGTGACATAAAAGGTCACGGGCGTGAACATGCTATTTCTTCATTTTTTGTCTTTTTAAGGTTAGTCTTCCATTCTTCATTCTTGCTATCATGTTTTATACCCTGTTCAATAAACTTAGAAAACAAGTATGTTAAATACATTATTGTTATTTTATTTGTTAGAATCAAAATAATGAAAATACTCCTCAAGATTCAACACTTTCTAATTAAATATTCTAATTGAGTGTTCTAATTTTATAACTGGCAGTTTTTCACTAAAAGACAAAATAACAATTAGTTTTTGTAAAAAGTGAATGTCTCTATTGGCTAATTTTTGGCACCAAGCCTATAAATACTTGTTGAAAAAAATATTTTAAATGTTGAAAAATCAAAGATTTCACAAGAGAAAAGTCTTATATTCTCCTTAAATTATTTTCCTTTCATATTAGCCTTCATTCTTAAATATTCTTCATCTTGGCTCTAGTTCTTCTTTGTGTAATTCTAATTTTATTTCTAGGTTAGTTTTCAAGTTAAGCTTTAAAACATTTGGGATAAAAAGCCAATCAAATGCTCAAGTTTTACTTTGTTAAAACTTGGGTTTAGACTTAAAAGAGTTAGATAAAACTCTATTACTATAATTGATTTGATTCTTGCTCTTGAAAAAAATTATTAGTAGAGAGAAACTCTCAAAATTGAGTCTTGATGAGTAGATATATACAAGTGACTGAACTACTATAAATCTAAGTGTGTCAAGATTATTCTTCCTTTTTTTTTATTTTCAAATTTGATATTATGATTTGGTGAAAATTTACAATTTTGATTTTTATGAGAAAAGGTGTTAAAAGTATTTTTTTGCAAAAATCTACTTGTGCTTAATTCTATTTGAAGTTTTTGTTACAAATAAAAGAAGTGATTTATTTGACAAAAAAATGATTTTAGAGGTTGATAATAATTTATGGTCATAAACTTTAAGTTTATGAAAAGAAATTTCAAATTACCCTTGTGAATATTTTCTGCCAAGTATTAGAATATTATTAGCTTAACGAAAAATGTGAGTCATTTTGCAAATGCCATAAATTCTTGAAAAACTCAATTCACCTCCCCCTTCCCCCTTCTGAGTTATTTCAAGACCTACAATAAAGACAGGTTCAAAAGCCCCTAAATCCTATGACATGTATAAAAATAATAATAAAATGTCATGTATGAAACCAATCCAAGACTTGGTTTACTTTGACTGATCTCTAATTGAGTTTGCTACTCTTCAAATCAAATATTGTGTACCGGCTCCAAACCTATATATAGAAAACTTACATGCTAAGCAATCTAATGCTTAGTGATACATATGTGCATAAAAATTCTACAATATATAATGTGATGGCATACCTTTACTATGTCATGCTCAAATCATAAACTCGTGTTCATGCCTAGAAACATACATTTTAAACGTTACATGTCTTGATATCATATCAATATTCCTATTTGTATCCTAGATATAACACACTTATATATGTATCCATAGTCATGCATATTACATTCATAAACACATTCCACATTTTCAATTTAACTTTGCTCTAAGACTTTAAGTCTAACTATTCGGATGCGGGTTGTGAAATAAAGACACTTATAACTCAAAGTTAAGCCACTGTGCTCACTGTTTGTATCATCTCATCCGAGCCCTCAAGTCAAGAGTACTCACAACCCGAGCTAAAGCTACATTAATTGAGAAATATAAATAATGCTAACAAATCTAGGATTAAGGGAGTTCACAACTTGAGCTTAAGCCACATTGTCCTTATATCAATATCAATATATCATACAGTACTGTAACTCCCTCAATAGTATACCATCTATCTTATGTCAAGTCTAATTGTCATGTCCATCAATTTAGGCTACGATCGACACAAGTGTTTTGCGACCGGACGCGCCAATCTTACCGGAAATCGTGCGCGTGCAGGGTTGGAATTGAGTCGATATGACCGAAGTCTAAATTGGGACCGAGAACAAATGAGAGATTTTATTTTAATCACGTAATACTGAAATTTTTACAAAAATTGACGAAAATGATGTCGGGACTGTAAAATATGCGATTTTTGCACTATCATAAAATTGTGAACGAAGTATACCAAGACGTAAATAATATTAATGTGGACTCCCAGGTACAATTTGGTGTCCAAAATCAATTGTTTAGGCTACCAAATTAAATAGATAAAGTTTAACTTGCGGTACCGTAAAAATACCCGAAAAAATGCAATTTTTGCTCCGGTATTCCGATTTTGAAACCGAACATACCGAAATGTAGAGAAAATTAATTCATGAATAATGGTATAATTAATTATTGCAAATTTATTTATTTCGGACTTGGAATTAATGGATTTAATAATTGTGGAGAAAAATAATAATAATAATAATAATAATAATAATAATAATAATAATAATAAAACAAGACAAGAAGAAGTGGAATTCGGTCATAAGGCCATGAAAAGAAGATATGACATAAAAAAAATGTGTCACATGTAGATGTTCCCCATTAACTAAAAAAAAAAATTCTTTCTTGAAATAATTGAGGTAGTGGCCGGCCATGTCCCCATTTTCTCCCACTTTTCTAAATGTTCTTCTTCCTCATTCCATTTTCACTCTTCTCTCTCTCTTTTCTCTTTCTCAAAACCAAATTTCTTTTTCTTTCCTCCATCTCTCTTATGTTTTTCTTCTTCTTTCCTCCTACTTTCATTCTCCATTTGTTCCTCTCCCAAAACTGAAGCAACAAGTGAAGGGAGGTGAGGCTTGAAGCTCGGCCAAGGGAAACTCGAAAATTTTGAGGGCTTTGCATGATTGGAGACTAAGGTAGCTTCGGTTTGAAAGAGATTATTTCTAGGTGAAAAATTTTATTTTGGCTTTAATTCTTGTTTTTCCATGTACCCGAGAACTTAAATTTTCTTATCTTGTATATATCATTTGGATTTGTTTCCTTTCATAAACTTCAAAATTTATTTGTAATGATTGTTGTTGAAGTTGAAGTTGGTAATTATGTTCATAATGAAGAAATAAGGAGTTTATTTTGGAATGAATATCGTGAACGTGAGATAGTATTTTGAAGTAGGTTTTAACTTTGTGTTAAAGAAATGGTAAATTGATGGTGGGTTAGAGATTTGACCGAAAATCATAGAGAAAAATAGGGTAATGTTGTGTAAATAAAGATTAATGAAGAAAAAATTTATTTAACTAAACAAAAAAAAATTAAAAAAAGTTTATATTAATTAACCGAAAATTGTAAAATGGTTTGAGAGATAATTATGTATAATAAAGTAAATTAAATTGATTAATGTTAAATGGAAGTTAATTAAGTTAATGGAATTTAAAATAAATTAAAAAATATATATATATAATTAAATAGAAATTAGACCAGAACTTAATGAATAGAATTTAGATAATATTATGAGTTAGTAATAATAATAAAAAAATTAATTAATTAAATTAAACCAATTAGTGAATTAAGTGAAAAATGTAATTTAAGTAAGAAAACAAAATAGTTGAATTAATTGTTGGGATAAATGAAGATTTAAATAAATAAAGATAATGATTAAATTGACTATAGTAAATAATAAGTTAGTAGATTTCAAAAGAAATATAAAATTTATATCCGTAAATTAACGTGACCGACGTTGGGCTAAATTTTAGAAATAAATAGATTTTCACTATTTGGAAGAATATTCACTTCTAAATATTTGACAGTTAAATATAATTTTATTAGGCTCACATTCGACACAAGTGCCAACATCGGGTAAAGGAAAGGAGCCTGCAGACACGACAAGACGATAAATTAGGTTTGTGCAATTATTTATAATAATGATCATTTATAAATGAATTTAATTTTATAATATATGAAATAGAAATAAATGAGTTTGAGCATAATTTTGTGGAATATATATATATATATATATATGTAAGTTTTAATTATTTATTTTATGAAAGTTATTGTATTTTGGCTCACGTATTAGTCTATACTTGGCTCAGGGATTTGTTGGCATGCCAATAGGGTAGCAACTCTATGGCCTGTAGTTATCTTGGTCATGAGAGGTACTGACTGATCCTGTGGTTATCTTGGATTAGCTGTGGGGTTATGATTTAACCATGGTCCTGTGATTATCTTGGACCAAACATGTTATATAAAAATATACTCCGATCCTGTGGTTATCTTGGATCGAGACTGATCTTGTGGTTATCTTAGATCAGCTTAGGGTTATGATTTGACCTCAGTCCTGTGAATTTCTTGGACCTTAACTTTTTCGTTGATTGACGGTACCCCGTGTTTCCCTATGATTGGGTCTATGGTGTCTTAATAAATGAGCTTACAAAAGTTTTATTTTAATAAATAGATGCAGTATTACGTTTTAAGTACGTGCTTATAATTTGGCATATGAACAAAATTATATTCAAAAAAATAATAATAATTTTACTGTTACTTCTATTTATTGAAAATGATTATGCCAGTTTATTTATATAAGTATAATTGTTGTTAAAGGTATTGTTTTATGGAAAAAAAATTTCAATGATTTTCAGTTATATATATATAGTCATTTAAAATGATGATTATTATTACACATCATTGTACCACTGACTTTAAAACTTAGCGCAGGAGTTTATTTTTCTCTTGCGCAAGTATCAGGACGAGAGTTTAAAGCGGTGAGTTATCTGAGTGTGCCACTAATCCAGTGAGTCCAACAAATGGAGCAGAGCAGCAGTGGTAGCCATCCAGACAGGGTTGGTTCCTTTTTGTAACCACTTATATATATGCATATAAACAATCTGTATATATTTATTACCAGTTGTGGTCATATGGACTATATGTGTAAAAATAAATATGTAAATTAAAGTTTTAAATTTTTTTATGCATATATGGGATGTGAATATAGGACGATATATATATATATATATATATATATATATATATATATATATATATATATATATATATATATATATATATATATATATATATATATATATATATATATATATTTATTTATTTATTTATACAGGCAGTCGGTGACATCACCTTACCTGACTGTGACGTGGGAGGGTAAGGGAGTGTTACACTAAGATTATACAACTAAGCATTTAGATAATTACCTTTATCTTTTAATTCATTTCATAACATATTATTATCCAACATCCAACACAGGCATCTGGCCTCATACACATATGTATATTCATATATAATGTCATCGCATATCATATGATTAAATAAATAAGCATATAAGATAATAAATCAAAATATAAAATTGTGCATTTATTATGCTTTACTTGCATGTATACCCATTCACGGTTGTGAAAGTTTCTTTCACATGAGCCTTACTCGTGAACTAATTCGTGAAATAAAAGCACATCATTTACAAGCGTGAAGTATCTCTTTACAGCTATAACACTATATTTCACAACTTCTTGACCGTAAAATTCTAGGTCCAAACATAAATCAATGGGTCTCGATATTCACAACCGTGACTATATATTCATGGTCGTAAATCCTTTCATTTAACGGCTTTCCCAACCATGAAACCCAACATGAAAAGCTACCGTCCTATTTGGACAAACCATTCATAGGCATGAAACTTCCATTTCTAGTAGCATAAACTCGATCCAAAAACAGAGTATTCATGCATCCACTTCCAAAATTCTAAGGATTAATTAGTGCTAATTATTCCTATCAATATTTTAGTCCATATACCATATCAACAATATGCTTAAACCTTTTAAACATATGTGAAACAAAGATTCATGCTAAAAATACTAACTTTATCTCATTAACCTAATTTATCAATATTCATTGTAACCCATAATTCATAACAAATCTCACCATTTCATCACTGACATGTCTTTACACATTCTTTATTATTTACCACATAAAAATACATACCAAAGTGCATAAAAAATGAATTTATATATGAATATGTATATACCTCTAACAAAATGGAGTCTTAACTATCTTCAAGTTTCTTCAAGCTTGTTTCCTCCTTTGTAATGCTTTCTCCTGCACACCAGCAAAACCAAATATCACAAAAATGTTCTTATTAGATCCTTATAATATAAAACGAGCTCAAACTAACTATAAAATCGAGTTCTACCTCAACTTGACAAGAACTCTGTCAAAACTCTATAACCTCCAATCTTTCAAGTTTCAACAATAGAAACTAGGTTAAAAGAGGGTGAAAAAGATGGAGCAAGAGTCATAGGCGTGTGTTAAGGGAAAATTATGGGTGGTGGAGAGCTATTAAAGCAAAGATATGAAGCAAATAAGAGAGAAAAGTGCAGCTGTCATATGGCCAACTGACCTGCATTCACGGACGAGAACCAAACTTCACGAACGTGAAATACTATTCATGGGTGTGAATATCATCTCTTCTCAAAACAATCTTGCCATATTTAAAATACTGTCGTTTTGAATCTTAACAAGACTTTCATGGGCATGACACCATAGTCACGGACATGAAAGCTTTTTTTTTCACAAAAATTCAAACTTTTAAAATACTCAAGACCTCAATCTCACTTTTACAAACCAACATAACTTTTAAATCCTAAAAATCAGGTGTTATAGGTAACAATAAATAAATAGACATGGTAATTTGTAAAAACAAAAATATAAAATAAAATAACAAAGTGTAATAAGTATGGAAAGCTACATATCTATTAAGATATGAAAAAAAATATCACATGAGTACAGTAGTTATTTTTATGAAACTGAACTTAATTAACTGAAATTCAAAAATTACCCATAAATTTATTAATCGTTCTCTACCGACACTGAAATATTGGCTTAACTCGAAGATTTGTCTAGGCATGATATTACTACTACCATTCATTGTACTCAAAGGGCACAGAAAAATAAGAAACTGTTCTGAAAATAAGTTGATCCTGAGATAGGTAACAGGATAAAATAGATGTGATTGGAAAACAATAGAAATAGAAGATTCTGAACTCGAAAATGGTAGGGGAAGAAAAAGAAACTCAATAATGGACTAAAAGAAAAAAAAAAAGATAAAGAATAATAATAATAACAAAGTCAGTAAGTACATTTTTCCAGGAAAGTGAAAAAATGCAAAACCTTTCATGTGATCATGGTCCTTTTCCACTATGGATCCTATCATATGAAAGTGAAATATAACACTATTTATGGACCACATGCATTTATGCAAGAATTTTCTTTCATTGCACAGTAACAAATAAAGCAAAACCTACTGATTTAAATCAATTGTTCATTTGATTCAGCTTTCTTTAATACTTATCCCATCAGCATTAATTTCCAATTGTTAATTTTCAGTATCTACATCAACAATTAATTTTTCATTAAAGACTGAAATTTTGAGTTGTTGATATCCAAAAAGGGCAAAATCCAAATTTTAGATAATTATATGAGATCATATATAATGTATACTAAATTATTGGAATTCGAAATTTCATAATCTAATTATTTAGTATACTAATTTATTGAAATTAAAGGATTGGTTCGTATTGGGCTGGGCCAATTGGGGGCCACTTTTATTTATTTATTTATGCCTACTTTTCTGCTGAGAATGGCCTCTCATGCATGTACGCATAAATTACACGAACCACAAATGAATTTTGTGGGGGGTTTGGTGGTTGATAAAGGCCGAAGTGAGAGTCATTGTCCTTTTCACATCACATGCCCTTGATCCATTTATAGCTAACCTTAACTTTCTTCTTTCTATATAATTCATACTCCTTTAGATCATATATTTATATATCAAGGCTTTAATCAATTCTTAATCTGTTCTACTGTAGATATTTAACTATTTATTATACTTTTTCTTATCTTTTTCAACTTTGAAATATTTATCCACCGAGTTCACTAGCTACATTAATTTGCGTCTACTACTTGCCTTATTTTGCCTCTCCCTTTAAGCTAACATGAAAGGCGTTTCATATTTGATTGTAGTTTTATAAAGTAAAAGATTTGCCAATGCAGAAATGTAATTGTTAGGGAAGAAGAAAAAATAAATAAGTTTTAGACATACGTTGGTACACCGGAATTCATGGAAAATAGAATCCAATTTATAGATGTGTGTTTTGGGATTCTAATATTTCTCTTTAATATGATCATGTAATATGAATTGGAAACCTATTTTAATTTTCAATCTAATTTTATTAAAAGTAATTTTGAGAATATAAAATGTTTTATGTAAAAAAATACAAAAAAAAAAAATTCAAATAGATAAAATTTTGATATATTAAAATTTTTTACTAGAATTTTATTTTCAAATATTTTAATTATCAAACTCAAATTTAGAATGAAAATTTCATTTATATTTTAAATTTTGTCATACCAAATATATCCTTAAAGAAATCTAATTGACAAGTTGGTTTACTAATTAGATACTGTGTAGTCCGTCAGAAAAAATATTTTTCCATAATAAATCAGAAAATGAGAGGATGAAGTCAAAATTTCCATTATCGTTTCACTAACTTTATGATTATCGTAAATGCATTCAAAAAATGTTCATATGCTATTTTAATTATAATAGCTAATAGTAGGGTGTGTTCTCAAGAAATATTTTATTTTTGTAATTTGGAATCTATAATTTTTATTATTTAATATATCATTTCTGTTCCTCTATACGGCTCTAGCGACTACCATCAATAAAACAAGAATTTCTTTTTCCTTCATCTAAGTGATTAAATAATAATAATCAAGGAATCAATGTTAGTCAAAAAGACGATTAAGTGATTCAATATTACTAAATAATAATTGAGGGTATCACCAAAAAAAAAATAATTGAGGGACGTATTGTTAAAAAAAGGTTAAAATTCAGGGAGCGAGGGGTGCCTTTTGCCTAACTATTTTGGGTGATGAATTTTGATTTTGTTTTTTGAAAAAAAGACACAGAGGGAGAATTTAATATTTGTTAAAAAGAATTTCTTTTAAAATTTATAAGCAACGGCTTCAAAGGTGAAACTTGACGGTAAAAACCCCATGCGCCGAGTAGCGCAAACAAACAAAAAAAATATATAATAAAACAAAATTCCATAATAGTTAAAACGGTCAGCTACGCAAGCATCATGCAGTTCACGTTGCTCTATCCCCACGGTTTTATTTAGCGCGTTAACCACACTTCATCCCGAAGGATCCCACTATCCTATGATTTCATTTATCCAATATTTGAGAGGAGGTAAAACATGAAAAATAAAAAGGTAAAATGAATAAATAGTGTTTGGAAAGGAAAAAAAATGAGTTAGTGAGAGAAATTAATTTTTCTTTTTCACTTTTAAGTGATTGGATAGAAGGAAAATATAGAATCAAGGAAAATAATAAGATAAAATAAAAATATATTTTTACTTTACTCTATTTAGAAATGAATAAAATTAAGGAGAGAAAGTAAAATAATATTTATTTTATACTTCTCACTTTTCTTTTTATTTTGAAGAAAAAATATGAGAGATTAGACAAAAAAAAATATTACTATTACTAATAAAATTACTATTTTTGATAATTGATTATTATAATAAAGTATTTATTATTTGAAAAATAGTAAATATATAATAATATTTTTTTCTTCTTATGACAAAATTATTCAAATAAATATCTCTTGTTATTTTATTTATATTATATCAATTCAAAGTATAATAAAATTTATTTTTTTATATTTGTTTCTAAAAAAATTTATCAAATATGATAGATAATGAAAGAAAGTAAAAAAATATATATATTTTTCTTCCTTATTTTTCCTTCCTTCCAAACAAGATGGAAACGCGCAAACCAAAGCTTCATCCCAAAAGTTCCCACTGAATCATTGTGTCTTAATAGGACTCATGACAAAAACGTAGAAAATATATGGAAGGTTATGTCTAATTAATGTAAAAAATATGGTAGCTAAAAATTTGATTTTGAAAAAAAATTTGGAGACCATGGCCTCTCAAGCCACCCCCTAAATCCGCCTTGTCAATTTAATAATACATGTTGATAATGTTTGGCAAAAATTTACTAACAGTTACTATTTCATCATGTGTAAGTGTTAATTTATATATATATATAAATTTATCGACAATATATAATTAAATATAATTAATTTATTGAATAAAAATTATTCTAGAGATATAAATATTTTGAAATGAATAAAATTAAAACAATTAATATATTCTAAATAAAAATTAAATTTGACACGATGAGAAAAAATTCTGAAGCAAAATCTTTAAAATCAATAGCAATTAGTTATTAGTTAATGATTTAAATATTTTTTTAAATATTATTTAAGTAACTGTTGGTATGAAACAACTTTCAACTATCTTTCAAATTTGAATTTAATACCCTCTAAAAATAAAAATAAAAAATAAGCAAATTTAGATATGTACTTATTAGATTAAAAATTAAAATATTGAGATATATAAAATTTCAATGAGTAATAATATTTATACCTTGTCAATATATTTTTTTACTTCTAGATGAACTGAATATATTTTATACTCTTGTCACTAGAAATAAAAATTAAATTAAAAAAAAAACGAGACTCACGTACCTCTTAAATAGCGTAGATCGTTGGTCCCGCTTAAACAGTTCCTCAGTCAATCATTTAACTTTCTTCGAAAATTTTCACGAGTCACAGTCACTAACAATTCCAGCACCTTCTTAGATTCTGGACCCCATATAACTTAACTAAATAATTTAAAACCCCGACCTCACAAGATGCTGCCACGCGTAAAGCGCAGCCACTTGTCCCTTTCTCACGTGTCAACTAGTACGTGCGGTTCAATGAACTAATTTCCATGGCCAAGCTTTGCCATGCGAGTATGGACCAACACTCCAATAATATTAAAAACAACAGTAGGGTCACATCCATTCACCTTCTCCCACGTGTTAATCTGGGCCCAATTGCCTCTATTTATTCACCGCTCGGGTGGTGCTTCTGAGGGCACGAAGGTTCAGATTGAAAGCCTTAAAATGCCTTCTTTTTCTTCTTCTTAGTTCCGTGTTTTACTTTCTTTTGCAATCTCAATCTCAATCTCATTCTTCGTTTTTAGTTCGTAATTGTTCTTTTTGGTTTTTCAATCTGCATATTTGTGTGAGAAAATGTTCGTTGAGAAGTTTAAGGTTGAGAGTCCAAATGTTAAGTACACAGAGAATGAGATTCACTCTGTGTATAACTATGAAACCACTGAGCTTGTTCATGAAAACAGGATTGGTACCTACCAATGGATTGTCAAGCCCAAAACTGTTAAATACGAATTCAAGACTGATACCCATGTCCCTAATCTAGGGTTCGCACCCTTACCCTGTTTTAATTTTTTTTTCTTAAATATATATGTTTATTCAATTTTAGTTCTTTGTACATGCCCATTGATTGATCTAACGATTAATTTTTGTGGGTTAATCTTAAGATTTTGATTTATTTTGTAATTTTTTTTTTATAGTGTTATGCTTGTGGGTTGGGGAGGAAACAACGGTTCCACTCTCACCGGTGGGGTTATAGCAAACAGAGAGTGAGTAATATTTATTATATTGTTGATTTTCCGGTACATTCGTATAGTATATTGAATATATAGTTTGATTTAATTAAACATATAAATATTGGGAATTTTTGGGTTGGTGGTTATGGAAATTTGTTTGTATTCGAATTGTTAATTACTCGAAACATGTGGGTCTTGGTTTGTTGTTCAGAGGAATCTCCTGGGCAACAAAGGACAAGGTTCAACAGGCAAATTACTTTGGCTCGCTTACTCAGGCATCATCAATCAGAGTTGGGTCTTTCAATGGAGAGGAGATTTATGCTCCCTTTAAGAGCCTCCTCCCCATGGTATAAATGATTTACTGTTTGAAACTTGTCTTCTTTTTTCTTTTCTTAATTTTAATTTGGTATCAATCTACAAGTTAATTTGTAAATTTGAATTGAGCTGTTAATAGTGAAGTAAAATAATATAGGTGAATCCAGATGACATTGTGTTTGGTGGGTGGGACATTAGTGATATGAACCTAGCAGATGCCATGGCCAGGGCCAAAGTCTTTGACATTGATCTGCAGAAGCAGTTGAGACCCTACATGGAATCTATGGTCCCACTCCCTGGAATCTATGACCCTGATTTCATAGCTGCTAATCAAGGCTCACGTGCTAACAACGTGATTAAAGGCACTAAGAAAGAACAGGTTCAGCAAATTGTCAAGGACATTAGGTATAATGCTATAATCACTCTTTCTTATTGTGCTTAAAGTATTCTTTTTATAGGAAGTATTTGGTAACATATGGTGTTATAATCAAAACCAGGGAGTTTAAGGAGAAAAACAAAGTAGACAAGGTGGTTGTGCTTTGGACAGCCAACACTGAGAGGTACAGTAATGTTGTTGTGGGGCTAAATGACACTATGGAAAACCTATTAGCTTCTTTGGAGAGAAATGAATCTGAAATATCTCCGTCAACCTTGTATGCTTTGGCTTGTGGCTTTGAAAATGTTCCTTTCATTAATGGAAGCCCACAGAACACTTTTGTTCCTGGTAATTTTCCACCTTAAAAAAATTCCTGTCTTTTTTACCTTATTTGAAGCTGCAGTTAGTTACCATAAAAGTTAAACGGGAATTGATTTAAACAGGACTTATTGATTTGGCTATTATGAGGAACAACTTAATTGGTGGAGATGACTTCAAGAGTGGTCAGACCAAGATGAAATCTGTCCTGGTTGATTTCCTTGTTGGGGCCGGTATTAAGGTATAATATAACATCATTTCAAAAATGATTAACTTAGATGATCACGTTATTAAGAATCTTTAAATACAATGATGAATGGTGCAGCCAACATCAATAGTGAGTTACAACCATCTAGGAAACAATGATGGCATGAATCTGTCAGCACCTCAAACTTTCCGCTCCAAGGAAATTTCTAAAAGCAATGTGGTTGATGACATTGTCGCCAGTAATGGCATCCTTTATGAGCCTGGTGAACATCCTGACCATGTTGTGGTCATCAAGGTAAAACTTTTTCTTTAAACACTAGCCCCTCTCTATCTCTCTCTTCTCTGTTGATTTGATCAGTTACAGTGATATTGTTGTCTTGTTGATGTGTTTGTGGATGTGATTGCGCGTGGCCCTTGTAGTATGTGCCATATGTGGGAGATAGCAAGAGAGCTATGGATGAGTACACTTCAGAGATATTCATGGGGGGCAAAAACACCATTGTTTTGCACAACACCTGCGAGGATTCTCTCTTGGCTGCACCAATTATCTTGGATTTAGTCCTTCTTGCTGAGCTCAGTACCAGGATCCAGCTTAAAGCTGAAGGAGAGGTGTGTCTCTATTTATTTACTGCTGATGTTTACTATCTTTACTACATTTAACTTGCAATTTGAAATTTCCATATGTGCAGGGCAAGTTCCACACCTTCCACCCTGTGGCTACCATTCTCAGTTACCTTACTAAGGCTCCCCTAGTAAGTTATTCATTATGTGTAGTATGACAATTGATTGTGTTTAATACTATAACGGGGTTGTAATTAATTACTTTATATGGGGAAAAAAACAGGTCCCACCAGGCACACCGGTGGTGAATGCTCTCTCAAAGCAAAGAGCAATGCTTGAGAATATACTGAGAGCTTGTGTTGGGTTAGCTCCGGAGAACAACATGATTTTGGAATACAAGTGAAGCTTGTGCTAGAGAGGAAGACAAAATAGTGGAAGAATAATGGTGTTTAGGACCATTTCAATTGTTTCTTTCACTATGGAATTAGGTGTGCATGTCCTCGATAAATGTATTATTTTGTGTGATATTGCCCCATGTTATGTTTCTATGTATGGTTTTTTCAGCTCTCTGATTTCTCTTTTGCCTCGGAAACAGAGGCTTTAATATGCAAAAAAAACTAGTTTATAAATTATGTTTATTGAAGAAGCCAAAATTTTTTATTTTGTATGACTTGAGTTATTGAGTGTCATGGAGCATGGAAAAGGCAAAACATGAAGTCAATGGTCCCAAAATTTGGTTTGTTGCAGTACCATACATGTGGAAGTGTAATTAATAATGGGATGTGAACATAATTCGAGAGGGGCCACGTACTAAGGTCTGTATAGCTGGTTGAATATTAGTTTTATATTTTTGGTTGAATATACTGAGATTGAATATACTAATTTTATATTTTTTAAATTTGGAAATATATTATGAAATTTTAATAATAAAAATTAACTTAATACTTGGTGTGAAATTTATTAAAAATAAATAAATAAATAAAATGTCAAATTTATCAAAAATAAATAAATAAAAATATTTTTAATATTTTATAAGTTGATTATATTAGAAAATTTTTAATATTTTTTTAAGATAAATAATAAATTTAATATTTTATTTGTATATAACGGTAAAAATAAATTATTAAATTAAAATTGAAAAATTTTATAATGCAATTTAAAAAATAAAACAATTAGTATATTTAATCAAACTTTACATCGTGCTAATTTACCGAATAATCAATGGATACGTTAAATTGTTGGTTGGTATGATGTTGGTGGGCCTGTGAGTCTTTTCATTAAAGTTAAGGAATTCATGTTCATTTTTGGTCTTACTATCAAAGAAAAATAGTAGCTACAGTGTCTCCCTTTTCTCCTTAGCTATGCTTTTCTACACATGTTGAAGTATGCTTCTGCCACAAGGGCAGAGAGAGCTCTAGATTTGCCATCTAAGATTTAAGTTTCTAATCCATTTCCCAACCGCAGAGAACATACAGTATAGAGATAATGTTTATAAGATTACCATTAATGCTTAATTTGTTTCAAGTTCTTCAATCTGTATAATTTTCATCCAAAGACCCATTGCATTCACATGCACATATAAGAAAGATGACGATTATGTTTTTGCAACTTTTCCTTTTTCCTTTTTTCTTTACTCTTTTGTTTTTTTATTAACTAATGTTTTAATAACCTTTTCAAATTTTTAGATAATAAATAAATCCTGAATTTTATAAGTCCCATTTACCAAGCAAAAGAAAATTATACCGTTATGGGTTTAAAATGGAAATTTCACCGTTGGATTGCATAATTAGGTCTTAGATTCCCAGCCATTTGTATATGAAAAAATGGCATAATGAGAACCCAATAAAAAATCTTTCTATACATTGAAGCGCAGTAAGAATTTACTATAGTAAATACATTGAATTTCCAACCTTACTCTTCTACCAAAAATTATAGAGTAAAACGGTATCGTTTTCCAGCTTTCCACTTTTGCCAACATCCCAAGTAAAAACGCCGGTGTTAAGATTGCCTATACACCCATCAAAGTATGTTGTTGTTTCGATGTTTTCCAATAGTCCCAACCCATAATAAAATGACATCGTCCCACTAAAATTTCAACTTCGCTAATTCTGGAATCATCTCCTAGATGGTATCGTTTTACATGACACTATAAGACATGTAATGATTGTCTCTGACACAATAGTTAGCAAATGACATGAAATTTATTCCAATACTCTAAACCAATATTTAAAATTTGTTAGCAAATTACTGATATACCCTCATAATTTATTGTCAGATTATTCATTAAAAAATTGTACAATGTCTAATATAATTTTAACATAAGTCATACCTTTTTTGGTCTTTAAAGAAATCCATGATCAAAACCCTATCATCATCCCTTCCCTAAAACCTACCACTCCTACTACACTCCTTGCTGCCCCCATGCAACACCCAAAATGTTAGTGTTTCCTTTCATAGACCACTTCTCCTTTAAATTTATCTTGTTCAACCTTCTCGCTCTTTCTACAATCATGTTACTCTAAGTGACGCCCAAACCTAGAACTCATTTGCCATATATTTCCTTGGTATGTTCATCCTTTTTTTGATCTATCGCTCATTATGATTATTTCACAAATTTCTCATAACATTTTATGATTCTCCTCTCCATCGAAATTACTTTTATATCTAAAACATAATATAAACATTTTCTCCTTTTTTTGGTCGATTACCGACATGCTTCCTCTTCTTATGGCATTTTTTTATATCTTATTTTTCAGATTTGTTGTTTTATTTTCAATTTAGATTTTTTTCTTTTTTATTTTATGAGGTACTTGTTGTATATTTATTTGGAGTGTAACACCCTTATATATAATAATAGAACTGAATTCCACTATATAAGCAAATGCTACAGTATCATGTGTTAAAATCTAGTAAAATTTAAAACTTTACAAAACACTATTGATGCATCATGTCCATAATGACTGTTTCTAAAACTTTCATGAAAAATATATAAAATATTACATTATGCAATACTTGTTTAAAACGAATTTCTACAACTCAAATGATATAAATCTTACAACCCCTTTTATACTACAAAATATACAACATGAAAAGAAAAATACTTTAAAGGTATCACCCTAAAATGTCAACTTATCTCTTGGCAGACTCACTCTTATCTTGTATTGACATTTTGTAGTTTCATAACTTCATGTGAGAAAACACTCACATGCTAAGTAATTAGTGCTTAGTGGTACATATGTGCATATAAATTATAATATTTATACATAGGATATAATGCGTATATGATATCTATTCCAAAATTATATCTATTCCAAAATTATTTGATCTATCTCATGCTCAAATGTGTGTATAGGAATATTTAATCCCTAGTGTAACCATGTATATATAAATAAGTATATATATATTTGAGCACCATTTCATCTCTAGTTTATTATTTTTCCAACAATATTATTATGGTATTCTCACATGCAACAAAAATATTTGTACAATTTGCCTTAGCAATGTTACACCGCTTACCATGTTTAAATATTAGTTAACATGTATGTTCTAATCAATATTGATTTTAATGTTATTAATGCAATCTATCTATCATACCAAATTTATGTGATTTTCATGTTAAGTGCTAACTCATTCATTTCCATGTTTAAATGAACATAACAATAATGTACCTTATCTTACTCCTCTATGAATGACACGCATCAACATACAAAATGGTATTCATTGACTCAATATCATAATATGAGTTTAGTATTCCTTCAATCATTTTTGTGATCATGCATTAATATATTTAACCGTGAAAACATTTACATAACATACTACAAACAACATTTCTTACCTTAAGTCACATCAAAATACTTTTAGAAATCATTAGCTATAGTCAAATACAACGTATGAATTAAAGTATCATATCATCCATACATTCACAATAAAATTCACATATCATATTTATCATCTTTCTTTTATTTCGCCCAAAACTCTAAATCTAGACTATTCAGATATAGGTTGTGAGTAAGGCTTAAGCTACCATGCCACTATTTATACATATGTGTGCTCATCCGAGCTTCTTAAGTTATTAGCGCTCTCCGAGCTTAAGCCATATTAACTGAATAAAATAAAAAAATTGCATGCAACACAGAATTAAGAGCGCTTTCCGAATTTAAGCTACCTTGTCCTTAAAGTATAAGATCTATATAAAAATTCTACAGCATTGTAAACCCTCTTAATGAAAGGCTCACTCTTATCTTTTGTTGACCTTTTGTGGCTTTATACCTTCATGTGAGAAAACACTCATACGCTAAGTAACTAGTGCTTAGTGGTATATATATGCATACAAATTATAATCTTTATACATAGGATATGTTGCATGTATGATATCTATTCCAAACTTATTTAATCTATCTCATGCTCAAATGTGTGTGTAGGCATATTTAATTCCTAGTGTAACCATGTATATATAAATAACTATATTTATATTTGTGCACCATTTCATCTCTGGTTTATTATTTTGCCTACAATATTATTATAGTATTCTCACATGTAATAAAAATATTTGTACAATTTGCCTTAGCAATGTTACACCACTTACTGTGTTTAAATATTAGTTAACATATATGTTCTAATCAATATTGATTTTAATGTTATTTATGCAATTTAGGTATCATGCCAAATTCATGTGATTTCATGTTAAGTGCTAACTCATTCATTTCCATATTTAAAGTATGAGAATATAACAACAATGTACCTTTTCTTGCTCCTTTATGAATGGCACTCATCAACATACAAAATGATATTTATTGATAGAATATCATAAGACGAGTTTAGTATTTCTTCTATAATGGCCCAAATATCAGGTTAGTCATAAATTGTAGTTTTTGAAATTGATCAGTATACCCGGAGGTCAAAAATACACCAGTAGGTAAAAAATATTTTATTTAATCATCGAAAATATAAGTTATGACTAGTACAGGGGTAAAATTTGGAGTGAAAATGAGGTCAAATAAGCCCTCAAAAGTCAAAACTAAGAAAAAATGGACATTATTTAATTAAATAATTGGTTGATCGTACTTTGATCGAGCTATAAAAAATAGCAAACGATATCCAAAAATTTATTTTAAGACATGGATAACTCTAAATAATATTTGATAGTGAAAAAATAATTTTACGGTAACAACGAAATTTGAATTATCAGTCCGATTTGAGTGATCCGGGCATAAAATAGACTCCAATTGAGTTAAAAATTTTTTGTGTAGACATATAAACATATTTTATGAATTATAGAATCAAATTTGGGTGAAAATTAAGCTTGGAAAATGAGAGAAATAATTTAAAGTGCTTAATTGGGTTTTATTTGGCCAAAATCCATCCAAATTAAACCACTATAAATAGGCTCAATTACCGGAATTCTCTAGATAGAATTCTACTCCATCATCTTCTTCCTCTCCTCCCTCTTGGCCAAAAATTGTCTTCCCATTTTCTTCTCCAAAATTCTTCCATTTTTTCTAATTTTTACACCAAAATCAACCACTCTAAATAATTTTAGCTTATCTAGTAGCTAATAGAAGCCTTTAATCTTCATTTGGAGGACTAGAGTGGAAGAAAATCAAAGAAGACAAGTTAGGATACAAATTTGAGGGAAGTGAAATTTATAGTTTTAAATTAGTTTAATGGTTTAAATAGGTAGTTTAAGGTATGTAGATGATAATTATGAAGTTAGATTGAGTTAGAAAGGAAAAATATTGGTGGATTAATGATGAATGAATTTCGGCCATGGTAGGTTCAAAGCAAAGTGAAGGTGCTTCCAAGGAAAAGGCTAAGGAAAAAGAAGTATAGGAAGGCCAAAGCAAGAAAATAAGGTTAGTGATTTCAAAAGTCTTCAAATTATAGAAACATATCATTGATCTTGAACAGAGTTAACTTCCGGACTAGTCTAATTTGCGAAGATTATATCTCACATTATACATAACATATTAAGATGGTATTTTTACCAAAATTTGGACAAGACATAACCCTCTAACTTTTGTGTTTTGATAAATTATAGATTCTATCTATAAGAAGTAAAAAATGACCAAATAAATTTCTAGATCTGCCTAGGGAACTAAGAAGACATTTCAAACCATGCAACAGTTATGGTTCTATTTATCACAACTCAATATACACAATACATATGAATCTGGAATTTGGTATCAAGATAGATAATACGTTTATCTACACCTTTCGTGTTTATATTTTATCAAATTATATCTCTAAGATAGTCAAAATAGACAAAAACTATAGGGTAGTTTGCTGAAAATCAAACCAAAACCAGTTTTACTCAAAAAAATATTTTCTTTTAAAATACATCAAATCTTTTAAAATTGTTGTAAAGACACATATGAGACATAGATATACCAATTTTATGTTTTAAAATTTTTCAAAATCTTCCTCTAAGGTCATCAAAATCTTGCTATAATTTTCTATCAGTTAGAGACTCTAAACTACCCTAATCAATATTAAAAATAATTAAATATAATCACTTACCAATACTTAGCTTTGATAAGGCTAAAATTTCTGCAATCTTTGGAGTGAAATCAAGAAGAAAAGATGTTGATTTGGTTGTGGATGAAAAAGAGAATGAAGATGAGGTAGAGATTAGATGCAAAATGTGATTTTATTATTATTATTATTATTATTATTATTATTATTATTATTATTATTATTAATATTATTATTATTATTATTTCTTCTACATAATTATATGTATCGGGTCCTACTAGTCAATACCAAAAATACAACTTAATCTTTTACTTCAATTTAATTAATTAACTATATCAAATTTTATTAATTCAATCTAATTTCTTTATTCACTTTATTCTTAAATTTTTGTCATCCATATCTAGATAATTTAAATAAATACATGCATCTTGGTACAATTGTAAAATACTTGAACACGTGCTAAGTATATGTCATGAACTTATTCAAACAAAAATGCATATTATGCATGTGTTCAAATGAATTCTATGCAAAATAAATATGTTCAAATGAGATGCATATAGAAATGCATATAAGGGAAGGTTGAAGATGTTACACAACATTTATCAAAATACTTTTAGAAATCATTAACCATAGTCATATACAATGTATGAATTAAAGCATCATATCATCCATACATTCACGGTAAAATTCACATATCATATTTATCATCTTTTCTTTATTTCGTCTAAAATTCTAAATCTAAACTATTCGAATATAGGTTATGAACAAGGCTTAAGCTACCATGACACTATTTATGTATATGTGTGCTCATCCAAGCTCCTTAAATCAAGAGTGCTATATGAGCTTAAACTACATTGACTGAGTAAAATAAATAAATTGAATGCAATACAGGATTAGAGCGCTCTCCAAGCTTAAGCCACCTTATCCTTAAAGTATAAGATCCATATTAATATTCTACAGTACTATAAATCTTTTTAATGACATGTCATCTATCTTACATCTAGTCCTAGTATAAAGCAATGGGTATTACTTATTCATATAATCGTGATGTACATATTCGTATAATTAAGGTTATAACACATTACCAATCATATATTCTTATGACATCATGTCATACACAAAATCATACTTATTCCAATATATATATATATATATATATATATATATATATATATATCATCTTTTTGATCTCATAATAGATGTCATGTATATCACATGTATAAAGTCCTTATTTTATGTCAACATGACAAATGAACTTTCAATATAATAGTCATGTCCATATATCATTTTTTATTGTCATCACAGTATAAGTTACTCCTGCATGGTTGTTTTCAAATGTGACATACCTTACTCGACATATTATCATACCTCATGTCATACCTAGGCATTTATCATTTCAAGTACCATATCCGTCATGTTTTCAGTTCACATGCTATGCATATATCTGGTATTATCATATTCATCATATAACCAAATAATAGGATCATAACATTTGTATGTTCATATTATAAGTCCATGCTAAGCTTTTTATAATTTTGTGTGTGCATTAGTTATTTCATGCGATATAATTATATAATCTTAGTTAAGTATTCATATGATATGCTTTACATCATCATACTAATGATTTATTGATTCCTACATTATTTTCACATGTCAATTGATTCATTTCATATTACACATATAGTCATCACCTTCAAATTCACATATCATAATCTAAAACACTAGTGTTATTGTTAAACCTTGAGGGGTATTTCCGTCATTTTGATGATAACAAATAAAATAGCAATATTGTATTTAACATACTTGTCTTCTAAGTCTATTACACAGGACATGGATTAAAATAGCAAGAATGGAGATTGGAAGAATAATCCTTGAAAGACAAAATTCAAGTAGTAGCATGTTCACTGTCGTGACTTTATGAGTCACTCCCATGAAAGAAGCTAACCGTTACCAAAACCAACATTTGAAGTTCACGACCATGAAGGAAAAACAAACCGTGAAGTGGACATTTCAGTCACCCCGTTGAATAAAGGTGTCACCCTCATGAAGATTCATGCATTTTCATCCAGAAAGTTTCACGACCTAAGTCACCACTTGGATCACGGCTGGGAAGCTTGTCATGCCCGTGAATGAGTATGTCACGCCTGTGACTCTATATGTCAAAAAATTCCAGAGAGCTTCATGACCAAGGTCACCACATCAGTCATGGCTTGGGAAGAGAAAAATGTCAGGTGCGATTTTTTGGTTGGTACAACGGCTAGTTTTGTATTTAATGCACCCCAAAGGCTATATTCAGCCATGAGAGTATAAATGGAAGTCATTTATGCATTAAGAACAAGAGAATGATGAGAATAACAATAAAATAACATATACTTCGAATTTAATTCTTATTACAAGCTATTTGTACTTTCATACTTTGAGAACAAAATCTATTCTCTGTAAAAATCTTTTTGCTCTTCATTTATTGAGCAATTAAGATTTGTAAGTGGTTCTCTCTGTAATCTTTACTCAAGTGAGCTTTGGGTATTTCTGGGTTAAGAGTAGAACACTTGTAAGGGTTTGTTGTGTGAGCCTCAAAACACAAATCAAAAGGTTATTGTGTGAGCCTGTAAAAACACAAAGTGAAAGTTGTTTGTGTGAGCCTGTAAAAACACAAAGAGAAGGTTGTTTGTGTGAGCCTGTAAAACACAAGGAATTGGTTATTGTGTGAGCCATTAAAACACAAGGGTTTTCTGAGTTAGGTGTGAGCCATTGTGAGAAACACCATAGTTAGGAGTGAGCTTGTAAAACTCCATTGTAACACTTAGTGTGTTAGTGAAACTCCCAATTGCGATTGGGGAGAGGAGTAGGGTTTGTTAACACCCGAACTTCTATAAAAATCCTTGTGTCAAATTCTTTCTATCCGTCCTAAAATTAATCTTTTATTTCCGCACCTTATAATTTAATTTTTGAAACTCCAATTCAACCCCCCTTCTGGGCAACAATTGGTATCAGAGCTTTGTATAGCATTGAAGCCTAAAAAGCGCTAGTAAAGAGTAAGATATGGCCGGTGAAGGATTCCAAAGTCTCAAACCTTACTTTGATGGAGCAAATTATGCCCATTGGAAGTTTAGGATGAAGACATACTTGGATAGTGAAGGAATTGAAGCCTGGGATAGTGTACGAAAAGAATGGACACCACCAACCAGAAGAGGAGCTGATGGTGAAGAAGAAATCCTATTAAGAGATGATTGGACAGAGCCTCAAAGAAGAGTAAATTTCAAAAACAAGAAGGCAATGACAATCCTATCAAGCTCATTATCTATTGAAGAATGTGGGAGAATACAACACTGCTCAACAGCATACAACATATGAAAGACATTGGAAAATTATCATGAAGGAACTAAGAAAGTCAAATCCAAGAAGATTCAACTTCTAACCTCAGAATATGAGCTCTTCAAGATGAAATCCAATGAGTCAATCACTGACATGACCAACCATCTTCTAGCCATTATAAATGGAATGAGGAAACTTGGGAAACATCTAAGTTTGGAAGATGTAAACAATAAAATCCTGAGAAGTCTTCCTTTTAAAGACTATGGTTCAAGAGTTGCTGGCATAGAAGAAACAAATGAAGATATGAGCATCATGAATACTGATGTGCTGATTGGAAAACTTCTCACACATGAGATGGCAGTAAATAGAGATAGAGAGCTTGAAGCAGAGCTAGAGAAAAGAAAACCCTTAGCACTCAAAGCCTCTACTTCAAAATCTCAAGAAGAAAGTGAAGATGATGAAGAAATGAGTGATGATGAAAATGAGGACATCGCTATGCTTTCAAGAAGATTAAAAAGAATCATTGAGAAGAAAATGAGCAACTCAAGAAAATTCAGGCAAAGAAACCTCAAACAAACCTCTAATGATACACAAAGAAGTAAGGAAGAGGTAAAATACTATGAATGTGAAAAGAAAGGATATATCAAACCAAAATGTCCAAGGCTCAAGAAGCATAAGAGCAAATACCAAAAAGACAATGGGGAGAAAGGTCATAAAGCCAAATGGGATGACGAAAGCTCTTCAAGTGAAAAAGATGATAATGAAAGTGAAGAGGTCAACCTATGCTTCATGGCTATTGAGGATCACGTCTCAGATAATGTAAGATCACAATACTCATACTCTTTCAATAATGATAGTAGTGATAATGATAGTAATAGTGATAATGATGATGATGATGATGAGTAAAGCCTAATAGAAGAATTAAATATAGAATTAGAGAAATATAGAAGTAAATTTAGTACTTATAGAAATAACATCTCTAATTTAAAAAATAAGATAAATGGTTTAGAAAAGGAAAACATAAAGCTTAAATCATCTAATGAATCTCTCCAAAAGTCATTAGATGAATACTCATCAAGACCCTCAACAGCTTCATTGTTAAAAGAAAATAATATTTTGAAAAATGAAGTTGAGGAACTTAGAAATTCCATTTCTAAATTTCACAAAGGTAAAGAGAGCTTAGATACTCTCATTGTGTCTCAAAGATCACCCTTAATTAGACATGGTCTAGGATTTAAGGACACATCATCATCTTCTCACAAAACTATATTTGTAAAGTCTAAAGAATCTCACATCTCCACACCTGTTAGAACAACACCAAGAAATAAGCATGTTAAACCTTATATACAGAAAAAGAATAATCATGCCTTTATGTATAAGAAGCATGCATCTAGAAAAATGCAAATGAATCATGATTGTGCATGCCATTGTTCTCAAAATCAGTCTAATAGAATTATGGCATTCAAATACATTGTAAGACCAAAAAGCAAGTTTAGACCGAAACAATGTAATTATTGTATGAAAATTGGTCACATAAATAAACATTGTTGGACAAGGAAGGCTCATTGGGAACCTTCATGTGCTAACCCCCAAGGACCCAAACTCATTTGGGTACCTAAAAATTGTACTTGAATTGTGATTCTATAGGTATGCCTCAAGTCAACAATAAACAAAAATGCTTGGCTAGTAGACAGTGGATTCTTAAGGCATATGATAGGAGACAAAGAACTTTTCAATGAAATCAAAAGTATTGATGGAGGTAAAGTTACCTTTGGAAACAATGCAAAGGGTAAGGTAATTGGCATTGGTTCTATTGGTATTAATGGTACTACTTTTATTAAGGATGTCTTACTTGTTGATGGCTTGAAACATAACTTGTTAAGTGTAAGTCAATTATGTGATAGAGGAAACAAAGTAATCTTTACTTCCAATAAATGTCTTGTGATCTCTATCGATGGTCAAGAAATATTTAAAGGAAATAGAGATATCAATACATACATAATAAACTTACATGAACTATCTAACCATTCCTCTAAGTGTCTTGTGACTACTAGTGATGAATCTTGGCTGTGGCATAGAAGACTTGGTCATGCTAACATGGACTTAATACAAAGTCTCAGCGCAGGAGAACTAGTAAAAAGACTGCCAAGAGTTAAATATGAAAAAGACAAGACATGTGATCCTTGCTAAAGAGGAAAGCAACATAAGTCATCTTTCAAAGCCAAAAACATAGTAAGTACTTCAAAACCTCTTCAACTCCTGCATTTAGACTTGTTTGGACCTACTAGAATTGCTAGCTTAGGAGGAAAATATTATGCATTTGTCATCGTAGATGATTACTCTAGATTTACTTGGGTAATTTTCTTAGCTCAAAAGAGTGATGCTTTTGAAAATTTCAAAAACTTTGCTAAAAGAGTTCAAAATGAAAAAGGGTATTGCATTTCAAAAATAAGAAGTGAACATGGGAAAAAATTTGAAAATGAAAACTTTGAAAGCTTTTGTCTTGAACATGGCATTTCACATAATTTCTCATCTCATAGGACACCTCAACAAAATGGGGTAGTTGAAAGGAAAAATCGAACTTTAATTGAAATGGCTAGAACAATGCTTAATGAATATGAATTACCAACTTATTTTTGGGCAAAAGCCACAAACACTGCATGTTATATTTCAAATTGAGTTTTCAAAAGACCTTTTTTAAACAAAACCTCATTTGAGCTATGGAATGGAAGAAAGCCCTTGATATCATACTTTAGAGTATTTGGATGCAAGTGTTTTATATTGAACATCAAGGATAATCTTGGAAAATTTGCCTCTAAGTCTGATGAAGGTATCTTTTTAGGATACTCTACAACCAGCAAAGCATATAGAATATTTAATAAAAGATCATTAACGGTTGAAGAATCCATGCATGTTGTTTTTAATGAATCTAGTAGACTTGATCTTGTGAAAGGTAGTGTTCTTGATGATGTTGTAGGTAATATGGAAAGACTTGATATTGGAAATGGGAAAGAAGAAAATGATCAAGAAAATTTACTGCAAAATGATTCTCTACCTCAAAATCAAGAACTTCCAAAAGAATGGAGAATGACGAGAGATCATCCAAAAGAGCAAATAATTGGTGATCTATCAAAGGGAGTAAGTACTAGATCTCATTTCAAACATCTAGTCACTGACATTGATTTTATTTCACAAATTGAGCCTAAAAATATTGATGAGGCTCTTAATGATGAAAGTTGGGTAATTCCCATGCAAGAAGAACTCAACCAATTTGAGAGAAATAAGGTACGAACCCTAGTACCTAGACCCAAGGATCATCAAATCATAGGTATCAAATGGGTATTTAGAAACAAATTAGATGAACAAGGGTTAATAACAAGGAATAAGGCTAGACTAGTTGCAAAAGGATATAATCAGGAAGAAGGTATAAATTATGATGAAACATATGCACCTGTAGCTAGATTAGAAGCCATAAGAATACTTTTAGCATATGCATGTCACATGAATTTCAAACTTTTCCAAATGGATGTGAAAAGTGCATTTCTAAATGGTTATATAGATGAAGAAGTGTATGTAGAACAACCACCAGGTTTTGAAAGCTATGATTTGCCAAATCATGTTTTTAAACTTTTAAAAGCTTTGTATGGTTTAAAACAGGCTCCAAGAGTTTGGTATGAGAGGCTAAGTTCTTTCCTGTTAGAAAATAGCTTCACAAAGGGAAATGTTGACACTACACTATTCATCAAAAAGCATAAGCATGATATACTAATTGTCCAAATTTATGTTGATGATATAATATTTGGTTCTACTAATGAGTTGCTTTGTCAAGAATTTGCTAAGTGTATGACTAGGGAATTTGAAATGAGCATGATGGGATAACTTAACTATTTCCTTGGTCTACAAATAATGCAAAGCAATGAGGGCATATTCATCAACCAATCCAAATATTCCAAAGATTTAATTAAGAAATTTGGTATGGAAGGATGCAAAAATGACAAGACTCTTATGAGCACATCAACAATATTGGACAAAGATGAAAAGGGTAGGAGCATTAATGAAAAGCTTTATAGAGGTATGATTGGATCACTTTTATATCTTACTGCTTCTAGACCCGATATTATGTATAGTGTTTGCTTGTGTGTACGATTTCAATCATGTCCTAAAGAATCTCATTTAAATGCAGTAAAAAGAATTTTAAGATATTTACATGGATCCTTGCATCTAGGTTTATGGTATCCTAAGAATTCATCTTTTTATATTATAGGATATTCATATGTAGACTATGCTGATAGTCTTTTAGATAGGAAATGTACTTCAGGTACTTGTCACTTCATTGGAGAATGCTTAGTTTCTTGGTTTAGCAAGAAACAAGTTTCAGTTGCTCTCTCAACTGCTGAAGCAGAATATGTAGCAGCTGGATGTTGTTGTACACAAATTCTTTGGATGAAACAACAACTTAAGGACTATGGTCATGAAATGAACGATATCCCTATCAAATGTGACAACACAAGTGCTATAAAATCTTTCAAAGAATCCTATTCAACACTCAAGAAGTAAGCATATTGACATTAGACACCACTTTATTAGAGATCATGTTCAATATGGAAATGTTGCATTAGAATTTATAAGCACAGAAAATCAATTAGCTGATATTTTCACTAAGTCTCTAAATGAGGAAAGATTTAATTTCATTAGAAGAGAACTTGGTATGATTGATGGATTAACCTTGTGATTGCAAAAATATGAAATTTTAATTGTTGATCTTAAATCATATCACAAGATATAAGATAGAAATTTTGATGAAAATTCATGTTTTAAGGAATAGAATCTTTGTTGAAATGATTTAGTCTTGTTTTAGGACTTAATTTTATTTGATGAAAATTTTAGGGGAGTCAGGCCCGTGACTTAAATGGCCCAAAGAGGCAGTGTCGTTCACGACATAGTTCACAGCTTCAAGTGGTGAAGCTTATCTTCACGGCTTCATTCACTCCCGTGAAAAGAGCTTTTCATGCCCATGACAAATTTTCACTCCCGTGAACCTTAACACCCAAAAACTCACAGAGGCTTTCATGCCTTGAGTCACGGCTTGCTTCACGGGCATAAGTGGTGAAATTCAATGTTTCACGCTCGTGACAATTTATTCACCCCCGTGACTTATGATCATTCACACCCGTGATATTCAAAGATCACGCCCGTGAACTTATTCACGCCTTCATTCACGGGTGGAACACTCCTTCAGCAAACTGTGAACATGACCATTCACGCCTGTGAACTCTCACTTCACGCCGGTGAATGTATCGAATATATAAAAGAACAGCCGGTTATAACTTTCATTTCAACTCTTCAACTCCCAAAACTGCTCTCATTTACACACATTCATTGACACATTAAAGATTCCGGCCCCAAAGACTTAAACTTTTCCTATAAATACCACTAAAAGTTCGAATCTTCATCAGAAATCTTACATTTTTAGGGTTTTGCATAACATTTTATGTCAAAATTTTTCCAACTCCATCACAAACCGATTTCATAAAAAATAGAGACTGCTTCATCCAAGGGAAAAAAAAAGAAGTCACATGCTCCTAGGAGGTATGCAGATTACCTCATGAATCGTATTCCAGAGCAATGCCATCCTCGGTATGCAACTTTGAAGAAGAGACCTCTTCTGTCATCAAGGTCTTTCGAATGGCAGACAGTCTGAAGTCTGGGCTTGAGAAGGCTATGACAGAGCAACTACATGCCTGTCATCTGAAAGATTTTGTGGAAATTCACCAGCCGACCTTGAGGGAGCCAACACTGGAATTCCTCAGCACATTGCAGGTTTCACCTACTGGAGTGGTGAAATTCCAACTCTGCAACAATACCAACACCCTCAATGCCACTGAATTTGGAGAATTGTTCGACTTACCATCAGATGGCATACTAAACGACACTGAGGTAGAATTCTCTGCTCCTCTAGCATGGGCACACTTTGGCTATGATTGTAGCTAGGATGTCAAGAAGACAAAGAGCACTCATCTCGTGTCCCCAATGCACAGGTATTTGCATAGGTTCCTCACCTATAGCATATTTGCTAGGGGAGAAAGCAACAGGACTATCAGGAAGTCAGAACTCTTCCTATTTGAGATGGCTCAGAGAGGACTCACAGTAGCACTATCTAGATGGTTTGCAAACCATCTTCTCTCCATTGCCACCAAGCCCACTAGAGATATTTTGATTGGGGCATATGTCACCCATATAGCAGTGAAGCTTAATTATCTGAAGCTGGATGCGCATCACTTCAACCTTATCCCTGGACATCCTCGACATCGCTTGGATGTCGAGTCGTTCATCAAGATGGGAGCGACTATCAGAATCATTTTCCAGAACGATATCTTCTACCGCTTCACTGACATTGTTGGGGAGATCATCTGGGGAGATCATCACACGGAGGATTTTAAAGCAGGCCTCCAGGGAGTCTAGCAGAAGAAGAGGGCTCGGGTTGAGAAAGCACCTCCAATAGCTGAGTAGGACATCAGACAGTCATCGACTTCCACACTGACCTTAGCGCAACAGGTAGTTGACCTCTTGGCACCACGTTTTGAGTAGCTGCAGACTTTGATGGATGAGAGGTTGGAGAACCTCAAAGACTTCATGGAGTCTCGGATGGACAACCTTGAGGATGAAGTGTCTAGGCTTCGTGATAGGATGTCCGACTAGGAGTTAAGCTAGAGTGTAGCCTAAATTTGTTTGTCTTTTGCTTATGTATTTTGTTTATGTTTGTTGGTGTGTAGGAAATTTTTAAATTTCCTTTCTGAACATTTAACTTTGTTTGTATGTTTTCCTTTACTTAATGTATTTGCTTTTTCTTATCTCATTGTTATCTTTTTATCCTTTTTTGATTGATGACAAAAGGGGGAGAAAACAAGCAATATATGGTAAGGAAAATGTATCAAATTAGCAATTTAAGGAGAAACTAGCTAGCAATATATATTAAGGTAAATGAATTTTGAATCAAATATTAAAATTGAATTGACTTTGAAATAGATTAAAAAGGATTAGAAATCTTGATTGAAAATTTCTTATGCAAAGTATATGATTGAAAAATTGAACTTTATATACATAAGATATACCTTAAGTATACTTTGCATATACCTTCATGCAAGTTGCAAAAATAAATATGCCATGATATACCTTAAGTATACCTTACATATACTTCATGCCTTAAAAAGGAATTATGGTATATATTGGATATACTTCTCATATAACTTGCATACCTAAAATCTAGTTAAGTTTATTTCAATGCTACATCATTATTTACTATTCTTGCACATTATAAATTTTTTATCCTAAGTATATGTTGAGGGGGAGAGTTCTCAAAATCACATATTGCTAGATTATTTATCACCATCAAAAAGGGGGAGATTGTTAAACCTTGAGGGGTACTTCTATCATTTTGATGATAACAAATAAAATAGCAATATTGTATTTAACATACTTGTCTTCTAAGTCTATTACACAGGACATGGATTAAAATAGCAAGAATGTAGATTGGAAGAATAATCATTGAAAGACAAAATTCAAGTAGTAGCATGTTCACTGCCGTGGCTCTATGAGTCACTCCCGTGAAAGAAGCTAACCATTACCAAAACCAACATTTGAAGTTCACGGCCATGAAGGAAAAACAAACCGTGAAGTGGGCATTTCAGTCACCCCATTGAATAAAGGTGTCACCCCCATGAAGATTCATGCATTTTCATCCAGAGAGCTTCACGACCTAAGTCACCACTTGGATCACGGTTGGAAAGCTTGTCACGCCCGTGAATGAGTATGTCACGCCCATGACTCTATATGTCAAAACATTCCAGAGAGCTTCATGACCAAGGTCACCACATCAGTCATGGCTTAGGAAGCAATGTCACTCCCGTGACACACATAGTCATGCCCGTGAACAATGAAAGAGAAAAATGTCAGGCGCGATTGTTTGGTTGGTACAACGGCTAGCTTCGTATTTAATGCACCCCAACGGCTGGATATATTCAGCCATAGGAGTATAAATAGAAGTCATTTATGCATTAAGAACAAGAGAATGAAGAGAATAACAATAAAATAGCATATACTTTGAATTTAATTCTTATTAAAAGCTATTTGTACTTTCATACTTTGAGAACAAAATCTATTCTCTGTAAAAATCTTTTTGCTCTTCATTTATTGAGCAATTAAGATTTGTAAGTGATTCTCTCTGTAATCTTTACTCAATTGAGCTTTGGGTATTTCTGGGTTAAGAGTAGAACACTTGTAAGGGTTTGTTGTGTTAGCCTCAAAACACAAATCAAAAGGTTATTGTGTGAGCCTGTAAAAACACAAAGTGAGGGTTGTTTGTGTGAGCCTGTAAAAACACAAAGAGAATGTTGTTTGTGTGAGCCTGTAAAACATAAGGAATTGGTTATTGTGTGAGCCATTAAAACACAAGGGATTTCTGGGTTAGGTGTGAGCCATTGTGAGAAACACCATAGTTGGGAGCGAGCTTGTATAACTTCATTGTAACACTTAGTGTGTTAGTGAAACTCCCAATTGCGATTGGGGAGAGGAGTAGGGTTTGTTAACACCCGAACCTTTATAAAAATCCTTGTGTCAAATTCTCTCTATCCGTCCTAAAATTAATCTTTTATTTCCACACCTTATAGTTTAATTTTTGAAACTTCAATTCAACCCCCCCTTCTTGGTTTAATATCTAGGCAACAATTATCATAATATATTACATACTTGATATAATTTTTCCATATGTTTACATGATATATCAATCATAGTATCTCATTTACATTCATACCCATAACATATTTTACGAAGAGTAGGTGATGTGATGTAGTATAATTTAACCTTTCATGTATCTCCAATTTATATATTTAATCAAGTGTTCATGGTTGTGAGGGAATGTTCATAGTTGTGAAGGATTTGTTCATGGTTGTGAAAAAATTGTTCATGGTTGTGAAGGATTTGTTCATGGTTATGAAAGTGAAAGAATTATTTATAGTTGTGAAAGATGTTTTACGGGCATGAAACAAATGGTGAATTAAGTTGTGAAGAAGGGTTTATCCATTTTGGTTCAAGGTCTCATGGCTGTGAAAGATGTTTTACGGTTGTGAAGTGCATTTATGGGCGTGAACAACCTTTCATGGGTATGAATTTGAGCAAAAAATGTGCAAACTCGTGTATTATGCAATGTATACATTCCAATCACACCCAAAACACATCAAGACCATTACCATCACATTTTTTCACATATTAATGACCATAGATAACAATTATACCCATTTATTACCCATTCAAACATTAAGTATACATTTTTATCATATTTAATCATCCAATAATGCATCAATTCACACAACAAGATTTGGATGCCCATATATACTAACCTCTTAGTTTGACGTCAACCTCAATCTCTTTCTTTTGGAGATTATCACCATCTTCTCTATCACCTATTAAGACATTAATTTTTTTTTTAAGTCCATTTATGATATATACCCAAGCATAAACTCATTTTTAGGGCTTAAACCCTAACTTTAACTGTTAATGTACCTTTTTTAAGGCTTAATTTATGTCAAGGTCTAGTTTTTATTCATCTAGACTTTAAAAAAAATAGTGGTTTTAACAAATAAAAATCATAGCTTGACATCAAACTTAACCCATTTGAAATGGATCTCTATCAAACCTAAAAAATGGTAGAAAACAAGGGAGAAAAAGATGAAAAAGAAGGTTACAAGCTTTCTTACCATTTCTTTACCAAGGAAAAATGTGAGATTGGGTATCTTGGCCTCTCATTCCTTCCTCCTACCTGAAAATGGGTTCCACAAGATTTAAAGAGTCTCATTCCTTCTCTTTCCATCGAAATCCAACCATGATGGTGCTTATCTCTCTTTGGTGTTTGATGATTTAAGGTTTTGAGAGTGAGAGAAGAGGAGAAGAATGAAGAAGAAGAGAGAAATTTGATTTTTCGAGAGTTAGAGAGAGAAAGTTGTGTGTGAAATGAAAAAGGAAGAAGATAAAAAAGTCTTTATATACCCATGATAAATTACCTCATAAATCCCTCATTTTTTTTGCGAAATATCCATTAGGTCTTTGGCTTTTATCTCTTTTTTTAAACTTACCCAACCTTTTTATATTTACCATAAACTACCCATAACCTTATTAATCACTTAATATCCTTTTTATTAATTCTTGACCTGAAATTTAGATTATGATAATTTTAATTGTGACCTTAAAATACATTATTAATTCGGGCCTAAATTGTCGGACATTACATAGAGTGCTACATCTTGGATTAAAACTAAGGTTGGTGTATTTTTTTATATCTTTTTTTAATATTATATGGTCTCTTTTGGTATTTCTATTTTTTTCTTTTGCCTTTATTATGTATATCCTAGATCTATTGTTTTTTTCTTTGTTTTTTGTTTTTATTTTAATATGTCTACTATTTATGGTATTGGATTGGTTTAATTTGAGTTCAAAAGGTTTCTTTTTCTTTTATTTCATCATTCTATTTTTTTGTTATTATTATTTCATTTGCTATTTATTTCAGATTTTTTTATATAGTGTTTGTTTGTTATCCTTTTCTTGTTTTTTTTTTTCATTTTCTCTTTTGACATATTTTCATAACTTTTGTTTTTTTTTTTCCTTATAGATTTACTAGGATTTGTATTCTTAGAGAATTTTGTTGTTGTTATTTTTTTTATCAATTTTTTAAAAATATTGTTGAAGTATTTTGGCTGTTGGAATTCTTGGGTGGTTTAGCATGAAATGTGTGCGTATGTGTTTATGTACACTGGTCTACCATACAAAAAATAACTTCTACCATTCACCACCATACCTTCTTTGTTTACATTACAACCTACACCACCTATATGTCCTGTTCAACCAACTCACCTAGTTCCACTTGTCCCAGTGTCAGTTTTTCCTCATAAGTATGCTAAACCCATTAAAATTATTACATTAGATACTGGTGCTCACACATCTATGATGAATCATTTGATTCTTCCTGAAAGATATTGGGTCCAACATAAAAAACATTTCCATGCAGCAGAAGGAAAAATGTTCACTACCTCATTAAAAACTCATAATCCCATCAAGTTACAGATCTTCCCTGACCTTACCATTTGGACATATGTTCTTGGTTCAAATCTCCTCATAAAGATCTAGTCCTTGGATTTGATCTTTATTTTCATTTAAATAATTTATTCATTTTACCCACTAGTCTACAGTACAAAAAACAACTTCTACCATTTACCACCATACCTTCTTTGTTTACATTACAACCTAACTCCCAGTCTCCTTTCTTGTCACCTAACTTGACTCAAGAACTTTATGATTCTTGTTGTGCCTTATCTCATACAAAATTCTCTCAGAAATATCATTCTCCACTTTAGTCTCGACCATAATTCTTTATCACTATTCCTTTCAAAAATACTGAAGACCTCAAGCCAACCAAAGCATTTTATCCAATAATTTCTCCTTCAGATATGAAACTTTCCTTGCAAAAGTGTTCTCAATTGTTATCAGAAGGATTGATTCAACTTACCAAATCAAACTGGGCATGTTAAGCCTTCTATGTCAATAAACGGTTAGAACAAGTTCTTGGAAAGAAAAAATTTGTAATTGATTACAAATCTTTAAATCTTTTTCTCAAAGATGATAAGTATCCATTAGCATGGATTGACTGAATGTTTCCATTTATGGCCTCAACAAAGATTTTCTCTAAGTTTGATCTGAAAGCAGGGTTCTGGCAACTTGGAATTGTTCCTAAAGACCATTACAAAATAGCCTTCTGCATTCCAAATCATCACTATGAATGGACAATTATGCCATTTGGGCTTAAGGTGGCAACATCCTTGTTTCAGAAAGTAATGTTCCAAATCTATGAGCCATTGTTACACACAACTCTCATCTAGATTGATGACATCCTGCTATTTAGCCCAGGCATTGACTCTCATTATGAGATGGTTAAACTATTTGTGGATTTAACTAAAGCTCATGAAGTAAAGCTTAGCGCAACAAAGATGCAAATAGCCCAAACCACAATTGACTTCTTGGGTATGCAATTTACTAATGGAACATATAGGCCTTAGCCTCATTTGTCCCAAGAACATTTAAAGTTTCCTGATAAAAACTTGGCGGTCAAACAAATTCAATAGTTCCTTCGAATCGCTAACTACATCAGACAGTTCTTATCCAACTACAATCAACATGTGAAGCCACTGTATCAGCTTTTGAAAAAGCAACCTCCTCCTTGGTCAACCATTCACACCAAGTCCATCCAAATGCTCAAAGCAATCACATAAAGCTTACCACATCTGTAGATTCCTTCCAAAGGAAAAATATTATTGTAGACTGATGAACACTAGGGAGCCGTAGTCTTTGAAATGAATGAAGATAAGAAAGAAGTGTGTGGACATGCAAGCGGTCACTTCAAAGACTTTGAACTTCACTATCATTCAACATTCAAAGAGATCTTAGCTATGAAATATGGAATCAAAAAATTTGAATTCCATATGATAGGACACCACTTTACAGTTGTCATGGACTATTCTTCATTCCATATATGTTAAACTTAAAGTAGAAGACTATTCTGCATCCACAGCTGTTAAGATGGAAAAAATAGTTTAGCCGATACAACTTGATGTTCAACATATAAAAGGCGATAAGAATCTCATTCCAAATTTCTTATCTCAACCTCCTCAGCAAATCAGTCTTATTTCATCTTCTAAGGAGATTCCACTTCTTTTTATGGCCTCCAATTTTCAGTCTCTTGAATTTTCCTCTTGGATGTCAAATAGGTCCAGACCAGTATCAGATCAAAAATTTTGCACAAAACATGTTCACTTACATGTTCCTTTTTCAAGACAAACTTGGTCTTTCCATAAAGATTGTTTATTGTCCAGCAGAATATCCATGGGTGATTACCTACAGGCTCTCTACAAAGCCTATGATCTCATAACAACTATGGTATTTATGGTGTCAATCAACACTATATTATCATGCAGTTCAAATCCCTTTGATAGAATTCCTTTCTTTCATCAGTAACCAAGATAATTTGCAATCCTTTCAAGTCAAAATTCTCACTTGGTTCTAACCACTAAGCTACTAGAAAAAACTTTTTGCTAAGCTTATTGAAGATCATTCAATTCCAAAAGTTCCAGAGGAAACCATAGGAATTTTTATATTCCATCGTCCCTATACTCATATTGTGGTAACCAACATAGTTGTCGCACTTGGTCATCTTCGTGTTTTATGAAAAGTGGTTTGATGAAACTTACTGACTGATTTTTTTTTTATGGAGAAGCTCATAATTAGTTAGCCATGACTGAGGAAAGAGCTAAAGTAGATCTTCTTTGGTCTGCTATTTAGGAATCTGTACCACCCTGGGAATATGAGTTGAGTCCACAGTAATGCTTAGAGCATCTGAAGAAGCTGGAATACAGAGATCCATAGCATGGTTCTGCACTCGATAGATCATCTGGTAATGAAGAGTGGTTATGTTAGTGGTAGCCTCATTTTTAACTCCAATGATCTGGACTTAGACCTTTAGAGTTGTAAAAGTGTGAGGATCTTAGAGCCGCATATTGAAGTTCAGATATAACGTACAAAGGATACTTCCTGCATTTAAAGAAGTCTGGATAATACCAATTACAACATGTTGGTATTCTAGAAATCTGGTATCTAGTAAAGCAATTTGATCTACAACTGGCAAACCCTTTCTACCATGGTAAGTTAAAACAAGTCTAATAGCTCTAAAGTGAATATGAGAATATCCATTATTAAGCCACTGAGTAGAAAACTTAGAAGGGATCTCAAGAGTAATAAACTGTTATTCACCAATACCTTGGATAAGGCACTGATTGAAGGAGGAAGATTGTGCATACTCTTTTACAGAAGGAGACTTTTGTCTGATTAAGGTTTTGATGGATGTAGTGAAAGAAGATTTGTGTTTTTGAAAGGAATATTTGTTTCCTAGATTTTTTGATCTTCAGGAAGAAAAGAAAGTTCATACAGATGGTTGAGGTTTTTAGAAGTAGAAGGTTGAAGAGACAATGTAGAAGAAGAACGAGATAACTTTTGAACTTCTGTCCTGATTAAAGGTGTAGAAATTCCTTCATCCCCATAGATTAAAACAAAAACAAGATGTTGAACCTTGATGGGTATTTCTATCATTTTGATGATAACAAATAAAATAGAAATATTGTATTTAACATACTTGTTTTCTAAGTCTATTGAACATGGTATGAAATATGTTAGCAAGAATGGAGAATGGAAGATTAATCTTCAAAAGATAAAATTTGAAGAAGTGACATGTTCACCCCCGTGACCCTATGTGTCACATCTGTGATGAAGCTAACCGCCAACAAACCAACATTTGAAGTTCACGGCTATGAAGGAAGATAGCAACCGTGAATGAACTTTTTAGTCATGCCCGTGAAAGAAATGTCACGCCCGTGAACAAACATGACAAATTCTTCCAGAGAGCTTCATGACTAAAGTCACCACTTATATCATGGCTTGGAAGGTTGTCATGCCCGTGAAGATATATGTCACGTCCGTGACCTAATATTTCAAAACCTTCCAGAATGCTCCACGACCAAGGTCACCACTTCAGTCACAGCTTGGAAGAACAGTCACGACCATGACAAACATAGTCATGCCCATGAAAGATGAAAGAGAAAAATGTCAGGCACGATTATTATGGTTGCTGCAACGGCTAGTTTCGTATTAAATGCATTCTAATGGCTATAATTCGCCATGGGAGTATAAATGCAAGTCATTTATGCATTCAGAACAAGAGGATAGCTAATACTTTGAATCAAAATCTTGTTGTAAGTTATTTGTACATTTAAAACTTTCAAAACAAATATTTATTCTCTATGAAAATCTTTTTGCTCATCATTTATTGAGCAATAAAGATTTGTAAGTGTTTCTCTCTGTAATCATTTATTACTCGAGTAAGTTTTGGGTATTTCTGGGTTAAGACTTGAACACTTGTAAGGGTTAGTTGTGTGAGCCTCTAAAATACAAAGAAAGGTTATTTGTGTGAGTCTGTAAAACACAAAGAAAGGTTGTTTGTGTAAGCCTATAAAACACAAAGTAAAGGTTGTTTGTGTGAGCCTGTAAAACACAAGGAATTGGTTATTGTGTGAGCCATCAAAACACAAGGGATTTCTGGGTTAGGTGTGAGCCATTGTTAGAAACACCATAGTTGGGAGTGAGCTTGTAAAACTCTATTGTAACACTTAGTGTGTTAGTGAAACTCCCAATTGCGATTGGGGAGAGGAGTAAGGTTTATTAACACCTGAACCTCTATAAAAATCCTTGTGTCAAATTTCTCTATCCCTCCAAACTTAACTTTTTATTTTCGCACTTTAAAGTTAAATTTTTAAACTCCAATTCAACCCCCCTTCTTAGCTCAATATCTGGGCAACACAAGAGTTTCATGGCTCTGATATCACTAGGGGATAACTCTAAGAAAGAGACATGTTAAAGCTAAGTATCAAGGTATGACTAACCTTGAAAGGCTTTTTTAGCCACTGATAGGTTTATCCTATTTTGATTCTTAACTGGATGTTTTGTTAGGATTCTCAAAGATATCTAGGAGTGTTATACGATCGTGCAACTCATTGCTAATGAAATAATCTAAGGTTCAGAGGGAAGAGAAAGTGTTTATGTAAACATACTTGTATTTCACACGGATAATTAATTACAAAGTGAAAGATATCCTTTCCCTTAATACATATGTATTATATAGGCTAAGAGCTTGTAACATATACATCACTATTTACACCACACCACACTAAATAAAAGATAAGATTCCTCAATAATGATATGGTTACTATGAGAGGACAACACATAAAAGTAAATTAAAGCATTTACAAGTAAAGGGACAACTATTATCTATCAGTTGTATTATTACAAAAGCAAACTTTAGTGGTAGACAACTTTTATCTGACAGTTGTATTACTTTATGATAGGCTCGTGTGAAGGGGACAAATTGAAATCTTCCAAAGTGGGATCATATTGTGTCCTAGGCCAAAAATCATTAATGTCATTTGGTGGAGGATTATTGGGCCTAGAATTGGGACTGGGCTCATCATCCTGTGAGTCTTGTGTGATTATCATAGGAGCTTCATCTTAAATTTTGAGTTTGGGCTTTAACAGAGGAGGCCATGGTATCATTTTGATTCTCTTACATGGATCTGGTATAAGAGAAGTGTAGCTTGTAGGAGGCACGTGATGGAAATAGTTTTTCCTTTTAAGCTCAAAGTGGATGGATTATCTAACTTCTTCTAGACACATAGGATCTTCATGAGGAATGGTTCTCTAGAGAGAGATGACCAAGTGCAACAACTGTGTTGGTTCCCACAATACGAGTATAGGGACGATGGAATATGAAAATTTCTATGATTTCCTTTGGAAATTTTAGAATTGAATGATCTCTAATAAGCTTAGTAAAAAGCTTTTTCCAGTAGCTTAGTGGTTGGAACTAAGTGAGAAATTTGACTTGAAAGGATTGTAAATTATCCCGATTATAGATGAAAGGAAGGAATTCTATCAGAGGGATTTGAATTGCATGATAATATAGTGTTGATTGACACCATAAATACCATAGTTATTTTGAGATAATGGGCTCCATAAAGAGTCTGTAAATAATCCTAGGATATTCTGCTGGACAATAAATAATCTTTCTAGGAAGACCAAGTTTGTCTTTGTTGCCCAGATATTATGCCAAGAAGGGGGGGTTGAATTGGAGTTTTAAAAATTAAACTTTAAAATGCGGAAATAAAAATTAATTTTAGGAGGGATAGAGAAATTTGACACAAGGGTTTTTATAGAGGTTCGGGTGTTAACAAACCCTACTCCTCTCCCCAATCGCAATTGGTAGTTTCACTAACACACGAAGTGTTACAATGGAGTTTTACAAGCTCACTCCCAACTATGGTGTTTCTCACAATGGCTCACACCTAACCCAGAAATCCCTTGTGTTTTAATGGCTCACACAATAACCAATTCCTTGTGTTTTACAGGCTCACACAAACAACCTTTACTTTGTATTTTTACAGGCTAACACAACTAACCTTTACTTTGTGTTTTAAAGGCTCACACAACTAACCTTTACTTTGTGTTTTAAAGGCTCACACAACTAACCCTTATAAGTGTTCTACTCTTAACCTAGAGATACCCAAAACTCACTTGAGTAATAAATGATTACAGAGAGAAACACTCACAAATCTTTATTGCTCAATAAATGAAGAACAAAAAGATTTTTACAGAGAATAGATATTGGTTCTCAAAGTATTGAATGTACAAATAGCTTGTAATAAGATTTTGATTCAAAGTATTTGCTATCCCCTTATACTGAATGCATAAATGACTTGCATTTATACTCCTTTGGCTGATTATAGCCGTTAGGGTACATTTAATATGAAACTAGCCATTGTACCAACCAAATAATCGCGTCTGACATATTTCTCTTTCATCATTCACGGGTGAGACTATGTTTCTCACGGGCGTGACTGTTCTTCCAAGCCATGACTGAAGTGGTGACCTTGGTCGTGAAGCTCTCTGGAAGGTTTTGAAACATTGGGTCACAGGCATGACATACTTATTCACAGGCGTGACAAACTTTCCAGCCGTGATCCAAGTGGTGACTTTGGTCGTGAAGCTCTCTGGATGAAAATGCCATGAACATTCATGGGCGTGACATTTTAATTCACGGGCGTGACTTAAATGTACATTTCACGGTTTGTGTCTTCCTTCATGGCCGTGAACTTCAAATGTTGGTTTTGGTGATGGTTAGCTCTTTCACGGGCGTGACACATAGGGTCACAGGCGTGAACATGCTACTTCCTTAATTTTGTCTTTCAAGGATTATTCTTCCATTCTCCATTTTGCTATTTTATTCCATATCCTGTTTAATAAACTTAGAAAACAAGTATGTTAAATACAATATTTCTTTTTTATTTGTTATCATCAAAATAACGAAAATACCCCTCAAGGTTTAACAATCTCCCCCCTTTTTGATGGTGACAAATAATCTAGCAATAAGTGCTTTTGAGAAGTCTCCCCCTCAAAAGATACTTAGGATAAAAAATTAATGAAATGCAAGAATTGTAGCATTGAAATAAACTTTCTGATTTTTAAGTATATGCAAGTTATATTCAAAGTATATCCTATATATACCAAAATTCTTTTTAAGGCATGAAGTATATGTAAGGTATATTTAGAGTATATCATGACATATTCATTTATGTAATTTGCATTAAGGTATATGCAAATTATACTTAAGATATATCTAATGTGTATAAAGCTCAATTTCATACTTGCATATTAATTTTGAATCAAATTTTGAGTATTTCTAATTTCTCCTAATCTAACTCAATGTCAATGTATTTGTAGGTTCTTATTTTTTATTCAAAAATTCATTTAATATATTGCTAGGTTCTCCCCCTTTTGTCATCAACAAAAAGAATATATAGATACCAAAAGATAAAAAAGCAAATATATTTGATTGTTAAAAAAGAAATACACACCAAAGGAAATAAGAGTCAGAAAGGAAATACAACAAACAAAACAAGAAAACAACAAAGAAAATAAACAAGCAAATATGCAAATTTAGGCTACCATCTAGCCTAACATCTAGCCGGACATCCTATCTCGAAATCTAGCAACCTCTGCCTCAAGGCTATCCATCTGTGACTCCATGAAGTCTTTGAGGTTTTCCAACCTCTCGTCCATCGAAGCCTGCAGCTGCTCGAATCGTGGTGCCAATAGGTCAACCACTTGCTGCGCCAGATTTGGTGTGGAACCCTTTTCTTCTGCTGGATCCCTTGGAGGCCTACTTTGAAATCCTCCGTATCATTGTCTTCCCAAATTATCTCTCCAGCAGTGTCTGTGAAGCGGTAGAAAATATTGTTCTCATGAACAATTATGACAGTCGCTTCCATCTTGATAAAGGACTCGACATCCAATCGATCTCGAGGATGCCCTGGGATGAGATTGAAATGATGCTCATCCAGCTTCAAATAGCCAAGCTTCAAGGCTATATGGGTGACATAACCACCAATGAGTATATCTCCTGGGTTTGTTGGCAGTGGATAGAAGATGGTTTGCAAACCATCTAGAAAGCGCCACCGTGAGTCCTCTTCTAGCCATTTCGAAAAGGATGAGCTGTGATTTTTGAATGGTCCCATTGCTGTCTCCCCGAGCGAATATGCTATAGGTCAGGAACCCTATGCAAGTATTTATGCACTGGGGACCTGAGATGAGTACTCTTGGTCTTCTTAACATCCCAACTGCAATATGTGCCAAAATGGGTCCAAGCTCGAGTGGCGAAGTATTCTACTTCATTGTCATTGAGGATGCCATTCGATGGTAAGTTGAATAAGTCCCTGAATTCAGTGGCATTATGGGTGTTTGTATTGTCACAGAATTGGAATTTCACCACTATAGTAGGAGACACTTGCAAAGTGCTAAGGAATTCCAGTGTTGGCTCTCTCAATGTGGGTTGGTGAATGTCCACGAATTCTTTCAAGTGACAGGCTTGGAGTTGCTCTGTCATTGCCGTTTCTAGCTCAAGAGTTTATACAGTTTTCCATTCAAAGGATCTTGATGAAAGGAGAGGTCTTTTCTTCAAAGTGGAGTACCGGGGATGACAATGCTCTAGAATTCTGTTCATATGGTAATCTGCATACCTCCTGGGAGCATGAGACTTCTTTCTTTTTCCTTTTGATGAGCCGGTCTCCATTTGAATTGAAGAAGTGAACTTTGTGGATTTTGGGAAAATATTTGACAGAAAAATTTTAAGGAAACCCTAAAGATGTATGATTTTTTATGAAGAATTGAACTTTTGATGGTATTTATAGGAAATATTTGTGACTTGGGAGCCATAATCTTCAATATCTTATTGAATGTGTGTAATGTAGAGCGGTTTCTAGGAGGTGAAAGGTTGAAATGTGAAAAATAACCGGTTGTTCTTTTATATGCCCGATGCATTCACAGGCGTGAAATGTGTGTTCACGGCGTGAATGGTCATGTTCATGGTTTGCTGAAGGAGTGTTCTACCCGTGAATAAAGGTGTGAATATGTTCACAGTCGTGACCTTTGAATATCAGGGCGTGAATGATGAGGGTGAAATAATAGTCACGGGCGTGAAATGTTGAATTTCACTACTTATGCCAGTGAATCAAAACGTGACTCAAAGCGTAAACGCCTCTGTGTGTTTTAGGGTAAAAATGTTCACGGGCGTGAAAATGCATAACGGTCATGAACCGGGCTTTTCACGAGAGTGAATGAAGCCGTGAATATAAGCTTCACTACTTGAGGCCGTGAACAATGTCATGAATCAAGTCGTGAATGACACTGCCTCTTTTGGCTATTTAAGTCACGGGCGTGAACATATGTCACGGGCGTGACTTCCCTAAAATTTTCATCAAATAAAATTAAGTCCTAAAACATGACTACATTATTTCAATGAGATTCTATCCCTTATAACATAAAACTTTCATCAAATTTACTACCTTATATCTAGTGATTTGATACAAAATTAAGATTATCATTTAAGATTTCATAATTTAGCAATCATAAGGTTAATCCATCAATCATACCAAGTTCTCTTCTAATGAAATTAAATCTTTCCTCATTTAGAGACTTAGTAAAAATATCTGCCAATTGATTTTCTGTGCTTATAAATTTTAATGCAACATCTCTATTGAACATGATTTCTAATAAAGTGGTGTCTAATGTCAATATGCTTACTTCTTGAGTGTTGAATAGGATACTTTGAAAGATTTATAGCACTTGCATTGTCACATTTAATAGGTATATGGTTCATATCATGACCATAGTCCTTAAGTTGTTGTTTCATCCAAAAAATTTGAGTACAACAACATCCAGCTGCTACATACTTTGCTTCAGTAATTGAAAGAGCAACTGAAACCTGTTTCTTGCTAAACCAAGAAACTAAGCATTCTCCAATAAAGTGACAAGTACCTGAAGTACATTTTCTATCTAAAAGACTACCAGTATAGTCTGCATCTGAATATCCTACAATATAAAAGGATGAATTTCTAGGATACCATAAACCTAGATGCAATGATCCATGTAAATATCTTAGAATTCTTTTTACTGCATTTAAATGAGATTCTTTAGGACATGATTGAAATCGTGCACACAAGCAAACACTAGACATTATATCGGGTCTAGAAGCAGTAAAATATAAAAGTGATCCATTCATACCTCTATAAAGCTTTTCATTAATGCTCATACCCTTTTCATCCTTGTCCAATTTTGTTGATGTGCTCATGGGAGTCTTGGCATTCTTGCATCCTTCCATACCAAATTTCTTAATTAAATCTTTGACATATTTGGATTGGTTGATGAATTTACCCTCATTGCTTTGCTTTATTTGTAGACCAAGGAAATACTTAAGCTCTCCCATCATGCTCATTTCAAATTCCCTAGTCATACACTTGGCAAATTCTTGACAAAGCAACTCATTAGTAGAACCAAATATTATATCATCAACATAAATTTGAACAATTAGTATATCATGCTTATGCTTTTTAATGAATAATTTGGTGTCAACATTTCCTTTTGTAAAGCTATTTTCTAATAGAAAAGAACTTTGCCTTTCATACCAGGGGCTTGTTTCAAACCATATAAAGCTTTTGAAAGTTTAAAAACATGATTTGGCAAATCATAGCTTTCAAAGCCTGGTGGTTGTTCTACATATACTTCTTTTTCTATATAACCATTTAGAAATGCACTTTTCACATCCATTTGAAAGAGTTTGAGATTCATGTGACATGCATATGCTAAGAGTATTCTTATGGCTTCTAATCTAGCTACAAGTGCATATGTTTCATCATAATCTATACCTTCTTCCTGTTTATATCCTTTGCAACTAATCTAGCCTTATTCCTAGTTATTGAACCTTGTTCATCTAGTTTGTTTCTAAATACCCATTTGCTACCTATAATTTGATGATCCTTGGGTCTAGGTACTAAGGTCCATACTTTACTTCTCTCCAATTGGTTGAGTTCCTCTTGCATGGCAATTACCCAACTTTCATCATTAAGAGCCTCATCAACATTTTAGGCTGAATTTGAGAAATAAAAGCAATGTCAGTGACTAAATGTTTGAAATGAGATCTAGTACTTACTCACCTTGAGAGATCACCAATGATTTGCTCTCTTGGATGATCTTTCATCATTCTCCATTCTTTTGGGAGTTCTTGTTCATTTTCTTCTTGAGTTTGAGGTAGAGAAACATTTTGATGTGAATCTTCTTGATCATTTTCTTCTTTTCCATTTTTAAGATCAAGTCTTTCCATGTTTCCTACAACATCATCAAGAACACTACCTTTCACAAGATCAAGTCTACTAGATTCATTAAAGACAACATGCATAGATTCTTCAACAGTTAATGATCTTTTGTTAAATACTCTATATCCTTTGGCAGTTGTAGAGTATCCTAAAAAGATATCGTCATCAGATTTAGAGGCAAATTTTCCAAGATCGCCCTTGGTATTCAGTATGAAGCACTTGCATCCAAATACTCTAAAGAATGATATCAAGGGCTTTCTTCCATTCCATAGCTCAAATGAGGTTTTGTTTAGAAGAGGTCTTTTGAAAACTCAATTTGAAATATAACATGCAGTGTTTGTGGCTTCTGCCCAAAAGTAAGTTGGTAAATCATATTCATTGAGCATTGTTTGAGCCATTTCAATTAAAGTTCGATTTTTCCTTTCAACTACCCCATTTTGTTGAGGTGTCCTAGGAGATGAGAAATTTTGTGAAATGTCATGTTCAAGACAAAAGCTTTCAAAGTTTTCATTTTCAAATTCTTTTCCTTGATCACTTCTTATCTTTGAAATACAGTACCCCTTTTCATTTTGAACCCTTTTAGCAAAGTTTTTGAAATTTTCAAAAGCATCACTCTTTTGAGCTAAGAAAATTACCTAAGTAAATCTAGAGTAATCATCTACGATGACAAATGCATAATGTTTTCCTTCTAAGCTAGCAATTCTAGTAGGTCCGAATAAGTCTAAATACAGAAGTTGAAGAGGTTTTGAGGTACTTACTATGTTTTTGGCTTTGAAGGATGACTTGTGTTGCTTCCCTCTTTGGCAAGGTTCACATGTTTTGTCTTTTTCAAACTTGACTCTTGGCAGTCCCTTTACTAGTTCTCCTGTGCTGAGGCTTTGTATTAAGTCCATGTTAGCATGACCAAGCCTTCTATGCCATAACCAAGATTCATCACTAGTGGTTACAAGACACTTAGAGGAATGGTTAGACAGTTCATATAAGTTAATTATGTATGTATTGACATCTCTATTTCCTTTAAATATCTCTTGACCATCGATAGAGATCACAAGACATTCATTGGAAGTAAAGATTACTTTGTTTCCTTTATCACATAATTGACTAACACTTAACAAGTTATGTTTCAAGCCATCAACAAGTAAGACATCTTTAATAAAAGTAGTACCATTAATACCAATAGATCCAGTGCCAATTACCTTACCCTTAGCATTGTTTCCAAAGGTAACTTTACCTCTATCAATACTTTTGATTTCTTTGAAGAGTTCTTTATCTCCTGTCATATGCCTTGAGCATCCACTATCTACTAGCCAAGCATTTTTATTTATTGTGGACTTGAGGCATACCTATAAAATCACAGTTTAAGTATGGTTTTTAGGTACCCAAATGAGCTTGACTCCTTAGGGGTTAGCACATGAAGGTTCCCAATGAGCCTTCCTTATCCAACAATGTTTATTATGTGACCCATTTTCATACAATAATTACATTGTTTTGGTCTAAACTTGTTTATTGGTCTTACAAGCTTTTTGAGCACCATATTCCTATCAAACTTATTTTGAGAATGATGACATGTACAATCATGATTAATTGATGATTTTCTAGATGCATGCTTCCTATATATAAAGGCATGATTATTCTTTTTATGTATATAAGGTTTAATATGCATATTTCTTGGTGCTGTTCTAACAAGTGCGAAGATGTGAGGTTCATTTGACTTAACAAAGATGGTTTTGTGAGATGATGATGATGTGTCCTTAAATCATATATCATGTCTAATTAAAGGTGATCTTTGAGATACAATGAGAGTATCTAAGCTCTCTTTACCTTTGTGAAATTTAGAAATAGAATTCCTAAGTTCCTCAACTTCATTTTTTAAAGTATTATTTTCTTTTAGCAAGGAAGCAGTTGAGGGTCTTGATGAGTATTCATCTAATGACTTCTGGAGAGATTCATTAGATGATTTAAGATTTATGTTTTCCTTTTCTAAATCATCTATCTTATTTTTTAAAATTAGAGATGTTATTTCTATAAGTACTCAATTTACTTATATATTTCTCTAATTCTAGATTTAATTCTTCTATTAGGGTTTGCTCATCATCATTATCATCACTATCATCATCATTATCACTACTATCATTGTTCAAAGAGTATGAGTGTAGTTGTAACACCCCCTTACCCCACTTCCGTTCAGCAGGGTAAGTGAGTATTACCCGTCTAACTGTTTTGTAAATTTAATGAAATGAAGTAACATTTTCTTTATGAAAATATTGCAAATACTGAAATAAAAATTATTACAAGTACAAATATTGAAAATTTTATTTATTTATAAAGTACATTAATTTACATTATAATTCATGTCTATAATACATACTATGGGAAATAAAACCATAATTTAATTTACATAATTGTTTTACAAAAATATACCAAAAAGAAACCCCAAAGCTTTTTGCTGGTTCCTTCCGGGTACCCTTCTTCTTCTGATAATGCTAATTTCTACGACTACCCTTCTAAACTTGCGTGAGAGGAAACCACCCGCGCTAAGCTACTAGCTTAGTGGTGCTTCAATGATAAAAATTTTACATACATATATATATTTCCTCACATATTAATTAACCATACAATAACTAAGACATAAAATAAAAAATTATATACAATCAATAAATTTCAGCAAATACTCAATATTTAACAACTCGAATTCATATAACAATTATAAAAATCACGTACTTCGATTTTATAATAATAATAATAATAATAATAATAATAATTATTATTATTATTATTATTATTATTATTATTGTTATTATTATTATCAACATTATTATTTTTTTGTGCCCATAACACCTATAACCGAACTAACTAATAGGAATAATGGGGTTGTCATTCCCGGCTTTCATAATATAGCGCCGAACACTTTTATAATAATGTCATTACCAGCTTTTGTTATATTGTCATTACCAGCTTAATAATTTTGCGCCGAGCGCATTTATAAATTGTCATTACCGGCTTTCATATTTGGCACCGAGTGCCTAAATCCCCCGATTGACATGTCAAAGTATTCTCTATTCTAGTTCTAGCCTAGGTGTCTTTGGGCTTAACTATTTTTATTTTAATTCCCAATATTTCAAAAATTGCCAATATTATTCAACTATCATAATCATGCTTATTTATTTTTGTTCTTTATTTTCATTATTATTGCACTAAAATCTCACACATAAATATTTTGTTAAACATTCATAACTACCATTAAAATAATTATTCACATTAATTATTATATATAATTATCACAACACATGCACAACTCTACTATTTCATGTTTTTACCTATGGCAAATTTCAGACCTATTTTTGGGCTTCATTTTTAGCCCATTTATAATTCGAATTTGGAGCTCTGACCTTATAAAATTTTTTAGCTTATTGTCTTACTTTCATATGCATCAAAAATCACTTAAATCAAAGTTTTCTATCAAAAGTTATGATCAATTCACTAATGCATCATTGCTCATTTGGTACCTTTGTAGTAAGAACTCTTTAATTCTGATTTTTCCTCTCTCAAAACTAATTTATTTCCTCACTTTTTTAAGCTGAATTTGCCGAGAAAAATGGAGCTTTAGGGAGCCTATGGTGGATAGCAAAGAGAGGAGAAAAAGAGAAGATGAAGATGGCTTATGGAAGAATGTGGAATTTGTTCTTCTTTTTTGACTTTATATACCTTGATTAAGAAGTGGGTCCCATTAATTAAAATTAATCCTTATTCTTATTGGTTAATTAATTTAATTAATCTTAATTAACATTTAAATTTTGAGAAATTTCATATTTGCCACATCTTGCTCCATATTCACACTTTTTCCCTAAACAATCTCGATAATACCAATTTTGTCCATAGGAAATTTTATTTTCATCTAATTCTACCCCCAAATCTTTTTAATTCCCAAATAATAATACCCTTAATTATTTTCTCTTATTATTAGTCATTTTTTTATGGGCTTAAATTTAGACTCCGATTGAACCAGTGGACCCCACTACGGTCACGCGCAATCGGGGCCTAAATCACCGAATGTTACAGTAGTGATCTTACCTTATTCGAGACATGATCTTCAATAGCCATGAAGCACAGGTTGACTTCTTCACTTTCATTATCATCTTTTTCACTTGAAGAGCTTTTTTCATCCCATGTGGCTTTGTGACCTTTCTCCCCATTGTCTCTTTGGTATTTGCTCTTATGCTTCTTGAGCCTTGGACATTCTGGTTTGATATGTCCTTTCTTTCCACACTTATAGCACTTTACCTCTTCCTTACTTATTTGTGCATCATTAAAAGTTTGTTTGAGGTTTCTTTGCCTGAATTTTCTTGAGTTGCTCATTTTCTTCTCAACGATTCTTTTTAATCTTCTTGAAAGCATAACAATGTCCTCATTTTCATCATCACTCATTTTTTCATCATCTTCACTTTCTTCTTGAGATTTTGAAGTATAGGCTTTGAGTGCTAAGGGCTTTCTTTTCTCTGGCTCTGCTTCAAGCTCTCTATCTCTTTTCACTGCCATTTCATGTGTGAGAAGTTTGTCAATCAGGACATCAGTATTCATGATGCTCATATCTTCATTTGCTTCTTCTATGCCAGCAACTCTTGAGCCATAGTCTTTAAGAGGAAGAATTGTCAGGATTTTGTTGTTTACATCTTCCAGGCTCAGATACTTCCCAAGTTTCCTCATTCCATTTATAATGGCTAGAAGGCGGTTGGTCATGTCAGGGATTGAATCATTGGATTTCATCTTGAAGAGTTCATATTCTGATGTAAGAAGTTGAATCTTCTTGGATTTGACTTGCTTAGTTCCTTCATGATAGATTTCCAATGTCTTCCACATGCTGTATGCTGTTAGACAGTGTTGTATTCTTCCACATTCTTCAATAGATAATGAGCTTGACAACATTGTCATTGCCTTCTTGTTTTTGAAATTTGCTCTTCTTTGAGGATCTGTCCTATCATCTCTTGATAGGATTTCTTCTTCACCATAAGCTCCTCTTCTGGTTGGTGGTGTCCATTCTTTTCGTACACTATCCCAGACTTCAATTCCTTCACTATCCAGATATTTCTCCATCCTAAACTTCCAATGGGCATAATTTCCTCAATCAAAGTAAGGTTTGAGACTTTGGAATCCTTCAATGGCCATATCTTAATCTTTACTAGCGCTTTTTAGGCTTTGATGCTAGACAAAACTCTGATACCAATTGTTGCCCAGATATTAACCCAAGAAGGGGGGTTGAATTGGAGTTTTAAAAATTAAACTTTAAAATGCGGAAATAAAAATTAATTTTAGGAGGGATAGAGAAATTTGAAACAAGAATTTTTATAGAGGTTCGGGTGTTAACAAACCCTACTCCTCTCCCCAATCGCAATTGAGAGTTTCACTAACACATTAAGTGTTACAATGGAGTTTTACAAGCTCACTCCCAACTTTAGAGTTTCTCACAATGGCTCACACCTAACCCAGAAATCACTTGTGTTTTAATGGCTCACACAGTAACCAATTCCTTATGTTTTACAGGCTCACACAAACAACCTTTACTTTGTGTTTTTACAAGCTAACACAACTAATCTTTACTTTGTGTTTTAAAGGCTCATACAACTAACCTTTAGGTTGTGTTTTAAAGGCTCACACAACTAACCCTTATAAGTGTTCTACTCTTAACCCAGAGATACCCAAAACTCACTTGAGTAATAAATGATTACAGAGAGAAACACTCACAAATCTTTATTGCTCAATAAATGAAGAGCAAAAAGATTTTTACAGAGAATAGATATTGGTTCTCAAAGTATTGAATGTACAAATAGCTTGTAATAAGATTTTGATTCAAAGTATTTGCTATCCCTTTATACTGAATGCATAAATGACTTGCATTTATTCTCCCTTGGCTGATTATAGCCGTTAGGGTGCATTTAATATGAAACTAGCTGTTGTACCAACCAAATAATCGGGCCTGACATTTTTCTCTTTCATCATTCACGGGCGTGACTATGTTTGTCACGGGCATGACTGTTCTTCCAAGCCATGACTGAAGTGGTGACCTTGGTCGTGAAGCTCTCTGGAAGGTTTTGAAACATTGGGTCACGGGCGTGACATACTTATTCACGGGCATGACAAACTTCCCATCCGTGATCCAAGTGGTGACTTTGGTTGTGAAGCTCTCCGCATGAAAATGCCATGAAAATTCATGAGCGTGACTTAAATGTACATTTCACGGTTTGTGTTTTCCTTCATGGCCATGAAATTCAAATGTTGGTTTTGGTAACAGTTAGCTCTTTCACAGTCGTGACACATAGGGTCACGGGCGTGAACATGCTACTTTCTTAATTTTGTCTTTCAAGGATTATTCTTTCATTCTCCATTCTTGCTATTTTATTCCATACCCTGTTTAATAAACTTAGAAAACAAGTATGTTAAATACAATATTGCTATTTTATTTGTTATCATCAAAATGATGGAAATACCCCTCAAGGTTTAACAGTCTTGAAAGAGGAACATGTAGGTGAACAACATGTTTTGTGCGAAACTTTTAATCTGATGGAGACTGAGAATTGGTGTGTTTGAATAAGAACTAGAGGCCATAAAGAGAAGTGGAATTTTCTTAGAAGAGGAAATAAGACTGATTTGCTAAGGAGGTCGAGATAAGAAATTGAGAATGAGATTTTTATTGCCTTTTATATGCTGAATGCCAAACTTATATCGGCTAAACCATTCTTTCCATCTTAACAATTGTGAATGCAGAATAGGCTTTTGCTTGAAGTTTAACATACGTGGAAATGAAGAACAATTAATGACAACTATAAAGTGGTGTCCTATCAGATGGAATTCAAAATTTTTGATTCCATATTTCACAGCTAAGATATCTTTGAATGTTGAATGATAGTGAAGTTCACTATCTTTGAAGTGTCTGCTTGTATATCCACACACTTCTTTCTTATCTTCATTCATTTCAAAGAGGACGACTCCCTAGTGCTCATCTGATGCATCAATTTGCAATAATCTTTTTCCTTTGGAAGGAATCTACACATGTGCCAAGCGTTGTGTGATTTCTTTGAGCATTTGGACAGACTTACTGTGAATGGCCGACCAAGGAGGAGGCTACTTTTTTAAAAGCTGATACAGTGGCTTCATGTGCTAACTGTAGTTGGATATGAATTATCTGATGTAGTTGGCAATTCCAAGGATATGTTGAATTTGTTTGACTGTTAAGTTTTCATCATGAAACTTTAATAGTTCTTTGGCCAAATGAGTCTGAGGCCTGTATGTTCCATTGGTAAATTTTATACCCAAGAAGTCAATTGTGGTTTGGGCTAATTGTGTAACAACCCTCTCACCCCAGCAGCTCGTGCCCGGATGAGAGTGTGCTACGCTGACTTCATCGATTAACATGTCACTATTTAATTTTTGTATACATGAAATTCACTCATATATTTTTTTTCATTTGATATTTTTTTACTTTACATTATAAAATTAAAATAACATAAAATATAAACTATATTTTTATATAGTAACATGTTCTTTACAAAACATACAATTTATTTTACAAATTCTACAAAATAAAATTTACAAGATAATATACAAAAGTTGTGTAATCCACGATGTGTGCAACATGTTGCTTTACTGGATTAGGTTACCGCTGTCTTTATCTACTATCTTCTATTTATTCTTTACTAAATCTACGTGAGAAAACTCCCATGATAAGCTCTTGGCTTAGTGGTGCATATAAATAAGGCAATAAACTATTTTATGCAATCATGCATTATCATATATCAACTCATGCTTAACCATATTCTCATGCAAATATACATATCATGGTATTCTAGCATGTATAGACATCAAATTATATTATTTTATTTCATACTTATTTATTTTATTACCACCTTATTGTATAGCACTAAATCTTCTTTTTATCCGTGCCACAATTCATAATTCCATTTTTATTATCAATAATTCATTTATGTTTTTATTTATGCCCAAGACACTGAATCATCCTTTCATGCAACTTACATTTCATAAATTTTATTCTTTTATAACTTATATTTATTTCACATTATCAAACCATTATTATCCATAGCTTTTCCTTGCCCATAACACTAAATCTTCTTATTATCCATGTCAAAATTCATAATTCTAGTTTTATTTTCAATAATTCTTTTATGTTCCATAACTTTTTTATTTATGTTTTCATTTATGCCCAGGACACCTGTGAACCACTAACTAGGATAATGGTGTAGTCATCCAGGCACTTAGGAGTGCCACCCGAGCAATATGATGTGCGCATATAAGTACCAAACCTGGTGTAGATAACTGTACCAAACTTGGTGTAGATAATAATGCCATACCCGGCATAAATAACAATGTCATACCCGGCATAAATAATAATGCCAAACCCGGTGTAGATAACATTGCCAAATCCGACGTAGATAACATTGCCAAATCCAGCGTAGATAACATTGTCAAACCCGACATAGATAACAATGCCAAACCTGACATAGATAATCATACCATTAATGGTTTTCATTTTCATCATACTCCCCCCTATTTGGCATGCTAAACTATCCTAAGTTGGTTCTAGTTAGGTGTTCTAGGGCTTATACAATCTCAATATAATTTATAGCAATTAATTTCACACTTTTCATGCATTTAATGTCTCAAAATAATCACATAATCACTCAATTCAAATAACAATTACATAATATAACAAGGTTATCATCATTTTACTCATTTCATTTCTCAACTCATATGCTGCCCTGTCACTAGTAGATTCTATTCTCTATTTTGGAACATAATTTTAGTCCTATTGCGTTCTCCATTTAGTTATATGATCTTCTTAACAATTTTAGATATGGATCTTAGATTTAATATTCAACTTGAATCACTTAATTCGGAGTTCTGTATCAAAAACTATGATAAAATGAACACTGACTTATCACTAGCAATTCTATCCAGATAAGTCTGAATTTTATGAATTGTTCTAGACAATTACATACATATTCAGATATTATGGTCTAAATAAAAATTATATCCCTATATCTTAGATTTCAAACCAAATAAATAACACATAAATCCAAGCTCCAGAACTCAAGTTATAACAGTTTAAGTACTTACTGCTCATTACTAACAATTCTACTTAGAATTTCTGGACAGATTCTATATCTGAATTTTATGAATTTGTCTGGACAATTACAGACATATTCAAGTTTTATGGTCTAAATGAAAGTTATAGCCATATTTCTTATCTTTCAAACCCAATAAACAACATGCAAAACCAAGTTCCAAAAATTAAGTTATAATAGTTTATGTGAACACTGCTCATCAATTTCCAGCAAAGGAACATGCAAGCTAATCACATTCAATTTTTACCAAATTAAATCCTAAGTCTAGCAAACATGCATCCCCAAGATTTTCAGCACAAAATACTATTAATTCAGAATCATCAACATGTCAAAAAATTAAATCATGCAAATAAATAAAATAAAATAGGCTATTGCCTTAGGTTATGCACAAACCTCTCTTTTCTTTCTCTTTACTTCCCTTTCTCCTTTCCTTTGCTTCTTTGATCTAGCTCCTTGTCAATTTGAGTTCCTAAAATTTATAATCAGATTATTAAAACTTCATAAACCCTAATCTCTCTCTTTCTCCTTACTCTATTAAGCTTCATTGAGCATGAAGATGGAATTTTCCCTTACGTTTTCTCTATTTTCTCACTTTCTTTCACTAAAACTAAGCTTTGGCTATGGAGGAACAAGGGAAAACGTGGCTGGTGTGGAGAACAAAATTTTTCTCAATGAAAAATGGATAAGGAAGAGGAAGAAACAATTAAGAAGAAGATGACAAAAGCCATTAAGATGGGGGGACACCTAAGCTCAATCTAGAAGCTTTCATTAATGCTAAATGCATGAATGCTAATTAGCTTCTTAAACTTTGCCACTTGGTGTGTTATAATTCAAGAATTGTGGAAGACACTTAATGATGGGAAAATTCTAGATGAAGAGTGATAATTAAGAAAGGTTAAGCACTTAAGAACAAAGTGACAAAATTACTTAATTAATGGAGACACCTAAGCATTTTCTAGAAACTTTTCATTAATTTCTAATTCATGTATGTCAATTGACTTCTTAAAATGTGCCACTTGGTGTGGCTGGCCTCCATATGCATTTTATGTCCCAATTCATGCATTTAATTTATGATTATCCCAATATATCCTCCAATTTTTAATAAAATTGCAAATTGATCCCTAAACTTTTCAAAATTTGCAATTTAATCCTTTACTGAAATTTAACATCTTAAAATATTTTGAACACTTTATTAGGTATTTTCCACACTTAATTTCCATTATTTTAATTATTTTTTGATAAAAATCAAATTTTAGACTTCTGTCAAACCGACGAGTCGATTTAACAACTCGCGTGACTTAGGTCTAAATTAGCGGATATGACAAATTGCATCTTTGTTGGACTAAGCATTACTCTATGAGCTTAAATCCATAAATCTTTTAATCATCTCATGATGAGAGTCAATGTCTGGGTTGAACAATAGGATGTCCTCAATGTAAATGAGAGTTGTGTGTAACAACTGCTCATCGATTTAGATCATTGCTTTTTGAAACAAGGATGGTGCCAACTTAAGCCCAAATGGCATAACTGTCCATTCATAGTGTTGGTTTGGAATGCAGAAGGCTATTTTGTAACGGTCTTCAGGAACAATTCCAAGTTACCAGAACCCTGCTTTCAAATTGAACTTAGAGAAAATCTTTGCTGAGGCCATAAATGGAAACATTGAGTCAATCCGTGGTAATGGATACTTATCATCTTTTAGAAAAAGATTTAAAGGTTTGTAATCAATTATAAGATTTTACTTCCCACGAACTTGTTCTGACTATTTGTTGACATAGAAGGCCTGGCATGGTAAGTTGAATCAATCCTTCTGATAACAATTGAGAACAGTTTTGCATGGCAAGTTTCATATCTGAAGGAAACATTCTGGGATGAGATGCTTCCACTGGATTGAGGTCTTCAAAATTTTTGAAAAGAAGAGTGATAAAGAATTCTGGTCGAGACCAGAGTGGAGAAGGATGTTTCTGAGAGCATTTTATATGAGATAGGGCATAATAGAAATCATGAAGTTTTTGAGTCAAGGTAGGTGACAAGGAAGGAGATTGTGAGGTAAGTTGTAATGTAAACAAAGAATGTATGGTGGTAAATGGTAGAAGTTGTTTTTTGTACTGTAGACTAGTGGGTAAAATGAATAAATTATTTACATAAAAATAAAGATCAAATCCAAGGACTAGATCTTTATCAGGGAGATTTGGACTAAGAACTTATATCCAAATAGTCAGTTCATGAAAAATCTGTAATTTGATGGGATTACGAGTTTTTAATGAGGAAGTGAAAAGTTTTCCATCTGCTACTTAGAAATGTTGTTTATGCTGGACCCAATATCTTTTAGGAAGAATCGAAGGATTCATCATAGATCTGTGAACAATAGTATCTATGAATGCAATAATTTTAATGGGTTTAGCATACTTATGAGGAAAAACTGACATTGGGACAAGTGGAATTGGGTGAGTTGGTTGAATAGGACATATAGTTGGTGTAGGAAGATTGGATAATATCAATTCAGTAGAAGGGGTTGTATTCTGAAGGGGTTGATCAGGACACGGAAAGGTAATTGGATAGATAAGAGGTATGCAATGATCAGGGAAAATGGAATTTTGAGAAGGTAGTTCATCATACAATATCTCATCAGTTGCTTCTGATTTTATCTCTGAGAACTCAGACACAAATAGTGTGTGAGGATCTGTTTCATCATCTAGAGAGAAAAGTGACTCCACATCAGCATTATCTAGATATACATGAGAAATTTGATGAATTTTCTGGATAATTTTTGCAGCTTTCTTTGGTTTGTTAGGAAAATTCTTTACGAAATGTGCTTTCTTTCCACAAACATAACACCAATCACTCTTTTTAAATCTCTTTTTGGGTCTTTTGAAGAATTTGAACTTTCAACACTTATGCCTTTGTGGTTGAAAATCATTGGAAGGACGCCATTTGTGAGATCGTTTGGATTTGAGAGAGGGACATGAATAGGCCTTATCTTTGCATTTTATTTGTAAATTAGGTCTTCTGCAAGTCGTCTTCCAAGAGGAATTATTGTCAAATATCATTAGTTCCCAAACCATCTTCTATTGAACACAAATTTTTTCAACTGAGAAAAGGATACGCTCATAGATTTCTCCGAGACTAAAAGAATTCAGATCAATATTCTTTTCTCTAAGTTGAAATTGGATATGATTGGAAATGCTTTCTAGAAAAGAAACTAGAAATGCTTGTTTCAAATTGGCATCTGTTGCACCACCAAGAAGATAGAATCTTTTTGTCACCATCTGGTAGTAGCAATCAAGATCTTTCCTGAGAAGAGAGCAACACTTCATCTTAAAATACTTATCTCTGCACATATCATCATACTTTGCCTTATTTCCAACAAATTCTTGATGTAAAGAAGTAAAAACTTATGCTATGAACTGAGAGTGATAGACTTTTAGTATTGCTACCTCAGGTAGGTGAACAAACCAATCTGTTAGAGTTCCTGTGAATCTGGAAGTAAATTCCAAAATGATACTTAGAGATCTGGAATGAGATTCATCCCTCCTATCAACATTCAACCACCTATCAAGCTAGCAACACACCTTTAACATAAAATCGAACATTCATAACACATACTATGCTAAAATCTCTCTTAAGCATCATAACAAACATAACCTATTTTAATGACATTTCTAACAGTTATCCCATGCAACCATTATACATTTACAGAACCAGAAACCCATGTGTATCATTTATCACATTTTGATAACATATAACATAACAACACATGCAAAAAAGGGAATTAATATGCATATATGTACTAACCTTAACAATGGAGCCTAAACCCTTCAAGCTCTTCAAGCTTGCCTAGCTCTTGATTGATCCTCATCTCTGCCTCTACCTCCTATCATCAAGAAAAATGTCTTATCTTAGAACCATATAACAAAAAATGAATCACTAATTTCACTCTCAAACCAACATTTGGTTTAAACCTCAAGAACTTCTCTTTATCTCTTAGGTACAAGCTTCCACAAGGATTAAAAATGGTGATTTTTATGTAATAAAGGAAGAAAAAAGGTAAAGAAGATGAATGTGGCATGTAGATTTGGGTTATAGGGGCGGTGGAATAGCTAAAAAAGCATGAGAGAGAAAAAAATGGCTATACTGAATAACTTTATTGACTATCTTTCATGGGCGTAAAGAAATCTTCACAAGCATGAACACTCTTATGTCACAGGCATGACAAACCTTTCTCAAGGAAACCTAACACACGACATTCACGGCTATGAAACCCTTATTCAGGGGTGTGAGTAACCTTTCTATCACTATGTTAAACCTTTCAAACTCTAATCCCACTACACTCTTTCTTAACCAACCCAAGTAACTTATAAACTCTAAATATTGGGCATTACAGTGATACACTATGGCATTTATATTTAAATATGCAATCATGCATTCAAATCTCTATAACACTTAAGATGATAATTTAACTACAATTATATTAGTTATATTTACGATGATTAATTTATAGTTTATTCCTTTGTTCTCAAAATGCATGCCTATTCCATTTTTTATATTTTAATTACTAAAGATGATCAATTTTATGCCTAGCTTTTAAAATCTAAGATGTATTCTTATTCACTATATTTACTATTGTATTTTTTAAATCTTATTCTTTACATGATTAGTGTAGAATTTACTTGTTATAAATTATGAATTTATCATAATTATATTTCCTATACACCTTTTCATAATAAGAACATCAACATATACTCATGGCAACTATTTGTACTTATATCATTAGCAATATCTTAGGTTTTAGCATACATGTCTTTTGTTTACTTTTACTATACATTTACAATTTTACTTATGGATGGTTGTCAATCAATATTATTGTAATGTCCTCCCACACAATCAGGATCATCCCGACTACATGAGAGAATATTACAAAACTTTTTGAGAAAAACCTGTTTCAATTAAAACTTGTTCTTTTGAAATATTTTAACTTATACAATCTTTTCTGGATTTCCATATTAAACCTTCACATAAAATCATAAAGCATACATAACTCATTGATCTCAAATATCAACCTCATATAATAAAATCCACATTTACCAAAATAGATTTCCATAATGAGAATTACATGTTCTTTAAATTATAAGACATGCACATCCTTTAAAATAGGTATCTAACCCATAACCCATGACATATACAAAAAGAACCAAAAGAATCCATGAATGAATCACTAACCTAAAAGTGGGTTTACTCTGACCGATCTCTATATGGGTATGCTACTCTTCAAATCAACTAGGCTCCAAAAGCCTACGTTCATGCTCACATGCTAAGCATTCATAGCATTCTTTCAAGTAGTCAAAATGATTCTGATTGTGTGGGAAGGAATTACATATTTTGGTATCAGAGCTTAGGTTTAGGCATTTCTAGACCTAAGTGGTTATGGATGTATCATATGTATATAGTGTGTTATATATGACTCATATCAGGGCTTTTCTCTATCAATCGTAAGTATCATACGATATAGAACTAGAAAGTTATTATGATAGTAGGCTGATTGTAATAGCCTAGTTGTTTAAGATACCTTGAACTAGTAAAGTTAAGCTAAAAACATGGTTGTGGTACATGAAATGTTATCTTAATGATGGAGTGGATACTCCATGTAATGCCCTTAATTAGGCCCTATAAGTTATGTTATTGGTTAGTGGGATATGGGGGATTAAATGGAGTTTTGAGATATTGAGAGTGGCTGAAATATGATGTTTTACTCCCATGACAATAGGAGTCCGACCGTAAATATCGGGTTTTTATGCATAGCCGTGATGAGATTCTTCACGGCCTTGAAATATTACTTCATGACCCTGAAGGAGAGGTTCACGCCCCGTGAAAGAGGAGTCATGACTGTGAAGCTTGGGCAGACAACTGCTGAGATAATCACATTTTTCTCTTTGTCATTCCCTTTAACTTCGCTCTCCACTCCCTGTTAACCAACCTAACATGCCATATGCATCTTTTCCTTCCTCCAAAGCTCTTTTTCTTTCATTGTTGAAGCTTGGAGAGAGTTGTTTCTATAAGTAAAGTGAGAGAAAAAGTGAGAAGGATAGAGTTGTGGGTTACAAAAGGAAAACTTGGTTTTCCATTTCTGGACCTTGGTTCATTTTTCAGAAGCTAAAAGGACATTTTTTCATCTTGCTATAACCTAGAGAAAGTGTTGGAAGTCCATCTCAAGGGAGAGGATAAGCTTGAAGATATCAAACTTTAGCCAATCTCTATCCTAAGTGTAAGGTTTGTACATAACAACACTTAAGGCTATTACTTTGTGTTTTCTGTGTTCTTTGATTTAAAGACATGTTTTAGATGATAAATGAGTAGACAAATGGTGAAATGTGGGATTAATATTCATGATGGGAAATCTTACAAACATGGTTAAATTGACACGTTTGAGGAACAATTCTGGTTAGTATTGATGATTAGAGATGATATAGTCGTGATAGAAAGCTTGAGTGTATGTTGAAATATTGACAGGGTGGCTGACATTGGTCAATCGCAGTGAGTATTATAAGTGGAATTGGCATGATTTGTGATGCTATGTTTTTCTAGAAAAATTTTCAGATTCACAACCATGAAAGGTGGGTTCATGGGTGTGAATATCATGAGATGCATTATTGTTGCTGAAGCAGACCCGTTTATGGGAAGTTTCACGATTAGGTTCACACATGTGAAGGGGTGATCACAGTCGTGAACATATGCTGATTCACGGATTGAATCATGAATTGTGTCACAAAGGGATTACCCATAAAGTGGTGCTTCACAGCCTTGAATCGTTATTCACTGGCATAAAGCTGTTTATGACAAAAAAATTATATGTTTGATTTTGAATCGGATTTGATTTGTTAAGACGCGGTAGGCCTCAGATGCATACTATTAGCATTGTATGGGAATATATGATTGTGGAAATCTTGAGATTTATATAAAATATGGTAATGGATAATATGAATATGCGTATGATAACATTGTAAGCCCAATACTCTGACTAGTATCAAAGCTATGATAGATGGCATGGGCTAAAATCTGCCTAGGAAATTCCGAGGCAAATTTCATGTCTCATATTCGTGTCAACTGTTAACATAGTTTAATTCATAATTAGATCTAATGTCCTTCATGAAAGTTTATATATATGTCTTAAGTTTCCAAACATCAAAGAACACGAAATTTAGAGTTCCAGAACTTAAGTTATCGAATTTTTAATGCATGCTGCTCCATGATAAAATTTCCAGCAACATATATAACAACACAACTACTCATTTAATCATGCAATTAACACAAGATTTAACAATAAAATCAACATATTAAATTTTTGTCATACAAGCACATACCTTATTAATCTCTTCTCCCTTTCCTAGGCTTTTTTCTTTCCTTTCCCTTCCTTAAGATTGCTTCTACCTTTGTCCTTGGTTTACCCTAAAACCATCAAACATATCTCATATCATCAAACCAATTTCTTTTTGTTTAAACCCACCATCACCTAGACAACCCCTTCTTCCTCATTTCTAACCTTAATTATCATCACTTTAGTCTCAATTAATAAAGAAAAGTAAGAGAATTGAAGAAGAAAACTTACCCAAATAATTTTTTTTCTCTTTTCTTTCTTCCTTTATCTTTCTTTCTTCTACTCTTTGTAGAGGGCTTCCTTTTTATTTTCTTGAGTTTTCTCTCTTAGATCCTCTCTTCCTCTCTTTTGCTAGCTAAGTTGGGAACAAAATGGTAGAGAATTGGTGGAGAGGGTGGCCGGCCATACAAGATAAGGATGAGGAGATTTTTGTTTTGATTGTTTTTAATGCCTCCTTAATGAGGAAGCTTCTAGGTTTAGGATAAGGTTCATTGGATTTTAATGTCATTAATTACTAAGATAAAGATTAGGATAAGACTCATTAATGCCTCATAAATGAAGAAATTCTAGAATGGATGATTAGGCACACGTTAGAAGAAATTCGGTGTTCTTTGATGTTTTGGAAACTTAAAACAGATATATAAAACTTTCATGAAGGACATGAGATCTAATTATGAATGAAACTATGTTAAAAATTGACACAAATATGAGACTTGAAATATATCTTGAAATTTCCTAGGCAAATGTTAGCTGAGCAGTTAGTACTCGATCAGTCATAACGTTATCTATAGAGATTGAAATTAGTTGATTCAAAATCACAATTAAAGATAAGGTATGTGGCTAAATGTTATTAGAAGACCACTTAATTAAATTCGTCCAATAATAGTATCAAAATTGAGATCCAAGACAAAGCCCGAAATCTGTCCAGAACAGGGCTGTTGAAAAAGTGAGAGTTTTACATGTAAATTGATTTGGGCCTTATGATATGAGATGAATGATATTTATATGAGTGATTATTATGTGATATAAGCCATTAAGTCCATAAAAAAAAACTTATTGAGAAAATAAAACTATAAAATAATTGTTTGGTGTATATTTTGACCATAATGAAATTTTAAGAGATTGCTTGAATAAATTGAGATGCAATAATTAAGCCCTAAAATACCTAGTTGGGAACTAGGGTAAAGGATAGATTGGCATGCCAATAAGGGGTAGGATATGTAGGCATAAAATTCCAAGTTGATTTATGTAGGCATTACATATGTCGAGTTGATTTATATAGGCGTTACATGTGCCGAGTTGATTTATATAGGCACTAAATGAGTTTATATATGTAGGCACCACATTGTGCCGAGTTTATTTATATAGACGTCATGCGGTGAGTTAAGATTTGTTGACAGATAATGCCCTGTATCCTATTTGATAGTTCTAGTTATTGGTGTTGGGCATAAATTTGAATAAACAAGACAAAATAAGATATGAAAAAAAAAATCTACTGTTGGGAATAATCATTGAAAAATAAAATGAGTAAAATATGGTGATATCAATAATAATAACACTAGTCATGGTTAAAAATGATATTATGCAATAATATTAGCAATTAACATAATTATCATATGTAAAAGAAATTTTGTGTAGTAAAAATTAACTTGCAAATTAATTCATTGCTGATAAATTTGTGATATTCGTTTTATTTGACTTTAAATGTATGAATGTGTGAGATTTTATAAATTGCATATTAAGCTTTTGTCATATAAAGCACCACTAAGCTAGTAGCTTAGCGCGTGTGGTTTTTCCCACACGTAGGTACTAAAGTAGTTAGTAAGTAAAGGATGAAGCTGTCAGAAAGAGAAGAACGCCAGATAGTGGATAACAACATTTGAAGATCTTTTTGTTCCAATGTATTAACTTTTGTAAAACACAATAGTAAGTTTTATTTTCATATTGTGTGATACTCATATTTTGGGTCTGTAAATAAAATATTAATTAATAGTACTTTGTATGTAATCCTTTAGAAAATGAAATGGTTTATTATGGATGAATTATATAAATTGGTTTAAAGTATATGTATAAAAAAATGGTAGACTATAATCTGAATTTATATTCAGATATTTTAAAATGAGAATATACAAAATGATTATATAAGCAAGTTAGACAGGGAGTCAAGAGTAAGGTAGCACTCATTTGCTTTGCTACTATAAGTAGGGCAAAGGGGTGTTATTAGTAAATAAAGGATGAAGCTACCAGAAAGAGAAGAACGTTAGATAATGGATAACAACATTTGAAGATCTTTTTGTTCCAATGTATTAACTTTTGTAAAACATATTAGCAAGTTTTATTTTCATATTGTGTGATGCTCATATTTTGGGTCTGTAAATAAAATATTAATTAGTAGAACTTTGTATGTAATCTTTTAGAAAATGAAATGGTTTATTTTGGATGAATTATATAAATTAGTATAAAGAATATGTATGTTTTAAAAAAAATGGGAGACTATAATTTGAATTTATATTAAGATATTTTAAAATGAAAATAAACAAAATGATTGTATAAGCAAGTTAGACAGGAAATCAAGAGTAAGGTAGCACTCCTTTGCTTTGCTACTATTAGTAGGGAAAATGGGTGTTACATATTGCGACATTTCATGAATGCATGAAGAATTTCAGTGCACACATGTACCATTAAGCATTAGGTTGCTTAGCGTGTGAGTGTTTCTTGCATTCAAGTTGGAACTGATAAATAAAGGTTGACAAGTCATGTAGCAAAGCCCGTACAGAGTGAAATCAGAGCAAACCCGTTTAGGGATTGGTGAATCATCCATGGTATTTCTTTTCTTCTTTTTGTTTGTTTTAGGTTATAGGTGTAGATTTCTATTTTAAATATGGATATGTGTTTAATTAAATTTTAAATGTTATGTTTTTGTAAACAATGGGCCAGTTAAAGCCAAGTTTGTATTTATGAAAGGATCAATGTTTATATATATATATATATATATATATATATATATATATATATATATATATATATATATATATATATATATATATATATATATATATATATAGTGTGGTTTTAATATAAAGATTTAATTTGGTAAAAAGGATTATTTAAGATAAGGTTTTGCAAAGAAAGAGAAAATTTTAAAATGCACAGATTTTCTATAACTGTATCCAGTAGCATTCGCCGAATTAATCGAGAGTAATCCTAACTAACTATGTGGATATTACATTTTGGTATCAAAGCTCAGGTTTATACATTTCTAGATTTAAGTGGGGTAAAAGGTTTGTCATGCTTTCATAGAACACCTCATCTGACTCTAATGTGGGTTGCTTCTCTATCGACATGTAGGTTTAGAACGAGAGAGTTATGAAGTTAGAGGCACATGATGTTGCTGAGAGCAAATTTCCTCCAAACATTAAGGCTTGGGACCAACCTAGTATTGCTAGTGTACGAGGTCCAGGTGCTATTCCATTCTTTTCACAACAGTCGATAGTTGGTTTAGAGGATCAAGCTCAGGATCCATTGATGCAAAATCTTTATACTCTCTTACAAAGGTTGGCTCAAGTAGTACCACAAGCAGCTCCACCTCCATCGCCACAACACAAGAGATACCCATGTTTTAGATTAATAAACACCAAAATTATAGTGCTAAAAATTTTCTTAGCAATGGTGAGGATGACCTAGCTACTACCTAGTATTGGTTAGAGAAGACCGATAGGGTCTTTGGCGAGTTAGAGTGTGTCAAAGAGCACAAAGCCAAATATGTTGTATCTCTTATATATGGAATTGCTTACAATTTGTGGAAGACAGTTTTGCTGAAGCTAGAGGTTCCATAGCCATTGACATAAGAGTTATTTATGGTCGACTTCAAGGAACAATATGTCTCTAGAGTTTATACCAATGAGAAGAATAAGCAGTTCTTAAACCTTAAGCAGGGAAGGATGAAGGTCACCGAGTATTAGAGAAAATTTACTGACCTGAGTTCTTTTCAGGGCACTCACAGAGTAGGGGTTCAAGATAGAGCCATTCTCAATCAAGTTTGTTTAGAAGGGGATTACCCTCTAGGACCACATTAGCCATAGTTAGTACACCAATTCAGATTGTTAGAAAAATTGCTCCAGTGTGTGTCGGACAAGCCACAAGAACCATATAAGAGAGTGTTGGTCAATTACAAGGGTTTACTATAGTTGTGGGGTCTGAGATCATTTCAAGAGAGACTATCCCTTATAGTTTAGTGAGTCCCCCATTTAGACTCGAGGGCTAGAGCTGACACAAGGCCATAAATAGGATTAGTATATAAGTGGAGCCAACTAAGCCATTTTTAAGATGGTGAAGAAGTAGAGTAAAGTGCCAGTAAGAGTCCACACTATGAGGGCCATACAAGAACTAGAGCCTGCAAATGTTATTGATGGTATGTTGTCTCTCCTTAGTTACATATTCCTCAGTTGTTTAATTAGAAACAACTACGTAAATTTTGAGGACAAATGTTTTCTTAGGAGGGAATAAATGTAATGCCCGGTTTTTGGGGTCAATAAGGTAGATGGGTTCTTGTGAGAGAGTATGGGTAGATTAAGAGGTCAGAAATAGTTAGAAAGGGATTTCACAAGAGTGAAAGACTGTTCACATCGTAAAAGTGTTGTGCTTCAAAATAGTATAGTTTTGAAGTTGTTCATGCCCATGAATGGGATTTCATGGCCATAAATGTCGTGGTTATGTTTACACCTATGAACGATAGTTAACAGAGTAGATGAGCAGATCCACAATTTCCTCGCTCTTCCTTATACCGTTTTTTGCTATCTTCAGCTACTCAATGTCTCTAAAACCTTACCCACATGCTAGTTTTATGATCTCCATCTTCTTCTTATTCTATTCTGTCTTTTCACCCAAGTTTTAAAGATCCAAAGGGTTAGTAAGAGAGTTATGAGGTTCAAACTAAGCTTGGTGTTAGAAGAAGGGTTGTGTCCATTTTCTAGTATATGGATCTAAGAGAGACGTTATGTTGTTGATAGGAGCTAGAGGTGTTAGGGAGAATCATCGAAAAGCATAGGCAAGCTTGAAACGCTTGAAGGGTTTAAGGCTTAATTTCTTAGAGTTATGTACATATTGGCATTTTAATTTGACCCTTCGCATTTTGGCAAGTTTTACACGATGAAATGATGTGATTATACAATAATGATATGAAGGCATGATAACAGGGTTTATGCCATGACTTTAGTAGGATGTGTTTGTTTGATAAGGCATGGAAAGATTTGTTTGGCTTTTTAGCAAGAATTGTATTTTAAATGATTTATTTTATGTTAAAGACATGTTGTTAGTGTTGGATTTTGAACACGCATCTCACACATATGGCATTAGAAATTTGAAATTTAATCAAAACCAAAACCCATGAAATGCCCTATGTAATTTAAAATCGAATTGAACCATTCAATAGGAGAAGTTGATTATCTTGTTTGAAACTCTTGATCTTCCAAGTCATGTGCTTTTCCTTCTTTATTGGATTGTAGCAAACCACAACAATCCAAAGCCAGGATTTCCTCTAAGATTATCCATGCGAAGGAAGAAGAAAAAAACCATAAAGGAGATAGGGTGACAAAAGTCCAAAGTGGGAAAATTGTCTTACGAAAGAGAAAAGTGAGAAGAGAAAATTAATTTTTATTTTTCTTAAGGGGGCAACGATGAAATTGACTCCTTAAAAGAGTATTTATACTCTTTCTAATTCCTTTTAGGGTTGGAAAAGGAAAAACCCTAATGCGCCCATTTACCTAAGGTACATGGTCCAATGTTGACCAAGTCAACAATTTTAATCCAAATTGGATTTGAGCCATTTTTATAACTCTTATAAAAGGCCTAATTGTCTCTCTTTCACTGGGATCTTATCCAAAACCCATTTTACATTTCTTTCATTTTCTTTATACGTGTGACCTAATAGGTTTTCTAGTCATATTGACAACATAAGTCTCGGGAGGAATCCTAATCCAATCAGGATTTTATGAGTCAAACTCTTTTAATCCATAATCGATTTCCAATCATGAGTGGTATCTAGCAATACATCATGACCACCCAATTAACCCAAAAAGTCAGTGATTTAACTTTTAACCCTTCCATAGACAATTCCTGTGTTATTTGTCCTTTCTCCATATTATACCTCATTTGGTTTAGAGCATGGACTGTGTGTTAACTCCCACTAGACTGACTATATCATATCTCGTCCAAAATGATATTAGTTCTTATCTACAAGACTCATTATTCGATTGGATATATCTTTGAAGACATTCTTCAAGACATGTCCACCTTGACCAAGGATTTCTGAGTAATGATCTCTACAAGAGGCCATATGTATACTCTCCCTCTGTCAGAAGTGGTGAATCCATTATTGACTACTGAACTACATTCGAATACCTCGTGCTATATCTATCACCACCCTATGAGCAATATCTGAGATTTAACAAGGAATGGAGTCAAAGTATAGGATTTAGTATCCAAGATAACCTTTAGCATCTCAAGTCTAAATATACTTGCACCATTACTATAATAAGACTACCATTGACATTGAATAGATATCCATGTGATTATCTCATAGCAAGTCATCCAATATACTTCGCTATTCTAGCAAGTACCCATTTTTTTAACTATAAGCATCTTATGTCTTTAGCTTATGAGAACAGTTACTTGTCTTAGTCAAGGAGTATAATATGTGATAGGATATCCATGTTTTCTTAATGGCCCGATGTTTGTAAAAATACATGCCCTTTAGCAAAGGATTGCATGTTTCTTTAAAATACAAGCCATGTATGAATGTAAACAACCCATAAACCCATATGTTATGTACAAAATGCAAAATATGACATATCATCAACCCTTGTCAGGCCTGCTATGTTGTCTCTGAATTTAGGCTGACTTCTCTGGAACAACCACTATCTTTATCTACTAAGCTCTAATCTGCGTGGGGAAACACTCTCACACTAAGCTATTGAAAGCTTAGTAGTATATATAGGCATACAAATTTGACACACAGTCATATAAGATGTATCAACATACTTCATATTCATGGCATCATATTAAAACATCAAGCATGGTACTGAGATTATAGTATCATGTAATATACCTCACCTTATGGAACTAATAAAATATTATACCTTTATACCATATTTAGGTAAGCCCTTTGTTTATAACATATAACATATTAAGCATTTGTTATCATCTACATATGTCATTAAATATTGTTTTTCATTATAATCTATTAATTTATTACTTTAGCATCTTATCCCAACAACTCTCAACATGTGTTATTTAGATAAGGGTTGTGAATAGGGGCACTCTTTGAGCTTAAGCCACCCTTCCATTGTCTATAATCATGTATGCCCATCTGGGCTCCTTAAGTCAATAGCATTCTCTTAGCTGAAGCCACCTTGACTAAGTCAAACATATATCTTTTGCATGCAATATAGGATCAAGGGTGCTCTCCAAGCTTAAGCCACCTTGTCCTTAAAAGAAATTTCTATGTAACATATAACTATGGTATCGTATGCCCCTTTAATGACATGCCATCTATCCTACTTTTAGTCTTAGTATCTAGCCAGAGCTTTACTTATTCATACCCTTTTTTATACTTATATATTAAACTTTTATCTTTTAACATAACATTTATTGCTTTAACAAATGTACTTTGTTCATAGGAAAAGTCCACATATAACTATGTGTTTTCTTCATGGAAATATGTGTAATTTAATCATGGCATACCATTATAAAAAAAACATATTCATAGCCATTATTTAAAACATAGAAGGAACAACATATAAATGTAAAATAGGATTCATAGGCATGAATAATATGTTTACGGTCATGAAAGTTGATTCAAGGGCACCCCTACCCGTGAATCAAACTGTGAACTTAGTTGTGAACACTTCTTTCCAAAAATTGCATATTTCTTCATGGGCATGAAGAATTAGTCACATGCATGACTAAGAGAACTTATGATCATAAGTCAAGTGGTGACTCAAACCTTGAAGCCTTATGCTTGATCTGGGCAGTTTTGGGTTGATCATTCACAACCTTAAACCCTTTGTCACAAGCATGAATCTAGGTTTTCTAGAAAAACAATCATAAAAAAAGTCATTCAAGGTAATCCACATCCAAGAGCTCTAATGTTTATCCCATAGCAACCTTTTCCTATTAACATTCTTATCAAACATGCATTATCATGCTATATCATCAATTAAATGCAAAGGAAACCATAATTACACATTTCATCAAAAATTGCCTTACCAAACTTATTCAATACCTTAACATGCATTTATGGTTCAACAGCCTCCTTTATATTTCACTTAAAATTCTTCTTACCTCTTTATCATCATAACTTAACATACCATTAAATGCACATATAACATACTTATAACAAAGTTCCTTTCAAGCATTATCATCAAAGCAATTCTTGCTAACCTCATTTATACCATTATCATTCATTACTCATATACTTATGGCATTAAATACATCATTTACTTTCATGACAACCAAAAATTAGCATTTAAACATTCATAAGCATTTAACACTCAACATGCAACATTTTGGAAAATTAAATACATATATGTACATACTTATAATGGAGCCTCAAAACCAAGCTTATCTCAAGTTTGTTTTATCATTTTGGTGGGTTTTGCCACCTCCTCTTCCAACTCCTATCACATATAACATAGATCTATTAACTTCTATATACCATATAATTAACTTTTAAAGCCATAAAAGATCAAACCTTCACCTTAAACCTCTTACTTAATCAAGATTTTAAAAAGGGTCTTAAAGCTTATAAACTCATGATAAAGCCAAAACCTAACCCATTTGGAAATAGGCCAAAGGCTATGAAAACTTGTAAAGAAGAAGGAGAAACATGATTCCTACCAAAATTGAAGGAAACACGACTGAAAATAAAGATTTGAACTCCCTTGTTCTTCTTTGGATCGACCTCCTCATGAACACAACCTTCTTTAGGCTTCTATCTCCCAAAAACTTGTTAAATTTTGATCTTTGATATTGGTTTAGGTGTTTTGGTCTAAGAATCAAAGAAAAACACAAGGTATTGGTATTTGATATAAGGAAACTTCGAGTTCTAGGTTTCACTTTTAAGTTTAGGTCATGAGAGATAGAAAAAAAAAACTATTCTCATTTTATACCTGATAGACTTTACGAGTGTGACTTGATAAGTCATGAGCATGAAATGTCTATTCACAGCCATGACATATGAGTCATGGGTGTGAACATAAAACTTTTTCGTAACTCTTTCCTTTAACCAAACCTTTAAACACTTTTATAACATTTCTAAACCACCTTATTAACTAGGTCCTACTTAACATGCATTACAAATAATAAATGAGTACATTAAGTGCCTAAAGTGATTTCCTTTAGGGTACCTCTCTAACAATCTCCCACTTACACTAAAGCCAATCACCGTTATACATTATACCATAGGCGAATACATTACTATAATATTTCTTTTGGGGAAGTGGCTTAGTAAGAGATCAACTATATTCTGATCAGTGAGAATTCTTTCTGTCTTTACATCATATCTACCTATGATTTTTCAAATCAAATGGTAGTGTCAAAGTACATGCTTGAATCTTTGATAAGAATGTGACTCTTTGGCTTATGCAGTGGCTCCATTGTTATCACAATAAAATCTTATTGTATCAATAATGTGAGGAATCACTTCTAACTCTGTGATGAAATTCCTTATCGAAACTGCTTCCTTAGCTGCTCAAAGCTGTAATGTACTATACTCCAATTATGGAATCTACATTGGTCTCCTGTTTGGAATTCTTCCAATTGACTACACTGCCATTTAATAATAAAACATAGTATGACTAGGATTTGGAGTCATCCTTGTCAAATTGGAAGTTGGCATTCATATCCTGATGGATTTAAGCATATGAACTAGAGAAAAGGTTTCTTCATAATCAACTCCTTGTCTTTGATGATATCCTTTAGCTACCATCCTAGCTTTGTAGGTAATTATATTTCCCTTCCATGTCAGTCTTCTTTTTGAAGACCCATTTGCACCCAATAGATTTTATCCCTTTAGGAATGTCAACCAAAGTTTATACTTGGTTTTCATACATGGAATCCATCTTTAATTGTATGGCTTTTAGCCATTTGTCAGATTATGAACTATTTAGAACTTCTTCATAGGTAGTTGGCTCATCATTCTCTATGAGCAACATGTCATTCTATTCACTTATGAGAAATCCATATCTCTAGGGAATAGTGCATATGCTACTTGAACTATGAAGTTTTTGTATTTCAGAAGGTATAATTGTTATTTATCTATATAAGGAACATATTCGAGTTCAGTCAGTTGTTCAACATCTATTTGATCATCTTAACCTTCATCAAATGCTATCTTACTCCCACTATCTTTTTTTAGAAGAAACTCTTTCTCTAAGAAGACAACATCCTTTGAAACAAATACCTTTTATTCCAAATGGTGGTAAAATTAATATCTAAATGACTCTTTTGGATATCCCACAAACAGAGACTTATTAGATTTAGCTTTTAGCTTATTTGACATTGTACGCTTCACATAAGGTGACAACTCCATACTTTCATGTGCAAAAGAATAGGTCTCTTGTTATTCCATGTCTCATATGGAGTAACATCAACTGACTTAAAATGGACTCTATTTAATAAATAAACAACATTGTCTAGTGCATGACTACAAAATTTGACTTAGGGAGTTCTGCCAAGCTCATCATTGACCTCACTATGTATAATAAAGTTCAATTTCTCCTTTCAGCCACACCATTATATTGTGGCATATAAGGTGGAGTCCATTAAGATAAAATCCCATTATCTCTTGGATAATCTTGAACTCTTGACTTAAGTATTCTCCACTTGATCTGATCTAAACGTTTTAATACTTTTGCCAAGTTATTTCTCTACTTCATTTTTGAATTCCTTGAACTTTTCAACAACTTCAAATTTGTGTCTCATTAGATACAAGTATCCAAATTGTGTATAATCATCAATAAAGGTAATGATGTAGATAAAACTACCTCTGTTGTGCATTGACATTGGGCCACATGCATGTATATGTGCAAAGTCCAATAGCCCATTGACACATTTACCTTTCCACTAAAAGGTGATTTTGTCATCTTGCCTAACAAAAAAAATTCACTTGTGTCATACGATTCATAATCAAATGACCTTAAGTCACCATTCTTATGTAATTTAGTCATGGCCTCTCATTTATATGGCCAATGCGATAATGCCATAAATATGATGGTTTTAGTTTATCCAACTTGTTACTTTTATTATTGATATTGAGGATTGAATTAGATATATCAAGAATATAAATTCCATTGCATAATATGTCAGTTCCATAAAGAATACCATTCAACTATATAAAGCAACCATTGCCATTAATAGTTAAATGAAAACCTTTTTTTATTTAAACAAGAATAATTAAAAGAAAACCTTTTCTATTTAAACAAGAAACAAAAATAATATTCTTAGTTAAAATTGGAACATAATAGCAATTGTGTAATTCCAAAACAAGCCTATTAGAGAGTGTCAATACATAAGTTCCTACAAGTAATGCAACAACTCTTGCTCTACGCCAACATGCAGGTTGACTCTCCTTGCTTGAGTTGTCTATTGTTCCTTAAGCCTTGCATATCTATGCATATGTGATACCCACATTAGGATCTAAACCCATGTATTGTCATTATAAACAGTATCCACGTCAATAACAAATATGCTTGAAGTAGAAGGTGCATCTAATGTCTTATCCTTCTCTTTCTTGAAAGACTCTAGATAGGCTTGTAGTCCTGCTTCCATTTTGGTAAAATTGGCAACTTTTGCCAAAATGGAAGCAAGTCCCTTTTGAGTTTGTTCTTGCTACATTTCTTCTCCATCTTCAATGATGTTGCACTGGAGATGTCTCCTCTACCATTTTAGAGTTTTTCTCAGATTGAGCTTGCCCATCAAAAAGCTCCTCTAGATGATACACTATATGTTAGGTTTTGAAGAATGAATCGCATTCATAAACACAGTGGAAAAATAAAATTTTCAAAACCCGAAACAAAATATCATAATTGTGCCATTAAAACTAATTTATATAAACATAAAGGTTATAAATTATACCATGTAATTTCTTATTTGTTATTCAAATCTTCACCTTGTTGGGTTATAGAAAACTAGAATAATCCGTATTATAATGTCTCTAATTATAATCCACGCGAAAAAATGAAGAAGAAACTATCAAAAAAAATGGTTTGAACAAATTCAAAGTGCTAGCTTTGAAAGTGTTCTTGAAAGAATTTTATTGTCTTAAAAATATTTTTTTCACAAAAAAATATTTTTATGTCTATTTTCTGCCATTTGATGTCTTTTCTATTTGAATCAAATTCAAAGAAAAGATCAAAAGTCAAAAATAGAGAAAAGGAAACTTGAATGAATAGTAAATTTGCTAATTAAGCCATAATTGGCCTAATTAAGGCCAAATTTACCCATTGGCCAATGGGAGGCAGTAGCGCACGCGCTGGGCCTGCTAGGTAGGCCAGCAGTCTGCCTAGCCCACGCGGGCTTGTACAGGCCCATGACCCTAAGTACATGCCTGTGACCCTATGAGCAACCTCCCTAAGGCAATAAAGAATAGTGTCAAAATACATAATCGGTATCCAAGATATCCTTATGTACCTCAAGTATAAAGATACTTGCACCATTGCTATGATAAGACTATCATTGACATTTGAATAGATTATCCATATGATTGTCTTATAGCTGGTCATCCAATGTACTTAGCTACACTTAGTAAGCATCCACATGTTTACTCTAAACATCTCATGTTTACAGATTATGAGATCTACTACTCGATCCAATTGAGAAGTGTAACATGTGCTAGTCTGTCCGGATTAATAATGTCCTATCTCATTAATCCTATGACTAGGGATAATTTTGATACTAACATAATTACACATGATAAGAATCTCAATATTATAATCTCAATATTATGATCTCATCATGATTTCCTTCATGCTATGTTATGTATCAAGGACTTCATTAATTGATTTAAGATCAATGTCAATTCATATATCAAATGAACATCAAATTAATGAAAAGCCTTTTATTAATTAAATAAATTTGTACAATAAGTGCTAAAGGTGATTGCCTTTAGAGCACTCCTCTAACACTATAGTATTTGAATCCATATTCTCATGATACTTTTGATGCTTAGGAGACATAGAGTTGACCATAATACAACCCACCAACTCACTATCATTTATTTGCTTATTGTATGCAAACTTGTCATCAATAGATGCATCATCAGCAGGAGGGGAGAGAAGTGGCTCTTCCAAGACATAAGCTATTTTTTTGGCTTTGAGAACTATTCTCAAATTCCTTAGCCAATTAAGGAAGTTCGGGCTAGTCAATTTGTTGGATTTGAGAATTGAGCATAGGTTCAAATTTGATGACATGATTCTAGTAACCTAGATGTAAAGAAATATCAGGTTAGGCTATATGTCACAGAAACCTGACTGCTTCAAGCCAAAATTCACACTTTGATACTTTGCATATAACTACTTCTCTCTCAATATATGTAACACCAACCTCAGATGATGATCATGCTCTTCTCGATCCCTGGAGTATTTAAGGATGTCATCAATAAACACCACTACAAACTGATCAAGGTAAGGTCTAAACACTCAGTTCATCATATTTATAAAAGTCACTGGTGCATTTGTCAAGCCAAATGGCTTTACCAGGAACTCATAATGACCATAACAAGTTCTGAATATCGTCTTAGGTACATCTAACTCCTTAATCTTTAGATGATGATACCCTGACCGAATATCTATCTTTGAAAATACGCCTGCACCTTTCAACTAATTGAAAACGTTCATTGATCCTAGGCAACAAGTACCTATTCTTGACAGTCGCCCTATTAAGTTGTTTGTAGTCTATACAAAGAAGCAAGGTGTCATCATTCTTCTTTTCAAACAACACTAGAGCACCCAACAGTGATATATTAGGTCATATAGAACCCTTATCCAACAAATCTTTCAAATACACTTTTAATTCTTTTAATTCGGTAGGTGCCATAAGATAGGGGCAAAAAAAATAGGAGCGATGTTAGGTATCAAGTCAATAGAAAAATCTATCTCTCAATCCAGTGCAACCTTGGCAACTTATATGGAAACACATTAGGAAACTCTCAAATAGTAAGAATGTCAACCAAATTCAAACTATTATTTTTTGCATCAATCACATATGCTAAGTAAGCTTTAAATCCCTTACTGATGAGTTTCCAGATTTTCAACTCTAATATCACATTATTTGGGTATCTTCTATTCTCACCCTTCACAATTATCTCTTCCTGCTTGGAAACTCTAATGCTCATCTGCCTTTTCCCATAATCCACTACCACTTCATGACGAGCTAGCCAATCTATTCCTAAGATCACATCAAATTCATGGAATGGTAGCTCTATTAGATCTGCTGGAAATTGTCTGCCTTGTATTTCAGTTGGACAACTACTGAATAGGTTAGTCACAAGTATCTCAAATTCTAAAATCTAAAGTCATAAACCCCATCGATCCGGTGGTGGTATGCATATGTAGGAATGTGTTGACCCTCGGATCTATCAATGCATGAATATTAAAGCCAAAGAAAGAATATACCCACTATCACTTTAGGTGCATCCTGCTTCTCTCAGCCTCACATGGTGTATGCCCTGGCTGATGCAGCTTTAATACCTTTCGGTCTCTTAATTGTCTCTGATCTAAATTGATTGGGCTCTGATTGGCCTCATTTTCCTCGTCTTCTGCCTTAAGCTTTGCCCTATCCAAAAGCTTGTGTCTTTACCAACTCATTACCTTTCAAACCTTTACCATACTGTAACAGGGGTCAATCTCTCCTTGAATGATCTTTGGAGCTTCATCTCAAACAAGCTCCTGTCATCCACCAACACTTTCATATGTGAGGACAACCACAGTGATGGCATAAAGGTAGAGGGAGGGATCTGATGGTGCCTACATCGACGCACTAGCTATCAAAGAAATAGATCTTAATGGTTGTCCTAGCCTGGAAGATGAGGGCCTGCCAAAACTCCCAGCTTGAAGTCGGTTACCAGCTGACCTCTCTCTTTTGCTATTGGATGGTCTTTTACTCATCTGTGGCATGGGTCTCTTGAACACTATCTCTTGTGCTAGCTGCTGGACTATTAGAACTCTCTCAACTATTTGGAAGATGCTAACAAACTAGGAATGCTCATCAAGTATAGGGCTAAAACATGTAGCTTGATTGGGTTTCTCAATCCATTTTCGAATCATCTACATTTATCAGCCTCTATGGACACAATACCTCTAGCATACTTACACAAATGTGTGAATTCTCTCTCATACTCTAACACTAGCATATCCCCCTGCTTCAAAGTTAGAAATTCCCTCTTTTTATCATCCATATAAAATGAGGCAATGTATTACTCCTTGAACTTTTCCAGGAACAATTCCTAAGTCAAGGGATCAGGTGCCTCTGAACTCTACGATACTAACTGCCACCATTCATAGAAATTCTCATGAAATAAGACTACATACTCATATTTTTCTGATCATCAATGCAATGTAATTGGTTAAAGACTCTCTCTACCTTTTCTATATAGAATTCTACCATAGTGGGGCCCCTAGATTCTGTAGCCTCTCAAATTGCAATACAAATGACTCTGGCAATGCATTCCTTTGTAATAACTCCACTACATTTCTTAAGAGTTCTGTTTGTCCAACACTAGAATGACCGCGTGATGAACTAGCACAGGATCTAGATGCAATAGCTCAGTGATGACTCGATCTTGATGATGCCTCTGTCTCTAAAAGCTCATTACTCTCTACCCGTTCGACGATGATCCAAAGTGATCTAGAAGTTACACCCTGCCTATATGATAAAAATTAATGGCCTTAATCAATAAGCACCAACTCATATATGTGCAAATGTGGGTACACATATGTTATATAATACTTTAATATATTATTTTTTATTATTAATTTTTAAAAACTTCTTGTTCGCTAACACCGCCATACCCTAGCACCTGGTGTCCGAATAAAGGGATGCTACAACATTTATAAATCAAAGTAAATTGGACATATATAACTTATATATAACTTATATATATATATATATATATTATTTTCTTTTCTAAAATCATACATGTCATAATATTTTGATAAAAGATAACTGTATACTTTATATACAAAAGTATTATTTACAAAAATATTCATCTTTACTTAAAAGCTGAGTTTAGTTTATGTACATTATAAAAGAAAATACATAGAAAAAGAAACAAAAACAGAAATCCCACGGTGTTAGGATATAGCTGTTATACTAGATTAGGTCTCTATTAGCTTTTTCTACTATATTATGACTATTTTTACTTATATATGTGCAAGAGAAACTCATATGCTAAGCATTAGACTTAGTGGTGCATATAAATAAGAGAATATACTATATCATATGCAATATGAAACTATATGTCATTTACATATGTGTCATGCTATTAAGCATTTGTTTCTTTCTCTACCTGCATGCATCATGTAATAATCTCATACAAATACTTTATTTTACCATATTCATTTTTTGGTATAAGCAATTAACATGTATAACATACACATATAATATTATTCATTTCGTTTTCAATGTAATTTTTCCCATAACACCTATGACTAAACCAATAATCATGATAATGGAGTTGGTCGTCTAGGCATAATAATATTGTCTTCTAGACATAGTAGTATGCGCATACAAGTATCATCATCAGTATAATATGTGTCATCACCACCATAATATGAACGTGCCATAACAGCCATACTATGAATGTTCCATCACCGACATAAATAACTAGACTCCTGATTGGCATGCCAAACTATCAACGACTCTAGTTCTAGGCTAGGTATTTTAGGGTTTACTCTTATCATTATAAAATTTATAACTCTTTAATTCATACATTTCATAAATCTAATAATTCAATTAATCACTTAATTACTCAATGTACATATCATTTACATTATATAATAAAGTCTAATGTAATTTACATATTAAATTACTCAACTTAAAATTTTCCCTATTATTGGCAGATTCTATACTTAGTTTTTTTATCTCAATTTTGGTCCTATTACAATTCGAATTTAATTTAATAGTCTTCTCAAGAATTATAGATTTGAATATTATCTTTAATATTTAATTTGAATCACTTAATTTGGAGTTTTTTAGAAAAATATATTACTCAATTAAATATTGAATGTTCATTAAAAATATTGCTAAGAATTTTTCGGGCAGTTTTTTGATTCAATGTTTATGCCCAAATTAAGCATAGTTAAAGTGAGAATAAGGTTTTATTTTCTTCATGAAAGTTTTAGCCCTCAAAAATAATAAATAACACATCAATCTGATTTTCAAAACTTAAATTATAGCAATATTTATATTGATTGTTCCATAAAATTTAACAAAAAACATACAACCAACACAATTCAATTTTTACCAAATTCAACAAAAATCACAAATCCAAATCCATTATAATTACAACTAACATGCCAAACATATAAATCATGCAAACACATAACAAAATTTTATTTTTTTCCTTTCTCTTCACTTCTCTTTCTCTTTTTCTTTATTCATTTGAGTTTGTTCTTTGTCTACTTGAGCTCCTAAAACACATAAAAACATCATCAAAACCTTCCCTTCCTCACATGTCTTTAAAACTTAAACTTTCTCTTCTAAAAAAAAAATCTCCAAATGAGCTCTAATCACTATCTTCCTTTAGAGAAAAACATGGAAGAGAAGAAAATTCACCTTACCTTTACTTTTTTATTTCCATGGCCAAAACCCTAAGGTTTCTCTCTCCTCTTTTCCACTTCCTTTTTGCTCCCTTAAGATTCCTTAACCTCTTTCATACATGAAAGTGGGTGTTCTCATTTCTCTCTCTCTCTTTTCTCATTTTGTCTAACTAGAAGCAAACTTTTGGCTATTCAGGATATGGGGGACATAGGGCTAGTTTGGAGTGCAGAAAATGAGTAAAAGAAATGAGATAAGGAAGAAGAAAAGAAGGAAGAAGAAAAAACTAAGTCTCAATATAGGTCCCTCAATTTCACCTTAAACCATGATAATCTATATTAATTAACATGCTAATACACTTGTTCTTATGGTGGCCTTTGCACATATATTATCGTGTCCAATTTATATGTTTAATTGGTAATTATCCCAATTAATCCTCTAATTTTTGGTAAATTATAAATTAACCTCAAAACTTTCCAAATTTTACATTGTAGTCACTTACTGTAATCAACATCTTTAAACACTTAATTAGGTATTTTTCATAATTATTTTCCATTATTTTAATTAAGCTAATGAATTAACTATTACTTAGTCCAATTTTTAGGTTAAATTGTAGATAATGTGTCTAATAATTTATCCTTAACATGTCAATTAAAAGTTGAGTAATTGTCAATCAAGCAACTATCAAACTAAAAACTTAATAAGCATAATTGAAATTGAAGGTAATCATTTATTCATTGAAAAGACAAAAAGGAATCACATAGACTGGGATTCCTCACTAAGCACCCATTAAAATGTTTAGCATAGCATCTTAATAACAATGGTCATATCTGTGTCGATGACTAAGTTACACATTAAAGAAAATAAAAATGAGAAACTCTTTGAAATTCAAAAAGGTAAACTTCTCAACCTCTGTGTCTGCCTATTTATCTACATGTCCTTTTTCTATAAGCTTTTCATAATGTAAAAGAAAACTAGAATTTATAATCTAAATATTCCTACTCAAATTCTAATTCTAAAGATACAATTCTTCCTAATTTAAGAGATAATCTCGCACAAAGTTAATCCTTAGATCGTTATCTTTAAAGTGCAGGCCCCACTTGATCAAAATAGGAGTTGGATTACGATTGGAGTCTATATCAAAAAGGGGTCTCATGCACATGACATAACCTCACGTGTGTGATAGGCTTCTTCCTTTAGTTCAACAATCTTCATGCTCGCTCCAATTCTTCTCGTGTGTGAAAGGAAATACAGATATGTAACTGATGTGCTTGAGTCAAATCCACACACCCCAATAGAAGGTTGATGTAACACCCAGTGATTTAGGTCCCGATTACGTGTGACTGTAGTGAGGCGCGCAGGTTCAATCGAAGTCTAAATTTGAACTCATAAAAAAATGACTAATAATAAGGGAAAATAATTAAGGGTATTATTATTTGGGAATTAAAAAGATTAGTGGTAGAATTAGAAAAAAATAAAATTTCCTAAGGACAAAATCTGTATTATGGCAATTGTTTGGGGAAAAAGTGTTAATATGGAGGGAGGTGTGGTAAATATGGAATTTTCCAAAGTTTAAATGTTAATTAAGATTAATTAACTTAATGAACCAATAAGGATTAGTTTTAATTTTAATTAGTGGGATTCACTCCTTAATTTGAGTATAAAAGTCAAAAAGATGAAGGAAATTCTACATTCTTCTTTTCTTCTTACTTTTGGCCGTCCATCTCCATCTCCCATAAACCTCCATTTTTCTTCCTTTTTCCAGCATATTAAGAATGGGCAAAATGAGTTTTGAGAGAGAAGATTCAATGAATTAAAGAGTTCTTGCCATAAAGAGAGCTAAGGAGCAAAAAAGTAGGAAGAAAGAAGAAGAGAAATGGAGAAGAATTGGGGCAGATTCGACCAGCCCTATAATCCCATTAAGGTAAAATAAATGAACAAGTGAGAGACCCTCAAGAGGGTGACAAAGGCAAGAAGAAAGCTAGCTAATATAGGAAGAGAAAGAAGGATTAAGAGAAGAACCAAGACTGATTAGGTATGTGCTTCATTGATAAAAATCTTGCATGTTGTTAATATGTATGAAATTATGTATTAAGGTTTGATATGTCTGTGTTTGTGATATGTTATGTGATTTGTTGTGGCTTTTGATATTTTATATGGAAATGGGAGCAAATGGTGTAAAATAATTGAGACATATGAATGTAGTTAAAATCTGGAAATTTTAATATCAAAATCAATGCAAATAATGAATGTGGTTGAAAAGTGGATTGATGCTAATTGATGACCCTACTGTAGGGATTCTGAAATGGTCTTGACTATTTTGATTATAACTTAAGTTCTGGAATTCCATTTTATATGTTCTTTATTGGAAATGCAAGCTCATACATAGGGCTTTAATTTTTATTTAGACCATAAAATCTAATTATGTTTAGATTTGCCCAGAAAAATGGATGAAGTTCAAACCTAGAATTTGTCCAGAAAATTCTGGGCAGAAATTTATGTGATAAAGCAATATTCAATTTATCATAACTTTTGATAGAAAACTTGGATTTGAGTAATTTTTTATGCGTCTAAAATCTAAGACAATAAGCTAAAACTTATTAGAAGACATAACTCCCAATTCGAATTATAAATGGGCTAAAAATGAAGCCCAAAAGTAGGTCCAAAATCTGCCATAGGTAAAAACATAAAATATTGGATTTCTACATGTGTTGTGATAATTATATGTAATAATTAATATGAATATTTACTTTAATGGTAATTATAAATGTTTAACAAATTATTTATATGTGAGAATTTAGTTCAATTATAATGGGAATAAAGAACAAAAATAAATAAGCATAATTATGATAATTCAATAATTTTGTCATTTTTGAAAATATTGTGAATTAATATTAAAATAGTTAAGCCCTATGACACCTAATATAGAACTAGAATAGTGAATAGTTTGACATGCCAATAAGGGGATATAAGGCATTCGGTGCCAATTATAAAACCCGGCAATGATAATTTATAAATGCGCTCAGCGCAAAATTATTAAGCCGGTAATGACAATATTACAAAAACCGGTAATAACATTATTATAAAAGCACTCGGTACACTATTATGAAAGTCGGTAATGACAACCCCATTATTTTTATTAGTTAGTTCGGTTATAGGTGTTATGGGCATAAGAAAAATAAAAGAAAAGAAAATAATAATAATAATAATAATAATAATAATAATAATAATAATAATAATATTATTATTATTATTATTATTATTATTATTATTATTATTATTATTATTATTATTATTATTATTATTATTATTTAAGTATGTCATTTTAATAAATGTTATATGAATTAAAATTTTTAAATATTGAATATTTGATGAAATTTATTTGTTTTTATATAATTTTCATATTTTATGCCTTATTTATGAAATGATTAATTAATACGTGAGAAAATATATATGTATGTAAAATTTTTATCATTGAAGCACCACTAAGCTAGTAGCTTAGTGTGAGTAATTTCCTCTCGCGCAGGTTTTAGAAGGGTAACCGTAAATATTAGAATTGTCAGAAGAATAAGGGTACCCGGAGGGAAGCAGATAAAATTTTTGGTTTTCTTTTTGGTATATTTTGTTAAAAACTTTATAAATTAAATTATTATTTTTATTTCATATAAGGTATATTAAAGATGTGAATTACAATGTAAAAGAACATAGTTTGGATGTAAATTAATGTATTTTATAAATAAATAAAATTTTGAGTATTTACGCTTGTAATAATTTTTATTTCAATGTTTGCAATATTTTCATTAAAAAAATTTTACTTCACTTCATTAATTTTATGAAACAGTTAGACGGGTAATACTCACTTACCTTGCTGAATGAAAACGGAGTAAGAGAGTGTTACAGTTGAGCTTTAAGGTCTTTATGCCCACAATCAAAGCCTTGCTCCAATGAAAGAAGTGGAAGAATTCCCTCCCACTTCAATAACCCCTTACACATGTGACAAGCCTTCATATGCATGAGGGCCTTGGTTTTCAATTCTCCCTCACGCATGTGACTCTTTCCTCATATGAGTGAGGACTTTTTGCTCCACTCTGCACGTTTTCTTCTTTCCTGAAAACATAAAAAATAAAACTACTAAATACCTAAAATGTGATTAAAAAAAGTATGATAAAACTTCTAAAAACTATACTAAACAAGAATACATCAAAATCCTAACTAGGTGGGAGTGTGTTACAGTATCGATGTTCACGACCATAACTAATTATTCACAAGTATGAACTCATGCATTCACGACTTTCATAGACATAAAGCAAGGCATGAAAAGATACTTTCCATTTTGGACAGGTGTTTTATGACCGTGAAATTTGGATTTTTCAGAAAATAGAAACGTGCTTAAAACAAAATATTCATGCAATAGTTTCAATGATTCTAAAGATTGACCAATGTCAATTATTAAATACATATTTCATACTAGAAAAATGAGTTAACAAAATTAAAATATATTTAAACAAAGATTCAAGCCAAACATGTCACTTTAAACTCATTAATACCATAACAAGCATTTAACTCATTTTAACCATTAAATCTTATAATAATCAAGCCTTTTCCATTTATATAGTGCCTTTACATCTTTATCAAGCATTTTCAACCTATTTCACATGCCAAAATGCAAATGAATCAAATTTAAATGCCAATATATACATACATATCAATAATGGAGCCTTAAACCTCACTTCAAACTTTTCAAGCTTGCCTAGTCCCTTTGGTGATCCTCACCACTAGCTCTAGCAACCCCTAACACATGAAAAATTTCCTCATGAGATCTTTGTAACAGAAAACACTCTAAAATTGAGCTTTGGTTCAACCTCTTAAACTCTATTCCTTAAAGAAATTTCTTTCTCGAAATGTTACCTGGCTAATAATCATGTATCATCTAAACCACAAATACTTATCACCATTATAAACTTACACATAAAACTATTACATGTAACATTAAAAATATTTATAACATTTTCATTCAACCTCTCATTATGTCACCAACATTTATATACTTCATATCACATCTATCAAGCCTAACAACTTCTGCTCAAACTTCAATATTGTCGTACTTTTTTGTTTTACATATTGGTTTTTCTATCTCTTATTGCCAATATGTTATTTCTCTAATCCATCATGCAACTCAATTAATAACTTCCACAAAGGTGGAGTGTAACACCCTCCGATATAATTAAGACTAAACCCAATTATACTGAAAGATGCTACAATACACATGAGTTAAAATGTCATAAATTTTAAAACTTTAACGCACCGTGGCCGTGATGACTTAACAAACTACTATAATGACTTACCTCGAAGTCCATACATGCACTAGCTCATATACTAAATGACATGTCATCAGGATTATATATATATATATATATATATATATATATATATATATATATATATGTAACTCAGTCCACCGAGACACTCTGGTCCGCTAACCTCTAGGTTGTAAAATACATATAGCCCATCGAGGCACTATGGTCTGCTAACCTTTGGGCCTTCAAATATATAACCCACTAAGGCACTCTGGTTCGCTAACCTCTGGGCCTTCAAATATATAACCCATCGAGGTGCTCTAGTCCGCTAACCTCTAGGCCTTTAAATATATGACCAACATAGGTCATTCGATATCGACCTCTCCCCTCAATGGCATGCCATATATTCTAGCTCTAGTCCTAGTCAGATTATTGGGCTTACAATGTTATCATACACATATTCATATTATCCATTACGATATTTTTATATAAACTTCATTATTTCCATAATCACATATTCCGATACCATGCTAAAAGCATGCATCCAAGGCTTACCGCCTTCTAACGAATCAAATCTGATTCAAAATCAAACATATAAAATTTTCATCATAAACAGCTTCATGTCACCACCTCACGGGTAGTCCCTTCTGTGACACAAGTCGTGATTCAACTCGTGAATTAACACACTTTCACAGCCGTGATCATCCCTTCACTAGCATGAACCCAACTATGAATCCAACCATGAAGTTGCCTTTGAATGGGTTGACTTTAGTAATAAGAATGCATCTCATGACATTCACACCCATAAACCCATCTTTCACAGCCATGAATATGGAAATTATTCCAAAAAAAACAGAACATAACAAATCATGCCAATTCCACTTGCAATACTCAATACAATTGGCCAATGTCAGCCACCCAATCAACATTCCAACATGCATTCAAGCATTCTATAACGACTATATCATGTTTAATCATCAATACTAATCAAAATTGCTTTCCAAATATGTCAATTTAACCATGTTCATAAGATTTCCCATCATGCATATTAATCCCAAATTTCACAATTTATCTACTAATTTATCATCTAAAACATGCCTTTAAATCAAAGAACACAGAAAGCACAAAGTAATAGCCTTAAGTGTTGTTATGTACAAACCTTACATCTAGGATGGAGATTGGCTAAAGCTTCATCTCTTCCAGCTTATCCTCTCTCTTGAGATGGACTTTTAGCACTTTCTCCATGTCCTAGCAGGATGAATAAATGTCATTTTAGCTTATGGAAAATGAACCAAGGTCTAGAAAAGGAAAACCTAGTTTTTCGTTTGTAACCCACAACTCTCTCCTTCTCATTCTTTCCTTCACTTTACTTATAGAAACGACTTTCTCCAAGCTTCAACAATGGAAGAACAATAGCTTTGGAAGATCGAGAAGATGCATATGGCGTGTTAGGTTGGTTAACAGGGAGTGGGGAGTGGATTTAAAAAGAATGGTACAGAGGAAAATGGGAATGTCTCACCAGCTCTATCTACCCAGGCTTCACGGTCGTGACTCCTCTTTCATGGTCGTGAGCCTCTCCTTCACAGTCGTGAAACAACTCTTCATGGACATGACACCCATTGTCACAGGTGCGAAACATTAGATTTCAGCCATTTTCAACACCTCAAAACTCCACTTAATCCCCCATATCCCACCAACCAATAACATAACTTATAGGCCCTAATTACGGACATAACATTCTCTCTCCCTAAGGATATTTCATCCCCGAAATTACCTGTCATGATGTCTCAGAACAACTGAGGGTATTATGCCCTCATCACTTTTTTGCTTTTGCATGTTGCTTCTTCAGTGGTATGACTCTTCCATAACACTTTCACCAATAAAACTCGATTGTTCCTAAGCTCCTTAACCTCTTAAGCTAAGATCTCAACTGGTTCCTCTTCGTAAGACAAATCCGGTCTCAAATCTATGCTCTCAGTTGTGACGATATGAGAAGGATCTGACTGATACCCCCTCAACATGGATACATAGAAGAAATTATGTATCCTACTCAACTCTAGTGTAAGGCAAGTCTGTACTCAAAAGTTGCTGGCATATAAGAAGCAAATGAAGATATGAGTATCATGAACATTGATGTGCTGATTGGCAAGCTTCTTACAAATGAGATGGCAGTAAAGAGAGATAGAGAGCTTGAAGCAGAGCCAGAGAAAAGAAAACCCTTAGCACTCAAAGCCTCTACTTCAAAAGAAGAAAGTGAAGATGATGAAGAGATGAGTGATGATAAAAATGAGGACATCGCTATGCTTTCAAGGAGATTAAAAAGAATCATTGAGAAGAAAATGAGCAATTCCAGAAAATTCAGGCAAAGAAATCTCAAACAAACTTCAAATGATACACATAGAAGTAAGGAAGAGGTAAAATGCTATGAATGTGGAAAGAAAGGACATATCAAACCAGAATGTCTAAGGCTCAAGAAGCATAAAAGCAAATACCAAAGAGACAAAGGGGAGAAAGGTCACAAAGCCACATGGGATGATGAAAGCACTTCAAGTGAAAAAGATGATAATGAAAGTGAAGAGGTCAACCTATGTTTCATAGCTATTGAGGATCACGTCTCAGACAAAGTAAGATCGCTACACTCATACTCTTTCAATAATGATAGTAGTGATAATGATAGTGATAGTGATGATGATGATGAGCAAAGCCTAATAGAAGAATTAAATATAGAATTAGAGAAATATAGAACTAAATTTAGTATCTATAGAAATAATATCTCTAATTTGAAAAATAAGATAGATGGCTTAGAAAAGGAGAACATAAAGCTTAAATCATCTAATGAATCTCTTCAAAAGTCATTAGATGAATACTCATCAAGACCCTCAACAGCTTCACTGTTAAAAGAAAATAACACTTTGAAAAATGAAGTTGAAGAACTTAGAAATTCCATTTCTAAATTTCACAAGGGTAAAGAGAGCTTAGATACTCTCATTGTGTCTCAAAGACCAGCTTTAGTAAGACATAGTCTAGGGTTTAAGGACACATCATCATCTTCTCACAAAACTATATTTGTAAAATCTAAAGAATCTCACATCTCCACACCTGTTAGAACAACTCCAAGAAATAAACATGTTAAACCTTCTATACAGAAAAAGAATAATCATGCTTTTATGTATAAGAAGTATGCATCTAGAAAAATGAAAATTAATCATGATTGTGCATGCCTTTGTTCTCAAAATCAGTCTAATAGAATTATGGCATTCAAATACATTGTAAGACCAAAAAGCAAGTTTAGACCGAAATAATGTAATTATTGTATGAAAATGGGTCATATAAATAGAAATTGCTGGATAAGGAAGGCTCATTGGCAACCTTCATATGCTAACCCCCAAGGACCCAAACTCATTTGGGTACCTAAATATCATACTTGATTTGTAACTCTGTAGGTATGCCTCAAGTCCACAATAAACAAAAATGCATGGCTAGTAGACAGTGGATGCTCAAGGCATATGACAGGAGACAAAGAACTCTTCAATGAAATCAAAAGTATTGATGAAGGTAAAGTTACCTTTGGAAACAATGCAAAGGGTAAGGTAATTGGCATTGGTTCTATTGGTGTTAATGGTACTACTTTTATTAAGGATGTTTTACTTGTTGATGGCTTGAAACATAACTTGTTAAGTGTAAGTCAATTATGTGATAAAGGAAACAAAGTAATTTTCACTTCAAATGAATGTCTAGTAATCTCTATTGATGGTCAAGAAATATTTAAAGGAAATAGAGATATCAATACGTACATAATAAACTTACATGAACTTCTAACCATTCCTCTAAGTGTCTTGTGACTACTAGTGATGAATCTTGGCTGTGGAATAAAAGACTTGGTCATGCTAACATGGAATTAATACAAAGTCTCAGCACAGGAGAGCTAGTAAAAGGATTACCAAGAGTTAAATATGAAAAAGGCAAGACATGTGATCCTTGTCAAAGAGGAAAGCAACACAAATCATCTTTCAAAGCCAAAAACATAGTAAGTACTTCAAAACCCCTTCAACTCCTACATTTAGACTTATTTGGACCTAATAGGGTTGCTAGCTTAGGAGGAAAACATTATGCATTTGTCATCATAGATGACTACTCTAGATTTACTTGGGTAATTTTCTTAGCTCAAAAGAGTGATGCTTTTGAAAATTTCAAAAACTTTGCTAAAAGAGTTCAAAATGAAAAAGGGTACTGCATTTCAAAAATAAGAAGTGATCATGGTAAAGAATTTGAAAATGAAAACTTTGAAAGTTTTTGTCTTGAACATGGCATTTCACATAATTTCTCATCTCCTACAACACCTCAACAAAATGGAGTAGTTGAAAGGAAAAATCGAACATTAATTGAAATGGCAAGAACAATGCTTAATGAATATGAATTACCAACTTATTTTTGGGCAGAAGCCACAAACACTGCATGTTATATTTCAAATCGAGTTTTCAAAAGACCTCTTTTAAACAAAACCTCATTTGAGCTATGGAATGGAAGAAAGCCCTTGGTATCATACTTTAGAGTATTTGGATGCAAGTGATTTATATTGAACACCAAGGACAATCTTGGAAAATTCTCCTCTAAGTCTGATGATGGTATCTTTTTAGTATACTCTACAACCAGCAAAGCATATAGAATATTTAATAAAAGATCATTAACAGTGGAAGAATCCATGCATGTTGTTTTTAATGAATCTAGTAAACTTGATCTTGTGAAAGGTAGTGCTCTTGATGATGTTGTAGATGATATGGAAAAACCTGTCATTGAAAATGGAAAAGAAGAAAACGATCAAGAAAATCTACTACCTCAAAATAAAGAACAAATGGAGCAAGAACTTCCAAAAGAATGGAGAATGAACAGAAATCATCCAAAAGAGCAAATAATTGGTGATCTATTAAGGGGAGTAAGTACTAGATCTCATTTCAAGCATTTAGTCACTGACATAGCTTTTATTTCACAAATTCAGCCTAAAAACATTGATGAGGCTCTTAATGATGAAAGTTGGGTAATTGTCATGCAAGAGGAACTCAACCAATTTGAGAGAAATAAGGTATGGAACCTAGTACCAAGACCTAAGAATCATCCAATCATAGGCAGCAAATGGGTATTTAGAAATAAGTTAGATGAACAAGGGTTAATAACCAGGAATAAAGCAAGACTAGTTGCAAAAGGATATAATCAGCAAGAAGGTATAGACTATGATGAAACATATGCACCGGTAGCTAGATTAGAAGCTATAGGAATACTCTTAGCATATGCATGTCACATGAATTTCAAACTTTTTCAAATGGATGTGAAAAGTGCATTTCTAAATGGCTATATAGATGAAGAAGTGTATGTAGAACAACCACCAGGTTTTGAAAGCTATAATTTGCCAAATCATGTTTTTAAACTTTCAAAAGCTTTGTATGGTTTAAAACAAGCTCTAAGAGCTTGGTATGAGAGACTAAGTTCTTTTTTACTAGAAAATAGCTTTACAAAGGGAAATATTGACACTACACTGTTCATCAAAAAGCATAAGCATGAGATACTAATTGTTCAAATTTATGTTGATGATATAATATTTGGTTCTACTAATGAGCTGCTTTGTCAAGAATTTGCTAAGTGCATGACTAGGGAATTTGAAATGAGCATGATGGGAGAACTTAAGTATTTCCTTGGTCTACAAATCAAACAAAGCAATGAGGGCATATTCATCAACCAATCCAAATATGCCAAAGACTTAATCAAAAAATTTGGTATGGAAGGATGCAAAAATGCCAAGACTCATATAAGTACATCAACAAAACTGGACAAAGATGAAAAGGGTAAGAGCATTAATGAAAAGCTTTATAGAGGTATGATCGGATCACTTTTATATCTCACTGCTTCTAGACCCGATATTATGTATAGTGTTTGCTTATGTGCGCGATTTCAATCATGTCCCAAAGAATCTCATCTAAATGCTGTAAAAAGGATTTTAAGATATTTACATGGAACATTGCATCTAGGTTTATGGTATCCAAGGAATTCATCTTTTGATATTATAGGATATTCAGATGCAGACTATGCTGGTAGTCTTTTGGATAGGAAAAGCACTTCAGGCACTTGTCACTTCATTGGAGAATATTTGGTTTCTTGGTTTAGCAAGAAACAAGTTTCAGTTGCTTTATCAATTGCTGAAGCTGAATATGTAGCAGTTGGATGTTGTTGTACACAAATTCTTTGGATAAAACAACAACTTAAGGACTATGGTCATGAGATGAACCATATACCTATAAAATGTGACAACACCAGTGCTATAAATCTTTCAAAGAATCCTATTCAACACTCTAGAAGTAAACATATTGACATTAGACATCACTTTATTAGAGATCATGTTCAATATGGAGATGTTGAATTAGAATTTGTATGCACAGAAAAGCAATTAGCAGATATTTTCACTAAGTCTCTAAATGAGGAAAGATTTAATTTCATTAGAAGAGAACTAGGTATGATTGATGGATTAACCTTGTGATTACAAGAATATGAAATTTTAATTGTTGATCTTAAAACATCACACAAGTTATGAGATAAAGTTTTTTGATGAGAATTTATGCTTTATGAAGTAAAATCTTTGTTGAAATGATTTAATCTTGTTGCAAAACTTAATTTCAATATGATGAAAATTATAGGGGAGTCACGCCTGTGAGTTATACTCACGCCCGTGACTTAAGTGGCTCAAAGAGGCAGTGTCATTCACGACTTTGGTTCACGACATGCTTCACGGCTTCAAGTAGTGAAACATTGTTTCACGGCTTAAGTCACACCCGTGGATAAGAATATTCACGCTCGTGACGCTTTTTCACTCTCGTGAACCATTACGCCTCAAAAACTCACAGAAGCTTTCACGTTTTGGGTCACGACATGATTCACGGCTTCAAGTGGTGAAACATAGTTTCACGACTTTCATCACGTCCGTGGAAAAGAACCATCACGCCCGTGATAGAGTAGCACGCCCATGATTAATTACACCCAAAAACTCACAGACGCTTTCACGCCTTGTGTCACGGCTTGCTTCACGGGTATAAGTAATGAAATTCAACAGTTCATGCCCGTGACAATATATTCACCCCCGTGACCTATGATCATTCATGCCCGTGATGTTCATAGATCACGCCCATGAACGCATTCACGCTTTCATTCACGGGTGGAACACTGCTTTAGCAAACCGTGAACACGACTATTCACTCCCGTGACACCCCAAGCCACGCCCGTGAATGTATCGAATATAAAAGAAAACATCCGGTTACAATCTTCATTTCAACTCTCCATCTTCCAAAACCACTCTCATTTACTCTCATTCATTGAGACATTGAAGATTCCGACCCCAAAGCCTTAATATTTCACTATAAATACCACCAAAAGTTCGAATCTTTAGCAGAAAACAGACATTTCTAGGGTCTTTTATCAAAATTTCTGTCAAAATCTTCTTCAACTCCATCAACTACTAAATTTCTTCAAATATGGAGTCTGCTTCATCCAAGGGAAAGAGAAAGAAGTCTCATGCACCAAAGAGGTATTCAGATTACCTCATGAACATCATTCCCGAAAGTTGTCATCCTCGGTATGCAACTTTGAAGAAGAGACCTATTTTATCATCAAGGTCTTTCGAATGGCAGACGGTCCGTAATCTCGGACTCGAGATGGCTATGACAGAGCAACTTCAAGCCTGTCATCTAAGAGAATTTGTTCAAATTCATCTGACAACCCTACGGGAGCCAACGCTGGAATTTCTCAGCACCTTGCAGGTTTCACCAACTGGAGTGGTGAAATTCCAACTCTGCAAAAATGAAAACACCCTCAGTGCCATCGCTTTTGGAAAATTATTCAACCTACCATCTGATGGCATTCTGAATGAGACTGAGGTAGAATTCTCTACCCCTGTAGCATGGACACATTTTGGATATAATTGTAGCTGGGACGTAAAGAAAACGAAGAGCACTCATCTCGTAGCCCCAGTACACAGGTACTTACATAAGTTTTTAACCTATAGCATTTTTGCTCAGGGAGAGAGCAATGGAACTCTTAGGAAGTCAGAACTCTTCCTCTTCGAGATGGCTCACAAGGGAGTCACAGTGGCGCTTTCTAGATGGTTTGCAAATCATCTTCTCTCCATCGCCACCAAGCCTACAGGAGACATCCTGATTGGAGCTTATGTCACTCATATGGCAGTGAAGCTCAATTACTTGAAGCTAGATAACCATCACTTCAACATCATTCCTGCACACCCACGAGATAGGCTGGATATAGAGTCATTCATCAAGATGGGAATAGCTGTCAGAATCGTTTTTCAGAACAATATCTTCTACCGCTTCACTGATACTGCTGGAGAGATTATCTGGGAAGATCATGACACGGAGGATTTTAAAGCAGACCTCCAGGGAGTCCAGCAGAAAAAGAGGGCTAGGATTGAAGAAGCAACTCCAGCCATCGGGCAGAACATTGGACAGTCCTCAGCCTCCACACCATCTTTAGCGCAGCAGGTGGTCGACCTCTTGGCACCACGTTTCGAGCAGCTGCAGACTTCCATGGATGAGGGGTTGGAAAACCTCAAGGACTTCATGGAGTCTCGGATCGACAGTCTTGAGGCTGAAGTAGCTAGGCTTCGTGATAGGATGTCTGGCTAGGATATAGGCTAGAGTGTAGCCTAAATTTGTTATGTTTGATCATTTTTTGTTTGTTATGTTTGCTTATGTAGGAAATCTTAAATTTCCTTTCATAGTTTGTATCCCTTCCTTCATAATATATTTATTTGCTTTTGTTTACTTTAATCTACATATTCTTTTTGATTGATGACAAAACGGGGAGAAAACTAGCAATATATGATAGATAATATATGAAAGTAGTATCAAACTAGCAATATAAGAATTATGAATCAAAAAGTGAACATACTATGAATTGATTTAAAAATCTTGATTTAAATTTACAGATGCAAAGTAGAAAAACTGAGCTTTTATATACTTTAAATATAACCTGAGTATACTTTGCATACACCTTAAGAGCAAGTTACAAATAAAAACATGCCATGATACACCTTACATATACTTTATGTCTTAAAAAGGAATTATGGTATGAATTGGATATACTTCTCATATAACTTGCAAACTAGTTAAAATGCTACATCTTTATTTACTATTTGTGCATATTATATTTTTTATTCTAAGCATATTTTGAGGGGGAGACTTCTCAAAATCACATATTGCTAGATTATTTGTCACCATCAAAAAGGGGGAGATTGTTAACCTTGAGGGGTATTTTCATCATTTTGATGATAATAAATAATATAGCAATATTGTATTGAACATACTTGTTTTTGTAAGTATATTATACAGGACATGAATTAAAATAGCAAGAATGGAGAATTGGAAGAATAATCCTTGAGAATCAAAAAGCAAGAAGTAGCATGTTCACTACCGTGACTCTATGAGTCACTCACGTGAAGCCAACTAGTCGTTACCAATAAAACAACATTTGAAGTTCACGACCATGAAGGAAAACCAAACCGTGAAGTAAGCATTTCAGTCACCCCCGTGAAGAAAGGTGTCACCCCCGTGAAGCTTCATGCAAATTTCATTCCAGAGAGCTTCACGGCCAGAGTCACCACTTGGTTCACAACTGGGAAGACTGTCACGCCTGTGACTAATTAAAGTCACGCCCGTGACTCTATATGTCAAAACATACCAGGGAGCTTCACGACCAAGGTCACCACTTCAGTCACGGCTTGGGAAGAACTGTCACCCCCGTGACGCATATTCACGTCCGTGAACAATGAAAGAGAAAAATGTCAGGCGTGATTTTTTGGTTGGTATAACGGCTAGTTTCTTATTTAATGCACCCCAACGGCTATATTCAGCCATGGGAGTATAAATGAAAGTCATTTATGCATTAAGAAATAAGAGAATGATAAGAAAAACAAAAGATTAGCATATACTTCAAATCACAAGCTATCTTGTACTTTTATACTTTGAGAACAAATTCATTCTCTGTAAAAATCTTATTGCTCCTCATATTTGAGCAATAAAGATTTATAAGTAGTTATCTCTGTAATCTTTACTCAAGTAATCATTGGGTAGTTCTAGGTTAAGAGAATAAAACTTGTAAGGGTTAGCTGTGTGAACCTCTAAAACACAAATTAATAGGTTGTTTTTGTGAGCCTGTAAAACACAAAGTGTAGGTTGTTTGTGTGAGTCTGTAAAACACAAAGTGTAGGTTGTTTGTGTGAGCCTGTAAAACACAAAGTGTAGGTTGTTTGTGTGAGCCTATAAAACACAAAGGAATTGGTTATTGTGTGAGCCATTAAAACACAAGGGATTTCTGGATTAGGTGTGAGCCATTATGAGAAACACCATAGTTGGGAGTGAGCTTGTAAAACTCCATTGTAACACTTAGTGTGTTAGTGAAACTCCCAATTGCGATTGGGGAGAGGAGTAGGGTTTGTTAATACTCGAACCTCTATAAATCTTTGTGTCTGATTTTCTCTATCCTTTCTAAAATTAACAATTTTATTTCCGCACCTTAAAGTTTAATTTATTGAAACTCCAATTCAACCCCCCTTCTTGGTCTAATATCTGGGCAACATCATATCATTATTACATTCACATATCTTAATGATTTCACACCATTTGGTCTCATTATCACATAAAATATTAAGAGCAACAACTAATCACATTCCATATCAAACCGCATTCATCCCAAACCTTAATACATAATTACACACATTTGAACAACATGCAAGATTTTTTATCAATGTAGCACATACCTAATCAGCGTTGGATCTTCCCTTTGTCCTTTTTTCCTCCCCTTGCTAATTTTCTTTCTTTTTGCCATTGTCACCCTCTTAAGGCCCTCTCATTTGTTTATTTAGTTTTCCTACACAACCATACCATATCTCATTCCTATCATTCATTGTCAAAAATTTTCATGCCTACATAAAATTCTAATGCTCCTAATATGTTTCATAATTTAATTTAACCAAAATGTATTAAGGTTAAACTTCATTTTTGATATGTCATGGATGCCCAAAAACCTTATCATAGGTTCCAATTTATTTTCTTCAAATCACACTTCATTTATCACCAATTGTGTTGTTCCTAGGTTACTTTCAATTTTCCCCATATTAACTTAACCAAGGCAGCCCCTCATTCCTCCATTAGAGTTACCTTTCTCTAGTTTTTAAGCCATAAAATAATTAACTAATATCAATTATCATTAATTTAAAGTTTAACTACACTTTTCTTCAACTAGTTACAACTCTCAAATTCTAGTTCCAACCTTGCCATATAACCTCAATCTACCAATCCTAATCATATCTATTCTCATTATGGGTCTCAAATGGAAGGAAAATTGTTGAATTTAATAAGAATAAACTCACCTTAATGGTTCTCTAAGGTGGACCGAATCTATCCCAAAGTTCCTCCCTTTTCTTTTCTTCTATCTTCCTTCCTTCTTGCTCCTTTGCTCCCTTTATGACAAGAACTCTTCAATTCTGAATTTTTCTCTCTCAAAACTAATTTTTTTTCTCTCTTTTTCAAACTTGGATTGAAGCAAAAATGGTTGGTTTTGGAGGGAGAGGTGGACAACCAAAGAGAAGAGAAAGAGGAAGAAGATGAGTTAGACTTTTTTGGAGGAAGAATATAGAAATTTGTCATCTATTTTGTTTTTATACTCAAATTAAAGAGTGAGTCCCACTAATTAAAATTAATCCTAATTTATTGGTTCATTAATATAATTAATTTTAATTAACTTTTAAACTTTGAGAAATTCCTTATTTGCCATAAATTTCCTCATCTTCACAATTTTTCCTCCAACAATTCTAATAATACCGATTTTGTCCATAGGGTAATTTTATTTTTCTCCAATTCTATCACTTATCTTTTTAATTCCCAAATAATAATACCCTTAATTATTTTTTCCTATTATTAGTCATTTTTTATGGGTTCAAATTTAGACTCTGATTGAACAAGTGCACCCCACTACGGTAACGTGCAATTGGAGCCTAAATCATTGGATGTTACACGTAGGGAGTCATCTGAATATTCGACTGATAACTATTGTTATAGGAAAACTTCATTAATGGTAGATATCTCTCCCAACTACCTTTAAACTCTATAAGACAACTTTACATCATGTCTGCTAATATTTGAATCACCTTTTCCGACTGATCGTGCACCTGATGATGAAAAATAATATTGAAGTTGAGATTTGTACCCAACACTCACTAAAGACTTAGTCTTACCTTTTCATTCACATATAATTCTACTAGTATATTCAACTGATAATCTCTCCTGATAGGTAAGAAGGAGCTGACTTCATTAACCTATCTACTATGACCCATATGGCATCATACTTCCTCAGTGTCAGAGGTAGCCCAATCACAAAATCCATTGTGATCCTTTTCCATTTCTATTTTGGAATAGTGATTGGTTGTTGCAACCCTGATGGTATTTGATGTTCTACCTTTTCTTTTTGATATGTCAGACATCTTGTAGTGAACTCTGTAATCTCTTTCTTCATTTTTGACCACTAATACTTTACTTTCAAATCTTGATACATCTTGTTGCCTTCCAAATGTATCATATATCTAGTCTTATGAGCCTCCTTCAAGATCCTCTATCTCAAATATCGTACATTGGGCATACATAACTAGCCCTAATACTACAAACCACTATCTGGCTCAACTAAAAACTTAGGCCTCTCCTCTTAGAGACTAACTCGATCAAGTCAACTAATCTAGCATCCTGCTCTGTGCATCTCTGATCTCATGATTCAAAGTGGGTCAAATATAAAAATCTGCCACGACCTTTCTGCTCAATGCATCAGCCACAATATTGACCTTGCCTGGATGGTAATCGATTACATAATAGTAATCCTTGATCAACTCTAGCAAATTCAACTCCCTATGTGTAGAAAGATTCTTCAAATTCTTGTGGTCAATATAAATGAAACACTTTTTCCCATATAGATAATGACACCAAATCTTCAATGCAAAAATTAAGGCTACTAATTCTAAATAATGAGTTGGATAATTCTTCTTATGAGGTTTCAATTGCTTGGAAGCATAGGCAACAACCTTTCCTTCTTGCATCAAAACACATCTTACTTCGCTATGAGAAGTATCGCTGTAAATAACATACTCTTTATCCGGAACTGGCTGTGTCAACACTATAACTTTTGTTAACAAATTCTTAAGCTGATCAAAATTGTGCTGACATTTGTTTGTCCATTCAAACTTCACATATTTTCTCAACAATATGGTCAATAGAGATGCTATCATGGAGAATCCTTTAACTAATCTCCTGTATTAACCCGTTAAACCAAGAAAACTCTTGATCTTTGTCAAATTTTTTGGAGGCTTCCAATCCAATATCATCGTGACCTTGTTGGGACATACTTTAACTCCATCCAGTGATACTACATGTTCAAGAAATGCTATCTCATCTAACCAAAAAATCACATTTAAAGAGCTTGGCATACAACTTTCGATCCCTGAGGATCTACAAAACTGTCCTAAAGTGTTGATCATATTTTTTATGTCCTTGGAATAAATAAACCAAGATGTCGTCGATGAAAACCATAAAGAACTGATCTAAATATGGCCTGAAAATTCGATTAATTAGATCTATGAAAGGTGTTGGAGCATTGGTTAACCCAAATGCATAACCAAAAACTCATAGTGGTCATATCTAGTCCTAAAGTTGTTTTCGCAATATCATCTGCCTTAACTTTCAACTGATGGTATCCTAACTTAAGGTTTATTTTGAAGAAAACTTTTGCACTTTTTTAATTGATCAAACAGATCATTAATCCTTGGCAATGGATATTTATTCTTGATAGTGGCTTTGTTCAACTACCTGTAATTGATCCACAACCTCATCAATCCATCCTTTTTAACAATCAACACCGGTGCACCCCACAGTGATACACTTGGCCTAATAAAACCTTTATCTAATAACTCTTGCAATTGTTCCTTTAATTCCTTTAACTTTGAATGTGCCATTATGTACAGTGTAGTTGATATAGAAGTCGTACCTAATGTAAGCTCTATGGAGAACTCTTTCTCCCTGTCTGGAGGTAATCTTAGTAAGTCATCGAGAAATACCTCTAGATATTCCCTCACTATTGGGAGATCTTATAGATCTTGTCATTTCTTTCTCATATAAGCCACATGAGCTAAGTAAGCCTCACACCCCTTTCTAATCATCTTCTATGCCTTCATCATGGAAATGACTTGAGTTAGCTGTAAAAAATTTTCACCTTCCATTATTATCTCATCTCATTCTAGGGTTGTAAGAATCAACTTCTTGGACCAACAATTCATTATCACCTCATGTCAGGAAAGTCAATCCATTCCTAAGATAACATCGAACTCGTGGAAATGCAACTCGATTAAGTCCGTAAAAAATTATCTTTCGTATGCAACCAATGGACAACCTTTGTACACCTGATTCACAATCACACTTTTACCTAGAGGATTTGTGACTTCAATCTCATATTTTAAGTTCTCAACTATCATATTATATTGGCTAGGTGTTCTTGTGCAAATATATGAGTGTGTAGATCCAAGATTTATCAAAGCATATAAACATAAGCCCTGGAGAGAAAATGTACCCACGATAACATCAGTGGCCTTGTGTTCCTTACATGCCTTCATGGCATAAGCTCTCACTGGAGTCCTACTAGGTCCTGATCTACTGATAGTCTCTGATGCAGTCTGACTAGGACCCATATATGTAACAAGCCTTATTGGCTACCCAACACTCGCCCCAATGGCTCTTACAATAAATCCCATATATTGGTATCATCCCTCTCGAATTCTGCAGTTGTGAACTGGTGGCGACATAAGTGTCTCTAGAGGGTGGTCCTCTCCCAAAGGAATTCGACTGTGAAAAGCCCTGGCTATTTCCCCTATATTGTGATTTCCCAGAGAAAAAGTGACCCTTCCTTCCTGAAGTTTGTGCCATACTAGCTGAGGTCTTCCTAAATGACTCATCTATCTTCTTTCTTTTAACATTGATGGCTATAGATACCAGCTTCATAAAGTCCTCAAATTGAAAAGTAGTAACCTAATAGCTAATATTCTCATGTAAACCATCCTCGAACTGACAGCATTGATCCACCTCATCCTTAAGAATTCCAATTACATACTTACTCAGCCTGACAAACTCTCGCTCATACTCTATAACAATTAGATTTCACTGCTGTAAATCTTGGAATTCCCTATTCTTCTCATTCATATACACTTGTGGTACATACGTTTCTTGAACTCTGCCACAAAGAAGACTCATATCGATGGTTATGGTGTCTGTGGCTTCAACAGAATTGCCTTCCACCAATCGTATGCATGATCCTAAAGCAAAAAAAACTATATATCTCACCTTATGCTCATCAGTACGCTTTAACTCCTCAAGACTCTCTCGGTCTTCTCTAACCAAAACTCAGTATACGCTGGATAATCCTCGCTCTTACTAGCAAAATTAGTAGCCTCATACTTGTAGTGCCATCAATCTGTATCTATGGCCTCAGTGGTGGAGGTAGCGGAACTTATGGTGGTACTGGTTATGGAGCAGTCAGTGGCATATTTTGTACCAACTGTTGTAGCAAGCCAGTTATTTGTTGCATAAACGGTATCTAGCCCTACTCAAGCTGTCTTCAGTGTAATGTGAAAGAACTGGTGCAGCATCTAGAACATGTACGCTACCAACACTAAGCTGATCTAGAGCCTAAGTGTTGGTAGGACTGTTATTTTTCGCAATATCATGAGTACTTATGTGACATTCCGTCTATATAATAGGAATAATCTCATTACATAAGCAGAATTAAACAGATAATCTGAATGAAAATAGTCTGAATTTAAAATTTTTATTTAATAACTAAATTGATATTTTTTTTAATATTCAAATATACATATGGATTCAATTATCAAATACATTATCATGTTACATAAATATTATACTTCATTATAACTATCAAAATTAATGGTTTTTACCTTACATCTAACTATATAGATATAATACCAAAATACAAAATATGTTCTTAACTATATATAAGACATGTCTAACAAACCCATATGCATGATAATAAAGAAAATACAAAAATAATATGCATCCGACCCTCAACCAGTTCTGATGCGTCTCCTCTACTATGGGCTTGTACTTCCTCTATCAACTTCACAGTTTACTACTTGCAAGCTCCAGTTCCTGCACAGGAAAAATCCACTCTAAGTCATTTCTAGCTTAGTGGTACATATAAGCATTCAAGTTTCCCATGCAGTCACACAAACGAGGGTCATAATAATCATTATATAATTTAAATAAATTATTGCATAAAATTTAGAAAATATTATAATAAAATAAAATTTATGTTCTGTTATATTATCATTATATTTGTATCAGGACATGAACTGTATATATTCAACCATATGTAATACATAAAATATTAAGCATTTTACATCCTCTCATATTTCCATAACTCATTTTAATTTAATTGATTTCCCTAAAATTATGATTGTTTAGTTAACTCAAATCTCAATCCATATAAGCATAAATATTTTAACATACAATTATCAAAATGCAATGGTAGATAATTCATAATACAGTACACAATATTCCAACATACATTATACAGGGACAACCACATGATTATACAATAGTACCAAATTCATTGATAATATATATATATATATATATATATATATATATATATATATATATATATATATATACATATAACTCAATTATAAATTTAGCTTACCTTAAGAAATATTTATAGTTCATGCTATTTCACACATTTCTATCAATATTCCCATTACATTTCTAATGAAAATATGATTATAAAATTTTAAAATCATATAATCGTATGATATTCCATTATATATAACTATTTAAGTAATATTGACATACTTTAATTAGTTTTCTATACAATCAAAACCAACAAATCTTTTAATACAAAACCAAAATTTATAATAATTTTATGAGTCCAAGTATGCCATATAACATCTCTTTTCATATCAAATACATATGTCATACATGACTTTTTAACTTCACTCTTTATTGTCCTAATTATTCAATAATTACCATTAATAATTATTCCATTTTTAATCAATCATATACTAATCTATATTGAAAAATATATTATGTTACATATTGTAAACCAAAATTTCCTACATTTTATCAATCAATTATTCATCCATATGTCTACACAAGCATTAATATGAAATTTCATTGGTTAAGCACTCAATTCATTTCATATTTACACATTTTAATACATTATTCAAATATGCCACTTATTCAATTAACACACAAGCATGCAAAAAGACAAACTAAAATGCATATATGTACAAACCTCAATGGAGCTTTTTTCCAAAATCTAAAATTTGGAGCTTGTCAACATTTATTGTTTTTCTTCTTGTTGAGATCCTAATTCAAAAATATTAATAATTAATACATTGATAAAATATTTATTATTAATATAGTTTAAATAAATAACTATCATTTCTTATAAGCTGGAACAGGACCTTTTAGGATTGTTGGATGAATAACTTTTTCTACACTTATTCAATTTATATGATTCTTGATCCTGATTAAATATAACATCTAAAAAATAAAAATTACTAAAATTGTAGAATTTTTGAACTATTACACGATTTTTGGTATATTTTTAAATATTGCTCTGTTCTCTGCCTTTAGGCAGTTTCGGGGTACCACATTTAAAAATTTATATATTTCAATGTGTAGCTTCAATTATTATGAAAATTTTTATACAGTTATATAAGTTAATTTGAAACATATTTTATGTTTACCTCATGTCCCGATTCGGTCTCTATAGCTCTCAAAATACTAGAAGATATATAATTGGTTTAACATGAAGTATTAACCCGACCAGTTCAATTGTTCAACTCATAACTCATAAAATACATGACATTTTAAGGTACTACTTTCATAGGAATTTAGATAAGACATAGGAGTAAAAAGTTCATGTTTTGCACTATGGCTAATTCGATCAAAAAATAGGTGAAATATAAGGACGGATTTACTGAAACTGAACAGGTATATTAGTCTCAAGTCAAGAGAGCTCGCGGAGCTTAAGCCTCATGACCGAGTATAATCACATCATTTTTGTACAATTAGGACAGGGGTGCTCTCGGATCTAATACCACCCTGTTCCTAAACCATATCAATATCAGTACCGTAATGCCCCTGCAATGGTGCACCATCTATCCCTAATTAGTCCACAGGTTGAGAACTAGACAATTAATGTTATTACTTATTTATTTTCTTTATATATTAATTTGCTGGAATCAATATTCCCATTACATTTCTAATGAAAATATGATTATAAAATTTTAAAATCATATAATCATATGATATTCCATTATATATAATTATTTAAGTAATATTGACATACTTTAATTAGTTTTCTATACAATCAAAACCAACAAATTTTTTAATACAAAACCAAAATTTATAATAATTTTATAAGTCCAAGTATGCCATATAACATCTCTTTTCATATCAAATACATATGTCATACATGACTTTCTAACTTCACTCTTTATTGTCCTAATTATTCAATAATTACCATTAATAATTATCCCATTTTTAATCAATCATATACTAATCTATATTGAAAAATATATTATGTTACATATTGTAAACCAAAATTTTCTACATTTTATCAATCAATTATTCATCCATATATCTATACATGCATTAATATGAAATTTCATTGGTTAAGCACTCAATTCATTTCATATTTACACATTTTAATACATTATTCAAATATGCCACTTATTCAATTAACACATAAGCATGCAACAAGGCAAAATAAAATGCATATATGTACAAACCTTAATGGAGCTATTTTCCAAAATCTAAAATTTGGAGCTTGTCAACTTTTATTGCTTTTCTTCTTGTTGAGATCCTAATTCAAAAATATAAATAATTAATACATTGATAAAATATTTATTTTTAATATAGTTTAAATAAATAACTATCATTTCTTATAAGCTGGAACAGGACCTTTTAGGACTATTGGATGAATAACGTTTTCTACACTTATCCAATTTATATGATTTTTGGTCTTGATTAAATATAATATCTAGAAATAAAATGTAGTAAAATTTCAGAATTTGTGAACTATTACACGATTTTTGGTATATTTTTAAATATTGCTCTATTCTCTACCTTTAGGCAGTTTTGGGGTACCACATTTAAAAATTTATATCTTTCAATGTGTAGCTTCAATTATTATGAAACTATTTATACAGTTATATAAGTTAATTTCAAACACTTTGTATGTTTACCTCATGTCCCGATTCGGTCTCTATGGCTCGCAAATACTAAAGGATATATAACTGGTTTAACATGAAGTATTAACCCGACCAGTTCAATTGTTCAGCTCATAACTCACAAAATACATGACCTTTTAAGGTACTACTTTCACAGGACTTTAGATAAGACATAGGAGTAAAATGTTTATGTTTTGCACTATGGCTAATTCGATCAAAAAATAGGTGAAATATAAGGATGGAGTTACTGGAATTGAACAGGTATATGAAACCAGCTCAATCAAGGAACAGTCATAGTTCATTTCAGAATAAATCAATTTACACAAGTGCAATTTATACGAAATGTTGTAGAGACCTCAATAACATATATACCTATAACTTTTATGTTTTACAAAATCTCAGATTAAGATACTAAGATGATCAATATTTACAAAAACGGTAGGTTATTTAGTTTATATGTCTCCCTGAACCAGTTTCACCCCAATAACCATATCTCTTCATATACTGAAAATCATTTAATAATATTTGGCAGAGAGCTACACAAGCCATAGATGAACAACTTTTATGTTTAACACTTCCCCAAATTGGATTCACAAGATAATCAAAAAAATAAATGAAGTACACTGCAGAATATAATCCAAAAAGTTCTAATAACACAATAATCTTGGGAAAACTATTTCTTACCAAGATCATATTTATTTGGACTGATTTTTGATGTAAATCTTGAAGGGAATGATGAAGATTTTGGGTTGTGATATGAAGGAAGGAAAAGGGATCATGAAGAAGAAAAAGAAGGAGAGAGTTGAAAGTTGAAGCAAATGGCCAAAAAAAGACTTCAGCCCCACTTCCTCCTAATTCATGATCCCTTTTTTTCTGCTGACCCCCTTTTTACTTTTTACTTTTCTTGATTTTTAATTTTATTATTATTATTATTATTATTATTATTATTATTATTATTATTATTATTATTATTATTATTATTATCATCATCATCATCATCATCATCATCATCATCATCATCATCATCATCATCATCTTCACATATTTCCTTATATCTAATATCTTTAATTTTTTTATACAAAAAATACAATTTAATTATGTGGTATAATTTAATCAAATTTATCATGTCAATAAATTTAATTTATTTTAATTTCTAATTTATTCATTTATTCAATTTATTTAAATATTTTTATGTCTATCATGTGTTTTCTATATATACCACATACTTATTTTAATTTAGACTAATTTGTGGACGTTACAAGTTACCTTCTCACTCTCCATAAACTCTCACTCAAACCTATAAGTTGACAAGGTAACAGCCCACATTAGAGTCAAATGAGACATAATGAATGCATGATTAAAAACCCTTTACGCCACTCAAGCTCAGAAATGCCTAAACCTAAGCTTTGATACCAATAAATGTAACACCCTCTAATGTAGCCTAGAAAACCCCCAACTATACCGACAGATGCTACAAGTTGATTTTGCGAATAACTAATTAAATTAAAACATTTTACATTTAAAACATGTTTAACATAATTATGTGATTAAAGAAATAAAACCATCATAATATTAAAATCTCAATCTAATGATCGATAATAAATATAAAATATGTTTTCGGTTTCACTAGTCTTATTTTACAAATACTTCATATGAAAAGCATTACATGTTCTTAATGTAAAAAGACATATAAATCAAAACTCAAAATCCCATGACATAAACAAAATATATAATATGCCATGAATGTAAACACATTCCAAAATGGGTGCACTCTGACTGATCTTTGATATGCTTGTTATATGTGCATAAAAATTCTACATTTATATAATGTCATACAATGTCATGTCATTCACCTTATGATCATTCTTAGAATCATACATTCTAGTTGTTACATACTTTGAGGTCATATCAACATGTCTATCTTACATACATACCATGATATATATGTATATTGTACACATATCCATATATAACATATTTGAATACCACATATCAAAACAAATTTGGTTTCCATTTAGCCCTAGACTCTCTAAGCTTTCATTATTACAACTGTTCCTGCCCAAGAACTATAAGCTTGACTATCCGATGCGAGACATGAGATAGGGGTGCTCATAATGTCTACAACTTGTTATTCATAGCCATGAAATTATGTCATTCATAGTTTCCCAACCGTGACCAAACTCGTGAAATTTTGGGTTCATACAAGTTCATCAGACTTAACATTCATGGTCATGCACTCTTATTCATGGGTGTGAATCATGTATTTCTAGCAATCTAAAAATAAAGCATTCATGCATTTCATATAAAATCTCTAAAGATTGACTAGTGTCAATCACTTCTATTAATATTTTCATTCATATACCATGTCTACAATACGTTTAAACAACATTTAGATCATTAAATTTGTTTTTAGGTCATCTTAAACCATAACATATCATATATGTCCTTTAACATTTAAAACCATATAACCATGTATGGAAAGAGAATTTAAATGCCCATATGTATTAACCTTTTTACCAAAATGGAGCCTTAACTAACTCTTCAAGCTTTTCAACCTTGTTTTCTCCTTTGTGATGTGGTTCCTTGTTGTCCAGCAAATCCTAACATCACTAGAACATTCCTATTAGAACCACTTAAACATAAACAACCTAAAACAACCCTAAAAATTGAGTTTTGCCTCAACTTGGCAAGACTCACTCAAACCTCCATGTTTTCTCAAGTTTTAGCTTCAACAATGGTGTTTTAAGGTTAACAAAGGGTGGAGAAGATGACCAAAAAGTCTTGGAGAGCGTCAGAGGGTGATATAGGGCAATGGAGATGATTTAAAACAAGATACGGTGAATAGAAAAGAGAAAAGTGTGGCTACTCATGGTCAACCAACCTGCGTTCATGGGTGTGACACTTACCTATACGGGCATGGAATGTCATTCATGGTCATGAAAATCCTTCATGGGTGTAAATTTTCTCTCTTATCAAAATGATCAGCTATGTTCAAAACTATGTCGTTCTGAACCATATCACAGCTTTTTACAGACGTAAATATCTATTTACGGGTGTGAAAGGTTTCCTTTTTACAAACGTATACTTAAAACTTTAACACACCTTAACCCCATCAATTCCCTATCTAAATATACAACTCATAGACCCTACTTTACAGGTGTTGCATAGTTAGGTAATGTAGTGTCTCTAATTAACTAACTGAGGTACCTATGCATGACTTATAAACACACAACACCTATAAACCAATACATAACTCCAAATGAAAATAAATAATTTCTTATATGAACTATGCTTTTGTACAAACCACAAACTTGTACATGATTTATTTATAAATACACATTTTTGAAATATGCATGATGTATGTAAAATTTCTTTATGAACATGACATGATCATTGTTGTTACTATCATTGTTGCATTTCTCTAATGGAATCACTGAATCTGCCAAGTCTTGCCTATCAGCATTTTTCTCTTGTTGTGAAAACTGAACCTGTGCGAGAGAAAAATAATTATCAACTGAGTTTTAATTCAGTGGAGCAAACTTTATGATAATAATCAAGATATAATTCCATTTAAAATTTTATACAATATTTTAACAAATTCTTACTATTATAAATTTAATGAAACACAAATATATATAATATATGACCAGAAAATAAACGAAGCATTTTGGAGTCATGCACTCTTTATAAGAAAAGTAGTAAAATATAAAAATATCACTTACTATCGTCATATTACATCATATATTAGAAAAAAACTGCATATATGTACTTACAATCAAATAGGTCATATCTGTAATCATGCGAAGATGCTACCATACTATCATAATAAAATTTGTAGCATATAAACCATGTTCTCACTTTCCATTTGGCACCATTCACATTATCACATTTCGTTAACATTATCGTCCAAACTCTAAACCTAGACTACTTGGATATGAGTTGTGAAACCTGATCGCTCTCCGAGCTTCATCCACCATGTTCACTATATATTTATGTGTTCGTTCGAGCTTCCCAAGTCAATAGTGCTCTTCGAGCTTTAACCCCCTTGACTGAGTCTATACATATTGCATGTAAGAGCAGGATCAAGGGTGATCTCCAAGCTTCAACCACCTTGTACTTATAATATATAAACTACTTATCATATAAACCTACGGTACCGTAATCCCCTTAATGATATGTCATTTATCCTATAACTAATTTCTGATTAGAAAATTGGGCATAACTTGTTCATATTACATAATTCATTTTTTTATTATATAGCTCATCATATAACATGTATCTTTTTGTTTTCATTATCATAAAGATAATTACATATTGACACACAAGGTCTCTAAGATTGACCAATGTTAATTACTTCTATCAACAGTCATAACATTTGTTATACCCTTAACAACTTTTAGCTATATTTAATCTAACAACTCATGCTAAAAGCCATATCACTTTATAATAATAATAATAATAATTTTGCTTTAATGAATATTGCTATAAATTTTGCATAAACTTAGTAATGGATCTTTTCATCATATTTCTAATTCTTGTTCTCATTTTGCTCCATATCTTTGGAATCAACGCACTTTTTAATTATCAGACGTCACAAATATTGTTCTAACAATTTAACTTAGCTTAATTGTTCATTGAGAGTTATATATAACAGATTCTCAATTATTACTAGAGTTACGTGTCAGTATTTATTTTATTGTCACTTAAAACTACGGATTCTAAAATTGCTTCTATGTCCGCTCAAGAGTTCTGTAGATTTTCGAGTATTCTTTTTCACTGTATAATATCTTTATTGCTCGATCATTCGTTAAATATAATAGCTCACAGATTTTGATTCATTTTTAGGTCATTTTCATACCACCACATGCTTAATGTTCCAATCGATTTTTCTCACATTTTTAAGTAAATTTCTCTCACGGGTTCAAATGGTCCAGCGTCTCGAGTTTTATGTCTATTGAAACTTTTGGTCATTTCTTCAATAAATTTATAAGACATATCCCGTGTCCCATTATTATTACTTTTAGATCAATTATTGCCCATGGTTTAAGGGTGAATTATGTCTTAGCTCTTTTTTACATTTTGGGTTTGGTAAAATATTTAGTCCCAATTATCATATTCTCTTCAGACGTTAACAAAACTAAGCACCCTAAAACACCTCAACTTGTCTCGTTTCACCACAAGACTCAAAGTCCCCAAATTGTTTCCTCCATGCTTCAACCAAATATAGTTTTCCCACTAAATTTTATTTTAACACTTTTTAATTATCATTTTAATTTAATTATGCTTTAACAGATTTTATTCTTAAATTAACTTCTCCTCATTTCAAGTTACCACAAAATAATCCAACTTCCATAACCAAACTTATTCAACCATGAATCCAGAAATTAAAAGCCAAAAACCTCTTTTTCCTTGCACCATTTGCCACGGACAATACAAGTCACAATTCATGAAACTTTGTTTCAACTAGACAAAGCAAGAAAAGAAGAAAATGAAAGGAATTAATTTCCATCCAAGACCATGGGTTCACATTAAATCTAACCACCTTTTCACCATATCAAACACCAATTTCTATTTTCTTATTATTTTTTTCAATTATTTCATATAATTCAATTAATTTTATTGAATTATAATTTTCCCAAAATTCTTTCCAATTCTCATAAACATGTGATATAAGAGGGACTTTTCTCATTTTATTCTCATAAAATGACAAGAAACAAAAAAAGAAAGGAAAAATCTTCTTCCCTTCATCAACAGCTTTTCTCAGCCAAACCAATACCTTCATTTTTTTTTGGATGAAATTCGTTTTGTTCCACAAATTGCCTTCGATCAACTCATGATCTTCTCTTCCCCAATAGTGATGGCCGGAGTGAAAATGGAGAGGTGGAGATGGGATTTCGAGTGGGTGAAGAAAATATGGAATAAGTAAGAATGTTGTATAAAAGTTGAGTAAATTGTGCCCTCCCACCTTTTTTACATATAAATTAATATGTAATTAAACTTAATTGGACATGAGGTGGATCGGATAAGATATAAAGAAGAGAGTGTGAATAGCTTGAGTTGGTTTTTTTTTTTCAATGTATTCTTATTCAGTCCACTAGAATTACATAATAAAACTAATTATGCTAATGCCGGGTAGGATCTCATGGACAATAAAGCACTCTTTCATAATTTTTAAAGTAGTTGCATCATAGGACTCAAATTCGAATTTTCTGATTAAACTGGAAAATACCTACACCATTTCATCTATACTTTCATAGATCTTTTAATTTGTTTTTAAAAGAAAAATCATCAATTTGTAACATTTGTCATCCATTTACACTTAGATTATTGAATAGATTTTCTTGCATGTGTGCCATGTGCACCCATGCATGGCTTAGTTAATCTTATTAATTATTGTTTAATTTAATTAATCACTTTTAAGTTTTATTATTTACTCTATTTCCTTTTTAGTCCTCCAACTTTTTCTTTCTAATTTAAACCATAGATAAATTTTATTTTTCTTAATTTTGGCACTTAATTAAATATTTTCTACCAATAATATGTTTCATAAACTTTTCTACTTATTATTCTATTTACCACTTAATTTAATTGTATTAATTTTGCACTGAAATAAAATTCATTTTTCAAATTAAACCACACCCTAATATTTATTTCTCTAAATTTCAAGTCCAAAATTAATTAATTTTCTTCAATTAAATACAATAAAACTATCGTTATAATTTATTTTACATAGTGACTTGGAATTCATGCAGTGAAGTATTAAATTATATTTTTCTTTATTTCTACGAAACTTGATCCTAAATTATATTTTTTTAATTTTTGGAGCCTAAATATTAGAATTTTAACATATAATTATATCCTATGTCATGGTAATCTCAATTCGCAAATCCATAATAGAGCAAAAATCGCAAAATTTTAGTTTAAACTCTGATCTCAATTCTCATGAAAAATTAAGGGTCGCAAATTCAAAATTCATTCTTTTTCTTAGATATGTTTCCAGTTTAAATTCTGATCAAATCAGTGTTGTTTTGAATATAAATGTGCCATGTTATCAATTAGTTTGGTGCTTCCAATCTCAAAACACGCATGATCAATTACAATCTAAACTTGTGAGTGTGATAAATCATTAGGAGTGTGCATTGATTCGTTTTAGTTTAAAATTGAACTAAATTCAAACAAATCGATTCGAATTAGCATGTATATGAGAAAATCTAATCAAATCAAAATGGATTTTGAACCAAACTGAAATATATTAATTTGGTTTGGTTTAATCGATTTTGTAAATTAATTTTTTGATTGTCATAAATAATAATTATTGCTATTTATCAATTATAAACAATTAAAATCAATCATAATAACTTTATCATTTGACATAAATTAAAAATGAATTATCATAACTTTATAAATTAATATAAACTAAATAAACACTTTGTAAATTAGCACAAATTAAAATCAATTATCATAATTTTATGAGTTATTATAAATTAAAATAAGTTAACATACATTACAATAGATTGTTATAGTTCATGATTTTATCAACTATCATATATCAAAATTAATTATCATAAACTATAATTTCTTTTCTTTTATCTAAAAATTAGAACTAATTATTATAAAACTTATAACATATATATATATATATATATATATATATATATATATATATATATATATATATAATTTGGTCAAATTGGTTTAATTGGATTTTCAATATTTTTCAATCAAACTGAACTAAATAAATTGAATTTTTTTAAGTAACTGAACTAAATAGACCAAATTCAGTTCAGTTCGGTGTTACACACCCCTACTAATCATTAATAAAAATAAAACCAATAAAAGCTTAGCGACCAAAATTATTTATCGTTAAACCTTCAGAATAGCGATGAATTAAAAATTTATCGCTAAAATATAAATTTTCTTTTTAGCTTAGCCACAATTAATATCAATATTCATCGCAAATATGCTCTCGTCAAACCATCGCTAAACCGTCACAAATCTAGGTACCAATATTTACCTCCAAAGTTAGCGATTGACAACATTATGTTGCTAAGTAGTCATTACTAATCTCATGCAAATTTGTAACCATACTAATCACCAATTTTTGCCATCACAATTAGTAATCGATTTTAGTGACAGATCTTATATGTCGCAAAAAATAATTGTAATATGTAAAAAAGTTGTTGCTATCTATTTTCAAAATTCTTTTATTGAATTCATTCGTCTTTTCATTGATGATTCGATGCTAATTAGTGATAAATTTTAGTCCACTATTACAATATTTTCTTGTAGTGTTAGTGGTTTGGATGGAAGAGACACCAATTTGTATTTCTTTTTTTAATCCATAGTGATGTCACTACTTTTCTAGTTTATGAAGATTCATTTTCTATCAAAAAAAATATCAATTTGGTCTAATATGAAAAAGTTTAATAATTCAATATAAAGAAATGAAAAAAAAATAGAAATTCACTAGAATAAACACCACAAATTAGCATAAGTTAATGAGTTTGATATAGATCCTAATGTGCTCAAGAGGGGAGTGAATTGAACTTGTATTCAAATTTTAACTTCTATTAGGAAACAGTTTTCTATTAGATGTTTTCTTATCAAAGTTTTCTAATAGAGTTTTCTATTAAACGTTTTCTAATTTGAGTTTTTTAACTAGAAATTTAAAACGAAATAAAGTTTTAACACTTTTTTTTTTGTTGCAAATGTTAACTTTTGCTACTAAAAAATAAACCTTATTTATATTTAAACTCAAAGTTGATTCTTCGAATTCCAACACAAATATTTTGATTAAATATCTCAAGTAACTTTGAAAACTAGTTAACAACCAACCAAAATAGATTCAAATATTGCAAAATAATAAAATAAATAAATAAATAAAAGAGATGAAAGAAGAAAGAATGAATAGGTTGATTTATATTAATTTAGATTTTGTTTGCTGATTTATAGTGCTTTAGATTTTGTTTGTCTACTCCACTCCTGAAGAAAACCTCTTAAAAGATGTTTTCACTAATAATCCTTTTAATAGGCAAAGAATCACTATAAATCAGCCTATTCATTCTTTTAAGAAAAGCTATATGCATTATGATACAAAACTTGTAATTGAAAACTTTTTGTAGAAAACTTTAAATAGAAAACCTTTACTACAAGCTTTCTAAGAACTTTTCAATTTATATGCAGATGTAATATTTAATGCTCACGTGGTTTTACAATATATCTTGGATGTCTTCATTTCTCCCTTGAATATTTTGAGAAGCTTTTTTTTATCTTCATGAATCTCTTTTGTTCAACCATCATCTTCTAATCTTAATTTAATCATATATAGAGTACATAATTTTCTCAATTTTTTTTTTGCTACCATCAAAATCAAAATGGTGTTGTAATCTTTTCAGTCAACATTTGTCATTTAGTTCGGGTCATTTGGCCCAAAGAAACCTATAATGGCTCATTAAACAATTAGTTTAGGCTGAAACAGGCAACAAAAATTTTCGTTGCTTGTTATTTAGGCTAAAACCCAAGTTGTAGGGACTTGGGCCTTTTTTTGGTTGAATGGATTTGGGTTTATCAGTAAGGATTGACAACCTTGACCCAGCCCTATTTGCCCTAAAATCACTAGTCTTAATCATGGGCATAATTATTGGCCATCACCTCATCACGTTTATGAAAGATAACCTGAACTAATAGATACACACAAACACACATCACACCTCCAATGAATTGTACATTACACAAAATTTCCCTGACTAACTAATGGATGCCAATAATGAAACTCTTTGGTACCTTAAAAAGGGGATGAAACAAGAGAGTGCACAATCTTATAACATACAAAGTCTATGTTGGATAAAAAGATGAGATAAATTTTAATTTTTTGAAAAATCACAAACATCTAACATATTTTATTTTATTACTTTTAAATATCTTTAACTGATGTGTCTGCAATTCTTATAATTAATGCCATTTAAAAAAAATGTTTCATATTAATAAAATAGAAAAATTCAAATGTTACATGATTTTAGAAAAATTAAGATGTTTAAGTGATTTTTTTTTGGCCAAAAAAGAGTGTCTCCTTATGTATATGTATTAATCCAAGAAAAGAAAGTGTCCATATATTTGTTGAAGATGAAAAGAACCTTAAAAGTAACATTGGATATAGAAAGATGGTGATATTTAGGCATGGGATTAGCTGATCCTATCAGTTGTTTGCGAGTGACTTAACTTATTCTCAAAGAGATCAATCGTTTTCTTGTATTCACAGTCATTTTTCCGTGAAAAAACAAACATTATAAAGAGCCGGCATACAACAATGAAAACAAATCATCTCAAAAACATTTATCCTTTTGGATATATAGAATTGAAATCCTTAATTAAGTGCATATTGTTTATCAAAAATCTTTTGAAGAAGAAGAGATATGTGTTTCAATATTGGACTGAATTTCAAGAAGGGGAAGTTTGTTCGGGTGAAGGAATGCGATGAAGATAGAGAAGAAGAAGAAAAAGAAGAAGGGAAAGGTTTGCTTTCTAAAGAAATTCACAGATGGAAGAAACAACAAGAAATTTTAACTCAAGTCCAAGCATCATCAAACTACAATCATAATCATAATCTATCCTCTTCTTGATTTATATATATATTATGCACCTGTATATTTGATATTTTCCTTTTCTTTTTTTTTTGGGTGTCTGTTTTGTTTAATTTAATTATGTGTGTTCTTGACTGATTTTAATGGATCAATTTTGCTATCTTTTATTTTAAAACTTTTGATTCATAATAATTTTTTTCTTCTTCCTTTCTTCTTTCTTGTTCTTAATTTAGCATTTCTCAGGCTCTAGTAAATGCCTTTGAAATTTCTATATATGCATAGTCTCATTCGAAAAGCTAAAATAACGTGAGCGAAAATTAATATTGGATACTCACAGAAATTCGGAAATTTTATTTTATGGTGCGTCAGTCTATGTGAGATGGGTAGCATCTGTGTCCCTATTTACTATTGAGCCAGCCAATAACAGTATAATGTAGTTTATTTGCGGGATTAACTGATTCAAGTAAATAATATTTTTTTTCATCATAATGAGTAAGAGGTTTAGGGATTATATATTAATTTTCAACAAATTTCTATATATAATTTATATTTTTAGTGTTTGAAGGTTGTCCTTTGTATGGAAAGAAATACCCTCATTTCTGCAGTCTGGAATCCATGCCTTAATTCAAAAATAAAATAAGTACCAGCTGTTGCTCTTTTTATAAGATGATTTTTTAATTAATTTAAAATGGATGCCACGTAAGCAATCCACATGTCACGCATATATAGATAAAAATACAAAAAAAAAAAAAACAAAAACACAGCTGCAGCCCCTTTTTTGTAAATCAGGCTCTCCCACTTAATATTTTACCCCACGCTCCTCTTTCAATATTTAATCTGAAAAATTAGGGTCTAGGATTTCTCATTCCCAGCAAAATCTTTGTAATTTATTAACCTTTATCATCATTTACACTTTGTAACCCACTATAAGTTATGTTGTCTTGTTCAAAACTTTACCATCATTCACATTGTCAGATTTAATGAGGATGGGGACGAGTGGAATTTGAAGACTGTAAAAAAGAACAAACAAAAAAAACCAGATCCAGTAATTGGATATAGTAAACAAAGCGAGAAAACAACACTATATGGGGCATACTTTAAGAGCAAAATGGTCCACCCTATCTACCGACTCTTTGGGCAAGGTCCTCATTATGGTAAGTCAATATTATATTTGCTTTTACTTTTATGCTCCGTAAAGTGGGGTACGAATGGGATTTAATATGTAATATTGGGGATTGATATTAAAATAAACGTAATTATCATTTTCTTGGGTTTATTTAGTTCTATAAAAATGGGATTTTAGAGTAAAATAAAAACTATAATTGTAATATAGGATTTTTTTTAAAATATATAAATTTGAGGTTTTATGGTTAAATAAATGTTAGTTTAGAATTTTAGAATTTCTTTAAATTTGTAAAATTGGGGTTTTACGGTAAAATTAACAGTATGGTCCTAATCTAGGGTTTTTATATGAATGCAAATTTGGGAGGTTAGGGTTTAATATACATGATGGACAAATATAGGGTTTGGGATGATTGTAATTTGGGGGTTTAGGGTGAAATATACGTGACTGACAATTCTAGGGTTTTTTATGACTGTAATTTGGGGATTTATGGTAACATGTATGCGATTGACAAATCTAGGTTTTTTATGGCTGTAATTTGGAGGATTATGGTGAATGTAAAAAAATTGAAACCAATATTTGGGATGTGTTATTGTTAGGTAATGACTAGTATGTGGTATTTTCTATTATATGATTGATATCTTCATTTAATTTACAATGACAATGACAATGTGTTACTATTAAATATTAGAATCTATTTCATCCTGTTTGTGTTAGTTCATATTTTAGGAGCTGTTATTTTTTGAGATGCACTATGTTGTTATTTTTTTATACTTGTTGATAATTTAGGAGTTGTTATTTTAAACAGAGCCACAAAATGACATCTACATCACAATGCTTATCACAATGCTTTCCACCATGATGGAAAATATTTGTTCGGAGAGGATTCTCACTTTGACTAGTGTACTGTGGACAACATGAGTCTAACTATCATGTTATCGATCTAAATCCTGACTGTAAATACATATTGCAGTCATATGTATCATAGTATATAAACGTACCAATCAGAGTGTAAAAATATGATTTAAGCATATTTAAATATAAAAAATATTATTTTAAAATCGTATGTTGAGTTATAAGGTGAGATTTTAAGATTAAGTCATTGTGGAAATATGATTATAATTAAATTCTAAGATTTTTAAATTGATAATTTAGAAATCGTACGGTGAAAAAAATTTTACAGACCAAGTTAGAAGAAGTAACTACATCGTAAAACACACAATTTTCACACTGGACATCGATTTGCAAAATCGAAAAAATCGTTTCGAATAAAAAATTATTTTATAATTTTTGGTATATTTAATTTGACAGAATTAAATTGTTTAAATGTCGGATTTTGAAGAAAAAAATTAAATCATGAATTAATTTGAAAAATAATTTGTGATTGGTAAAAATTAGCTTAAGTCATATATGATTAGTATGTGATTAGGCTATTTCTTAAATTAATGAGTTAATTAAATTTTAAGTGGTCAATAGGATATGAGATTAAGGGTTAATAAGGATTAATTAAATTAATTAGGGGTATAAATAGGGATTTTTCCAATTATTCTTGAATTACCCAAAGAAAATCAAACAAAATTTCCTTCTTTTTCTCCTTCTCTTGGCTAGCCACCATCTTTGAAGTTTCAAGCTCCATTTTTATTTTTCTTCCATCAAATTTTCAATTATTCAAACTTTTGCAGTAAGGGAAATCAATTATTGAGTGAAGAGAGAGAAAATTCACATATTGGTAAAAAATCCAAAGAAAATTTTAGGTGAGATTTTTTTCATTTTTCTTTTAAATTTTCATGGATTTAAGTTGGTTTGAATGATTGTTGGGAGTAGATTTTGGTTTGATAGTGTTCGATATTGAATTAGTGAGAATGGAAAAGTTAGGGTTTGGTAGAAAGACTAAAAAAATTATAGAAAAATAGAAAACAGGTTAAAATAAGCTTGAGGATGATGGATATGATGAAATATTAATGGAAATATTTTTTTTAGAAATTTTTGTGGAGTTTTAAGTAATTTTCCATAATTATTGCCAAATTTTAAAAACTTATTTTGAATGATTTGTGCATTAAAATGTGAGAATGGAATTAATTAAAGTGTTTGGAGGTGGAGAATAATTTTTGGAATTGAAGAAATTTTTAATATAAATTTTGGTGAATATTTGGATTTTTGGCATAATTATTGAAAATTTTATTATAAATTAGTGAATATAATTTTGATGCAATTGGTAATTTAAAATGAAACAATATAGGTTAAAGTGATTATAGGAAATTATTTAAAAATTTTAAAGCATTTGTTGAATAAATAAAATTTTTGAATAGAAAATAGAAATTATGGAGAAAAATGGACATAAATTGAGAAAAATAGTTATGGATGAGGAAAAACAAGAAACATTAAATTAATAGAGGAGGCAATTTGAAGAGAAGAGAAATTTTAATTAATTTGGAATACCTGAGATATTTAGAAATTTCGCGTTAACAGTGTGTAATAGAAAAAAAAACCTCGATAGGAAATATCAATAAAACGTGAGAGCGGGAAAAATTAAATGAATTGTTTAATTTTTATTTAAATTTAGTAATTTTTATTGACTCAGTAACCAATTAGAAATTTAATAGCTATTTAGATACACCGTCAGAGCAGATACCAAGATCGACTAAGGGAAAGAAGCCGACAACTTCCGACAAACTACAGTAAAGTTTGTGCATTAACTTATAATAAGACCATTAATATTTTAAATTTATTTTATATGCTTTTTGGCATGAAATATTTTATTAGAAGTTGATTATTATAGTATTTATGAAATGTAATAATGATAATAAAAATATTATTGTATATAAAATGGATTTGTCATTTAAAAAATAATTTTATATAACATTTATGAAAATGTTAAATGTTTGAAAATTTGTTGGAAATATATTTTATGATAAAATAAAATAAAATATTTTGGTATAAAAATTATATTGGTCAAATAAATATATGATTTTAAACTCATATATTAGCTTAAACAGTAAGTTAGAGAATTGTTGGTATATCAATAGGGTGAAACTTTATGGTATGTGATTATCTTAGTTATGAGATATATTGTATGATGTATGTGGTTATCATGAATCATACATATTATTTATTTTCCGATCTTCTAGTTATCTTAAATCAGATAATATTATTTGGGGTCATATGATTATTTTTTACTCTAGTTTTGTGTTTATCTTAGATCGTGAGATTTCCGTCGATTGACAGTACCACTTGTTTCTCTAGAAATAAGTTTGTGATATCTTAATATATGGGTTGAACAAGTTTTATTTAGTAAATAGATGTGATTTTTAATGTTTTGATTTCCTGTTAGTTTTCTATGCAATATTGGATTTAGTTTTGGATAATGTTATTATTACATCTATTTACTAGAAATTATTTTATGTTTATTTCAGTATTAAATCTATTAGTGGTTTTGCTTTATGGAAAAAGATTTTTTTTCTGGAATTTATATAAATTTGTCATTATTATTCGTATTTATAAACACTTGCATTATAAGTTTTTACATCACTGAGTTTAAATTCAGGATGAGAGTTTATTTTCTCTTGTATATGTTTTAGCAATATTAAGTAGCGACAAATACATATATTGAAACTATTGCTGGAAACAATGGGCCCTACCGATGGAATCGAGCAGTAGTGGCAGTCACCCTGTAAGGGTGGATTTAGAATTATCTTTTTTTTACATTTTTTGGTTAATGTATTTAAATATTTAAAAATTATGATGCATGAACATGTTTTGTAAATTATGTATATAGGATATGAATAATGAAATGACACAAATTTCTTTATTTATTTTGTTAATATAATATATTATTTTAATTCACTTATTTTCATGCTAATATATATAAGTTTTAAAAATGTATTATTCAAATAAAAATTATGTAGCATTCCTTATTTGATCGTGTAGGGTAGTGAAGAAGGAGTGCTACACTAACCATGTTAGACAAGTTTTTAAAGTGTGTATGAGCACATGGAGTTGTAAGATTTTTTTATAGACCATTTGGGGTCAATGTAAGTGATCCCTTGAAGCCACTGGACAAGAAGTCTAAAGTCTTCGAAATGTGTCTGACAATGGATAAATTGAGAGAAATTGACATTTTTGTGAAGCATTTTAGACAGTATGAAATGGAATGTATTGGTCAAATGCCCCACAAGGATTGCTCAGTTTTACCAAACAGAAGTAATGAGGATAGGCATGAATAATTTAAAATTTTGAAAAAAGAATTTGAGAGCAATGATGAAATCAGAAAGTAAGAAGTATAAGCTTGTAGGTTGCAAGACAAAATGAAGCTAGAAATAGACTTGAAATGCTTGATGACTTTATAAAGATGATGGTAGGAGAAGTAACATCCCAGGCTGTAACAAGCTCAATCAAAGGCAATGTGATTTAAATAGAACATGAAGCTACATCTGGTTCAGTGAAGAGAATGCAATAAATTGGATCGGGGAAAAGGACAATAAGGCAAATCAGAATGGTGAGATCGAGGATAATATGGCAGTTGATAATAATGAGGACAATATGGGGCAAATCAGAATGATGAATAGAGGATATTGATGATGACTAGGAGAATGTGATATATGATAAGGATAAGGAGCAGTAGAATGTGAATCAGCAAGACATAAGTTTTTATACACCCAAATTATAACATGAAAAAAGGTGATGAGGATTACAGACACAATTATAGGAAATAAAGTGTGATGACTAAAGAGGAAAGCCCAAATAGATGACATATAGGCAAGCTACCCATATACAAACTAGTAATCCTACTGATGAAATGGATGATAGTAGTGATTGTAACACTATTCAATATAATTAGAAATAAACTCAATTATACCAAAAAAAATACAATGCATATGATTTTAAAATGTCATAAATTAAAAATTGATGCACCATGACCATGATGACTTATTAAAATCATAAAATATTATTAAAAAAACTTAAATACAAAAAAAAATTTAGTACAATAACAAACATGTAATGCACTAGCCCAACAGTTTTACAAAATGAATAGTTATAAAATTACATGTCTCTGAATATAAAAGTATGTACATCTATAACTACCCAACCTAATAAAAACAATGACAAATACAATAGTTATATCACTCACCCCAAGTATATATCCTTGATTATGCTCTTAGGTATTCTCCTCTGTCTATGAAGAGCTAGACTCCTAACATATGCATGAAAACGCCCATACGATAAGCAACCTAATGCTTAGAGGTTCATAGCAATATAAAAACACAACATACATATACAAAATGCATGAAATACTTACTGTCATACCAATATGACTTACCTCGCCATCTGCACATATAACATACCATGTATTTATGATGTCATGCCTCAATATTCTCAATACAATACTCAATTAAGCATAGTATAATAATATAAATAACCATCAAACATACAAGTGTATACCATACATAAAAATTATTAATTACCTTTTTTCTTACTTGTTTTACTCTTAACTAGACTAAATTGGATATAGGTACTTTACGGCTCTCAACTAAGCTCTCAAGACACATGCTTGAGCTTCTCAAAATGCCTGTCTAAGAAAAAAGAGTGTGCACATATCAACCGTCGAGGGAAGCACACCTGGCTTAACCCTGGCCTCAAGACCCCCTTAATGACATGTCATCTCTCCTAACTCTAGTCTTAGTCAAAGTAATGAGCTTAACCGTTTATTACATTGCATACCTTTTCATAATGTACATCATTCAAGATTCTCATAATCATAATCATAACCATAACTTGCATTCTCATAATATGCTAAAATCATACAATAGAGGTACTCTACCTTAAACCGAATCAAACTCAATTCACATGCAAACATACAACTTTTTAAGATTAAGCAAATTCTTGCCTATGAATACTCTTTCACGGCCGTGAAGAACCTTTTCATGGGTAGTTTACCCATTACTCAAACCTTGATTCACCAGTGAATCACGCATTTACGGTCGTGATCCACCCTTCACAGGTGTGAACTAAATTGTGATCTCATTTGTGAAACAGCCCATGAATGGGTATGCTTCAGCAACACAACTTCAATTCACCACATTCATACCCATGAACCACTACTTTATGGCTGTGAATTTGTAAATCTTTCCAAAAAAATAGGGCAAACCATCTCATATCATTTTCATATGCAATAATCTTTATGGTTAACCAATTTCAACTATCCTATTAATATTTCAGCATACATACAAGTCATATATCATGCTAATAACTTTTATCAATATCAACATTTACCAATGTAATCCATTTAACATCTCAATCTACCCTCTCAACCTATCAACCTAATATGTCTCTAAGTGCATTTAACCCAAAATCATGCCCTATCTCACCCCAAAAATTACCCATAACATGCATTCAAGACAAACAACACAAGAATATGCCAGTTCAAGCTTTGAATGTGGCTATGTAAAAACCTTTCACTAAGAATGGAGCTTAATCAAAGCTTTAGCTCTCTAAGCTTGTTGTAACACCCTCTGCATAGATAGAACAAAACCTCTTTGTACAAACAGATGCCACACAATTGTATCTACCTATCTAAATTAAAATTTTTCTATATTAAGATCATTATATTATATACTATGCAAAATTTAAAAATTCATATTGCATAATATGTGTTAAAACCATTTCTGTAACTCGATCACATTCATAGTCATATCAAAACTATCCTAGGAATTTAAATCCCTTATTACAAAAATTCATACTACTTATGCTTATGAAAGTCTATTACATGTCTTTATTTAAACTTTGAAATAACTATATGTCTCTATCCCATGTCATGCGAATAATCATTAATGAAATGAATGAGATAAAGTAACAAACCCAACATAGGTCAACTCTGATTCTTCTAACTGGCTTGATTTTCTCTTCTAGTCAACTCAACAGTCTACTGGCTCCAAACCTGTATGCAGGGAACTCACATGCTAAGCTACTGAAAGCTTAGTGGTACATATAAATATTTAAATTCTAGCATGCATTCATATATTAATATAACATCTCATAAATAATAACATACCTGCATGCTCAATCATATTATCAAACATACAATTATTCATAAGATAGCTTAATTATACTACTTTGCATAATATTTAACACTCATAATATACATCGCATATAAGAGATCATCATCAAAATAGCATTGCATGTCATTTATCATATCTACTTATCATTATATATTCAAATTTATTGATTTCTATAACCGTATTCAACTTTCTGTATTACCGATTTTTGGATTCATAACCAAATACTCTAAATGTGTGTTGCCCAGATAAGGAACTAAGAAGGGGGGTTGAATTGGATATTAAAACATTTCTTAACTTTTAAGTGCGAAATAAAAAGTTAAATAGAGTAGGGATAGAGAGATATCACACAAGAAATTTATAGAGGTTCGTGTATTAACAAACCTTACTCCTCTCCCCAATTTCAATTGGGAGTTTCACTATCACACTAAGTGTTACAATGGAGTTTCACAAGCTCACTCCCAATTATGGTGTTTCTATCAATGGCTAACAGCTAACTCAGAAATTCCCTTGTGTTTTAATGGCTCACACAATAAACCAATTCCTTGTATTTTATGGCTCACACAAATAACCCTTACAAGTATTTTACTCTTAACCCAATATACCCTAACTCACTTGAGTAGTAGATTACAAAGAGAAACACTCACCAACCTATAATGCTCAAAATTTATGAGCACATAGATTTTACAGAGAATAAGAGTTTTGTTGAAAATAATTAATGCACAATGGCTACAACAAGATTTTGATTCGAAGTAATTATTTGTTCTCTTGTTTAAGATTCATAAATGACTTGCATTTATACTTTCTTAGCGAATTATAGTCGTTTGGATGCATTTAATGCGAAAATAGTCATTGCACCAACTCTTAATTTCACGTCTGACATGTTTCTCTTTCCTCATTCACGGTCGTGAATATGTGTGTCATGGTCATGAATGTTCTTCCAAGCTGTGGCTCAAGTGGTGACTCTGGTTGTGAAGCATTCTAGAAGAATTTGAAGTGTTTGATCATGGGAATGACTTTATACTTTCACGAGTGTGAATATCCTTCCAAGCCGTGGTCCAAGTGGTGACTCTGGTCGTGAAGCTCTTTGGAAGAATTTGACATGTTATCTCACGGGCGTGACTGATTTGATCATTCACGGTTGGTATGATCCTTCATGGCCATGAACTTTAAATGTTGGAGAGTAGGACATGACATAATCAGTCACGGGGGTGAACATGATATTTCTTCATATTTAGACTTTCAAAGGTAGTCTTCCATTCTTGCATCATTTTCCATACCCTGTTCAACAACCTTAGAGCACAAGTATTGTTAAATACATTATTGTTATTTTATTTGTTAGCAGCAAATGACGGAAATACCCCTCAAGGTTCAACAATCTCCCCCTTTTTTATGGTGACAAATAATCTAGCAATTTGTGCTTTTGAGAAGTCTCCCTCTCAAAAGATGTTTAGAACAAAAAATAATAGAGTGCAAGAATTGAGGAAGTATAACATGGATCTTTGCTTGCTAGTTTAGGTATATGCAAAGTATATTCAAAGTATATGTAAAGTATATCAAATCCTTTGCTTTTAATTAGTTAAGTATATGTAAAGTATATTCAAAGTATATCAACACATTTGCATTCATGTATTTGCATATTTATATATTGCTAGGTTCTCCCCCTTTTGTGATCAACAAAAAGAACATAAAAATAAACCATAAAGTGAAAACCGATGCAATTATATTAATACCAAATGGAGGAAGTAGAAAGTTTGGAAAAGAAAATTAAAATCCTACATTCACAATACTAGAAACTAGTAAAATGAAAAAGCTAGACTCTAACTAGGCTTGGAGCCAAACAACCCATCTTTAAGGCATGCTATTTCTGCCTCGAAGCTATCCATGCGAGACTCCATGAAATCTTTGAGGTTTTCCAACCACTCATCGATTGAAGCCTGTAGTAGGTCAAAGTGAGGTCTTAAAAGATTAGCAACCTGCTGAGCCAAGTTAGGTGTGGAGGCTAAGGATTGACCAACCTCCTGCTCAACCTTTGGGGTCGCCATCTCGACTCAGACTCTTTTTGTTTACTAGATTCGTTGGAGGTCAGCTTTGAATTTTTCCGAATCCTCGTCTTCCCAAACAATTCCACTAGTTGGAGTGGTGAAGCGGTAATAGATATTATTCTCATGAATTATGTGAATCGCTGCTCCCATTTTTATAAAAGACTCGACATCTAACCGGTTTCGAGGATGTGCAGGTATGAGGTTGAGGTTGTGCTCTTCTAGCTTCAGATACCCGAGCTTAATTGTAAGGTGAGTCACGTACCCATCAATCAAAATATCTCCCGATGACTTTGTTGCAATTGAGAGAAGATGGTTTGCAAATCATAGAGACAGGGCCACCGTTAGACCTCTTCCGGCCATCTCTAGGAGGAAAAGCTAGGATTTACAAATTGCACCATTGCTATCCCCTTTTGCAAAGATACTATAGGTCAGAAACCTATGTAAATATTTATGCACTGGAGACCAAAGATGGGTGTTTTTCGTCTTCTTCACGTCCCAGCTACAATCTTGTCCAAAATGAGTCCATGCCGGATTGGCATAGAATTCCACCTCACTCTCATTTAGGATACCATTTGAGGGAAGTTTGAAGTTTTCACAAAACTCCGCTGCAGTGAGAGTGTTCGGATGCTTGCAAAGTTGGAATTTTATTGTGCTGGTAGGAGAGACTTGTAAGGTGTTAAGGAACTTGAGAGTTGGTTCTCGTAGCGTTGGCCGATGGATATTTATAAACTCCTTGAGATGACAGGCTTGTAGTTGTTCTGTCATGCTTGTCTCAAGATCGAAGGTCCTGACAGCATTCCATTTGAAGGATCGTGATGAAAGTAATGGCCTTTTCTTAAGAACGACATACTTCGGATGACAATGCTCTAGAATGATGTTGAGGAGGTAGTCCGTGTAGCGTCTCAGAGCATAAGATTTCTTTCTTGTGCCTTTTGAGGAACCAGGTTCCATTGTTGAGTTAAGAATGAGTTTTTGGAGAGAGATTTTCTGATAGGGATTTTGAGAAATAACTTTGATGTTCTAATTTTTGAAGAAAGAAAGAGTTTTTTGAAGGATTTTATAGATGGAAAAGGCTATTAGGGGGCTGGAATCTATGAGAGGTATTGAATGAGGGTTATAAATGAGAGAATTTGTAGAGTTAGAAATGAAAAAAAATGACATAAACTGTTTTATAGCCGACATAGTCACGGTCGTGAATAGTAAGTCACGGTCGTGAAATGTCGTGGTCACGGTTTGTTGAAGAGGCGCTCTACCCGTGATGAAGGATATGGAATGATTCACAGACGTGACATTTAATAGTCATGGGGGTGAATAGTGAATTTTCATGGTGGTGACAAAATGAGTCATGGTCGTTAAGTACAATCTTCACTACTTGTGACTGTGAGACAAAACGTAAAACAAAGCATGAACGGTTCTGTAATTATTTGGTGTTAATGTTCACCGTCGTGAAGAAGTGTCACGGTCGTGAACAAAGAGTTTCATGGGAGTGAAAGAAAAGAGTTGTGGGCATGAAACATAGTCTTCACTACCTTCAGTCGTGAAGTATGTTGTGAAGCAAGGCGTGAGAGCTACTGGAGCTTTTGGCGATTATGATCATGACCATGAATATATATCACGGGTGTGAATTGCCTTAAATCCTCATTAAATAAAACTACGTCTAAAACAAGACTAAAAGATTTCTAAGGTGCTTCTATCCTTTATAACATATATTTCCATCAAGTTAGCCACTTCATACCTTAAAAGATAAGATAATAACATAAGACAGAAATTAACATTCAAGGTTCAACAAATTTGACAATCAATGCTTAAGATAAGGTTAATCCATCAATCATACCAAGCTCTCTTCTTATGAAGTTAAATCTTTCTTCATTAAGAGACTTAGTGAAAATATCTGCCAATTGATTGTCTGTATTGATAAATTCCAATACAACGTCTCCATATTGAACATGATCTATAAGAAAATGATGTCTTATGTCAATATGCTTACTTCTAGAGTGTTGAATGGGATTCTTAGATAGTTTTATGGCACTTGTATTGTCACATCTGATAGGTATATGGTCCAAACTATGACCATAATCCTTAAGTTGTTGTTTCATCAATAAGATTTGAGTACAACAACATCCTGCTGCCACATACTTCGCTTCAGCGGTAGAAAGAGCAACTGAAACTTGTTTCTTGCTAAACCAAGAAACTAATCATTCACCAATAAAATGACAAGTGCCTGAAGTACTCTTTCTATCCAAGAGACTTCCAGCGTAATCAGCATCTGAATATCCTATGATATGAAAGGATGAATTTATAGGATACCATAAGCCTAGATGCAATGAGCCATGTAAATATTTTAAGATTCTTTTCATAACATTCAAATGTGATTCTTTAGGACACGATTGTACAAAAGCATACACTATACATTATATCGAGCTTAGAGGCAGTAAGATATAAGAGTGATCCGATCATACCTCTATAGAGCTTTTCATTAATGCTCTTACCCTTTTCATCTTTGTCTAATTTTGTTGATGTGCTCGTTGGAGTCTTGGCATTTTTGCATCCTTTCATTCCAAATTTCTTGATTAAGTCTTTGACATATTTGGATTGGTTGATCAATATGCCTTCATTTCTTTGTTTTATTTGTAGACTGAGGAAGAACTTAAGATCACCCATCATGCTCATTTCAAATTCCCTAGTCATACACTTAGCAAATTCTTGGCAAAGCAATTCATTAGTAGATCCAAATATAATGTCATCAATAAAAATTTGAATAATATATCATGCTTATGCTTTTTAATAAACAAAGTAGTGTCAACATTTCCCTTTGAAAAATTATTTTCTAAAAGAAAAGAACTTAGTCTTTCATACCAAGCTCTTGGGCTTGTTTCAAACCATACAAAGCTTTTGAAAGTTTAAATACATGGTCAGGCAAATTATGGCTTTCAAAACCTGGTGATTGTTCTACATAAACTTCTTTTTCTATAAAACCATTTAAGAAAGCACTTTTGACATCCATTTGAAAGAGTTTGAAATTCATATGACATGCATATGCTAAAAGTATTCTTATGGCTTCTAATCTAGCTACCGGAGTATAGGTCTCATCATAATATATTCCTTCTTCTTGATTATATCCCTTCGCAACTAACCTAGTCTTATTCCTAGTTATTGAACCTTGTTCATCTAGTTTATTTCTAAATACCCATTTACTTCCAATGATTTTATGCTCATTGGGTTTAGGAACTAAGGTCCATACCTTACTTCTCTCAAATTGGTTGAGTTCCTCTTGCATAACAATCACCCAACTTTCATCATTAAGAGCCTCATCAATATTTTTAGGCTCAATTTGAGAGACAAAGGCAAGATTAGAATCTAAAGGTTTGAGATGAGATCTAGTACTTACTCCCTTTGTAGGATCATTAATGATTTACTCATTGGGGTGATCTTTTGTCATTTTCCATTCCTTTGGGAGCTCTTGCTTGTTTTCCTCTTGAGGTTGAGGTAGAGAGTCATCTTGATGTGAATTTTCTTGATCACTTTCACCTTTTTCATTTTCAAGATCAAGTTTTTCTATTGTACCTACAACATCATCAAGAATACTACCTTTCACAAGATCAAGCTTACTAGATTCATAAAAAACAACATGCATAGATTCTTTAATAACTAATGACTTTTTATTGAAGACTCTATAAGTTTTGCTAGCGGTGGAGTATCCCAAAAATATACCCTCATCAAATTTAGAGGCAATTTTTCCAAGGTTGTCCTTCGTATTCAATATGAAACACTTGCATCCAAATACTCTAAAGTATGATATCATGGGCTTTCTTCCATTCCATAACTCAAAAGAAGTTTTGTTTAAGAGTGGTCTTTTGAAATCTCGATTTGAAATATAACAAGCAGTATTGGTGGCTTTGGCCCAAAAGTAAGTTGGTAATCCATACTCATTGAGCATTGTTCGAGCCATTAAATTAAAGTTCGATTTTTCCTTTCGACCACCCCATTTTGTTGAGGTGTCCTAAGAGATGAAATTTTTTGTGAAATGCCATGTTCTAGACAAAAATTTTCAAAGTTTTCATTTTCAAATTCTTTGCCATGATCACTTCTTATTTTTGAAATACAATATCCTTTTTCATTTTGAAGTCTCTTAGCAAAGTTTTTAAAAGATTCAAAAGCATCACTCTTTTGAGCTAAGAAAATTACCCAAGTGAATCTAGAGTAGTCATCGACGATGAAAAAAACATAGTGTTTGCCTCCTAGGCTTACAACTCTAGTAAGTCCGAAAAGATCTAGATGCAATAGTTGTAAAGGTTTTGAGGTACTTACAATATTTTTGGATTTGAAGGACTTGTATTGTTTTCCTCATTGGCAGGGTTCATATGTCTTGTCTTTTTCAAATTTGACTTTTGGTAGTCCCTTTACCAGCTCTCCTTTGCTGAGGCTTTGAATTAAATCCATATTTGCATGACCAAGCTTTCTATGCCACAACCAAGATTCATCACTAGTAGTCACAAGACACTTAGAGGAAAGGTTAGATATTTTGTGTAAGTCTATTATGTAGGTATTGACATCTCTACTTCCTTTAAATACCTCTTGGCCATTAACAGAGGTTACAAGACATTCATTAGAAGTAAAGATTACTTGGTTTCCCTTATCACATAATTGACTTACACTTAACAAGTTATGTTTCAAACCATCAAAAACTAAGATATCTTCAATGAAAGTAGTATTATTAATACCAATAGAGCCAATTACCTTACCCTTAGCATTGTTTCCAAAGGTTACTTTATCTCCATCAATACTTTTAATGTCACTGAATAGTTCTTTGTCTCCGATCATATGCCTTAAGCATCCACTATCTACTAGCCAAACATTTTCTTTTATTGTGGACTTGAGGCATACCTATAGAATCATAATTCAAGTATTGTTTTTAGGTACCCAAATGAGCTTGGGTCCTTGAGGGTTAGCACATGAAGGTTCCCAATGAGCCTTCCTCATCCAACAATGTTTATTGATATGACCAAATTTCATACAATAATTACATTGTTTAGCTCTAAATATGCTTTTCGGTCTTACCATGCTTTTAACTACCATTTTCCTATTAGGTAGAGTTTGTGAGTAGTGACATACACATGCATGATGACTTGGTGCTTTTTTAGGTGCATACTTCTTATACATAAAAGCATGATTGGCCTTTTGAGGTTTCCTTCTTAGGCTTACCGACCCTTGATCATTCTTTTTATGTATAGAAGATTTAGTGTATGTTGTGCACTTAACCTTGGGGCTGTTACTTTTAATGTGGAGATGTGAGGTTCACTTGACTTAACAAAAATGGTCTTGTGAAATGAAGATGATGTTAATTAAAGGTGGTTTTACAATGAGAGTATCTAAACTCTCATTGCCCTTATGAAATTTTGAAATGGAGTTTCTAAGTTCCTCAACTTCATTTTTCAAAACATTGTTCTCTTTAAGTAAGGATTTAGTTGAGGGTCTTGAGGAGTACTCATCCAATAATTTTTGAAGAGATTCATTATAAGATTTAAGCTCAAGATTTTCCTTTTCTAAAACATCCATTTTGTTTTTCAAACTAGAAACTAGAAGTATTGAATTTACATCTATATTTTTCTAGTTCTAGATTCAATACTTCTATTAAACTTTGCTCATCATGATCTTCACTATCACTATTATTATCACTACTATCATTATTGAATGAGTATGAGTAAAGTGATCCTACCTTATCCGAGATGTGATCCTCTATAGCCATGAAGCATAGGTTGACCTCTTCACTTTCATTGTCATCTTTTTTGCTTGAAAAGCTTTCGTCATCCCATATGTCTTTGTGACCTTTCTCCCCATTGTCTTTTTGATTTTGTGTTTCTTGAGCTTTGGACATTCTGGTTTGATATTTCCCTTCTTCCCACACTCATAACATTTTACCTCCTCTTTATTCCTTTGAGAGTCATTTGAGGAGTGTTTGAGATTTCTTTGCTTGAAGTTTCGAGAGTTGCCCATTCTCTTTTCAATTATTCTTTTCAGTCTTCTTGAGAGCATTGCAATGTCCTCATTTGCATCATCACTCTTTTCTTCATCATCTTCAACTTCTTCTTGAGATTTTGAAGTAGAGGCTATTAGTGCTAGAGACTTTCTTTTTTCTGGCTCGGCTTCAAGTTCTCTATCTCTCATTACTGACATTTCATGTGTTAGAAGTTTGCCAATAAGCACATCGGTATTCATGATGCTTATGTCTTCGTTGGCTTCTTCTATACCAGCAACTATTGAACCATAATCTTTGAGAGGAAGGCTTATCAGAATTTTGTTATTTACATCTTCCAAGCTCAAGTGTTTCCCAAGCTTTTTATGCCGTTTATGATGGCTAGAAGACGATTTGTCATATCGGTGATTGACTCATTGGATTTCATCTTGAAGAGTTCGTACTATGAAATGAGAAGTTGAATCTTCTTGGATTTAACTTGCTTTGTTCCTTCATGATAATTTTCCAATGTTTTCCACATGCTATACGCTATTGGGCAGTGTTGTATTCTGCCATATCCTTCAATGGATAGTGAGCTTGAGAGAATTGTCATTGCCTTTTGTTTTTGAAATTTGCTCTATGTTGAGGCTTTGTCCAATCATCTCTTGAAAGGATTTCTTTTTCACCATCAACTCCTCTTCTGATTGGTGGTGTCCATTCTTTCCGAATGTTATCCCAGACTTTAATTCCCTCACTATCGAGATATGTCTCCATTCGGAACTTCCAATGAGCGTAGTTTGCTCTATCAAAATAAGGCTTAAGAATTTGGAATCCTTCATTGGCCATTTATTGATCTTTGCTAGCACTTTTTAGGCTTCGATGCTAGACTAAGCTCTGATGCCAATTGTTGCCCAGATAAGGAACCAAGAAGGGGGATTGAATTGGATATTAAAAAATTTCTTAACTTTTAAGTGCGGAATAAAAAGTTAAATAGAGTAAGGATAGAAAGATATCACACAAGAAATTTAGAGAAGTTCGGGTATTAACAAACCCTACTTCTCTCCCTAATCTCAATTAGGAGTTTCATTAATACACTAAGTGGTACAATGGAGTTTCACAAGCCCATTTCCAACTATGGTGTTTCTATCAATGGCTAACACCTAACCCATAAATTCCTTTGTGTTTTAATGGCTCACACAATAAACCAATTCCTTGTGTTTTATGGCTCACACAAATAATCCTTACAAGTATTTTACTCTTAACCCAATATACCCAAACTCACTTGAGTAGTAGAATTTATGAGCAGATAGATTTTTATAGAGAATAAGAGTTTTGTTGAAAATAATTAATGCACAATGGCTACAAGAAGATTTTGATTCGAAGTAATTGTTTGTTCTCTTGTTTAGGATTCATAAATGACTTGCATTTATACTTCCTTAGCGAATTATAACCATTTGGATGCATTTAATGCGAAAATAGCAGTTGCACCAACTCTTAATTTCGCGCTTGACTTGTTTCTCTTTCCTCATGCTCGGTCATGAATATATGTGGCATGATCGTGAATGTTCTTCCAAGTCATGGCTCAAGTGGTGACTTTGGCCGTGAAGCATTCTGAAAGAATTTTAAGTGTTTTATCATGGGCATGACTTTATACTTTCACGGGCTTGAATATCCTTCCAAGCCATAGTCCAAGTGGTGACTCTGGTTGTGAAGCTCTCTGGAAGAATTTGACATGTTATCTCACGGGCGTGACAATTTTTCACGGGCGTGACTGATTTGATCATTCACAGTTGGTATGATCTTTCATGGCAGTGAACTTGAAATGTTAGAGAGTTGGCGCTAAGCTGTATCACAGGTGTGAACATGCTATTTCTTCATATTTAGACTTTCAAAGGTAGTCTTCCATTCTTGCATCATTTTCTAGACCCTCTTCAACAACCTTAGAACACAAGTATTGTTAAATACATTATTGCTATTTTATTTGTTAGCATCAAAATGACAGAAGTACTCCTCAAGGTTCAACAACATGGATTATCCAGATGCGGGTTTTGAAACAGGAGTACTCTAAAATGAGCTTAAGCCACCCTTATCATTATATATTCAACTTTACCGATTTCTGTAACCATATTCAACTTTGTGTATTACTGGTTTCAAGATTCATAGCCAAATACTTTAAACGTGGACTACCCAGATGCGGGTTGTGAAATAGGAGTGCTTTAACATGAGCCAAATATTGTATTTGTCTGTATTGCTACAACTAAAGTTCTCAAATCAAAAGCACTCTAACACGAGCTTAAGCTACCCTGATGACCAAAAATTGTATGCATATAGGTACAAAAGCGCTTTAACATAAGCTTAAGTCACCTTGTCCCTAATCTAGATATGCTATCATTGAGATTCTCAAATCAGGAGCACTCTAATATGAGCTTAAGCCACCCCGATGAGCAAATAAAATGATTGCATACATAAATATTTCTACGGTACCGTAACTGCCTCAATGGCATGCCATCTGTCCTAACTAGTCCTTGAATAGAAAATGGGCATTCTATTCATGTTCTAGTTATAAGCATCAATTATGTCATATTTTATAATTTAACAAGATCCCCATATAATATGTTGTGATGTAGAGCACCGTGTGCATAATCGAGTTCCTCAATTATGTTATCATATTGAATAAAATCTCACTTACTTATATGAAAGGTATATTCATATCATACTCAATTAGTCTCATCATATAAGTTCATTTATTCATTTTGGAAACGGGTCATTCACGGGCGTGAAATCCTTTCATATGCGTGAAGCTTGACTTCACGGGCATGATTAATTACACAGAAACTATATTACAACACTAGTTTCACCCAATTTTCACAGATAACATGCATATGATCTAAAGCTAACCAATGTTAGCCACACCCTATCAATACTTTACATAATTTTAGCATTTGAACACAACCAAAAACATCCATTTAATCGTAATTAACTGTTTACTTTAAGGCTTAATGCCTTAATTATCAAAAAATAACAACATTTTATATTCATCTTCCTCCATATCAACCTCAACATGCATTTCAGAATATTACCATCCATTTATACCATTAACAACAATTAAAATATCAACTTGAATTGTCATTTAATATACTACAACAATATTTCATATCACAAGCAAAATAAGATTGAATAAAAATATTTATATGCACAAACCTTAATATTGGAGCCCTAAAACTTGACACTTTTGTGTCTACTGCCTCTAGTGGACTTCTCCACCTTCTGTTTTAGCCCATAACATGAAATCAGAGACTACATTATCACTATTTCTGTTATGGATCACATCCCATGCCATAAATTAGCAAAACCTTAAGTTTTTCATTGGTTTAAATCTCATAAATCTTATTTCCCATTAAACCAAATTAAACCAGTTTAAAGGACAATAAAGAACATTATTTCTCACCTCTGTTTTGTGAAAAGAGATTGATTTATAGGGTGTAAAACATGTTCTAACCATACTTATTGCTAAAATTCAAATCTACAATGAAAAAGCTTCATTTTTAATTAGTTTTTACTGTGTTTATGGTGAGTATTTTGTGTTTCATCAACTAGGATTGAAAGGGAATGAGGGGAATTCATTTATGGGATTTCAGGATTGATGGCTAGGATTTTTCTGATTGGCATATATATGAGTTTTTGTTAAATACACAACACTACCATATTTAAACCTACTGGTCTTCATGGGCATGAACACTAGTGTCACGACTTCCTATGAAGATCTTCAGCTTCTGAAACTGAAATTCATGATATTTACAGTCGTGATTAACTCTGTCATAGACATGAACGCTAGATACTTTGCTTTTTTCTTTTCCTTTTCATTATTTTATGGTTTCCAACACCCATAGCCCCACATATACCTCTCATGAATTTCATCCTCGAAATTACCTGATATACTATCTCTGAAAAATTGTGGATATTGGGCTCTCATCATTTCTTCACTTTCCTATATAGCCTCTTCTGTAGCATGGCTTCTCCATAATACCTTGACTAATGGTACTTGTTTATTCCTGAGTTCCAAAATCTCTCTAGTTATAATCTGAACTGGTTCTTCATTATAGGTCAAATTTGGTCTCACCTCAATGTCCTGTACTTAAATAATATGAGAAGGATTGGATCTGTATCTCCTTAATATGGAGATGTGGAACACATCATGGATCTTGCTTAACTCTAGTAGTAAAGCAAGTCTGTAAGCAACTGGTCCCACTCTCACTAGTATCTCATAAGGCCTAATGAATCTCAGGCTCAATTTACCTTTCTTTCTGAATCTAAGAAACTTGTTCCATGGTTAGATTTTAAGGAAAACCTTGTCTCCCACTGCATACTAGACATATTTTCTCTTAAGATCTGCATATGACTTCTTTGACTCATGTACCAAGTCTGGCCCCACTAATCTTCTCTCACTATGTTCTATCCAATAAAAAGGTGTTCGACACTTTCTACCATATAGTGCCTTATACGGAGCCATCTTGATACTAGACTAATAGTTGTTGTTATAAACAAATTCCATCAATGGAATATATTTATCCTAGCTACCCTTAAATTCAATCACACAACTTCTCATCATATCTTCCTGGATTTGTATAACCCTTTTTAATTAACCATCAGTCTGGAGATGAAATGTTGTACTGAAACTGAGCTTGGAACCCAAAGCTTTCTGTAGACTACCCCAAAACTGAGAAGTAAACATGGGATCCCTATATAAAACTGGCACTTCATGAAGTCACACTATCTCATTGATATAAAGCTTTGCTAGTCTATTCAAAGGAAAATCCCTCCTAATAGGCAAGAAATAAGTTGATTTTGTAATTCTATGCACAATAACCCATACGAAATAAATTTTAGAGAAGTTATTGGAAACCCAAATACAAAGTCCAAAGTAATCCACTCCCATTTCCATTTTGGTATTGTAATAGGCTGTAGTAATCCCGATGGTACCTGATATTCTGCCTTGACCTGTTGAAAAATCAGGCATCTAGTAGTATACTCTGTGTATCTCGTTTCATACATATCCACTAGTACTTACTCTTCAGGTCGTGATACATCTTTGTGCTTCTAAGGTGCATAGTATACCTGGTCTCATGGACTTTTTGTAGTATCCTCTGTCTCAACCTAACAACACTGGGTATGCATAAACGGCCCTGATTGTATATTCCACCATCAAATTCAACAGTATAATCTGATCTCTCCCCTTTAAAAATTGACTCGGCTATCTCAACAAGTTTACTCTCCTGTCTCTGTGCATCGATAATCTCTTGATTGAGTGTCAGCCAGATGTGTAACTCAGCCACCATCTTTGTAACACCACATCTTATGCATTTGAGTATAACCTATCCCTGTATCAAGTAATCATACATGGCATACTGGAAAGGTAAAATACCCTGTTAACAATAGTAGTAAATTTTTTTTTCATATCCTGTAATATAATTCAATGACTTTGCAAGTCTCATATCCTATAATTTCATTCAATGACTTGCAAGTCTCATATCCTATAATATTATTCACTAACTTTGCAAAGCTAACACTGAGGTTTTCACCACAATATAATATATCACATATATAAAAATATAAACTTTACATATAAGTATTTTCGAGTTGATTTCATTTATACATTTTTAGACTCATTCCAAAATGACTATACATATTCAAGCACGTAAATACAAAACACATATGACATATTTTCATGTTTGTGGGGAATGCAATGAGAGAGAGTGATGAGGCTCGGCTAATGACCAGTGCTTCATGTCTTCTATACACTACTCAAAATGAGCTATCACTTTTCTTTACCTGAAAAATGATGCAAATTGATGAGTTGCAGCTCAGTGAGAATAATCATCCAATGAGCTCTAAAGTACCAAACAACTCATAGTAATAAATCATAATTCCAATATATACCACATATTCCATTCCATTCATCAGTATCATATATGTATCAATAAAGTTGAAACATATAATCATTACTCTTTATGTATGCAAATGCTTTGCTTATTTCATTATGTTGTGACCAAGTTAAACAGACATTGCCTCGGGTTTCCATGTGAACATTTGCATTTGCATTTGCTAGCTAGCTTGATCATTTGTTTCATTTGCACATTTGTTGGGCCATAGGCCTCTTCTTTTGCTTTACAATATCGATTAACTAGTCACAATGCCTTTTTAGTCCATATGCATATGCACTTGTATTTAAGCATCCATCAACCATTGTATCTTATCACATATAATATACATATACCACATATATACCTCATATGCCACACATATACCTTGCATATACCATACATATACCATGTATATATATCACATATGTCAAACATATACTTCAAATATACCACAATGTCACAAATTATCCATCATTACATTATGAAGGACCAATCATGACAATCATATGAATCACATAGCAAGCAACTTTCATTTGCACTAAAGAATTCAATCGATAATTAGAGTCACAGTTCTCCTTTGATTCCGACCCATAAATTATTATCTATCCGCTTCTTGTGGGTCTCCAATATGTTGCGAGTCTAATATGAAAACATAATCGATTAACTCATGATTAGGGAGACTTAATGTGGCTTAAACAAATTAATATGCATTGTTCATGTCAATAGTTAAGATTTTTCCTATGAAGCAGTGTGACCTTATGGGACTGTTTAGCATATAACTTTTTCTACACTTGACCAAATAATATGATTCCTATTGCTAATTAAAAATAACATATAATTATAGAACATATTAAAATTTCAGACCAATGGGATCAATGTACAATATTTGGTGGAATTGCTAAGAGTGTTCTATTTTCTGCCTTTAGGCAGTTTCAGGATACTCATTTGGGTTCATCATAACTTATAATCTATAATTCCTATTTTAATGAAACTTTACATACACTTATATGGGTTCATATGGAACATTTTTTCATATTTTCAACTTTTATCAATTATGTATCTAAGGTCTTAAAAATATAACAAATATTTTACTGGTCCAGAATAGAATTGGCTTCCAGACCAGTATGAATTCCAAAGGCCATAACGTAGTCTATAAATAACCAATTAAGCTGATATTAGTATCCAAAGTTAGCTAAGACATATACCTATACCTTTCATTTTTTGATAATTTACATATTCGAGCTCTAAAAAGCTCAAATTAGCCAAAACAATTACTAGATCTTCCCAGAGCACTCAGTAGGCAGTTCAAACCATGGAACAGTCATGGTTCCATTCCCCATAACTCAATATTTACAAGACCTATGAACCTGAAATTTGGTATATAGATACAAAATAGATATATCTACAGCTTTTAGGTTTTGCGATACTTCAAATAATGGCTTTAAAATATTTGAAATCAAAGCACATAGTAGCTAACTTGGTTAGGGTTCACACCCTGACAAGTTTCTGTAGAGAGCGAATATCCCTTCCTATACATAACATCTTGCAAAAATGTTTACATATCCACCAACGTAAGACATAAGGGAACAACGTTTGTGTTTTAGACTTTTCCAGAATCAATTTCTATTAATATCAAAATTAGGGTGCAATTCAGTGCCTAATATTGAACATAAGCAACTCAAATCAACCCTATAGCAATAAGAATTGATTACTTACCAAGAACAAACTTGCAATGGATAAATTTGCCTCAAAATCAAGTGAAAAAAGGATGAATTGAAGTCTAAAATGGAGGAAATTGAAGAAGAAGTCGGGCTGGAGAAGAAGGCAGAAATGGGAAGATAAAGCTAACTTTTGGTTTTTGTCATTTTATTTTTTTCTCATCTCTTTTCTCATCTCTTCTCTTCTCTTTTATTTCTCTTTTGTGTCATTTTCATTTTATTTTGTCTATATTATTATTATTATTATTATTATTATTATTATTATTATTATTATTATTATTATTTACATATATTTATAATTCCACTAATTCATACAATGATACAGCTTAATCATTTGACCCAATTTAACTAAATTAGCAATGTAAATGTTTACTAATCTTAATCTAATCATTTTGCTTACTTTAATTTAGTCACCTTATTCAATTCATTTCTAATACTTTGTTATCCTTATTTAGGTTATAAGGATACACGTGTGACTCGATATAATTGCCAAATACTAGGACACGTAGCTAGTGCGTGCCGTGAACTTGTTCCTACGAACATACGTATGAAATGCACGTGTTCAATTGAATTGTATGCAAGATGCTTATGTTCAATGAAATGCATGTGGGGAAGGTCAAGGATGTTACAATTCTCCCCTCCTTTTAAAAGTTTTGTCCTCAAAATTAATACATGAGAACAGGTGTGGATATTGCTTTTTCATATTTTCTTCTTTTTCCCATGTTGCCTCTTCTTGTAAATGGTTACACCATAATACCTTAACCAATGGTATTTCTCAGTTTATTAGCTGTTTAGTCTTGTATCCAATGATTTGCATTGGTTCCTCAACATAACTCATGTCCTCTGCAATCTCAATGGCTTGATCTTTAAGTACATGTGTAGGATCTGACCTGTATCTTCTAAGCATGCTCACATGAAACACATTATGTATTTGAGCCATCTCGGGTGGTAAAGCCAACCTATAAGCCAATGGACCAAGCTTCTCAAGAATTTCATAAGGCCCTATGTATCTTGGGCTCAATTTACCCTTCTTGCCAAATCGGATTATTCCTTTCCATGGAGATACACGAAGAAACACCTTTTCACCTAACTCGTATTCCATCTCCCTACTATGCTGATCAGCATAACTTTTATGTCTATCTTGGGCTGCCTTTAGCTTGTTCTTGACAACCTTGATCTTATCCACTGTGTCTTGCACTATCTCTGGCCCTTCTAATGCACGTGCTCCTTCTTCATCCCAAATGATGGGGCTTCGGCACTTTCTGCCATACAATGCCTCATATGGTGCCATCTGGATACTGCTATGATACTGGTTATTGTAAGCAAATTCAATCAATGCTATATATTCATCCCAAGAACCTCTGAATTCCATAGAACATGCTCTAAGCATTTCTTCTAATGTCTGTATAGTCCTCTCTGATTGTCCGTCAGTCTGTGGGTGGAATGCAGTGCTAAAGTTCAATTTTGTTCCCAATGCATTCTGTAAACTCACCCAAAAATGTGAAGTAAAATGTGGATCTCTATCAGACACAATGGACACTGGAATGCCATGCAATCTAACTATCTCATTCACATATAATTTGGCCAAACTCTTAAGTGTACAACCCCATCTGATAGGTAGAAAATGTGTTGACTTGGTTAATCTGTCAATAATTACCCATATTGCATCATTTTTCCTTGGAGTTCTTGGCAATCCATAGACAAAATCCATCGTTATTCTTTCCCATTTCCATTCTGGCACTGGCAATGGATGTAATTTACCAATTAGTGCCTGATGTTCAATTTTAATCTGCTGACATGTCAAGCATTTGGAAACATATTCTGCTATGTCTTTCTTCATTCTTGGCCACCAGTAATGAGGCCTTAAACTGTTATACATCTTTGTCATCCCTGGGTGCATTGCATACGGTGCATTGTGTGCCTTTTCCATTATTTTCCGACGTAAGTTCTCAGTGTTTGGAACACATATGCGTGATTTTAACATCAGTGTATCATTCTGCAAATGAAAACTCTGTACTCTTTCCTTGCCTTATCATATCAACTTTCTCACATAATTCAGGATCTTTGCTTTGTGCTTCTTTGATCCTCTCATTTAGTATAGGTCTAACTTGAAGAGTAACAATCAGTGGTCCTTCATCATGTATATTTAATTCAACATTCATAAATCGTAATTGAATCAAATATGGAAAAGAGGATACTTGCAAGTGAGCTACACTACTACTAGCCTTCCTACTCAATGCATCTGCTACCACATTAGCTTTCCTTGGATGGTATTCAATTGTACAGTCATAATCTTTCAATAGCTCTAACCACCGTCTCTGCCTCATGTTTAATTCTTTCTGTGTCAGCAAATAACCCAAGCTTTTATGGTCTGTGAAGATTTGGAATGTCTCACCATACAGATAATGCCTCCAAATCTTCAATGCAAATACAACTGCAGCCAATTCTAAATCGTGCACTGGATATGAGATCTCATGTGGTCTCAGTTGCCTAGATGCATAAGCTATCACCTTACCATGTTGCATCAACACACATCCTAAGCCTTAGAAAGAAGCATCACTATATACTGTAAACCCACTTGTACCTGTAGGGATGGTTAACACTGGTGCTGAGGTTAGCCTGTGTTTTAGTTCATCGAAACTCCTTTGACATTCAGAAGTCCACTTGAAAGGCACATTCTTTCTCAACAATTTAGTCAAAAGGCTAGCAATTAAGGAGAATCCATCAACCAATCTGCGGTAGTATCCGGCTAAACCCAAAAAACTATGCATTTCTGAAATATTTTTAGGAGCTTCCCAATTTACTATGGCCTCAATTTTCTTTGGGTCAACCTCTATGCCCTTACACGACACCACATGTCCAAGAAAAACAAAATGATCTAATCAGAATTCACATTTACTCAATTTGGCATATAATTGTTTCTCCCTCAAAGTTTGCAACACAATTTTTAAATGTTGTTCATGTTCTCCCCTATTCTTTGAATACACCAATATGTCATCAATAAATACTATCACAAACCTATCCAGATATGGTTGAAACACCTTATTCATTAAAGCCATAAATGCAGCTGGAGCATTAGCCAATCCAAATGACATTACTAAAAATTCATAATGTCCATACCTGGTTCGAAAGGCAGTCTTTGGAACATCCGCTTCTGCTACCTTAAGCTGGTAATAGCCTGATTTCAAATCAATCTTGGAGAATATTTAGGCTCCTTGCAACTGGTCAAACAAATCATCTATTCTAGGCAATGGATATTTGTTCTTCACCGTCATTTTGTTCAGTTGCCTATAATCGATGCACAATCTCTTTGTTCCATCTTTCTTTTTAACAAATAATACCGGAGCTCCCCAAGGTGATACACTAGGTCTAATATACCCTTTGTCAAGTAACTCCTGCAATTGGGCCTTCAGTTCTTTCAACTCAACTGGAGCCATTTTGTAGGGTGACCTTGATATTGGTGTTGTTCCTGGTACTAGTTCAATAGTGAATTCTATCTCTTTATCTGGTGGTAACCCAGGTAGATTGTCTGGGAATACATCAGCAAATTCCCTTACCACTAGTATATTTTCAAGCAAGCTATCAGTGGTTCTAGTATCAGTCACATATGCCAAATATGCTTCATATCCCCCTTTAATCATTCAAAATGCCTTTAGAGCTGAAACTAGACATGTAGGCACAAGTTTTCTTTCACCTAGAAATACTACCATTGGCTGGTTTGGTGATTCCAAAATTACTTCCTTAGTAAAGCAATTCACTATTACATGATGTCTAATTAACCAGTCCATTCCCAGTATCACATCAAATTCACATATTGGCAATAAAATCAGATAAGCTATTAACTCAACTCTGTCAATGCATATCAGGCAATCACGATAGACGTTATTCACAACTACCACTGTTCCCAATGGTGTACTCACATTTATGTCAATCCCCAAAGGCTCATGCGTTTGATGCAATTTAGATGCCATATGCAATGATATAAATGAATGAGTGGAGCCTGGGTCAATCAATGCATATGCTAACATATTATAAATGTAAATATTACTGGTAACTACTTCGGGAGCATCCACCGCCTCTTGTCTAGTCATAACAAACACCCTAGCCTGAGTAGGGGGTCTAGAACTCTGACCTTCAAATCTGGTTAGTCCTATGCCCATTGTACCAGTCCTGCCCTTGCCTCTTCCTCTGCCCTGTGTCCCACTGGTAGGGTAGACCCTCGGTGCCTCAACTGTAGTCTCAGATACTCCTCTACCTCTACTGGTCTCTGCTAGTTTGGCTCTATTTGGACAGTCTCTATACATGTGCTCCATCGATCCACAAAAATAACATGCTCCTGTGAGCCTTATACATTCGCCAGTATGCTGTCTGCCACAATGACTACATGTGGGCCTCTGTTCAACATATTGGCTCTGCCCTCTGCCTGGGTAAGAGAAAGTCATGCCTCGACCTCTAGAACTGGAGTACCCACTTCTGTTGCCAGATTGTGCAAGCATATATCTACCTCTTTTTCCCGACCTTCTACTAGACTCACTAAAGAACTCACGTGATGGCCTTTTTATTTATTGTTCCCCAACTTCTTTCATTAACCGTTTAGCTCTGATTGTAGCTGCTCTGAGTCTGGCATAACTATCAAGATCAGTAGTTGCGATTCTATTTCTAATCTTATATTTGAGGCCCTCCTCAAACTTCCTGCATTTCTCTCTTTCAGTAGAGACCATGAAGGTGGCATGGTGGGAAAGTTTATTAAACTGTACTTCATACTCCACAACAGACATGTTCCCCTATTTTAAATTCAGGAATTCCTTCCTCTTCTCATCTTTATATGCTTCAGGCATGTAATTGTTCTGAAATTCCAGGAGGAAATCATTCCATGTCAATACCGGTGGTTGTGCATCACTGTCGGGGACTGTCTCCCACCATTCATAAGCATTTCCTTGCAGCAAGGATACTGCATAATCAAATTTCTCATCCGGGGTACATCTCATCATATTCAATACCCTCTGTGTCCTTTTCAGCCATGTCTCAGCTTCTCCTGGGTCTGTTGTGACATTGAAATCAGTTGCACCATGTTTCCTCAGCTTGTCATAACGTCTTTCCTTGTATATTTCAGGACCATATACTTTATGTTCTAGGTTTTCATGGGGTACTTCAGCATGAGATGACTATGATGCATGTATTGGAGCTCTAGTTCCTAGTGCTGGTTGATCTCTATGTAAATGAGGTGATGCCTCATGAGAATGCATTTCAGCCGGCCTCTCCCTCCTTGGTGAATTATGTCTTATGATGTCCCTAAAATAAATGAAATTATGTCACTACATAATGTTCAACACATAGGATGAATATGTTATCATGCTCTTATGCATATGCATGTTCCCATGGAACCTATTTGTGCTCTGATACCAAAAATGTAGCACCACATCTTATGCATTTGAGTATAACCTATCCCTGTATCAAGTAATCATACATGGAATACTGGAAAGGTAAAATACCCTGTTAACAATAGTAGTAAATTTTTTTTTCATATCCTGTAATATAATTCAATGACTTTGCAAGTCTCATATCCTATAATTTCATTCAATGACTTGCAAATCTCATATCCTGTAATATTATTCACTGACTTTGCAAAGTTAACACTGAGGTTTTCACCACAATATAATATATCACATATATCAAAACATAAACTTTACACATAAGTATTTTCCAGTTGATTTCATTTATACATTTTTAGATTCATTCCAAAATGACTATACATATTCAAGCACGTAAATACAAAACACATATGACATATTTTCAGGCTTGTGTGGAATGCAAGGAGAGAGAGTGATGAGGCTCGGCCAATGACCTGTGCTCCATGTCTTTTATACACTACTCAAAATGAGCTATCACTTTTCTTTACCTGAAAAATGATGCAAATTGATGAGTTGCGGCTCAGTAAAAATAATCATCCAATGAGCTCTAAAGTACCAAACAACTCATAGTAATAAATCACAATTCCAATATATACCACATATTCCATTCCATTCTACAGTATCATATATGTATCAATAAAGTTGAAACATATAATCATTACTCTTTATGTATGCAAATGCTTTGCTTATTTCATTATGTTGTGACCAAGTTAAACAAACATTGCCTCGGGTTTCCATGTGAACATTTGCATTTGCATTTGCTAGCTAGCTTGATCATTTGTTTCATTTGCACATTTGTTGGGCCATAGGCCTCTTCTTTTGCTTTACAATATCGATTAACTAGTCACAACGCCTTTTTAGTCCATATGCATATGCACTTGTATTTAAGCATCCATCAACCATTGTATCTTACCACATATAATATACATATACCACATATATACCTCATATGTCACACATATACCTTGCATATACAATACATATACCATGTATATATATCACATATGTCAAACATATACTTCAAATAAACCACAAATATACCATTTATATGTACCACAATGTCACAAATTATCCATCATTACATTATCAAGGACCAATCATGACAATCATATGAATCACATAGCAAGCAACTTTCATTTGCACTAAAGAATTCAATCGATAATTAGACTCACAGTTCTCCTTTGATTCCGACCCGTAAATTATTGTCTATCCACTCCTTTTGAGTCTCCAATATGTTGTGAGCCTAATATGGAAACATAATCGATTAATTCATGATTAGGGAGACTTAATGTGGCTTAAAAAAATTATTATGCATTGTTCATGTCAATAGTTATGATTTTTCCTATGAGGCAGTGTGACCTTATGGGACTATTTAGCCTATAACTTTTTCTACAATTGACCAAATAATATGATTCTTATTCCTAATTAAAAATAACATATAATTATAGAACATATTAAAAGCTCATACTAATTGGATCACTGGACAACATTTGGTGGAATTTCTAAGAGTATTTTGTTTTCTGCCTTTAGGCAGTTTCAGGGTACTCATTTGGGTTCAACATAACTTATAATCTATAAGTCCTATTTTAATGAAACTTTACATACACTTATATGGGTTCATATGGAACATTTTTTCATGTTTACAACTTTTATCAATTATGTATCTAAGGTCTTAAAAATATAACAAATATTTTACTAGTCCAGAATATAATTGGCTTCCGGACCAGTATGACTTTCAAAGGCCATAACTTAGTCTATAAATAACCAATACGCTAAAATTAGTACCAAACGTTAGCTAAGACATATAGCTATACCTTTCATCTTTTGATAATTTACAGAATAAAGCTCTAAGAAGCTCAAATTAGCCAAAACAATTACTGGATCTGCCCAGGCCACTCAATAGGCAGTTTAAACCATGAAACAATCATGGTTCCATTCCCCATAACTCAACATTTACAAGACCTATGAACCTCAAATTTGGTATACAGATACAAAACACATATATCTACAGCTTTTAAGTTTTAAGATACTTCAAATAATGGCTTTAAAATATTTGAAATCAAAGCACACAGGAGCTAACTTGGTTAGGGTTCACACCCTGACCAGTTTCCGTAGAGAGAGAATATCTCTTCCTATACATAACATCTTGCAAAAAGGTTTACATATCCACCAATTTAAGACATAAGGGTACAACCTTTGTGTTTTACACATTTCCAGAATCAATTTCTATTAATATCAAATTGGGGTGCAATTCAGTGCCTAATATTGAACCTAAACAACTCAAATCAACCCTATAGCAATAAGAATTGATTACTTACCAAGAACAACCTTGCAAGGGATCAATTTTCCTAAAAAATAAAGTGAAATAAGGATGAATTGAAGTCTGAAATGGAGGAAATGGAAGAAGAAGTCGGGCTGGAGAAGAAGGCAGAAATGTGAAGATAAAGCTAACTTTTGGTTTTTGTCTTTTTATCTTTTTCTCATCTCTTCTATTCTCTTTTATTTCTCTTTTGTGTCATTTTCATTTTATTTTTTCTATATTATTATTATTATTATTTACATATATTTATAATTCCACTAATTCACACAATGATACAGCTTAATCATTTGACCCGATTTAACTAAATTAGCAATGTAAATGTTTACTAATCTTAATCTAATCATTTTGCTTACTTTAATTTAGTCACCTTATTCAATTCATTTCTAATACTTTTTTATCCTTATTTAGGTTATAAGGATACATGTGTGACTCGATATAATTGCCAAATACTAGGACACGTAGCTAGTGCGTGCCATGAACTTGTTCCTATGAACATACATATGAAATGCACGTGTTCAATTGAATTGTATGCAAGATGCTTATGTTCAATGAAATGCATGTGGGGAAGGTCAAGGATGTTACAATCTTCCCACTCAATGCATCAGTCACTATATTAGCCCAACCTGGGTGGTAATCAATAACATAGTTGTAGTCCTTTATCAGCTCTGACCACCGTCTCTGTCTCAAATTGCAATGAAACATCTTTCCCTATAAATATATTGACGCCATATCTTCAATGTAAAGACAATGGTTGTCAATTCTAAATTGTGTGTGGGGTAATTCTTCTTATGAATCTTCAGCTGCCTGGATGCGTATGCCACTACTTTTCCTTATTGCTTAAGTACACACCCCAATCCATCGTGATAAGCATCACTGTAGATTACATATTCTTTATTAGGAACTGGTTGTGTCATAACCGAAGCCTTTGTTAACATCTTTTTCAAACTTTCAAAACTCTCTTGGCATTTCTTGGTCAATTCATATTTCACATACTTTCTCAATAGTCTAGTTAAAGGAGAAGCAATCAGGTAAAATCCTTTAACAAACCTCTTATAATAACCAGTAAATCCAAGGAAACTTCTGATCTCTATCACATTGCAGAGGAGGCTTCCAACTTATAACAACTTCTACCTTGCTAGAATCAACCCGTATACCATTTAATGACACAACCTGTGATGCCCCACTTATATATTAGGAATAATCCCACATATATAAGAAGAATGTCACAAGCTTAACTCGATAATTTGCTTAAATTGAATTTTTTTTTCATTTTAAATAACTTAATATATTTATTTATTTTGGTTTAGGCAAATTGTTCTAATTAAATATATATATATATATATATATATATATATATATATATATATATATATATATATATATATATATATATATATATATATATATATCCTTATATTGTATACACATATGGCACCCGATTATGTTACATAATTATTTACATACACAATATTAATATATGAGATATGTTTACCACACCATATACATAGTCAAACTAAAAATAAATATAATAATACATAACCAACCCTCTAACTATGCTTCTTGTATCTCTGATGATATGAGCTTGGATTTCCTTCTTGACCACTTCACCTCCTACCGTCTATAGTTCCAATTCCTGCGTGAGAAGAACTCACGCTAAGCTAACTCTAGCTTAGTGGTACATATAGGTATTAAGTTTTTCCCAAGCAGTCATACAAATGCATGTCTCAAATAATTCATGATACATTGAATTTTTATTTCATATAAAAGAAATAACCACATCACATAGCAGTATAAACATAAAAATCATATTCAATAACTAAATTCTCATTACCTCCTGTAAGCACTTCATGTTTTGTCACTTATGTCAAAAATAAAATTTCACATTTCATTCCATAGTCTTTAATTAATATCAGCCCAAATCTCATTCCCGGACTGTCCGGATATGGGGTGTGAAATAGGGGCGCTCACGGAGCTTAAGCCACCTTGACTAAATATAATTATGTCATCTGTGTATAATCAGGATCAGGGGCGCTCCCAGAGCTTAAGCCATCCTGTCCCTAAATAATATCCATATCGGTACCGTAATTCCCCCCTTAATGGTGCACCATCTATCCTATGTTAGTCCTCAGGTAGAGAAATGGGCAATTAACACCATTAATTACTTATTTCTATAACCAATACTCATTTCATATCAACACAATTATATATTCACAATTTATTTCAAAACCATGTAATAGCATGATATTTTATCAAATATTAACACAATGTTAAGTTCATAGTTAATAACATTCCTACAACTTTAAAACATGTCATAATATATAATTTCATCATTGTGACATGTAATTTATGTCATACACACACAACCATGCATAAGGGCAAAACAAAATACATATATGTACAAACCTTGATAGTATTTTCCTTTTTCCAAAATATAAGTTCAGAGCTTGTTCACTTTTGTTGGTCTTCTTCTTGTTAAAATCCTAATTTAAAAATATAATTAATTAATAGCTTGATAAAATATTTATTCTTAATATAACTTAAATAAATAATTTCTATTTCTATTAAGCTAGAATAAGACCTCTAAGGACTGTTGGATCAATAACTTTTCCTACACTTATCCAATTTATATGATTCTTGATTCTGATTAACTGTAACATGTAAAACTAAAATATACTAAAATTTCAGAATTTGTGAACCTTTACATAATGTTTGGTATAATTTTAAATATTGACTTGTTTTCTACTCTTAGGCAGTTTCACGGTACCCAATTCAAAACTTCATAACTTTCAATGTGTAACTTAAATTATTATGAAAGTTTTTATAAAGTTATATAAGTTAATTGGTAACATTTTTCATGTTTAACGCATTTCCAGATTCAGTCTCTAAGGTTCTCATATATTTGAGGATATATAACTGGTTCAACATAGAGTATCAACCCGACCAGTTTAATTGTTCAGCTCCTAACTCACAAAATACATGCCCTTTTAAGATGAAACACTCACAGAAATTTAGATAAGACATAGGAGTAAAACTTTCATGTTTTTCACTTTGGCTAATTCGATCTAAAAATAGGTGAAATGGGAGGACAAATTTACTAGAACTGCACAGGTATATGAAACCAGCTCAATCAAGGAACAGTCATGGTTCATTTCAGAATACCTCAACCTACACAAGAGAAATGCATACGGAAGTTTGCAGAGACCTCAATAACATATGTACCTACAACTTTCATGATTTACAAAACCTCAGAATAAGCCAATAAGATGGTCAATTTGTACAAAAACTGTAGGTTATTTGGTTGATACATCTCCCAGAACCAGTTTCACGCCAATAACCATATCTCTTCATATACTCAAAATCATTCAATACAATTTGGTAGAAAGCTACACAAGATATAGATGAACAACTTTTATGTTTAATACATTTCCAAATTCGAGTCACAAGATAATCAAAAATAGAGTGCAATATTCTGTCAAAATATAACCTAAAGAGTTCTAATAACACAATAATCATGGAGAAAATATTTCTTACCAAGATCAGATTTAATTGGACTGATTTTTGATGCAAATCTTGAAGAAGATGATGAGTAATTTGATCTGAGATATGGAGGAAGAAAAAGGGATGAAGAAGAAGAAGAAGAAGAAGAAGAGAAATGAAGTGGAAGAATGACCAAAAGAAGTCTTCAGCCCCACTACCTCCCTAATTCACGTTTTTGGCTTCTTTTTTTTTTTATTTTTTTTTCTGCTGAGCCCCTTTTTACTTTTCAATTTTCTTTTTGTTTAAATTTTCTTATTATTATTATTATTATTATTATTATTATTATTATTATTATTATCATCTTCACATATTTCTTTATATATAATATTTTTAATTTTATTTAATCAAAAACACAATTTAATTATGTGGTCTAAATTATTCAAATTAAACTCTAATTAGTGGGTGTTACAATTCTCTCCCCCTTAAGATGTTTCGTCCTCGAAACATACCTATGTATCGTCACTGAACAGGTGAGGGTATTGAGCTTTAATCACCTCATCGCCTTCCCATGTTGCTTCTTTGATTGCATGATTCATCCATAGTACTTTCACTAATGGTACTCGCTTGTTCCTCAGTTCCTTAATTTCTCTTGCTAAAATTTGGACTGGTTCTTCTTCATATGTCAAATCTTGTCTCACCTGAATGCTTTCAGCAGGTATGATGTGATTAGGATATGATCTATATCGTCTTAACATTGGACATGGAAGACATCATGTATTTGACTTATCTCCGGTGGTAGAGCGAGTCTATAAGCAACAGGTCCAACTCTTTCTAATTTTTCATAAGGTCCGATGAACCTTGGACTTAACTTGTCTTTCTTTCCAAATCGCAAAACTTTCTTCCAGGGAGATACTTTAAAAAAAACTTTATCACCCACTGCATATTCAATGTCCCTTCTCTTGAGGTCAGCATATGATTTTTGTCTATCTGTAGCTGTTTTAAGTCTTTCGCGAATGACTTTCACTTTTTCTTCTGTCTCTTGCACTAGGTTTGGTCCTATAAGTTTTCTCTCGCTGAGCTCTGTCCAACATATAGGTGTTCGACACTTCCTACCATAAAGTGCCTCATATGGAGCCATCTGGATAATAGACTGATAACTGTTATTATAGGCGAATTCCATTAAAGGAAGATATTTGTCCCAGCTACCTTTAAATTCAATGACACAACTTCTCATCATATCTTCTAGAATCTGAATGACTCTTTCTGACTGTCCATCTATCTGCGGATGAAAAGCTGTGCTGAAATTGAGCTTAGTACCTAGAGCTCATTTTAGACTACCCCAAAATTGGGATGTGAAACGAGGATCTCTATCACACACAATAGAAATAGGCACTCCATGAAGTCGCACAACTTCATTCATATAAATTTCTGCCAATTTATTCAGTGGATAGTCCTTTCTGATAGGTAAGAAATATGCTGACTTTGTAAATCTGTCCACTATGACCCATACAGTTTATGTTTCTTTAGAGTCAAAGGCAATCTAGTCACAAAATCCATAGTGATCCGTTCCCACTTCCATTCTGGAATAGAAATTGGATGTAGCAACCCCGAAGGTACTTGATGTTCCGCCTTGACCCGCTGACAAGTTAAACATTTTGAAGTGTACTATGTGATGTCCTTTTTCATACCTACCCACCAATATCTGCTCTTCAACTCTTGGTACATCTTGTTACTTCCTGGGTGCATAGCATATTTGCTTTCATGGGCCTCTCTAAGAATCCTCTGTCTAAGATCTTCTACACTAGGCACACATAATCTGTCTTGATAGAACAATCCACCATCTAAGTCCACAGTGAATCCAAGTCTCTCCCCCTTAGAGATCAACTCAGCTAATTCAATTAACTTTTTGTCTTGTCTTTGTGCATCCTTGATTTCCTGCATAAGAGTGGGTTGAAGGTGCAACTCTGCCACCATCTTTCTGCTCAAAGCATCTGCTACTACATTAGCTTTGCCTGGATGATAGTCAATCACACAATTATAATCCTTTATTAGTTCTAGCCATCTTCTCTGCCTCAAATTCAATTAGTTATGTGAGGGAAGATATTTTAAACTCTTGTGATCTGTGTAAATAAAACACTTCTCGCCATATATATAATGGAGCCAAATCTTCAATGCAAAAACTATAGCTGCCAACTCCAGATCATGGGTAGGATAATTCTTCTCATGCGGCTTTAACTGTCTAAAAGCATAAGCAACCACCTTTCCATCTTGCATCAATACACAACCCAATCCATTATGAGAAGCATCACTATAAATAACATACTCCTTATTAGGAATCGGCTGTGTTAAAACAGGGGCCTTAGTGAGCATACTTTTGAGCTTATCAAAACTAGCTTGACACTTATCTGTCCACTCAAATTTAACATCCTTTCTTAATAGTCTTGTTAAAAGAGAAGACATCATTGCAAAACCCTTGACAAATCTCCGATAATATCCAGCTAAACCCAAGAAACTTCTGACCTCGGTCACATTCCGTGGAGGTTTCCAACTCATAATTGCCTCAACTTTGCTAGAATCCACTTTAATGCCTTCTGCAGAGATAATGTGTCCCAATAATGTCACCTCCTTTAACCAAAACTCACATTTTGAGAGTTTGCCATAAAGCTTATATTCTTTGAGAGTCTGCAATGCTATTCTCAAATGCTTTTCATGTTCTTCTGAATCTTTAGAATACACCAAAATATCATCAATGAAAACAACAACAAATTGATCAAGATGTGGCCTGAAGATCCTATTCATAAGATCCATAAATGCTGCTGGAGCATTGGTCAGCCCAAATGGCATAACCAAAAACTCATAATGACCATATCTGGTTCTGAATGTAGTTTTAGCAATATCCTCCGTCTTCACCCTTAATTGATGATAACCAGATCTCAAATTTATCTTGGAAAATACTTTTGCACCTTTCAGTTGGTCAAAGAGATCATCAATCCGCGGTAATGGGTACTTGTTCTTGATGGTCACCTTATTCAACTGTCGATAATCAATACATAGCAATACTGGTGCACCCCATGGGGATGTACTTGGTCTAATGAAACCCTTATCAAGGAGTTCTTGCAATTATGTCTTAAGTTCTTTCATCTCTGATGGGACCATTCTGTATGGTGTCTTTGATATAGGTATAGTTCATGGAACAAGATCAATAGTAAATTCTACCTCTCTCTTCGGAGGTAACCCAGGTAAGTCATCAGGAAATTCATATACCACCGGGATATCTTCAAGATTTGAACCTCCTTTTCTGGTGTCAATCACATGGGCCAAATAAGCTTCACACCCTTTTCTCATCAATCTCCAGGCTTTTATTATGGATATGACTTGAGGATGTTGTGAAAATAATTCCCTTTCTACAATAATTGCCTCATGATTTTCTTTTTTAAGTACCACAAATTTAGACTTGCAATCCACCACTGCTTCGTTACGTGATAGCCAATCCATGCCCAATATGACATCATACTCATGGAAAGGCAACTCAATCAAGTCTGCAGAAAACTCCTATCCATGCACAACCAAAGGACAATTCCTAAATACTTTATTCACTATTACACTGTGACCCAAAGGATTCTTAACTTCAATTCCATATTCTAGGTTTTCTTTAATCATATTATGCTAACTAGGTGTACTAGTGCAAATATAGGAATGTATGGAACCCGGATCTATGAGTGCACAAATGTCAAAATCATATAATGAAAACATACCAACAATAACATCCGTTGCCGCCTGATCTTCTTTAGCTTTCATGGCATATGCTCGGGCTGGAGCTCTGCTAGATCCAGGTCTATTCACTGTCTCTGAAACTGCCTGCCTCGGTCGGCCTGGTCCTCCTCTGAACTGAACTCCAGGCTGAGTTGGAGCTGACCTAGTAGTCTGAGTAGGTGTACCACCTATCAAGAGTGGGCAATCCTGTTAAACCTTGAGGGGTATTTCCGTCATTTTGATGATAACAAATAATATAGCAATATTGTATTTAACATACTTGTTTTTGTAAGTATATTATACAGGACATGAATTAAGATAGCAAGAATGGAGAATTGGAAGAATAATCTTAAGAAACAAAATTCAACTAGTAGCATGTTCACTATCGTGACTCTACGAGTCACTCCCGTGAAGGAAGCTAACCGTTACCAAAACCAACATTTGAAGTTCACGGCCATGAAGGAAAAACAAACCGTGAAGTAAGTATTTCAGTCACCCCCGTGAATAAATGTGTCACCCCCGTGAAGATTCATGCAATTTCATCCAGAGAGCTTCACGACCAGAGTCACCACTTAGATCACGGCTGGGAAGATTGTCACGCCCGTGAATGAATATGTCACGCCCGTGACTCTATATGTCAAAACATTCCAGAGAGCTTCACAACCAGAGTCACCACTTGGATCACGGCTGGGAAGATTGTCACGCCCGTGAATGAGTATGTCACGCCCGTGACTCAATATGTCAAAACATTCCAGAGAGCTTCATGACCAAGGTCACCACTTCAGTCATGGCTTGGGAAGAACTGTCACCCCTGTGACAAACATAGTCACGCCCGTGAACAATGAAAGAGAAAAATGTCTGGCTCTATTTTTGGTTGGTACAATGGCTAGTTTTTTATTTAATGCATCCCAACGGCTATATTCAGCCATGGGAGTATAAATGGAAGTCATTTATACATTAAGAAAAGAGAGAATGATAAGAAAAACAAAACAATAGCATATACTTCAAATTTAATTCTTATTGCAAGCTATTTGTACTTTCATACTTTGAGAACAAATCTATTCTCTGTAAAAATCTTTTTGCTCCTCATATTTGAGCAATAAAGATTTATAAGTGGTTCTCTCTGTAATCTTTACTCAAGTGAGCTTTGGGTAGTTCAGGGTTAAGAGTAGAACACTTGTAAGGGTTAGTTGTGTGAACCTCCAAAACACAAATTAAAAGGTTGTTTGTGTGAGCCTGTAAAACACAAAGTGTAGGTTGTTTGTGTGAGCCTGTAAAACACAAAGTGTAGGTTGTTTGTGTGAGCCTGTACAACACAAGGAATTGGTTATTGTGTGAGCCATTAAAACATAAGGGATTTCTGGGTTAGGTGTGAGCCATTGTGAGCACCAAAGTTGGGAGTGAGCTTGTGAAACTCCATTGTAACACTTAGTGTGTTAGTGAAACTCCCAATTGCGATTGGGGAGAGGAGTAGGGTTTGTTAACACCCGAACCTCTATAAATCTGTGTGTCAAATTTTCTCTATCCTTCCTAAAATTAATTGTTTATTTCCGCACCTTAAAGTTTAATTTTTAAAACTCCAATTCAACCCTCCTTCTTGGCTTAATATCTGGGCAATAGTTGGTATCAGAGCCTTGTCTAGCATCGAAGCCTAAAAAGCGCTAGTAAAGAGTAAGATATGGCCAGTGAAGGATTCCAAAGTCTCAAACCTTACTTTGATGGAGCATATTATGCCCATTGGAAGTTTAGGATGGAGACATACTTGGATAGTGAAGGAATTGAAGTCTGGGATAGTGTACAAAAAGAATGGACACCAACCACTAGAAGAGGAGCTGATGGTGAAGAGGAAATCCTATCAAGAGATGATTGGACAGTGCCTCAAAGAAGAGCAAATTTCAAAAACAAGAAGGCAATGACAATCCTATCAAGCTCATTATCTATTGAAGAATGTGGGAGAATACAACACTGCTCAACAACATATAGCATGTGGAAGACATTGGAGAACTATCATGAGGGAACTAAGCAAGTCAAGTCTAAGAAGATTCAACTTCTAACCTCAGAATATGAGCTCTTCAAGATGAAATCCAATGAGTCAATCACTGACATGACCAACCGACTTCTATCCATTATAAATGGAATGAGGAAACTTGGGAAACATCTGAGTTTGGAAAATGTAAACAATAAAATCCTGAGAAGTCTTCCTCTTAAAGACTATGGTTCAAGAGTTGCTGGCATAGAAGAAGCAAATGAAGATATGAGCATCATGAATAATGATGTGCTGATTAGCAAGCTTCTCACACATGATATGGCAGTGAAGAGAGATAGAGAGCTTGAAGCAGAGCCAGAGAAAAGAAAACCCTTAGCACTCAAAGCCTCTACTTCAAAATCTCAAGAAGAAAGTGAAGATGATGAAGAGATGAGTGATGATGAAAATGAGGACATCGCTATGCTGTCAAGGAGATTAAAAAGAATGATTGAGAAGAAAATGAGCAATTCCAGAAAATTCAGGCAAAGAAACCTCAAACAAAATTCTAATGATACACATAGAAGTAAGGAAGAGGTAAAATGCTATGAATGTGGAAAAAAAGGACATATCAAACTAGAATGTCCAAGGCTCAAGAAGCATAAGAGCAAATACCAAAGAGACAATGGGGAGAAAGGTCATAAAGCCACAGGGGATGACGAAAGCTCTTCAAGTGAAAAAGATGATAATGAAAGTGAAGAGGTCAACCTATGCTTCATGGCTATTGAGGATCACGTCTCGGACAAACTAAGATCACTACACTCATATTCTTTCAATAATGATAGTAGTGATAATGATAGTAATAGTGATAGTGATGATGATGATGATGAGCAAAGCCTAATAGAAGAATTAAATATAGAATTAGAGAAATATAGAACTAAATTTAGTACCTATAGAAATAATATCTCTAATTTGAAAAATAAGATAGATGGTTTAGAAAAAGAGAACATAAAGCTTAAATCATCTAATGAATCTCTTCAAAAGTCATTAGATGAATACTCATCAAGACCCTCAACAGCTTCATTGTTAAAAGAAAATAATACTTTGAAAAATGAAGTTAAGGAACTTAGAAATTATATTTCTAAATTTCACAAAGGTAAAGAAAGCTTAAATACTCTCATTGTGTCTCAAAGACCACTTTTAGTTAGACATCGACTAGGATTTAAGGACACATCATCATCTTCTAACAAAACTGTATTTGTTAAGTCTAGAGAACCTAACATCTCCACAACTGTTAAGAAAGCACCAAAAAATAAGAATGTTAAACCTTCTATACAGGAAAAGAATAATCATGCCTTTATGTATAGGAAGCATGCATCTAGAAAAATGCAAATTAATCATGAATGGGCATGCCATTGTTCTCAAAATCAGTCTAATAGACTTATGGCATTTAAACACAGTGTAAGACCAAAAAGCAAGTTTAGACCTAAACAATGTAATTATTGTATGAAAATGGGTCACATAAATAAACATTGCTGGATAAGGAAGGCTCATTGGGAACCTTTATGTGCTAACCCCCAAGGACCCAAACTCATTTGGGTACCTAAAAATCATACTTGATTTGTAATTCTATAGGTATGCCTCAATTCCACAATAAACAAAAATGCATAGCTAGTAGACAGTGGATGCTCAAGGTATATGATAGGAGACAAATAACTTTTCAATGAAATCAAAAGTATTGATGGAGGTAAAGTCACTTTTGGAAACAATGCAAAGGGTAAGGTAATTGGCATTGGTTCTATTGGTGTTAATGGTACTACTTTTATTAAGGATGTCTTACTTGTTAATGGCTTGAAACATAACTTGCTAAGTGTAAGTCAATTATGTGATAAAGGAAACAAAGTAGTTTTTACTTCAAATGAATGTCTTGTAATCTCTATCGATGGTCAAGAAATATTTAAAGGAAATAAAGATATCAATATGTACATAATAAACTTACATGAACTATCTAACCATTCCTCTAAGTGTCTTGTGACTACTAGTGATGAATCTTAGTTGTGGCATAGAAGACTTGGTCATGCTAACGTGGACTTAATACAAAGTCTCAGCACAGGAGAGCTAGTAAAAGGATTACCAAAAGTTAAATATGAAAAAGGCAAGACATGTGATCCTTGTCAAAGAGGAAAGCAACACAAGTCATCTTTCGAAGCCAAAAACATAGTAAGTACTTCAAAACCTCTTCAACTCCTACATTTAGACTTGTTTGGACCTACTAGAATTGCTAGCCTAGGAGGAAAACATTATGCATTTGTCATCGTAGATGATTACTCTAGATTTACTTCGGTAATTTTTTTAGCTCAAAAGAGTGAAGCTTTTGAAAATTTCAAAAACTTTGCTAAAAGAGTTCAAAATGAAAAAGGGTACTGCATTTCAAAAATAAGAAGTGATCATGGGAAAGAATTTGAAAATGAAAACTTTGAAAGTTTTTGCATTGAATATGACATTTCACATAATTTCTCATCTCCTAGGACACCTCAACAAAATGGGGTAGTTGAAAGGAAAAATCGAACTTTAATTGAAATGGCTAGAAAAATTCTTAATGAATATGAATTACCAACTTATTTCTGGGCAGAAGCCACAAACACTGCATGTTATATTTCAAATCGAGTTTTCAAAAGACCGCTTTTAAATAAAACCTCATTTGAGCTATGGAATGGAAGAAAGCCCTTGATATCATACTTTAGAGTATTTGGATGCAAGTGTTTTATATTGAACACCAAGGACAATCTTGGAAATTTTGCCTCTAAGTCTGATGAAGGTATTTTTTTAGGATACTCTACAACCAGCAAAGCATATAGAGTATTTAATAAAAGATCATTAACGGTTGAAGAATCCATGCATGTTGTTTTTAATGAATCTAGTAAACTTGATCTTGTGAAAGGTAGTGCTCTTGATGATGTTGTAGGTAACATGGAAAAACTTAATATTGAAAATGGAAAAGAAGAAAATGATCAAGAAAATTCACTTCCTCAAAATCAAGAACAAATGGAACAAGAATTTCCAAAAGAATGGAGAATGAAGAAAGATCATCCAAAAGAGCTAATAATTGGTGATCTATCAAGGGGAGTAAGTACTAGATCTCATTTCAAGCATTTAGTCACTGACATTGCTTTTATTTCACAAATTGAGCCTAAAAATATTGATGAGGCTCTTAATGATGAAAGTTGGGTAATTGCCATGCAAGAGGAACTCAACCAATTTGAGAGAAATAAGGTATGTAACCTAGTACCTAGACCCAAGAATCATCAAATCATAGGTAGCAAATAGGTATTTAGAAATAAATTAGATGAAGAAGGGTCAATAACCAGGAATAAAGCAAGACTAGGTGCAAAAGGATATAACCAGGAAGAAGGTATAGATTATGATGAAACATATGCACCTGTAGCTAGATTAGAAGCTATAAGAATACACTTAGCATATGCATGTCACATGAATTTCAAACTCTTTCAAATGGATGTGAAAAGTGCATTTCTAAATGGTTATATAGATGAAGAAGTGTATGTAGAACAACCACCGGGTTTTGAAAGTTATGATTTGCCAAATCATGTTTTTAAACTTTCAAAAGCTTTGTATGGTTTAAAACAGGCTCCAAGAGCTTGGTATGAGAGACTAAGTTCTTTTTATTTAAATGAGAAAATAGCTTCACAAAGGGAAATGTTGACACTACACTTTTTATCAAAAAGCATAAGCATAATATACTTATTGTTCAAATTTATGTTGATGATATAATATTTGGTTCTACTAATGAGTTACTTTGTCAAGCATTTGCTAAGTGCATGACTAGGGAATTTGAAATGAGCATGATGGGAGAACTTAAGTATTTCCTTGGTCTACAAATAAAGCAAAGAAATGAGGGCATATTCATCAACCAATCCAAATATGCCAAAGATTTAATCAAGAAATTTGGTATGGAAGGATGCAAAAATGCCAAGACTCCTATGAGCACATCAACGAAATTGGATAAAGATGAAAAGGGTAAGAGCATTAATGAAAAGCTCTATAGAGGTATGATCATATCACTTTTATATATCACTGCTTCTAGACCCGAAATTATGTATAGTGTTTTCTTATGTGCACGATTTCAATCATGTCCTAAAGAATCTCATTTAAATGCTGTAAAAAGGATTTTAAGATATTTACATGGATCATTGCATCTAGGTTTATGGTATCCTAGGAATTCTTATTTTTATATTATAGGATATTCAGATGTAGACTATGCTGGTAGTCTTTTGGATAGGAAAAGTACTTCAGGTACTTGTCACTTCATTGGAGAATGTTTGGTTTCTTCGTTTAGCAAGGAACAAGTTTAAGTTGCTCTCTCAACTGCTAAAGCTGAGTATGTAGCAGTTGGATGCTGTTGTACACAAATTCTTTGGATGAAACAACAACTTAAGGACTATGGTCATGAGATGAACCATGTACCTATAAAATGTGACAACACTAGTGCTATAAATCTTTCGAAGAATCCTATTCAACACTCTAGAAGCAAACTTATTGACATTAGACACCACTTTATTAGAGATCATGTTCAATATGGAGATGTTGCATTAGAATTTATAAGCATAGAAAATCAATTAGTAGATATTTTCACTAAGTCTCTAAATGAGGAAAGATTTAATTTCATTAGAAAAGAACTTGGTATGATTGATGGATTAACCTTGTGATTGCAAGAATATGAAATTTTAATTGTTGATCTTAAATCATATCACAAGTTATAAGATAGAAATTTTGATGAGAATTCATGTTTTAAGAAGTATAATCTTTGTTGAAATGATTTAGTCTTGTTGTAGAACTTAATTTGATGAAAATGTTAGAGGAGTCACGCCCGTGACTTAAATGGCCCAAAGAGGCAGTGTCGTTCACGATTTTGGTTCACGACATGCTTCACGGTTTCAAGTGCTGAAACTTATTTTTTCACGACTTAAGTCACACCCGTGAAAATGGACTTTCACGACCGTGACGAATTTTCACTCTCGTGAACAATTACACCCCAAAAACTCACAGAAGCTTTCACGCCTTATGTCATGGCTTGCTTCACAGGCATAAGTAGTGAAATTCACAGTTCACGCCCGTGACTATTTATTCACCCCCATGACCTATGATCATTCACGCCCGTGAAGGTATTCATGCCTTCATTTACGGATGGGATACTCCTTCAGCAAACCGTGAACATGACCATTCACGCCCGTGAATGTATCGAATATATAAGAAAACAGTCGGTTACAACCTTCATTTCAACTCCTCATCTCCCAAAACCACTCTCATTTACTCTCATTCATTAAGACATTGAAGATTCCGACCCCAAAGACTTGAAATTTCACTATAAATACCACCAGAAGTTCGAATCTTTAACAGAAATCATACATTTCTAGGGTTTTACATCAAATTTTCTGTCAAAATTATTTTCAACTCCATCAACAAATTTCTTCAAATATGGAATCTGCTTCATCTAAGGGAAAGAGAAAGAAGTCCCATGCACCTAAGAGGTATGCAGATTACCTCATGAACCGCATTCCGGAGAGTTGCCATCCTCGGTATGCAACTCTGAAGAAGAGAGCTCTTATATCATCAAGGTCCTTTGATTGGCAGACAATCCATAGTCTCGGGCTTGAGATGGCTATGACAGAACAACTACAAGCCTGTCATCTCAAAAAGTTTGTTGAAATTCATCAGCCGACTATGAGGTAGCCAACGCTGGAATTTCTCAGCACCTTGCAGGTTTCACCTATTGAAGTGGTGAAATTCCAACTCTGCAATAATCCTAACACCCTCAGCGCCATCGCATTTGGAGAATTGTTCAACCTACCATCTGATGGCATTCTAAATGAGACTGAGGTAGAATTCTTTGCTCCTCCAGCCTGGACACATTTTGGCACCAGTTGCAGCTGGGATGTAAAGAAAACTAAGAGCACACATCTCAGGACCCCAGTACACAGGTATTTGCATAGGTTCCTAACCTATAGCATTTTTTCTAGGGGAGAAAGTAATGGGACTATTAGGAATTCAGAACTCTTCCTATTTGAGATGGCTCGCAGGGGAGTCAATGTGGCTCTTTCTAGATGGTTTGCTAACCATCTTCTCTCCATTGCCACCAAGCCCATAGGAGATATTTTGATTGGGGCATATGTCACCCATATTGCAGTGAAGCTCAATTATTTGAAGCTGGATGACCATCACTTCAACATCATTCCTGCACATCCTCAAGATAGGCTGGATATCGAGTCGTTCATCAAGATGGGAACGACTGTCAGAATCGTTTTTCAGAACGATATCTTCTACCGCTTCACTGACACTGCTGGAGAGATAATCTGGGAAGATAATGACACGAAGGATTTTAAAGCAGGCCTCCAGGGAGTCCAGCAGAAAAAAAGAGCTCGGGTTGAGGAAGCACCTCCAGCAGTCGAGCAGGACATTGGACAGTCCTCAGCTTCCACACCATCCTTAGCGCAGCAAGTGGTCGACCTCTTGGCACCACATTTTGAGCAGCTGCAGACTTCGATGGATGAGAGGTTGGAGAACCTCAAGGACTTCATGGAGTCTCAGATGGACAGCCTTAAGGCTGAAGTAGCTAGGCTTCGTGATAGGATGTCTGGCTACAAGATAGGCTAGAGTGTAGCCTAAATTTGATCGTTTTTAGCTTGTTTGTCATTTTTATGTTTAGTTGTGTAGGAAATCTTAAATTTCCTTTCTTAGTTTGTATCCTTTCCGTTATGATATATATTTGTTTTTGTTTACTTCAATCTTCAAATCCTTTTTGATTGATGACAAAAGGGGGAGAAAACTAGCAATATATGATAGGTAATATATGATAAGGGAGAATGGTTTCAAACTAGCAATATAAGAATTGTGAATTAAAAGTGAATTGACTTTGAAATGGATTAAAAAGATCTTGATTCAAAATTTCATATGCAAAGTATACAAATTGAGCTTTATATACCTTAGATACAACTGAAGTATACCTTGAATATACCTTAAAGCAAGTTACAAATATAAATATTCCATGATATACCTTACATATACTTTATGTCTTGAAAAGGAATTATGGTATGAATTGGATATACTTCTCATATAACTTGCATATACTTAAAGTTCATTTAAATGCTACATCATTATCTACTATTCTTGCACATGATAAATTTTTTATCCTAAGTATATTTTGAGGGGGAGACTTGTCAAAATCACATATTGCTAGATTATTTGTCACCATAAAAAAGGGGGAGATTGTTAAACCTTGAGGGGTATTTCCGTCATTTTGATGATAACAAATAATACAACAATATTGTATTTAACATACTTGTTTTTGTATGTATATTATACAGGACATGAATTAAGATAGCAAGAATGGAGAATTGAAGAATAATCCTTAAGAAACAAAATTCAAGTAGTAGCATGTTCACTGTCGTGACTCTAGGAGTCACTCCCGTGAAGGAAACTAATCGTTACCAAAACCAACATTTGAAGTTCACGGCCATGAAGGAAAAACAAACTGTGAAGTAAGTATTTCAGTTACCCCCGTGAATAAAGGTGTCACCCCCATGAAAATTCATAAAATTTCATCCAGAGAGCTTCACGACTAGAGTCACCACTTGGATCACGCCTAGGAAGATTGTCACGCCCGTGAATGATTATGTTTATCCCGCAATGTTTATTTATGTGACCCATTTTCATACAATAATTACATTGTTTAGGTCTAAACTTGCTTTTTGGTCTTACACTGTGTTTAAATGCCATAAGTCTATTAGACTGATTTTGAGAACAATGGCATGCCCATTCATGATTAATTTGTGTTTTTCTAGATGCATGCTTCCTATACATAAAGGCATGATTATTCTTTTCCTGTATAGAAGGTTTAACATTCTTATTTTTTGGTGCTTTCTTAACAGTTGTGGAGATGTTAGGTTCTCTAGACTTAACAAATACAGTTTTGTTAGAAGATGATGATGTGTCTTTTAATCCTAGTCCATGTCTAACTAATGGTGGTCTTTGAGACACAATGAGAGTATTTAATCTTTCTTTACCTTTGTGAAATTTAGAAATGGAATTTCTAAGTTCCTTAACTTCATTTTTCAAAGTATTATTTTCTTTTAATAATGAAGCTGTTGAGGGTCTTGATGAGTATTCATCTAATGACTTTTGAAGAGATTCATTAGATGATTTAAGCTTTATGTTCTCTTTTTCTAAACCATCTATCTTATTTTTCAAATTAGAGATATTATTTTTATAGGTACTAAATTTAGTTATATATTTCTCTAATTCTATATTTAATTCTTCTATTAGGCTTTGCTCATCATCATCATCATCACTATCACTATTACTATCATTATCACTACTATCATTATTGAAAGAATATGAGTGTAGTGATCTTACTTTGTCTGAGACGTGATCCTCAATAGCCATAAAGCATAGGTTGACCTCTTCACTTTCATTATCATCTTTTTCACTTGAAGAGCTTTTGTCATCCCATGTGGCTTTATGACCTTTCTCCCCACTGTCTCTTTGGTATTTGCTCTTATGCTTCTTGAGCCTTGGACATTCTGGTTTGATATGTCCTTTCTTTCCACATTCATATCATTTTACCTCTTCCTTACTTCTATGTGTATCATTAGAATTTTGTTTGAGGTTTCTTTGCCTAAATTTTCTGGAATTGCTCATTTTCTTCTCAATGATTCTTTTTAATCTCCTTGAAAGCATAGCGATGTCCTCATTTTCATCATCACTCATCTCTTCATCATCTTCACTTTCTTCTTGAGATTTTGAAGTAGAGGCTTTGAGTGCTAAGGGTTTTCTTTTCTCTGGCTCTGCTTCAGGCTCTCTATCTCTCTTCACTGCCATCTCATGTGTGAGAAGCTTGCCAATCAGCACATCAGTATTCATGATGCTCATATCTTCATTTGCTTCTTCTATGCCAGCAACTCTTGAACCATAGTCTTTAAGAGGAAGACTTCTCAGGATTTTATTGTTTACATCTTCCAAACTCAGATGCTTCCCAAGTTTCCTCATTCCATTTATAACGGATAGAAGTCGGTTGGTCATGTCAGTGATTGACTCATTGGATTTCATCTTGAAGAGCTCATATTCTGAGGTTAGAAGTTGAATCTTCTTAGATTTGACTTACTTAGTTCCCTCATGATAGTTCTCCAATGTCTTCCACATGCTATATGCTGTTGAGCAGTGTTGTATTCTCCCACATTCTTCAATAGATAATGAGCTTGATAGGATTGTCATTGCCTTTTTGTTTTTGAAATTTGCACTTCTTTGAGGCTCTGTCCAATCATCTCTTGATAGGATTTCCTCTTCACCATCAGCTCCTCTTCTAGTGGTTGGTGTCCATTCTTTTTGTACACTATCCCAGACTTCAATTCCTTCACTATCCAAGTATGTCTCCATCCTAAACTTCCAATAGGCATAATTTTCTCCATCGAAGTAAGGTTTGAGACTTTGGAATCCTTCACTGCTGGCCATATCTTACTCTTTACTGGCGCTTTTTAGGCTTCGATGCTAGACAAGGTTCTGATACCAACTGTTGCCCAGATATTAAGCCAAGAAGGGGGGTTGAATTGGAGTTTTAAAAATTAAACTTTAAGGTGCGGAAATAAACAATTAATTTTAGGAAGGATAGAGAAAATTTGACACACAGATTTATAGAGGTTCGGGTGTTAACAAACCCTACTCCTCTCCCCAATCGCAATTGGGAGTTTCACTAACACACTAAGTGTTACAATGGAGTTTTACAAGCTCACTCCCAACTATGGTGTTTCTCACAATGGCTCACACCTAACCCAGAAATCCCTTGTGTTTTAATGGCTCACACAATAACCAATTCCTTGTGTTTTACAGGCTCACACAAACAACCTACACTTTGTGTTTTACAGGCTCACACAAACAACCTACACTTTGTGTTTTGGAGGTTTACACAACTAACCCTTACAAGTGTTCTACTCTTAACCCAGAACTACCCAAAGCTCACTGGAGTAAAGATTACAGAGAGAACCACTTATAAATATTTATTGCTCAAATATGAGGAGCAAAAAGATTTTTACAGAGAATTGATTTATTCTCAAAGTATGAAAGTACAAGATAGCTTGTGATTTGAAGTATATGCTAATCTTTTGTTTTTCTTATCATTCTCTTGTTTCTTAATGCATAAATGACTTCCATTTATACTCTCATGGCTAAATATAGCCGTTGGGGTGCATTAAATAAGAAACTAGCCGTTGTACCAACCAAAAAATCGCGCCTGACATTTTTCTCTTTTATTGTTCACGGGCGTGACTATGCTTGTCACGGGGGTGACAGTTTTTCCCAAGCCGTGACTGAAGTGGTGACCTTGGTCGTGAAGCTCTCTGGAATGTTTTGACATATTGAGTCACGGGCGTGACATAATCATTCACGGGCGTGCCAATCTTCCCAGCAGTGATCCAAGTGGTGACTCTGGTCGTGAAGCTCTCTGGATGAAATTTCATAAATCTTCACGGGGGTGACACCTTTATTCATAGGGGTGACTGAAATGCTTACTTCATGGTTTGTTTTTCCTTCATGGCCGTGAACTTCAAATGTTGGTTTTGGTAACGGTTAGCTTTCTTCACGGGAGTGACTCCTAGAGTCATGGCAGTGAACATGCTACTACTTGAATTTTGTTTCTTAAGGATTATTCTTCCAATTCTCCATTCTTGCTATCTTAATTCATGTCCTGTATAATAAACTTACAAAAACAAGTATGTTAAATACAATATTGCTATATTATTTGTTATAATCAAAATGATGGAAATACCCCTCAAGGTTTAACAAAGTATGTTAAATACATTATAGCTATTTTATTTGTTAGCATCAAAATGATAGAAATACCCCTCAAGGTTCAACAATCTCCCCCTTTTTGATGGTGACAAATAATTTAGCAATATGTGCTTTTGAGAAGTCTCCCCCTCAAAAGATGCTTAATTGAAGTGCAAGAATTGTAAAGAATGATGAAGTATAGCATGGATATATGTTTCCTAGTTTAGGTATATGCAAGGTATATCCAATGTATACCAAATTTTCACTTTAAAACTAGTTAAGTATGCAAAGTATGTTTAAGGTATATTCAAAGTATATCAAGCATATTCTTTGATGTAACTTGCATCAAGATATATGCAAAGTATACTTAAGGTATATTCAAGGTATTTCAACTCATTTGCATACTTGCATATTTTGATTCAAATAAGTATTTCAAATATATTACATATAAATTTAAATATAACATATTGCTAGGTTCTCCCCCTTTTGTCATCAATGAAAAGAGTAAAAAAAATCATAAGGGAAACCTAATGCAATTATATTAATATTAAAAGAAAAGTACAAGGTTTTGATAAGTGACTTAAAGTCCTACGTCAAACATGCTAGAAATTAACATAGCGAAAATATAATCTAGCTGGATTTGGAGCAAGACATCCCATCTCTAAGGAGAGTTACTTCCACCTCGAGGCTCTCCATGCGAGACTCCATGAAATCCTTGAGGTTATCTAACCTCTCATCCATCGAAGCCTGCAATTGGTCAAACTGTGGTGCCAAGAGATCAGCCACTTGCTGAGCCAAGTTCGGTGTGGAGGCAGAGGATTGTCCAATTTCCTGCTTAACCTCTAGGGGTGCTGTCTCAACTTGAACTCTCTTCCTCTACTGGATTCCTTAGAGGCTAGCTTTGAATTCGTCCGAATTGTTGTCCGCCCAAATAATCTCACCAGCTGTGTTGGTGAAGCAGTAGTAGATGTTGTTCTCATGAACTATGCAAACCGCCACTCCCATTTTGATAAATGACTCGATGTCTAGTCGATCTCAAGGATGTGCTAGTATAAGGTTGAAGTGGTGCTCCTCTAGCTTCAAATACCCAAGCTTTATATCAAGGTGAGTCACGTACCCACCAATCAAAATGTCTCCGGAGGGCTTTGTGGCAATAGACAGCAGATGGTTTGCAAACCATCGAGATAAAGTCACTGTGAGGCCTCTTCGAGCCATCTCCAGGAGAAAGAGCTCGGGTTTCTAAATCGATCCATTGCGTCTCCTCTGGAAAAAATATTATAGGTTAGAAACCTATGCAAGTACTTATGCACTAGTTATCGAAGGTGGGTGTTTTTCGTCTTCTCGACGTCCCAGCTGCAGTCAAGCCTGAAATGAGTCCATGCCTGAGTAGCATAGAACTCCACCTCACTCTCATTAAGGATACCGTCAGAGGGAAGGTTGAATATATCGCCAAAATTTATGGCAGTGAGGATGTTTGGATGCTTGCAAAGTTGAAATTTTACCGTGCCGGTGGGAGAGACTTATAAGGTGCTAAGGACCTCGAGAGTTGGTTCCCTCAGTGTCGGTTGATGGATATCAACAAAAATTTTCAGATGACAAGCCTGGAGTTGTTTCGACATGTTTGTCTCGAGACCAAGTGTTCTGATAGTTTTCCACTCAAATGATCAAGAGGAAAGGAGTGGTATTTGATTGAAAACCGAGTATCTTGGACGACAGTGCTCCGGAATAATGTTTAGAAGGTAGTCCGTGTACCTTATTGGAGCATAAACTTCTTTCTGGTACCTTTAAAGAAGCCAGGTTCCATTTTTTATTGTAAAAATATTTTTTAAAGAGAGAAAAATTTATGGGATTTTGGAATAGAACCAAGAATGTTTTGATTTCAGATGATGAAGATAGTTTTTGAAGGTATTTATAGATGTTGTATGTTGCTAGGGGGCCGGAATCTTCAAAATGGTATTGAATGGTGATAAATAAGAGAAGTTGGAGAGTTGGAAATGAGAGAAATAATGGCAGAAAACATTTTATAGCCAACATCTTCACGGGCGTAAAATGTCGTATTCATCGTTTGCTGAAGAGATGTTCTACCCGTAATGAGGGATGTGAAATGATTCACGGTCATGCCAATTAAAGGTCACGATTATGAATAATCATCACGGGTGTGAACAAAAGGTTTCACGGGGGTGATAGAAAATGGTTATGGGCGTGAAACATAGTCTTCACTACCTTCAACCGTGAAGCATATCGTGAAAGCTACTGGAGCTTTTGGCGATTATGATCACAATCGTTAATATATGTCACAGTCGTGAATTCAATTCTAGTAGGTCCAAAAGATCTAGATGCAGGAGTTATAGAGGTTTTGAGGTACTTATAATGTTTTTGGATTTGAAGGATGACTTGTGTTGTTTTCCTCTTTGACACGGTTCACATGTCTTGTCCTTTTCAAATTTGACTTTTGGCAGTCACTTTACCAGCTCTTCTTTGCTGAGGCTTTGAATTAAATCCATGCTTGCATGACCAAGCTTTCTATGCTACAGCCAAGATTCATCACTAGTAGTCACAAGACACTTAGAGGAAATGTTATATATTTTGTGTAAGTCTATTATGTAGGTATTTACATCTCTATTTCCTTTAAATATCTCTTAGCCATCAATAGAGGTTACAAGACATTCATTGGAAGTAAAGATTACTTTGTTTCCCTTATCACATAATTGACTTACATTTAACAAGTTATGTTTCAAGCCATCAACAAGTAAGACATCTTTAATAAAAATAGTACCATTAATACCAATAGAGCCAATGCCAATTACCTTACCCTTAGCATTGTTTCCAAAGGTAACTTTACCTCTATCGATACTTTTGATTTCATTGAAAAGTTCTTTGTCTCTGGTCATATGCCTTGAATGTCCACTATCTACTAGCCAAGCATTTTTGTTTGTTGTGGACTTGAGGCATACCTATAAAATCACAATTCAAGTATGGTTTTTAGGTACCCAAATGAGCTTGGGTCCTTGGGGGTTAGCACATGAAGGTTCCCAATGAGCCTTCCTTATCCAGCAATGTTTATTTATGTGACCAAATTTTATACAATAATTACATTGTTTAGCTCTAAATATGCTTGTTGGTCTTACAATGCTTTTGAATGCCATATTTCTATTAGGTTGAGTTTGAGAGCAATGGCATGCACAAGCAAGATGAATTGGTGCTTTTCTAGGTGCATGCTTCTTATACATAAAGGTATGATTAGCCTTTTGTGGTTTCCTTCTTAGGCTTACCAACCCTTGATCATCCCTCTTATGTATAGAAGATTTAGTGTATTTTGTGCACTTAGCCCTTGGGGCTGTTACAGTAAATGTGGAGATGTGAGGTTCACTTGACTTAACAAAAGTAGTCTTGTGAGAAGATGATGATGTACCTTTAAATCCTAGACCATGTCTAATTAAGGGTGGTCTTTGAGACACAATGAGAGTATCTAAACTCTCATTTCCCTTGTGAAATTTTGAAATGGAGTTTCTAAGTTCCTCAACTTCATTTTTCAAAATATTGTCTTCTTTAAGCAAGGATTTAGTTGAGGGTCTTGAAGAGTGCTCATCGAAATAATTTTGAAGAGATTCATTAGATGATTTAAGCTTAAAGTTCTCCTTTTCTAAAACATCCATTTTGATTTTCAAATTAGAAATGTTATTTTTATAAGTATTGAATTCACTTCTATATTTCTCTAGTTCTAGATTCAATACTTCTATTAGGCTTTGCTCATCATCATCTTCACTATTACTATCATTATCACTACTATCATTATTGAAAGAGTATGAGTGAAGTGATCCTACCTTATCCGAGACGTGATCCTCTATAGCCATGAAGCATAGGTTGACCTCTTCACTTTCATTGTCATCTTTTTCACTTAAAGAGCTTTCGTCATCTCATGTGGCTTTGTGGCCTTTCTCCCCATTGTCTCTTTGGTATTTGCTCTTGTGCTTTTTGAGCCTTGGACATTCCAGTTTAATATGCCCTTTCTTCCCACATTCATAGCACTTTACCTCCTCCTTACTTCCTTGTGAGTCATTAGAGGTCTTTTTGAGGTTTCTTTGCCTGAATTTTCTAGAGTTGCCCATTCTCTTCTTAATAATTCTTTTCAGCCTTCTTGAGAGTATAGCAATATCCTCATTTGCATCATGACTCTTTTCTTCATCATCTTCAACTTCCTTGTGAGATATTGAAGTAGAGGATTTTAGTGCTAGGGGCCTTCTTTTTTCTAGCTCTGCTTCAAGCTCTCTATCTCTTTTCACTGCCATTTCATGTGTAAGAAGTTTTCCAATAAGCACATCGGTATTCATAATGCTCATGTCTTCATTTGCCTCTTCTATACTAGCAACTCTTGAACTGTAATCTTTGAGAGGAAGACTTCTCAGAATTTTGTTACTTACATCTTCCAAGCTCAGGTGTTTCCCAAGTTTTCTCATGCCATTTATGATGGCTAGAAAATGGTTTGTCATGTCAATTATTGACTCATTGGATTTCATCTTGAAGAGTTCATACTCTGAAGTAAGAAGTTGAATCTTCTTTGATTTAACTTTCTTTGTTCCTTCATAATAGTTTTCCAAAGTTTTCCACATGCTGTATGCAGTTGGGTGGTGTTGTATTTTTCCACATTCTTCAATGGATAATGAGCTTGAGAGAATTGTCATTGCCTTTTTGTTTTTGAAGTTTGCTCTTCTTTGATGCTCTGTCCAATCATCTCTTGACAGGATTTCTTCTTCACCATCAACTCTTCTTCTAGTTGGTGGTGTCCATTCTTTCCGAACACTATCTCATACTTCAATTCCTTCACCAACCAGATATGTCTCCACCCGAAACTTTCAATGAGCATAATTTGCTCCATCAAAGTAAGGCTTGAGACTTTGGAATCCTTCATTGGCCATATCTTGACCGTTGCTAGCACTGTTTAGGCTTCGATGCTAGACTAAGGTTTGATACCAATTGTTGCCCAGATATTGAACCAAGAAAGGGGGTTGAATTTGATATTTAAAAAAATTTCTTAACTTTTAAGTGCGGAATGAAAAGTTAAGTAGAGTAGGGAAAGGAAGATATCACACAGAAAAAATTATAGAGGTTCGGGTATTAACAAACCCTACTCCTCTCCCCAATCTCAATTGGGAGTTTCACTAACACACTAGGTATTACAATGGAGTTTTACAAGCTCACTCTCAACTATGGTGTTTCTAACAATGGATCACACCTAACCCATAAATCCCTTGTGTTTTAATGGCTCACATAATAAACCAATTCCTTGTGTTTTAAAGGCTCACACAAATAACCCTTACAAGTATTTTACTCTTAACCCAATTTACCCAAACTCACTTGAGTAGTAAATTACAAAGAGAAACACTCACAAATCTATAATGCTCAGAAAATAATGAGCAAAAAGATTTTTACAAAGAATTAATGTTAGTTTTGAAAGTATTAAATGCACAAATGGCTACTACAAGATTTTTATTCGAAGTATTAGCTATTCTCTTGTTCTAGATTCATAAATGACTTGCATTTATACTTCCATGGCAAATTATAGCCGTTTGGTTGCATTTAATGCGAAAATAGCTGTTGTACCAACTCTTAATTTTGCGCTTGACATGTTTCTCTTTTCTCTTTCACGGTCGTGAATAAGTGTGTCACGGTTGTGACTGTTCTTCTATGTCGTGACTTAAGTAGTGACTTCGGTCGTGAAGCATTCTAGATGGATTTTAAATGTTTGATCACGGGCGTGAACATCCTTCCTAGCCATGGTCCAAGTAGTGACTGGCCATGAAGTTGTTTGAAGGAATTTGACATTTTTTCTCATGGCTGTGACTTTCTTTAATGGGCGTGACTGATATTATAATTAACAATTACTATGATCCTTCATGGCCGTGAACTTTAAATGTTTGGATAGTTGGCGCTAAGGTTTATCACGGGCGTGACATAAAAGGTCACTTGCGTGAACATGCTATTTTTTCATTTTTTGTCTTTTTAAGGTTAGTCTTCCATTCTCCATTTTCCCTATCATGTTCCATACCATGTTCAATAAACTTAGAAAACAAGTTTGTTAAATACATTATTGCTATTTTATTTGTTAGCATCAAAATAACATAAATACCCCTCAAGGTTCAAAAAGCCTTAAGCTCTTTCAACTTAGATGGTGCCATTCTATATGGCGCTACTGATATGGGTGTTGTGCCTGGAGTGAACTCTATAGAGAACTCAACCTCTTTATAAGGTGCTAATCCTAATATATCTTTAGGAAATACATCTAGGAATTCATTTACTGTAGAGATATCATGAAGTTCTAAACCTCTCTTTTTGGTATCAACAACATGAACTAGATAAGCCTCGCATCCTTTCCTCATCATTTTCTCTACCTTCATCATTGAAATAACTCATGGAAGCTATGGGAACAACTCACCTTCCACTTTCACATCCCCCTGTTTTGCAATTTTTAGCATTATAATTTTTTTTTTGCAGTCCACAGCTGTACCCAGTCGAGTAAACTCTATCTGTTACTCTATCACTGTCATGTTGTCTTGCTTAAGGCTCATAAATTCCCTATTTTTTTCATCCCCATAGATAGGAGGAACATATTGTTCCTTGAATTCATCCACAAAGAAATCCCAAGTCATAGGCTATGGAACACCTGGTTTCAACAAAACTATTTTTCACCAGTCATAGGCATCCTCTTATAAGAAAGAGACAACATATTTGGTCTTCTGATTAGTGGCCACATCAAATTCATCACAAACCCTCTCTATCTTTTCAAGCCAATATTCAGTAGCAGTAGGGTCATCATCTTTTGTTCCCAAAAAATTAGTAGCTTCAAATATACGGAGCTTGTCCAGTTGTACCCTAAGATTCGGTGGTGGAGGAATTGGTGCTGGTGGCACTACTCTGACTATCTATTGCAATAGACCTACCATCTGCTGCATTAATGGAATCTAGTTTTGGTTAGCATATTTAGGAGCTCGTGGGTCAAAGACTGGTACTATACCTGGACCCAGAATACTAGCTGCACTAGGTTGGTTCGTTGCCCCATTATTTGGAGAGCTCTGGCTCTCATCCATGTCATTTGATTCAGACACCATCTCACTCTAGTCCTACAAGTTGATAGAGAAGTAGCCAAAGTCAAAGTCAAATGAGATGCATGTATGTATGCATGATAACCCTATAATCCACTTAGGTTTAAAACAGCCTAAACCTAAGCTCTGATACCACCAAATGTAACACCCTTTGCACAGACAAAACAAAATCTCTCTGTATGGATGGATGCCACACAGTTGTATCTACCTGTCTGAATTAAAAATTTTCTATACTAAGATCATCATATTATATACTATGCAAAATTAAAACATTCATCTAGTATAATTTGTGTTAAAACCATTTCTGTAACTCAATCACATCCATAGTCATATCAAAACTATCCTGGGAATTTAAATCCCTTATTACCAAAATTCATACTACTTATGCTTGTAAAAATCTATTACATGTCTTTATTTAAACTTTGAAATAACTATACGTCTCTATACCATGTCATGCGGAATAATAAATAATGAAATGAATGAGATAAAGTAAAGACCCAACATAGGTCAATTCTGACTCTTCTGACTGGCTTGATCTTTTATTTTAGTCAACTCAATAGTCTCCTAGCTCTAAACCTGTGTGTAGAGAACCCACATGCTAAGCTACTGAAAGCTTAACAGTACATATAAATATTTAAATTCTAGCATTCATTCACAAATTAATATAACATCTCATAATTAATAACATACCTGTGTGCTCGACCATATTATCAAACATGCAATAATTCATAAGATAGCTTAATCATGCTACTTTGCATTATATTCAACGCTCATAACATACATCGCATACATGAGATTATCATTAGAATAACATTGCATATCGTTTATCATATCTACTTATTATTATATATTCAAATTTATTGATTTCTGTAACCGTATTCAACTTTTTATATTACCGATTTCTAGATTCATAGCCCAATACTCTAAACATGGACTACTCAGATGCGGGTTATTAAATAGGAGCACTCTAACATGAGCTTAAGCCACCCTGCTCACTACTGTATTTATCTATATTGCTACCACTGAGCTTCTCTAATCAAGAGAACTCTAACATGAGCTTAAACCACCCAGATGAGTAAAGAGTACATGTATATGGGTACAAAAGTGCTTTAACACAAGCTTAGCCATTTTGTCCCTGATCCAGATATGCTACCACTGAGCTTCTCAAATCAGTAGTGTTCTGACATAAGCTTAAGCCACCCTGATGAGCAAATAAAATGACTACATGCATAAATATTTCTACAGTACCGTAATCCCCTTAATGGCATACCACCTATCCTAACTAGTCCCTAGATATAAAATGGGCACTCTTATTCATGTTCTAGTTATAAGCATTAATTAAGTCATATTTCATAATTTAACAAGATCACCACATAACATTATGTGATGTAGAGCACTGTGTGCATAATCACATTCCTCAATTATGTTATCATATTGAATAAAATCTCACTTACTTATATCAAAGGTATATGCATATCATACTCAAGTAGTCTTATCATATAAGTCCATTTATTCATTCTAGAAACAGGTCATTCATGGGCATGAAGTTTGGCTTCACGAACGTGATTCATTACACATAAACTATATTACAGCACTAGTATCACCCAATTTTCACACACAACATGCATAAGATCTAACCAATGTTAGCCATACCTATCAACATTTTACATAATTTCAGCATTTGAACACAAGTAAAAACATCCATTTAATCACAATTAACTGCTTACTTTAGGCTTAATGCCTTAATTATCAACACATAACAACATTTTATATTCATCATCCCTTATATCAACCTTAACATGCATTTCAGAATATTACCATCCATTTATACCATTAACAACAACTAAAATATCAACTTGAATTGTAATTTAATATACCACAATATTATTTCATATCACAAGCAAAATAAAATCGAATAAAAATGTTTATATGCACAAACCTTAATATTGGAGCCCTAACACTTGACACTATCACATCAACTGCCTTTGCTGGACTTCTCCACCTTCAGTTTCAACCTCTAACACAAAATCAAAGACCAAATTATCCCTATTTCTTCCATGGATCACATCTTATGCCATAAATTGGCAAAACCTTAACTTTTTCATTGGTTTAAATCTCATAAACCTTATTTCCCATTAAACCAAATTAAACTAGATTAAAGGACAATGGAGAACATGATTTTTTACCTCTGTTTCATGAACACAAATCAATTTATAGGGTTTATAATGTGTTCTAACCTTACTTATTGCTAAATTTCAAATCTATAATGAAAAAACTTCATTTTTAATCCATTTTTACTGTGTTTATGTTGAGGATTTTCATGTTTAATCAACTATGATTGAAAAGTGTTGCCCTGATATTAAGCCAAGAAGGGGGGTTAAATTGGAGTTTCAAAAATTAAACTTTAAAGTGTGAAAATAAAAAATTAATTTTAGGAGGGATAGAGAAATTTGACACAAGGATTTTATAGAGGTTCGGGTGTTAACAAACCCTACTCCTCTCCCCAATCGCAATTGGGAGTTTCACTAACACACTAAGTGTTACAATGGAGTTTTACAAGCTCACTCCCAACTATGGTGTTTCTCACAATGGCTCACACCTAACCCAGAAATCCCTTGTGTTTTAATGGCTGACACAATAACCAATTCCTTGTGTTTTAATGGCTCACACAATAACCAATTCCTTGTGTTTTACAGGCTCACACAAACAACCTTTTATCTTGTGTTTTACAGGTTCACACAAATAACCTTTACTTTGTGTTTTTACAGGCTCACACAAATAACCTTTACTTTGTGTTTTAAAGGCTCACACAACTAAACCGTACAAGTGTTCTACTCTTAACCCAGAAATACTTAAAACTCATTTGAGTAATAAATGATTACAGAGAGAAACACTCAAAAATCTTTATTTTTTAATAAATGATGAGCAAAAAGATTTTTACAGAGAATAGATATTGGTTCTCAAAGTATTGAATGTACAAATAGCTTGTAATAAGATTTTGATTCAAAGTATTTGCTATCCTCTTGTACAGAATGTATAAATGACTTGCATTTATAATCCCTTGGCTGATTATAGCCATTAGGGTGCATTTAATATGAAATTAATACCAACCAAATAATCGCGCCTGATATTTTTCTCTTTCATCCTTCACGGGCGTGACTGTTCTTCCAAGCCATGACTGAAGTAGTGACCTTGGTCGTGAAGCTCTCTGGAAGGTTTTGAAACATTGGGTCACGGGCGTGACATACTTATTCATGGGCATGACAAACTTTCCATCCGTGATCCAAATGGTGACTTTGGTTATGAAGCTCTCTAGATGAAAATGTCATTAAAGTTCACGGGTGTTACATTTAATTCACGGGCGTGACTTAAATGTGCATTTCACAGTTTGTGTCTTCCTTCATGGCCGTGAACTTCAAATGTTGGTTTTGGTGACGGTTAGCTTTGTCATGGGCGTGACACATAGAGTATTTAATTCACGGGTGTGAATATGCTACTTCCTTAATTTTGTCTTTCAAGGATTATTCTTCCATTCTCCATTCTTGCTATTTTATTCCATACCCTGTTTAATAGACTTAGAAAACAAGTATGTTAAATACAATATTGCTATTTTATTTGTTATCATCAAAATGACGGAAATACCCCTCAAACTTTAACAATCTCTCCCTTTTTTATGGTGACAAATAATCTAGCAATATGTGCTTTTGAGAAATCTCTCCCTCAAAAGATAGGATAAACATTTATGAAAATGCAAGAATTATAAAGAATGATGTAGCATTGAAATAAACTTACTAGTTTTTAAGTATATGCAAGTTATATGTAAAGTATATTCAATATATACCAAAATTCTTTTTAAGGCATGAAGTATATGTAAGGTATATTTAGAGTATATCATGGCATATTCATTTATGTAACTTGCATTAAGGTATATGCAAAGTATACTTAAGATATATCTAATGTGTATAAAGCTCAATTTCATACTTTGCATATTAATTTTGAATCAAATTTTGGGTATTAACTCAATATCAATGTATTTGTAGGTTCTTATTTTTTATTCAAAATTCATTTATCTTAATATATTGCTAGGTTCTCCCCCTTTTGTCATCAACAAAAAGAATATAAAGATACCAAAAGATAAACAAAGCAAATATATTTGATTATTAAAAAAAATTCACAACAAAAGAAATAAAAGTCAAAAAGGAAATACATCAAACAAAAACAACAACAAAAAAATAAACAAGCAAACACACAAATTTAGGCTACCATCTAGCCTAACACCTAGTCGGACATCCTATCTCAAAGTCTAGCAACCTCTACCTCCAGGTTGTCCATCCATGACTCCATAAAGTCTTTGATTTTTTCCAACCTCTCGTCCATCGAAGCCTGCAGCTGCTCGAATTGTGGTGCCAAGAGGTCAACCACTTGCTGCCCCAAATTCGGTGTAGAAGTCGAGGATTGTCTAATGTCCTGCTCAGTCGCTGGAGGTGCTTCCTCAACCCGAGCCCTTTTCTTCTGCTGGATCCCTTAGAGGCCAGCTTTGAAGTCCTCCATGTCATTGTCTTCCTTGATTATCTCCCTAGCAGTGTCTGTGAAGCGGTAGAAAATATTGTTCTCATGAAAAATTCTGACAGTCGTTCCCATCATGATAAAGGACTCGACATCCAATCGATCTCGAGGATGCCCTGGGATGAGATTGAAGTGATGCTCATCCAGCTTCAAATAGCCAAGCTTCAAGGCTATATGGGTGACATAACCACCAATGAGTATATCTCCGGTGGGTTTGGTGGCAATGGATAGAAGATGGTTTGCAAACCATCTAGAAAGAGCCACCTGAGTCCTTTTCTAGCCATCTCGAAAAGGAAAAGCTCCAATTTTTGAATGGTCCCATTGCTGTCTCCCCGATGGAATATGCTATAGGTTAAAAACCTATGCAAATATTTGTGCACTGGGAACCGAAGATGAGTACTCTTTGTCTTCTTGACATCCCAGCTGCAATCTGTGCCAAAATGGGTCCAAGCTTGAGTGGCGAAGAATTCTACTTCGCTATCATTGAGTATGCCATCCGATGGTAAGTTGCATAAGTCCCCGAATTTAGTGGCATTGAGGGTGTTTGGATTGTCGCAAAGTTGGAATTTCACCACTCCAGTAGGAGACACTTGCAAAGTGCTAAGAAATTCTAGTGTTGGCTCTCTCAATGTGGGCTGGTGAATGTCCACGAATTATTTCAAGTGATAGGCCTGGAGTTGCTTTGTCATTGCCATTTCTAGCTTGAGAGTTCAGACAGTTTGCCATTCAAAGGACCTCGATGAAAGGAGAAGCCTTTTCTTCAAAGTGGAGTACCGGGGATGGCAATGCTCCGGAATTCTGTTCATGAGGTAATCTGCATACCTCATGGGAGCATGAGACTTCTTTCTTTTTCCTTTTGATGAGTCGGTCTCCATTAGAATTGAAGAAGTGAACTTTGTGGAGTTTGAGAAAAATGTGACAGAAAAATTTGAGGAAACCCTAAAGAAGTATGATTTTTGATGAAAGAATGAACTTTTGGTGGTATTTATAGGAAAAGTTTGTGACTTGGGGGCCAGAATCTTTAATATTTCATTGAATGTGTGTAAATGAGAGTGGTTTCTAGGAGTTGAAAGGTTGAAATGTGAAAAATAACCGGCTATTCTCTTATATGCCCGATGCATTCACGGGCGTGAAATATGTGTTCACAGGCATGAATGATCATGTTCACAGTTTACTGAAGGAGTGCTCTACCTGTGAATAAAGGTGTGTATATATGCACGGTCGTGACCTTTGAATGTCACGGGAGTGAATGATGAACTGTCACAGGGGTGAAACAAGAGTCACGATCGTGAAAGGTTGAATTTCACTACTTATGCCCGTGAATCAAATCGTGACTCAAAGCGTGAACGCCTCTGTGTGTTTTCAGGTGAAAATGTTCACGGGCGTGAAAATTCATCACATGTGTGAACAGGGCTTTTCACGGGAGTGAATGAAGTCGTGAAAATAAGTTTCACTACTTGAAGCCGTGAACCATGTCGTGAATCAAGTCGTGAACGACACTGCCTCTTTTGGCTATTTAAGTCACGTGCGTGACTTCCCTAAAATTTTCATCAAATAAAATTAAGTCCTAAAACAAGACTAAATCATTTCAATGAAGATTCTATCCCTTATAAAATAATCTTTTCATCAAATTTACTACCTTATATCTAGTGATATCATACAAAATTAAGATTATCACTTAAGATTTCATAATTTAGCAATCATAAGGTTAATCCATCAATCATACCAAGTTCTCTTCTAATGAAATTAAATCTTTCCTCATTTAGAGACTTAGTAAAAATATCTGCCAATTGATTTTCTGTACTTATAAATTCTAATGCAACATCCCCATATTGAACATGATCTCTAATAAAGTGGTGTCTAATGTCTCTTGAGTGTTGAATAGGATTCTTTGAAAGCTTTATAGAACTTGTATTGTCACATTTAATAGATATATGATTCATATCATGACCATAGTCCTTAAGTTGTTGTTTCATCCAAAGAATTTGAGTGCAACAACATCCAGCTGCTACATATTTAGCTTCAGCAGTTGAGAGAGCAACTGAAACTTGTTTCTTGCTAAACCAAAAAACTAAGCATTCTCCAATAAAATGACAAGTACCTGAAGTACTTTTTCTATCTAAAAGACAACCAGCATAGTCTGCATCTGAATATCCTATAATATAAAAGGATGAATTCCTAGGATACCATAAACCTATATGCAATGATCCATGTAAATATCTTAGAATCCTTTTTACTACATTTAAATGAGATTCTTTAGGACATGATTGAAATCGTGCATATAAGAAAACATTATACATAATATCGGGTCTAGAAGCAATAAGATATATAAGTGATCCGATCATACCTCTATAGAGCTTTTCATTAATGCTCTTACCCTTTTCTTCTTTATCCAATTTTGTTGATGTGCTCATAGGAGTCTTGGCATTTTTGCATCATTCCATACCAAATTTTTTGATTAAATCTTTGGCATATTTGGATTGGTTGATGAATATGCCCTCATTGTTTTGCTTTATTTGTAGACCAAGGAAATACTTAAGTTCTCCCATCATGCTCATTTCAAATTCCCTAGTCATGCACTTAGCAAATTCTTGACAAAGCAACTCATTAGTAGAACCAAATATTATATCATCAACATAAATTTGAACAATTAGTATATCATGCTTATGCCTTTTGATGAATAGTGTAGTGTCAACATTTCCCTTTGTGAAGCTATTTTCTAATAAAAAAGAACTTAGTCTTTCATACCAAGCTCTTGGAGCCTGTTTTAAACCATACAAAGCTTTAGAAAGTTTAAAAACATGATTTGGCAAATCATAACTTTCAAAACCTGGTGGTTGTTCTACATAAACTTCTTCTTCTATGTAACCATTTAGAAATGCACTTTTCATATCCATTTGAAAGAGTTTGAAATTCATGTGACATGCATATGCTAAGAGTATTCTTATGGCTTCTAATCTAGCTACAGGTGCATAGGTTTCATCATAATCTATACCTTCTTCCTGATTATATCCTTTTGCAACTAATCTAGCCTTATTCCTAGTTATTGAACCTTGTTCATCTAGTTTATTTCTAAATACCCATTTGCTACCTATAATTTGATGATCCTTGGGTCTAGGTACTAAGGTCCATACCTTACTTCTCTCAAATTGGTTAAGTTCCTCTTACATGGCAATTACCCAACTTTCATCATTAAGAGCCTCATCAACATTTTTAGGCTCAATTTGAGAAATAAAAACAATGTCAGTGACTAAATGTTTGAAATGAGATCTAGTACTTACTCCCCATGAGAGATCACCAATGATTTGCTCGTTTGGATGATCTTTCGTCATTCTCCATTCTTTTGGGAGTTCTTGTTCGTTTTCTTTTTGAGTTTGAGGTACAGAATCATTTTGATGTGAATCTTCTTGATCATTATCTTCTTTTCCATTTTCAAGATCAAGTCTTTCCATGTTACCTACAACATCATCAAGAACACTACCTTTCACAAGATCAAGTCTACTAGATTCATTAAAGACAAAATGCATAGTTCTTCAACAGTTATTGATCTTTTGTTAAATACTCTATATGCTTTGCTAGTTGTAGAATATCCTAAAAAGATACCTTCATCCGATTTAGAGGCAAATTTTTACAAGATTGTCCTTGGTATTCAATATGAAGCACTTGCAACCAAATACTCTAAAGTACGATATCAAGGGCTTTCTTCCATTCCATAGCTCAAATGAGGTTTTGTTTAAAAGAGGTCTTTTGAAAACTCGATTTGAAATATAACATGCAGTATTTGTGGCTTCTGCCCAAAAGTAAGTTGGTAAACCATATTCATTAAGCATTGTTCTAGCCATTTCAATTAAAGTTCGATTTTTCCTTTCAACTACCCCATTTTGTTGAGGTGTTCTAGGAGAAGAGAAATTTTGCGAAATGCCATGATCAAGACAAAAGCTTTCAAAGTTTTCATTTTCAAATTCTTTGCCATGATCACTTCTTATCTTTGAAATACAGTACCCTTTTTCATTTTGAATTCTTGTAGCAAAGTTTTTGAAATTTTCAAAAGCATCACTCTTTTGAGCTAAGAAAATTACCCATGTAAATCTAGAGTAATCATCTATGATGACAAATGCATAATGTTTACCTCCTAAGCTAGCAGTTTTAGTAGGTCCAAATAAGTCTAAATGCAGGAGTTGAAGAGGTTTTGAGGTACTTACTATGTTTTTGGCTTTGAAGGATGACTTGTGTTGCTTTCCTCTTTGGCAAGGTTCACATGTCTTGCCTTTTTCATATTTAACTCTTGGTAGTCCTTTTACAAGTTCTTCTGTGTTGAGGCTTTGTATTAAGTCCATGTTAGCATGACCAAGCCTTCTATGCCATAACCAAGATTCATCACTAGCGGTCACAAGACACTTAGAAGAATGGTTAGATAGTTCATGTAAGTTTATTATGTATGTATTGACATCTCTATTTCATTGGAAGTAAATATTACTTTGTTTCTTTTATCACATAATTGACTAACACTTAACAAGTTATGTTTCAAGCCATCAACAAGTAAGACATCTTTAATAAAAGTAGTTCCATTTATACCACTAGATCCAATGCCAATTACCTTACCTTTAGCATTGTTTCCAAAGGTAACTTTACCTCCATCAATACTTTTAATTTCTTTGAAGAGTTCTTTATCTCCTGTCATATGCCTTAAGCATCCACTGTCTACAAGCCAAGCATTTTTGTTTATGGTGGACTTGAGGCAAACCTATAGAATCACAGTTCAAGTATGATTTTTAGTTACCCAAACGAGCTTGGGTCCTTGGGGGTTAGCACTTGAAGGTTCCCAATGAGCCTTCCTTATCCAACAATGTTTATTTATGTGACCCATTTTCATACAATAATTACATTGTTTTGGTCTAAACTTGCTTTTTGGTCTTAGAACATTTTTGAATACCATATTTCTATCAAACTTATTTTGAGAATGATGACATGCACAATCATGATTAATTGATGGTTTTCTAGATGCATGCTTCATATATATAAAGGCATGATTATTCTTTTTATGTATAGAAGGTTTAATATGCTTATTCCTTGGTGCTGTTCCAACAAGTGCGGAGATGTGAGGTTCATTTGACTTAACAAAGATGATTTTATGAGATGGTGATGATATGTCCTTAAATCCTAGACCATGTCTAATTAAGGGTGATCTTTGAGACACAATGAGAGTATCTAAACTCTCTTTACCTTTGTGAAATTTAGAAATGGAATTTCTAAGTTCCTCAACTTGATTTATTAAAATATTATTTTCTTTTAGCAAAGAAGTAGTTGAGGGTCTTGATGACTATTCATCTAATGACTTTTGGAGAGATTCATTAGATGATTTAAGCTTTATGTTTTCCTTTTCTAAAACATCTATCTTATTTTTAAATTAGAGATGTTATTTCTATAAGTACTGAATTTACTTCTATATTTCTCTAATTCTAGATTTAATTCTTCTATTAGGCTTTGCTCATCATCATCATCATCATTATCACTACTATCATTGTTTAAAGAGTATGAGTGTAGTTATTTTACTTTATTCCAGACGTGATCCTCCAAAGCCATGAAGCATAGGTTGACCTCTTCGCTTTCATTATCATCTCTTTTACTTGAAGAGCTTTCGTCATCCCATGTGGCTTTGTGACCTTTCTCTCCATTGTCTCTTTGGTATTTGCTCTTGTGTTTCTTGAGCCTTGGACATTCTGGTTTAATATGTCCTTTCTTTCCACACTCATAGCACTTTACCTCTTTCCTACTTCTTTGTGCATCATTAGAAGTTTGTTTGAGGTTTCTTTGGCTGAATTTTCTTGAGTTGCTCATTTTCTTCTCAATGATTATTTTTAATCTTCTTGAAAGCATAGCAATGTCCTCATTTTCATCATCACTCAATTCTTCATCATCTTCACTTTCTTCTTGAGATTTTGAAGTAGAGGATTTGAGTGCTAAGGGCTTTCTTTTCTCTGGCTCTACTTCAAGCTCTCTATCTCGTTTCACAGCCATTTCATGTGTGAGAAGTTTTCCAATCAGCACATCAGTATTCATGATGCTCATGTCTTCATTTGCTTCTTCTATGCCAGAAACTCTTGAGCCAAAGTCTTTAAGAGGAAGACTTCTCAGGATTTTATTGTTTACATCTTCCAAACTCAGATGCTTCCCAAGTTTCCTCATTCCATTTATAATGGCTAGAAGGCGGTTGGTCATGTCAGTGATTGATTCAATGGATTTCATCTTGAAGAGCTCATATTCTGAGGTCAGAAGTTGAATCTTCTTGGATTTGACTTGCTTAGTTCCTTCATGATAATTTTCCAATGTCTTCCACATGCTGTATGCTGTTGGGCAGTGTTGTATTCTTCCACATTCTTCAATAGATAATGAGCTTGATAGAATTGTCATTGCCTTCTTGTTTTTGAAATTTGCTCTTCTTTAAGGCTCTGTCCAATCATCTCTTGATAGGATTTCTTCTTCACCATCAGCTCCTCTTCTGGTTGGTGGAGTCCATTCTTTTCGTACACTATCCCAGACTTTAATTCCTTCACTATCTAGGTATGTCTCCATCCGAAACTTCCAATGGGCATAATTTGCTCCATCAAAGTAAGGTTTGAGACTTTGGAATCCTTCACTGGCCATATCTTAATCTTTACTAGCGCTTTTTAGGCTTCGATGCTAGATAAAGCTCTGATACCAATTGTTGCCCTGATATTAAGCCAAGAAGGGGGGTTGAATTGGAGTTTCAAAAATTAAACTTTAAAGTGCGGAAATAAAAAATTAATTTTATGAGGGATAGAGAAATTTGACACAAGGATTTTATAGAGGTTCGAGTGTTAACAAACCCTACTCCTCTCCCCAATTGTAACTGGGAGTTTCACTAACACACTAAGTGTTACAATGGAGTTTTACAAGCTCACTCCCAACTATGGTGTTTCTCACAATGGCTCACACCTAACCTAGAAATCCTTTGTGTTTTAATGGCTCACACAATAACCAATTCCTTGTGCTTTATAGGCTCACACAAACAACCTTTACTTTGTATTTTTACAGGCTCACACAAATAACCTTTACTTTGTGTTTTAAAGGCTCACACAACTAACCCTTACAAGTGTTCTACTCTTAATCCAAAAATACCCAAAACTCACTTGAGTAATAAATGATTATAGAGAGAAACACTCATAAATCTTTATTGCTCAATAAATGATGAGCAAAAAGATTTTTACAGAGAATAGATATTGGTTCTCAAAGTATTGAATGTACAAATAGCTTGTAATAAGATTTTGATTCAAAGTATTTGTTATCATTTTGTACTGAATGCATAAATGACATGCATTTATACTCCCTTGGCTGATTATAGCCGTTAGGGTGCATTTAATACAAAACTAGCCATTGTACCAACCAAATAATCGCACCTGACATTTTTCTCCTTCATCCTTCACGGGCGTGACTATTCTTCCAAGCCTTGACAGAAGTGGTGACCTTGGTCGTGAAGCTCTCTGGAAGGTTTTGAAACATTGGGTCATGGGCGTGACAAACTTCCCAGCCGTGATCCAAGTGGTGACTTTAGTCGTGAAACTCTCTGGATGAAAATGTCTTGAAAGTTCACGGGCGTGACTTAAATGTGCATTTCACGTTTTGTGTCTTCCTTCATGGCCGTGAACTTCAAATTTTAGTTTTGGTGACGGTTAGCTTTGTCACGGGCGTGACACATAGGGTCACGGGTGTGAACATGCTACTTACTTAATTTTGTCTTTCAAGGATTATTCTTCCATTCCCCATTCTTTTTATTTTATTCCATACCCTGTTTAATAGACTTAGAAAACAAGTATGTTAAATACCATATTGCTATTTTATTTGTTATCATCAAAATGACGGAAATAGCCCTCAAGGTTTAACAAAAGGGAATAAGGGGAATTCATTTATAGGGTTTCAGGGTTGGTGGCTAGGGTTTTCTGATTGGAATTTACATGAGTTTTTGTCAAAAACATGATACTACCATATTTAAACCTGCAGGGCTTCACGAGATCCTTAACTTCTAAAACTAAAATTCATGATATTCAAGGTCATGATTAACTCTGTCATGGGCATGAACGCTAGAAACTTCACATTTTTTCTTATCTTTTTCATTATTTATAGTTTTTAATTCCAATAGCCTCAAATATACCTCACATACACCTTTAATATAATATTTAACTTAAAATTTTCAGGCCCTAATTTGAAAGTGTTACACTTGTTCTCTCATTTGAGATGAATTTCCAGAACTTTACCAACTTCTAGAAATAAGAAAATGTCTCCATAAGCTTTCTGGAACTGGAACCAAAAGTAACAATACCAAAATCAACTATTTCCTTGCAACTTATAACCTTTTCTTTCTCACTCTTCTCTCTAACTTTACTCTCATAAAAATATCTCTTTCTCACTCTTCTCTCTAACTTTACTCTTATAAAACTACGTATTTGAAGCTCCAAAATTGGAGAAGATGGGTTTTTAATGATAAAAAGGAATGGAGGTGGCATGTTTGGTTGGTTAACTGGGAGTGGGAAGTAGATTTAAAAGGATGACAAAGAGAAAAAATTGCAACTTTCTCACTTGCCTTGTCTGCTCAGGATTCACGGTCGTGACTCATCCTTCACGGGCATGATCCACCCATTCACAATTGTGATTAATCTTCATGGTTTGTTCACTGAAGACATGACATTCATGGTCGTAACACTACTTGTCACAGGCATGAAACAACAAAATCAACAATTTTAAAACCTTTCAATACTCTTATTAACTCCTAACTCTTATCAACCATTATTACAACTTGTAAACCCTCTATACAGGCATTACATTTCTTCCCCCTTAAAAGAAATTTTGTCCGCGAAATTTGCTCAATTATTTGAGTTGAATAATTGGGAAAAATGTAACTATGAGGAGAAAATGTACCATCATAAGCATTTGTAGGCTCTTAATCTTCTATGGCTCTCATGGCATAAACTGTTATTGGTGCCCTACTTGATCATGGTATTTTCACCATATTTGAAACAACTTGACTTGGTCCACCTCGAAACCCACACCCATAACAAGCCCATGAGGATCCCCAGCATTATCCTCTGTGTTTTTGACCATATGATGCATATTCTATTTATTAATGAAAAAACCTTTTATTAATCAAATAAATTTCTACAATAAGTGCTAAAGGTGATTGTCTTTAGAGCACTTCTCTAATAGAAAATTATTACACCCCTCTATACAGCTAGGGCAAACCTCACTGTATAGATGGATGTCACATGACCGAATATGTCTAAACTTGTTCTGAATTAAAAAAATTTATCTTATGTCTGTATAAACAATATTACATATGTTTAACATACATCCGTATATTAAACATATCTTACTTACTTCGTAAAACTCATATGTATTATTAGTAATAATTATCCACTAGAACAACAACTGGTTTGCACAATTACTGCCCTTATTACAAATTAACCTTATTAAACAAATCCCAATTTATTTGTCTCTATTCCATAACATGAGAAATAAATGAATGAGATGAATAAAATAATAAAAATAGACCCCAGCATTGGTTAACTTTGACTGACTTGGTCTTCCTTCTTTGTCAACTCAACAATCTAACGACTCCAAACCTGTGTGCAGGGAAACCCATATGCTAAGCTACTTAAAGCTTAGTGGTACATATAAGAATTTAAATTCTAGCATACATTCACATATTAGCACAATATTCATAATCTGAAACATACCTTTGTGCTTGACCGCATTGTCATATACAATAATATCCACGTAATAGCTCATTCATTCTAAATCGAATTGATTTCAAAAATTCATTGCATATATTGCACAATTAAATCCATATCATTATAATCATAATACATTTCATTCATAGCATTTCTATATCATCGTATACATAGTAAATTTTATCACTAATTTTAATTATCTAGCTCTTAGTTTCATATATTTGATTACTAATTTACGCATTCCTTTCCAAGGATACAACTATATTCTGATTCACTGATTTCTGCATAACCATATTACAATGATCTCCTTACCATTTTCTGTATACTGTATTACAAAATTCTAGTTTCTTAGTGTTAGAGAGGTGCCCTAAAGGCAATCAACTTAGGCACTTGATGTACTCATTTATTATTAATAAAAAGCATTGTTCATTATATGATATTCATTGCATATGAATTGATATAGTTCTTAAACCATTTAATGAAGTCTTTGGTGTTGGGTTTTGTAGATGAATCTCATTCATAAAATGCAGAAAAAAAAAATTTTCAAAACCCAAAACAAGAATCTTTCTTATGCCATTAAAACTAATTTATCAAAACATAAAGGTAGGAACTTATACCTTGTAATTTCTTAATTTATTCTTCAAATTTTCACCTTTTTGGGTTGTTGCAAACCATAACAATCCACTTTAGGATGTCTCTAATGTTAATCCATGAAAAAATATGAGAAAAAACTACAAGAGAAATGGTTGAACACACCTCAAAGTGCTAGCAATGGTGTATACTCAATTTGAGAGAATATGAAAAATAACTATTATTTTTCTTTTTCTGAATTTCTTATTTTTCAAAAATAATTTTCAAACTTTTAAACTTTTCAAAAATATTTTTACCCCCAAGATAGTCTAGGTACAAAAGTGCACAAGACAAGGGAAGGGATTTTGGGGTTTTTGCCTTAACTGGCCTTAATTAGCCTTAATTGGCCAATTAGGCTAATTGTTGGCCAGTAGCGTAATGGCCAGGCCAACAGTCCAACTAACCGACCTGGCAGGCCAACAGCCCGCGCAGGCCCGTGACCCCCCCGAACGATGTTTCCATGCAATCTCATCGCGATCCATCCCAAAATAATTCTCTTATATTTTTGGAATCCATCCAATATCATTTTATTAATTTTTCACATCTCCAAAATGTGTGACCCATTAGGTTCCCGATTATGTTGGCTACTTAACTTAACAATTAATTTAAGCAAGTCATGAGCAGTATTTAGCAACACATCATGACCCCCAATTGATCGAAAAGTCAGTAGTTTGATTATGAACTTTCCAAAGATAATTTCTGTGCAATTATTCCTTTAACCATTCTATACCCCACTTGGTTCAAAGTATGGACATATGTCAACTCCCACTAGATTGACTACATCAAGTCTAATCCAAGTAATGTCAATTGTTGTCCTTCAGGCTCATTACTCTATTAGACATGTTATTGAAGACTATTTTCATGATATTTCTACTCTAGCCAGAGATTCCCGAGTAATAACCCTGACAAGAAGACATGGGTATACACTCCTTCTATCAGGAGTGGTGAATCCTTTGTTGGTTACCCAATTACCTTCGAATACCTTAAGTTGTATCCAATCACATCCCTATGAGCAACCTCCCTGAGGTAATAAGGAATAGTGTCAAAATACATAATCACTATCCATGATATTCTTGAGTACCTAAAGTCTAAGAATACTTGCACCATTGCTATGTCGAGACTATCATTAACATTTGAATAGATTATCCATATAATTGTCTCATAGCAGGTCATACAATATACTTAGCTACACTTAGCAAACATCCGCATGTTAACTATAAACCTCTCATGTTGGCAAATTATGACATTAATTAAGATTTATAGCGATAGATCTAAGAGGTTGTTTGATCTTTCTTAGTCTACATACATAGATAAAATGCTAAAAAGGTTTAACATGAAATAGTCCAATAGAGGATTAATTCCAATGACTCATGGGGTTACCCTATCTAAGTCTATGTGTCCATAGACACAGGATTAACGGACACGCATGAGTAGGATTCCATATACTTCGGCTATTAGATCCATCATGTTGTTATGTTATGTACTAGGCCTGATGTATCATATGCTCTAGGTGTCATGAACAAATATCAGTCAGATCCTAGTGATGGGCATTGGGTGGTTGTCAAGAATATCCTTAAGTACTTGAAAAGAACTAAGGATGCATTCTTGGTTTATGGAGAAGGTGAGAAAGTAAGTGGTTATACAGATGCCAACATTTAAAATGGCGAGGATGACTCCAAATCCTAGTCAAGTTATGTTTTCAATTAAATGACAGGGTGGTCAGTTGAAAGAGTTCCAATAGGAGATGACTGCAGATTCCACAACTGAAACATAGTACATTACAACTTCTAAGGCAGCTAAAAAAGAGGTTTGGTTAAAACAAATTCATCACATAATTAGATGTGTTTCCTAGCATTATTGATCTAATACCCTGGTATTAAGATAACAATGGAGTCATTGCATAAGCAAAGGAACCACAGTCTTATCAAAGGTCCAAACATGTACTCACACACTGCCATTTGATTTTGGAAATCATTGGTAGACATGTTGTAATGATTGAGAGAGTTCCCACTAATCAGAATATAGTTGATATTCTAACTAAGCCACTTCCCCAAAAGAAACATGATAGTGATATGCTCACATGTGGTATAATGTATAAAGGTGATTGGCTTTAGTGCATATGAGAGATTGTTAGAGAGCTACCCTAAAGGCAATCTCCTTAGGCACTTGATGTACTCATTTATTATTAATAAAAAGCATTTTCATTACATGGTATTCATTGCATATGAATTAATATAGATCTTAAACCTTTTAATAAAGTCCTTGGTATGTAACACAACATGAAAGAATTCATAATGAGATCTTAATAATGACATTCCTATCATAAATAATTATGTTTATACCTAAATAATCCTTAGTCATCAGATTAACAGGAGAGGACATTGTTAATTTGGATAAACTGGCACATGTTATACTCCTTGACTAGGTCAAGTAGCTGAGCTCATAAGTTGATAACATGAGACGTTTAGAGTTAACATATGGATGTTTTCTAAGAGTGGATTCTGAATCATATACTTTGAATCCATTCCTCGTTGCCTTTGAAGAGGTCCCTCATAGGGTGGTGATTGGGTATAACATGAGGTATTCAAAGGTAGTAGAGTAGTGAACAAAGGATTCACCATTGCTGATAGATAGAGAGTATACCTATAGTCTCTTGTAGAGATCATTACTTGAAAATCCTTGGCCAAGGTGGACATGTCTTGAATAAGGTCTTTAAGGACATATCTTATCAGAGTAATGAGTCTCATAGACAAAAACTAATAATATTTGGACTAGATATGTTGTAGTCAGTCTATTGGTGTAACGGCTGGGTTCCGCCTTACTCGAGGATGAGAACCCACCCGCCGTCTCACTGAGACCAACGGGCTGCCGGAGTCCATGGCCCAATACCTCCAACCCATCACTGCCAGCCCAGTCCAAGCCAGATTGCGCAGTAGGTTGTTGGAGGCAGGGATCGAACCCTCAACCTCCCTTTAGCCTCAGTAAGAGACTACCAGTTGTACCAAAAACTGTCAGCGACCGCACCTCCCCACCCGAATCGCATTACGTGCCCGGATAAGAAAGCGATGCCGCCTGTCTGTCTTACTTCTTCAATTCGCTATATTTTTTTTATATATTCATGTATATATATATGGATATAAACAGAAATCATAGTACAATTTATTTACATAAAATAGTAATTTATAACATCAGCGGAATTCTTAACAAACTTTAAAAGCAAGTTTTACAAACTCAAACATTTCTTTAATAAAAAGTCAAATACAAAAGTTTCAAAACTTGTAACCCACTTTCTCAAGATTCGGCTGCTTTACTTGAATGGGAATCACCGCTTGCTTTATCTAGAGTCTTCAGCTACCTTTCTATATCTACGTGGAAATTAAACTCCACGCTAAGCTCTAAGCTTAGTGGTGCATATAAAGAAGGCAATATACTATATCATGCAACAAGCATTAACAATTATCATTTTTGTGCATTAAAATGTTTGCATGCATGACTATCGATATATATCTATTTCATACAAGTATGAATGTCATGCTCATATAGACAATGTTATTTTCATTTATCTTTAATAGCAAAGTATTCTGTAAATCTCTTTATCATTGCATTTCAATCTCATATCATCATCATTTTCTTATTCTCTTTATCATTGCATATCAATCTCATATCATCATCATTTTCTTATTCTTTTCTTTTCTTATTTTTCCGACATATCCTCATTATCTTGCCCACATCACTCTAAATTTTTGGACTGACTGGATACGGGTTATGGATCAGGAGCGCTCTCCGAGCTTAAGCCACCCTGTCCACTATTTGGCTCATAAGAGCTTCTCAAATCAATGGCGCTCTCTGAGCTTAAGCTACATTGATCGAGTATAATTCATCATAGATGAATAACCGGACCAAGGCCGCTCACACAAGCTTATGACACCTTGTCCTCATTTATATGTGCTCCTTAGAGCTTCTCAAGTCAGTAGCGCTCCCAGAGCTTAAGCCACACTGACTGAGCATCCCAGACCAATGGCGCTCTCCGAGCTTATGCTACATTGGTTGAGGTATAGTACGGTACCGTTCGCCCCCTTAATGACATGTCATCTATCCTGATTCTAGTCCGCAAGTAGAGTAATGGGCTTCTTTATATTTTTACATCAATCATTATTCTCAATTTTCCACACATCAATATCTCATATTAATCAACATCTCAATTTTCTTGTTTTGAATCATATAGTCATAATCATATATCTTTTCATTCATTTACTAGATTCATCAATATTCTCATGTTTATCTGCATCGAATTTCATATACATTCATGACAATTCATTTTTCTACATCAATTCATTTTTCTATATCACAACATATCACATTCTCACATCAATATATATATACATATATCTATATTCATATCATTCCTATTTCATTGGATAGACAATATCTTTCACTTACTTACCTGAATTCTTCATTAGATAACCACATTCATAATCACAATACAGAGCATTCACGACCGTGATTACTAATTTCACACCCGTGAATTAGTTCACGCCCATAATCCCAAGCCGTGAACGCTACTGGAATGAATCGCCCAAAAGCATTCACGGTCGTGATTACTCATTCACGCCCGTGAATAAGTTCACTGCCGTGATTTCAACCCGTGAACGCTTCTGGAATGAATAGTACCATTTCCACCCAGAAATTCACAACCGTGACACAATCAGTCACAACCGTGAACCCTCAAGTTCACGCCCGTGACTCAATAGTCACACCCGTGACTTTCAGCAGGAAATCTGCATATTCACCTTTCATTCATTCTAACATCATCCAAAACATACCAAATTCTATTTCATGCATTTCTAAGGCTCTTTACTCAACTTATTACTTTTCAATACATTTACATGCCTTGATCATACAAGATTCTCTAACATGCATCCTTAATTCAATGTCACAATTATCTCATTCATATATGTCTAAACCTATGATTTCATGCCATAATCATCATCATTCTTGAAATTTCATTTATCTACAATCATGTTCAACATACATCATTTCAAACAAAGATAATAGGCTATTGCCTTAAATTATGCACAAACCTTAATCTTTCTCCTTCACTCTTTTAGGTAGCTTTCTCTATTCCTTTGCTCCTTAGAGCTTGTTCCTTGTCATTTGGAACTCCTACAACATCATAAATCATTTTCATCATCATCTAATTTCATTAAGACCCTAAACTCTCTTTCTCTCTTTCAAAACCCTAGTTTCTCTCTCATTCCATATAAGTCTTAGAAAAGCTCAAAATTCGAACTTCCTTTAGAAAAGATGAAGAAGAAGAAGAAATACTTCTTACCTTACACTTTTCTTCACTTGATCACCACTTTGGAGATTTTCTCTCTCTACCAATCTCGATTTTTCTTCCTCTTTCTTGTTCTTTCCAGCTTCCTTATGAGTTATGGAACATAAATATCACTTTGTCTTGCTATTTCCCTTCTCTTCCCTTCCTTTCTCTCTCTAGAATCAAGGTGAACTATAGAGAAATGGGTGAAGCTGGTGTGACTGGTAAAGAAAGAGAGAAGGATGCAGAAAATGAAGAGAAGAAGAAGAAGAAGAAAATAAAGCCTTAAATAGGGTACCCAAAAATATTCATGTGGGACCCACCTTTTGACCATTTTCTCCCAATTTTACACTTAATCAATATTGATCTTCTTTCTTTAACATCATGGCCGGCCAACACTATCAAAAAGTCCAAATTTCTTAAGTTAATTAGCCATTAATCTCATAAATCCTCAAATTTTTGGTAAATTGCAATTTGACCCCAAAACTTATCAAATTTTGCAATTTAGTCCTTTACCGTAAATTAACTTCTTTAAACTCTATAATCACTTATTTAGGCATTTATCATTTAATTTAGCCATTTCTTAATCAATTTTGTGTAAAAATCCGAATTTAGACTCCGATCGGTCAAACGCGTCAACTTCACGACACGTGCAACTCGGGGCCTAAATTAGCGGATGTTACAATTGGGAGTTGACACACAGTCCATGCTCTGAACCAAATGAGGTATAGTTTGGTGAAAGGACGAATTGCAAGGTAATTGTCTATAGAAGGGTTAAAATTCAAACCACTGAATTTTCTGGTTAATTGGGTGGTCATGATGTGTTGCTAAATACCGCTCATGATCTACTGAGTCAAGGGAAATTGTTTAGAAATTCATTTTGGGACAAAAGTGTTTGATTTATAAAATAGTAATTGGATTAGGATTCCTTCCAAGACTTGAGCTACATGACCAGAAAATCTATTAGGTCACATGCATAGATGGAATGGAAAAAATGTAAAATGGATTTGGTATAAGATCCAAATGAGAAAGAAAGAGAATTGGGTCTGTTGCCCAGATATTAGACCAAGAAGGGGGGTTGAATTGGAGTTTCAAAAATTAAACTTTAAAGTGCGGAGATAAATAGTTAATCTTAGGAGGGATAGAGAAAATCAGACACAAAGATTTATAGAGCTTCGGGTGTTAACAAACCCTACTCCTCTCCCCAATCGCAATTGGGAGTTTCACTAACACACTAAGTGTTACAATGGAGTTTTACAAGCTCACTTCCAACTATGGTGTTTCTCACAATGGCTCACACCAAACCCAGAAATCCCTTGTGTTTTAATGGCTCACACAATAACCAATTCCTTGTGTTTTACAGGCTCACACAAACAACCTTGACTTTGTGTTTTACAGGCTCACACAAACAACCTTCACTTTGTGTTTTACAGGCTCACACAAACAACCTTTTAATTTGTGTTTTGGAGGTTCACACAACTAACCCTTACAAGTGTTCTACTCTTAACCCAGAAATACCCAAAGCTCACTTGAGTAAAGATTACAAAAGAGAACCACTTATAAATCTTAGTTGCTCAAATATGAGGAGCAAAAAGATTTTTACAGAGAATAGATTTGTTCTCAAAAAATGAAAGTACAAAATAGCTTGTAATCAAAATTAAATTCGAAGTATATGCTATTCTTTTGTCATTCTCTTTTTTTTTTCTTATTCTTAATGCATAAATGACTTCCATTTATACTCCCATGGCTGAATATAGCCGTTGGGGTGCATTAAATAAGAAACTAGCCGTTGTACCAACCAAAAAATTGCACCTGACATTTTTCTCTTTCATTGTTCACGGGCGTAACTATGCTTGTCACGGGGGTGACATTTCTTCCCAAGCCATGACTGAAGTGGTGACCTTGGTCGTGAAGCTCTCTTGAATGTTTTGACATATTGAGTCACGGGCGTGACATACTCATTCACGGGCATGACAATCTTCCCAGTCGTGATCCAAGTGGTGACTCTGGTCGTGAAGCTCTCAGGATAAAATTGCATGAATCTTCACGGGGGTGACACCTTTATTCACGGGGGTGACTGAAATGCTTACTTCACAATTTGTTTTTCCTTCATGGCCGTGAACTTCAAATGTTGGTTTTGGTAACGCTTAGCTTCCTTCACGAGAGTGACTCATAGAGTCACGGCAGTGAACATGCTATTAGTTGAATTTTGTCTTTCAAGATTATTCTTCCAATTCTCAATTCTTGCTATTTTAATCCATGTCCTGTATAATATACTTACAAAAACAAGTATGTTAAATACAATATTGCTATATTATTTGTTATCATCAAAATGACAGAAATACCCCTCAAGGTTTAACAATCTCTCCCTTTTTAATGGTGACAAATAATCTAGCAATATGTGATTTTGAGAAGTCTCCCCCTCAAACTATACTCAGGATAAAAAATTTATCATGTGCAAGAATAGTAGATAATGATGTAGCATTTAAATAAACTTTAAGTATATGCAAGTTATATGAGAAGTATATCCAATACATACCATAATTCCTTTTTAAGACATAAAGTATATGTAAGGTATATTTAAGGTATATCATGGCATATTTATATTTGTAACTTGTTTTAAGGTATATTCAAGGTATACTTAAGTTGTATCTAAGGTATATAAAGCTCAATTTATATACTTTGCATATGAAATTTTGAATCAAGAGATTTTTTTTTAATCCATTTCAAAGTTAATTCACTTTTAATTATTTGATTCAAAATTCATTTACCTTAATATTGTTGCTAGTTTGATCATTTATTGCTAGTTTGATACCATTTTCCCTATCATATATTGCCTATCATATATTGCTAGTTTTCTCCCCCTTTTGTCATCAATCAAAAAGGATATGAAGATTGAAGTAAACAAAAGCAAATAGATATATTATAAAGGAAAGGATACAAACTAAGTTAAAATATTCAGAAGCAAACATGAAAATAACAAACAAGCTAAAAATAATCAAATTTAGGCTACACTCTAGCCTATCTCCTAACCAGACATCCTATCATGAAGCCTAGCTACTTCAGCCTCAAGGCTGTCCATCCGAGACTCCATGAAGTTCTTGAGGTTCTCCAACCTCTCATCCATCGAAGTCTGCAGCTGCCCAAATCATGGTGCCAAGAGGTCGACCACCTGCTGTGCTAAGGATGGTGTGGAAGCTGAGGACTGTCCAATGTCCTGCTCGACTGCTGGAGGTGCTTCCTCAACCAGAGCCCACTTTTTCTGCTAGACTCCCTGGAGGCTTGCTTTAAAATACTCCGTGTCATTATCTTCCCAGATAATTTCCCCAGCAGTGTCAGTGAAGCAGTAGAAGATATTGTTCTGAAAAACGATTCTGACAGCTGCTCTCATCTTGATGAATGACTCGACATCCAGGCTATCTCGAGGATGTGCAGGAATGATGTTGAAGTGATGGTCATCTAGCTTCAAATAATTGATCTTCACTGTGATATGGGTGACATATGCCCCAATCAAAATGTCTCCTGTGGGCTTGGTGGCAATTGAGAGAAAATGGTTAGCAAACCATCTGGAAAGTGCCACTGTAAGTCCTCTCCGAACCATCTCAAATAGGAAGAGTTCTGACTTCCTGATAGTCTCGTTGCTTTCTCCCCTAGAAAATATGCTATAGGTCAAGAACCTATGCAGATACCTATGCACTGGAGTCCTGAGATGTGTGCTCTTTGTTTTCTTAACATCACAGCTGCAATCGGTGCCAAAATGTGTCCAGGCTGGAGGGGCAAAGAATTCTACCTCAGTATCATTTAGGATGCCCTCAGATGGTAGGCTGAATAATTCTCCAAACTCAATGGCACTCAGGGTGTTAGGACTGTTGCAGAGTTGGAATTTCACCACTCCAGTAGGTGAAACCTGCAAGGTGCTAAGGAATTCCAGTGTTGGCTCCCTCAGAGTCGGCTGATGAATTTGAACAAAATCTTTGAGATGACAGGCTTGTAGTTGCTCTATCATAGCCGATTCAAGCCCAAGACTTCGGACTATCTGCCAATCGAAGGACCTTGATGACAAAAGAGGTCTCTTCTTCAAAGTTGCATACCGAGGATGGCAATTCTCTGGAATGCGGTTCATGAGGTAATCTGCGTACCTCTTAGGTGCATGGGACTTCTTTCTCTTTCCCTTGGATGAAGCAGACTCCATATTTGAAGAAATTTATTGTTGATGGAGTTGAAAATAATTTTGACAGAAAATTTTATGTAAAACCCTAGAAATGTATGATTTCTGATGAAGATTCGAACTTTTGGTGGTATTTATAGTGAAATTTCAAGTCTTTGGGGTCGGAATCTTCAATGTCTTAATGAATGAAAGTAAATGAGAGCGGTTTTGGGAGATGAGGAGTTGAAATGAAGGTTGTAACCGGCTGTTCTCTTATATATTCGATACATTTACGGGCGTGAATTATGGTTTCACGGGCGGGAATGTTCATGTTCATGGTTTGCTGAAGGAGTATCCCACCCGTGAATGAAGGCATGAATACCTTCACAGGCGTGATCGTTGAACATCACGGGCGTGAATGATCATTGGTCACGGGGGTGAATAAATAGTCACGGGCGTGAACGATTGAATTTCACCACTTATTCCCATGAAGCAAGCCGTGAATCAAGGGGTGAAAGCTTCTGTGAGTTTTCGGGTGTAATTCTTCACAGGAGTGAAAATTCATCACGGTCGTGAAAATCTCTTTTCACAGGCGTGACTCAAGCCGTGAATATAAGTTTCACCACTTGAAGTCGTGAACCATGTCGTGAACGACACTGTCTCTTTGGGCCTTTAAGTCACGGGCGTGACTCCCGTAAATTTTTCATCAAATTAAAATTAAGTCCTACAACGAGACTAAATTATTTCAACAAGGATTCTACTCCTTAAAACATGAATTCTCATCAAAATTTCTATCTTATAACTTGTGATATGATTTAAGATCAACAATTAAAATCTCATATATTTGCAATCACAAGGTTAATCCATCAATCATACCAAGTTCTTTTCTAATGAAATTAAATCTTTCCTCATTTAGAGACTTAGTGAAAATATCTGCTAATTGATTTTCTGTGCTTATAAATTCTAATGCAACATCTCCATATTGAACATGATCTCTAATAAAGTGGTGTCTAATGTCAATATGTTTGCTTCTAGAGTGTTGAATAGGATTCTTTGAAAGATTTATAGCACTAGTGTTGTCACATTTTATAGGTATATGGTTCATCTCATGACCATAGTCCTTAAGTTGTTGTTTCATCCAAAGAATTTGTGTACAACAGCATCCAACTGCTACATATTCAGCTTCAGCAGTTGAGAGAGCAACTGAAACTTGTTTCTTGCTAAACCAAGAAACCAAACATTCTCCAATGAAGTGACAAGTACCTGAAGTACTTTTCCTATCCAAAAGACTACCAGCATAGTCTGCATCTGAATATCCTATAATATAGAAGGATGAATTCCTAGGATACCATAAACCTATATGCAATGATCCATGTAAATATCTTAGAATCCTTTTTACTACATTTAAATGAGATTCTTTAGGACATGATTGAAATCGTGCATATAAGAAAACATTATACATAATATCGGGTCTAGAAGCAATAAGATATATAAGTGATCCGATCATACCTCTATAGAGCTTTTCATTAATGCTCTTACCCTTTTCATCTTTATCCAATTTTGTTGATGTGCTCATAGGAGTCTTGGCATTTTTGTATCCTTCCATTCCAAATTTTTTGATTAAGTCTTTGGCATATTTGGATTGGTTGATGAATATGCCCTCATTGCTTTGCTTTATTTGTAGACCAAAGAAATACTTAAGTTCTCCCATCATGCTCATTTTAAATTCCCTAGTCATGCACTTAGCAAATTCTTGACAAAGCAACTCATTAGTAGAACCAAATATTATATCATCAACATAAATTTGAACAATTAGTATATCATGCTTATGCCTTTTGATGAATAGTGTAGTGTCAACATTTCCCTTTGTGAAGCTATTTTCTAATAAAAAAGAACTTAGTCTCTCATACCAAGCTCTTGGAGCCTGTTTTAAACCATACAAAGCTTTAGAAATTTTAAAAACATGATTTGGAAAATCATAACTTTCAAAACCTGGTGGTTGTTCTACATACACTTCTTCATCTATAAAACCATTTAGAAATGCACTTTTTGTAACATTCAGTGATTTAGGCCCCAATTGCGCGTGACCGTAGTGGGGTCCACTAGTTCAATTGGAGTCTAAATTTAAACCCAAAAAAAATGACTAATAATAAGAGAAAATAATTAACGGTATTATTATTTTGGAATTAAAAAGATTTGGGGTAGAATTAAAAAAAATAAAACTTCCTATGGACAAAATCGGTATTATGGCAATTGTTTGGAGAAAAAGTGTGAATATGGAGAAAGATGTGGCAAATAAGAAATTTCTTAAAGTTTAAAATTTTATTAAAATTAATTTATATTTTGGACCAATGAATGAAGAGCTTAATGTAGTCATGGAACCACCAAATACTCACCTAAAAAAAAAAGATAAATACCTCATTTTCTCTACCAATTAAAACTCATTTCTCTCATCTCTTTGCCGTCCACCATAGCTCTCCCAAAAATCTCCATTTCTCTTCAAATCAAGCTTGAAAAAGTGAGGAAAGAAATAAGTTTTGAGAGAGGAAAAATCAGAATTAAAAAGTTCTTACTACAAAGTAGAGTAAAGAAACAAGAAAGGAAGAAGAAAGAAGAGAAATAAAAGAGAAAAATTGAGGGGAAATTCGGCCAGCTTTAGAATGATCTTAAGGTGAGTTTATTCTTCTTAAATTCAACATTTTTCCTTCTATTTGAGACCCATAATGATGATAGATGTGATTAAGTTTGGTAGATTGAGCTTATGTTGTAAGATTGGAAGTAGAAATTTAAGTTTGTGATTAGTTGATGGAAGTGTAATTAAACTTTGAATTAATGATATTTGATGTTAGGTAATTATTTTATGGCTTAAAAACTGAAGAAAATATAATGTTGAAGGATGAATGAGGGGTTGACATAGTTAAATAAATCTGGGGGAAATTGAAATTAACTTGAGTACAGAATTCTAGGAACAGCTCTGTCTATTTTGATGATAACTTGAGTTATGGAACTCCATTTTGTATGTTCTTTGTTGGAAATGAAAGCTAAGACACAGGGATTTAATTTTATTAAGACTATAATATCTAATTATGTCTATATTTGCCCAGTTAAATGCACGAAGTTTAAACCTAGAATCTGTCCAGAAAATTCTGGGCAGAAAATTCTGTGATGATGCAGTAGTGAATTAATCATAACTTTTGATAGAAAATTGGGATTTACGTGATTCTTGATGAATTTGAAGGATAAGACAATAAGAGAAAAATGGTTAGAAGGCTACAACTTCAAATTCGAATTATATATGGGCTAAAAATGAAGCCCAAAAATAAGTCCGAAATCTGCCATAGGTAAAAACATACAATATTGGGCTTTTTGCATGTGTTGTTATAATTATATGTAATAATCCATGCAAATATTTACTTTGATGGTAATTATAATGTTTAAAAAAATTATTTATGTATGAGATTTTATTGCAATAATAATGGAAATAAAGAACAAAAATGAATAAGCATAATTTTGATAATTAAATAATGTTGACATTTTTGAAATATAGTGAATTAATATAAAAATAGTTAAGCCCAAAAACACCTAGTCTAGAACTAGAATATGGAATAGTTTGGTATGCCAATCAGGGGATTTAAGGCACTCGGTGTCAAATATGAAAGCCGGTAATGATAATTTATAAATGAGTTCGGCGCAAAATTATTAAGTCGGTAATGGCAATATAATAAAAACCGGTAATGGTATTATTATAAAAGTGCTTAGCGCTATATTATGAAAGCCGGAAATGACAATCCCGTTATTCCTATTAGTTAATTCGGTTATAGGTGTTATGGGCACAAATAAATAAATAAATAAATAAATAATAATAATAATAATAATAATAATAATAATATCGAAGTATGTGATTTTTTTTTTATAAATGTTATATGAATTAAAGTTATTAGATATTGAGTGTTTGCAGAAATATATTGATTTTATATAATTCTTTATTTTATGTCTTATTTATTAAATGGATAATTAATATGTGAGAAAATATATATGTATGTAAAATTTTTATCATTGAAGCACCACTAAGCTAGTAGCTTAGCGCGGGTGGTTTCCTCTCGCGCAGGTTTAGAAGGGTAGCCATAAAAAATAGACTATCAGAAGAAGAAGGGTACCCGGAGGAAAGCAGCAAAAAGCTTTGGGTTTTATTTTTGGTATATTTTGTTAAAAACTTTGTAAATTAAAGTATCGTTTTTATTTCATATCATGTGTATTAAATATGTGAGTCACCATGTAAAAGAACATGATTTGAATGTAAATTAATGTACTTTATAAATAAATAAAATTTTTAATATTTGGGCTTGTATGAAATTTTATTTTAGTTTATGCAATATTTTAAAAAAAAAATATTTACTTCACTTCATTAATTTTATAAAACAGTAAGACGGATAATGCTCACTTACCTTGCTGAACTATAGTGGGGTAAGGGGGTGTTACAATTTTTGGTATCAGAGCTATAGGTTTAGATGGTTCTTACTTAGTGGGTATGGGAATATAAATGCATGTTTTTAGCATTTGCATTGTTTTTAAGCTGCTATATTCTAATAAAGGACCCTTCTTCTGACAATATAGGTTTTAATGGATTCGGAATCAAGACAAAGTCGTGAAGAACAGGAGGGTGATAGTATAGCTGACTCGGCTGTTCATAGACAGTCAGCATCAATTAGAGCCTCAGAGCCTAGCGTTATAGTTCCACAACATGTTGAAGAACAGGTTAACCCGGGTCAGGTACCCCTTATGCAACAAATGGCTACTTTGTTACAGCAGATAGCACAAGTTGTGCCGCCACTAGCTCCACCACCTCCCCCACCTCAACCGAAATCCCAGATTGATAAATTAAGAAAATACGAGGCTACGAATTTTATGAGTAAGAAAGAGGATGACCCAGCAGCAGCAAAATTTTGGTTGGAAAAGACAGAAAGGGTTTTTGAAGAGCTGCAATGTCCGGAGGAGTACAAGGTTATATATGCAGTATCTCTCCTTCAGGAGCATGCCTATGACTGGTGGAAATTGTTATTAGCAAAACTCCAGACTCCGACCCCTCAGACATGGGATTTCTTTGTGACAGAGTTTAAAAAGAAATATGTGCCAAGAATCTATGTTGATGAGAAAAAGCGAGAATTCCTGAATTTGAGGCAGAGGGGTATGACAGTAGCTGAGTACGAGATGGAGTTCACCAGGTTGAGCAAGTATGCTACTGGGATTATTGGAGATGAAGTTGATAAATGTCGTAGATTTGAATACGGTCTCAATGAGGAGATTGGGTATTTAGTGGCTTCCCACCAGCATACAGATTTTGCTACACTAGTGTCCTCTGCTATTAGAGTTGAAAGAAGGAAAAAGCTGAAGATAGAAGAGCATTATAAGAAGTCAACAGCTAGTGTGGCCTAGACATCAGGTAGGAAAGGATGAATAGTACCCAGACCATTTCAGTCAAGGGTGGCTAGACAGACATTTTCTGATAGGCGGGGTCAGCAATTTAGACTTGCAGCATCATCTGCTAGTTCACCAGCATCATTTCCCAAGAGACCAGCTCCGGCTTTGTGTCAGCATTGTGGTAAAGCTCATACAGGAGAGTGTTGGTGGTTGACTGGGGCATGTATTAGATGTGGAGCTACTGACCAGATGAAGAAAGTTTGTCCTAGACTTAGTATAGTCAGTATGGCACCATCACAGACTATGACACCGGTATAGAGCCGTGGTAGAGGTCGAGGTCAGTTTAGAGGTGGTTGTATCGGACAGAGTCAGAGGGTATTAGAGACAGTTGATAGACCCGGAGGTAGTAGGACCCCAGCTCGGGCATATGTGATGAGAGCTCGTGAAGACCAGGATGCACCAGACGTCATAGTTGGTAAATTATCTTTATTTGATTTTGATTTACATGCTTTGATAGATCCTGGTTCCACGCATTCATACATAAGTACAGCTGCACTTAGACAAGGGAACATGATACCTGAGACCTTAGAATATGAGATAGTTGTGACCAATCCGCTGGGACATAGTGTGAAAGTCAATAAGATTTATAGAAACAGTTTAAATAATTATTCAAGGTAGAGAATTTCCAGCAGACTTAATAGAACTACCTTTTCATGAATTCGATGCTATTCTGGGTATGGATTGGTTGACAAAGCATGGAGCTATAGTCGACTGCCGATCTAGAAAAGTTGTACTTAAAATTCTCGAGCAAGATGACACCATCATTCAAGGTGTAGGTCAAACATGTTTGACCAGTGTTATTTCTGCATTAAAAGCTCGGAAATATATTATGAAGGGATGTGAGGCATATTTGGCCCATGTGATAGATACCAAGAAGGGGAGCCCGGAACTCAAGGACATCCCCACAGTGTGTGAGTTCCTAGATGTATTTCTTAAAGATTTGTCGGGGTTACCACCAGATAGGGAGATAGAATTTGCTATTGATGTGATTCCTGGTACAGCCCCGATATCAATTACTCCTTATAGAATGGCACCTGAAGAATTGAGAGAGTTAAAGGTTCAATTGCAGGAATTGCTCGACAAAGGGTTCATAAGGCCTAGTGTCTCACCATGGGGCGCTCCGGTGTTGTTTGTGAAAAAGAAGGATGGCACCCTTCGGTTATGTATTGATTACCGACAATTGAACAAGGTGACAATTAAAAATAAATACCCACTACCTAGAATTGATGATTTGTTTAATCAATTGAAGGGAGCAGGAGTATTCTTTAAGATTGATCTCAGATCCGGGTACCACCAACTGAAATCAAAGAATCAGATGTATCTAAAACAGCCTTCAGAACTCGATATGGCCACTATGAGTTTATGGTTATGCCATTTGGCTTAACGAATGCACCAGCTGCCTTTATGGATATGATGAACAGAATTTTTAGGCCTTATCTTGATCAGTTTGTGGTAGTTTTTATAGATGATATTCTAGTGTATTCGAGGGACAAGGGAGAACATGACAGGCATCTCAGAATAGTACTGCAGACTTTGAGGGAAAATCAATTGTATGCAAAGCTGTCAAAATGTGAGTTCTGGTTGGAAGAAGTGGGATTCTTAGGGCATATTATTTCATTTGAAGGAATCCGGGTTGATCCTAACAAAATAGAAGCAATTCTAAGTTGGAAGCCACCTCGCAATGTAACAGAAGTCCGAAGTTTCCTTGGATTAGCTGGCTATTATAGAAAGTTTGTGAAGGGATTTTCAAGCATAGCTGCACCAATTACTAAGTTGCTCAGAAAAGAAACTAAGTTTGAGTGGACAGATCGGTGTCAGACAAGCTTTGAGAAACTAAAAGCCATGTTAACCGAAGCACCTATTTTGACCCAACCTACACTAGGGAAAGATTTTGTGATATACAGTGATGCCTCTCATAATGGGCTAGGTTGTGTATTAATGCAAGAGGGTAAAGTAGTTGCTTATGCATCTAGGCAATTGAAGCCTTATGAGCTAAATTACCTACTCATGATTTGGAGTTGGCTGCAATAGTGTTTGCTTTGAAAATTTTGCAACATTATTTGTATGGCGAGCGGTGCTACATATATACAGATCATAAGAGCCTCAAATATTTGCCCACACAAAAGGAATTGAACTTAAGACAAAGACGCTGGTTGGAGTTAATCAAGGATTATAATTGTATTATTGACTATCAGCCAGGCAAAGCCAATGTAGTAGCGGATGCCTTGAGTAGAAAAACACTGGTAGGTATAGTTTAATTTTTCCTCAATAATAATATAATATATAGAAAGTAATAGTAAAATTGAAAAAAATTAGACTCACAATTTATTTTGGCAGAGTTACAGGTCCAACCTACTTTAAGGCAACAAGTGAGAAAAGCTCAGAAGCAAGATAAAAAATTGATGATAATTGCTGAGGCAGTGAAAAATGGGGAGAGACCTGAATTTAAGGTTGAAAATGATGGAAGCATAAGTTACAGAGGAAGATTGTGCGTGCCAAATGATAGCGGATTAAAGCATATAATTCTAAAAGAGGCACATAATACAACTTATTCCATGCATCCAGGGAGCAATAAAATGTATCAGAACCTGAAGACTCATTATTGGTGGCCAGGAATGAAGAAGGATATAGTGGAATATACTACAAGATGCTTGACATGCCAACAAGTGAAAGCAGAACACCAGGTACCATCTGGATTGTTGTAGCCTATTGCAATTCCAGAATGGAAGTGGGAAAGAATTACAATGGATTTTGTATCTGGGTTGCCTTTGACACAAAAGAAGCATGATGCAGTATGGGTAATTGTTGACAGGCTTACCAAGTCGGCTCACTTTCTGCCAATTCGGATGGATTATTCATTGAGTCTGTTAGCAGAATTATATGTCAATGAGATAATTCGACTACATGGGGTGCCAGTATCTATTATTTTTTATCGAGACCCACAGTTCACATTAAAATTTTGGAAAAGTTTACAGAAAGCATTGGGGACCCGACTTGCTTCTAGTACAACATTTCACCCACAAACAGATGGGCAATCTGAACGAGTGATTCAATTGTTGGAAGATATGCTGAGAATCTGCGTAATTGATTTTGAGGGTAGTTGGGATAAACATTTACCATTGATGGAATTTGCATACAACAACGGCTATCAAACTAGTCTCGGTATGGCACCATACGAAGCTTTGTATGGAAAGAGATGTAAGACACCATTATGCTGGACAGAACTTGGTGAAAAGAAATTTATGAGGCCAGAATTAGTGCAACAGACAGAGGAGAAGGTGAAATTAATCCAAGATCGATTAAAAGCTACAACTGATCGACAAAAATCCTATGCCGATTTGAAGAGGAAGGACATTGAGTATGCTGTCGGAGACAAGGTATTTTTGAAAGTCTCACCTTGGAAAAAAGTACTGCATTTTGGTAAAAAGGGGAAACTGAGTCCAAGATTTATTGGACCATACGAAATACTTGAACGTGTGGGTCCAGTGGCTTACAAGTTGGCGTTACCACCAGAATTGGATAAGATCCACAATGTGTTTCATGTCTCAATGTTAAGAAGATATAGATCGGATCCGACACATGTAATACCTGTGGAATCAATAGAGGTACAACCAAACTTGACATATGGTGAAGAGCCAGTGAAAATCATAGCTCGATAAGTCAAAGAACTATGAAACAAGAAGGTACCACTGGTAAAGGTCCTATGGCACAATCATGAAGTAGAAGAAGCCACCTAGGAGAGTGAAGAAATGATGAGAACTCAACATCCTCAGTTATTCAGCTCCACCTAATCAGGTAAATTTCGAGGACGAAATTTTCTTAAAGGGGAGAGAATTGTAACATTCAGTGATTTAGGTCCCAATTGCGCGTGACCGTAGTAGGGTCCACTGGTTCAATCGGAGTCTAAATTTAAACCCAAAAAAATGACTAATAATAAAAGAAAATAATTAAGGGTATTATTATTTTGGAATTAAAAAGATTTGGGGTAGAATTTAAAAAAAATAAAACTTTCTATGGACAAAATCGGTATTATGGCAATTGTTTGGGAAAAAAGTGTGAATATGGAGGAAGATGTGGCAAATAAGAAATTTTTTAAAGTTTAAAATTTCATTAAAATTAATTTATATTTTGGACCAATGAATGAAGAGCTTAATGTAGTCATGGAACCACCAAATACTCACCTAAAAAAAAAGATAAATACCTCATTTTCTCCACCAATTAAAACTCATTTCTCTCATCTTCTCTCATCTCTTTGCCATCCACCATAGCTCTCCCAAAAATCTCCATTTCTCTTCAAATCAAGCTTGAAAAAGTGAGGAAAGAAATAAGTTTTGAGAGAGGAAAAATCAGAATTAAAAAGTTCTTACTACAAAGTAGAGTAAAGAAACAAGAAAGGAAGAAGAAAGAAGAGAAATAAAAAAGAAAAATTAAAGGGAAATTGGGTCAGCTTTGGAATGATCTTAAGGTGAGTTTATTCTTCTTAAATTCAACATTTTTCCTTCTATTTGAGACCCATAATGATGATAGATGTGATTAGGTTTGGTAGATTGAGCTTATGTTGCAAGATTGGAAGTAGAAATTTAAGTTTGTGATTTGTTGATGGAAGTATAATTAAACTTTGAATTAATGATATTTGATGTTAGGTAATTATTTTATGGCTTAAAAACTGAAGAAAATATAATGTTGAAGGATGAATGAGGGGCTGCCATAGTTAAATAAATTTGGGGGAAATTGAAATTAACATAGAAACCCCATAATTGGTGTTAGAATAAGGGTGAATTGAGTGTTAAATTGAAGAAAATAAATTGGGAACTAGGATATGCTTTTTGGGAAGCCATGACATATGAAGAAGGAAGTTTAACCTTAGTACATTTTAGCTCAATTAAGGTGTAAAACATATTAGGAGCATTAGAATATTATGTAGACATGAAAAGCATTGAAATTGAATGTTGGAATTGAGTTATGGTATGGTTGTGTAGGAAAAATAAGTGAACAAGTGAGAGGCCCTCAAGAGAGTGACAAAGGCAAGGAGAAAGCTAGCTAATAAGGGAAGAAAAATAAGGATTAAGGGAAGAACCAAGGCTGATTAGGTATGTCATATCCACTAATTTAGACTAAAGTCATGCAAGTTGTTAAATCGACTCGTCGGTTTGACCGAAATCTAAATTTGGACTTTTCTCGAAAAATAATGAAAATAGATCTGGGGTCGACACATTCATACATATGCACACCACCATCGGTTCAATAGGGTTTAGAACCATAGACTTTAGAATTTGAGATTATTGTGACTAACCCGTTAGGGCACAGTGTGAGTGTTAGCAAGGTGTTTAGGGGTTGCCCAGTTGAAATTCAAGGAAGGCAATTCCCAGCAGACTTGATAGAATTACCATTCCATGAGTTCGATGTGATCTTGGGAATGGATTGGTTGGCTCGTTATGGAGTGGTAGTGGATTGTGGAAAAAGACAAATGATCATCAGAATTCCAGAACAAGATGAGATAGTGGTGATGGGTGAGGATAGAAGATACCCAGACAATATGATATCAGTGTTGAAAGCCCAGAAACTCATCAATAAGGGATGTGAAGCATACTTAGCGTATGTGGTTGATATGGAAAGAGCAAGTCCGAAGTTGGTGGATATTCCTGGTGTTAGTGAGTTCCCCGATGTATTTCCAGAGGAGTTGCCAGGGTTACTGCCGGATAGAGAAATTGAATTTGCTATCGATTTGGTACCCGGCACCACCCCTATTTCCATTACACCATATAGGATGGCACCAGCAGAGTTGAAAGAGCTGAAGGTACAATTGCAGGAGTTGTTAGATAAGGGTTTTATACGACCTAGTGTGTAACCATGGGGTGCTCCAGTATTATTTGTCAAGAAAAAAGATGGCACTCTTCGTCTTTGCATCGATTACAGGCAGATTAATAAGGTGACTATTAAGAATAAATACTCGCTGCCTAGGATTGATGACTTATTTGACCAATTGAAGGGTGAAGCCATATTTTCAATGATAGATCTTCGATCAGGGTATCATTAACTGAAGATAAAAGAGTCAGATGTACCTAAGACGGCATTTACGACTCGTTATGATCATTATAAGTTCCTGGTTATGCCCTTTGGATTGACAAATGCACCAGCAGCTTTTATGGACCTGATGAACCGAGTGTTCAGGCCATACCTTGATCAATTTGTAGTAGTGTTTATTGATGACATTCTTGTCTACTCTAGAGACCGAGTAGAACATGATCAACATCTCAGAATAGTGCTGCAAACATTGAGGGAGAAGCAGTTGTATGCAAAGCTATCTAAATGCGAGTTTTGGTTTGAAGCAGTCAGTTTTCTAGGTCATGTAATTTCAGCAGAAGGTATTCGGGTTAATCCTAGTAAAATTTTGGAAACCACCACGAAATGTGCCAGAAGTGAGAAGTTTCCTTGGATTAGCCGGATATTATAGGAGGTTCATGAAGGGATTTTCATCATTAGCGACTCCTTTGACACGACTGCTACGAAAAGAGGCCCGATTCGAGTGGACAGACAAGTGTCAAACAAGTTTTGATCGGCTGAAGGCAATGTTGACTGAAGCACCAGTTTTGAGTCAGCCTATTCCAGGAAAAGACTTTGTTGTGTATAATGATGCTAGTCATAATGGTTTAGGCTATGTTCTTATGCAAGAAGGAAAGGTGATTGCTTACGCCTCTAGACAACTTAAGCCTCACGAGCTTAACTATCCGACACATGATTTGGAGTTAGCTGCGATAGTTTTTGCTCTTAAGATCTGGAGACATTATCTATATGGGGAAAGATGTTATATCTATACAGATCATAAAAGTCTTAAGTACTTTCCCTCACAAAAAGAGTTGAATTTGAGACAACGAATATGGTTAGAATTTATTAAAGATTATGACTGTGTGATCGACTACCAGCCAGGAAAAGCTAATGTGGTTGCAGATGCACTAAGTAGGAAGATTTTAGCCGAGATGCGAATACAATCTACTTTGATGCAGAGGATCAAAGATGCTCAAAAGCAAGATGAAAAGTTAGTAGAGATAGTCCAGGCAGTGAAAAAGGGAGAAAAGCCTTATTTTTTATTGACAGAGGATGGCACAGTGTACTTCAAGAATAGGATTTGCGTGCCTAGTGTAGAAGAGCTGAAGTCCGATATTTTAAAAGAAGCACATGAAATGGTATATACCATGCATCCAGGCGGGAACAAGATGTATCAAGATTTGAAAACTCAATATTGGTGGCCAGGGATGAAGAAGGATATCACTAAATATGTTGCTAAATGTCTAACTTGTCAACAAGTGAAAGCAGAACACCAGTTGCCCACAGGATTACTGCAACCGATACCGATTCCATAGTGGAAATGGGAAAGAATCACGATGGATTTTGTGTCCGATTTACCGGTGACTCAGAGGAAGCATGATGCAGTGTGGGTGATAGTGGACCGATTGACGAAGTCGGCACACTTCTTACCTGTCAGAATGGACTACTCATTGAACAAGCTAGCTGAAATTTATGCAAGTGAGATAGTGAGATTGCATGGAGTGCCAATGTCCATCATATCTGATAGAGATCCCAGATTTACTTCACAATTCCGAAAAAGACTACAGCAAGCTTTGGGGACTCGACTCAATTTCAGCATGGCCTTTCATCCGCAAACGGATGGACAATCGGAGAGAGTTATTCAATTGCTAGAGGATATGATGAGAAGTTGTGTGCTTGAATTTGAAGGAAGTTGGGATAGATATTTACCTCTTATGGAGTTTGCCTACAACAACAGCCATCAGACGAGCATAGGCATGGCTCCGTATGAGGCATTGTATGGAAGAAAATGCAGGACACCAATTTGTTGGACTGAATTGAGTGAAAAGAAGTTGCTAGGGCCAGATTTAGTGCAACAAATAGAAGAAAAGGTTAGAATTATCCAAGAAAGATTGAAAGCAGCTCAAGATCGACAGAAATCATATGCTGACCTTAAGAGGCGAGATATAGAGTATGTTGTGGGAGATAAGGTGTTTCTTAAAGTTTCACCTTGGAAGAAAGTATTGAGATTTGGTAAAAAGGGAAAGTTAAGTCCGAGGTTCATTGGTCCTTATGAGATTTTGGAAAAAATCGGACCAGTGGCATATCGGTTAGCCCTTCCATTAGAGTTAGATAAAATCCATAATGTTTTCCATGTGTCGATGCTAAGGAGATATAGGTCTGATCCAACTCATGTTATTCCAACTGAGGAGATAAAAGTGCAGACCGACTTGACGTATGAAGAGGAACCAGTGGCTATATTAGCACGGGAAGAAAAAGTTTTACGAAACAAGAAAGTTCCATTAGTTAAAGTGCTATGGCGAAATCATGCTACTGAAGAAGCCACATGGGAGAGCGAAGAAGTCATGAAGAAGCAATATCCTCAGATGTTCAACAAAGAATGAAAAAGTAAAAATTTCGAGGACGAAATTTATTTTAAGGGGGAGAGAATGTCATATCCGCTAATTTAGACTAAAGTCACGTGAGTTGTTAAATCGACTCGTCGGTTTGACCGAAATCTAAATTTGGACTTTTATCAAAAAATAATGAAAATAATGGTAGCAAAATAATCTAAATTTTAATATTGATTTTACTACAAGTTAGCAAAAGTGTAGTGACTATCGGTGAAATTAATCCCTTCTTTACCTTCATATGTTCCATTAAGGGCCAAAACCATGCAAACACATTAAATTAATTTTATCACTTTTTATTTTTTTTATTTGCAAAAAGTGGATACTAATTTAAATTAGCATTCACATTTGAAGATGAAGGACAATAATTTTAGGTTATTAAGACTTTCAAGTGAACTTTCTAGGACACCACAAGTTTCTAAATTCTTATCAGTATTTGACTTTGCTAGCTTCATAAAATTCTCCATCATTGTGGTTGACTGCAAAGAAAAAATATTGTTAAACCAGAATACTACAAACTTCATATGCTCACTCCTATAATTTTTTTCCCCATGTGCCAATATTCCAACTTTTTAATGGCAATGGGTTTGGAACCTTGAAACTTTTAGGTTTACATGACCTTCATAAATCACAATTAACCACATTAATTCAAAGATTAGTTTATGAATCACATAGTCTACTTGACAAACCAAAACAAAGAAAAATAGGAAATTCAGAAAAGGAAAACCTCACAAAAGCTTCAATAAAGTAAAATGTTATGAAAAAGATGATTGATGAGCTTATAATGTGCAGCTGCAAGGGAAATTCAAAGCAAACTAAATCATCAAGTGAGAAAAATTCCATTTATGTATTAGTTCAGCATTATGAGCAAACATCACATGTATCAAATCTTGCACTTCTGCAAGTACAATAGGAGAAGAATGCTATATAATCAAATCTGTTTGAATAGGGATTTTTGTTGTTTCAAAGAAAATCGTGGAACAAGGTTCCTCAATACAACTCCTCTTACTATCTTGACTTTCTATAAGATTTGATTCTAAACTTGACCTTTTTAGTTACTAGGCTATCTTTGTCTGATTTGACTATTAATCCATTTTTTGTGGACTACTGTAGATTGTGAGGCTTTAAATAGATGGAGTCATTTTTCACAATAAATCCATTTTTTGTAAATCAAAGAAGGTATTAACTTTGATGAATTCAACATCCTAGTTCTTAAGCTCATCGTTGATAGAAGGATGATCTTTGAACTTAGGAAATAAAGCCTTAACACCCAAAAAATATAGCACAAAAAAATAAGAAAATAAAAACTAATTGGTTAGACAATGATGTAGGTTCTGAAGAACCTCAATAAGGAAAGGATCTACTTTGACCCGACATCTAGTAGGCACAAAGTCAGCATAGAGATGGAGATTGGTATGACAAGGTGGTTGGCCTTGAAGCATGGGGGAGAATAAGAGGTATGCAGCATGGGGGAGAATAAGATTTTTGTTTTATTGGATAAAAAAAAGGCGACGTTTCAAATCATTAATAAAATAAAATCACTAAATTATTGTTGACAGATTGTTTCTATCTATAAGTCTTTAGAATAGTGATAATACCTATTTATTGTTAATCCTTAATAAAAATAAAGTCATTATAGGATTAATGACAAATAGAATATATTGCCAAACCTCTTAAATAACAATATACTCTAATACGTCGCTAATTTTTACTAATAATAAACCACTATAGGATTAGTGACAGAGTCAAGTTCATCGCTAATTTTTAATAATAATAAAATTACTATAGGATTAGCAATGAATGAAATTCATCTCTAAGCCTTTAGAATAGCGATGGATTTTTGTCTGTCACTAATCCTTGATAATAATAAGGCCCCCAAAGGATTAGTGTCAGACAAAATACATTATTAAATCTTCAGAATTGCGACAGATATCCGTCGCTAATAATAAACCACTACAAGATTAGCGACGAATAATCTTTAGATAGTGATGGATCACTGCCATCCCAAATTGCTCTTGCCAAACCATTACAAATTGTGTGCCAGTTATCTATTTTGCATTTTTCTTGCAGTGCATAGTCATCTAACTGTAATATTTTTTTTTATTATCATCTAACTATAAATTGTGTGTGACATTAAATTACACTTTTAAAAATAAGAGTTCAATAAAATAAATAATAATTATTCAAAAATTTAATATGAAAAAATTAAAATTTAGAGAATAATAGTCAAAACAAGAAAAGTCGAGGAATCAAGATATAATTTGCCAGACAGAAAAGGAAATACAAAATTCATGGAACAAAATGACAGAAAAACAATATGATAGAATTAAAAATTTGACAAAAATTCAGAACTTATTATCTATTTTTTCCTTCTGTTACACTAATTTATGTTTGTACTACAGCGGCTTATTTACGGTAAATACGTATGTTCTATGTTGTAACATGTAACATAGCCCTTATTGTCATAACTTATATTAAATTTGAAAAAAGAGAATCAAAACTAATTTCAGTGCTGTAATTTCTGTTAATTTGAACAAGAAACAATTGAACTCTGATTGCCAAAAATTTATTATCTGTTTACCTAACTTTTACTGCGTTATTACAATCACAACCTTTTATATATTTACATATAATATTTATAGGTTACAATACTTCGATCCCTGATATTTAATTGAATACACTAGTTCGATCATTTATTTTTGAAAATATATTATGATGTCTCTAAGATTTTGTTGAATACACTATATAGTTATTTTGTATGTATTTGTCATTACAAATAAAAAAAATATCAAATTTGTCCTCCTTTTTTAGTCTTAAAAAATACTAGAAAATTTTTTATGTTATCAATTTGATACCAAAATAGCAAACTTACCCTTCTTATTAATTTATTTTTTAAGTTAACAAAATGTCAAATTTGTCAAAGAATATTTTTGATATTTTAAAGTTAATTTGGACTATTTTCAACAAAATTTTAGTTGACCAATAGAATATTTCTTTCAAAAGTAACGAAATGTTTTTTAGTTAATAAAACTAAACTTGAGGATTTCATAATGTATTTCAAAAAATGAATGTATGAACTAATATATTCAACTAAACTTCAAAAATGACGGAATAGTTTACTCTAATTTATATTTAGATTAATATATAAATTTATTCATGAAAAATGTGGATTTACATGTACACATCCCCAAGTATCTAATCATATCTACAAACATAATATTGGTTTCTGTTATTTTTTTTAACTTAAAAAATTCCTCAGCCATTGAATTTGCTTTCTTCTGTGTATATTAAGTAATGGGAAGGCCCATTGCTCTTTAGCATCAACCATTCTCTAATAAAAATGGTTGGCGCCCAGCCATGAGCCATTCTCTAGCTTATTGTTGTCTTCCTGAAAAAATGACAGAAACAAACAGACAGCAACTTCACAACTCTTCAAGTTCCCCCAAACGCTTCAATCAAACAATGGCTTCTTTGGCCACTCAATCCACTGCTCAAGAATTTCTTGACCTTGAAAAGAATGGTCATGCTCATCGGGCTCACTGGCTCCTTAATCCTCCCGACCCACCAAGTCTATGGCGGAAGCTCACAGCTTCCTTGAGGGAAAATTTATTGCCTCACGGTGGCAACTCCCAATCTTTCAAGAACCAAAATGGCTTCAAGATCCTGCAGACAATATTTCCTATTCTTTCTTGGTCAAGAAATTACAAAGCAACAAAATTCAAAAATGATATTTTGGCGGGTTTAACTCTTGCTAGCATCTGCATTCCTCAGGTTATATATATATATATATATATATATATATATATATATATATATATATATATATATATATATATATATATATATATATATATATATATATATCACATTGATACTCTTGTACAAATACAAATAATCATTTGACTTCTAAACTTCATGTAGGGTATTGGATATGCAACTCTGGCTAAGCTTGATCCTCAATATGGGCTGTGTAAGATGAAAGATGTTTTGCTGATACTGTGTGTGTTTAATTTTAGGGAAGGAATGATGAGAATGTTTTTCTTGTGATCAGATACAAGTGTAATCCCCCCCCCCCCCCCCCCTCATCTATGCTCTAATGGGAACTTCAAGGGAGATTGCTATTGGACCAGTTGCAGTGGTTTCACTGCTTTTGTCCTCAATGATTCAGAAAGTACAAGATCCTGCTGCCAATCCAATTGCTTACAGAAATCTTGTTCTTACCACAACCTTTCTTGCAGGAATCTTTCAGGCTGCCTTTGGACTACTCAGGTGGGTTTTCTTTTCTTTTATTTTCTCCTTATAAAAGATCATATTAGAGTTCAAACTTGAACCCTTGGATTCGTGATCATCAAACCATTACTACTAAACTGAAGCTTCTGGATTCCTTTAATCATGTTTTTTCATCAACCTGTATTCTTGGGGGGGTTTTTACAGGTTGGGTTTCCTTGTGGATTTTCTATCCCATGTTGCAATAGTTGGGTTCGTGGCAGGGGCAGCCATTGTTATTGGTCTTCAGCAACTCAAAGGACTGCTTGGAATTTCTCATTTCACAAACAAGACTGATGTTATCTCTGTACTTAAAGCTACTTGGATATCAATTCATCATTCTGTAAATTTCAATTTTTGTTTTCAAACCTTTCTTTTCTCTTTCAGTATTGTTTATTAATCTGCTGAATTATATTGCTTACTTTGTCCTCCTTAAAATGGCAGTGGAATCCTCATAATTTTATCCTGGGATGCTCATTCTTAATTTTCATTCTTATCACTAGATTCCTGGTAAGTGCTTTCATTAAAAAACCAACAAAGATTCTTTTTTTTCCGGAAATATTGGTTCAAGAATGACAGACTTGGTGGTTCTTAATAACCAGGGTAAAAGGAACAAAAAGCTCTTCTGGTTGCCTGCAATTGCTCCTCTGCTTTCTGTAGTTCTCTCAACTCTGATAGTTTTCCTGACAAGAGCCGATGAACACGGAATAAAGATCATAAAACACATCAAACGAGGATTAAATCCAAGTTCAATCCATCAGTTACAGTTGAATGACCCACATATTGGAGAATTAACCAAAATTGGGTTCATAGTTGCAGTTATTGCACTAACAGTGGGTATCAAATCATTCAATTTCACTGCCAAAATTTACTGAATTCCTTATCATTTTGTTTCCAATTTTTGTGGGTTAATCTCAAATTTTCAGGAAGCAATCGCAGTAGGCCGATCTTTTTCTTCTATGAAAGGATACAAGCTAGAAGGAAACAATGAAATGATAGCCATAGGTTTCATGAATATTGTGGGATCTTTGACTTCTTGCTATGTTGCAACTGGTGAGATTGTTTGTAAAACATCAAGCAGAATCAATCACATTTATACTATGTTTTCATTTTAACATCAAGCAGATTCAATCACATTTATACTATGTTTTCATTTTATTAATATCAAAAGAACATGCGACTCGCAGGCTCATTTTCTCGCAGCGCGGTGAATTTCAGCGCTGGCTGCGAAACTGCAGTGTCAAATATTGTGATGGCAATCACAGTGATAATATGTCTGCAACTCTTGACAAGCCTATTATACTTCACTCCCGTTGCAGTCATTGCTTCAATTATTCTTTCTGCTCTACCAGGACTTATTGATCTTAATCAACTCTACCATATTTGGAAGGTTGATAAATTGGATTTTCTAGCTTGTATTGGAGCCTTTTTCGGAGTCTTATTTGCATCAGTAGAGATCGGTCTACTAGCCATGGTAATTTTATTAATCACTTGATTTTTTTTTCCTGTATAAAAGATTTGATTCTTTCGTTTTGCAGTTTATTATATAATTAAAGAATCAATTCTCTCAAAGTTTCTTTGTGTCCAAGGTCAAAATATGCACTTGCATGTTGTTCGATTTGAGATCTTTCAGAAAGAGTATTACGAATATTACTGCATTATTAATGGATGCATTTAAAAATTGAAAGTGATAATGATGCTACACTTGCCTCTGAATAGAATCCCTTTAATTAAAAATGTTTCAAAGGTAGCATATATGAGTGCAAGTTGATTTTTTTTTTTTTTTTTGTGAAAAATAGTTGATTATGGAAATTGCAGGTAACAATATCATTTTTGAAGATCATCATAATGGCAATTCAACCAGGCACAGAAATTCTTGGAAGAATTCCTGAGACTGATGTTTTTGGAAACGTGGAACAATATCCTATGGCCATTAAGACTTCACCTGTGCTTATAATCAGAGTTAAATCTGGGTTCCTTTGCTTTGCCAATGCCAACTTTATCACAGAAAAGTAAATCCTTTTAACATCAATTTTTTATCCAATACCCACATTATAATTAATGACAACACATACTTTTTTTTTGGTGAATATAACACATCAAATTTTAGTAATGGTATTCTTCTCCATTCCAAGGATAATGAGTAAGGCAACTGAAGATGAAGAGAACAGGAAAGCTAATGGGAAAACTGTTCAACTTGTGATTCTTGACATGTCCAGTGAGTTTCTAAAATCATATTCCACAATATTTTCTTTCTTTTTTTTAATAAAAGAAAAGATAATTTTTATCTAGTGCTTTAGGGGTTGAGTTTGAATCTGAATGTAAAATATCAATGATAATTATATACATCACAGGTTTGACGAACATTGACATAGCTGGAATTGCTTCTTTAGAAGAACTGCACAAGAATCTTGCCTCAAATGGAATGGAGGTAAAACAGTAATTAATGAATATATTCTTTTTTTTTTCTCTTTTTAATATGTTTAAGAAAATAATGTTTTTGGGTTTAATCTGTCAGCTAGCCATCACTAACCCAAGGTTGCAAGTGATTCACAAGCTAAAATTAGCTAACTTTGTGAGCAAAATTGGAGGAAGGGTATTCTTAACTGCTGGAGAAGCAGTGGATGCTTGTCTGAATCCTAAATAAATTATTTTATGGATAAATAATCTCAAGTCAGTGTGCTCTGTTTGTCCCTTTGTCGTGTAATATATAAATCGGGACATGTAATAAAGAGTGCTTTTGTCTCCTGTGATCTTAATTAAGACTCTCAATAGAGCAAGTCTTTGAGGAAAAGAACATTAACGTTCTAAGTGTGATTTTAATAATTATTGTATGCTTTTTCATTAAGAAAATATTTAGTGTAAAATTCGTCGCATATGTGAACTGCTGATTTCATTGTGGGGTTTGGCCATTTTTCTAATGCAACAATTAATTACCTAATATTCAAAAACCTACCATTTTTTTTTCTCTCTTTTGCCTAACTTCTAATTCTAGGCCAACAAAAGAAAAAAAAAATTCTAATTTAAGACTATATTTACCCAACTTTTAATATAAAAAAATAAAAATAAAAATCTCTTAAAAGTTAGGCATTTCAACACGTCATTTCAAATTGGAGTTGGATTGGGACGCATGTTTTGTACACAAATAATTCATGTGATATTTTGAAATTTATATGTCTATTAAATGATATACGCCTATGAAAGATGTGCATATAAGTTGGATTTTAAATATCTGTGAAAATGACAGATGCATATAATTATTTTATACATTTGTTAAATTATAATGACAGACATATAAAATATATTTTAAAAAAATGACTATAGCTCCCAACATTTTATCTTTTCTTAATTATATTTTTGTAGATTTAGGCATTACCTAGGTGGCTAAATGTTGCATCATGCTTTGAAGTTGGTGGAACTATAGAAATGAATGGGGCCTGGAATAAAAAGTTTGCTACTCCATCCAATATTTTGGCCAATGTGGATACTCTTTAGAATGAATAGTCCATTGCTATTCGTGAAGAGACTGCTCCTACCCGTTCTCCATCTTCAGCAGCTTCTCTTGGTTGGTTGTTGCCAAGGAGAGGAATGTACAAGTGTAATGTTGATGCAGCCATATTTACCCATGATAATAAGTTAGGTTTTGGCATGGTCATATGCTTTAGCCAAGGACATTTTGTTAAAGCTTGGTCAGGCTACATTGATGACGTTTCTCATCCTAGTATAGCTAAAGCGGTGGAAGTCAGACATGTGTTATCTTGGATTTAAGAAAATAATATTTCCTCCTCCTTAAGGCTGTCATTCGAGGTGTTGAATCGATCTATAGGGATTTTCTATGGAGGGGCACGGAGTTAGTAGAAAAGTTGGTCTTGTTGCATGGAACAATGTTTGCTCATCTAAGAAAACTAGAGATCTTAATGTAAAGAACTTATATTGTTTGGAATTTACCACACATTTGGTACTTGGTGAATGCTAAAACATTCTTCGGGCTATTTGGATTTTGCTAATAAACTAAAGAGGCTGAGTTTTTGGGATATCTTTAAAGTCTTATGAGTCAAGCTGGAATTTGTCTGTTAAATAACAGATGTCTATGAAAAAGATGTATGAGTTGGATTTTAAGCGTTTGTCAAATTGACAAATACATATAATTATTTTACGTATAAATTAAAATATAATGACAGATGCATAAAATAATATTTTTAGAAAAATGACTATAGACGTTTGTTGTTATAAAACAGCAGACACTTATTTTTAATTTTAAAAAAATTTGATTATAGATGTCTGTTGTTATAAAACAACAGACACCTATAGTCATTTTTTTTAAAAAAATTAACTATAGGAACATATAACAAATCGTAAAAATTACTTAAATCCACAAAAAAATAATTGTATAATAAAAAGAAAACTACTAAGTGAAAAAAAAACTACAACATAAAATTAACAAAAAGAAAATACATAAAAAATAGAAAAGATAAATAAATTTCTTTGCATAAAAAAAAAGTAAACGATCAAGTACCAATAGTAATGAGGTGGAGAACATACAACCACTTGGTTAATTGATGGTAAAAATTAGTTTTAACATGTGCAGAACTAACATGTTTGCTCCTTACCAAATGTCTCAGATAATCTTCTAATGCATGAAACTCACTTTCATTTTATGAATCAACAAGAAAATATTTTTTTGTCATCGTCGTGACCATGATATGAAAGCTCAAATTCGAACATGATAGCTAAAAAATAAAGGCTCAAATTTGAACATGATAGCTAAAAAAATGAAGGCTCAAATTTAAACATGGTAGCCAAAAAATGGAGGAAAAAAGCTAAAGAGAAAAAAATAAAGAATACATTTTCCATGTGTATTTCCGACCACCAACGAACAATATAGCTTTTATCATTGTTGTCGTCACTAAAATAGGTCCAAAATTGATGTGATGAATGTATTACAAACCAAGTTTATGTTGAGAGCTGAAAATAGAGATGGTTGGGGCATACAACTAAATTTCAAGTTCTAAAGTAAGAGAAATAGACATATGCAGTTTGGTTTCAAATAAAAGAAACAGAGGACAACTGTATTTTTGGTTTTAAAAAAGAAATTATTGGTGTATGTCTTTACTTGTGACAGATATCTATTGTACACTAATATGCGTATGCTTTTATTAAAGTCAGACGCATATGAGTATAGAAATATTACGCTTTTATCCTTTTAAAAAAAGACATTTAAAATAAAATGTATATGTGTCTGTTTTTTGTTAAAACAGACACTTAAAGTACAAGATATATGTCGTTCTTTTATTAAAACAGATATCTAAAGTATAAGTTGAATTTTATATGTTTGTAATTTATATTAACAAACGTATATATTAATAAAAATATTTTTAATAATTAATTCAAAAGAAATTTATTGTTTATTAATAAACAATATGTGTATGTTGTTTGTTAAGATAGACACTAAAAGTACATCATATGTATCTATTTTTTATTAAAACAGACGCATAAAGTACAAGTTAAATTTTATATATATATTGTTTATATTAACAAACACATATGTTTTATCATTTTATCATATATATACAACAATGTCATCGCTTTTATTTTATGTCTTATATTTTTACAACAAATATATATAACATTCACTTAAAGATGTGTTTTTACCATTATTAAAAGAAAAAAATGTGCTTATTGTGACAATTTGATCTAAAAATAAAGTCATGTTTAATTTTTCTAATTTAAATACTTTGTTTATTGATTAAATATTTACACTAAAAAAATTTAAACTAAAATAAAAATTTTAATCTAGAAGTACAAAAATTTTAGTAAATCAATAAAAATGATAGGAAAATGAAATAATGAGATATTTTTTCTATAGTGGTCGTTAAAGCAATACATAATTTCAAAAATTGAAATATTATGTTAAAATAGTTACTGAATAGGAACCATATATAATTTCTATAAAAATTTATATTTTTTAGTCATATAAATTACAAAATTGATATTAGTTGAATTGTTTATCAAAAGTTCTTTATATACGGATTCACATATGTACTTAACTAGTTAAGTATTTACCCATTAAAAAAATTTATCCCTTAGAAACAAATTTTAATGAGGAAATTTTATAAGAAAAAATTGTCACCAATTAAATATTTATGGATCAGATAATTTTCAATTTTTCTTTGAATTCGGGTCAATTTTATAGTCAAGTTGGAATCAAATAAATATGACAAATATAGAATATCTATTCTGTAAATAAATTGAGAAACAAAAATTACTAAATACTGATTTTATACAAATTGAAATGAAAAATATTTTTTGTTAAATTAAATTATTTTATATTTTGTTTAGTAACTTGAATTCACATTATTTACAGAAATTTATTTATCAATATTAAGTAAATTTCACATTTAAATAAAATTCTAAATTGGTTTTTCAAAAAGAAAAGAAATAATCATATAATTGTACACATAAAAAATTCTAAGCTTCAAGAGCAAATTTGAATTTTTTTTTTTTTATCTCTCAATGGTCCAATGTTTCTTCTTGGCTTACAGTCGATAATGATGTTGTGCTGAGTTTAGCTTGTTGATATGGAGAGCGACAAACGTTAACAACAATTTCTTTTCAAATACTTGTTTAGAGATTCACTTATAGTGGTTCGTATCATTAAAATTTTAATTTATAAAATTTATTACTTTATTTAAAAAATTAAATTTGATGATATGAATTAATTATATAACGAGTGTCTAAATAATATTGAAAAAAAAAATATTGCTAGCATTTCTTATGAAGAGCATGATTTGAATTCAAAAATAATAGAATGATACCTGCAGAAATTTATTGAAAATTTTCTAAATGTTGGATAACTAAAGAAAATTGAAATAATAGATAGTTATAATTTCATTTTATCTGTGTTTTTGCCGCTCTTTGGAAGGACAATATTATAAAGATCTAATACAGCATAAAAATTACTTAGTGTAATATAATAAAATAAAAATAAAATAAAGATATTGTTTGAAATTGTTCAATTAATTCAGTTTAAAATGACAAATCAAAGATCTCCTGATTGCTAGGCACACTATATGTTTTCATTAGTTGATGACAAAGAGAAAAACTTTTGAAAAATAATTAATACTAACTATTTTATTAATAAATGCTCATATGAGTGCCATTAATATTCTTTTTATGTCATTTATATTATATTCCCTCCTTAAAATGTTAGATCTTTTTATAGAAGAATCTTATCTCGAATGATTATCTATTTTGTGAAAATAATATAATTTTTTAATTTTTTTTCTAACTCCTTTTACTTTAATAAATATTAATTTCACTAATAATTATAGGTGAAAAGATTTTATATTGTGTGAAAAATTGTGAAGTAAATGATATTATAGTTAATTATTTAAATTATTAATGATTTCATTAATTTTAGTGCCTCACCAAAAAGAGAATAATAATATTTTGAATCAAAGAGAGTATAATTTCATTTTAACTTTATCTGAACTCTTTGTTTATATGCATTGAAATAATTAATAATCCATAGAATTATTAGGTAGGAGCTTATTCAGTAAAGAAAGTTATTATATAATTAAATTACATCAACCTAACCATATTTATAAATCAAATTGTTTAGAAACATATTTAATGTATAATATAAGATTTTTAAAATATATTTTTTAAAAAATCCTAGTTTATTAATATATTAATAAATCTAATTTAAATAGGAAAAGTCAAAGTAGAAAAAAAAATCCGTAAACATAATACATTAAAACAATATTAGGGACAATCGATTTTGTAAATAATCATTGTTTCACTATTCAAAGTGAAATTGTCTAAATTCATTGAATCTAAATCCATAAGCAGTGGAAAAATGGATGCTCGTGAGTTAATTTGATGACATGGATTGAACAATAAGAATTGGAAAAGCCTTTTTGTAGTGCTAATGTTAAAATGATGAACTTTTCCATTGCCCGAATAGTTAATACTAATAATTATAGTAATGTTTGTCTTTTATTTCTTCATAAATGTCTACATTCATTGTACCTGAAACCACTCTGCCTTATTGGATTTCAGGCATTGTTGAAAGTAGTGCCTCCACTCCACCCTACTTTCTTCTCCACTTCTCATTATATTTCTTTTTCTCCCTCATACTGAAGATAATTCATTAAGCAGAAGAGTTCAAAAACACATCTTCTAATTTGGAGGAGGGTAATTATGAAGCCTAATTAAAAAAACATACTCTCTTTTAACAAATTTACAACTAATAATCTGGTATGGTAAATAATAATATAACTGTTGGTATGTAAAATAATATAAAATAATTTATTTATATTATTTAAAAATTCTATATAAAATTTGTTTAAATATATAATATAAACGAATTATATAATATATATATACATACTAAATAATATTAAATATCTCATTCCAAACTCTTATCATCTAACATTTAATTAGTATATATATATATATATATATATATATGTATATAGTAAATAATTTAATAATTATATTATATATAATTACTCAAAAATTTTAGATTAAATGATATAATATGTCATTTGATAAAACAATAAGAGTATAATAGGAAACAAATAGCTTATAAATTGAATGCTCATTTTATTAGAGATCATCACTCTATTAGTTTTTTTTCAAATAATTTACTAATTGTTCTATTAGTTTTTTTAGAAAAAAAGTATAATCTACTAATTTATTTTACTGTTAAATCTGTAAATTGTTTCAATAATTATTTGTGAGTTATGGATCAATTAAATTATAATTTAGTTTTGTATTACAAAACTTGTTGATATGACTGTGTTCACATAGGAAATAGAGGAAAATTAAAACAACAGACATATCCCAAACCTGCCAGTTACGTCAAAACATTATTCTGAAACTTTTAACTATAAAGCCGAGTTATATTAATTGTAATGCTAGAAATGCTTATGTGAGAAACTTCCACGCTCCTTCATTAATTATTTAATCGAAAACTTTTGCTAATGCCTTTGCCACATACTTTTCTGTTTCCAACACTTGCGGAGCGAGATTTTTTAGACTTATTTTATTTAGGCAAATCACATTCGTTGGCCGGTAACCTTTCATATTTTCATTATTAACTTTTTTAAATTGTTATATCACATTTTGTTCTGAATAATTATTAATATTTTTTTCATCAAATTCTTGAGAGTAAAAACAATAGTGAATGACCTAATATGGATAAAATATGATGGTTATGTTAGACATACAAATATTTTGGGATATATCGATAAAATATATAAAAGTATGGATGTCGAGAAAAAACTTTAAAAATATAATGCCCTTGAAATTTTATTTTTTATAATTAAAAGACCACTATTTATTTTTAAGGAAGTAAATAGAAAAAAGTAATAAAATTATTATAAAAATATTATTATAATAGGAAGGAACAAAAAATAAAAATAGGTAAAAATATTATTCTTTGAATCTAAATAAAAAAAAACTCCAATACTAAAAAGAAATGATAATTTAAAAATCCAGATTAGTAGGACTCCGAATATTTTGAATAGTAAATAGTCTTAATAAATACCTACTATTAGAAAATGTAACAGTAATTTCATCATCTAATAAAAAAAATTCTAAAACTAGCTAGCATGTTTTAAATCCTATCCTTTTGAATTGAAATATTCCTATAAATATAATAAGAAAATTATTTATTATGTTATTTTTTAAATTATTACAATTACAAGTACCTAAACAATCACAATCAATTTCATTAGTAGATTCTGAATCAGATTCTTTATTTAATATATTTAAATTATTTTCTGAATAATCAGATAATTTATCTTCAGATTTATTAGATTCTTCATTTATAATTATTTTTAGAATTTTATCTTTTAATTCTTCTGATAGTTCTAATTCATTAATTCTCTGATTGACTCTACAATTTCTTGCATAATGACCTATTTTTCCACATTTATAATAAATTACAATATTTTTTTATTTCAAATTATTTTTCTTAGTTGATTTCTGTTTATTAGATGATGATTTGGGTTTATAGGTTTTATTTTGACTTGTTTGTTTGGGCTTAGAATAGTATTTTCTTTTATTGAGCCTATAATGAGTTTTCTTTTGTTTTATATATTTTTTGGACCTAAATGATGGAGTCTTAATAGTTTCATAACCATACTGTTGATAGAAATCTCCTAATTCTTTTATAGTAGAGGTTGATTCTCGTTTCAATTTTGCTTTTAATTTTAAATCTGATTCAATTACAGAATAATTATTCAAATAAAATATTATCTATCATGGCTCAACAATTAGATAGAGTAGAATTTTTAGTTCAGCCAGAATTACGAAAACGTAGAACTATAGAAATTTCACCAGAAAAACTTTTATTTAAACCCTTTGAATTTTCTCCACAGATGTAAAGTTAAATACTCAACAAACTTTATTAAGGAGAATAGAGAATCAATTAAAAAATTTAGAAGTTTCTAAAAAACCTGAGAGACCTCTAATAATAAAAGATACATAAATAGGAACATCAAAGGACAAATCTATAGCTGTAATAACATAAATATTTAACACAGATGATGAAATAGAAAATATAGAAAATCAATTTCAAGAAAAAATAAATATAAATAAAATACATTTTGGCTATTATTATAATAGGAAGGAACAAAAAATAAAAATAGGTAAAAATATTATTCTTTGAATCTAAATAAAAAAAATAAACTCCAATACTAAAAAGAAATGATAATTTAAAAATCCAGATTAGTGGGACTCCGAATATTTTGAATAGTAAATAGTCTTAATAAATACCTACTATTAGAAAATATAACAGTAATTTCATCATCTAATAAAAAAATTTCTAAAACTAGCTAGCATGTTTTAAATCCTATCCTTTTGAATAAAAATATTCCTATAAATATAATAAGAAAATTATTTATTATGTTATTTTTAAAATTATTTATTCATGTCCATTTTCTTTTATATTTGTGTCGTTCATATAATGATATATAATTTTAATATGAGATTTTTTTTGACATATTTTACAATTTCACATATATTATATATTTGATTATTTTATAACAAGTGATATTTTTTGAAAATAATATTCACTAAATACTATATATTTTTAGAAATATTAAATATTATACTAAAATAATATAAAATGGTTATATATAATTACAAAAAAAATATTTAAGTGTGAAAAATAAGTAAGTTTATTAATAAATAATTTATCTCGTGTGCATATCAAACTCATATATACATATAATATTTTTGGTATGTAACAAGATCACAACAAAAAATAGAAAAACTAAATTCAAATTTCAGACACTCGTTCCAATCTAACAATAAATAGTTATTGATATTTATGCGATTCAATAAGAGTTCAATATAAAAAAAAATACAATTATTTCTGGAGCTCAAAGTGACAAAAACTAAAATTAAATGGCTTAATAATTAAAATATGAAAAGTTTACAAACGTGGAATATGATTTGCTTTCTATTTATATATAAAAATAATAATAAAAGCGAACCGAATCTGAAAATCAAATAACCTATGAGAAATGCTTGCATTCCTTCGGTGTTCCCCTCACCATGCTTGCATTTGTTATGATACACTACGTAGCATCAAGGATTAAAATCCATGGATGCAAAAGCAGCAGCAGCAAGGCCATGTTTGTTGATGCTCATCATCTGAGCAAAGAATGAGAGTGCTTCAGTATCATCTGAGCAAAGAATGAGCTTTAAACAACAATTTTTAATTTTACTCCTTCGTCCGTCACCTGTTTTAATTTTCATCCAGAATATAACTCTCATTATTTCAAAAATATTATATCTATAAAGTAAAACAATAAATATATATATATCCAACGGAGGTCGAAGGAGATTTGCGACTTGTTTCTTCTCTGCATACCAATTTTCCATTACTTCTACTCCGTGTAATAATTGTGGAAGAATTTTGCCATTTCCCTTTCATCGCACTTGGAAGGCATGATTCCTTTATGCAATAACACCCACAATGTTACCGATTTGTTACAGAAATTTTGTCATTACTAATTAGAACAGTATGATGGATAGATCTATAGCGGAAATCTGGCAGATCTCTCTCCATGATCCTATACATGCTGTTTAGAACACAAAACTCATGAGTTTAATTGAGTAAGAGGAAGATGTGTACCTGATTTGGCCGAATCCATCGTTTTAGAAACGATCCGAGAAGTTTTGCACCAAGATCTTCTCTCGTTTTATAACCCCAGAATGATGAAATTCTTATCTTATATTTTCCTTATGCTCTATCCACCTTTATATAGAGGAGCTTAATCATCAGGGTAAGCAACAAGAGAGACTTAGCTCACCGGTATATAATAATCATGGGCTATCCATCATACCCATATTATTATCTGAGCCCACATTAATTCCCCCACACTTAATTAATAAATGAAGTCATGCCTAAATAAAGAATTGATCAAATTCTTAAGGCCCTTTATTTGTAATTTGTCCTGATATCTCAATTAAAAGTCCATAAATATAAGATATTAAAATAAAATATCTTACACAGTAAATTAGACGTTGAAGATTACCAAAAATAGTAATGCGGCACAATGCTTCAGGACCTCCGAATTCATGCGCACATCGTCCAAACTCCTGCTTCATTTTGTGGATAAATAATGATTATTTCACATATATAACAGGTTGGAATCGAATACCTGATCTATGCAATTAATTACTGATTACGTACCAATACTTTTGCTGACCAATACCAAAATAAGTTACTAAAGTTGCCATTTGCAAATAAAGAAAAAGATCATGTATAGATATTAAGAAATAATTAAGGTTTAATACATCATTTGGGTCCAAAGCTTGACACATTTGCTATTATGACCTTCAGACTTTTCGAATGACCAGTTTGGCATCTCAATTTTCAATCTTTTACCTTGAGCACCTCAACTTGATTATTGGAGCTTTTTTACCTTTGAGCCTCAATTACGTCAACCGCTTTTAGTATATTCATGTCAATTTTTTTGTTGATAGAGGTGTTTAAAATATATATTTTAATTAAAAAAATAATTTGAGGAGCCACAGATTAAAAAAAAACCAAGTTGAGATACCAAACTTATACCTACAATAATAAGACATCCCGAGTTTAGAGGATAAATAAAAAGTCCCAAAAACTCAAATAGTCGCTCATAAATAATTTCATTAATATATATAAAATAATTATGGCGACGAAAGCCAAATGTAAATCATTTTGAAACATATAGTGAAATGTCGAGTTTTTGCATTATTTGAGATGATTTTCAATGTCATCAAAAAGTCATAAAAATTTGTTGTAGGGTAGATTTGGCGATGATTAATCTGATAAGGGACACATGTCGTTCAACATTTTTTTGGCAATCTACGTCAATTTTTACAATTCTATATCATTTTAAAATTTTATTTTTTCTTTAATTTAATTTTCTAAAAATTCTTTGATATTTTTTATTTTTCATTCCATATATACCAAATTTATTCATTACAATAAATGTGATATATAAAAATTTCTTCTAATTAATATATAATTAAAGTAAATTTGAACATAAAATATTTATAAATAAAAGCACAATTGTTGCTACTAATAAAAGCATGTTTGATCAATAAAATGAACTTAGATCTTTTGTGCTATCAAAAAATAGAAGTAATCGATTTACAAAAATTTGAGATCTCTAAAGTTGCAAAAAATGCAAAAAGTATCTCATTTTTCTTTTTCTTTTCCTTCTATCATTATATGGAGTTCTTCCAAAATCTAGTCCATTAGAATAAAACCAATAATTAAATTAAATTAAGGAAATAAATTATATATATATATATATATATATATACTAGCAAAATATATAGAGTAGTCGCTCATATTTTACTCTCTATAAGGCATAAAGATAGAAAATTAGGTTAACATTATAAAACCAAAGCCTTTCAACATTACCAAAACAAACAAATAATAATGGTATAATTCTTCAATTTACTAGGTATAATATATATATATATATAACACTAGAAAAATATATATAGAAGTAGTTGCTCATCTTTTACACTCTTATAATATATATGCAAAGGCATTCTGCAATTGATTGAGACATATGCAAAAAGGGTTTAAGAAAATCAATAGTTCATATGTGTGTGAACAACAACCACAACACGTTTTGCAAATAAAAAACAAGTCTAACTCAAAAAATAAACTATATACTAAGGTTTAAAGATAGAAAATTAGCATTACTTTGGGAAGTACATTACAAAAACAAAGCCTTTCAAAATTACCAAATCAAACAAATAATAATGGTATATTCTTTAATTTACTGGGTATAATAGTATGAGACATTTATATATATAAAAGACACTAGCAATGTCAATCCGTTAATTTATGTCCGTGTTAACCTTGAGGGGTATTTCCGTTATTTTGATGACAATAAATAATATAGCAATATTGTATTTAACATACTTGTTTTTGTAAGTATATTATATAGGACATGAATTAAAATAGCAACAATGGAGAATTGGAAGAATAATCATTGAGAAACAAAAAGCAAGAAGTAGCATGTTCACTGCCGTGACTCTAGGAGTCACTCCCGTGAAGCCAACTAGCCGTTACCAAGAAACCAACATTTGAAGTTCACGACCATGAAGGAAAACCAAACCGTGAAATAAGCATTTCAGTCACCCCGGTGAAGAAAGGTGTCACACCCGGGAAGCTTCATGCAAATTTCATTCCAGAGAGCTTCACGACCAGAGTCACCACTTGGGTCACGGCTGGGAAGATGTTCACCCCCGTGAATGAATGTGTCACCCCCGTGAAGGCTTCATTCAATTTCATCCAGAGAGCTTCACGACCAGAGTCACCACTTGGTTCACGGCTGGGAAGAGTGTCACTCCCGTGACTGATTAAAGCCACGCCCGTGACTCTATATGTCAAAACATACCAGAGAGCTTCACGACCAAGGTCACCACTTCAGTCACGGCTTGGGAAGAACTGTCACCCCCGTGACTAGCATATTCACGCCCGTGAACAATGAAAGAGAAAAATGTCAGGCGCGATTTTTTGGTTGGTATAACGGCTAGTTTCTTATTTAATGCACCCCAACTGCTATATTCAGCCATGAGAGTATAAATGGAAGTCATTTATGCATTAAGAAAGAAGAGAATGACAAGAAAAATAAAAGATTAGCATATACTTCAAATCACAAGCTATCTTGTACTTTTATACTTTGAGAATAAATTCATTCTCTGTAAAAATCTTATTGCTCCTCATATTTGAGCAATAAAGATTTATAAGTAGTTATCTCTGTAATCTTTACTCAAGTAAGCATTGGGTAGTTCTGGGTTAAGAGAATAACACTTGTAAGGGTTAGTTGTGTGAACCTCCCAAACACAAATTAAAAGGTTGTTTGTGTGAGCCTGTAAAACACAAAGTGTATGTTGTTTGTGTGAGCCTGTAAAACACAAAGGAATTGGTTATTGTGTGAGCCATTAAAACACAAGGGATTTCTGGGTTAGGTGTGAGCCATTGTGAGAAACACCATAGTTGGGAGTGAGCTTGTAAAACTCCATTGTAACACTTAGTGTGTTAGTGAAACTCCCAATTGCGATTGGGGAGAGGAGTAGGGTTTGTTAATACCCGAATCTCTATAAATCTTTGTGTCTGATTTTCTCTATCCCTTCTAAAATTAACAATTTTATTTCTGCACCTTAAAGTTTAATTTTTGAAACTCCAATTCAACCTCCCTTCTTGGTCTAATATCTGGGCAACAATTGGTATCAGAGCCTTGTCTAGCATTGAAGCCTAAAAAGCGCTAGTAAAGAGTAAGATATGGCCAGTGAAGGATTCCAGAGTCTTAAACCTTACTTTGATGGAGCAAATTATGCCCATTGGAAGTTTAGGATGAAGACATACTTGGATAGTGAAGGAATTGAAGTCTGGGATAGTGTACGAAAAGAATGGACACCACCAACCAGAAGAGGAGTTGATGGTGAAGAGGAAATCCTATCAAGAGATGATTGGATAGAGCCCCAAAGAAGAGCAAATTTCAAAAACAAGAAGGCAATGACAATTCTATCAAGCTCATTATCTATTGAAGAATGTGGGAGAATACAGCACTGCTCAACAGCATATAGTATGTGGAAGACATTGGAGAACTATCATGAGGGAACTAAGCAAGTCAAATCCAAGAAGATTCAACTTCTAACCTTAGAATATGAGCTCTTCAAGATGAAATCAAATGAGTCAATCACTGACATGACCAACTGTCTTCTATCCATTATAAATGGAATGAGGAAACTTGGGAAGCATATGAGTTTGGAAGATGTAAATAATAAAATCCTGAGAAGTCTTCCTCTTAAAGACTATGGTTCAAGAGTTGCTGGCATAGAGGAAGCAAATGAAGATATGAGCATCATGAATACTGATGTGCTGATTGGCAAACTTATCACACATGAGATGACAGTGAAGAGAGATAGAAAGCTTGAAGCAGAGCCAGAAAAAAGAAAGCCCTTAGCACTCAAAGCCTCTACTTCAAAATCTCAAAAAGAAAGTGAAGATGATGAAGAAATGAGTGATGATGAAAATGAGGACATCGCTATGCTTTCAAGGAGATTAAAAAGAATCATTGAGAAGAAAATGAGCAATTCCAGAAACTTCAGGCAAAGAAACCTCAAACAAACTTCTAATGACACACATAGACGTAAGGAAGAGGTAAAATGCTATGAATGTGGAAAGAAAGGACATATCAAACCAGAATGTCCAAGGCTCAAGAAGCATAAGAGCAAATACCAAAGAGACAATGGGGAGAAAGGTCACAAAGCCACATGGGATGATGAAAGCACTTCAAGTGAAAAAGATGATAATGAAAGTGAAGAGGTCAACCTATGTTTCATGGCTATTGAGGATCACGTCTCGGACAAAGTAAGATCACTACACTCATACTCTTTCAATAATGATAGTAGTGATAATGATGATGATGATGATGAGCAAAGCCTAATAGAAGAATTAAATATAGAATTAGAGAAATATAGAACTAAATTTAGTATCTATAGAAATAATATCCCTAATTTGAAAAATAAGATAGATGACTTAGAAAAGGAGAACATAAAGCTTAAATCATCTAATGAATATTTTCAAAAGTCATTAGATGAATACTCATCAAGACCCTCAACAGCTTCACTGTTAAAAGAAAATAATACTTTGAAAAATGAAGTTGAAGAACTTAGAAATTCCATTTCTAAATTTCACAAGGGTAAAGAGAGCTTAGATACTCTCATTGTGTCTCAAAGACCACCTTTAGTTAGACATGGTCTAGGGTTTAAGGACACATCATCATCTTCTCACAAAACTATATTTGTAAAATCTAAAGAATCTCACATCTCCACACCTATTAGAACAACTCCAAGAAATAAGCATGTTAAACCTTCTATACAGAAAAAGAATAATCATGCCTTTATGTATAAGGAGTATGCATCTAGAAAAATGAAAATTAATCATGATTGTGCATGCCATTGTTCTCAAAATCAGTCTAATAGAATTATGGCATTCAAATACATTGTAAGACCAAAAAGCAAGTTTAGACCTAAACAATGTAATTACTGTATGAAAATGGGTCATATAAATAAAAATTGCTGGATAAGGAAGGCTCATTGGCAACTTTCATGTGCTAACCCCCAATGACCCAAACTCATTTGGGTACCTAAATACCATACTTGATTTGTAACTCTGTAGGTATGCCTCAAGTCCACAATAAACAAAAATTCATGACTAGGGAATTTGAAATGAGCATGATGGGAGAACTTAATTATTTCCTTGGTCTACAAATCAAACAAAGCAATGAGGGCATATTCATCAACCAATCCAAATATGCCAAAGACTTAATCAAAAAATTTGGTATGGAAGGATGCAAAAATGCCAAGACTCCTATAAGTACATCAACAAAATTGGACAAAGATGAAAAGGGTAAGAGCATTAATGAAAAGCTTTATGGAGGTATGATCGGATCACTTTTATATCTCACTGCTTCTAGACCCGATATTATGTATAATGATTGCTTATGTGCGCGATTTCAATCATGTCCCAAAGAATCTCATCTAAATGCTGTAAAAAGGATTTTAAGATATTTACATGGAACATTGCATCTAGGTTTATGGTATCCTAGGAATTCATCTTTCGATATTATAGGATATTCAGATGCAGACTATGCTGGTAGTCTTTTGGATAGGAAAAACACTTCAGGTACTTGTCACTTCATTGGAGAATATTTGGTTTCTTGGTTTAGCAAGAAACAAGTTTTAGTTGCTTTATCAATTGCTGAAGCTGAATATGTAGCAGTTGGATGTTGTTGTACACAAATTCTTTGGATAAAACAACAACTTAAGGACTATGGTCATGAGATGAACCATATACCTATAAAATGTGACAACACCAGTGCTATAAATCTTTCAAAGAATCCTATTCAACACTCTAGAAGTAAACATATTGACATTAGACATCACTTTATTAGAGATCATGTTCAATATGGAGATGTTGAATTAGAATTTGTATGCACAGAAAAACAATTAGCAGATATTTTCACTAAGTCTTTAAATGAGGATAGATTTAATTTCATTAGAAGAGAACTAGGTATGATTGATGGATTAACCTTGTGATTACAAAAATATGAAATTTTAATTGTTGATCTTAAAACATCTCACAAGTTATAAGATAAAGTTTTTTGATGAGAATTTATGCTTTATGAAGTAAAATCTTTGTTGAAATGATTTAGTCTTGTTGCAGAACTTAATTTCAATCTGATGAAAATTATAGGGAAGTCATGCCCATGACTTATACTCACGCCCGTGACTTAAGTGGCTCAAAGAGGCAGTGTCGTTCACGACTTTGGTTCACGACATGCTTCACGGCTTCAAGTAGTGAAACATTGTTTCATGGCTTGAGTCACGCCCGTGGATAAGAATATTCACGCCCATGACGATGTTTCACTCCCGTGAACCATTACGGTTCAAAAACTCACAGAAGCTTTCACGCTTTGGGTCACGACATGATTCACGGCTTCAAGTGGTGAAACATAGTTTCACGACTTTCGTCACGCCCGTAGCAAAGAACCATCACGCCCGTGACAGAGTGGCACGCCCGTGATTAATTACACCCAAAAACTCACAGACGCTTTCACGCCTTGTGTCATGGCTTGCCTCACGGGTATAAGTAGTGAAATTCAACAGTTCATGCCCGTGACAATATATTCACCCCCGTGACCTATGATCATGCACGCCCGTGATGTTCATGGATCACGCCCGTGAACGCATTCACGCTTTTCATTCACGGGTGGAACACTGCTTCAGCAAACCGTGAACACGACTATTCACGCCCGTGACACCCTAAGCCACGCCCGTGAATGTATCGAATATATAAGAAAACATCCGGTTACAATCTTCATTTCAACTCTCCATCTTCCAAAACCGCTCTCATTTACTCTTATTCATTGAGACATTGAAGATTCTGACTCCAAAGCCTTGATATTTCACTATAAATACCATCAAAAAGTTCGAATCTTCAGCAGAAATCATACACCTCTAGGGTCTTTTATCAAAATTTCTGTCAAAATCTTCTTCAACTCCATCAACTACTAAATTTCTTCAAATATGGAGTCTGCTTCATCAAAGGGAAAGAGAAAGAATTCTCATGCACCAAAGAGGTATTCAGATTACCTTATGAACATCATTCCCGAAAGTTGCCATCCTCGGTATGCAACTTTGAAGAAGAGACCTATTTTATCATCAAGGTCCTTCAAATGGCAGACAATCTGTAATCTCGGACTCGAGATGGCTATGATAGAGCAACTTCAAGCCTGTCATCTAAGAGAATTTGTTCAAATTCATCTTCCAACCCTACGGGAGCCAACGCTGGAATTTCTCAGCACCTTGTAGGTTTCACCAACTGGAGTGGTGAAATTCCAACTCTACAAAAATGAAAACACCCTCAGTGCCATCGCTTTTGGAGAATTATTCAACCTACCATCTGATGGCATTCTGAATGAGACTGAGGTAGAATTCTCTGCCCCTGCAGCATGGACACATTTTGGCACGGATTGCAGTTGGGATGTCAAGAAAACTAAGAGCACACATCTTAGGACTCCAGTACACAGGTATTTGCATAGGTTTCTAACCTATAGCATTTTTGCTCGGTGAGAGAGCAATAGAACTATTAGGAAGTCAGAACTCTTCCTATTCAAGATGGCTCGCAGGGGAGTCACAGTGCCGCTTTCCAGATGGTTTGCAAACCATCTTCTCTCCATTGCCACCAAGCCTACAGGAGATATCCTGATTGGAGCTTATGTCACTCATGTGGCAGTGAAGCTCAATTACTTGAAGCTGGATAACCATCACTTCAACATCATTCCTGCACACCCACGAGATAGGCTGGATATAGAGTCATTCATCAAGATGGGAGCAGCTGTCAGAATCGTTTTTCAGAACGATATCTTCTACTGCTTCACTGATACTGCTGGAGAGATTATCTGGGAAGATCATGACACGGAGGATTTTAAAGCAGGCCTCCAGGGAGTCCAGTAGAAAAAGAGGGCTAGGATTGAGGAAGCAACTCCAGCCATCGAGCAGGACATTGGACAATCCTCAGCCTCCACACCATCTTTAGCGCAGCAGATGGTCGACCTCTTGACACCACGTTTCGAGTAGCTGCAGACTTCCATGGATGAGGGATTGGAAAACCTCAAGGACTTCATGGAGTCTCGGATCAACAGTCTTGAGGCTGAAGTAGCTAGGCTTCGTGATAGGATGTCTGGCTAAGATATAGGCTAGAGTGTAGCCTAAATTTGTTATGTTTGATCATTTTTTTTGTTTGTTTGTTATGTTTGCTTATGTAGGAAATCTTAAATTTCCTTTCATAGTTTGTATCCCTTCCTTCATAATATATATTTGCCTTTGTTTACTTTAATCTACATATTCTTTTTGATTGATGACAAAAGGGGGAGAAAACTAGCAATATATGATAGATAATATATGATAAGGGAAAGTAGTATCAAACTAGCAATAATAAGAATAGTGAATCAAAAAGTGAAACAGACTTTGAATTGATTTAAAAATCTTGATTCAACTTTTCAGATGCAAAGTAGAAAAACTGAGCTTTTATACACTTTAAATATAACCTGAGTATACTTTGCATACACCTTAAGAGCAAGTTACAAATAAAAACATGCCATGATACACCCTACATATACTTTATGTCTTGAAAAGGAATTATGGTATAAATTGGATATACTTCTCATATAACTTGCATATACTTAAAAACTAGTTCAAATGCTACATCTTTATTTACTATTCTTGCATATTATATTTTTTATTCTAAGTATATTTTGAGGGGGAGACTTCTCAAAATCACATATTGCTAGATTATTTGTCACCATCAAAAAGGGGGAGATTGTTAACCTTGAGGGGTATTTCTGTCATTTTGATGATAATAAATAATATAGCAATATTGTATTTAACATACTTATTTTTGTAAGTATATTATACAGGACATGAATTAAAATAGCAAGAATGGAGAATTGGAAGAATAATCCTTGAGAAAGAAAAAGCAAGAAGTAGCATGTTCACTGCCGTGACTCTAGGAGTCACTCCCGTGAAGCCAACTAGCCGTTACCAAGAAACCAACATTTGAAGTTCATGACCATGAAGGAAAACCAAACCGTGAAGTAAGCATTTCAGTCACCCCCATGAAGAAAGGTGTCACCTCCGTGAAGCTTCATGCAAATTTCATTCCAGAGAGCTTCACGACTAGAGTCACCACTTGGGTCACGGCTGGGAAGATGTTCACCCCCGTGAATGAATGTGTCACCCCCGTGAAGGCTTCATTCAATTTCATCCAGAGAGCTTCATGACCAGAGTCACCACTTGGTTCACTGCTGGGAAGAGTGTCACGCCCGTGACTGATTAAAGTCACGCCCGTGACTCTATACATCAAATCATACTAGAGAGCTTCACGACCAAGGTCACCACTTCAGTCACGGCTTGGGAAGAACTATCACCCCCTGACTAGCATATTCACGCCCGTGAACAATGAAAGAGAAAAATGTCATACGCGATTTTTTGGTTGGTATAACAGCTAGTTTCTTATTTAATGCACCCCAACCACTATATTCAGCCATGAGAGTATAAATGGAAGTCATTTATGCATTAAGAAAGAAGAGAATGACAAGAAAAACAAAAGATTAGCATATACTTCAAATCACAAGCTATCCTGTACTTTTATACTTTGAGAACAAATTCATTCTCTGTAAAAATCTTATTGCTCCTCATATTTGAGCAATAAAGATTTATAAGTAGTTATCTCTGTAATCTTTACTCAAGTAAGCATTGGGTTGTTCTGGGTTAAGAGAATAAGACTTGTAAGGGTTAGTTGTGTGAACCTCCAAAATACAAATTAAAAGGTTGTTTGTGTGAGCCTGTAAAACACAAAGTGTAGGTTGTTTGTGTGAGCCTGTAAAACACAAAGTGTAGGTTGTTTGTGTGAGCCTGTAAAACACAAAGGAATTGATTATTGTGTGAGCCATTAAAACATAAGGGATTTCTGGGTTAGGTGTGAGCCATTTTGAGAAACACCATAGTTGGGAGTGAGCTTGTAAAACTCCATTGTAACACTTAGTGTGTTAGTGAAACTCTCAATTGCGATTGGGGAGAGGAGTAGGGTTTGTTAATACCCGAACCTCTATAAATCTTTGTGTCTGATTTTCTCTATCCCTTCTAAAATTAACAATTTTATTTCCGCACCTTAAAGTTTAATTTTTGAAACTCCAATTCAACCCCCCTTCTTGGTCTAATATCTGGGCAACAGTCCGGCATCACACGTGTTGCAAAATAATTAATGTTTGACCGACCAAATTCTAAATTTAGATTTTGATTAGTTCATATGTGTGTGAACAAGCATAACACGTTTTGTAGATAAAAAGCAAGTCCAACTCAAAAAATAAACTATATACTAAGGCTTAAAGATAGAAAATTAGCATTACTTTGGGAAGTACATTATAAAAACAAAGCCTTTCAACATTAACAAATCAAACATATAATAAATGGCATATTCTTTAATTTGCTGCGTATAATAGTATGAGTCTTATATATATATATATATATATATATATATATAAAAGACACTAACAATATTATATCTGTTAATTTATGTCTCACATCACACGTGTTGCAAAATTGATACGTTTAACCGATCAGAGTCTAAATTTGGATTTTAATGGAAATTAATTAAAGTAATAATTTATTATGATGATATATGCCTAATAAACTATTTTAAATGGTTAAAAGATGTTAAAAACGGTAAATGATTAAATTGCAAATTTTGACATGTTTTGAGGTCAATTTGCAATTTACCGAACTTTGAAGAACTATATAAGATATTAATTAAACATAAATTTTGGACATGATTATATATGTTGGTCAGGTATTGAAAGAAAGAGAGTGAGATTAACATATTAATTATACTAAGTGTCAAACTTTAGTCAAGATAGTGGAACCTACAATAAGAATTTTGGTTTCTTTTCTTCTTTTCTTTTTCTCCTTCTTTCTCATTACATTTGGCCTTCGTTTCTAGTTCTAGAACCAGTCATGCCAACCTCTTATAAACTCCATAGTCAAGAACTTCTTCAAGAGAGAAAGGAAAAGAAGAGAGAGAAAAGAACATAATAAAGTGATTTTCATGTACAACAAAGCTTGTAGAAGCTAAGGGGAGCAAGAAGGAAGGCAAACAAGCAAGTTTTGATGAGAAATAAATCTCCAAGGTGGTGATCAAGAGGAGAAAATAGTATATGTAAAAATCTCTCCATCTCCTCTTTTATCTTTTCTTAAGGAAGTTCTAGTTTTGAGCTCTTGTAAAGCCTATGAAGGATGAAAGAGAGAGAGAAAGGGAGAAAGAGTTTAGGGTTTCATTATGGTTTTGAAAGCTTGATAAAGGTGGAATTTTAATGGTAATCTTATGATATTGTAAGAGTTTCAAGCGGCAAGGAACAAGTTCAAGATAGTAAAGGAAATAAGAAAGTTACTTAGAGCAAGTGAAGGAGAAAAGATTAAGGTTTATACATAATTTAAGATAATAGCCTATAATTTGCTTGTAAATGGCATGATATGCATGTATAATATGTTAGTTAATGAATAAGTTGCATTAATTATGATTTATAGCATGAAACCACAACTTTAGATATAAAGAAATAATATTTCATGATATGTGATTCAAATAATGCATATTAGAGAATTGAATGTTAGAAATTTATATGAATTAAAATATGATAAGTTAAGTAAAGGACTTTAGAAATGCATAATAGAGTATTGGTATAGCTTTAGGAAGCTTGAAATGGGAAAGGAATATGAATATGCAGATTTGTAGCTGAAGTCACGGGCATGGCGATTTAGTCACGAGCATGAATTTTGCTTGGAAATGGGACAAAACCATTCACGCTTTGAGTCATGGTTTAGACCACGGGCATGAACTTATTAACGAGCGTGAACATATCAGCCATGATCGTGAAACTAGTTGTTCACGAGCGTGAATAAGAAATAACGATGGTGAATGCTTTATTTCCATTAAAAGTATTATTGATATGCAATAAAGTGATTTGATTAGTAAAGATCAAGAGATATTAGATGCTCAATTATATAAATGTTTATGTATTTAAACAATGATGAATGAGATGTTTCTTGATTTGAACATTCATAAATGAAAATAAAAGATATGTAATTAATTTTGAAATGGATATGCCCATTACTCTAATCTATGACTAGAAATAGGATAGGTGGCATGTCATTATGGGAGCAAACGGTACCATAAAATATGAAATGTATTTCTTAGTCAATGTGGATTTAGCTTACTGAGCGCCATTGATTTGAGATGCTCATTTGAGCATATACAAATCGAGAATAAGGTGGCCTTAGCTCTAGAAATGCCATTGGTCCAATAATTTATATATAATGATATATTACTCAATCAATGAGGCTTTAACTCTAAGAGCACCATTTATTTGAGAAGCTTGAATGAGCTAAATAGAAGACAGGGTAGCTTTAGCTCTAGGAGTGCCCTTGATCCATAACTCATATCTAGTTAGTCTAGTTTAGATGATATGGGTGAATCGCCAGAGTTTATGTTGTAAGATAATGTACAGTATGATAAAAATAATGTAATATACTAAAGAAATGAAATGTATATTTTATGATTAAATATAAAATGAGTATAACTTTGTATATATCTATAATGCTCATAATTAGTATGAAACAGAGATATAAGGAATATAATTGAATGAAAATATGTTTGTACGTATAATAACATATGATAATGATTGTTGCATGACAAAGTATATTGCCTTAATTATATACACCACTAAGCCTAGAGCTTAGTGTGGGAGTTTATCACGCGCAAATATAGTAAAATAGCCAAAGTTTGTTGATAAAATTAACAGTGATTCTAGTCAAGTAAAATAATTGATCTTGAAACTGCGGGTCACAATCTTTTAAACTTTTGTATTTCATATTATATACTTCTGGATTTTTAAAAGTTAACTTTATAGTTTTGTAATACTATATTATGTAAACAAATTATACATTATTTTCTCTTTTATCTTTTGGGTGAAAAAAAATATATGTGCACTGTGTTTCAATATTTATCAAGTAATGATTTTAAAAATTCGGCGTAGCACTCCCTTATCCAGACATGTACTGCTGGGATGAGGGGGTGTTTAGTTTTTTGAATCAGAGCTCGGTTGGGCAATTTAGGGTTTTCCAAAAAGCAATTTTCAAAATATTTTGTTGAACCTTGAGGGGTATTTCTGTCATTTTGATGCTAACAAATAAAATAGTAATAATGTATTTAATATACTTGTTTTATAAATTTATTGAACAGGGTATGGAACATGATAGAAAGAATGGAGAATGAAAGACTAATCTTAAAAAAACAAAAAATGAAGAAATAACATGTTCATGCTCGTGAACTTATATGTCACGCCCGTGATGAAGTTTAGCGCCAACTATCCAACATTTAAAGTTCATGGTCATGAAGAATGATAGCAACCATGAATGATCATATCATTCACGCCCGTGAAAAAAAGTCACGCCCTTGAGAAGACATGACAAATTCCTCCAGAGAGCTTCACGGCCAGAGTCACTACTTGGACCACGACTAGGAAGGATGTTCACGCCTGTGAATATATAATATCACACCTGTGATCAAACACTTCAAATCCTTCCAGAATGCTTCACTGCCAAAGTCACCACTCAAGTCACGGCTTGGAAGAACAGTCACGACCGTGACACTCATACTCATGACCATGAAAGAGGAAAGAGAAACATGTCAGGCGTGAAGATAAGAGTTGGTGCAACGACTATTTTCGCATTAAATGCAACCAAACGACTATAATTTGCCATGAAAGTATAAATGGAAGTTATTTATGAATCCAAAATAAGAGAATAGCTAATACTTTAAATCAAAATTTTGTTATAAGCCATTTGTGCATTTAATACTTTCAAAACAAATATTTATTCTCTGTGAAAATCTTTTTGCTCATTATTCTCTGAGCATTATAGATTTGTAAGTGTTTCTCTTTGTAATCTACTACTCAAGTGAGTTTGGGTATTTTGGGTTAAGAGTAGAACACTTGTAAGGGTTATTTGTGTGAGCCTTTAAAATACAAGGAATTGGTTTATTGTGTGAGCCATTAAAACACAAGGGATTTCTGGGTTAAGTGTGATCCATTGTTAGAAACATCATAGTTGGGAGTGAGCTTGTAAAACTCCATTGTAATATTTAGCGTATTAGTAAAACTCTCAATTGAGATTGGGGAGAGGAATAGGGTTTGTTAACACCCAACCTCTATAAAACTTCCTGTGTGATATCTTCCTATCCCTACTCAACTCAACTTTTCTTTCCGCACTTAATATCCAATTCAACCCCTCCTCTTAGTTTAATATCTGGGCAATAATTGGTATCAAAGCTTAGTCTAGCATCGAAGCCTAAACAACACTAGCAAAGATCAAGATATGGCCAATTAAGGATTCCAAAGTCTCAAGCCTTACTTTGATGGAGCAAATTATGCTCATTGGAAGTTTCGGATGGAGGCATATATGGATAGTGAAGGAATTGAAGTCTGGGATAGTGTTCAAAAAGAATGGACACCACCAACTAGAAGAGGAGTTGATGGTGAAGAAGAAATCTTGTCAAGAGATGATTGGACATAGCCTCAAAGAAGAGCTAACTTCAAAAACAAGAAGGCAATGACAATTCTCACAAGCTCATTGTCCATTGAAAAATGTGGCAGAATACAACACTGCCCAACTACTTACAACATGTGGAAAACTTTGGAAAACTATCATGAAAGAACAAAGCAAGTTAAATCCAAGAAGATTCAACTTCTTACTTCAGAGTATGAACTTTTCAAGATGAAATCCAATAAGTCAATTACTAACATAACCAACCATCTTCTAGCCATAATAAATGGCATGAAAAAGCTTAGGAAACTCCTGAGCTGGGAAGATGTTAATAACAAAATCCTGTGAAGTCTTCCTCTCAAAGATTACGGTTCAAGAGTTGTCGGTATAGAAGAGGCAAATGAAGACATGAGCATCATGAATACTGATGTTCTTATTGGCAAACTTCTTACACATGAAATGACAGTGAAAATAGATAGAGAGCTTGAAGCAGAGCCAAAAAAAAGAAAGCCTCTAGCACTAAAAGCCTCTACTTCAAAATCTCAAGAGAAAGTTGAAGATGATGAAGAAAAGAGTGATGATGCAAATGAGGACATTGTTATGCTCTCAAAAAGGCTGAAAAGAATTATTGAAAAGAGAATTAGCAACTCTAGAAAATTTAGGCAAAGAAACCTCAAACAGTCTTCTAATGATGCACAAAGAAATAAAAAGGAGGTAAAATGCTATGAATGTGGAAAGAAATGACATATTAAACTGGAATGTCCAAGGCTCAAGAAGCACAAGAGCAAATACCAAAAAGACAATGGGGAGAAAGGTCACAAAGCCACTTGGGATGACGAAAGCTCTTCAAGTAAAAAAGATGATAATGAAAGTGAAGAGGTCAACCTATGCTTCATGGCTATAGAGGATCACGTCTTGGATAAGGTAGGATCACTTAACTCATACTCTTTCAATAATGATAGTAGTGATAATGATAGTAATAGTGAAGATGATGATGATGAGCAAAGCCTAATTGAAGTATTGAATCTAAAACTAAAAAAATATAGAAGTAAATTCAATACTTATAAGAACAACATTTCTAATTTGAAAATCAAAATGGATGCTTTAGAAAAGGAGAACTTTAAGCTTAAATCATCTAATGAATCTCTTCAAAAGTCATTTGATGAATACTCTTCAAGACCCTCAACTAAATCATTGCTTAAAGAAAACAATATTTTGAAAAATGAAGTTGAGGAACTTAGAAACTCCATTTCAAAATTTCACAAGGGAAATGAGAGTTTAGATACTCTCATTATGTCTCAAAGACCACCTTTAATTAGACATGGTCTAGGATTTAAGGGTACATCATCATCTTCTAACAAGGCTACTTTTGTTAAGTCAAGTGAAACTCACAGCTCCACATTTGCTGTAACTGCCCCAAGGGCTAAGTGCACAAAATACATTAAATCTTCTATACATAAGAGGGATGATCAAGGATTGGTAAGCCTAAAAAATAAAACTCAAAAGGCTAATCATGCCTTTATGTACGAAGCATGCACTTAGAAAAGCACCAATTCATCATGATTGTGCATGTCATTACTCTCAAACTCAATCTAATAGAAATATGACATTCAAGAGTATTGTAAGACCAAAACGCATATTTAAACCTAAACAATGTCATTATTGTATGAAATTTGGTCACATAAATAAACATTGCTGGATAAGGAAGGCTCATTGGGAACCTTTATGTGCTAACCCCCAAGGTCCCAAGCTAATTTGGGTACCTAAAAACCATACTTGAATTGTGATTCTATAGGTATGCCTCAAGTCCACAATAAACAAAAATATTTGGCTAGTAGACAGTGGATGCTCAAGGTATATGACAGGAGACAAAGAACTTTTCAATGAAATCAAAAGTATTGATGGAGGTAAAGTTACCTTTGGAAACAATGCTAAGGGTAAGGTAATTGGCATTGGCTCTATTGGTATTAATGGTACTACTTTTATTAAAGATGTCTTGCTTGTTGATGGCTTGAAAGATAAGCTGCTAAGTGTAAGTCAATTATGTGATAAAGGAAATAAAGTAATCTTTACTTTTAATGAATGTCTTGTAACCTCTATTAATGCCCAAGAGATATTTAAAAGAAATAGAGATGTCAATACCTAACCATTCTTCTAAGTGTCTTATGACTACTAGTGATGAATCTTGGCTATGGCATAGAAGGCTTGGCCATGCAAGCATGGATTTAATTCAAAGCCTCAGCATAGGAGAGCTGGTAAAGGGACTGCCAAAAGTTAAATTTGAAAAAGACAAGACATGTGAACCTTGCCAAAGAGGAAAACAACACAAGTCATCCTTCAAATCCAAAACTATTGTAAGTACCTCAAAACCTCTACAACTTCTGCATCTAGATCTATTTGGATCTACTAGAATTGCTAGCTTATGAGGTAAACACTATGCCTTTATCATCGTCGATGACTACTCTACATTTACTTGGGTAATTTTCTTAGCTCAAAAGAGTGATGCCTTTGAAACTTTCAAAAATTTTGCTAAAATAGTTCAAAATAACATACCAAAATATGCATGTCATAATATCTATATATTATAATCTGCTATAGCTTTAAGAATAATTATTGGTGATCCACTTCGACCTGCAGATTTTTTGACCCATGCTGCTGGACAATTTTTCCACTTCCAATGCATACAATCAAGGCTGCCTAACATTCTTGGAAAACCACGTTGATGACCAACATAGAGTAGTCTAGCGATGTCATTAGCATTAAAAACTACTTTGTTTCCTTTATCACATAATTGACTTACACTTAGCAAGTTATGTTTCAAGCCATCAACAAGTAAGACATCCTTAATAAAAGTAGTACCATTAACACCAATAGAACCAATGCCAATTACCTTACCCTTTGCATTGTTTCCAAAAGTGACTTTACCTCCATCAATACTTTTGATTTCATTGAAAAGTTCTTTGTCTCCTGTCATATGCCTTGAGCATCCATTGTCTACTAGCCATGCATTTTTGTTTATTGTGGACTTGAGGCATACCTATAGAATTACAAATAAAGTATGATATTTAGGTACCCAAATGAGTTTGGGTCCTTAGGGGTTAGCATATGAAGGTTCCCAATGAGCCTTCCTTATCCAGCAATGTTTATTTATGTGACCCATTTTCATACAATAATTACATTGTTTAGGTCTAAACTTGCTTTTTGGTCTTACACTGTGTTTAAATGCCATAAGTCTATTAGACTGATTTTGAGAACAATGGCATGCCCATTCATGATTAAATTGCATTTTTCTAGATGCATGCTTCTTATACATAAAGGCATGATTATTCTTTTCATGTATAGAAGGTTTAACATTCTTATTTCTTGGTGCTTTCTTAACAGTTGTGGAGATGTTAGGTTCTCTAGACTTAACAAATACAGTTTTGTTAGAAGATGATGATGTGTCCTTAAATCCTAGTCCCTGTCTAACTAAAGGTGGTCTTTGAGACACAATGAGAGTATCTAAGCTTTCTTTACCTTTGTGAAATTTAGAAATGGAATTTCTAAGTTCCTCAACTTCATTTTTCAAAGTATTATTTTCTTTTAACAATGAAGGTGTTGAGGGTCTTGATGAGTATTCATCTAATGACTTTTGAAGAGATTCATTAGATGATTTAAGCTTTATGTTCTCTTTTTCTAAACCATCTATCTTATTTTTCAAATTAGAGATATTATTTCTATAGGTAGTAAATTTAGTTCTATATTTCTCTAATTCTATATTTAATTCTTCTATTAGGCTTTGCTCATCATCATCATCATTATCACTATTACTATCATTATCACTACTATCATTATTGAAAGAATATGAGTGTAGTGATCTTACTTTGTCCGAGACGTGATCCTCAATAGCCATGAAGCATAGGTTGACCTCTTCCCTTTCATTATCATCTTTTTCACTTGAAGAGCTTTCGTCATCCCATGTGGCTTTATGACCTTTTTCCCCATTGTCTCTTTGGTATTTGCTCTTATGCTTCTTGAGCCTTGGACATTCTGGTTTGATATGTCCTTTCTTTCCACATTTATAGCATTTTACCTCTTCCTTACTTCTATGTGTATCATTAGAATTTTGTTTGACGTTTCTTTGCCTGAATTTTTTGGAATTGCTCATTTTCTTCTCAATGATTCTTTTTAATCTCCTTGAAAGCATAGCGATGTCCTCATTTTCATCATCATTCATCTCTTCATCATCTTCACTTTCTTCTTGAGATTTTGAAGTAGAGGCTTTGAGTGCTAAGGGTTTTCTTTTCTCTGGCTCTGCTTTAAGCTCTCTATCTCTCTTCACTGCCATCTCATGTGTGAGAAGCTTGCCAATCAGCACATCAGTATTCATGATGCTCATATCTTCATTTGCTTCTTCTATGCCAGCAACTCTTGAACCATAGTCTTTAAGAGGAAGACTTCTCAGGATTTTATTGTTTACATCTTCCAAACTCAGATGCTTTCCAAGTTTCTTCATTCCATTTATAATGGATAGAAGACGGTTGGTCATGTCAGTGATTGACTCATTAGATTTCATCTTGAAGAGCTCATATTCTGAGGTTAGAAGTTGAATCTTCTTGGATTTGACTTGCTATATGCTGTTGAGCAGTGTTGTATTCTCCCACATTTTTCAATAGATAATGAGCTTGATAGGATTGTCATTGCCTTCTTGTTTTTGAAATTTGCTCTTCTTTGAGGCTCTGTCCAATCATCTCTTGATAGGATTTCCTCTTCACCATCAGTTCCTCTTCTGGTTGGTGGTGTCCATTCTTTTCGTACACTATCCCAGACTTCAATTCCTTCACTATCCAAGTATGTCTCCATCCTAAACTTCCAATGGGCATAATTTGCTCCATCGAAGTAAGGTTTGAGACTCTGGAATCCTTCACTGGCCATATCTTACTCTTTACTAGCACTTTTTAGGCTTTGATGCTAGACAAGGCTCTGATACCAACTGTTGCCTAGATATTAAGCTAAGAAGGGGGGTTGAATTGGAGTTTTAAAAATTAAACTTTAAGGTGCGGAAATAAACAATTAATATTAGGAAGGATAGAGAAAATTTGACACACAGATTTATAGAGGTTCGGGTGTTAACAAACCCTACTCCTCTCCCCAATCGCAATTAGGAGTTTCACTAACACACTAAGTGTTACAATGGAGTTTTACAAGCTCACTCCCAACTATGGTGTTTCTCACAATGGCTCACACCTAACCCAGAAATCCCTTGTGTTTTAATGGCTCACACAATAACCAATTCCTTATGTTTTTACAGGCTCACACAATAACCAATTTCTTGTGTTTTTACAGGTTCACACAACAACCTACACTTTGTGTTTTACAGGCTCACACAACAACCTACACTTTGTGTTTTACAGGCTCACACAAATAACCTACACTTTGTGTTTTACAGGCTCACACAAACAACCTTTTAACTTGTGTTTTGTAAGTTCACACAACTAACCCTTACAAGTGTTCTACTCTTAACCCTGAACTACCCAAAGCTCACTTGAGTAAAGATTACAGAGAGAACCACTTATAAATCTTTATTGCTCAAATATGAGGAGCAAAAAGATTTTTACAGAGAATAGATTTGTTCTCAAAGTATGAAAGTATAAGATAGCTTGTGATTTGAAGTATGTGCTAATCTTTTGTTTATCTTATCATTCTCTTGTTTCTTAATACATAAATGACTTCCATTTATACTCCCATGACTGAATATAGCCGTTGGGGTGCATTAAATAAGAAACTAGCCGTTGTACCAACCAAAAAATCGCGCCTGACATTTTTCTCTTTCATTGTTCACGGGCGTGACTATGCTGTCACGGGCATGACAGTTCTTCCCATGCCATGACTGAAGTGGTGACCTTGGTCGTGAAGCTTTCTGGAATGTTTTGACATATTGAGTCACGGGTGTGACATAATCATTCATGGGTGTGACAAGCTTCCCAGCCGTGATCCAAGTGGTGACTCTGGTGGTGAAGCTCTCTGGATAAAATTGCATGAATCTTCATGGGGGTGACACCTTTATTCACGGGGGTGACTGAAATGCTTACTTCACGATTTGTTTTTCCTTCATGGCGATGAACTTCAAATGTTGGTTTTTTGGTAATTGTTAGCTTCCTTCACGGGAGTGACTCCTAGAGTCACGGTAGTGAACATGCTACTACTTGAATTTTGTTTCTCAAGGATTATTCTTCCAATTCTCCATTCTTGCTCTTTTAATTCATGTCCTGTATAATATACTTACAAAAACAAGTATGTTAAATACAATATTGCTATATTATTTGTTATCATCAAAATGACGGAAATACCCCTCAAGGTTTAACAGGGTGTTTGCTATGACCAGATAGGAGGCAGTTGATGCTCTCGAAGTAGTTACCGGTAATATTTACTTTTGTGATATGTTAGCATATGCATTGATTGACCCAGGCTCCACTCATTCATTTATATCATTGCATATGACATCTTAATTGCATCAAATGCATGAGCCTTTGGGGATTGACATAAATGTGAGTACTCCATTGGAACAGTAGTAGTTGTGAATAATGTTTGTCGTGATTGCTTAATATGCATTGATAAATTGCTTAATATGCATTGATAAAACTGAGTTAATAGCTGATATGATTTTATTGCCAATATATGAATTTGATGTGATATTGGGAATGGACTGGTTAACTAGACATCATGCAATAGTGAATTGCTTTACTAAAGAAGTAATTTTGGAATCACCAAACCAGCCAAGGCTAATATTTCTAGGTGAAAGAAAACTTGTGCCTACATGCCTAGTCTCAGCTGTAAAGGAATTTCGAATGATCAAAGGGGTAAGGAAATTTTCTGATGTATTCCCAGATGATCTACCTAGTTTACCACCAGATAGAGAGATATAATTCACTATTGAACTAGTACCAGGAACAACACCAATATCAATGTCACCCTACATAATGGCCCCAGTTGAGTTGAAAGAATTGAAGACCCAATTGCAAGAGTTGTTTGACAAAGGGTATATCAGACCTAGTGTATCACCTTGAGGAGCTCCAGTATTATTTGTTAAAAAGAAAGATGGAACAATGAGATTGTGCATCGATTACAGGCAACTGTACAAAATGACAGTGAAGAACAAATATCCATTGCCTAGAATAAATGATTTGTTTGACCAATTGCAAGGATCCCAAATATTCTCCAAGATTGATTTGAAATCAGGTTATTAACAGCTGAAGGTAGCAGAAGCTGATGTTCTGAAGACTGCCTTTCGAACCAGGTATGGACATTATGAATTTTTATTAATGCCATTTGGGTTGACTAATGCTCCAGCTGCCTTTATGGATTTAATGAATAAGGTGTTTCAACCATATCTGGATAGGTTTGTGATAGTATTTATTGATGACATATTGGTGTACTCAAAGAATAGGGGAGAACAAGAACAATATTTAAAAATTGTGTTGCAAACTTTGAGGGAGAAACAATTATATGTCAAATTGAGTAAATGTGAATTCTGGTTAGATGATTTGGTGTTTCTTGGACATGTGGTGTCGGGCAAGGGCATAGAGGTTGACCCAAAGAAAATAGAGACCATGGTAAATTGGGAAGCTCCTAAAAATATTTCAAAAATGCGCAGTTTTCTGGGTTTAGCCGGATACTATCGCATATTTGTTAACGGATTCTCCTTAATTGCTAGCCCTTTGACTAAATTACTTAGAAAGAATGTGCCTTTTGAATGGTCTCCAAAATGCCAAAGGAGTTTTGAGGAGCTAAAACAGAGGTTAACCTCAGCACCAGTGTTAGCTATTCCTACGGGCATAGGTGGATTTACGGTATATAGTGATGCTTTTCACCAAGGCTTAGAATGTGTATTGATGCAACATGGTAAGGTGATAGCTTATGCATCCAGATAATTAAGACCATATGAGATCGCATATCCAATGCATGATTTAGAAGTGATTGCAGTTGTATTTGCATTGAAGATTTGGAGGCATTATCTGTATGGTGAGACATTCCAAATCTTCATAGACCATAAAAGTTTGGGTTATTTGCTGACACAGAAAGAATTAAACATGAGGCAGAGATGGTGGTTAGAGCTATTGAAAGATTATGACTGTACAATTGAATACCATCTAGGGAAAGCAATGTGGTAGCAGATGCATTGAGTAGGAAGGCCAGTAGCAGTGTAGCTCATTTGCAAACATCATCTTTTTCCATATTTGATTCAATTACTATCCATGAATGTTGAATTAAACATGCATGATAGAGGATCACTGATTGCTACTCTTCAAGTTAGACCTATACTAAAGGCGAGAATTAAAGAAGCACAAAGCAAAGATCTTCAATTATGTGAGAAAATTGATGTGGTAAGACAGGGAAATAATACAGAGTTTCATTTGCAGAATGATACACTAATGTTAAAGTCACACATATGTGTTCCAAACATTGAGAACTTGCATCAGGAAATAATGGAAGAGGCACACAATGCACCTTATGCAATGCACCCAGGGATGACAAAGATGTATCACAGTTTAAGGCCTCATTACTGGTGGCCAAGAATGAAGAAAGACATAGTTGAATATGTTTCCAAATGCTTGACATGTCAGCAGATTAAAATTGAAAATTTGGCACCAATTGGAAAACTACATCCATTGCCAATACTATAATGGAAATGAGAAAGAATAACGATTGATTTTGTTTATGGATTGCCAAGAACCCCACGGAAAAATGATGCAGTATGGGTAAATGTTGACAGGTTAACTAAGTGAGCACATTTTCTACCTATCAGATGGGGGTGTACACTCTAGAGTTTGGAAAAATCATATGTGAATGAGATAGTCAAATTACATGGTGTTCCATTGTCCATTGTATCTGATAGAGATCCACAGTTTACTTCACATTTTTGGGTGATTTTACAAGATGCATTGGGAACAAAATTGAACTTCAGCACTGCATTCCACCCACAGACTAATGGACAATTTGAAAAGACTATACAGACATTGGAAGAAATGCTTAGGCATGTTCTATGGAATTAATAGGTGTTTGGGATGAATATATAACATTGATTGAATTTGCTTACAACAAATAGTATCATAGCAATATCCAGATGGCACCATATGAGGCATTGTATGGTAGAAAGAGCCGAAGCCCCATCATTTGGGATGAAGAAGGAGCACGTGCATTAGAAGGGCCAGAGATAGTACAAGACACAGTGGATAAAATCAAGGTTGTCAAAAACAAGCTAAAGGCAGCACATGACAAACAGAACATTTACGCTGATCAGCATAGAAGGGAGATGGAATACGGGTTAGGTGAAAAGGTATTTCTACTAGTATCTCCATGGAAAGGGGTAATCCAATTCGGCAAGAAGGGTAAATTGAGCTCAAGGTACATAGGGCCTTATGAAATTCTTGAAAAGGTTGGTCCATTGGCTTATAGGTTGGCTTTACCACCAGAGATGGCTCAGATACATAATGTATTTCATGTGAGCATGCTTTGAAGGTATATGTCAGATCCTACACATGTACTTAAAGATCAAGCCATCGAGATTATAGAGGACATGAGTTATATAGAAGAACTAGTGGAAATCATCGGATATAAAACTAAACAATTAAGAAACAGAGAAATACCTTTAGTTAAGGTATTATGGAGAAATCATTCACAAGAAGAGACAATATGGGAAACAGAAGAGAATATGAAAAAGCAATATCCACATCTGTTTTTAGGTATTAAATTTTGAAGACAAAATTTTTAAAAGGAAGGGAGAATTGTAACATCCTCGACCTTCCCCACATGTATATCCACATGCATTTCATTTGAACATATGCATCTTCCATATAATCCAATTGAACACGTGCATTTCATACATAGTTTCCTAGAAACAAGTTCATGGCACGCGCTAGCTACGTGTCCTAGTATTTGGCAATTGTATCGAGTCGCACATGTGAACTTATAAACTAAAGGAGGATAACAAAGCATTAGAAATAAATTGAATAAGGTGACTAAATTAAAGTAAGTAAAATGAATAGATTAAGATTAGTAAATATTTATATTGTTAATTTAGTTAAATCGGGCCAAATGATTAAGTTGTATTATTGTGTGAATTAGTGGAATTATAAATATATATAAATAATAATAATAATATAGATAAAATAAAATGAAAATGAAACAAAATAAAAATAAAAGAAAAGAGAAGAGAAAAGAGAAGAGAGAAGAGAAAAGAGAAGAGAAAAAGACAAAAAGGTTAGCTTTATCTTCCTCCCTCATTTCTGCCTCCTCACTCCATCCCATTTTCTTCTTCATCTTCCTCCATGCCAGACCTCAATTATTCCTTGTTTCACTTAGTTTTTGAGGCAAATTGATCCCTTGCAATTTCATTCTTGGTAAGTAATCAATTCTTATTACTATAGGGTTGAATTGAGTTGCTAAGGTTCATTAATAGGCACTGACTTGAACCCCAATTTGGATACATATAGAAATTGATTCTGGAAAAGTTTAAAACATGCAAGTTGTTCATTTATGTCTAGAGTTATGAATATGTAAACCGTTTTGCAATATTTGGTGTATAGGAGGATCCTCTCTCTACTGAAACTGGGTAGGGTGTGAATCCTAGCCAAGTTAGCTACTGTGTGCTTTAGTTTTGAATATGCTAAAGCCATTATTTAAAGTATCTCAAAACATAAATGTTGTAGATATATGTGGTATGTATCTTTATACCCAATTTCATATTCATATGTTTTGTGGATTTTGAGTTATTGTGAATTGAACTATGATTGTACCATAGTTTGAGTTGACTACTTAGTGCCCTAGGCAGTTCCAGAAATTTGTGTATCCATTTTGAGCTCCTTAGATGTAGCTTATATAAATTTGCAAAACATAAAAGTTATAGGTATATGTCTTATCTAAATTTGGGTACTAATTGCAGCTTAAGATGGTATGTGTAGACTACATTATGGTCTTTGGAAATCATACTGGTCAGGAAGCCAATTCTATTATGAACCAGTTAAATGTTTCTTATATTTTGAAGACCCTAGAGACCTAATTGATAAAATTTTTAACATGAAAAATGTTCCATTTGAAACCATATAAGTTTATTAAAATTTCATTGAAATATTACTTATATATTATAAGTTATGAAGAACCAAAGTGGGTACCCTAAAACTGCCAAAGGGCAGAAAACAAGTCAGAAAATAGAACACACTTAGACATTCCACCACAAATTGTACAATGCTCCAATTTCTCTTAAATTTGGGTATGTTATATAATTATATGTTATTGTTATTTAGGAAAAAGAATCAAATTAATTGGTTAAGTATAGAGAAATATATAGGCTAAACAGTCCAATAAGGTCACACTGCCTCATAGGAAAACTCTTAACTATTAATATGAACAATGCATATTAATTTGTTTAAGCCATATTAAGTCTCCCTAATCATGATTTAATTGATTATATTTTAATAATAGGCTCACAACATATTGGAGACCCACAAGGAGCAGATAAACAATAAGTTAAGGGTCGGAATCAAAGGAGAAAGATGAGTCTAATTATCAATTGAATTCTTTAGTGCATATGAATGTTGCTTGCTATGTGATTCATATGATTGTCATGATTTTCCCTTGATAATATGATGGATAATTTGTGACATTTGTGGTATACTTGTGGTATATTTGAAGTATATACATGGTATATGTATAATATATGCGAGGTATATGCGTGTAATATGAGACATATATATGGTATATGTATGTTATATGTGATAAGATGCAATGGTTAATGAATGCTTAAGTACAACTGCATATGCATATGGACTTAAAAGGCGTTGTGACTAGTTAATCGATATTGTAAAGCAAAAGAAGAGGCCTATGGCCCAACAAATGTGCAAATGAAACAAATGATCAAGCTATCTAGCAAATACAAATGTTCACATGACAAATGTTCATATGGAAATCCGAGGCAATGTCTATTTAACTTGATCACAACAAAATGCAATATGCAAAACATTTGCATACGTAAAGAGTAATGATTATATGTTTCAACTTTATTGATATTTATATGATACTGATGAATGGAATGAAATATATGGTATGTAGTGGATTTGTGATTTATTACTATGAGTTGTTCTGTACTTTAGAGCTCATTTGATGGTTATTCTCACTGAGCTGCAACTCATCAATTTGCATCATTTTTCTGGTAAAGAAAAGTGATAGCTCATTTTGAGTAGCGTATAGAAGACATGGAGCACAGGTCACTGGCCGAGCCTCATCACTCTCTCTCCTTGCATTCCACACGAGCATGAAAATATGTCATCTGCATTTTGTATTTATGTGTTTGAATATGTATAGTTATTTTGGAATGAGTTTTAAAAATGTATAAATGAAAGCAACTCGTAAATACTTATGTGCAAAGTTTATATTTTAATATATGTGATATATTGTATTGTGGCGAAAGACTCAAAGTTGACTTGCAAAGTCATTGAATAATATTACAGGATATGAAAAAAATTTACTACCAATGTTAACAGGGTATTTTGCCTTTGCAGTCTGCTATGTGTGATTACTTGATACAGGAATAAGTTATACTTAATTGCATAAGATGTGGTCTTACATCATCTGTCATTAACAGTCTCAAAGAGAAAAATCGACAACTTTTAGAGATGTTGAAGAAGACTAGTTCTGACCGACAACACCTTGAAATTCAAAGCAGAAATTTGGCGTTAAAAGAATTGAAAGAAAATAAAATTTTGATGCGAGACTCAAATACTATAGCGATACAAGAATTTGTGCATATATTGAAGCTGAATAAATACAAATTTTAGAAAAACGATTTCAACAACATCAAACACAATCACCTTCTGCATCTAATAAGTTCGGAGATTATTTTAATAATATTGGCGGATATGGAACCGATCTCCCAGATTATTAAATAATTAATTATTGCATTTTGTTTGTTTTATGTTAGACATTTTAAATTTACGTTATTAGTTTAATTTTAATATTTTGTAATCTTATTATGTGTTAGTAATAAATTTTTTATTGTTTTAAATTATAATATATGCATTTATATTTATATATTTTTTACATTTTATTTAATTTTTTTTTCAATTATATTCAATTAAGAAATTAAATTGTTATGAACTTAAAATTACATAATGTTAAAAATATTAGAATACAATTTAATTGGATGATATAATTTAATTAAATTGCAATTTAATTATGAAAAAGAAGAAAAAAAATATCAATTTAAATATTACTATGAATTAATTTTCAATTTACTATTAATTAAGTTTCAATTTACTAAAATTATTTTTATTTAATTTTTCAATTAAATATATTTTAATATTAATTAAACATCAATTTACTAATTAAAAATTTATTTATTCAAATATAATAAAATTATTTATAAAAAAAAATATAAAATTGGGTAAATTTTAGTAATTAAAAATTAAAATTTTTATTGTTAGATATAAATAAAATTATTTAACTTAAAAAAATAACCTAAATCCCCTTTTTCCCATGTCCTCTCTCTCCCCCTTTCCCTTTCTTTTCTTCTTCCTCCTCCTCCTTCTTTCCCTGCCTGCAACTCACTTTTTTTTTTTTTAAATTTGAAAAGACGTAACTACAGTACAATACCAAATATGTTGCAGTACTGTAGCTAGCACCAATTTTGACACCATTTTAGTGTTCATTTGTAGTTCATAATTTCTATACCATTTTTATCTTTTTCTTATTTATGCACTAAAATGGTACTGGTTGGAGATGACCTAAGGAAGTAGTTTCAGGAATCAATATAAAACTTGCACAAAAGCCCAAAGCTCAACTTGAAATACAAAGAACAAGGACTATAAAAGAATCAAGCTTAACAATTATTAGAAAAAATAAAAAGACCCAATTAGAAATTAGAGGCAGAATTAAAGAAAAATGACTTACTTGAGGTAATGTTTATAAGGACGAGAAGGGAAGGATAGTGATTGAGAAGTTCGCAAATCCAAATCAAGTCCTAGAGATTGGTGGTGGAAGGCAGGCGAGCAATGCTGGATATTGAGCTTTGGAGAGACGCAGGGAGGGGTAAAATGTTTATTATCAGTATATTAAATTGGTATCAAAATCTTCAAATTATAATTTTTAAAACTTTTCTAGCTCTCGGTTAGCAAATCCGATAATCATATCAGTAAATTTAGCGTCAACATTAAAATAATTCTATCAGAAAAATTTTTGATATCAATTAGATATACATAAAAAATTTGATATTATTGAATTATTTTACCGGACGCAGCAACCATTTATGTTTTTTTTTTTCGTAGAAGTTAAATTGGTATAGCTGGGATCCAACCTAATAGTTGGTAGTGATACCTTTGATTCTTTTTTGGTCACTTTCCCTCGACACAAAGTATTTAAATAAGAAAATTTTGCAGGGTTGGTGGAAAATGGATCATCGGGGATTGGGAGTCGTTGAATTCAGGCTCTTCAGCTTTCCTTTGAGCCGGTGAAGGAAGAAGAGACCGGTTTTAAAATCACCACCAATGTTCTTGATATTAAACAACCTTCGTTAAAATTTAAGTAGGATTTAAATTTTTTCCCATTAAAAAAAAATTAATGGCAACCATTAGTATTAGATAATGTTAATAATATGTAAAATCAAAGAAATTGAGATAAAATTGAATGGTTGTGATTGATTTTCAGTTGGTAAATAAAATAGACAAGTAGGGAGGGCACATATAATAACTATGAAAGGATTATTGCCAATGTTGAAATCTACCTACTACACCCACCTACCAAGTGCGATTGTCCACAACTAAGAATCACTAATGTCACGCACCGAAAGGTTCATACGGGATATTCTGCAAATTTACATTTTCCCACACATATGTAATATTCTAGAAGGCCATTGTAAATCGTTAGATTAAATGGATCGTGGCCGTCCATTTCGGTAGGTAGGAATTAATCCTAGCCCTCCATTTGTTAGGTGGGAATCAATCCTAGCCATCCATTTTGGTAGGTGAGAGTTGATCTTAACCATTCATTTGGTAGGTGGGAATCAATCCTAGCCATTCATTTGGTAGGTGGGAGTTAATCCTAACCATCCATCTGGTAGGTGGGAATTGATCTCGGCCATCCATTGAGGAGGTGGAGGCCTATATATACCTTATGTAAATTCATTTGTAATCATCCAATCAATTCACTCAATTCAATCAATTGAAGCATTTCAAGTAATACAAAGCTTTTCTCTCAAACTCTCTTGTGTTCTTGTTTTGCTATTGAATCTTCTCGATCTCTAAGTTCCGTTCTATTCTCTTTGGAGTGCTTTTATCGGTTTGGAAGGCAGGCTTAGTGCAACGGACCGTGCTAAGTGCCGCACGATTGCTAGTTAAAGTCTAGGGTCGTGACAGTTGGTATCAGAGCCAAGGTTCGAAGCTTTACTACCTTTGGCATAATGAAGGCTACTGCCCCAGCTACACCTAGCGTGGAAGTTCCAATAATGGAACGTGGTCGTGAGGAAGTTCGAAAACCATCCAAAGAATCTCGAGCCAAGTCGAAAGACATGATTTCTAGCTTGGAAGCAAGGTGTTGTGAGTGCTCAGGACAACTTGGGAGAGTTGTTCGACCGAGTAGACAACTTGGAGGAATGTTGCAGCGGCTTGGAGGCCGAGGATGCGGAGATCCATGTAGCGGTCAAGATGTCACTCAACGAGCTAGACGGTGGATTAAGGCAAGAGATTGATGGGCTGAAATCCGAACTTGCCAAGGTACGTGATCTCTTCCAAAGAGAAATTTCCAATGTGTTGCTTAGAGTTGAGGATATGGGTGGTGATCTAGCACTATGCAAACAGGCTATGGCCTCGGGAACGAATACAACCACTATCATTGAGGCTAAGAAAGTGGAAGTTCCCAAGCCAAAGACTTTCAATGGTGCTCGGAATGCTAGGGAAGTTGAGAACTTCCTATGGGGGCTGGATCAATACTTTGAGGCTACTGGCGTAATGGACCATGCCAGTAAAATCCGAACTACTGCCATGTACTTGACCGACACTGCTATGCTGTGGTGGAGACGAAGGCATGGAGATGTGCAACGTGGGGTGTGCACAATTGATACCTTTGAAGACTTCAAAAGGGAGTTCAAAAGCCAATTCTTCCCCGTAAATGCTGAGGAAGAGGCGAGGGGCCGGCTTCGACGACTAAAGCAGATGGGTAGCATAAGGGAGTATGTGAAGGAGTTCACAACCTTGCTGCTAGATGTCCCTGACACATCAGACAAGGATGCCTTATTCTTGTTCATGGATGGTCTCCAATCATGGGCTAACCTTGAGCTCAAACGACGTGGTGTCCAAGACTTATCTTCAGCCATTGCCGTTGCTGAAAGTCTTATTGATTACTCCTCAAACAAAGAAGGCTCGAGGCCAGCTGATAGAAAGTTTGTTGGAGCAAGGAATGGGGGAGGCCATGCCAAGAGTCAGAACCATAAAAACCACAAAGAAGGCTACTCATTCAAGTCCCGAGACAAAGGGAAGGAAAGGGAAGAACGTGGTGCCTCAAAGCCCCGTGTGACGTGTTTCATATGCGACGGACCGCATTGGGCACGAGAATGTCCCAAAAGAAAGACATTGAATGCTTTAGTTGCCTCCACTCATGATCAAGAGAGAAGTGAGGCAGATGAAGGTGCGAAGATGGGATCTTTGCGGCTGCTTAGTGCATTGCAAAGTGCCCCAAAGTCCCCCAAGGGACTCATGTTTGTGGATGCAACCATCAATGGGAAAGTCGCCAAAGCCCTAGTCGACACAGGTGCATCTCACAACTTTGTTTCGCTAGAGGAAGCCAAGAGACTGGGTCTCAAGGTTGCCAATGGAGGTGGCTCCCTCAAAGCAATTAACTCGGCGGCACGACCTCTCCAAGGAACTGCCCGCGGAGTAAAGGTCAGTCTAGGTGCATGGACTGGCCAAATGGATTTATCTGTGGCACCCATGGATGATTTCTCGGTGGTATTTGGCATGGAGTTCTTGGACCAGGTAAGAGCTTTCCTTGTTCCATGTTCAAACTCTATGTGCATTATGGATGGACCAAAGGCTTGTCTAGTACCGACGGAGAGGACCACCAAGCCTAATACCCAAGCTTTCTCAGCACTTCAATTCAAGGAGGGATTGAAGAGGGAGGAAGAGAGTTACTTGGCCATTCTTAAGGAGTATGATGATGATGAAGCATCACCACAACCAAGCTTGCCGACGGAGGTGCAAGTTGTCTTGGATGAGTTCCAAGATGTGATGCCTGAGGCATTACCAAAACAGTTACCCCCAAGGAGGGAGGTGGACCATGAAATTGAGCTGGAGCCTGGCACAAGACCACCAGCCATGAGTCCTTACCGGATGGCAAACTCAGAGTTGACAGAATTGCGGAAGCAACTCAACGAACTGTTGGATGCTGATTTCATTAGACCATTCAAAGCCCCATTTGGTGCCCCGGTACTTTTTCAGAAAAAGAAGGATGGTTCATTGAGAATGTGCATTGACTACCGCGCTCTAAACAAGATCACGGTAAAGAACAAATATCCTATCCCTCTCATTGCTGATTTGTTTGATCAATTGGGGAACGTAAGATACTTCTCAAAGTTGGATTTGCGGTCGGGATACTACCAGGTGCGCATTGCAAAAGGGGATGAGCCAAAGACTACATGTGTAACAAGGTACGGTGCTTATGAGTTCCTTGTTATGCCCTTTGGTCTCACAAATGCACCTGCTACATTTTGCACTCTCATGAATAAACTCTTTCATCCCTACCTCGATCGGTTCGTGGTAGTATATCTTGATGATATTGTAATATATAGCCGGACTATGGAAGAACATCTTGAGCATTTGAAGAAGGTGTTCGAGGTCCTCAGAGAAAATAAGCTATATGTTAAGAGGGAGAAATGTTCCTTTGCCTAAGATGAGGTAATGTTCTTGGGTCATGGGATAAAAGATGGGAAGCTTATGATGGATGGAGACAAGGTGAAAGCCATCCAAGAATGGGAACCTCTTACTAAGGTCCCCGAGTTACGGTCTTTCCTTGGACTTGTGAACTACTACCGGAGATTCATCAAGTCATATTCAGCAAGAGCAGCTCCACTAACAGACCTACTCAAGAAGAACAATACTTGGGAGTGGACAAACAAGTGTCAAGCCTCATTTGATGACTTGAAAAAGGCCATTACCGAAGAACCAGTGCTTTACTTGCCAGACCCCTGTAAGATGTACGAGTTGCATACAGATGCTTCAGACTTTGCCATTGGTGGAGTATTGATGCAAGATGGGCACCCAATAGCATATGAGAGCCGCAAGCTCAATGAAACTGAACGCCGCTACACGGTGCAGGAAAAAGAAATGACTGCTATCATCCATTGTCTAAGGGTGTGGCGACACTACTTGTTGGGTTCTCACTTTGTGATCATGACATATAATGTAGCAACTAGCTATTTCCAAACTCAAAAGAAGTTGAGTCCCAAACAAGCTCGGTGGCAAGACTTTCTGGCAGAATTTGACTACAAGCTTGAATACAAGCCCGGTAAGGCCAATGTGGTGGCTGATGCACTAAGTCGAAAAGCGGAGTTGGCAGCTTTGAGTAGACCAAGCAGTCCCTTGCTGGAAAAGATCAAAGAAGGGTTGGAGCATGATGCCCTGGCTCAAAACCTCCTTGTCCTCATCAAGGAAGGAAAGACAAGGCGATTTTGGCAGAGTGACGGACTACTCTATGGCAAGAAAAATCGCATCTATGTTCCTAAGTGGGGGAACTTGAGAAAGGAGATGATCAAGGAATGCCATGATTCATTATGGGTTGGACACCCAGGCATGAAACGCACCCTTGCCTTGATCAAGTCTATTTACTATTGGCCTCAACTGCGGGATGATGTTGAAGCCTATGTAAGAACTTGTCTTGTTTGCCAACAAGACAAAATAGAGCAGCGTGCACCCGGTGGGTTGCTAGAACCGTTGCCTATTCCGGAGAGACCATGGGAGAGTGTCTCGATGGACTTCATCAATTGCTTGCCAAAATTAGAAGGCTTTGGTAGTATAATAGTGGTCATTGATCGCTTCAGTAAGTATGCAACATTCATACCTGCCTAGGCAGATTGCACTACTGATGAGACTGCACAGTTGTTCCTCAAACATGTTGTGAAGCATTGGGGAATTCCATCAAATATCGTGAGTGATCGAGACCCACGATTTACTGGGAAGTTCTGGACAGAATTGTTCAAGCTGCTGGGATCAGACTTGAACTTCTCCACCAGTTTTCATCCGCAAAGCGATGGGCAGACGGAACGTGCCAATGCACTATTGGAGTTGTATCTGAGGCACTTTGTTAGTGCCAACCAACAAGATTGGGCTAAGTTGCTGGATGTAGCCCAATTCTCTTATAATTTGCAGCAAAGTGAATCCATTGGCAAGAGTCCCTTCGAGATCATTACGGGACAACAACCTATGACTTCTCATGCTTTGGCCACAAGCTATGAAGGAAGGAGTCCTGCAGCTTTCAAATTTGCTAAGGCATGGCATGAGCAAGCTGAGTTAGCCCGTGCCTATTTGAACAAGGCATCCAAAAAGATGAAGAAGTGGGCTGACAAGAAAAGAAGAATGGTCAAATTTCAGGAAGGAGATTTGGTCCTTGTCAAATTATTACCACAACAGTTCAAGTCCTTGCGGAAGGTTCACAAGGGGTTGGTACGAAAATACGAAGGGCCATTTCCTGTCCTTAAGCAGGTTGGTAAGGTGTCTTACAAGCTACAACTCCCTCCGAAGCTTAAAATCTATCCAGTATTTCATGTAAGTATGTTGAAATCTTATCATGGAGACGAAGAAGATGCAAGTCGAGGAGAGTCGAAAAGGGCACCCACTGCAGTAGTAACCTCCTTTGATAGAGGAATGGATTCCATTCTGGCAGACCGCCTAATTCGGCGTAGAGGTGTACAAAGTTATCGGGAATACTTGGTCAAATGGAAGAATGCCCCAGACATAGAGGCAAGCTGGGAACCTGAAGACACTTTGTGGCAATTCAAAGATGACATATAAAGGTTCAAGCTTGAAGGCGCAACGAGGGCGTCGCGAACTTAAGTGGGGGAGAATGTCACGCACCAAAAGGTTCAATCCTAGCCATCCATTTTGGTAGGTGGGAGTTGATCTTAACCATTCATTTGGTAGGTGGGAATCAATCCTAGCCATTCATTTGGTAGGTGGGAGTTAATCCTAACCATCCATCTGGTAGGTGGGAATTGATCTCGGCCATCCATTGAGGAGGTGGAGGCCTATATATACCTTATGTAAATTCATTTGTAATCATCCAATCAATTCACTCAATTCAATCAATTGAAGCATTTCAAGTAATACAAAGCTTTTCTCTCAAACTCTCTTGTGTTCTTGTTTTGTTATTGAATCTTCTCGATTTCTAAGTTCCGTTCTATTCTCTTTGAAGTGCTTTTATCGGTTTGGAAGGCAGGCTTAGTGCAACGGACCGTGCTAAGTGCCGCACGATTGCTAGTTAAAGTCTAGGGTCGTGACACTAAGCTACCTTTATGCTGTGTTGAGCAAAATTACCGTCACCCTCCCCTCAATTTTATCTAATTTGTTTAATCTGTCTTTAAACAAATAAGTAGACATTTTTCAAAACTATCTTCAACTAGAACGACCAGGCTTTTTTTTCTCTCTCCATGGAGTACATGCAAGAGGGAGGACAAATGGATGGTAAGATTTGAATATAAGTTATTTAGAGAAACCAATAGAGTTTTTAATAATTAAACCACATGTGATTCTTTAGATGGTAAAACCTTATTTTTCTGATGTTTTTCCTTACCCTATGACGTTCACTTTTTAATTAATCTATGTAAGTTTTTAAGCATATATAAAAATTATATTTAAATTACTTACTAAGATATTTACATAAATTTTATAGACAATTTTAAAAGGCCTAATATATTTACCTTTTAAACTTGACAAGAAAAGTTGCTTAGGTACTTGAACTTATGAAGTGGCGATTTATACCCTTAACTAGTCATAAAATATTTGCAACCTTACTCTGCTACATGGCAACTGAGTGAGAAAGAGAAAAATGAGGGGGTCTGAAGGTTTATTTATTTTTTTGTTGCAAAAATGATGAAACTTTTGACTATTTAAAGACTAATTATAACAAACACTCTTTTGTTCCTCTATCTTTCTCTCTCGTCCCTTTCTTTCCCTCTCTACATTCAATTGATTTCTAAGGCAGAAACTATTTCAAACATCCACAATTTATGAAGTTTGGTTGCTTTTGGGTTTTAGCATTGATTTTTTGTTTTTGCAAAATCTCTCATTTGTTACCAATTTTAATATTTATTGTAAAAATTAAACTATCAAATTTGATTTTCTTTTTAGTCCAAAAGAAGAAGAAAAAATAATTCATTTGGTTCCAATTTTATCTCTTTAGGAAGAAATCATTTAAAGCACCCACAATTTATGAAGTTTGGTTGCTTTTAGGCTTTGGCATTTTTTTTTTTGCAAAATCTCTCATTTGTTACCAATTTTGATATTTATTGTAAAAATTAAATTATCAGATTTGATTTTTCTTTTTAGTCCAAAAAAAGAAGAAAGAAATCCTTCATTTTCTTCCAATTTTAAAGACCATCAAATCATTGGTAGTAAATGAGTGTTTAGAAATAAGTTAGATGAACAAGGCTCAATTACTAGGAATAAAGCTAGGTTAGTTGCTAAGGTTATAATCAAGAAAAAGGTATAGACTATTATGAGACCTATATGCCGGTAGCTAGATTAGAAGTCATAAGAATACTTTTAACATTTTCTTACTATATGAATTTTAAAGCTTTTCAAATGGATGTCAAAAGTGCATTCTTAAATGGTTTTATAGAAGAGGAGGTATTTGTAGAACAACCTCCGGGTTTTGAAAGCCATAACTTGCCTAATCATGTTTTTAAACTTTCAAAAGCCTTGTATATATTAAAACAAGCTTTAAGAGCTTGCTATGAAAGACTAAGTTTTTTTCTTTTAGAAAATAAGTTTTCAAAAGAACATGTTGATACAACTTTATTTATTAAAAAGCATAAGCATGATATTTTAATTGTTCAAATTTATGTTGATTATATTATATTTGGATCTACTAATAAATTGTTTTGCCAAGAATTTGCTAAGTATAAGACTAGGGAATTTAAAATGAGCATGATAGGCAAACTTAAGTTCTTCCTTGATCTACAAATCAAGCAAAACAATGAGAACATATTCATCAACCAATCCAAGTACACTAAAGAGTTAATCAAGAAATTTGGAATGGAAGGATGCAAAAATGCTAAGACTCCTATGGACACATCAACAAAATTGGATAAAGATGAGAAAGGGAAGAGCATAAATGAAAAACTCTATAGAGGTATGATCAGATCACTATTATACCTTACTGCCTCTAGGCCCAATATATTGTATAGTGTATGCTTATGTTCTAGATTTCAATCTTGTTCTAAAGAATCACATTTGAATGTTGTAAAAGGATTTTAAAATACTTAAATGGCAAATTGCATCTAGGCTTATGGTATCCTTAAAATTCATCTTTCCATATCATAGGATATTCGAATGCAGATTATACCGATAATATTTTGGATAGAAAGAGTGCCTCAGACACTTGTCACTTTATTGGTAAATGCCTAGTTTCTTAGTTTAGCAAGAAATAATTTTCAGTTGCCTTATCTAGCTCTGAAACAGAATATGCGGTGGAAGGATGTTGTTGCACTCAAATCCTATGAATGAGACAATAACTTGGACCATATGCCCATCAAATATGATAATACTAGTGCATAAACCTATCTAAGAATCCCATTCAACACTCTAGAAGTAAGCATATTGACATTAGACATCATTTTCTTAGGGATCATATTCAATATGGAGATGTTGTGTTAGAATTTATTGATACAATTAATCAATTAACAGATATTTTTACCAAACCTCTTAAGGAAGAAAGTTTTTATTTTATAAGAAAAGAGCTTGGTAGGCTTGATGGATCAACATTGTATTAATTAATTATTTTTATGCCATTTGTATATCGTGTGAACCTTGAATGTTAATTCTTTCATATGATGTATTGTACATGATTGATTTTATGGTATGATGTGATTAACATGGTAGAAATATGTGTTTTAAGGTATAAAAACTTTTTATAAATCTTCTAGTCTTGTTTTAGACTTAGTTTTAGAAATCTTCTAGTTTTATTTTTGAAGATTTGTGGTGGTTCATGCCCGTGACATATATTCACGGTCATGAACAAAGATAGCAAAAAGTTCCAGTAGCTTTCATACCTTGTTTCACGACTTGCCTCATGGGAAAAGGTAGTGAAGACTAAGCTTTATGCCCATTACTATATTTGTCACACTTGTGAAAAGCCTTCTTCACATCGTGACATATATTCACGGCTGTGAACAAAGACAGCAAAAAGTTCCAGAACTGTTCACACTTTGTTTCACGACTTGCCTCACAGGAAGAGGTAGTGAAGACTAAGCTTCACGCTCGTTACTATATTTTTCACACCCATGAAAAGCCTTCTTCATGCCCGTGACCGTTTAATGTCACGACTGTGACTCGTTTCACTTTCCTTTTCACGGCTAGAGTGCCCTTTCAACAAATTGTGACCCCGATGATTCACGTCTGTGACTAGTTATTCACGGTCGTGAAGCTATCAACTATAAAATAAAATTTTCTATCTTTTCTCATTTCCATCTCTCCATATTCTGGCATTTAAGACACCCATTCAAAATTTCTCACAAAATCCAGCCTCGTCATTTACGTTTTCCTCCATAAAACCCTTTCAAATTCCTTTCTTATTAAAGAATCACAAGTTTCTCAAGGGTTTCAAAATTTTTGCAAATTTCTTCTCTTCTGTTGTTCAATCTATAAAAAAAAAGGAATATGGTTCCTCCAAGGGCACTAGAAAGAAATCACATGCACCTAAATGCTACACCGATTTCCTACTCAACGTCATTCTGGACCACTGCCATATGCGCTATGCCGTTTTCAAGAAACGACCTCTGCTCTCATCACGTTCCTTTGAGTTGAGTTGTATCAAGACTCTTGGTCTTGAAATGAGCATGATCGAACAACTACAAGCATGTCATCTTCGAGAGGTTGTGGACATCTATCGTCCAACACTAAGGGAACCCACTCTTGAGTTCCTTAGCACGTTGCAAGTCTCACCCACTAGAACCATCAAATTTCAGCTATACAAGCATATTAGCACTATCACTGCAGTTGAATTTGGCACCATTTTCAAGCTCTATTCCAATGGAATCCTTAATTAAGGCGAAGTAGAGCTAGTTGCTCATAACTTTGCTATATTTCTTTCAAATCTTGCACTTTATTATTTTATCTTAAGCACCTTTTGAGAGGGAGACTTCTCAAAAGTACATACTGCTAGATTATTTGTCACCATCAAAAAGGGGGAGATTGTTGAACCTTAAGGGGTATTTCTATCATTTTGATGATAACAAATAAAATAACAATAATGTATTTAACAATGTTTGTGTTTTAAGTGTGTTAAACAGGATATACTTTGATTAGAACATGAATCAAGTTTGAAAGATAACTTTTGAAGATAAAAATCAAAGAAATAGCAAAGTGTCATGCCCGTGACTACTAATGTCATGCTTGTGAAAGTATAGTCACGTCCATGACCAAACACTTCAATTTCTTCTAGAGAGTGTCCAGCCTGAGTCACCACTTGGACCACAGCTTAGAAGAACATTCACGCCCATGAACGAGGATAGAGAAACATGTCATGCACAATTTAAGAGTTGGTTCAATGGCTATTTTCGCAATAAATGCACCCAAACGGCTATAATTCACACAAGGAGTATAAATGCAAGTCATTTATGAATCCCAATAGGAAGAACAAGCAAGAACAAGAAGAACAACAATTATTTTTCATCTTTAATCTTATTGTAGCCTTTTGCATTAATTGTTTTTCAACAATACTCTACTTTTTGTGAAAACCTAATTGCTCATAACTTCTGAGCATTTTAGGTTGGTGAATGTTTCTTATTGTAATCAATTACTCAAAAGTGAGCTTGGGTATATTGGGTTAATAGTGAAACACTTTTAAGGGTTTATTGTGTGAACCATAAAACAAAAGGAATTGGTTTTTGTGTGAGCCATTGAAAAACATAAGGGAATTTATGGATAAGGTATTAACCATTGAGAGAAACACTATAATTGGAAGTGAGCTTGAAAAACTCCATTGTAACACTTAGTGTGTTATTGATACACCCAATTAAGATTGGAGAGAGGAGTAAGGTTTGTTAATACGCAAACCTCTATAAATCTCCTTCCTTCCTCTATTTTATTTATTCCGCACTTTCAATTAAGCAAATTTTTATTTGCTAACCAATTCAACCCCCTTCTTGGTTCATTGTTTGGGCAATAGATTAAACTAGGTAAAAGCTAGAAATCAAGGAGAAGAAATAGTGTTCTTAAAGGAAGAGCATTTCTAAAAAGAAATGAGGAATAATCGAGCTAGATGGGAGATCATTCTTCAATTTTTGTAGGTTTAGAGGTTTTAGAGACAATGAAAAAAAAGTACAAAGAGGAGGATAAACTTAGATTGAGCTTAAAGAGGTTAAAGCATGATCCTTGGTTAAAGGTTAATACATGTATACTAAATTCTAGATCATGCTCTATAAATGTTGAGTTATGTTTAATTGGTGTCTTGAAAATACGTGTTTATAGGTTAAAAACATGTTAGGTATGACATGTGATTGGTATTTGAGTAATATGAAGGCTATAGGTTAATGTTAATGTTGAGGAGTTTGAAAAGTAAATCTATGTATGAATGAGGTTAAAAATGTATAAAAGGTATATAAGGCATGAATTTGAAAAATATGCATGTTTGTGTATATGTTGATAAGAGTGATTGACATTGGCCAATCTTAAAAACTTTGCATGTGGTTTGGAGTGCTCGGTTTTGATCACAGTTCTATACAGTGGATTTCCCATATTCATGCCTATGAACCATGTGTCATGGCCGTGAATGCTTATTTTTCAGATTTTGATTTTAGGGTAGAAGCATTCATGTTTTGTGTCATGATTTGTTTCATGCCTATAAAAGTCTAGTCACATCCCTGAATGTCAATTTGTGAGATCAATAATTTGCATGGTTGAGCCAGGACTAGATTCACGAGTGGTAAGCTGTGAAGGTCATCTTCACACCTGTGAATATTTAGTCATGAAAATGAAGGTAGTTGTGTCACACCCATGAACTCGAGAGTCATGTCTGTGAACACAATATGCCTATAATTTGTTACATGATGATAAATGTTGGAAATTATATGTTTTGGACAAGGTTTTAGACGTGAAGTGCCATGATCCCTATTAATACTAGAGCGTATTATGGATAATATGACATGATGCATGTTAAATATATGAGTAGTTGGAATACATTATATGGATTTATGGTATGATATGTATATTGCTATGTAAGTATGTTATGACATGAAAAACATGGATTGAACATGAACGTATGTGGTATCATAATGGATATGGTATAATACAATCATGGATATATGGTATAAAAAAATGGTTAATGCATGACATAATTATAATGGATGGTATATATGGTTATGCCCAAATACTCTAACTAGGACCATAGCTAGGATAAATGACATGTCATTAAGAAGAAACAATATCGGGTGACCTAGGTTGGTCATTGATTATGGACAAGGGCTTCAATCTCTAGTGAGCTCCATTGGTTTGGCAACATGTGCATACTATTGTTATCTTAGGTAGATGACCAGAAGGCTTCTTTTATCTCAGACAGGTGTTCTAAGGAACTTAGATAGGTATCCTAAGGGGCTCGAATGAAAGCCTTAGATTTACCCATATCCAGTTTAGTCCAATTTAGATTAATGCAGGCAATTTATTTAGGTAATAAATATGGTAATTCTTGTATGAGTCTATGGTGATTGGTTTTCATCATGAATGAGAAACATAATGAATTCACATGTTGTTTATTTGTATTTTGAAATCATTGGTATAACAATTATTATCATGAGATGATAAACATGGTGATTATGGAATGTAATGTTGTATGCTCTTGTGATAAGTAAGTTGGGAATATGGTATAATATGATATGCTATTTCACAAATGAATATTATGAACACATATATACTATAAGGATGTTAATAAGGTAATGATCTAAATATGGTAAATAATGAACATGAATATGAGCATATAAAATATACAAGGTTGCCTGTGCATGTTTTAAACATAGGATGATGGGTAAATTATCTATGAGGAAAATGCATTGTAAACCTATGTTCTTGTGCACTATATAGGGTTGTGTCTTAATATGATAAGAAAGGTACGCATGTGCACATGTTATAGTATATATACGATTGTTATAATATATACATATATACCACTAAGCATTAGTTGCTTAGCATATGGATGCTTCTCACACACAGGTTGGAGCTGGAAAGATGGTTAATGATAGAAAAAGAGAGTCTGCAGGAAGAGTCAAAGGGCACAACCTAGTTTGGATATGTGATAGACCAAAAAATGTCTTTTATTTTGATTTTATGTGTTAGAAGATTTGAATCATTCCCTTTTCGGGATGTCATTTGTAAACTTGAAGCTATTAGGAGCCCAACACAATATTTAAATATGATTAAACTAGTTTGAACTAGAGGAGTTAAGCTAGTGTTAGTAAGTATAATTATATAATTTTAAAACCATAATGTGTTATGAGACCGACATGGGGACCTCAATCACAACTTAGGTGAGAGTTGACGGGCCTTTTTCAGAAACATAGATTATAAGTTAATTTAATGTTGATGAGTTTGAAAAGTAAATCTATGTATGAATGAGGTTTAAAATATTTAAAAATGTATATTAGACATGAATTTGATATATATACATGTTTGTATATTGATAGAAGTGATTGACATTGGCCAATCTTAGAAACTTTGCATTTGGTATAGAGTGCTCTATTTTCAGCATGGTTTTGTATATTGGATTTCCCAAATTTGTGCTCGTGAACTATGTGTCATGAACGTTAATGCTTGTTTTTCATATTGTGGTTTTTAGGCAGAAACGTTCAGGCCTGATGTCACACCCATGAAAGGCTAGTCACACTTGACACATATTGGTCACACCTGTGAATGTTAATTTGTGAGATCAGTAGTTTTTATGGTTGAGTCAGGATCAGATTCATAAGTGCTAAACTGTGAAGGTTGTCTTCAAGCCCTTGAATATTTAGTCACAGTCACGAAGGTAGTTGTTTCACTCTCGTGAACTTGAGAGTAACAATTGTGAACACCAAATGCTTATAATTTGTTCCATAATGATATATGTTTGGGAATTATATGTTTTAGACACGGTTTTAAACATGAGGTGCCATAGCCCCTGTCAATACTAGAGCATATTATGGGTACTATAATGACATCATGAATGTTAAATATATGAATAGATGAAATACATGATATGATTTTTGGTATGAGATGTATATTGCTATGGAAGTATGTTATGACATGACTAACATGGATTGAACATAATCGTATGTGGTATCGTAATGGATATGGTACAGTACAATCATGGATATATGTTATAAAAAATGGTTAATGCACAACATAATTATGATGGATTAGTATGTATGGTTGTGCCTAAATACTCTAACTAGGACAAGAGTTAGGATAGATGACATGCTATTAAGGGAAAACAACACCGGGTGACTTAGGTTGGTCATTGATTATAGAGAAGGGCTTCAATCTTAGGTGAGCTCCCTTGGTTTGGCAATGTGTGCATACTACTGTTATCTCAAGTAGGTTACCTGAGGGCTTCTTTTTATTTCAGACAGATATTTTGAGAAACTCAAGCAGGTGTCCTGTGGGGCTCGAGTGAGGGCCTTGGATTTATTTGTATCTAGTTTACTCTAGTTTACAGTAATACAAGCAATGTATTTGAGGTAATAAATATGGTAATTCTTGTATGATTCTATAGTGATTGGTTTTCATCATGAATGAGATACACAATGAATTGGCATGTTGGTTCTTTGTATTTTCATGTAACACCCAATTTTTAGGGTTTATAAGTTAGATGGATTGTTATGAGAGAGTGTGGGTGGATTAAGAGGTTAGAAATAGTTAGAAATGGGGTCTTTCATGCCCGTGAATGTTTGTTTACTCCTGTGAAAGAGTTGTATTTCAAAACGACATAGTTTTGAAAGTTGTTTATGCCTGTGAATGAGATTTCACAGCCATGAATGTTATAGGTTGGTTTCATGCCCATTCAAGATTTGTCATGACTATGGCAATGGGTGTTCACATTCATGGAGATGTATTCACACCCACGAACTAAAGTCAACATAATTGGAGAATAAAGCCATATTTTTCTCTCTTTCATGCTTTGCACCTGCTATTATCAGTTACCCTATGCCTCTAAAACCTCCCCCACACACCATACTTCTCACCTCCACCAACTTTTTTCTTTTTCTTTTCTCTCTTTTCACCCAAGTTTCAAAGATCTAAAGGTTTGGGTTAAGCTTGAATAAAGGGTAAGGAATGTGTTGGAGTGTTTGGTCAGTTTGAAAGATCTCATAAGATATTTTTCATATTGATAGGAGCTAGAGGTAGTGGTGAGGATCACCAAAGGGCTAGGCAAGCTTGAAGAGCTTGAAGTGTTTAGGCTCTATTGTTAAAGGTTAATATATATATATATATATATATATATATATATATATATATATATATATATATATATTATTTCCCTCTTTCTTGTATATTGCCATGTATTATGCCATGAGATGACTTGAAAATTTGATTAATGATATGAATGGTTTTTGGAAGGTATATGCATAATGGTTGTGTGATATAATTGTTAGTAGTGCCATAAAAATGGGTTAACAAGTTTATGATGTTAAAGAGACATTTTGGAATGATTTATGTTTGAATGAGTTTAAATGTTGTTAAAGACATATTATTAGCATTATATGTTGTTGAATATTGATAGGAGTTATTGACATCGGTCAATCTTATAGGCCTTTTTATGTAATTTTGGTGATGCTCTATTTTAGATTGAGTTTCTATTTTGGATCCCAGAAATTCATGCGTGTGAATAATACACACAAACACATTTCATGTTCGTGACAAAGGAGCATGCCCATGAAACATCAAGACACAAAATGCCTGGAACATTCACATCTTACATCATAGCTAGGGAAGTCATGAATGCATGAGTTCACGCCTATGAACAAATAGTCACAAATGTGAACATTGATATCCAAACTTTTACAATTAACCCTCAGATTTCACAGTTTGATTCAAGATATATAATGTATGATTACATGCCCATGAAGTATATTTTATAGGCAGTATTCATGAATATGTAGTTCACACCCATAAAGCTTGTTGTTATGGAACAAAGTTGTTTTTCTTCATTGATCTCATAAGATAGTTATAGACACGTATACACTATGATAAACCACAAGTATGTATGATATAGTTACATGAAGTATACATGAATGATACATAATGATGCATATGATTTTGTATAAGATAATGGAAATGCAAAGAGGAATGAGTTATAATAATCGAAAATGTTTTTTTCTCTAATTAAGGACTTGATATAATATAAATGGCTTGCCATTGAGGGAGTTATGGTACCATATGATATATTTATAAGAGGACAAGATACTTGAAGCTCAAGTTAGAACGCCTTTATTTCTCGATTCCATGCAATTACAAGACAAGGTGGCTGAAGCTTAGGTAAAAGCACCTTTGATCCTATTTTATACTCAATCAAGATGGTTAAAGCTCAGGTGAGCTCGGACGAGCACACTTACAATTAGTGGACAGGGTGGCTGAAGCTTGGGTATGAATGCCTCTGTTTCACGACATGTATCTGGATAGTCTAACTTAGAGTTTTGGATAAGGAAATAATAGTGGTAAGTTATAAGCAAAACAAAGTGAAGTGAAGGAAGATGTAAGGATATAGTGAACTGCTTATATGGGAATGTTTGATATGTATGACATATTGTTGTGATAAATGAGATATAATATGTGTATAAAAGGTAAGACATTTCTATTACCATGCATTTGGATAGTTGTTTATGGATATGATAGCATTGTTGGGTTTTAAACATGTATTTAATACATATGGCAGTGAAAATTTAAAATTTAATTGAACCCAAAACCCATGGAATGCCCTATGTATATTAAAATCAGATTGAATACCATCAAATGGGAGAAATTGATTACCTTATTTGTAACTTTTGATCTTCCAAGTTTGTGAGTCTTTTCTTCTTTGTTGGATTATTGCAAACCAAAATAATCTAAGATTTGATTGTCTCTAATAGTAATCCATATGAAGGAACGATCAAAACAACCACAATGGAGATGGGTTGTTAAATCACCAAAGTGCTAGTAATGGCATTTTAACATGAAAGAGAAGATGAAGGGAGAATAACTACTATTTCTCAAGGTGACAACCACAAATTAACCTCTAAAGAGGCTTTTTGTATGTCCTCTATTCTGTATTAGAGTAGATTTCTCAAACCCTAAGTTTAAGCATCCTATTCAAAATATAATTGTTGACGAACCCAATTCGTGATCGTGAAACATCGTTTATCACCACAAATGGTGCTCATATTGCAATAGTCACAATCATGAATACCCTGTCACGCCCATGACAATCTGCGACAATAAATAAAAAAATAGTTCACAGACTCATTAGTGACTGAAAATGCCATCACGAATACCCTATTCACGATCGTGATACACTATCACGACTAGAAGCCATTTGTGACTGTGAGATCCTATCCACAACCGTGAATTTGTCTAGCCCAAATTTTCTCTCTCTTAATTTTGGATCCAATCCAAAAGCCCATTTCAAATCTCATTCATTCCTTCTAAGTCTGTGACCTATTAGGTTCTCAAAATAATTTGGCAGCTCAAATCATCATATGATTTCAAACAGATCATGAGCGGTATCTGTGAACACATCATAACCCCCAATTGATCAAAAAATCAATGGTCTGACTGTAAATAATTCAATAGACAATTACCGTGCGTGCAATTCATCCTTTCACCAAACTATACCTTATTTGGTTCAGGGCAAAGATTGTGTGTCTCCTACTAGACTGACTACATCACATATAGTCTAAATGATATTAGTTATTATCTATGAGACTCATTACTTTATTAGACATGTCTTTGAATACCTTCCTTAAGACTTATCCACCTTAATTAAGGATTTCTGAGTAATGATTTTTATAAGAGGCCATAGGTATACCCTCCCTCTATAAGGAGTGGTAAATTCTTTATTGACTACTCAACAACATTCAACTACCTCATGTTATACCCAATCACCACCCTATGAGCAAACTCTAAGAGACAACATTGAATGGAGTCAACATATAAGATTCAGTATCCAAGATAACCTTAAGAATCTCAATTCTAAAGATACTTGCACCATTGCTATGATGAGACTATCATTGACATTGAATAGATATCCATGTGATTGTCTCATAGCAGGTCATCCAATATAATTCAGTACTTTAGCAAGCATCCACATGTTAACTCTAAACATCTCATGTCTTCAGCTTATAAGATCAGCTGCTTGACCTAGTCAAGGAGTAAAACATGTACCAATCTATCCAGATTAACAATGTCCTATCTTGTTAATCCTATGACTAGGAATAATTTAGATATAAACACAATTATACATGGTAGGAATCTCACTATCATGATCTCATCATGATTTTCTTTATATTGTGTTACATACCAAAAACTTCATTAAACAGTCAAAAATCTAAATCAAATTCATATATGAATGAACACTAATATAATGAAAATGCCTTTTATTAATAATAAATGAGTACATCAAGTACCTAAGGTGATTGCCTTTAGGGCACCTCTTTAACAAGCATAACACGAACATATATATTATGTTGTGATGTATATGAATGCATGCTTGAATTTTTATGCCTATATGTACCACTAAGCCTTTAGTAGCTTAGTGTGTAGGTTTTTTGCATGCAGATTTCGAGCATAGGGGATAGCTGAAGTTGACACAAAAGAAGAAGAGCCCATACAAAAATTCAGAGTAGACCCACCTTGGGTCAATGATCATGTTCATGTCATCTTTCGGTTTCTTTTTATACATGACATATGAGATATGATAATTTTCTGTTTATATCATATTTTTTTAGAACATGTAACCTTCATTTTGGAAATGTAAAAGTATGATTTTATATGAAAGTCACCTAATAGGATCAAGGTTTATGCATGATGTATGGTTTTAATGCAAATGTTTAATACAATAACATGAGACAAAGTTTTATAAATAAAGAAAAGTTTTAAATTGCATAAGTTTTCTACATTAGGTTATAGTAATATCTGACCATTTAATTGGGATATAATCTTGATTAATTGGGAGGGTGTTACATTTGAAATCGTTGGTATAATGATTGTTGTCATGAGATGATAAACATGGTGATTATGACATGTAACATTGTATGCTCTTGTAATAAGTAAGTTGGGAACATGGTATAATATGATATGCTATTTCATGGATGAATATAATATGAACACATACATAATATAAGGATGTTAATAAGGTAATGATCTAAATATGGTAAATAATGAATATAAGTATGAGCACATAGAATATACAGGGTTAGTTATGCATGTTTTGGACATGTGATGATGGGTAATTTATCTATAATGAAAATATATTGTAAACTTATATTCTTAAATGTGCACTTTGTAGCTTTGTATCTTAATATGATAAGAAGGGTATGCATATGTGTTGCCCAGATATTAAACCAAGAAGGGGGGTTGAATTGGAGTTCCAAAATTTAAACTATAAGGTGCGGAAATAAATGATTAATTTTAGGAGGGATAGAGAGAATTTGACATAAGGATTTTTATAGAGGTTTGGGTGTTAACAAACCTTACTCCTCTCCCCAATCACAATTGGGAGTTTCACTAATACACTAAGTGTTACAATGGAGTTTTACAAGCTCACTCCCAACTATGGTGTTTCTCACAATGGCTCACAGCTAACCCAGAAATCCCTTGTGTTTTAATGGCTCACACAATAACCATTTCCTTGTGTTTTACAGGCTCACACAAACAATCTTCACTTTGTGTTTTACAAGCTCACACAAATAACCTTTTAATTTGTGTTTTGGAGGCTCACACAACTAACCCTTACAAGTGTTCTACTCTTAACCCTGAAATACCCAAAGCTCACTTGAGTAAGGATTACAGAGAGAACCACTTACAAATCTTAATTGCTCAATAAATGAAGAGCAAAAAGATTTTTACAGAGAATAGATTTTGTTCTCAAAGTATGAAAGTACAAATAGCTTGTAATAAGAATTAAATTCGAAGTATATGCTATTCTATTGTTATTCTCATCATTCACTCTTTTTCTTAATGCATAAATGACTTCCATTTATACTCCCATGGCTGAATCTAGTCATTGGGGTGCATTAAATACGAAACTAGCCGTTGTACCAACCAAAACATTGCGCCTGACATTTTTCTCTTTCATTGTTCACGGGCTTGACTATGTTTGTCACGGGGGTGACATTTCTTCCCAAGCCGTGACTGGAGTGGTGACTTTGGTCGTGAAGCTCTCTGGAATGTTTTGACATATAGAGTCACAGGCATGACATACTCATTCACGGGCGTGACAAACTTCCCAGCCGTGATCCAAGTGGTGACTTTGGTCGTGAAGCTCTCTGGATGAAAATGCATGAATCTTCACGGGGGTGACACATTTATTCACGGGGGTGACTGAAATGCTCACTTCACGGTTTGTTCTTCCTTCATGGCCGTGAACTTCAAATGTTGGTTTTGGTAACGGTTAGCTTCTTTCACGGGAGTGACTCATAGAGTCATGGCAGTGAACATGCTACTACTTGAATTTTGTCCTTCAAGGATTATTCTTCCAATTCTCCATTCTTGCTATTTTAATCCATGTCCTGTATAATATACTTACCAAAACAAGTATGTTAAATACAATATTGCTATTTTATTTGTTATCATCAAAATGACAGAAATACCCCTTAAGGTTTAACAATCTCTCCCTTTTTGATGGTGACAAATAATCTAGCAATATGTGATTTTGAGAAGTCTCCCCCTCAAAATATACTTAGGATAAAAAATTTATACTGTGCAAGAATAGTAAATAATGATGTAGCATTAAAATAAACTTAACTAGATTTTTAGTATATTCAAGTTATATGAGAAGTATATCCAATATATACCATAATTCCTTTTTAAGGCATAAAGTATATGTAAGGTATACTTAAGGTATATCATGGCATATTTATTTTTGCAACTTGCATGAAGGTTTATGCAAAGTATATTTAAGGTATATCTTATGTATATAAAGCTCGATTTTTCAATCATATACTTTGCATATGAAATTTTGAATCAAGATTTCTAATCCCTTTTAATCTATTTTAAAGTCAATTCAATTTTAATATTTGATTCAAAATTCATTTACCTTAATATATATTGCTAGTTTGATACATATTTCCTATCATATATTGCTAGTTTTCTCCCCCTTTTGTCATCAATCAAAAAAGGATATATATATCAATTAGGAAAACAAAAGTAAATATATTAATTAAAGAAAAAGATTCAAACAAAGTTAAATGTTCAGAAAGGAAATTTAAAAATTTCCTACACACTAACAAGCATAAACAAAATACATAAGCAAAAGACAAACAAATTTAGGCTACACTCTAGCCCAACTCCTAGCCAGACATCCTATCACGAAGCCTAGCCACTTCAGCCTCAAGGCTGTCCATCCGAGACTCCATGAAGTCTTTGAAGTTCTCCAACCTCTCATCCATCAAAGTCTGCAGCTACTCAAAACGTGGTGCCAAGAGGTCAACCACCTGCTGCGCTAAGGTCGGTATGGAAGCTGAGGACTATCCGGTGTCCTGCTCAGCCATTGGGGGTTCTTCCTCAACCCAAGCCCTTTTCTTCTACTGGACTCCCTGGAGGCCTGCTTTAAAATCCTCCGTGTCATTATCTTCCGAGATGATCTCCCCAGTAGTGTTAGTGAAGCGGTAGAAGATATTGTTCTGGAAAACGATTCTGACAGCTGCTCCCATCTTGATGAACGACTCGACATCCAAGCGATCTCGAGGATGTCTAGGGATGAGATTGAAGTAATGCATATCCAGCTTCAGATAATTAAGCTTCACCGCTATATGGGTGATATATGCCCCAATCAAAATATCTCAAGTGGGCTTGGTGGCAATGGAGAGAAGATGGTTTGCAAACCATCTAGATAGTGCTACTGTGAGTCCTCTCCGAGCCATCTCAAATAGGAAGAGTTCTGACTTCCTGATAGTGCCATTGCTTTCTCCCCTAGCAAATATGCTATAGGTCAGGAACCTATGCAAATACTTGTGCACTGGGGACCTGAGATGAGTGCTATTTGTCTTCTTGACATCTCAATTGCAGTCGGTGCCAAAGTGTGTCCAGGCTCGATGGGCAGAGAATTCTACCTCAGTGTCGTTTAGTATGCCATCTGATGGTAAATCGAATAATTCCCCAAATTCAGTGGCATTGAGAGTGTTGGGATTGTTGCAGAGTTGGAATTTCACCACTCCAGTAGGTGAAACCTGCAATGTGCTAAGGAATTCCAGTGTTGGCTCCCTCAAGGTCTGCTGGTGAATCTCAACAAAATCTTCAAGATGACAGGCTTATAGTTGCTCTGTCATAGCCGTCTTAAGCCCGAGACTTTGGACTGTCTGCCATTCGAAGGACCTTGATGACAGTAGAGGTCTCTTCTTCAAAGTTGCATACCGAGGATAGCAATACTCCAAAATACGGTTCATGAGGTAATCTGCATACCTCTTAGGAGCATGGGACTTCTTTCTTTTTCCCTTGGATGAAGCAGTCTCCATTTTTGAAGAAATTGGTTGGTGATGGAGTTGGAAAATTTTTTGACAGAAAATCCTTATGAAACCCTAAGAATGTAAGATTTCTGATGAAGATTCGAACTTTTGGTGGTATTTATAGGAAAATTTTAAGTCTTTGGGGCCGAAATCTTCAATGTCTCAATGAATATGAGTAAATGAGAGCAGTTTTGGGAGTTGGAGAGTTGAAATGAAAGTTGTAACTAGTTGTTCTTTTATATATTCAATACATTCACGGGCGTGAAGTAGGTGTTCACGGGCGTGAATGGTCGTGTTCACGATTTGCTGAAGGAGTGTTCCACCCGTGAAAGAAGACGTGAATATGTTCACGGGCGTGATATTTGAATATCACGGGCATGAATGATCATCCGTCACGGGGGTGAATAAATTATCAAGGGCATGACGTGTTGAATTTCACCACCTATGCCCGTGAAGCAAGCCGTGACTCAAGGCGTGAAAGTCTTTGTGAGTTTTGGGGTGTAATGGTTCATGGGCGTGAAAATTCGTCACGGGCGCGAAAGTCTCTTTTCACGGGAGTGAATGAAGCCGTGAAGATAAGCTTCACCACTTGAAGCCGTGAACCATGTTGTGAACCAATTCATGAACGACACTACCTCTTTGGGCCATTTATGTCACGGGTGTGACTCCCCTAAAATTTTCATCAAATTAAAATTAAGTCCTAAAACAAGACTAAATCATTTCAACAAAGATTCTATTCCTTAAAACATGAATTTTCATCAAAATTTCTATTTTATAACTTGTGATATGATTTAAGATCAACAATTAAAATTTCATATTTTTGCAATCACAAGGTTAATTCATCAATCATACCAAGTTCTCTTCTAATGAAATTAAATCTTTCCTCATTTAGAGACTTAGTGAAAATATCTGCTAATTGATTTTCTGTGCTTATAAATTCTAATGCAACATCTCCATATTGTACATGATCTCTAATAAAGTGGTGTCTAATGTCAATATGCTTGCTTCTTTAGTGTTGAATAGGATTTTTTGAAAGATTTATAGCACTTGTGTTGTCACATTTGATAGGTATATGGTTCATCTCATGACCATAGTCCTTAAGTTGTTGTTTCATCCAAAGAATTTGTGTACAACAACATCCAACTGCTACATATTCTGCTTCAGCAGTTGAGAGAGCAACTGAAACTTGTTTCTTGCTAAACCAAGAAACTAAACATTCTCCAATGAAGTGACAAGTACCTGAAGTACTTTTCCTATCTAAAAGACTACCAGTATAGTCTGCATCTGAATATCCTATAATATAAAAAGATGAATTCCTAGGATACCATAAACCTAGATGCAATGATCCATGTAAATATTTTAAAATTCTTTTTACTGCATTTAAGTGAGATTCTTTTGGACATGATTGAAATCGTGCACACAAGCAAACACTATACATAATATCGGGTCTAGAAGCAGTAAGATATAAAAGTGATCCAATCATACCTCTATAAAGCTTTTCATTAATGCTCTTACCCTTTTCATCTTTGTCCAATTTTGTTGATGTGCTCATAGGAGTCTTGGCATTTTTGCATTCTTCCATACCAAATTTCTTAATGAAATCTTTGGCATATTTGGATTGGTTGATGAATATGCCCTCATTGCTTTGCTTTATTTGTAGACCAAGGAAATACTTAAGTTCTCCCATCATGCTCATTTCAAATTCCCTAGTCATACACTTAGCAAATTATTGACAAAGCAACTCATTAGTAGAACCAAATATTATATCATCAACATAAATTTGAACAATTAGTATATCGTGCTTATGCTTTTTGATGAATAATGTAGTGTCAACATTTCCCTTTGTAAAGCTATTTTCTAATAAAAAAGAACTTAGCCTCTCATACCAAGCTCTTGGGGCCTGTTTTAAACCATACAAAGCTTTTGAAAGTTTAAAAACATGATTTGGCAAATCATAGCTTTCAAAACCTGGTGGTTGTTCTACATACACTTCTTCATCTATATAACCATTTAGAAATGCACTTTTCACATCCATTTGAAAAAGTTTGAAATTCATGTGACATGCATATGCTAAAAGTATTCTTATGGCTTCTAATCTAGCTACAGGTGCATATGTTTCATCATAATCTATACCTTCTTCTTGAATATATCCTTTTGCAATTAGTCTAGCCTTATTCCTGGTTATTAACCCTTGTTCATCTAATTTGTTTCTAAATACCCATTTGCTACCTATGATTTGATGATCCTTGGGTCTAGGTACTAGGTTCTGTACCTTATTTCTCTCAAATTGGTTGAGTTCCTCTTGCATGGCAATAACCCAACTTTCATCATTAAAAGCCTCATCAATATTTTTAGGCTCAATTTGTGAAATAAAAGCAATGTCAGTGACTAAATGTTTGATATGAGATCTAGTACTTACTCCCCTTGATAGATCACCAATTATTTGCTCTTTTGGATGATCTTTCGTCATTCTCCATTCTTTTGGAAGTTCTTGATCATTTTGTTCTTGATTTTGAGGTAGAGTGTCATTTTGCAGTAAATTTTCTTGATCATTTTCTGCTTTCCCATTTCCAATATCAAGTCTTTCCATATTACCAACAACATCATCAAGAACACTACCTTTCACAAGATCAAGTCTACTAGATTCATTAAAAACAATATGCATGGATTCTTCAACCGTTAATGATCTTTTATTAAATACTCTATATGCTTTGCTGGTTGTAGAATATCCTAAAAAGATACCTTCATCAGACTTAGAGGCAAAATTTCCAAGATTATCCTTGGTGTTCAATATAAAACACTTACATCCAAATACTCTAAAGTATGCTATCAAGGGCTTTCTTCCATTCCATAGCTCAAATGAGGTTTTGTTTAAAAGAGGTCTTTTGAAAACTCGATTTGAAATATAACATGCAGTGTTTGTGGCTTCTGCCCAAAAATAAGTTGGTAATTCATATTCATTAAGCATTGTTCTAGCCATTTCAATTAAAGTTCGATTTTTCCTTTCAACTACCCCATTTTGTTGAGGTGTCCTAAGAGATGAGAAATTATGTGAAATGCCATGTTCAAGACAAAAGCTTTTAAAGTTTTCATTTTCAAATTCTTTCCCATGATCATTTCATATTTTTGAAATACAGTACCCTTTTTCATTTTGAACTCTTTTAGCAATGTTTTTGAAATTTTCAAAAGCATCACTCTTTTGAGCTAAGAAAATTATCCAAGTAAATCTAGAGTAATCATCTACAATGACAAATGCATAATGTTTTCCTCCTAAGCTAGCAATTCTAGTAGGTCAAAACAAGTCTAAATGCAGGAGTTGAAGAGGTTTTGAAGTACTTACTATGTTTTTGGCTTTGAAAGATGACTTGTGTTGCTTTCCTCTTTGGCAAGGATCACATGTCTTGCCTTTTTCATATTTAACTCTTGACAGTCCTTTTACTAGTTCTCCTGTGCTGAGACTTTATATTAAGTCCATGTTAGCATGACCAAGACTTCTATGCCACAACCAAGATTCATCACTAGTAGTCACAAGACACTTAGAGGAATGGTTAGATAGTTCATGCAAGTTTATTAAGATCACAAGTTTATTAAGTTCATGCAAGTTTAATATTTCTTGGCCATCAATAGAGATCACAAGACATTCATTTGAAGTAAAGATTACTTTGTTTCCTCTATCACATAATTGACTTTCACTTAACAAGTTATGTTTCAAGCCATCAACAAGTAAGACATCCTTAATAAAAGTAGTACCATTAATACCAATAGAACCAATGTCAATCACCTTACCCTTTACATTGTTTCCAAAGGTAACTTTACCTCCATCAATACTCTTGATTTCATTGAAGAGTTCTTTGTCTCCTGTCATATGCCTTAAGCATCCACTGTCTACTAGCCAAGCATTTTTGTTTATTGTGGACTTGAGGCATACCTATAGAATCAAAATTCAAGTATGATTTTTAGGTACCCAAATGAGTTTGAGTCCTTGGGGGTTAGCACATGAAGGTTCCCAATGAGCCTTCCTTATCCGGCAATATTTATTTATGTGACCAATTTTCATACAATAATTACATTGTTTCGGTCTAAACTTGCTTTTTGGTCTTACAATGTATTTGAATGCCATAATTCTATTAGACTGATTTTCAGAACAGTGGCGTGCATAATCATGATTAATTTGCATTTTTCTAGATGCATGCTTTTTATACATAAAGGCATGATTATTCTTTTTCTGTATAGAAGGTTTAAGATGCTTATTTGTTGGTGCTATTCTAATAGGTGTGGAGATGTGAGATTCTTTAGATTTTACAACTATAGTTTTGTGAGAAGATGATGATGTGTCTTTAAATCCTAGACCATGTCTAATTAAGGGTGATCTTTGAGACACAATGAGAGTATCTAAGCTCTCTTTACCTTTATGAAATTTAGAAATGGAATTTCTAAGTTCCTCAACTTCATTTTTCAAAGTATTATTTTCTTTTAACAATGAAGCTATTGAGGGTCTTGATGAGTATTCATCTAATGACTTTTGAAGAGATTCATTAGATGATTTAAGCTTTATATTTTCCTTTTCTAAAACATCTATCTTATTTTTTAAATTAGAGATATTATTTCTATAAGTACTAAATTTAGTTCTATATTTCTCTAATTCTATATTTAATTCTTCTATTAGCCTTTGCTCATCATCATCATCATCATCACTATCATCATCATTATCACTACTATCATTATTCAAGGAGTATGAGTGTAGTGATCTTACCTTATTTGAGATGTGATCCTCAATAGCCATGAAGCATAGGTTGACCTCTCACTTTCATTATCATTTTTTTCACTTGAAGAGCTTTCGTCATCCCATATGGCTTTGTGACCTTTCTCCCCATTATCTCTTTGGTATTTGCTCTTATGCTTCTTGAGCCTTGGACATTCTGGTTTGATATGTCCTTTCTTTCCACATTCATAGCATTTTACCTCTTCCTTACTTCTATGTGTGTCATTAGAAGTTTGTTTGAGGTTTCTTTGCCTGAAGTTTATGGAATTGCTCATTTTCTTCTCAATGATTCTTTTTAATCTCCTTGAAAGCATAGTGATGTCCTCATTTTCATCATCACTCATTTCTTCATCATCTTCACTTTCTTCTTGAGATTTTGAAGTAGAGGCTTTGAGTGCTAAGGGCTTTCTTTTTTCTGGCTCTGCTTCAAGCTCTCTATCTCTCTTCGCTGCCATCTCATGTGTGAGAAGTTTGCCAATCAGCACATCAGTATTCATGATGCTCATATCTTCATTTGCTTCTTCTATGCCAACAACTCTTGAACCATAGTATTTAAGAGGAAGACTTCTCAGGATTTTATTGTTTACATCTTCCAAACTCAGATGCTTCCCAAGTTTCCTCATTCCATTTATAATGGCTAGAAGACGGTTGGTCATGTCAGTGATTGACTCATTGGATTTCATCTTGAAGAGCTCATATTCTGAGGTTAGAAGTTGAATTTTCTTGGATTTGACTTGCTTAGTTTCCTCATGATAGTTCTCCAATGTCTTCCATATGCTGTAGAGCAGTGTTGTATTCTCCCACATTTTTCAATAGATAATGAGCTTGATAGGATTGTCATTGCCTTCTTGTTTTTGAAATTTGCTCTTCTTTGAGGCTCTGTCTAATCATCTCTTGATAGGATTTCTTCTTCACCATCAGCTTCTCTTCTGGTTGATGGTGTCCATTCTTTTTGTACACTAACCCAGACTTCAATTCCTTCACTATCCAAGTATGTCTCCATCCTAAACTTCCAATGGGCATAATTTTCTCCATCAAAGTAAGGTTTGAGACTTTGGAATCCTTCACTGGCCATATCTTAATCTTTACTAGCACATTTTAGGCTTCGATGCTAGACAAAGCTCTAATACCAATTGTTGCCCAGATATTAAACAAAGAACGGGGGTTGAATTGGAGTTTCAAAATTTAAACTATAAGGTGCGAAAATAAAAGATTAATTTTAGGAGGGATAGAGAGAATTTGACACAAGGATTTTTATAGAGGTTCGGGTGTTAACAAACCCTACTCCTCTCCCCAATCGCAATTGGGAGTTTCACTAACACATTAAGTGTTACAATGAAGTTTTACAAGCTCACTCCCAAATATGGTGTTTCTCACAATGGCTCACACCTAACTCAGAAATCCCTTGTATTTTAATGGCTCACACAATAACCAATTTCTTGTGTTTTACAAGCTCACACAAACAACCTTCACTTTGTGTTTTACAGGCTCACACAAACAACCTTTTAATTTGTGTTTTGGAGGCTCACACAACTAACCCTTACAAGTGTTCTACTCTTAATCCTGAAATACCCAAAGCTCACTTGAGTAAGGATTACAGAGAGAACCACTAACAAATCTTAATTGCTCAATAAATGAAGAGCAAAAAGATTTTTACAGAGAATAGATTTTGTTCTCAAAGTATGAAAGTACAAATAGCTTGTAATAAGAATTAAATTCGAAGTATATGCTATTCTATTGTTATTCTCATCATTCACTCTTTTTCTTAATGCATAAATGACTTCCATTTATACTCCTATGGCTGAATCTAGTCGTTGGGGTGCATTAAATACAAAACTAGCCGTTGTACCAACCAAAACATTGTGCCTGACATTTTTCTCTTTCATTGTTCACGACCGTGACTATGTTTGTCACGGGGGTGACATTTCTTCCCAAGCCGTGACTGAAGTGGTGACTTTGGTCGTGAAGCTCTCTGGACTATTTTGACATATAGAGTCACAGGCGTGACATACTCATTCATGGGCGTGACAAACTTCCCAACCATGATCCAAGTGGTGACTTTGGTCGTGAAGCTCTCTGGATGAAAATGCATGAATCTTCACGGGGGTGACACATTTATTCACGGGGGTGACTGAAATGCCCACTTCACGATTTTTTCTTCCTTCATGGCTGTGAACTTCAAATGTTGGTTTTGGTAACGGTTAGCTTCTTTCACAGGCACATTTAGAGTCACGACAGTGAACATGCTACTACTTGAATTTTGTCTTTCAAGGATTATTCTTCCAATTCTCCATTCTTGCTATTTTAATCCATATCCTATATAATATACTTACAAAAACAAGTATGTTAAATACAATATTGCTATTTTATTTGTTATCATCAAAATGACGGAAATACCCTTTAAGGTTTAACAATATGTATATGTTAGAGTATATATATAGTTGTTATTATATATACATATGTATTGCTAGGCACGAGATGCTTAACGTATAAGTGTCTCTCATATGCAGGTTGGAGCTAATAAGATGGTTGCTTATAGAGAAAGAGAGCCTGTAGGAAGAGTCATAAGACACGGCCCAGTTTGGATTTGTGAGACACTAATGATGTCTTTTCTTTAGATTTCATATGTTGAAGGATTTGTATCATTCCCTTTTTGGGATGTCATTTATAAACTTGAGGCTATTGGGATCCAACATAGTATTTCTATTTGATTAAATTTTTTCTTATGTTTTTCTTTTACTTTTTGTTTTGATGTTTTAAAAGTAATCATCATGGTCTTGATGCAATTAAAGTGACTTAAAGGAAAGATTTATTTTAATCGGATTTTAAAAAGGGTGGTTTTGGTAATACTCACTTATATAGTTGGATTAATGCAAATTATAGAATGGGTGTTACAAAAACTTCAAATATCAAATTAAATAGATCCAGTTATCCTCCACCTTTATCGCAAAACTACTACTAGAATTAAATTCAAAAACAACCATTTATATAAACTCATTAATTATTACCACTTATAACTTCTTCAATAAAAAAATGTTTATAAATAACAAAATTGATATCTTAAGAACTTCAAATAAAAAATTTTCATAATTGATATCTTTAATAATGGTATTCAGAAATAACTATGAATTGAGATTTTCATACAACAACTGATCGATATTCTAAAATTGAAAAACCAAAATAATTTGTAAACTATCAACAAAACAACAAAAGATAAACAAAGGAATCAATAGATATCACCTTAACCAGCTATTGTTCATCCAAACGAATGAGATTTGGTTGTTCAAATCCAATCTCCATCGTTTAGATCATATAAGAGTCTATCCAAATGTGTTCACCAATTTTTAGCCCAATCAGACCTTAAATCACCATCCAATCATTAGAAAAGCGAAAACTAGTTACTGCTAAAAATTATGTTGTGAACAGTAAACTTCAAACTTTAAACACAAAAAATATGGACCTCCAAACCTGATTTCCACCATTAAGAGTGAAGAACAATGAGTTTTCAAAATGTCCAGTAAAAATCAGTTTGATGGAGCATGGATGATCGTCTAATTTAAAAAAAAATGAAGTTGGTTGGATTTATTTTTTTTATAGAAGAACTATACTTTTTCTCTCATTTTGTTAACTCTTTTTTTAAATAGGAAAAAAAAGGGATGGCAACATAAGGGATGAGACATGTGTAAGTGAATAAAAGATGAATAAAAATGTGATTGTTTTTCACGACACCCAAAATCTTGTCCTTCACTTGCCTGCCAGGTGTTGAAAAAATTGCTCACACATATCACTTATATCTAGTTCAGGGATGCATTTATACACTATGTAAATTCAAGTATGCAATTAAATTTTCTTTCCAAGTTTACAAGATTATATCTATGTGGACACTAAATATTTGCATATGGAATAGGCTCAATGATGATAGCTCACATATCATTCTTTAGAAAAATAAAATGATAAATAACATTAAGGCATTGAATCTATCAAGCCTAAAATCCAAAATTATAATCTAAAAGCCCAAAGTCCATAATGAAAAGAAATATCAGGTAAGCCAAAAATCCCATTAGCCCAATTTGACTTTGAATCTCTCAAATAAGGAACCTATCTGTCAATAAGGAAATTATGTATGTAGTGCCATCTCAGTTAATTGAGATAAACTCAACTAAATATGTGGATACTACATGTTTCTATTACTGAAAACTTGTGAGAAATTAAAAATTTTCCTTTTTTTGAAACCACTTTATCTCATAAACTCTTTTTCCCATATAAAACCTAGTAATACAAATCATAATCATATTCAAAAAGGCATGCATAAACGTTTGATAAAAAAATCAACATCATATAATCATGTTTGGGCTAAACTAGTCATCTGTTTACAAAAATACATGACCATGATCAAAATTACATATTTCTTGAAAAGTAACACGTGTACAGATGTAAATAACCCATATCCCTATGTCATGTACAAAACCAAAAGATGACATGAAAAACATCACCAATTTGAGACGAGTATGCTCTGTGACCTTTGCATGGGCTTTCTTTTCTAGTCGACTCCTTCTATCTACTAGGGTCCAAACCTTCATGTAGGAAACACTCACGCATTAAGCTATTAAAACCTTAGTGATATATATATATATGTGTGTGTGTGTGTAAAAATTTATACATGCATTCATACAAAACATATCATAATAATTCATGTTTATGTCATTAAGATATATTCATACTTAATTTCATTATAGGATGATATTGTTAGAGAGGTGCCCTAAAGGCAATCACCTTAGGTATTTTATGTACTATTTATTATTAATAAAAAGGAATTTTCATTATATGGTATTCATTATATATGAATTGACATAGATCTTAGACCATTTAATGAAGTCATTGGTATGTAATATAACATGAAGGAAATCATTATGAAATCATAATAAGGAGAATCTTATCATGTGAAATTATGTTTATACCTAAATTATCCTTAGTCATAGGATTAACAAGATGATACATTATTAATCTAGATAAACTAGCACCATTTATACTCATTGACGAGGCTAATTAGTTGATCTCATAAGCTGAAGATATAGGATGTTTATAATTATCATATGGATGTTTGATAGAGTAGCTAAGTACATTGGATGACCTGTTATGAGACAATCACATGGATATCTATTCAATATTAGTGATAGTCTCATCATAGCAATGTTGCAAGTATCCTTAGACTTGAGATGCTCAAGGTTTTCTTGGATACTGAATCCTATACTTTGACTCCATTCCTTATTTCCTTTCAGAGGTTGCTCATAGGGTGGTGATTGGGTATAGCATGAGGTATTCGAAGGTAGTTGAGTAGTCAATAAATGATTCGCCACTCCTGATAGAAGGAGAGTATACCTATCACCTCTTGTAGAGATCATTACTCAGAAAGTTTTGGCCGATGTGGACATATCTTGAAAAAGGTCTTCAAGGACATATCTAATAGAGTAATGAGTCTCATAGATAAGAACTAATCTCATTTGAACTAGATATGACATAGTTAGTTTGGTGGGATTTGACAAGCAATTTATGCTCTGAACCAAATGAGGTATAGTTTGGTAAAAAGACAAATTGCATGGTAATTATCTATGGAAAGGTTAAAAGTCAAACCATTGACTTTCTAGTTAATTGGGTGGTTATAATGTATTGCTAGATACCACTTATAATTTGCTATGTCAGGGGAAATTGATGAGAAATCAATTATGGGTCAAAAGTGTTTGACTCTTAGAATTCTAATTGTATTAGGATTCCTCTCGAGACTTGGGCTTCCAACATGACCATAAAACCTATTTGGTTACATGCATAGAGAGAGTGAAGAGAATGTAAAATGAGTTTTTGATAAGATCCAAGTGAGAGAGAAAGAGAATTGGGCATTTTATAAGAGTTATAAAAATGAGTCAAATCCAATTTGTATTAGGATTGTTGACTTGGTCAACATTGGGCTATATATATACCTTAGGGAAATGGGCCCATTATGGTTTTTCCTTTTCTAATCCTAAAAGGAATTAGAAAGAATATAAATACTTATTTTAAGGGGTCAATTTCGCGGCTGCACTTTTAAGAAAAATATGAGTTATTTATCACTTCTCCATTTTCTCTTCTATAAGACAATTTTCCATTGCTAGCATTTTGGACTTTTGTCACCCCATCTCTTTAGAGGTTTTTTTCTTCTTCCTTTGCATGGATACTATTAGAGGCAATCCTAGCTTTGGATTGTTGTAGTTTGCTACAACCCAACAATGAAGGAAAAACTCACAACTTCGAAGATCAAGAGTTGCAAAGAAAGGTAGTCATTTTCTCCCATTAGATGGTTTGATATGATTTTAAATTACATAGGGCGTTCCTTGGGTTTTGGTTTTGATTAAATTTTATATTTCCATTGTGCCATGTATGAGATGTATGTTCAAAATCCTACAGGCATTACAAAAGTGATAACTTATAATCTTGTTTTTTTTATATGAAAGATCATATATTTATGTATATCCAATCCTCTTACAATCATGCATAGGTCTAGCATAACGATATATCAATGTCATGTGACATACAATTCAAGTATCATTTAATCATTTCCATTTTACCTTTTTCACTAAATCACATTTCATTAAATATTCTCGCCAAAACTCTAAACCTATACTATTTGGATATGAGTTGTTAATAGGAGCGATCTCTAAGCTTTAGCTACCTGCCACCATCTATATCCATGTTTGCTCATATCAGCTTCTCAAGTCTAAACGCATTCTCTGAGCTTAAGCCATATTGACTAAGTAAAATATACAACTTGCATACAATATAGGACTAGGGACACTCTCCTAGCTAAAGCCACCTTGTCCTCAAAAGAAATTCATGTATCATAATACTACGATACTGTAATCTCCCTTAATAGCATATCATCTATCCTAACTCTAGTCCTAGTATAGACAAGGAACATTACATGTTTCTTTTCCCCTTTTTACATCTCATTATCATGCATTCAATTTATTGCATATACTATTTTAATCATATGGAACATCACCATATATCATTCATGTATAAACTTTATATTACTATGTATCTGATACTTGTGGTTCATCGTAGAATATACATATCATAACCATCACATTGCATCATTTATGAAAATAACATTTTTTCATGCTAACAGGCTTCACAGGAGTGAACTACATGTTCATAGTCGTGAAAGTGCCATTCATGGGTGCCTCACCAATGAATAAGACCGTGAACATTACTTGTAAAAGCTACTAGATAGAAAGTGTGCAAATTCACGAGTGTGACTATTGTCCTGAAAGTGTGATTCACGACTGTGAGACTTCTACCATAGGTGTGAATTTTGGTTTTGTTCTACTTGAGCTTTCCCATATATGATTCATGGCCATGAACCCTTTGTCACGAGTATGAATCTGGCTTTTCTAGTAGTTTTTAAACACAAAAGTGGCATTTAATTTAATGCACAAATAAGGGCTATATGGTTGGCTATTGACAACCTCTTTCTATCAACATAATCAACAATTCATGCATTAAACATGTCATAATATCATTTAATAAGTAAAGAGCACATAAACATCAAATCATATTTTCAAACTCATTAAATACCCTAATAGGCATTTATGATTTAACTATCATTCATAAGTTCTTTAACTTTACCTCTTCCAACCACAGTAGCCATCATCATACTAAATCTTATAAAAACTCAAAAAAGCATCATATAAGCTAAAATACATCTTTCAAGCTCATCATACCTAAAGACTAACATTTATGGCATACAATAGCATTTATGTCTTTTTATAATCTACTTAACCCATGAAAAGAGGCATTTATCATATTTTGAGAGCATTAACATTAATAACCATGTTTTTAATACAACTTAATTCACAACATGGCAAAATTGAGGAATTAATGTGCATATATGTACATACCTCTACAAAGCCTAAAAAACCACACTTTAATCGAGCTTGCCTATCCTCTTGGTGGATTTCACCTCCTCATTTTCCAACTTCTAACACATATAAATAAATATATTATATCAACACTTATTGACTATAAACTTAACATAAGAGTCATAAAAGACTAAACCCTAACTTTAAACGTTCAAACTAACTTTTAACTCATATAACCCCTTTCTAAAATATACTTTACTTAAACAAGATTAAATGAGAGTCTTTACTTAATAAAAACTCAAGATTAACCTAAAACCTAGTCCATTTGGAAATCAGTTTCTACCATAAACAGGATTGATATATAAAAGATTATAAAACTTGTAAAGAGATGGGGAAAACATGATTTCTTACCAAAAATGAAGGAAACACCATATGCATAAGGGTTTTCGACTTCTCTTTTCTTTCTCAAGGTCAGCCTTCACAAGAACATGACCTTCCTTATGCTTCTCTCTCTAAAACTTGATAAATCTTATTTTTTAGCTTAGGATTCTATGTTTTAAGACTTGGAATTGAAATAAAATGATATGTTAATGTTTTTGGTGTGAAGGAAAACTTTAAAGACTATGGTTTTTGGGTAATGGGCAAGTGAGAGAGAGAAGAACAAACTAATGCTCTTTACATCTGACGATATTCACAGGTGTGACAATATCTATCACAGGCGTGAATCACCCAAAAATGACATTCATGACCATGACACTGAATCTATGGCTGTGAATATTGTACACTTGATTTTCTCATTTCTTTTTAACTCTTTCCCCCTAACAAAACCCTTAAAGACAACCTTATATCTCTTTAATCCATCTTATAAACTAGGTCCTAATTAGCGAGCATTATATTTCTCTCCTCCATAAAGAATTTTGTCCTCAAAATTACTTGATATGCTATATTGGAATAGTTGGAGGGGTGTTATGCCATCATCACCTATGCTTTCCCATGTAGCCTTTTCTGTTGCATGACTCATTCATAGGACTTTGATAAATAGTACTCATTTGTTCCTAGGTTCTTTAACTTTCCGAGCCAATATCTCAATTGGCTCTTCCTTATATGTAAGGTCTAGTATCATCTCTATGCTCTCAGCTAAGATGATGTGAGAAGAATCTGACCTATACCTCCTCAATAGGGAGACATGAAAGAAATTACGAATCTTGCTCAATTTTAGTAGTAAAACAATCTTTTAAGCTACTAGTCCAATCTGCTCTAAAATATCAAAAGGTCCAATGAACCTTTGTCCTTCTTTCAAAACTTGAGCACCTTATTTTGTGGTCAAACCTTAAGAATCACATTGTCTCTCACTTCATACTTTATATCCGCCCTTTTGAGATTTACATAAGATTTTTACACATCTGAAGATGCCTTTAGCCTTTCTTGTACGATCTTCATCTTTTCCTTTGTCTTTTGCACCAACTCTAGCCCCACTAACTTCCACTCACTAAGTTTTGTCTAACATAATGAGTCAAATCCAATTTGGATTATGATTGTTGACTTTGTCAATATTGGATTGATTGAAAAGGAACAAATTGGATTCCCTTCTTCTATTAAAAACGAATTTGACTGTATTTGGCCTCAAATTTATTTTTCATTCAATAACATATTAATATGATGATATTAGAATTTTTTAGTGATAATGAAATGAATTAAATTGGATTTAAACATAAAATTTGAAATTGTGCATATTGCTAAAATTTTAGGGTTTATGAAATTGAGTATTACCAATTGTGTGCTTTAAGGGACTGTTCGAATTTGATTTATTAATTTAATTATTAAAACAAGTTTCAGACATATTTATAATGCATTTTAAGGTCTGTAAAACCACTTTTTTGTTACAAAAATTGTTTTTGATCTTGGTATGAACAAAACTAAAATTAGGGCAAAAACCAAAACCTTGTGATGATACTGTTTTTATTTATGCAATTTAACATCATGTAACATGATGAATATAACCTTAATTATATTTTTATGAGATATTCATGATATTATTTTTATGTCAATTGAATGATAAAGGCAAATTAAATTCGTGCTAAAGTTCCTAGAGAATCCTAATTCTAGTATGATTCAGTTTAGGCAATTTTTGAGCAATTGGTTTGCTAGTTAAGTTTTTAATGATTTAGATTGTCTAACAAATGAATTTAATTATTTCAAAATGATTATAAGTTTTTGATAATAATTATAATGAATTATAAAAATTTTGGAAATTTTTCAAATATAATTTGATTTGAATTAGAAAAAGGTTTTCTAAATCCTAGTTTGACTAGGATTTTAATATGTAATTGTAACTAGAAGGTAATTTAATTATGAATTAACTACTGGTCTTATTTGAATTAAATATTTAGTGTGATTTAATTATTAAATTTGGATTTAAATGTTTCGTGTATTAAATTATTAGTAACATGGAAATTTTAGAAAACTTATTGATATGATCAAATGTATGTCTAATTTGCATGATTTTGTTTTAGAAAGTATTTCTAAATGTTCATATAATCATTTAATGATATTAAATATTGAAGATATGATGAATTTCCTTAAGGCCAAAGAATCAAATCAAAGTTTCAAGAGTTGAAACAAAAGGATCCAAATTGTTACTTTAATAGATTACCTTTATTTAGGAATTAGATAATAAATGTTAGGAGTGTATGAAATGACATGATGACATGATTATAAACTAGGCCAATGTGATTGATCATGCATGCAAATTTTATTTTTAGTAAATAGGGCATGCGAGTCCCTACCTTCTCAATTCTTTCTATTGTATTTCTCATCTCATCTCGCTCTTCCTAAATCTAACTTGAGGTTTTCTTATGAAGAAATTATGTAATTAGATTACATAGGATTAAAATAGAATTAAAGTGCAAATGAGCAAAAAGCCAAGGAGATGGTGCAAAAAGCAAAGTAGCGTTGAATAGAAAATTATTTTCAATTTTGGTGTTGCAATTTCATGCATTTACCTAGGTAAGACCTAGTTAATCCTTTCATGGCTCGAAGGATTATTGTTAGATATGTCTGTAATCATGACCATATAATTAGTATAATTATATTATATATCCAGATGTGATGAATAAATATATTATGGATTCCAAACAACCATGATGAGACTAAATTAAAGAATACCCTCATAAATTATATTAAGGCCAATGTCTTCCATTAATATGACAAGAATTAGAGTCCTTTTAGAGTTTGAGCATGAATATGCAATGTCTAAGGAATAGTAGACAGCTCAAGAAAGGAGAGTCAAACTTATGTGTTGGCAATGGAGCAAGAGTTATTGCATTAGTTGTAGGAACTTATGTATTGACAATCCCTAGTGGGCTTGCTTTATAATTAGACAATTGTTAGATGGCTGAAGAGAACTTGTAGGCCACTTTTATCCTATTATTCTAGTAGTCCTTTTCATCATTGGAAGAAGTAATTTTAACACTTGAAGATTGGTTTGGAGTGTAGCTTGAAGATTCGGGGACCAACAATCTTAAATTGGATTCTTTTATCAACTTTCAAAGGAGCAACTTAGTTATTTTATCTCTATTTTTGTTGTAACATGTTTAGTATAGTAATTGATATTAATATAACCATTGTAGTAAAAATGGTAGGCTAGAGTTTCATTGGTGTTTAGTAAGCTAACATAATTCGTTTGAACTTCCCTTTATAATGAAGTATAATTTCTTTTCCAGTTTCAATTGTACTTATTTAGTTCCAGATTGAATGATTGATTCACCACCTTTTATTTAATTTAGAATGAACATGTCAGGATTGCATTAATAGAAAAACCATCTTTAATCCAACCTAAAAATTGGATTGGGTAATTGGTAAATTAAGGCAAGAGGCACTGAAAACTTATTTCATTAGGCTTAATTGAACTAGGGAAGGGATTGCAAATTGGGGAGGCAAGCTAAGTACCTACTTAGTCTCATTGGATCTTAATTCATTAGATTTGCTTGATATTTTATTCATTTAGCTTTACTTTCATTAGTTCAACAAATTCATTAAATTTGATTGGAATGTTTATGATTTAATTTTATTATTCATTAGTAGTCTAGGATTAATTAAAAATTTAAGTTGAACAAGTTCCTCAAAAGATAGACCTTGGGATTGAGTTTGCTAATATTAGAATTAGCTCGTGCACTTGCGAGTGCATTTTGAGTTACATCAAAAGTGTCAGGAACAACATTGACCATGCATAGATGGTAATCAATGACACAATTATAGTACTTTATAAGCTCAACCATCGTTTCTATCTCAAGAGCAGTTCCTTCTATGTAGGGAGATACTTCAAGCTCTTGTGGTCAGTATGGATGATACATGTTTTTCCCATATAGGTAGTGGCACCATATCTTTAAAGCAAAAATAATGATTGTCAACTCAAGAACATGTGTGGTGTAATTCTTATCATGCAGCTTCAACTTCCTAGAGGCATAAGCAACAACCTTTCCCTCTAGCATCAAAACACATCCCAATCCATTGTGAGAAATATCACTATAGATAAAATACTCCCTAATTGGGAACTGGCTATGTCAAGACTGGACCTTCTGTCAACATACTCTTGAGCCTATCAAAACTAGCTTGACACTTATCATTCCACTAGAAATTTACATATTTTCTCAGAATCCTGGTCAAAGGAGAAGCAATCAAAGAAAAACCCTTTTCAAATCTCTTATAATAATTTGCTAAACCAAGAAAACTTCTGATCTTGAAAACATTTCGGGGAGGCTTCCAATTCAAGATTGTCTTAACCTTACTGGGATCAACTCTGATGTCGTTTGTTGACATAATGTGTCCAAGAAAAGTCACCTCATCTTGCCAAAACTCGCATTTGGAGAATTTAGCATAAAGCTTATATTCCCTGAGGATCTACAACACTGTCCTTAAATGTTGATCATGTTCCATTTGGTTATTAGAATACACCAGCATGTCATTGATGAAAACAACTATGAACTGGTCTAAATATGGCATGAAGATTCAGTTCATAATGTCCATAATGGTTGTTGGAGCATTAGTCAACCTAAAAGGCATAGCTAAAAAATAGTAATGGTCATATCTAGTCTTGAAGGTTGTCTTTGCTATATCCTCTATCTTTATCTTCAAGTGATAACATCCTAATCTCAAATTAATCTTGGAGAACATGCCTACACCTTTCAACTGATAAAAAAGATCATCAATCCATGGCAACAAATGTTGGTTCTTGATAGTCACCTTGTTTAACTGTCTATAGTCTATGCACAACCTCATATACCAATTTTTATTCTTCACAAACAAAACTGGTGCATCCCATAGAGATACATTTCATCTTTAAAGGTGTTGTAGATATCAGTGTTATGCCTGAAGTGAGCTTTATGAAGAACTCAATACCTTTGTTCGGTGGAAGTCCTGGTAGGTCATCCAGGAAGACATCTAGAACTCTCTCATTATAGAGATATCCTGGAAATCTGGACCTCCCGTTCTAGTGTTAACTAAGTGAGCCATATAGGCCACACATCTCTTTTAGATCATCTTCTGAGCCTTCATCATAGAAATCATATGTGGAGGCTATGAAAATCTTGTGCCTTCTGTACCACCTTTTTTTACTCTGAAGTCTTAAGAACAATTATTTTAGACTGGAAGTTAACAACTGCCTCATGCTGTGAGAGTCAATCCATACCTAAAATGGCATCATACTCATGGAATGGCAACTCTATAAGATTTGGAGAAACTCTTTCTGATTTAGAACAAAAATGACAACTTTTGTATACCCAGTCCATAATCATAGTGTGGCTTAGAAGGTTTGTGACCTTAATCTCAAGCTCTAGTTTCTCTATCATCATACAATGTTGACTAGGCATGCTCATGCATATATAAGAATGTATGGAGCATAGGTCTATTAAAGCACATATATCTCAGCCATGTAAAGAGATCATACCCACGATTACATTTGAGGCTCTCTAATCCTCACAAGCTTTCATAGCATATGCCCAAGCTAGAGCTCTGTTGGGCCCTAACCTATTGACTGTCACTGAAGTGCCTGGCTAGGTCTTGCTCAACTCTTTTTATCTGATTCCTACTCTATGTTGGGTTTTAGATCATATATCTCATACATATTATAATGAAATATTAAAATTTATTTAACCCAAAACCCACAGATTGAGCCTATGTAATTCAAAATTGGACATAAACCATCAAGTGGATGAAAAGATTACACTTGAAAAATAAACTATTTGATTTGTGAGTCTTTCTTTTTGTTGGATTGTAGCAAACCATAACAATCTAATGCTAGAATTTTCTCTGAGAGTATCGACACAAAGGATGAAAAACAAAACCTCTAAAGCAATAGGTGGTTGATGATCCAAGGTGCTAGCTATAAAAGATCAACAATGTGAGTGAGAGATGGAAATGTGGGAGAGATAACTCTAACCTCTTAGATGGAGGATGATAAAAAAAAGGCCCTAAAGAGAGGTATTTATATGTCCATTGATCCCATTTAGGGTTAGGGACATTAAATCCATCGACCATGCTTTTCAAACAAAAGTAGGTATTGTAGCATTGCCATGAGTTGTGACCGCAAATCCCCATTTGCGATCACGACTTGTCATGATTACATAATACTTTTGTCAAATTGGGCATTTAGTGATCGTGACATGTTGTGACAACAACTTTGCCATGTCCAAGTTTTGTCTCTCCTCTTTTGGATCCAATCCAAAACTCATTTCATATGTTCTTCAAAACTTTTTATGTGTGTGACCTATTAGGTTCTCAGTTATATTGGCAGCCCAAGTCATCATATGATTCTGATTAGATCATAAGCAGTATCTAGTGAGAATCATGCCCACCCAATTAACCAAAAAGTCAGTGGCTTGATTATAAACCCTTCCATAGACAATTATTATGCAATTCATCATTTCACCACAACATACCTCAATTGGTTCAAAGTGTGGACTATATGTGTCACTCTCACTAGACTAACTATGTCACATCTAGTCCAAATGATTTAGTTCTTGTTTATGAGACCCATTACTCTATTAGATATGTACTTAAAGACTATCTTCAGGATAACTCCACCTTGGCCCAAGATTTTCTAGTAATGATCTCTATAAGAGACCATAGGTATACTATAACAATTAATTCAATTATATATATATATATATATATAGATATATATAAATCAAAAAAATATTTTACGTTATTTTTTTCATTAGTTTACCTAATATAGTTAGTCTAATGTTCAAAATAATTTTAAAAATAAAATGACTCCAAAGTCCAAAGAATAACCAAATGTGGACACACTTGTTGCTAAGGATTATTTGGTAGTAAATGGTTAACATTTCTTCTCTGATTCTTGCTATCATAGTAAAATATTGGCCAAAACTCTAACCATAGACTATTCAGATACAGGTTATGAACAAGGGTGCTCTATAAGCTTAAGTCACCTTGCCACTATTTATGTCCATGTGTGCTCATCCAAGTTTCTTAAGTTAAGAGCACTCTCTGAGCATAAGCCACCTTAACTAAGAAAAATATACAACTTGTATGCAATATAGGGCCTAGGGTTCTCACTGAGCTTAAACCACTTTGTCGTCAAAAGCAATTTATGTATCATAATATTATGGTACTGTAAACCCTCTTCTTGGCATGTCATCTATCCTACTCTAGTTTTAGTATAGAGTAAGGGCATTACATGTTCCTTTTCCTATATTTACATCTCATTATCATGCATTCAACTTATTTCATACACTATTTTAATCATATGGAACATCACCATATAATTCATGTATAAACTCCATATAACTATGTATCTCATACTTATGGTTCATTATAGAATATACATGTTAACAAGCATTGCCAACCATCGCATCACATCATTGATGAAAATAATATTTTGTTATATTAATAGGTTTCACAGTCGTAAACTACATATTCATAGTTGTGAATGTGTCATTTATGGGTGCCCCATCCGTGAACCAAACCGAGAACACTACTCGTGAATATTGTTGGTTGTGAAGTGTGCATATTCATAAATGTTAAGAAAAAGTCATTGTAACGCTCGTAATTAGGGCATATTAATTAATACGGATTAAAAGATATAAGTATGTGATTAAGGATTATGAGAAGAGAGTTGAAGAGAGACAAGAAAGTGAAATGTCATAGGATTCACGCTCGAGACAATACTTTCACAATTGTGAACCATTAACAGATGGAATTTTACGTTTAAGTAGATTCACAACCATGACAATAGTTGTCACATCCGTGAACATCGTCAAATATAAATTCCATCAGTTGTTCTTTTTTTTTTCTCTCATGACCTAAAAATAAAAAGGAACCCTAGAATTTGAAGTTTTCTCACACCAGAGACTAATATCTTATGTTTTCCTTTGATTACCAGCCCTAAACACCTAATCTAAAGCAAAAGATCAAAGTTTAAGCAAGTTCTTATGATAGAGGAGCATAAAGAAATGGTGTTCTTGAGGAGTTCAAACATAACAAAGAAGATATGAGTCGAATCTTTTATCCCAGTAGTTTTTCCTTTGATTGAGGTAAGGAATCACATTTTTCTTTTGTTTTTACAAGATTCCATAGATTTAATCATATGTAGTTCATTTATGGTAAAGACTCATTTCCAAATGGATTAGGTTATGGCTTGATCTTGAGGGTTTATGGTTAAAGACCTCTCTTTAAGTGTTTTAAAGATTATAGCAAGTGTTTGTAAGAAGTTATATGAGATTAAAGTTGTAAGAAGGGTTAAATTTAGGGTTTTCATCTTTATGGCTTTAAAAGCTAAATTTAAAGTTTATATATTTTGATATAGATATGTTATATGTGATAGGATTTGAAAGAGAAAGTGGTGAAACACACCAAATGGATAAACAAGCTTGAAAGAAGCGTGGTTTTTTAGGGTCCATTAGAGGTATGCACATATATGCATTCAAATTCCCAAAATATGGCATGTTGTGCATTAATTAAATGATAATTGAATTTTATGCTTTATATGTTAACTACAAAGTTCAATGATGAAATTAATGCCATGAGATAAGAGTAATTGTATGAGAAGTGTATGTATGACTTAAATGAGTATTGATAATGCTTGTTGTGTATATATAATAAATATGTCTAAGATGTAATAAATAGAGTAATGAATAATGGTGACCTAATGGATCAAAAGGTAAGTAAGAAATGGTTAAATGTATATGGAAATATGAATGCTTGATAGGATGGCTTGTGAGCATAAAAAAGGGTAATGGAGTGATTGTATGTTTATTGATGCTTTAGCATGTCTTAATGTATGTTGGAGATAAAGGTTGATAGGAAAAGGTTATTACGGGACAACCATTAGAGACCTTGTATGTGACTTGTAATAAATGCATGTTTTAATGTTGTTAACTGCTGGAAACCCATATTCATAGTTGTGACTAATTGCTCACGACCATGAATCTCATCAAAAAAATAAAGTCATACCCATGACTCTTTATTCATGCCCGTGAAGAAAAGTGCACAAAATGGACAAAATTTTTCATGACTTAGTTAACGGTTTGGTTCACGAGTAGGCTTACCCAAAACTGAGGCATTCACGACTGTGAATATATAGTTCACGCCCATAAGCCTATTTTAAATGATATATGATGTTTTCTTAAATGTTATGACATAATGGCTATTCACATGCCTTCATGATGATATGTTTTAAGTATGTTTCTATGGGTATCAGTACATGAATGAATACAATGAGTTTACATGTGATCAAGTATATATATGTTATGAGATATAAATGTTATAATGAATTATAATAATGATAATATGAACAAGTAAAGCTCAGACTCGATACTAGGACTAGAAGTAGGATGGTTAGCATGCCATTAAGGGAGTTACGATACCGTAGTTATATTCTTACTCAGCCAATATGGCTTAAACTCGAAGAGTGCCATTGACTTGAGTAGCCTAGATTGGAACATATGATGATCGATAATATTGCATGAAAAAGTTATATATTTACTCAATCAATTTGGCTTAAGCTCAGAAAGCACAATTGATTTGAGGAGCCTGGACTAGCACATGATTATAGATAGTGGTAGGGTAGCTTAACATGGACGAGCGCCCCCTATTCATAATCGGTATCTGAATAGTCTGTGTTCAAAGTTGTTGGGCAATGATTTAAAGTGATTAAGGAATAAAATGAAATGGAAAAAGAGTTTCAAATACATGTATACAAGAATACATAGTTGATATGTTTTATGTCTTAAAAAGGAGTTAAATGCTCCTATTTATATTGTCTAAGCTTAGTAAACTATATGAGGTAAGGTATTTTATAGGATAGTATGATTATTACTCATGTCATGACTTTCGATATGATAATATGATTATATATGACTTGATGTATGATGTGTGATTGTATGTATGAATTTCTATACCTATATGTACTACTAAAACTTTCAGTGACTTAGCATGCAGGTGTTTTTTCCATTCAAGGTAAAACCCATTAGATAAAGATAGAAGTTGATCAAGAGAATCTAACTTAACATTAGAGACAACAGATCTTACTCTATGAGGGTTGATGATATCTCATGTCACACTTTTGCATTATTTTACATATCATTGTAAGGGAGTTGTTTACTTATATACATGTCAGTAAATGTAAGAAATATGTAATCTATGTCAATGGCATATATTTTTGTAAACCCTTGGACAAGGGTTAGTCATATTTTTATGAAATTGTGATTTTAAATATTAAGTCAAATATTATCTTTGCTTTATATTTTATGCAAGTCATCATGGCCATGGTGCAAAGAAAAAGTTTTAAATTTTCACAGGTGTTCCGCATGCGGATTGTGTGACGCTCGCTCTTTAGTCGGGCTAACCTTAGTTAGTGGTATTAGAGCTTAGGTTTAGGCATTTCTGAACCTAAGTAGGTTAAGTGTTATCATGCATACATAGTACATTACATATGCCTCTAATGTGGGTTTTTTCTATCGACTTGTAGGAGATAAGGTATAAATGAAGTTAGAAGCACATGATGTTGCTGAGAGAAATAGTTCTCCTTATTGAAGGGCTACTAATTCGCCCGGTGATTTAAGTATACGAGGTCCAGGTGCAGCCACAGTTCCTCAACAACCACCTGTTGGGCAAGTGGATCTAGGTGATATACCGATCTTGTAGCAAATGGCTAGTATTTTACAACAATTGTCTCAGGCCATACTATAGGTCATACCTCAAGCACCGACACAGCTAGCTCCACAGCTGCCACTAAAGGCACCAAAGATGAAGATAGATAGGCTCTGAAAGTATGGGGCCATTGATTTGTTAGGGCAGAGGTGAGGATGATCCTACTGTAACCGAGTTTTGGCTAGAGAATATTGAGAGAGTCTTCGAAGAGTTAAAGTATGTCAAAGAACACAAGGCTAAGTATGCAGTATCACTTTTACAGGAACATGCATATGAGTGGTGGAAATCATTTCTGAATAAGCCACATACTCCATAACCCCCGACTTAAAAGTATTTTATTGCAGAATTTAAGAAACAATATGTACCCTGAGTCCACATAGATGAGAAAATAAGGGAATTCCTGAATTTGCGGCAGATGGGCATGACATTTTTTGAGTGTACAAAGGAATTCATATGGTTGAGCAAATATGTCACTGGTCTTATAGGGGACAAATTTGATAAGGGTCACTGCTTTAAGGATGGTTTGAATGATGACATAGGATATCATGTCATTTTCCTACAACTTGGGGACTTCTCTATACTTGTGTTTGCCACCATCAGTATAGGAAAGAGAAAAAAGAGAATAGCAGAGGAGAACACCAGAAGACCTACAGCTAGTGTGGAACAAACTAGTGGCAAGAGAGGCCAAATCTTTTCAAGACATTCCTAGGGTAGGGGACAAAGTAAAGGATATAGTCATACTCAGTCCATTTCTTTTAGGAGGGGACCACCTTCTAAAACTACTTTAGCCACCTCCAGCACTTATACAACTAAGGATCTTGCTCCCTTATATAGGACATATCAGAAAAACCACCGAGGAGAATGTTGGTTAACTTTAGGGGCTTGCTTTATATGTGAAGCACTAGATCATATGAGAAGGGACTGCCCTTTGTTGGAAAATGCTACATCCATACAGATGCAGTATCAACACTGGTTCAGAGTAGGAATTAGGCACGATAAGGTTGTACAGAACCTAGCTAGACATTTTCAAAAATAGTAAATAGGTTGAGACCCAGTAGAACTCTAACTAGGGGATATGCTATGAAAGCCCATGAGGACCAGGAAGCCACAGGCATCATAGTGGGTATGTTTTCCTTACATGGCTCAAATTTATATGCTTTGATAGATCTAGGCTCTACACATTCTTATCTTTGCACGAGCATGCCTAGTCAGCACAGTATGATCATAGAGAGTTAGAGTTAGAGATTGAGGTCACGAACCCGTTTGGCCATAGTGTGGTTATGAATCGGGTATACAAAAGTTGCCCTTTGGTTATGCATGGGAAATAGTTGCCCACATATCTTATATAATTGTTGTTTCATGAGTACAATGCCAAATTAAGTATGAATTGGCTTTCACAACATAAGGTAGTTATGGACTATCGGTCTAAGATAGTTGTTCTTAAGACATTAGAGTAAAAAGAGGGGATAGTAGAAGGTGAAAGGTTTCCACAGCCTCCACGAATGGTTTCTATGATGAAAAAGCAAAAGATGATTCGAAAAGGATGTGAAGCTTATTTGTCTCACGTGATTGACACCAGAAAAGTAGGTTTAGATCTCTAGGATATCCCTATAGTGAGGGAGTTTACAAACGTCTTCCTAGATAATTTGTTAGGATTACCACCAAACAAAGATGTTGAATTCTCCATAAAGCTCACACCAGGCACAACACCGATATCCATAGCACCTTACAGAATGACACCTTCAAAGATGAAGGACTTAAAATCTCAGTTGCAAGACTTGCTAGACAAGAGTTTTATCAACCCGAGTTTTGTTTGTAAAGAAGAAAAATAAGTCCATGAGGCAACTGAACAATGTGACTATTAAGAACAGATATTCGTTACCACAGATTGATAATTTTTTGATCAGTTAAAGGTTGTAGGATTGTTCTCCAAGATCAATTTAAGGTCGGGTTATCATCAGTTGAAGATAAAAGAAGAAGATATAGCCAAGATAGCTTTCAGAACTATATATGGTCATTATGAGTTTTTGGTTATGCCATTCGGTTTGACCAATGATATATCAGCTTTTATGGACTTGATGAATCGAATTTTTCGGCCATACTTGAACCAGTTCATAGTTGTTTTTATTACCAACATCTTGGTGTATTCGCAAAACCAAGACAAGTATAATCAACATTTGAGAACAGTGTTGCAGATCCTTAAAGATCATAAGCTTTATGCCAAGCTCTCCAAATGTGATTTTTGGCTTAATGAAGTAGCTTTCCTTGGACACATTATGTTAGTAGATGACATCATAGTTGATTCTAGCAAGGTTGAGGTAATTGGGAATTGGAAGCCTCTTCGGAATATGACCGAAATTAGGAGTTTTCTTGGTTTGGCAGGTTACTATAGGAGGTTTGTGAAAGGTTTTCTTTGATTGTTTCTCTTTTAACTAGGATTTTGAGAAAAGATGTGAAATTCAAGTGGAATGATAACTGTCAAATTATTTTTGACAAGCTCAAAAGTATGGTTATAGAGGCTTCAGTTCTCACACAACCAGTTCCCGATAAAGAATGTCATCTACAATGATGCTTCTCACAATAGTTTGGGGTGTGTTTTGATGGAAGAAGGAAAATTCATTGCTTATGCTTCCAGGAAATTAAGGTCACATGAGAAGAATTACCCCACATATTATCTTGAGTTGGTAGCCATGGTATTTGCTCTAAAGATATGGCGTCACTACTTATATGGGGAACAATGTTTCATCTATACCGATCATAAAAGTTTAAGGTATCTTTGTACATAAAAAGAACTCAATTTAAGGTAGAGATGATGGTTAGAATTGATCAAAGACTATAACTGTGTCATTGACTATCATCCAGGCAAGGCCAATGTCGTGGCCTACACTTTGAGCAGAAAGACTATAATAGAGTAGCATGTTTGACCTATTCTCAACTAGGAAATCAAGGATGCACAAAGACAAGATAACAAGTTAGTTGAGATCGCCGAGTTAGTCTTTAAAAGGGAGAGACCAGAGACACAGTTGAGTCAAACGGTAGTTTATGTTATAAAAGTTGCTTATGCATGCCTAATGTTACAGAGTTGAGACAAGGGATTTTTAAAAAAATGCATGGAACCAAGTTTCTAAGCATCTAAGAAGTAATAAGATGTACCACGATCTAAAAGGAAGATATTGGTGGGCAGAAATGAAAAGAACATAACAGAGTTCACAATAAAATGTTTGACATGTCAAAAAGTCAAGGCAAAACATCAAGTGCCTTCAGGTTTGATGAAATCGATTACAATATCTTAATGAAAATGGGAACAAATCACGATAGATTTTGTGATTGGGTTACCTATGACTCTGAGGAAGTTCGACATTGTTTGGGTCACAGTGGATAGGCTAACAAAGTCAACACACTTCTTACCTATAAAGAGACATCATTCTCTAAATAAGCTAGTAGAGATTTATGTGAAAGAGATAGTAAAACTACAAGGAGTTCTAGTCTCCATCATATCAGACAGAGATTCAAGGTTGACATCTCAAATTTAGAGAAATTTACAGTGAGCTTTGGGTACCAAGCTCAATTTCAGTATGACTTTCCACTCATAGATGAACGGTCAATCAGAAAGGGTGATACAGATCTTGAAAGACACAATGAAAGGTTGTGTTATCGAGTTTGAGGGAATTTGGAAGAAATATCTACCATTAAAGGAGTTTGCCTACAAAAATATCTATCAGTCTAGCATCCAGATGGCTCCTTATGAAGCACTATATGATAGAAAGTGCCAAACAATATTTTGTTCGACAAAGCTCAGTGAGCGAGAGTTAGTGGGACTAGAGTTGGTGTAAGAGATAGAGGAAAAAGTGTGGATTATACATATCTCAAAAGAAGACATAGAATATGAAGTGGGAGACAAATGTTTCTTAAAGTTTCTCTATGGAAAAAGGTCCTTAAATTCAAAAAGAATGACAAGTTAAGCCATTGGACCATATAAGATCTTATAACGAATTGGTTCAGTCGACTAAAGAGTTGTTTTACAACCTGATTTAAGTTAGATTCACAATATTTTTCATGTCTCCATGTTGAGGAGTACAGGTCAGATCCGTTACACGTTATCATAGCTAAAAACATAGAGGTGAGACCAAATCTCACATACGAAGAAAAAGTCAATTGAGATATTGGCTCGAGATATTAAAGAGTTTAGGAACAAGCAAGTACCATTAGTCAAAGTTGTATGGAGGAATCATACAATAGAAAAGGCTACATAGGAAATCAAAGAGGTGATGAAAGCACAGTACCCCCAACTGTTCCAACACAGTGCCATAAGTAATTTCGAGGATGAAATTTTTCTAAGGAAAAGAGAAATATAACGTCTGTAATTAGGGCTTAGTGATTAAAATGGATTAAAAGATATAAGTATGTGATTAAGGGTTATGATAAGAGATTTGGAAAGAGACAACAAAGTGAAATGCCATAGGGTTCATGATCGTGAACCATCTTGAGATGGAATTCTGGGTTTAAGCAGATTCACAGTCGTGACAATAGTTGTCACACTCGTGAACATCCTCAGATATAAATTTCATCAGTTTTTCTTTCTTTTTCTCATGGCCTAAAAATAAAAATAAAAAAGAACCTTAGAATTTGAAGTTTTCTCACACAAGAGACTTAGCCTTAAGTTTTCCTTTGATTCCTAGCCCTAAACACCTAATTTAAAGTAAAAGATCATACTTTAGGCAAGTTCTTATGGGAGAGGAGCACAAAGAAGTGGTGTTCTAAATTTAGTTTGGTGTCTTTCTCCAATTTTCACTATTTACATTTAGCTAATATTAAATTCGTTTATTATGTAGGTGTTTCACAATTCTATTTTATTATAGGTTGAATACCTAGATTCACTATCGGCTAAGATGATAAAAGCAATACTTGTGCTTGACATGTTATCCTATATGTCCAAATGCATGACAAAGTGGGAGCATCATGAAATGACCTGAATTGGGTTTGTGCAGTTTTGGGATATGCATGCTAGAGTAGACACTCGATTTTCGCACACATATACAAGCCCAATGATGATAGCCAAAGATGGATCTTTTTTCGATGAGAAGATAGTGAAAAATGATCGAGTAACCAACTAAAATAACCCAAAAAAGTAAAAAAATAAAAAATGGACTAGAAATGACTGATATTCAAGCGGACGTTGCCTGCATCCTTAAATTATTGTAGTCTAATTGCATGATAGAAAAAGGCATATTCAATATATATTGTGATTTATTTAGCTTATCGCATGCTCTAATTATCCCTAAAATTTTGAATCGCCATATTTTTCAAAGAGAATTTGAGAGAGCTATATCGGCAAAAGCTCATGATCGAACAATGGCATCTTTAAGAGACCATTTATGCCTATGATACTGTTTACCAAATTTGTAACCTTTTTGGTGTTTCTAATTTTAACAGATGAGGATTCACTTTTAATTTTAGTTATTGTCATTTGTGATATTGTTTTTGTATTGTTGTCTATGTAAATTTTGTTATTCTTCGCATTAATATATGATGATGCATGTTTCTTTGTTATAGAGGTTGAGTGATGTTTTATTGTGCTTTTTTGAGTCTCTGAATAAGAAATGTTGTATTGTTGTCTATTTTATATCTTGATATAAAGGGTTTTTAATCTCTATATGGCAATCTATTTGGGACTGATGTTTAACTTTTTGTTTTTTTAGAAACAGTTGTTTAACTTTTTGTTTATGCTAATTTGAGTTTTTTTTTTGGTCAAATAGAAAACTATTTAGCCAATTTGAAAAGTTATATGATATTAGTATGTTGTTGTGTTTTAATACGCATAAAATGAAATTATCTTTCATCTTATGCTACTAGATCTTAATTTATAAGAATTATGGATTTTTCGCTTATTGCATATATATTTTTGCAAGAATATCTAATTAGTAAAATATTAGGGCATTTTTTTTCATTGTCGATATAGACGATCCATTAAAAAATCATAAAGCAAGTAAGGCCTAAGGCTACCATAAAAAAAATGTTATCATTAATAGTGTGACTCATAGTTTAGCTACATTTGTTGATGCAACAACTACAAATTATACTTTTCAAATAATTTTATTTTGCATTTAAAAAAAAGAAGAAAAAGTATGCTATTGCTTAAACCGATTCTATAAATTTTTGTTTCGATATAACTTTTGAATTTTAAGAGAATTTGCTCATGTTTTTAGTTTTGATGTTAGTAAGTTTAAAGTTGTAGATACTACCTTTGAACTAGATCAAGATTTGTATGGTATCTTGAGTTAGAATTCTCTTAATTTCCCTCAAATCAGATCTTTGAAAGGTTATTGTGTTTGTTTAGATTAAGTTCATTGTCTTTCTTTTTATGCACTATCTACATTTAGTTGATATTAAATTATTATATAATGCAGGTATTTTTATGATTTTATTTTATCATGGGATGGATACCTAGGTTCATTATGGACTAAGATGATAGAAGCAAAACTTGTGCTCAGCAGGTCATCCTATATGTCCAAATATGTAATAGAGTGTGGAATCACTGAGTGGTCTGAATTGGAATGGATGCAATTTTTGTTGGGTTTTGAAGACGAATCTCATTCATAAAACATAGCAAAAAAATAAAAATTCAAAACCCAAAACAAAGATCTTTCTTGTTCCATTAAAACTAATTCATCAAACATAGAGGCTAGAAATTATACCTTGCAATTTCTTGATTTGTTATTCAAATATTCACTTTGTTGGGTTGTAGTAAACCACAATAATCCATACTATGATGTCTCTAATGATAATCTACGCGAAGAATGAGGAAGAAACTAACAAAAGAAATGGTTTGAACAAATTCAAAGTGCTAGCTTTGAAAGTGTTCTTGAGAGAATTTTCTTATGCCTCAAAAATATATTTTTTATTAAAAAAAAATATTTTCATGTATCTTTTGTCATTTAAAGTCTTTTTTATCTGAATCATATTCAAAGAAAATATCAAAAATCAAAAGAGATGAAAATAAAGGTCAAATGAATAGTAAAAAACCATTAAGGCCAATTATGGCCTAGTTAAGGCCGATGACAATAGTGTCGTGTGGGCTTCAATGCGCAGTAGCCCGCATGGGTTTGCTATTGGGCAAGCCAGCAGCCTATCTAGTCTGCATGGGCTTGTACGTGCCCATTACCCTCTTGAATGAATTTTTCATACGATCTCATTGTGATCTATCCCGAAATAATTCAATCATATTTTTGGATCTCATCTAATACCATTTTACTCATTCTCCATATCTTTAATGTGTGTGACCCATTAGGTTCCCGGTTATGTTGGCCATTTGAATTAACAATTAATTTAAGCAAGTTATGAGTGGTATCTAGCAATACATCAAGACCTCCAATTGACCGAAAAGTCAGTGGTTTGACTACGAACCTTTCTATACATAATTTTAGTGCAATTATTCCTTTCACCGTTCTATACCCCACTTGGTTCAGAGTATTGACATATGTCAACTCCCACGAGACTGACTTCATCACGTTTAGTCCAAGTAATGTTAGTTCTTGTCCCTGAGGATCATTACTCTATTAAACATGTCATTAAAGACTATCTTCATAACATTTCCACTCCGACCAGAGATTTCAAGTAATGACCCCAACAAGAGACCAAGGGTGTACACTCCTTTTATCTTGAGTGGTGAATCTTTTGTTAGTTATCCAATTACCTTTGAATACCTCAAGTTGTATCAAATTAACACCCTATGAGCAACCTCCTTGAGGCAACAAGGAATAGTATCAAAATATATAAGCAGTATCCAAGATATCCTTGAATACCACAATATCATGATCTTATCATTATTTCCTTCATGTTATATTATGTATCAAGGACTTCATTAATTGATTTAAGATCACTATCAATTCCTATATCAAATGAACATCAAATTAATGAAAAAATTCTTGTATTAATCAAATAAATTTATACAATAAGTGCTAAAGGTGATTGCCTTTAAAAGACTTCTCTAACAAGCTCCCACTTGCACTAAGTCAATCGCCTTTGTATTTAATTCTATGGGAAAATGCATAAGAATCATATTTGTTTTGAGAAAATGGCTTAGTTAAAGGATCAGCAATATTCTGATCAGTGGATACTCTTTCTATCTTTACATCATTTCTACCAATGATTTATGTAATCAAATGGTATCTTCTGAGTACATATTTGGATCTCTGATGAGACCGTGGCTCCTTTGCATGTACAATGGCTCCATTATTATGACTATATACTTGTATTAGATCAATAATACTAGGAATCACTCTAAGTTCCATAATGAATTTCTTTATCCAAACTGTTTCCTTTACTGCTTCGGAAGCTGCAATGTGCTCTGCTTTGGTTGTAGAATCAGCAGTCATTTCCTATTTGGAACTCTTCCAACTGACTGTTCCACCATTTAGTGTAAATATATAACCTGACTGGAATTTTGAGTCATCTTTGTCAAATTGGAAGTTGGCATCCGTGTACCCGCTCACAACAAGATCTCCATCTCCATATACAAAGAATACATCCTTAGACTTTTTCAAATACTTAAGGATATTAATAACAGTCACCCAATCACCCTCACCAGGTTCTGATTAGTATATGCTTGTAACACTCAGAGCATATGATATATCGGGTTGTTAAACCTTGAGGGGTATTTCCGTCATTTTGATGATAACAAATAAAATAGCAATATTGTATTTAACATACTTGTTTTCTAAGTCTATTAAATAGGGTATGGAATAAAATAGCAAGAATGGAGAATGGAAGATTAATCCTTGAATGATAAAATTAAGGAAGTAGCATGTTCACTCCCGTGACCCTAGGTGTCATGCCCATGAAGAAGCTAATCGTTAACAAAACCAACATTTGAAGTTCACGGCCATAAATGAAGACAACAAACCCTGAAATGCACATTTAAGTCACACCCGTTAATTAAATGTCACGCCCGTGAACCTTCTTGACAAATTCATCTAGAGAGCTTCACGATCAAAGTCACCATTTGGATCACAGCTGGGAAGTTTGTCATGCCCGTGAAGATATATGTCACGCCCGTGACTCAATATCTCAAAACCATCGAGAATGCTTCACGACCAAGGTCACCATTTCAATCACGGTTTGGATGAACAGTCATGCCCGTGACAAACAATCACGCCTGTGAAAGATGAAAGAGAAAAATGTCAGGCGCACTTATTTGGGTTGGTGTAATGGCGAGTTTCGTATTAAATGCATTCTAACGACTATAATTCACCATGGGAGTATAAATGCAAGTCATTTATGCATTCAGTACAAGAGGATAGCTAATACTTTGAATCAAAATCTTATTACAAGCTATTTGTACATTTAATACTTTCATAACAAATATCTATTCTCTGTGAAAATCTTTTTGTTCATCATTTATTGAGCAATAAAGATTTGTAAGAGCTCCTCTCTGTAATCATTTATTACTCAAGTGAGTTTTGGGTATTTCTGGGTTAAGAGTAGAACACTTGTAAGAGTTAGTTGGGTGAGCCTTTAAAACACAAAGAAAGGTTGTTTGTGTGAGCCTATAAAACATAAGGAAAAGGTTTGTTTGTGTGAGCCTGTAAAACACAAGGTAAAGGTTTTTGTGTGAGCCTATAAAACATAAGGAATTGCTTATTGTGTGAGCCATTAAAACATAAGAGATTTCTGGGTTAGGTGTGAGCCATTGTGAGAAACACCATAGTTGGGAGTGAGCTTGTAAAACTCCATTGTAACACTTAGTGTGTTAGTGAAACTCTCAATTGCGATTGGGGAGAGGAGTAGGGTTTGTTAACACCCGAACCTCTATAAAAATACTTGTGTCAAATTTCTCTATCCCTCATAAACTTAACTTTTTATTTCCGCACTTTAAAGTTAAATTATTAAAACTCCAATTCAACCCCCTTCTTGGTTTAATATCTGGGCAACAATTGGTATCAGAGCTTTGTCCAGCATCTAAGCCTAAAAAGCGCTAGTAAAAGATTAAGATATGGCCAGTGAAGGATTCCAAAGTCCCAAACCTTACTTTGATGGAGCAAATTATGCCCATTGGAAGTTTCGGATGAAGACATACCTGGATAGTGAAGGAATTGAAGTCTGGGATAATATACGAAAAGAATGGACACCACCAACCAGAAGAGGAGCTGATGGTGAAGAAGAAATCTTATCAAGAGATGATTGGATAGAGCCTCAAAAAAAAGCAAATTTCAAAAACAAGAAGGCAATGAAAATCCTCTCAAGCTCATTATCCATTGAAGAATGTGGAAGAATACAACACTGCCCAATAGCCTACAACATGTGGCAGACATTGGAAAATTATCATGAAGGAACTAAGCAAGTCAAATCCAAGAAGATTCAACTTCTTACCTCAGAATATGAGCTCTTCAAGATGAAATCCAATGATTCAATCACTGATATGACCAACCGTCTTCTAGCCATTATAAATGGAATGAGGAAACTTGGGAAGCATTTGAGCTTGGAAGATGTAAAAAACAAAATCCTGAGAAGTCTTCCTCTTAAAGACTATGGCTCAAGAGTTGCTAGGATAGAAGAAGCAAATGAAGACATAAGCATCATGAATACTGATGTGCTTATTGTAAAACTTCTCACACATTAAATGGCAGTGAAAAGAGATAGAGAGCTTGAAGTAGAGCCAGAGAAAAGAAATGCTTTAGCACTCAAAGCCTCTACTTCAAAATCTCAAGAAGAAAGTGAAGATAATGAAGAAATGAGTGATGATGAAAATGAGGACGTTGCTATGCTTTCAAGAAGACTGAAAAGAATCATTGAGAAGAAAATGAGCAACTTCAGAAAATTCAGGCAAAGAAACCTCAAACAAACTTCTAATGATGCACAAAGAAGTAAAGAATAGGTAAAGTGCTATGAGTGTGGAAAGAAAGGACATATCAAACCAGAATGGGAAGAAAGGTCACAAAGCCACATGGGATGACAAAAGCTCTTTAAGTGAAATAGATGATAATGAAAGCGAAGAGGTCAACCTATGCTTCATGGCTATTGAGGATCACATCTCGAATAAGGTAAGATCACTACACTCATACTCTTTCAATAATGATAGTTGTAATAATGATAATGATAGTGGTAGTGATGATGATGATGATGACCAAAGCCTTATATAAGAATTGAAATTAGAACTAGAGAAATATAGGAGTAAATTCAATACTTATAGAAATAACATTTTAAATTTGAAAAATAAATGGATGCTTTAGAAAAGGAGAATCTTAAGCTTAAATCATCTAATGAATCTCTTCACAAGTCATTAGATGAATATTCATCAAGACCACCAACTGCTTCCTTGCTTAAAGAAAATAATAATTTGAAAAATGAAGTTGAGGAACTTAGAAATTTCATTTCTAAATTTCACAAAGGTAAAGAGAGTTTAGATACTCTCATTGTGTCTCAAAGACCACCTTTAATTAGACATGGTCTAGGATTTAAGGACACATCATCATTCTCTCACTAAAAACCATTTTTGTTAAGTCTAGTGAACCTCACATCTCCACAATTATTGGAACAGCACCAAGGAATAAGTATATTAAACCTTTTATACATAAAAAGAATAATCATGCCTTTATGTATAAGAAGCATACATCTAGAAAAGTATCAATCAATCATGACTGTGCATGCCATTGTTTTCAAAATTAGTTAAATAGAAATATGGCATTCAAATATATTGTAAGACCAAAAACCAATGTTAGACCTAAATAGTGTAATTATTGTATGAAGATTGGTCATATATATAAACATTGTTGGATAAGGAAGGCTTATTGGGAACCTTCATGTGCTAACCCCTAAGGACCCAAGCTCATTTGGGTACCTAAAAATCATACTTGAACTGTGTTTCTATAGGTATGCCTCAAGTCCACAATAAACAAAAATGCTTGGCTACTAGACAGTGGATGCTCAACGCTTATGACAGGAGATAAAAAAAACTCTTCAATGAAATCAAAAGTATTGATGGAGGTAAAGTTACCTTTGGAAACAATGCTAAGGGTAAGGTAATTGACATTGGTTCTATTGGTATTTATGGTACTACCTTTATTAAAGATATCTTACTTGTTGATGGCTTAAAACATAACTTGTTAAGTGTTAGTCAATTATGTGATAAAGGAAACAAAGTAATCTTTACTTCAAATGAATGTCTTGTAACCTCTATCGATGGTTAAGAAATATTTAAAGGAAATGAGATGTCAACACATACATAATTGTAGCGCTCCCTTACCCTACTAAATGTTAATAAGATATGGAAGTGCTAATAAGCTTTTTTTTTTTTTTACAATCAATGTACAAATCATTGTAATAATTTTTTTTCGAGTTTATTATTAGCGAAATATTTATTACTATTTCTTTCATTTAAATATATAACTAGTGATGGAAATAGTTTGATTTAATTGAACTCAAGCAATTAAACCATAAAATTACAAAATTCATTCCTTATAAATCCTACATGCCACAAACTCACATAAAAAAAAACAATTTCTTAGAATTTTATTTTTACAACATAATTTTCAAAACATACAAAAAGAACTAGACTGCTGCAATTTGATCTTGGGGGTTTCCTCTTCTTCGGTCACCCTATCGAAACAACTACTTCTATTTATCTGCGCGTGAAACACATGCGCTAAGCTTCTAGCTTAATGGTACGTTTGGCAACTATCCAATAATTACATAAATAATTCTAAAATAAAATTTTTGAAACTATAATTAATTTATTAAGCATGCCAAATATTCAATTAATAATAAAATCATTCTCCATGCAAAAATATTTAATTCATCAATTATGACATTTCATTCATTAAGTATGCTTGAAATTTCTTAACAATTCAAGATATAAAATTCACAATATCAATTTCATAATTCACATTTTTTTTCTGTTATTCATTTAATAGCCCATGACATCTTAGACCGGAACTAAACACTGGATACAGGATTTCTGCTCTCCGGCAGTATACTCGGTGCCTACATAATTATTTTATAACTCGGTGTTTATCGCCTACATTTCCAATAACAACTCAGCACATTTTTGGTGCCTACGTAATTTTTGAACTCAGCACTATTTCTTAGTGCCTACGTAATTTCAACTCAGCACTATTTTTTAGTGCCTACGTAATTAAATCTCAGCACTATTATTTTTAGTGCCTACATTTCTACCCTTTTATTGGCATGCCAACTTATCCTAATTTCTAGTTCTCGACTAGATGTTATAGGGCTTAAATTACATTTGTTACCTTTATTAATATTTACATAAAAATTCAATTAATACATTTTATAAGAAAAATTAATGTAAACTCCATATAAATGCAATAATTCACATTCAATATTTTTCAACCTCATACTAGCTCATTCTATCATTATAATTATAAGAAAAATTCAATTAATACATTTTATGTCACATAAATTCACAATCAATATATTTCTTTCAGTTGTCCTATTCTAGACAGTATTTCTTCTGTATGATGCTCTGTATTTTTCGTCTATTGTTAGACAGATTCTGAACATATGATCAACTAACAAAATATAGGTACATGTCTTATCTTTAATTTCCAACTAGAATCACAGTAAAAGACATTTTGTAGCAAAAGTTATAAATTTTCTCCTAAGCTACGTTCACTGTAATCTGTCCAGTATTTTACTGGATAGAATTATGCCTTATTTTACTCTGTCATTTTAATCCATTTTTATATGGAATTGGAACAAGTGATCAACTAGAAATATTTAGATACATGTCTTAAATTTAATATACAACTGGAATCATATTAAAATGAATTTTTTAACAAAAGTTACCAATTTTCTCCAAAACTACGTTCACTACAATCTGCCCAGTATTTTACTGGACAGAATTATGCCTTATTTTGGTCTATATTTTTCATCCCTTTTTCGATGGAAATTGGACAAATGATAAACTAACCAAATATAGTTACATGTCTTATATTTCATTTCCAACTATAATTACATTAAAAAGAATTGTGTAGTAAAAGTTATGATGTTTCCCCTAAGCTACGTTCATTTCAAATCTGCCCAGTTTTGTTTTTTGAACAGATTTCTAGGTCCACTTTGAGTCACGTTTTCACCTAATTTCAGGCATATTCATGTCTAATATCTCAATAAAAGTTCAATACCTATGTCTTAACTTTCCAACCCAACAAGAATCACTCAGAAATGAGTTCCACAACTCAAGTTATGATCAAAACACTATACACTGTTCATAAGACAAATTTTTCAGCACATCAATTAAATCATACAATTTCCATTTTTGCATCAACCTCATATTCTAGTTTTTATTTTCATATTCATTGCATCATTTAATCACCACTTAATTTCTCAATCAATTATTCAGAATTTCATACACATCACAAAATTAAAATCAATATTTTTATATATTGAATTTTTGCCAAATATACATACCTCAAAATTTTACTTCTCTTTGATGATTTTGCCTTAATCCCCTTTTTTCATCTAATCTTAGCTTGAATTGAAGAAAGAAAAAGAAGACTAATTGGGGGAGGAGAGTCACGGCCAAAGAAGAAGAAAACGGAGAGAAAATGGGTTTGGTCAAGATGAAAAAGAAGAATGATAAAAAAAAATGGAAATTTGACTTTTTACAGTTGGATTAGGTGGGTGGTTAGGATTAATGGTTAATCTTGCTTCCCATTGGTCCATTAATTTTAATCACTCTTAACTTATCTTAATTAAAAGAATATTCCTTTCCTTAGATAAAGAATATTCTATTTTTATGCCTTCTTATAATTTTTGAGCTAAAAACACTGCAATTTCAAATTTCGTTCAGCGAAAAATTATTTTTTTCTCAATTTTAATTCCAAACTTCAAAATTCTCAATTAATAATATCCAAAATATTATTATTATTTTAATTTATTTCTTTCATGTCCGAATTTAGATCTGACCGGTTCGGCGTGCCAGATTTCGCTCAATCGCGACCGTGACATAAATTATCGGGCATTACAATAATAGACTTACATGAATTATCTAACCATTCCTCTAAGTGTCTTGTGACTACTAGTGATGAATCTTGGTTGTGACATAGAAGGCTTGGTCATGCTAACATGGACTTAATACAAAGCCTCAGCACAGAAGAACTAGTAAAAGGACTGCCAATAGTCAAATTTGAAAAAGACAAGACATGTGAACCTTGCCCAAGAGGGAAGCAACACAAGTCATCCCTCAAAGCCAAAAACATAGTAAGTACCTCAAAACCTCTTCAACTCTTGCATTTAGACTTATTTGGACCTATTAGAATTGCTAGCTTAGGAGGTAAACATTATGCCTTTGTCATTGTAGATGATTACTCTAGATTTACTCGGGTAATTTTCTTAGCTCAAAAGAGTGATGCTTTTGAAAATTTCAAAAACTTTGCTAAAAGAGTTCAAAATGAAAAAGGAATTGTATTTCAAAGATAAGAAGTGACCATGGCAAAGAATTTGAAAATGAAAACTTTGAAAGTTTTTGTCTTAAACATGGAATTTCACATAATTTCTCATCTCCTAGGACACCTCAACAAAATGGGGTAGTTGAAAGGAAAAATCGAACTTTAATTGAAATGGATAGAACAATGCTCAATGTATATGGTTTACCAACTTACTTTTGGGCAAAAGCCACAAACACTGCATATTATATTTCTAATCGAGTTTTCAAAAGACCACTTTTAAACAAAACCTCATTTGAGCTATGGAATGGAAGAAAGCCCTTGATATCATACTTTAGAGTATTTGGATGCAAGTGCTTCATATTGAATACCAAGGAAAACCTTGGAAATTTTGCCTCTAAATCTGATGAAGGTATCTTTTTATGATACTCTACAACTACTAAAGCATATAGAGTATTTAATAAAAGATCATTAACTGTTGAAGAATCTATGCATGTTGTTTTTAATGAATTTGGTAGACTTGATCTTGTGAAAGGTAGTGTTCTTGATGATGTTGTAGGAACTATGGAAAGACTTGATCTTGGAAATGGAAAAAAAAATGATCAAGAAGATTCACATCAAGATGATTCTCTACCTCAAGCTCAAGAAGAAAACGGGAAAGAACTCCCAAAGGAATGGAGAAAGACAAAAGATCATTCCAAGGAGCAAATCATTGGTGATCCTTTAAGGGGAGTAAGTACTAGATCTCATTTCAAACATTTAGCCACTGACCTTGCTTTTATTTCTCAAATTGAGCCTAAAATGTTGATGAGGCTCTTAATGATGAAAGTTGGGTGATTGCAATACAAGAGGAACTCAACCAATTTGAGAGAAGTAAGGTATGGACCTTAGTATCTAGACCCAAGGATCATCAAATTATAGGTAGCAAATGGGTATTTAGAAATAAACTAGATGAACATGTTTCAATAACTAGGAATAAGGCTAGATTAGTTGCAAAAGGATATAATCAGGAAGAATGAATAGATTATGATGAGACCTATGCACCTGTAGCTAGATTAGAAGCCATAAGAATACTTTTAGCATATGTATGTCACATGAATTTCAAACTCTTTCAAATGGATGTGAAAAGTGCATTTCTAAATGGTTATATAGAAGAAAAAGTTTATGTAGAACAACCACCAGGCTTTGAAAGCTATGATTTGCCAAATCATGTTTTTAAACTTTCAAAAGCTTAATATGGTTTGAAACAAGCCCCAAGAGCTTGGTATGAAAGACTAAGTTCTTTTCTCTTAGAAAATAACTTTACAAAGGGGAATGTTGACACCACATTATTCATTAAAAAGCATAAGCATGATATTCTAATTGTTCAAATTTATGTTGATGATATAATATTTGGTTCTACTAATGAATTGCTTTGTCAAGAATTTGCTAAGTGTATGACTAGGGAATTTGAAATGAGCATGATGGGAGAGCTTAAATATTTCCTTGGTCTACAAATAAAACAAGACAATGAGGGCATATTCATCAATCAATCCAAATATGCCAAAGATTTAATCAAAACATTTGGAATGGAAGAATGCAAGAATGACAAGACTCCTATGAGCACATCAACAAAATTGGACAAGGATGAAAAGGGTAAAAGCATTAATGAAAAGCTCTATAGAGGTATGATCGGATTACTTTTATATCTTACTGCTTCTAGACTCGACATAATGTAATGTATAGTATTTACTTGTGTGCACGATTTCAATCATGTCCAAAAGAATCTCATTTACATATAGTACAAAGAATTCTAAGATATTTACATGGATCATTGCATATAGGTTTGTGGTATCCTAGTAACTCATCCTTTTATATTGTAGGATATTCAGATGCAGACTATGCTTGTAGTCTTTTAGATTGAAAAAGTACTTCAGGTACTTGTCACTTTATTGGAGTGTACTTAGTTTCTTGGTTTAGCAAGAAACAAGTTTTAGTTGCTCTTTCAACTGCTGAAGCAGAGTATGTAGCAGCAGGATGTTGTTGTAGTCAAATCCTTTGGATGAAATAACTTAAGGACTATGGTCATGATATGAACCATATACCTATTAAATGTGATAATACAAGTGCTATAAATCTTTCAAAGAATCCCATTCAACATTCTAGAAGTAAGCATAGTGACATTAGACACCACTTTATTAGAGATCATGTTCAATATGGAGATGTTGCATTGGAATTTATAAGCACAGAAAATCAATTGGCATATATATTCACTAAATCTCTAAATGAGGAAAGATTTAATTTCATTAGAAGATAACTTGGTATGATTGATGGATTATCCTTGTGATTTCCAAATTGTCAAATCTTAAGTGATAATCTTGTTTTTGTATCATATCACTAGATATAAGGTAGTAAATTTGAAGAAAATTTTATGTTATAAGGGATAGAATCTTCATAGAAATGATTTAGTCTTGTTTTAGGACTTAATTTTATGTGATGGAAATTTTAGGCAATTCACGCCCGTGATATATGTTTACGCTCGTGAATTAAATAGCCAAAAAGAACTAGTGTCTTTCACGACTTGATTCACGACATCGTTCACAGCTTCAAGTAGTGAAGCTTATGTTCATGACGTCATTCACTCCTGTGAAAAGCCTTGTTCATGCCTGTGAACATTTTTACCTAAAACTCATAGAGACGTTCACGCTTTGAGTCACGCTTTGTTTCACGGGATAAGTAATGAAATTCAACCCTTCACGACCGTGACTTGTCTTTCACCACCATGATAGTTCATCATTCATGCCTGTGACATTCAAATGGTACGACTGTGAATCTTTTCACGCCTTTATTCACAGGTATAGCACCCATTCAGCAAACCATGAACATGAATCTTCACGACCGTGACTACATATTTCACGCCCGTGAAAGCATCGGCTATATAACAATTATGCCGGTTATTCTTCACGTTTCAACCTTTCAACTCCTTGAAACTGCTCTCATTTACACACATTGAATGGTACATTGAAGATTTTGGCCCCCAAGTCACAAATTTCTGCTATAAATACCATCAAAAATCCCTTCTTTCATCAAAAATCATCTTTCCTTAGGGTTTCCTCAAAATTTATGTCACATTTTATCCAAACACTTCAAAGTTCATTTCTTCAATCCAAATGGAAACTGACTCATCAAAGGGTACTAGGAATAAATCTCATGCTCCCAGGAGGTACTCAGACTAGCTAATGAACAGAATCCCGGAGCATTACCATCCTCGGTACTCAACCCTGAAGAAAAGGCCTCTCATTTCATTAAGATCTTTTGAGTGGCAAACGGTGCGCACTCTCGGGCTTGAAACAGCGATGACATAGCAACTTCAAGCCTGTCATTTGAAGGAGTTTGTGGACATTCATCAGCCCACCTTGAGGGAGCCAACCTTGGAATTTCTGAGCACTTTGCAAGTGTCTCCCATTGGAGTAGTGAAATTTCAACTCTGTAGCAATCCGAACACTCTCTCTGCCATAGAATTTAGGGAATTATTCAACCTACCCTTGGAAGGCATCCTCAACAACAGTGAAGTGAGTTCTTCCCAACTCAAGCATGGACTCATTTTGGTATGGATTGCAACTGGGATGTAAAGAAGACCAAGAGCACTCATCTCCGGTCCCCAGTGCACAAATATCTGCATAGGTTTCTAACCTATAGCATATTTGCCCGAGGAGACAGCAATAGCACCATTCAGAAGTCTGAGCTCTTTCTCTTTGAGATGGCCCGAAGAGGCCTCACAGTGGCGCTTTCTCGTTGGTTTGCGAACCATCTCCTGTCCATTGACACCAAGCCCTCCGGAGATATACTTATTGGTGGATATGTGACCCATATGGCCTTGAAGCTTGGATATTTGAAGCTGGATGACCATCATTTTAATCTCATCCTAGGGCATCCTCGATATCGATTGGATGTAGAGTCTTTCATTAAGATGGGAGCGGCTGTTAGAAGTGTCCATGAGAACAATATTTACTACTACTTCACTGACAATGCTGGAAAAATACATATGGGAAGACAGTGACTCGGAGGACTTCAAAGCCGGCCTCCAAGGAATCTAGCAGAGAAAAAGGGCTCGGGTTGAGGAGGCACCTCCAGCGGTTAAGCAGGACATCGGACAATCTTCGGCTTCCACACCGAATTTGGCGCAGCAAGTGGTTGACCTTCTAGCACCATGATTTGAGCAGCTGCAGGCTTCCATGGATGAGAAGTTGGAGAACCTCAAGGACTTTATGGAGTCTAGGATGGACAGCCTTGAGGCTGAAGTTGCTTGTCTTAGGGACAGGATGTCCGGATAGATGTTAGGCTAGATGGTAGCCTTGATATGCTTGTTTCTTTGTTTTGTTTGCTTGTTTTGTTTATGTGCAGGATATTTTAAATTTCCTTTTGAATTTTTATTATCTTTGATTGTATTTTATTTTTTTATAATATATTTGCTTTGTTTTTCCATTATGGTTTATTATCTTTATATTCTTTTTGTTGATGACAAAAGGAGGAGAAACTAGTAATATATTAAGATAAATGCAAGCAATACTTAATTTTGAATCAAAATTAAGAACCTACAAATATATTGAGTTAAGTAGGGAGAAAATATCAATATTTTGAGTTTAAATGCAATACTTAAAATTTGATTCAAAATGAATATGCAAGTATGCAAATTGAGCTTTATGAACCTTAAATATATCTTAAGTATACTTTGCATATACCTTAATGCAAGTTACATAAATGAATATGCACTTGATGTACTCTAAATATACCTTACATATATTTCATGACTTAAAGAGAATTTTGGTATATATTGGATATACTTTGCATATAACTTGCATATACTTAAAACTAGAAAATGTATTTTAATGCTACATCATTCTTTACAATTCTTGCATTTCATCAACTTTTATCCTAAGTATCTTCTGAGGGGAAGACTTCTCAAAAGCACATATTGCTAGATTATTTGTCACCATCAAAAGGGGGAGATTGTTAAACCTTGAGGGGTATTTTCCGTCATTTTGATGATAACAAATAAAATAGCAATATTGTATTTAACATACTTGTTTTCTAAGTTTATTAAATAGGGTATGGAATAAAATACCAAGAATGGAGAATGGAAGATTAATCCTTGAATGATAAAATTAAGGAAGTAGCATGTTTACTCTCGTAACCCTAGGTGTCACGCCCGTGAAGAAGCTAACCGTTAACAAAACAAACATTTAAAGTTTACGACCATGAAGGAAGATAACAAACCGTGAAATGCACATTTAAGTCATGCTCATGAATTAAATGCCACACCTGTGAACCTTCTTGACAAATTCATCCAGAGAGCTTCACGGCCAAAGTCACCACTTGGATCATCGGTGAGAAGTTTGTCACTCCCGTGAAGATATATGTCACTCCCATGACCCAATATCTCAAAACCTTCCAGACTGCTTCATGACCAAGGTCACCACTTCAATCACGGCTTGGATGAACAGTCACGCCCGTGACAAACATAGTCACGCCTGTGAAAGATGAAAGAGAAAAATGTCAGGCGCGATTATTTGGGTTGGTGTAATGGCTAGTTTCGTATTAAATGCATTCTAACGGCTTTAATTTGTCATAAGAGTATAAATGCAAGTCATTTATGCATTCAGTACAAGAGGATAGCTAATACGTTGAATCGAAATCTTATTACAAGCTATTTGTACATTTAATACTTTCATAACAAATATCTATTCTCTGTGAAAATCTTTTTGCTCATCATTTATTGAACGATAAAGATTTGTAAGAGTTTCTCTCTGTAATCATTTATTACTCAAGTGAGTTTTTGGTATTTCTGGGTTAAGAGTATAACACTTGTAAGGGTTAGTTGTGTGAGCCTTTAAAACACAAAGAAAGGTTATTTGTGTGAGCCTGTAAAACATAAGGTAAAGGTTGTTTGTGTGAGCCTGTAAAACACAAGGTAAAGGTTATTTGTGTGAGCCTGTAAAACACAAGGAATTAGTTATTGTGTGAGCCATTAAAACACAAGGGATTTCTGGGTTAGGTGTGAGCCATTGTGAGAAACACCATAGTTAGGAGTGAGCTTGTAAAACTCCATTGTAACACTCAGTGTGTTCGTAAAAATCCCAATTGCGATTGGGGAGAGGAGTAAGGTTTGTTAACGCCCAAACCTCTATAAAAATACTTGTGTCAAATTTCTCTATCCCTCATAAACTTAACTTTTTATTTCTGCACTTTAAAGTTAAATTATTAGAATTGAGCATATGATATATCGGGTCTTACACATATCACAGGCATGGGTTCAGGCAGTTGATCAGCATTTGCTTGAGCATCTTGACTTCTTCAAGTTCAATTTTGCTCCATTTATCTCCTTTTAGAAGAATTGTTTTTCTAAAAAGATAGCATGCCTTGAAACAAACATCTTTTGTTCCAAGGGTGGTAAAATTAATATCCATATTATGCTTTTGGATATCCCACAAATAGACATCTGTCAGACTTAGCTTCTAAGTTATTTGACATTTTCCACTTCATATAAGCAGGACAATCCCAAACTCTCATGTAAGAAAATATGGGATTTTTGTTATACCATATCTTATATGGAGTAACATCAACAGACTTCGAAAGGACTCAATTTAATATATAAACGACAGTCTCTAGTGTATAATCCTAAAAGGATTTAGGGAGATCCGCAAAGCTCATCATAGACCTTACCATGTCTAACAGGATTTGGTTTCTTCTTTCAACCACACCATTATGTTGTAGCATGTAAGATAGAGTCTATTGAGATAATATCCCATTATCCCTAAGATAATCTAGAAACTCTTGGCTCAAGTATTCTCCTTCTTGATATGATCGAAGTATTTTAATACTTTTGCCAAGTTTTTTCTCTACTTCATTTTTTAATACTTTGAACTTTTCCAAAGCTTCATATTTGTATCTCATTAGATACACGTACTCATATCGTGAGTAGTCACCGATAAAAGTAATGAAGTAGATGAAACTACCTCTGGCGTGTGTGGACATTGGACCACATACATCTGAGTGTATTAAGTCTAAAAGCTCATTAACACATTCACCCTTTCCCTTAAAGGGTAATTTAGTCATCTTGCCTAATAAGCAAGATTCACAAGTGTTATATGATTCATAATCAAATGACCCCAAACTACCACTCTTGAATAGCTTAGCCATGCATTTTTTACTTATATGACCAAGGCGACAATGCCATAAGTAAGATGATTTCAACATATCTTATTTTTTTCCTTTTATTATCATTGATGTTTAAAATTGGATTTCACATATCTAATATGTATATTCCATTCCATAATGTACCTCTAGCATAAAGAATTTCATTCAACATAATAGAACAACAATTGTTACTAAAAGCTAAATGGAAACCATCTTTATTTAAACTTGAAACATAAATGATATTTTTAGTTAAAGCAGATACATAATAGCAATTATCCAAATTTGACATAGGCTCACTAGGGAGGGTCAAAACATAAGTTCCTCCAGCTAATTCATTAACCCTTACTTCATTTCCAACGCATAGGTCCAACTCTCCCTTATTAAGCTACCAACTATTCCTTATGCCCTGCATATTAGTGCATATCTATGAGCCACAATCAGTATCTAATACCCATATATTATTATTGGAAACATTATTAATTTTAATGACAAAAATACCTGAAGTAGATAGGACATCAAATGTCTTCTTCTTCAAAGACCTCAAGTAAGCCTTGCAGTTTCTCTTCCAATGGTCATCCTTGCCACAATGGAAATATGTTCCCTTTATAGTAGTCTCCTTGACCTTCTTCTTGGAAATGTCTCCTTTAGGCTTTATGGACTTCTTTTTTTTTCTTAAGGTTTTTTTTCTTAGAACCATAAGAGTCCACCAGCATCACAATCTTACTGTCCTTCTTGACAGATGGCTCAGTTGTCTTGAGAAAATTGATCAATTCAAGAATAGTGGTGGAGATTTGGTTTGTCCTATATTTAAGAACAAAATGTGAATAACTATTGGACAAACCGGTTAGAATTAAGTCAATACTTAATTCATGGTCCATTACAAATCCCAAGATGACCAACCTCTCAATATAACTATTCATTTTCAATGCATATCGCACTAGAGATGTCCCCTCAACTATCTTAGTGCAGAAGAGCAACCTTGAAGTTTTGAAACTTTCGAAACGCGCTTGCTCATCAAAAAGCTCCCTTAGATGGTAGACTATGGAATTAGCATCCATAGCCTCATGTTGCTTTTGCAACTCAACTGACATAGTAGCAAGTATAATGTAGCTTGCCATCTCACTATCATCAAGATGCTTTTGATATGTCTTTTGAACATCTTCAGAAGCATTTGTAGTTGGAGAATTAAGGAGTGCCTCATCTAGGACATAGCCAATCTTTTCGGATTTGAGAACTATTCTCAAATTCCTTAGCCAATCTAAAACATTAGGCCCAGTCAACTTATTTGATTCCATTAATGATTGAAAATTCACACTTGTAATGATGATGATTCTACCAACCTAGATGTAAAATAGAGCATGTTAGAATGTATATGAAAATGCATGTTTATTAGGTCTTTAAAAAATCACATTATGACTCCCACTATTTTATTACGAATCAATAGACCTCACTATGATCTCAAGATAACTTATATGGAAGTTCTCCTAGTGGGTCGATATCTAACTAGCTAAGAACAACTTTGAGGCAACTCAACAAGTCATCCTTAGTTTGGTTGGTAGGGATCTAATCCATACCAATTGCTTTATTCATACAATTATCGAATCTTGTGCTATCAACTAATTGATGTGTGCACATACATTGGGCTATCAACTCTTGATATGTGTACATCTCATGTACACTAACCCAAAAACGCCTCCAATACGCATTAACCTTGGCACAAATTCAACAAGCTAATGATATCAGTTAAGTTCAACCCATTAATCATGAAATCTAATTTCAATTGTTCAAATATATTCTTATAAAATGAGCTTGTGGTAACTCAAGAACCCTAACTCTAGAAGAACTCTGGTTCTCCTCATATTAATGGAAGGCGTAAGACTTAATTGTTTATTTAGCGAGTAATTTATTTGTTAAGTCTCATCATGTTATTAGTGCATGCTTTTATATATTATACATTCATTACATGAAAATATAAAGATAGTTACATTAACTATATGCCATGATTATGACATACTAAAGTCAATCTCTTAAGCTAAAGAGAAATTGACTATGTCTTACCTAGGTGTATGCATGAATTTACAACTCAAAATAGAAATCAAATTCCTATATTCTAAGTCTACTTGGTTATGGCACCACTTCCTTTGCTTCTTACTCCTTTGTATCTTCATTCTATTCTAATCCTATGTAATCTAATTACATATTTAAAAGTATAGAAAATCTCATTTTATATTTTAGATGAGTAAGATGAGAAGAGAAATACACAAGAAAGAAAGAGAGGTAGGGACACGCAAACCCTATTTACCATAAAACAAAACAAATTTATACATGCTCAATCACATTATGCCTAAGTCCATAATCATCCATCATGTCTTTTTATATACCCCTAACATACATTCTCTAATGCATAAAATAAAATAATGACAATTTTAGGTGTCAATTTGAAAATTGATTCAATGCTTGAATCGAAATTGCTTACTTATATTGTTTAACTTAATTTAATTTTGTATGTCATTTCAATGTGGAATTTAATATTTAATCAAATTAAATTAAATTTCATATTTTCAGAATTAATTTAAAATTAATTCACCTTAAAATCAAAATATTATGATGTCAAAATTAAATAATTTAATTTTAATATACATGCCAATTTCTAGTCATACTAGAACTATCATTGCTCAACTTAAATTAATTCAAAATTAATTTTCAAAAATTCTAAAAATTTTCAGAAATTCAAATCATCATTTAAATCATCTTTAAGTCAGCTCAAGTTCATCAAACTATTTTTGGCACAAACCAAAATTACTAAGACAAATAAACCAACACACTTAGATGCTCAAAACGACTAATTTGATATCAAGAATTTTTAAAAATTTTAAATTCGTGCAAAATAATTTTGGAATGTATCTAACATCAATTTTAATCACATAAAAATTGTTTCAAGGTGCTGAAACTAAAATAATCACACAAAAAAAATCAAACAAAACAGTCTCGTCGAGTATGCTAAAACAGTCCTGTTTTATATTTATTTGAAAAATTAATTACAATAATTTTTAATTAATTATTGGACACTTCCAAAGGTATAAACACATTCTCAATATGTATAAATAATTTTTCCATAATCAAATTATAAAAAAAATATAAACAGCCCATTCAATTATGTCAAACAAAACACATGTTCATAAGCAAGGTAATTTTCAATATTTTGAAATAAATCTGAAATTAATTATTTGAATCACATTCATACTATTTTTTTAATCAAAATAATCATCCTTAATCATTCCATGATCATATTAGTGAAAGAAAATTGTGTAAAATATATTTTGCAAATTAATTTTAATTTTTCAAATCTATTGATCCAAAATTATCAAAACCATGCAATCCCATTGCACTTTCAATTAAAATTAATTTTAATGGACACAATGTGGCTCTGATACCACTATAGGTTTTGAAGACAAATCTCATTCATAAAATACAGTGAAAAAATAAAAACTCAAAACTCAAAATAAAGATCTAGCTTGTTCCATTAAAACTAATTCATCAAACATAAAAGTTAGAAATTATGCCTTGTAATTTCTTGATTTGTTATTCAAATCTTCACCTTGTTGGATTACAGTAAATCACAGCAATCCACATTAGAATATCTCTAATGATAATCCATACGAAAAATAAAGAAAAAACTAATAAAATAAATGATTTGAACAAATTCAAAGTACTAGTTTTGAAAGTGTTCCTAGGAAAATTTTTCTTGTCTAAACAATATTTGTTTTACAAAAAAAATATTTTCATGTATCTTTTCTACCATTTGATATATTTTTTATTTGAATCATATTCAAAAAAAATCAAAAATCAAAAGAGAAAAAAATAAAGGTCAAATGAATAGTGAAAAACCGTTAAAGCCAATTATAGCCTAATTAAGGCCAACGGCAACAGTGCCATGTGCAGCAGTGTGCGTCAGCACACAGCAACTAGCATGGGCCTGCTGCTGGGCAGGCTAGCAGCCTGTCAAGCCCACGCAGTCCCATTACCCTCCCGATCGAATTTGTCTTATGATCTCATCGCGATCCATCCCGAAATCATTCTTGCATATTTTTGGATCTCATCCAATACCATTTTACTCATTCTTCATATTTTCAATGTATGTGACCCATTAAATTCCTAGTTATATTGGTCACTTAAATTAACAATTAATTTAAGTAAATCATGAGTGGTATCTAGCAACACATCATGACCTCCAATTGACCGAAAAGTCAGTGGGTTGACTACAAACCTTTCCATAGATAATTTTCATGCAATTATTCATTTTACCCTTATATACCACACTTGGTTCAGAGTATGGACATGTGTCAACTCCCACTAGACTGACTATATCACGTCTAATCTAAATAATATTAGTTATTGTCCCTGAGGGTCATTACTCTATTAGACATGTTATTGAAGACTATCTTTATGACATTTCCACGCTGACCATAGATTCTAAGTAATGAACCCGATAAGAAGCCATGGGTATGCACTCCTTCTATCAAGAGTGGTGAATCTTTTATTGGTTACCCAATTATGTTCAAATACCTCAAACTGTATCCAATTACCACCCTATGAACAACCTTCATGAGGCAACAAGGAATAAGGTCAAAATATAAAATCAATATCCAAGATATCTTATGTGAATTTCACTAATTATCACTAAAACCATGACATGGGACAACATGGGGCCACTAGAGATGAGCACTTGAAGATGCCAATTGGTCCAATACAAGATTGAGGGCCAAAAGACTTAAAAAAAGTATACCAAGCCTTTATTGGGCCATTTGTGGAGGAGCTCTTTAGAGAAAATCCCTTGACCCACAAAAATAGGCCAATGGAACTCAAAATTGAAGAGAAACAACTCCTTCTTATTATCCATGCATGTGTGCTTAATTAAAATATCTATGGAGTAATTTGTAATCTAACACATATATTTAAAACACAAGGGCCTTGTTTGGTTGCCATCTAACTAATGTTTTTTTTTTTGCCTCTTTGGATTTAATAAACATCCAAACATGCCCCTTGTTTCTGATTAGGGTTAGGTAGCATATTGAGAGTATAAATACTCTCTTAGGTCATGCTTCAAAGGGGGGAGGACTTTGTAATCAAGGTATTTACTTTGTGGTGTTTATTCTCTTCTTATTTTCTTTTATCCTATCATCTAAGTTTCTAATTGCACGTCAATTAGGGGTTTAGTAGGATAAAACCATTTTTATCTAGAATTTGTGTTTTGTGCTGAATTTATGTGTTAGAGTTTTGGATTCTTTATAATCTTGGGGTTTCGCATGAAATTGGTATCAGAGCATTGGTTTTAGATAAATTACTCTTTATCTATCATAAAATTCGTTCATTTTGCTTTATGAATTGTGAAAGCCAAAATTCTGCCAATAATTTCTCTTGTGCGAAATTGCTTGATTCTTGCTATTTCTTTGGCTTGAATAAGTTGTTGGGTAATTTAGTATTTATTGAATTATAATTGTAAAAAAAAAAGAAAAAAAATTAGATTAGTTTCCAAGGGCAGACTTGCAATCATACTGATTCCTTGGGATTTAGTTATGGTTCTTTAGTTATTTCAATTTAGTTTTATCTTTAGTTACAACATATTTCCAGCACTTGATTTCATTTGGCCAAATTTGGGGGTTCGATGATTTATACTTTTAGATTGTGAATTTTGAGTAGTGAATCTATATTTACATATATTAGTGTGAAGTTGGCATATTTTAGAGTTAGTTTGAGTACTTCTTCGGGTAGTTCGGGTTCCATTTGGGAATTACCGAATCCTTTACCTATTTGCTATCTTGTCCAATTCTTTTCACTCTTATGTTTTAATTTTCTTCTTGCTTATTGTATTTTTGCATCCAGTTATATTATTTGAGTTACATTTTTGCAGTTTGTGTACTCAAAAAATATTCTAGCCACACACTTTCTTCATCAGTGTGTTATTTTTTTTCTTTGAATTTGAGCATTACTTTACTTCTAGTCTTGTCTTTGTTCTACCTTTTCTCTGTTGATAGGCTTTTCATTGTAATACTTTATAAATTACTGCTTTTTGGTACCTTATTTGAGTTGTGTCAATTCTAAAGTGCAACTCTAAAAAGGGAATAGAGTGGTAAAAGGCTTGTGAATGTGAGACTGAAAGGAGGGTAAAATCCATTTATGAGTGAAACACGAGGGGAGTGTTACTTTTGAGTGAAACATGTAAGGGAGAGTTGTGAGGACAATTATTTTATTATACTAACACTTACTTGCAGCCTATTCATCATGTATGGGGAAGGGAGCAAAGGTGGTGAGATGAACATGAATGAGATAGTTTACATGTCAAAAACTATGCAAATGCAGTTTGCTAAATTTGACCAAGACTTGAATAATGTGAAGGATGAGATTGAGGTGGTGAGGCAATCACAACAATTGAATGCTACATATGGAAGACGAGGGAGAGCTAGGCAGCAAACACATGATGAGGATGAAAATAATGAGATTGGTGTGGGAGAAGAGGTAGATGCTAATTCCATCAGAGAAGAGAGGATAGACAAGAAAGGAGAGATAGTAGTATCAACTCCATAAAAATGAAGATACCTTCATTTAAGGGTAGGAATGATACTGAAACCTAGTTGGAGAGGGAGAAAAAGGTAGAACTCATTTTTAGGTGTCACAACTATTCAGAATAGAAGAAGGTGAAGCTTGAAACAATTGAATTCACAAATTATGCATTGCATGGTGGGATCAACTATTTGTTTCTAGGAGGAGGAATGGTGAGAGGCCTATTGAAACTTAGGGTGAGATGAAAGTTGTCTGAGAAAAATATTTGTGCCTTCTTACTATTATAGAGAATTACACCAAATATTGCATAGACTCACACAAGGGTCTATGTCTGTTGAGGACTGCCATAAGGAAATGGAGATTGCCATGATTAGAACCAACATTGAAGAGGACCAGGAGGTAATTATGGCACGGTTCTTGGGAGGATTGAATAGGCATATAACTAATATAGTGGAGCTACATCACTATGTGGAGCTTGAAGAAATGGTGAATATGGCAATGAATGTGGAGAGGCAACTTAAACAAAAAGGGGTATCAAAGAACACCTTTAACCACATTCCTAACTGGACTTCAAAATGGGCAAAGAAGGAAGAGAAAAGCAAGGAAAATGGTACAAATTCCAAGAAAAAAGGAGTGGAGTCCAATAAAGGCAAAGGTACCTCATCCTTCAACAAAGATACTTATGACTTTCAAATTTCTTTTAATAAACAAAGGAACATTAAATGCTTAGGGGTGGGGCATATTGTTTCACGATGTCCAAATAAGAAAGTTATGTTTGTTAGGGAGAATGGGGAGATTGAATTTGAATCTTAATCTGATAATGACTCGATGCCTAGTTTAGAAGATTGTAATGATGATGGTGTTGAATATGTTGTATGTGGTGAATCTTTAGTAGTTAGGCGTGCTCTTAATGTTCAGGTTAAGAAGGAGAGTTTGGAACAAAGAGAGAACATCTTTCACACTAGGTGTTTAGTAAGTGGGAAGGTTTGTAGCTTGATTATAGATGGGGATAGTTGTGCAATTGTGGCTAGTACTACCTTGGTTGATAAATTGGGTTTGAAGTATGAAAAAAACCCTAAACCATATAAGCTATAATGGTTGAATGAAGTTAGATGTGATGTGGTAACTATGCAAATAGGTCACTTGCTGTTAGGGAGACCATGGCAATTTGATAGAAAAGTTATGCATGATGGGTATAGAAATAGGTATTCTTTTAGTATGGAACTTAGCACCTTTATCTCCAAAAGAGGTGTACAAAGACCAACTAAAAATAATACAATTTGTAAATAGGGATTCAGGTAGTGAGGAAATCAAAAGAAAAGAGAAAAAAGAGGCCAAAAAAGAAAAGAAATAGATTTATGGCCCAATTGTGAGTGACTGCACAAATGAGGAAAAGAAAGTGGGATGTGCAAGAGAAAAGAATTTGAGGTGTGAAGAAAAGAGTGAAAACAAAAGTTGTTTATATGCAAAACATAGAGAACTTAAAAGTGTTTATCTAGGTAGGAAATCACTTATAGTGATTAGGTTCAAAGAGAGCTTGTTTTCTATGACTAACCTTGACCCGAGTTTGCCTAGTTGTTTTATGTCTCTATTGCAGGAATTTAAAGATGTGATGTCTAAAGAATTGCCTAAAGAACTACCACCTTTAAGAGGCATGGAGCATAAGATAGATTTTATGCCTAGAGCAACTATTCCAAATCGGCCAGCATATAAAAACAACCCTAAGGAAAAAAATGAGCTTCAAAGGCAAGTGGATGAGTTCTTGGAAAAGAGGTACGTGAGGAGTAGCCTTAGCCCATGTGCAGTACTGGTAATTTTGGTACCCAAAAAGGATGAGACATGGAGAATGTGTGTGGATTGTAGAGCTATCAATAAGATCACTGTAAAGTATCGTCAGCTCATTCCCATATTAGATGACATGCTAGATGAATTGCATGGTGCTTGCATTTTTACCAAAATTGATTTGAAAATTGGATATCACCAAATTAGGATGTTTCCTAGTGATAAATGAAAAACAACATTTAAAACAAAATATGGTTTTTATGAATGGATGGTAATGCCTTTCGGCTTATCTAATGCACCCAATACCTTTATGAGGTTAATTGCATTTTTACTAAAATTGATTTGAAAAGTGGATATCACCAAATTAGGATGTTTCCTGGTGATAAATCGAAAACAACATTTAAAACAAAATATGGTTTGTATGAATGGATGGTAATGCCTTTCGGCTTATCTAATGCACCCAGTACCTTTATGAGGTTAATGAATTATATTTTGTGTAATTTCCTTGGTAAGTTTTTTGTTGTGTAGTTTGATGACATTCTTATATACAGCAAGTCATTAGAAGAGCATGTTAATCATATTAGGACTGTTTTAGAAGTACTGAGGAAAGAACAGTTGTATGCTAACTTAAAAAAGTGCACTTTTTGCATGGAGAAGGTCATTTGTTTTGGATTTATTGTGAGTGCCAAAAGAGTTGAGGTAGACTTTTAAAATGTGAATGGTACCCAAGAATGGCCAACACCTAAGACTGCTTCTGAAGTGAGAATTTTTCATGGATTAGCTAGCTTTTATATGCGATTTGTTAAGGACTTCTCTACTATTGTTGCTCATTTGACTACATTAGTCAAAAAAGAGGTCGAATTTAAATGGGGGGAGGAACAGGAACTTGCATTTATGACTTTAAAAGATCAATTATGTTTTGCTCCTATCTTGCATTTACCTGATTTTGATAAAACTTTTGAAATTGAATGTAATGCCTCTGGGATTGGTATAGGTGCTATTTTGATGCAGGAAAAATGCCCAATAGCATACTTCAGTAAAAACTTAAGTGGAGCTCAATTAAAATACTCTGCATATGACAAGGAACTCTATGCCTTGGTGAGAGCACTTGATGTTTGGCAACATTACCTACTCCCAAAGGAGTTCGTGATTCATTATAATCATGAATCTCTAAAACACCTAAAAGGGCAAGAGAAACTGAAATGAATGCATGGTAAATGGGTAGAGTTCATTGAAACCTTTCCATTTATGATACAGTACAAGCAAGGTAAAGACAATGTGGTTGTTGATGCATTGTCAAGAAGGTATGCCTTAATCACTACACTTAGTTCTAGACTTAATGGATTTGAGCAATTAAAAGAGATGTATGCAACTGATGTTGATTTTGGTAATATATTCAATGCGTGTGAACATGCTGCATTTCAAAAATTTTATAGGCATGATGGGTTTTTGTTTTGTGGTAATCAATTATGTGTACCTATTTGCACTATGAGAGAGATGTTTGTACGTGAATCACACAGTGGTGGTTTGATGGGACATTTTGGTGTGCATAAGATATTAGAGATGTTGTCTGAACACTTTTATTGGCCTAATATGCGTAGAGATGTGGAACGTGTGTGTTTTAGGTGTATTGCTTATAAACAAGCTAAATCCAAGTCTATGCCATATGGATTATATACACTTTTACTTGTACCTCATGAGCCATGGACTGATATCTCTATGGAATTTGTGTTGGGTCTGCCAAGGACTAGGAAGAGTAGAGATAGCATATTTGTTATCGTGGATAGGTTTAGTAAGATGACTCATTTTATTGCATGTCATAAAACAGATTGTTGAATCTTGAGGGGTATTTCCATCATTTTGAAGATTACAAATAAAAAAGCAATAATGTATTTAACATACTTGTTTTCTAAGTCTATTAAACAGGTTATGGAATAAAATACAAAGAATGGAGAATGGAAGATTAATCCTTGAAAGATAAAATTGAAGAAGCAGCATCATTCACGCCCGTCATCATATGTGTCACGCCCGTCAGTAAGCCTAGTGCCAACAAACCAACATTTGAAGTTCACGGCCATGAAGGAAAACAACAAACCGTGAATGAACATTTAAGTCATGCCCGTGAAAGAAATGTCACGCCCGTGAACCTACATGATAAATTCTTCCAGAGAGCTTCACGACCAAAGTCACCACTTGGACCAGGAATTGGAAGGTTGTCACGCCCGTGAAGATATATGTCACGCCCGTGACCCCATATTTCAAAACCTTCCAGAATGCTTCACGGCCAAGGTCACCACTTCAGTCACGGCTTGGAAGAATTGTCACGACCGTGACACACAGAGTCATGCCCGTGAAAGATGAAAGAGAAAAATGTCAGGCGTGATTATTAGGGTTAGTGCAACAGCTAGTTTCATATTAAATGCATTCTAACGGCTATAATTTTCCATGGAAGTATAAATGCAAGTCATTTATGCATTCAATACAAGAGGATAGCTAATACTTCAAATCAAAATATGTTTGTAAGCTATTTGTGCATTTAATACTTTCAAACCAAACATTTTATTCTCTGTAAAAATCTTTTTGCTCATCATTTATTGAGCAATAAAGATTTGTAAGTGTTTTCTCTCTGTAATCATTTTTACTCAAATGAGTTTTGGGTATTTTTGGGTTAAGAATAGAACACTTGTTAGGGTTGTTTGTGTGAGCCTCTAAAACACAAAGAAAGGTTGTTTGTGTAAGCCTGTAAAACACAAGGTAAAGGTTGTTTGTGTGAGTCTGTAAAACACAAGGAATTAGTTATTGTGTGAGCCATCAAAACATAAGGTATTTCTCGGTTAGGTGTGAGCCATGTGAGAAATACCACAGTTGGGAGTGAGCTTGTAAAACTCCATTGTAACACTTAGTGTGTTAGTGAAACTCCCAATTGCAATCGGGGAGAGGAGTAGGGTTTGTTAACACCCAAAGCTCTATAAAAATCCTTGTGTTAAATTTCTCTATCCCTCATAAACTTAATTTTTATTTCCGCACTTTAAAGTAAAATTTTTAAAACACTAATTCAACCCCCCTTCTTGGCTCAATATCTGGGCAACAATTAGTATCAGACTTTGTCTAGCATCTAAGCCTAAAAAGCGCTAGTAAAGATTAAGATATGGCCAGTGAAGGATTCTAAAGTCTCAAACCTTACTTTGATGAAGCAAATTATGCCCATTGGAAGTTTTGGATAGAGACATTCCTGGATAGTGAAGGAATTGAAGTCTGGGATAGTGTACGAAAAGAATGGACACCACCAACCAGAAGAGGAGCTGATGGTGAAGAAGAAATCTTATCAAGAGATGATTGGACAGAGCCTCAAAGAAAAGCAAATTTCAGAAACAAGAATGCAATGACAATCCTTTCAAGCTCATTATCCATTGAAGAATGTGGAAGAATACAACACTGCCCAATAGCCTACAGCATGTGGAAGACATTGGAAAATTATCATGAAGGAACTAAGCAAGTCAAATCCAAGAAGATTCAACTTCTTACCTCAGAATATGAGCTCTTCAAGATGAAATCCAATGAGTCAATCACTGACATGACCAACCGTCTTCTAGCCATTATAAATGGAATGAGGAAACTTGGGAAGCATCTGAGCTTGGAAGATGTAAACAACAAAATCCTGAGAAGTCTTCCTCTTAAAGACTATGGCTCAAGAGTTGTTGGCATAGAGGAAGCAAATGAAGACATGAGCATCATGAATACTGATGTGCTTATTGACAAACTTCTCACACATGAAATGCCAGTGAAAAGAGATAGAAAGCTTGAAGCAAAGCTAGAGAAAAGAAAGCCTTTAGCACTAAAAGCCTCTACTTCAAAATCTCAAGAAGAAAGTGAAGATGATGAAGAAATGAATGATGATGATAATGAGGACATTGTTATGTTTTCAAGAAGGCTGAAAAGAATCATTGAGAAGAAAATGAGCAACTCCAGAAAATTCAGGCAAAAAAACCTCAAACAAACTTCTAATGATGCACAAAGAAATAAGGAAGAGTTAAAATGCTATGAATGTGGAAAGAAATGGCATATTAAACCAGAATGCCCAAGGCTCAAGAAGCATAAGAGTAAATACCAAAGAGACAATGGGGAGAAAGCTCACAAAGTCACATGGGATGATGAAAGCTCTTCAAGAGAAAAATATGACAATGAAAGCGAAGAGGTCAACCTATGCTTCATGGCTATTGAGGATCACGTCTCGGATAAGGTAAAATCACTACACTCATACTCTTTTAATAATAATAATAGTGATAATGATAGTAATAGTGATAGTGATGATGATGATGATGATGATGATGAACAAAACCTTATAGAAGAATTGAATCTAGAACTAGAGAAATATAGGAGTAAATTCAGTACTTATAGAAATAACATATCTAATTTAAAAAACAAAATAGATGCTTTAGAAAAGGAGAACATTAAGCTTAAATCATCTAATAAATCTCTTCAAAAATAATTAGATGAATACTCATCAAAACCCTCAACTAATTCCTTGCTTAAAGAAAATAATACTTTAAAAAATGAAGTTGAGGAACTTAGAAATTCAATTTCAAAATTCCACAAAGGAAAAGAGAGTTTAGATACTCTCATTGTGTCTCAAAGACCACCTTTAATTAGACATGGTCTAGGATTTAAGGACACATCATCATCCTCTCACAAAACCATTTTTGTAAAGTCTAGTGAACCTCACATCTCCACACTTGTTGGAACAGCACCTAGGAATAAGTATATTAAACCTTCTATACATAAAAAAAAAATAATCATGCCTTTATGTATAAGAAGTATGCATCTAGAAAAGCATCAATTAATCATGATTGTGCATGCCATTGTTCTCAAAATCAGTTTAATAAAAATATGGCATTCAAAAATACTGTAAGACCAAAAAGTAATGTTAGCCCTAAACAGTGTAATTATTGTATGAAGATTGATCATATAAATAAACATTGTTAGATAAGGAAGGCTCATTGGGAACCTTCATATGCTAACCCCTAAAGACCCATGCTCATTTGGGTACCTAAAAATCATATTTGAATTGTGATTCTATAGGTATGTCTCAAGTCCACAATAAACAAAAATGCATGGCCAGTAGATAGTGGATGCTCAAGGCATATGATAGGAGACAAAGAACTCTTCAATGAAATCAAAAGTATTGATGGAGGTAAAGTTACCTTGGAAACAATGCTAAGGGTAAGGTAATTGGCATTGGTTCTATTAGTACTAATGGTACCACTTTTATTAAAGATGTTTTACTTGTTGATGGCTTGAAACATAACTTGTTAAGTGTTAGTCAATTATGCGATAAAGGAAACAAAGTAACTTTTACTTCAAATGAATGTCTTGTGACCTCTATCAATGGTCAAGAGATATTTAAAGGAAATAGAGATGTCAACACAAACATAATAGACTTACACGAATTATCTAACCATTCCTCTAAATGTCTTGTAACTACTGGTGATGAATCTTGGTTGTGGCATAGAAGACTTGGTCATGCTAACATGGACTTAATTCAAAGCCTCAGCAGAGGAGAACTAGTAAAGGGACTGCCAAGAGTCAAATTTGAAAAAGACAAGACCTGTGAACCTTGCCAAAGAGGGAAGCAACACAAGTCATCCTTCAAAGCCAAAAACATAGTAAGTACCTCAAAACCTCTACAACTCATGCATTTACATTTATTTGGACCTACTAGAATTGCTAGCTTAGGAGGTAAACATTATGTCATCGTAGATGATTACTCTAGATTTACTTGGGTAATTTTCTTAGCTCAAAAGAGTGATGCTTTTGAAAATTTCAAAAACTTTGCTAAAAGAGTGCAAAATGAAAAAGGATATTGTATTTCAAAGATAAGAAGTGACCATGGCAAAGAATTTGAAAATGAAAACTTTGAAAGTTTTTGTCTTAAACATGGAATTTCTCATCTCCTAGGACACCTCAACAAAATGGGGTAGTTGAAAGGAAAAATCGAACTTTAATTTAAATGGCTAGAGCAATGCTCAATGTGTATGGTTTACCAACTTACTTTTGGGCAGAAGCCACACACACTGCATGTTATATTTCAAATCGAGTTTTCGAAAGACCACTTTTAAACAAAACCTCATTTGAGCTATGGAATGGAAGAAAGCCCTTGATATTATACTTTAGAGTATTTGGATGCAAGTGCTTCATATTGAATACCAAGGACAACCTTGGAAAATTTGCCTCTAAATCTGATGAAGGTATCTTTTTAGGATACTCTACAACTACCAAAGCATATAGAGTATTTAATAAAAGATTATTAACTGTTGAAGAATCTATGCATATTGTTTTTAATAAATTTGGTAGACTTGATCTTGTGAAAGGTAGTGTTCTTGATGATGTTGTAGGAACTATAGAAAGACTTGATCTTGGAAATGGAAAAAAAGAAAATGATCAAAAAAATTCACATCAAGATGATTCTCTACCTCAAGCTCAAGAAGAAAACGGGAAAGAACTCCCAAAGGAATGGAGAATGACAAAAGATCATTCCAAGGAGCAAATCATTGGTAATCCTTCAAGGGGAGTAAGTACTAGATCTCATTTCAAACATTTAGCCACTGACCTTGCTTTTATTTCTCAAATTGAGCCTAAAATGTTGATGAGGCTCTTAATGATGAAAGTTGGGTGATTGCAATACAAGAGGAACTCAACCAATTTGAGAGAAGTAAGGTATAGACCTTAGTACCTAGACCCAAGGATCATCAAATTATAGGTAGCAAATGGGTATTTAGAAATAAACTAGATGAACAAGGTTCAATAACTAGGAATAAGGCTAGATTAGTTGCAAAAGGATATAATCAGGAAGAAGGAATAGATTATGATGAGACTTATGCACCTGTAGCTAGATTAGAAGCCATAAGAATACTTTTAGCATATGCTTTTAGCATATGCATGTCACATGAATTTCAAACTCTTTCAAATGGATGTGAAAAGTGCATTTCTAAATGGTTATATAGAAGAAGAAGTTTATGTAGAAAAACCACCAGGTTTTGAAAGCTATGATTTGTCAAATCATATTTTTAAACTTTCAAAAGCTTTATATGATTTGAAACAAGCCCCAAGAGCTTGGTATGAAAGACTAAGTTCTTTTCTCTTAGAAAATAACTTTACAAAGGGGAATATTGACACCACATTATTCATTAAAAAGCATAAGCATGATATTCTAATTGTTCAAATTTATGTTGATGATATCATATTTGGTTCTACTAATGAATTGCTTTATTAAGAATTTGCTATACGACTAGGGAATTTGAAATGAGCATGATGGGAGAGCTTAAATATTTCCTTGGTCTACAAATAAAACAAGGCACTGAGGGCATATTCATCAACCAATCCAAATATGCCAAAGATTTACTTAAGAAATTTGGAATGGAAGGATGCAAGAATGTCAAGACTCCAATGAGCACATCAACAAAATTGGATAAGGATGAAAAAGGTAAGAGCATTAATGAAAAGCTCTATAGAGGTATGTATGGATCACTTTTATATCTTACTGCTTCTAAACCTGACATAATGTATAGTATTTTCTTATATGCACGATTTCAATCATGTCCAAAAGAGTCTCATTTACATGCAGTAAAAAGAATTCTAAGATATTTACATGGCTCAGTGCATCTAGCTTTGTGGTATCCAAGAAATTCATCCTTTTATATTGTAGGATATTCAGATGCAGATTATGCTGGTAGTCTTTTAGATTGAAAAAGTACTTCAGGTACTTGTCACTTTATTAGAGAGTGCTTAGTTTCTTGGTTTAGTAAGAAACAAGTTTCAGTTGCTCTTTCAACTATTGAATCAGAGTATGTAGCAGTAGGATGTTGTTGTACACAAATCCTTTGGATGAAACAACAACGTAAGGATTATGGTCATGATAAGAACTATATACCCATTAGATGTGACAATACAAGTGTTATAAATCTATGAAAGAATCTCATTCAACATTCTAGAAGTAAGCATATTGACATTAGACACCACTTTATTAGAGATCATGTTCAATATAGAGATGTTGCATTGGAATTTATAAGCACAGAAAATCAATTGGTAGATATATTCCTTAAGTCTTTAAATGAGGAAAGATTTAATTTCATAAGAAGAGAACTTGGTATGATTGATGGATTAAACTTGTGATTGCCAAATTGTCAAACCTTAAGTGATAATTTTGCTTTTGTATCATCTTACTAGATATAAGGTAGTAAATTTGATGCAAATTTATGTTATAAGGGATAGAATCTTCATAGAAATGATTTAGTCTTGTTTTAGGACTTAATTTTATTTGATGAAAACTTTAGGCAATTCACGCCCGTGACATATGTTCACATCCGTGAATTAAATAGCTAAAAGAACCAGTAGCTTTCACGACTTGATTCATGACATGGCTCACGACTTCAAGTAGTGAAGCCTATGTTCATGACTTCATTCACTCTCGTGAAAAGCCTTGTTCACGCTCGTGACACATTTTCACGCCCGTGAACATTTTCACCAAAAACTTACAGAAGCGTTCACGCTTTGTGTCATGCCTTGTTTCACGGTCATAAGTAGTGAAATTCAATACTTCACGCCCGTGACTAATTTTTTACCACCGTGATAGTTCATCATTCACACCCGTGACATTCAAATGTCATGACCGTGAACAATTTCATGGCTTTATTCACGGGTAGGGCACCCTTTTAGCAAACCGTGAACACGACACTTCACGCCAGTGTGACTACATGTTTCACGCCCGTGAAGGGGTCGGTTATATAACATTTTTGCCGGTTATTTTTCACATTTCAACTTTCCAACTTCTTGAAACTGCTCTTATTTACACACATTGAATGTCACATTGAAGATTCTGGCCCCCTAGTCATAAATTTCTTCTATAAATATCATCAAAAACCCCTTCTATCATCAAAAATCATCTTTCTTTAGGGTTTCGTCACAAATTTTGTCAAATTTTTTTAACTCTTCAAAGTTCATTTCTTCAAATCAAGATGGAAACCAGTTCATCAAAAGCTAGGAAGAAATCTCATGCTCCCAAAAGGTATTCAGATTACCTAATGAACATAATTCTGGAGCATTGCCTTCCTAGGTACTCAACACTTAAGAAAAGGCCTCTCATTTCATCAAGGTCTTTTGAGTGGCAAACGATACGTACTCTCGGGCTCGAGATAGCGATGACAGAGCAACTCCAGACCTGTCATTTGAAGGATTTTGTGGGCATTCATCAACCCACCTTGAGGGAGCCTACCTTGGAATTCTTGAGCACTTTGCAAGTGTCTCCCACTGGTATAGTGAAGATTCAACTGTGCAGGAATTTGAACACTCTCTCTGCCACAGAATTCGGAGACTTATTCAACCTACAATCTGACGGCATCCTCAACGACAGCGAAGTGGAGTTCTATGCAACTCAAGCATGGACTCACTTTGGTCTGGATTGCAGCTGGGACGTAAAAAAGACCAAGAGCACTCATCTCCGGTCCCCAATGCACAAATATCTGCATAGGTTTCTAACCTATAGCATATTTTCCTGAGGAGACAGTAATGGCACCATTCGGAAGTCTGAGCTTTTTCTCTTAGAGATGGCCCGAAGAGGCTTCATAGTGGAACTTTCTCGATGGTTTGCGAACCATCTCCTGTCCATTGCCACCAAGCCCTCCGGAGACATACTTATTGGTGGGTATGTAACCCACATGGCCTTAAAGCTTGGATATTTGAAGCTGGATAACCATCATTATAATCTCATCCCAGGGCATCCTCAAGACCGATTGGATGTAGAATCTTTCATCAAGATGGGAGCGGTTGTTCGAATTGTCTATATGAGAACAACATCTACTAACGCTTCATTGACATTGCTAGTGAGATTATATGGGAAGATAATGACTCGAAAGACTTTAAAGCTGGCCTCTAAGGTATCCAGCAGAAGAAAATGGCTCGAGTTGAGATGACACCTCCTGAGGTTGAGTAGGACATCAGCCAATCCTCTGCTCCCACACCGAATTTGGTGCAGCAGGTGGTTGACCTCCTAGCACCAAGATTTGAGCAGCTGCAGGCTTCCATGGATGAGAGGTTGGAGAACCTCAAGGACTTCATGGAGTATAGGATGGACAGCCTCGAGGTTGAAGTTGTTCGTCTTAAGGACAGGATGTCTGGATAGATGTTAGGCTAGATGGTAGCCTTGATATGTTTGTTTGCTTGTTTGTTTGTTTGTTTGTTTGTTTTTAGGAAATTTTAAATTTCCTTTCTTTCTTTAAATTACTCTTGTTTGTACTTCTCTTTTTTATCAATCAATATAATTGCTTTGTTTTTCCATTATGGTTTATCTTTATTCTTTTTGTTGATGACAAAAGGGGGAGAAACTAGCAATATACTAAGATAAGTGCAAGCAATACTTAATTTTTGAATCAAAATGGAGAACTTAGCAATATAAAATTAAGTAGGGAGAAACTAGCAATATATTGAATTAAGTGCAATATTGAAATTTTGATTCAAAATGAATATACAAAGCATGCAAATGAGCCTTATACACCTTACATATATCTTAAGCATACTCTGCATATACCTTGATGCAAGTTATATAAGTGAATATGCACTTGATATACTCTAAATATATCTTATATAGAATTCATGCTTTAAAGAGAAATTTGGTATACATTGGATATACTTTGCACATAACTTGCATATACTTAAAACTAGAAAGTTTATTTTGATGCTAAACTTCTTCATTCTCTACAATTCTTGTACTTCATCATTTTTTATCCTAAGCATCTTTTGAGGGGGAGACTTCTCAAAAGCATATTTTGCTAGATTATTTGTCACCATCAAAAAAGGAGAGATTGTTTAACCTTGAGGAATATTTTTGTCATTTTGATGATAACAAATAAAATAACAATAATCTATTTAACATACTTGTTTTCTAAGTCTATTAAACAGGGTATGGAATAAAATAGCAAGAATGGATAATGAAAGATTAATCCTTGAAAGATAAAATTGAAGAAGCAGCATCATTCATGCCCGTGATCTTATGTGTCACGCCCGTGAGTAAGCCTAGCACCAACAAATGAACATTTGAAGTTCATGGCCATGAAGGAAAATAACAAACCGTGAATGAACATTTAAGTCACACCCGTGAACCTATATGACAAATTCTTCCAGAGAGTTTCACGACCAAAGTCACAACTTGGACCACGGCTTTGAAGGTTGTCACGCCCGTCAAGATATATGTCACGCTCATGACCTAATATTTTAAAACCTTCCAGAATGCTTCACGGCCAAGACCACCATTTCAGTCACGACTTAGAACAACTGTCACGACCGTGACACACAGAGTCACGCTCGTGAAAGATGAAAGAGAAAAATGTCAGGCGTGATTATTAAGATTGGTGCAACTGCTAGTTTCATATTAAATGCATTCTAACGGTTATAATTTTCCATGGAAGTATAAATACAAGTCATTTATGCATTCAGTACAAGAGGATAGCTAATACTTCAAATCAAAATCTATTTGTAAGTTATTTGTGCATTTAATACTTTCAAAACAAACATTTCTTTTTGCTCATCATTTATTGAGCAATAAAGATTTGTAAGTATTTTCTCTCTGTAATCATTTTTACTCAAGTGAGTTTTGGGTATTTCTGGGTTAATAGTAGAACACTTGTAAGGGTTAGTTGTGTGAGCCTTTAAAACACAAAGAAAGGTTGTTTGTGTGAGCCTGTAAAACACAAGGTAAAAGTTATTTCTGGGTTAGGTGTGAGCCATTGTGAGAAACACCATAGTTGGGAGTGAGCTTGTAAAACTCCATTGTAACACTTAGTGTGTTAGTGAAACTCCTAATTGCGATTAGGGAGAGGAGTAGGGTTTGTTAACACCCGAACCTCTATAAAAATCTTTATGTCAAATTTCTCTATCCCTCATAAACTTAATTTTTATTTCTGCACTTTAAAGTTAAATTTTTAAAATACCAATTCAACCCCCCCCCTTCTTGGCTCAATATCTGGGCAACACAGATGATGCACAAGCATTGGTGATCTTTTTTTAGGGAAGTGATTTGGTTACATGGGGTTCTTAAAACTATTGTGATTGACCAAGATGTGAAGTTTTTGAGTCACTTTTAGAGAGTCTTGTGGAGTAAGTTGGGAACTAAATTGCTTTATTCTACTACTTGTCACCCACAGACTGATGGTCAAACAGAAGTGCTCAATAGAACATTAGAGGCTATGTTGTGTGCCATTGTTGGTAAAAATGTGAAAACTTGGGTGGATTGTCTGCCTTTTATTGAGTTTGGTTATAACAGATCTACACACTCCTCCACTGGGTTTTTCTGATTTGAGATTGTGTATGGATTTAATCCTTTAACTGTCTTAGATTTGATGCCTTTACCTATGAATGAGATTTCTTACTTAGATGGAAAGAAGAAGGTAGAATTGGTTAAAGCTTTGCATGAGAAAACACGACAAGAAATTGAAAAGAAGAATCATTTGTATGCTCATAAGGCCAACAAAAGGAGAAAGTAAGTGTTATTCGAACCTGGTGATTGGGTTTGGGTGCATTTGAGGAAAGAACAATTTCCTAACCAAAGGAAGTCCAAATTGATCCTAGAGGAGATGGATCGTTCCAAGTGTTGGAGCAAGTTAGTGATAATGCATACAAGATTGACTTGTCAGGTGAGTATCAGGTGTCTACCACTTTTAATGTATCTGATCTTTCTCCTTTTGACATGGATTCAGATTTGAGGATGAATCTTTTTGAGAAATGAGGGATTTATGTGGATTTCACTAGTTATCACTAAAATTGTGACATGGGACAACATGGGGCCACTAGAGATAAGCACTTGAAGATGCCAATTGGTCCAATTACAAGATTGAGGGCCAAAAGACTTAAAGAAGCATATCAAGTCTCTATTGGGCTATTTGTAGAGGAGCTCTTTGGAGAAAAAGGCCTTGACCCACAAAAATGGGCCAATGGAACTCAAAATTGAAGAGAAACAACCCCTTCTTATTATCCATGCATGTGGGATTAATTAAAATATCTATGTAGTATTTTTTTTAATCCAACCCATATATTTAAAACACAAGGGCCTTGTTTGGTTAGCATCTAACTAATATTTTTTTTTCCTCTTTGGATTTAATGGGCATCCAAACATGGCACTTGTCTCTGATTAGGGTTAGGTAGCATATTGAGAGTATAAATACTCTCTTAGGTCATGTTTCAAAGGGGGGAGGACTTTGTAATCAGATTTTCTTGGCTTAGCCAAAATTTGCATGAAATAAGATTTTTCTTCTTATGTTGCATCAAGAATTGAGTAAACTTATCAATGTATTTACTTTGTGGTGTTTATTCTCTTCTTATTTTCTTCTATCCTATTATCTAAGTTTTTGATTGCATGTCAATTAGGGGTTTAGTAGGATAAAACCATTTTTATTTAGAATTTGTGTTTTGTGCTGAATTTGTGTATTGGAGTTTTTGATTCTTTATAATCTTGGAGTTCTGCATCAATATCTTTGAATACCTCAAGTCTAAGGATACTTGCACCATTGCTATGTTGAAACTATTATTAACATTTGAATAGATTATCCATATGATTATCTCATAGCAAGTCATCCAATGTACTTAGCTACACTTAGCAAGTATCCACATGTTAACTCTAAACATCTAATATGTACAGATTATGAAATCTACTGTTTGATCCCATCAAGGAGTGTAATATGTACTAGTCTGTCCGGATTAACAATGTCTGGTCTCATTAATCCTATGACTAAGAATACTAACATAATTACATATGATAAAAATCTCAATATCATGATCTCATCATGATTTCCTTTATGTTATCTTATGTATCAAGAATTACATTAATTGATTTAAGATCACTATCAATTCATATATCAAATGAACATCAAATTAATGAAATTTTTTTTTATTAATCAAATAAATTTTTACAATAAGTACTAAAGTTGTTTACCTTTAGAACACTTCTCTAACAATTTTGGTATACAGGTGTAGACACTCATTTTTCACATATGAAAATAAGTATGATGATAATAGCCAAAAATGGATCTTTTTTTTTAATGAGAAGATAGTGAAAAAAGATCAAGTAATCAACTAAATTAACTCAAAATACACGAAGAAACCGAAAATAGATTAAAAATGACCAAAAATGTTAAAACTAACATTGAAATTTTTTGTTTATAGTAATTTGAGTTTGTTTTCAGGGTAAAATAGGGGGAAAAATATCTAGCCAATCTAAAAAGTTATGTTATATTAGCATGTGTTTTGAGACGCAGAAAACAAAATTTTCTTTTGTCTCATGCTACTATACTTGAATTTATTAGGATTTTGAATTGCATTAATATATGATGATGTTTGTTGCTTTGTTATAAAGGAGAAATGATTTCTTTTTTTTTTTTTTTGTCTTTGAATTCATGCAATGAGAATGTGTATGATTTTCTATCTTGTTCCAGAAGATTCCTAATCTATACATGGCATATGTTTGGAATTAGTGTTTAATTTTTTATTTATGCTAATTTGAATTTGTTTTCAAGGTCAAATAGAAAAAAGATGTAACTAATTACAAAAGTTACAAGAAATTAGCATGTTGTTTTCAATTTAAAATTAAGAAAATCTGAGAATAAGGAGATGGAGTTTGAGAACAACTATAGTTCATGCAAAATGGATTAGCTCTGGTTGCCCAAATCTGATCTCCACTATTCATATCAAAGAACAATCTGTCTTAGACGTGCTCACCAAATTTCCAACCAATCGGACCACAAATGACCATCCAATCGTTGGAAAAATTCAAACTGATTACTGCTGAAAATTCTGTTATGAACAATAAATTTTGAACTTTAAATAAGAGAAATTCATAACTCTAAACCCAATCTCTACTATTTAGAATGCAGAATGATGAGCCCTCAAAATGTCCACTAAAAATGCATGGACGTTCATCCGATCGCTGGAAAAAATGAAGCTGATTGGATTTATTTTTCTGCAATCTCTCTTTTAGTTCTCTCATTTTCTAGAATAGGAACAAAAATGGGAGATAAAGGGATGAGACATATGTAAGTAAACAATAAATGAAGTAAATAATGATTTTTCATTAATGTGCCCAAAAATTGTGTCCTTCACTCACACGTCAAAAAAGATACTCAAATATGTCACTTATACATAGTAAATAGTGTATATTTATATACTTTATAAACCGACATTTTTTGCCAAGTTCAGAGGCTCATATATTTGTCAAGCCTTTTTTGATATGTAGAAAATAAAATTTTCTTTCACCTCATGCTACTAGATCTTAATATATAAGAATTGTGGATTGTTTGTTACTGCATATATGTTACCCCAAAAAGATCTGATTAGTAAAATATCAATTGTTTTCATTGTCAATATATTCATTGACCAATTAATAATTAACTACTCAATCTAACAATCCTCTCTCTCTCTCTCTCTCTCTCTCTCTCTCTCTCTCTCTCTATATATATATATATATATATATATATATATATATATATATATATATATATATATATATATGAAAACCTACTCATTGTTACAAACTAACATTGATTCAACTGACTATCTTTCCTGCCATAGACTCCTAACTCTAAAGTCAAAGCAGATTACTCCATCTTCAAATGTATACGCAATGCCCACCTGATTTTCAAGTAATCCCAATAAAGAGAATTTTCTTCTATAATTGCTTTTATACTTTCCCCAGAAGCTGATAAACAAACATCTATGGAAGTCTCCATTGCAATTATGTTTGTTCACCACATGAGGATGCCAAAATGCTATACCAGCTTATATTTGATGCCTTCATACAGTAATGCTGATCGTACAACCATAGCTAATCACATACTACTCGACCTTCTTTTTTTTTTTTTTGCTTACTTAACTGTCACACTAGATTAGATTTAATTTCATCCCTTAAAAGCTTCAAGAAAACCTTGAAAGCTGATCTCTGAGTTATCTATGCATGGCCAGGTGGGAGGATTAGAATCACAGACCAGATATACAATGATTACATAAGGTTCAAGCTTTTTATATTACATTATAAACATTCAACACGGTTGTAGTTAACTGTCAGCTACAAAAGCTGCAATCGTACCACTGAAAGTATATAAAACATGGGAGGGGCGAAATTAGGAAAAAGCCATTGATGTAGTAGCCTAGTGGTCAAGTGTACCTGATACTATAGATTGTCAGGGGTAAAAACCTAACAGCCCTTATCCCTTCCAAAAACAAGAAAGAAAAGAAAACTGTAAATGTCCCAGTGAAAAACTTCGCAATTGTCAATATAATACAAAGTTTTAGGGCAGTATTTAATCACCAAACCCTAGTTCAGTGTATTATGAATTGAAATAAAAATCTCATTCGAAAATTCTAAACAAGAAATTGTCAGATGACATAGATATGTGATTGAATTCATGAAAACATATATATAGTTTCTACTAAAATGTCAGCCTTTTTCTAAATGATATATCACCTGTATGAATCTTAAGAGCTTTTGCAATAAGTATGCCATACATCAACAATGTTTCACAAATACAAGAAGTTGGATTCAATTACTAAACAAACACAAGCATAGGAAAAAAAATTATATGAAACTAAATTTCCAATCAAGAAATGCAATTGCTACGAAGTATTTCCTAATACTCCAAAATTCAGAAAAAAAGAAAATATTTTCGCATTCCATTTCCAAGCTATGTTCCTGATTCATGGAGCTAGAGCAATATTTTATAACTAGCATAATTAAATGCTAGTCCGCAAGCATAATATCTGTTTGTAAGCACCAAATCAAAGGGAGGTAAAGACACTACAGAAAGGCAATGAAAGATACATAATAAGTAAAATCGGTATTCATATTGGATGCACAATAATATCCATTCACACTACAGAAAGACAAATTTAAAAAACTAGCTATAATATTAAACCCATCAAGAAATGCAAGTCAAAGGTTCAATGAACGAAAAGACACCACCTCAAATCCTTGTGCAAGATGAATCAAAATCATCAGGAGCAACCCGAGAAATCCAATTGCTAAGAGTACGCTTGATATCAGAGTGATTAACGTAAGCCAACTCATACATACTACACAAATTGACTACGAGTGTCTCATTCAGCGCTACAGTGGGAACTCTCTCAAGAGAATTCTCCAACACCTTAATGGAATCAGACAAATCCCTCAAATACATCAAGCAAAGAGCCTTGTTATTAATGGCCACAGCATCCATAGGATCTCTGTCAATGCACTCTTCGTACTCCCTCACTGCTGATACATAATCCTTCCCAACCAAATACACCAGTGCCTTATTCCTGTTCACCAGATTCCCAAACTCAACTTCACTCAATGATTCATCACTATCCCCAGATTTTCTCTCCTTCAACAATTTCTCTACCTCATCAAATGATCCCTTTGCCCCTTCAAAATCCCCAATTTGCATCTGTATACAACCCAATTTTGACAATAAAACAGGATCCAAATTACCACGGGACAATAAATCTTTTATCAAATCCAAGCAAATACTAAATTCTTTATTCTTCAGATGCTCAGTAATTATATTATTCATAACAAAAACCTCTCTTTTTTTCCAGATTTTGATCGAAATATCGTAAGCTTGTTTTTCCTTAAGTTTACCACGAACAAAATCGAGCAACAAATAAAACCGATCTAAACCTTCCTGGCGATTACCTAATTTTATAGGGATCAAAGCGTGGAGCCACCGGAGTGAAAAGGGAACCATAGAACCAGAACGGTTGGCATAGATTTTCGGATACGTTTCGTACCGGTAATGGTGGCTATCGAAATCGTCGACGGACTCGAGCTCCGTGAGAGCGTCCTTGAAACGGCGTAGTTTCGTCAAAGCAAGGACGTTGTACGCGAGGTAGGTGAGGTGGTCGTGAGGGGTGGAAAGGAGAGACTGGGAGCGAGCTCGAGCAACCTTGTCCAGGATGGAGCGCCAGCTGCCGCGGTTGGCAAGGTCCTGGAGAGAAGAGAGCTCGAGAGCTAGGTCATTGAGAGATCCGAATTTGTTCGATAGCGGATCGGCAGATAGTGGGACGGTTTCGGGTTTCGGGTTGGGCGTATCGGCGTCCATGGTCGGTGTTGGAAGAATAATGTGTGGCTGCAAAGGTGGCCCGAGATTCTTTGGATGGCGAGATTGAAATTGTAGATTGAAGATAGATTGTCTTTTGTCAAAGTTTTAGTTCTCAGCGTTACCGAGGATAAATTCATATTTGGTGCGGCATACCATAATATCTAGGAGCGGAAGTATCTTCTATGTTCCTGAACTTGAATTGAAATATGAAAAAATAAAAAATAAAAAAAATGGATTTCTATTTTCATTTTTTTTATTAGAACTGAATTAAATATCGAAAACTGTTGTAAGTCACTATTTGGAAATATAAACTAGATTATAATATTATAAATTTAATCCATTTTCACCCATAATTTTTGGTTAGTAAAATTAATTATTTGAAAAAAAAATATATTATAATTTTTTTTTAAAATAGTAGAACTATCATTCAATTTATAAACTAGCAGACTATATTTTTTGTTTCTCGTTATAGTTCTTTTTTTGTCAAATGACATGTTATATTACTTAACACAAAAATCTTAGGTAATTAAATATCATATAATTATTAAATTATTTAATATGCATGTATATATAATAATTGAATGTTAGATTATAAGTGTAACGTGTTTATTATATGAGGTGAAAATATTTAATATAATTTTTATATTATTTAATATGCGTATATATTATATAATTCATTTAAATTAAATATTTAAATATATCTTATATAGAGTTTGTTATTTTACATTTTTCAGTTATCTTTTTAGCGAATTTTATCAAACACTTTTAATTCAATCAACTATTAAATTATCAGTTATAATTATATTATTAGTTTGTAGCTACTTTTACCAAACATAACTTAATGCTAAATTATTTAAAAAAAAATAATGATTACATCAATAAATAATTTACTAACAATATTAACTTAAATTTACAATTATATGCATTTTAACTCATGAAATTAAAATAATAATTTTTTAAAATAATTAACAAAATTTACATGATAGCCTAATAATTAATAAAAAAAACTTATTTGCAATATTAATCAATATTTTTTAAAATTATAAACTATATTATACGAAGTTATGTACATTTTTTATGAAATATTTAAGAAAATTAAAATAACATTCTTATAATAAATATAAAAATTTAATCATTACTATTCAAAAAATTTGTTTAAAATTACATTCTAATCGTGAATAAAAGAAAATTGTATTTTTTTGAATCAGATTGAAGTATTAAAACAAATTGACTTCTTAACTAGAATTAAACTAAATATCGAGAACTGAACTGAATTGTATTAAACTATTGTACAATTAAATTATTTTAAAAAAATTGATATTTAAATATTTATTAATTCTACTATGTATAATAGAAATTGAATAATTTGTTAATAATTATACACTCATCATATAACTTAAACTTATAAATTTATGCATTTCAATTCATAAAATTAAAATAATAATTTTTTAATTAATTAAAAAAATTAACATGACAATCTAATAATTAATAGAAGAAACTTATTTATGAAATATAATTTATTATGTACATTTTTAACAAAATTAAAATAACGTTCTAATTATTAATATCAAAACTTATTTAAAATCCAACTTAATTAAAATAACATTGTAATCATTAATAAAATAAAATAAAATAAAAACTTGTTTTCAATACTTTTCAATCTTAAAACATTATTTACAAATTTATATTTTACTACGTCCATTTTCTTATTAACTATGTAATTTGTAATTATGTAATTCTTATTTAACTTTCTCAATAATTATTACTTATGAACAAATGAAATGAAATTGAATAATTACGTTTTCATTATCTATAAGAAAATTGACAAAAAAAAATATTCATCACTTCAAAATTTTACTTTTTTTAAAAGTAAATTTATATTAATAAATGTTGTTCCAAAATACACCAAAAAAGAAGGGGTTGCGATGTAACTTAAAGTGCACTCGCAAGTAGACAAGTCAATTGTAATACCGATAACCTCACCTTGAGGTCAATATCCCACTGAACTATTTGACTTAAATTTTTAATTAATTTCAAATTACCAATGAATGGGAAAGTAAATCTAAAGGACTCTAAACAAGTTTGAAGAATTGGTTAAACTAATAAGAGTAAACATTAATAACTAAAATGTAGTAAAAGTTGATAAATGTAACCAACGAGAGTAAACTGGTACTTAGATCGCATATTCTAACTTGTATTCCCCTTAACAAATTAAAACTAATAAACTCAAATTTCATAGCTCTTGTCTTTTAAGTACTAAATGTTAAACAAATGACTTGACTAACATTTAGTTCAATTTTTAGGTTAAATTAAAGATGATGTTCCTAATAACTTAACACTAAGATTTTTATTTAAAGTTTAATAATTGATGATCAAACAACTATTAAACTAAAAATTAAATAAGTACAATTGATAAACCGAAGGCAGACTTAGGATGTTTGATGGTGTACAACATATGTCTAAAAATAAAAGTAGAAGTGCAAACTCTGGTTCTAGAATGCATACACCATAATAAAAATAATTCAACCTTATAAACCTTATTACTTTTAGATTTTTCAAATATAGCATGATACATAAACTTATGAAAGACAACAATACATGAATCTCTAAAGCTCATAGTTGATGCATTTCTAAGATTGAAGTGGGGTTCCTCTATAAAGACTTGCCAAATTTCATCAGGATTATAATTGTCTAGCACATCCCTATCTCATTCCATAAAGAACTTAAAAATTCTCCTTATTTTTTAAAAGTTACCACACACCATTTACCTAACAAATGAAAATTCATTTTAGTGAGTCTTTATTAATGAGCAAGGTGTTGTAGAGTTCTGTAACTAATTCTTTAAAACTAGGGTCTAACATGTTAATGAAATCCAACCATCCTAATTGTATAGTATAAGCTTGCATAGTATATAAATTATTAAATTACTCTAGAGTTGTAAAATCAAGGAATCTTCAAGCAATTAATGGTCTAATCACATAATGCTCATTTCTTATGCCTTCTTCATCTAAATAAAAGGGAAACATAGCATCATACCTGAAAAGAAATATTTATGTCTGAATCTTCTGATGTAGCTTCAATATTGTCATGAGTAGTTTCCTCTTCATCACAATCATAACTTGGTGGAGGTGTAGGTTTGCATGTGTGTGAAGATTCTTCACTCCTCTGAAAAAAGCTTATTATCCTAGGCATCCTGAAAATTGATGAAAATTAGGAGAAAGGGACTGAACTTTGGATGTGTTTGTGAAATTTTATGCTAATTAAAGGTGAAAGTGAATATGAAAGAAGAATTCGGGGTTAGGTTTTGGTGAAAGTGGAGAGAAAAATGGAAAAAGAGAGTAAATATTTTAAGGTACAAAAGCATGGGCATGAGAAATAAATGAAGACAATATTGCTTTCCTGTGCAATTAAAAGACCACATAAGAGTACAGTGTGTAAAAGTCAAATGTCACGCCTGTGACACTTTCACTTGGCCATTGATGTTGCGAGCATACGGATTTTTCATGCCCGTGGCAAATTTTTTGATCTTCAAATGTATCATGATTGTAACACCCATTTTCCTTGTGATAAGTTTGATAGCAAGGTCTTTGACTCAGCTCATATCATTCTTCATTTCCACAATTTAAAATGCTTTTTCTTTTACAGGTTTATTTCCTAAAAGCAATTTAAAGTTAGAATGTAACCAGAAACTCATAAACTAAACAAGAAATTAAAACAAAAAGCTAAAAATGGAATGGGTTGCTTTCCAAAAAGTGCCACATTTATTGTCTATACAATATATTGCTGACTATAGTTCTCAATGTGGGCGGAAAGTCATTTGAAGTTGGTCATCCACCCATGCACCATTCACAGTTTCACCTAACTTATTTTTTAATACTTGCAAATACCCCTCATAAACATGTTAAACAACCTTATTAATGTAAAAAAATTTATTTGCAATAGACTTAGAAAGTATATGTTGAAGAATCATACACCTCAATTTCATCAGTCACATCCAATACTGTCATGATTAATTTTATATACTTAATATCAATAAGGGTATTAGTTGTGGCATAAAGGGTCTACCAAGAAAGATTTTCTAATTGTTTTTCTTTTAAACAAGAATTTTCAATATCAATGACCATAAAATCTACAAGTACTATCTACTTACTAATTTGCACTGTAAGTATAGATTCCGAAATAGCTCAAGAAGGGGTGAATTGAGTTTTTAAGAATTCCTGGCTTTTGTAAAATAACTCTCATTATGCTAATAGTATTCTAAAACTGGGCAAAAAATATCCACAAAAATATTTTAAAATTTCTTTTCACAAAAATATTTTTGTGAATATTTCAAAATTTCTTTTCACAAAATTAAAGTTTGTAACTATAAATATTTTTCAACTTCTAAAATCAGTTTTTGTTAAGTAAATCACCTCTTTTATTTACAACAAAAATATCAAACAAATTTAAGCATAAATAGACTTTTTCTAAATACTTTTTAATATAAAAATCAAATTAGAAAATTTTCTAGTAAATCAGAATATCAAATTTGAAAATAAAAGAATGAAGATTAATTTTGACATACTTGGATTTATAGTAGTTCGGCTTGTTGCCTATATTTACTCCTCAGGACTCAATCTTGAGATCTTCTCGCTACTAATTATTCTTTTCAAGGACAAGAGTCAAACCAATTACAACCCTAGAGTTCTACCTAACTCTTTGAAGCCCAAACCTAAATTTTTACGAAGTAAAATTTGAAAACACTTAATTAGTTTTTCTTCCTATGTGTTAAACAACCCCACAACAATTTTTAAATCTAAACTTACAAACTATAATAGAAAACAATCACTCATAGGCTTAACAAAGAATTACATAAAAATAAACTAGAGCTAAGATGGAGGATATCTAAGAATGAAGCTCAATATTGAAGAACATTTGAAATGTTCTTTCAACAAGTATTTATCGTCTTGTGCCAAAAACTAGTTAGTAGAGAAAGATTCACATTTTACAAAAACTAGCCGTTATTTTGTCTTTTAGTGAAAACTATCAGTTATAAAATTATAATACCAAATTAGAATACTCAATTAGAATACTCTATCATAAAGCTACATTTATGAACAATGAAAAACACTTTATCCAAAAATCGTTTATAATTTGAACTCACTTTTAGACACAATCAATATGATTTTACATTCATATCCTAATATATCTCTTTGTTGCACATGTTCCTCTTTTTTGAAGGTTCACCTTACTTCCAACTTTTTGCACATTAAAATATGAAATTGCAACAATAATAATATAACAAATTCCAACACTTTAATCATGGTTTTAAAATCATCAAAATAAGAATTGTAGCTTTTGAGCCAACATTCTCCCCCTTTTTGATGATGATAAAACCTTGATTATGTTACTTAGAATTTGTAACATGTTAGTACACAAAAATCTCCCCTTTAAACCATGCTTAGGGGTTAATTAAATGTATGAATAAAATTTCAGCAAATATCCCCTACATGCACTTTTATTTAAATTCTAGAATCTAAATTATGTCAAAATACCTCCTATAAAGTAAAAAGCATTTTATTAGAATACAACTCTATTCATGCACTCGTAATTAAATTAGTCAAATCAAATTCAATTCACAAATGATTTCAAATAATAACTTATTCTAGCACAATAATCTTATAACCAAAATATGCACACTTTCAATTTTAATTAACAATACATATAATCCACATGATAATCTTATAGATATAATGTGCACGCTATCAATTTCAATTAACAATACATATAATCCACATATCTCTCCCCTTTTTTGTCATTAATCATAAAGGGGTGTGCAATCAAAAAATATGTAATACTTGTAAAATAGGACCTATAAGTTATATATATATTTAAAATGGAAAAAATGGGGTTAATGTGTGTTAAATTTTAAGTTAAAATTTTAAAAAGGAAAGCTTTCACACTCGTGAATATTTATTGACGCCTGTGAAAGGTCATGCTATAGTTCAAAAGACATAATTTTGGACATGGAAAAAGTGTTTAAGAAGAAAGAACTTTCATGCCTATGAATGATTTAGTAACGACTATGAAAGGCATTTTACACCGATGATGTAAGGATCATGCACGTCAAATGTAAGTCGGTTGGCCATGACTAACTGTACTTTTCTCTTTTCTCTGCACCAAATCTTACTTTAAAACCATTTGCACCGCCCTTTATCACTTATGACACACTATAGGATGTCTTAGTCATCTTCTTCAGCCTTAAAAACCCAAAACATCATTGTTAAGCTTGAGAAACATGGAGGTTTGAGAGAGTTCTTGCCTATGTTGAGGTAGAACCTGGGTTTTTAAGTTGGTTTGAGCTCGTTGTACGTTAGAAGTTTTTATAGGAATATTTTTGTGATGCTAGGATCTGCTAGAGAATAAAGAACCACATCACAAAGGGATATACAAGCTTGAAAAGCTTGGAGTGTTAGTAGAGGCTCCATTTTGGCATATTAATTCGATTTTTATGCATATTAATGTATGTTGTGTTTTTCAAAATGAGAATGAATGGAAAAAAGACATGTTATGGTTAACAAATAACATGGATGTATGGATTATGTGTTAAAATGGAAAATGAGTTATGTCATGACTTGATATGACCTAATGACGGATTTGATGAGTTAAATATGGTTTAAATGTATTGTAAACATGGTATGACTATGTAAGTGTTGATAGGAGTAATTAACACTGCTAATCTTAGAGATTTTGCATGGAATACATGATGTGCTTTGTTTTGAGTTTGCTACAAATGGATGATTCACGCCCGTGAACAAGGGTGTCACAACTATGAATGTCGAGCTGGTATGAACTGTATGAACCCAGAATTTCATAGGTTGGTGTCACAGTTGGGAAGCCGTGATAATATGGTGTCACAACCGTGAATAAGTAATTCACGCCTGTGATAATTATGTGGTAATTCACGTGATAGTTCATAGGTAAGGTAACCTTAAAATATTCATGGCCGTGAATAAATAGTTCACTCCCGTGAAGCTGTTTCAATGTAAAATGTGTACAGTTTCAATTTCAATTAACAATACATATAATCCATATAATAATCTGATAGATATAATATGCACGCTATCAATTTCAATTAATAGTATATATAATCCACATATCTCTCCCATTTTTTGTCATCAATCATAAAAGGGTGTGCTGTCACAAAATATGTGATGCTTGTAAAATAGGACCTATAAGTTATATATATGTTTAAAGTGGAAAATGATGGGGTTTAATGTGTGTTAAAGTTTATGTTAAAATTTTAAAAATGAAAGCTTTCACACTCGTGAATATTTAGTCACCCTCGTGAAAGGTCATGTTATGGTTCAAACGATAGAGTTTTGGACATGGAAGAAGTGTTTGAGAAGAGAGAACTTTCATGCCTATGAATGATTTAGTAACGACCATGAAAGGCATTTTATGCCCATGATATAAGGGTCATGCATGTCATTTGTAAGTCGGTGGCCATGACTAACTACATTTTTCTCTTTTCTATGTACCAAATCTTGCTTTAAAACCATTTCCATTGCCCCTTTATTACTTCTAACACACTTCATGATGTCTTAGTCATCTTTTCGAAACTTAAAAATCCTAAACACCATTATTAAGCTTGAGAAACATGGAGGTTTGAGAGAGTTCTTGCCTATGTTGAGGTAGAACTTAGATTTTTAAGTTAGTTTGAGCTCGTTTAATGTTACAAGGTTTTTATAGGAACATTTTTGTGATGCTAAGATTTTCTAGAGAATAAGGAACCACGTCACAAAGGGATAGGCAAGCTTGAAAAGCTTAGAGTGTTAGTAAAGGCTCCATTTTGGTGAAATGTATGTACATTTAGGCATATTAATTCAATTTTCATGCATATTAATGTATGTTGTGTTTCTCGAAATGAGAATGAATGGAAAAAAGACATGTTATGGTTAACAAATAACATGGATATATGGATTATGTGTTAAAATGGAAAATGAGTTATGTTATGACTTGATATGACCTAATAATGGATTTGATGAGTTAAATATGGTTTAAACGTATTGTAAACATGGTATGACTATGTAAGTGTTGATAGAAGTGATTAACACATCTAATCTTAGAGATTTTGCATAAAATACATGATGTTCTTTGTTTTGGGTTTGCTAGAAATGGATGATTCACGCCCGTGAACAAGGGTGTCACAACTGTGAATGATGAGCTGGTATGAACTGCATGAACCCAGAATTTCCCAGGTTTGTGTCACGGTTGGGAAGCTTTGATAATATAGTGTCACAGTTGTGAATAAGTAATTTACGCCTGTGATTATTATGTGGTGATTCACGTGATAGTTCTTAGGTAAGGTAACCGTGAAATATTCCTTCACGGCCGTGAATAAATAGTTCACTCCTGTGAAACTGTTTCAATGTAAAATGTATACAGTTTATATTATGACTTGTGGTGATAGGTTGGCTTAATGCATGTTATAAATCTACGTATACATAGTAAATTATGTATGAATGATATGATATGATATTTATGTATTGGATATGATAATGCATAAATGAAAAAAGTAAATACTGGTAATAACATGTGATAAAGTGAATGTTGGTAATAACATGTTACAATGAATCAAAAGATAAATGGCTATGAGATAAAAAGCCTGATTCTCTAAGCTTGGACTTGACATAAGATATGTGGCACCCCACTTATATTAGGAATAATCTCACATATATAAGAAGGATGCCACAAGCTTAACTCGATAATCTGCTCAAATTGATTTTTTTTCATTTTACATAACTTAATCTATTTATTTATATTGGTTTAGGTAAGTTGTTCTAATTAATAATATATATATCCTTATATTGTATACACATATGGCACCCGGTTATATTACATAATTATTTACATACACAATATTAATATATGAGACATGTCAACCACACCATATACATAGTCAAACTAAAAAAAATAAAAATAGATAACCAACCCTCTAACTATGTTTTTTGTGTCTCTGCTGATATGAGCTTAGACTTCTTCCTGATCAACTCCACTATCCACTATCTACAACTTCAATTTATGCGTGAGAAGAACCCACGCTAAGCTATCTCTAGCTTAGTGGTACATATAAGTATTAAATTTTTCCCCAAGCAATCACACAAATGCATGTCTCAAATAAAATCATGACATATCAAATTTTACTGCATATTTTTCATATAAAATAAATAAATATATAACATAAAAAAATAAACAAAATAACATTATTCAATAATTAAATTTGCACCATCTCATGTAAGCATCTTACATTTTGTTACTTACATCAATTAATTAAATTTCATATTTTATTCTATGAATTATTAGCCCAAAATCTCGTTCCCGGACTGTCTAGATATGGGGTGTGAAAAGGGGCGCTCGTGGAGCTTAAGCCACCCTACTCACTATAATCTCAAGTCATGGGCGCTCGCGGAGCTTCAGCCACCTTGACCTAGTATAATCATTTATCTGTGTGTAATTAGGATTAGGGGCGCTCTCGGAGCTATAGCCACCCTGTCTTTAAATCATATCAATATCGGTATCGAAACTTTCCTCTAATGTTACACCATCTATCCTATGTCAGTCATCAGGTAGAGAAATGAGCAATTATTAACATTAATTACTTGTTTCTATGACAAATATTCATTTCATATTAACATAATCATATACTCATAATTTATTTCAAGATCATGTAGTAGCATGATATTTTATCAAATATTAGCATAATATTAAGTTAACAATTAATAACATTTCTATAATTTTAAAATATGTCATAACATATAATTTTATCATTGTGACATATAATTTATGTCTTGCACACACATTCATGCATAAGGGCAAACTAGAATACATATATGTACAAGTCTCGATACGATTTTTCTTTTCCGAAATATAAGCTCAGAGATTTTTCACTTTTGTTGGTCTTCTTGTTCTTGTTGAAATCCTAATTAAAAAAATATAATTAATTAATACCTTGATAAAATATTTATTCTTAATATAATTTAAATAAATAACTACAATTTCTTTTAAGCTTGAACAAGACCTCTAAGGACTGTTGGATCAATAACTTTTTCTACACTTATCCAATTTATATGATTCTTAATTCTAATTAAATATAACATGTAAAACTAAAATATACTAAAATTTCAGAATATTTGAACCTTTACATAAATATTTGATATAATTTTAAATATTGCCTTGTTTTCTGCCTTTAGGCAGTTTCAAGGTACCCAATTCAAAACTTCATAGCTTTCAATATGTCGCTTCAATTATTCTGAAAAATGTTATACAATTATATAAGTTAATTTGGAACATTTTCATGTTTAATGCATTTCCATATTCGGTCTCCAAGGTTCTCCAATATTTGAGGATATATAACTGGTTTAACATAGAGTATCAACCCGACCAATTTAATTGTTTCGCTCATAAATCACACCGTACATGACATTTTAAGGTGAGACTTTCACAGAAATTTAGATAAGATATAGGAGTAAAACTTTTATATTTTGAACTTTGGCCAATTCGATCTAAAAATAGGTAAAATATAAGGACGAAGTTACTAACAGTCATAGTTCATTTCATAATAACTCGACCTACACAAAAGCAATTTATACAAAATTTTGCAGAGATCTCAATAAAATATATACCTACAATGTTCATGTTTTACAAAACCTCAGATTAAGCCACTAAGAGAATCAATATTTATAAAAACCGTAGGTTATTTAGTTGATACGTCTCCCTGAACCAGTTTCACCCCAATAACCATATCTCTTCATATAATCGAAATCATTCAATAAAATTTGGTAGAGAGATACAAAAGACATAGATGAACAACTTCTATGTTTAACACATCCCCAAATTCAATTCACAAGATAATCAAAAATAGAGTGCAATATCCTATAAAAATATAACATAAAGAGTTCTAATAACATAATAATCATGGGAAAATATTTCTTACCAAGATCAAATTTATTTGGACTGATTTTTGATGCAAATCTTGAAGAAGATGATGAATAATTTGAGTTGTGATATGGAGGAAGGAAAAGGTATGATGAAGAAGAAGGAGAAAAAATATGAAGTTGGAAGAAATGGCCAAAAGAAAGACTTCAACCCCTATTTCCTGTTTTTGGTCTTTTTTTTCCTGTTGACCATTTTACTGTTCACTTTACTTTTCTTTTTATTTTTTTTATTTTCTTATTATTATTATTATTATTATTATTATTATTATTATTATTATTATTATTATTATTATTATTATTATTATTATTATTATTACATATTTCCTTATATCTAATATCTTTAATTTTATTTTACCAAAAATACAATTTAATTATGTGGTCTAATTTATTCAAATTCATCATGGCTATCAATTTAATTAATTTTAATTTTTAATTTAATCATTTATTCCATCTATTTTAGTCTTTATTATCTATCATGTTTTTTCTATTTATACCACATACTTATTCAAATTAAACTCTAATTAGTGGGTGTTACGATTTTCTCCCCCTTAAGATGTTTCGTCCTCGAAAAATACCTATGCATCATCACTAAAACAGGTGAGGGTATTGAGCTTTCATTACCTCCTCACTTTCCCATGTTGCTTCTTCGATTGCATGATTCATCCATAGTACTTTCACTAATGGTACTCGCTTGTTCCTCAGTTTCTTAATTTCTCTTGCTAAAATTTGGACTGGTTCTTCTTCATATGTTAAATCTTGTCTCACCTGAATGCTTTCAGCAGGTATGATGTGATTAGGATCTGATCTATATTGTCTTAACATTGAGACATGGAAAACATCATGTATTTGACTCATCTCCGGTGGTAGAGTTAGTCTATAAGCAATAGGTCCAACTCTTTCTAATATTTCATAAGGTTCGATGAACCTTGGACTTAACTTGCATTTCTTTCCAAATCGCAAAACTTTCTTCCGTGGAGATACTTTAAGAAAAACTTTATCATCCACTGCATATTCAATGTCCTGTCTCTTGAGGTCAGCGTATGATTTTTATCTATCTATAGCTATTTTAAGTCTTTCGCGAATGACTTTCACTTTTTCTTCTGTTCTTGCACTAGGTTTGGTCCCATAAGTTTCCTTTCGCTGAGCTCTGTCCAACATATAGGTGTTCGACACTTCCTACCATAAAGTGCCTCATATGGAGCCATCTGGATACTAGACTGATAACTGTTATTATAGGTGAATTCCATTAAAGGAAGATATTTGTCCCAGCTACCTTTAAATTCGATGACACAACTTCTCATCATATCTTCTATAATCTGAATGACTCTTTATGACTGTCCATCTGTCTGGGGATGAAAAGCCATGCTGAAATTGAGTTTAGTACCTAGAGCTCATTGTAGACTACCCTAAAATTGAGATGTGAAACGGGGATCTCTGTCAGACACAATAGAAACAGGCACTTCATGAAGTCGTACAACTTCATTCATATAAATTTCTGCCAATTTATTTAGTGGATAGTCCTTTCTGATAGGTAAGAAATGTGTTGACTTTGTAAATCTATCCACTATGACCCATACAGTATCATGTTTCTTTGGAGTCAAAGGCAATCCAGTCACAAAATCCATAGTGATCTGTTCCCACTTCCATTCTAGAATAGAAATTGGATGTAGCAACCCTGAAGGTACTTGATGTTCTGCCTTGACCCGCTGACAAGTCAAACATTTTGAAGTGTACTCTGTGATGTCCTTTTTCATACCTTCCCACCAGTATCTACTCATCAACTCTTGGTACATCTTGTTACTCCCTGGGTGCATAACATATTTGCTTTCATGGGCCTCTCTAAAAATCCTCTGTCTAAGATCTTCTACACTAGGCACACATAATCTGTCTTGATAGAACAATCCACCATCTAAGTCCATAGTGAATCCAGGTCTCTCCCCCTTAGAGATCAACTCAGCTAATTCAATTAGCTTCCTATCTTGTCATTGTGAATCCTTGATTTCCTGCATAAGAGTGGGTTGAAGGTGCAACTCTGCCACCATCTTTCTGCTTAAAGCATCTACTACTACATTAGCTTTGCCTGGATGATAGTCAATCACACAATTATAATCCTTTATTAGTTCTAGCCATCTTTTCTGCCTCAAATTCAATTCTTTCTTTGAGGGAAGATATTTTAAACTCTTATGATCTGTGTAAATAAAACACTTCTCCCCATATAAATAATGACGCCAAATCTTCAATGCAAAAACTATAACTGCCAACTCCATATCATGGGTAGGATAATTCTTCTCATGTGGCTTTAACTGTCTAGAAGCATAAGCAACCACCTTTCCATCTTGCATCAATACACAACCCAATCCATTATGAGAAGCATCACTATAAATGACATACTCCTTATTAGGAATCGACTGTGTCAAAATAGGGGCCTTAGTGAGCATACTTTTGAGCTTATCAAAACTAGCTTGACACTTATCTGTCCACTCAAATTTAACATCCTTTCTCAATAGTCTTGTTAAAGGAGAAGCCATCATTGCAAAACCCTTGACAAATCTCCGATAATATCCAGCTAAACCTAAGAAACTTCTGACCTCAATCACATTCCGTGGAGGTTTCCAACTCACAATTGCTTCAACTTTGCTAGAATCCACTTTAATGCTTCCTGCAGAGATAATGTGTCCCAAAAATATCACATCCTTTAACCAAAACTCACATTTTGAGAGTTTGGCATAAAACTTATATTCTCTGAGAGTCTGCAATGCTATTCTCAAATGCTTTTCATGTTCTTCTGAATCTTTAGAATCAACCAAAATATCATCAATGAAAATGACAACAAATTGATCAATATGTGGCCTGAATATCCTATTCATAAGATCCATAAATGGTGTTGGAGCATTGGTCAGCCCAAATGGCATAACCAAAAACTCATAATGACCATATCTGGTTCTGAATACAGTTTTAGCAATATCCTCCGTCTTCACCCTTAATTGATGATAATCAAATCCCAAATCTATCTTGGAAAATACTCCTGCACCTTTCAGTTGGTCAAAGAGATCATCAATCTACGGTAATGGGTACTTGTTCTTGATGTCACATTATTCAACTGTCGATAATCAATACATAGCCTCAAAGATCCATCCTTTTTTTTCACAAACAATACTGGTGCACCCCATGGGGATATACTTTGTCTAATGAAACCCTTATCAAGGAGTTCTTGCAATTGTGTATTAAGTTCTTTCATCTCTGATGGGGCCATTCTATATGGCATCTTTGATATAGGCATAGTTCCTGGAATAAGATCAATAGTAAATTCTACCTCTCTCTTTGGAGGTAACCCAGGTAAGTCATCAGGAAAGACATCTGGCAATTCATTTACCACCGGGATATCTTCAAGATTTGAACCTCCTTTTTTGGTGTCAATCACATGGGACAAATAAGCTTCACACCCTTTTCTCATTAATCTTCGAGCTTTCATTATGGATATGACTCGAGGATGTTGTGAAAATAATTCCCCTTTTACAATAATTTCCTCCTGATTTTCTATTTTAAGTACCACAAATTTAGACTTGCAATCCACCACTATTTCGTGATGTGAGAGCCAATCCATGCCTAATATGACATCATACTCATGGAAAGGCAACTCAATCAAGTCTGCAGAAAACTCCTTCCCATGCACAACCAAAGAACAATTCCTAAATACTTTATTCACTATTACATTGTGACCCAAAGGATTCTTAACTTCAATTCCATATTCTAGGTTTTCTTTAATCGTATTATGCTGACTAGGTGTACTAGTACAAATATAGGAATGTGTGGAACCCAGATCTATGAGTGCACAAATGTCAAAATCATATAATGAAAATATACCAACAATAACATTCGTTGCCGCCTGATCTTCTTTAGCTTTCATGGCATAGGCTCGGGCTGGAGCTCTGCTAGATCCAGGTATATTCACTGTCTCTGAAATAGCCTGCCTCGGTCGGTATGGTCCTCCTTTGAATTGATCTCCAGGCTGAGTCGGAGCTGACCTAGTAGTTTGAGTAGGAGCACCACCTGTCAAGAGTGGGCAATCCCTCCGTATATGTTCCTTGGACCTACATCTAAAGCAAGCACCTATGACACGCCAACATTCCCCCCGATGGCTCCTATTGCAAATGGTACATACCGGTATAGCTTCCTTGCTAACCTGAGGTTGTGAATTGGCTGTAGCACAAGGTGCCTTAAAGAACGACCCCCTCTTAAAAGACCCTGTTTATGAATAGCTAAAACTTTTTCCCTGTCCTCTATTCAGTGAACGACTAGTAAAGAAACGACTTTTCTTCCCAGTGAATTGAGTCTCAGAAGTAGCTGACTTTTTAGAAGATTCTTCTATTTTCCTTTTTTTTCCTTTTTTCAAGGCTGAGTGCTGCAGAAACTAACTGAGAAAAATTGTTATGCTAAAGAGCAGTCACAATATCTCCAACCTCTTCATTCAGGCCATCTTCAAATCTTCTACATTTATCTCTTTCATTTGCAACTAATTCAAGGGCATACTTACTCAGTCTGGTAAAATCCTACTGGCACTCAGTCACTGACATTTTACCTTGCTTGAGATTCATGAACTCTTTCTTTTGCTCATCAATATAGATCAATGGAATATATTGCTCTTTAAATTCAGAGGGGAAGGAATCCCATGAGACCGGTTCCACCATATATGGCTTGGTAAGAATTTATTTCCACCAATCATATGCCTCATCTTGGAGTAGACAAGTAGCAAATCTAGCTTTTTCATCTGTTTCCACTTGTAACTTTTTAAAAATTCTTTTAGTCTTTTCCAACCAATACTCAGCTGTAACTGGATCTTCATCTCTCTTACCATAGAAATCTAAAGCCCCATACTTACAAAGCTTATCAATTGTTACTTTTGGTCTAGGTGATGGCACTGGGGTAGGTTGAGGAATGGCTCATACCATCTATTGGAATAATCCAGTAATCTGTTGTATAAATGGATTTTGACCAGGGTCCATCTGTTCTGCTGCATGCGGTGGGGGATTTGGAATAACATTTTGCCTTTGCACGCTCGCTGCACTAGGCTGATGAGGAGTCCAAGTATCAGGAAAGCTGGTACTTCTGAAGACAACTTCCTACAATCCTACAAGTTTCCAAGAAGAAAGCCCATATCAGAATTATATGAGACACATGTTTATTTAAACATAATATCTCATTTCACACCTAGGCCTAGAAACGCCTAAACCAGGCATTAATACCACTAAATGTGGCACTCCACTAATATTAGGAATAATCCCACATATACAAGAAGGATGCTACAAGCTTAACTCGATAATCTGCTCGAATTGAATTTTTTTTTCATTTTAAATAACTTAATCTATTTATTTATATTGGTTTAGGCAAGTTGTTCTAATTAACAATATATACATATATATATCCTTATATTGTATACACATATGACACCCGATTATGTTACATAATTATTTACATACACAATATTAATATATAAGACATGTCTACCACACCATATACATAGTCAAACTAAAAAAATTAATAATAGAAAACCAACCCTCTAACTATGCTTCTTGTGTCTCTGCTGAAATGAGCTTGGACTTCTTCCTGATCAACTCCACTATCTACTATCTACAACTTCAATTCCTACATGAGAAGAACTCACGCTAAGCTATCTCTAACTTAGTGGTACATATAAGTATTAAAGTATTCCCCAAGCAATCACATAAATGCATGTCTCAAATAAAATCATGGCATATCAAATTTTATTGCATATTTGTCATATAAAATAAATAAATAAATACATAACATAAAAAAATAAACAAAATAACATTATTCAATAATTAAATTTGCACCACCTCATGTAAGCATCTTACACTTTATTACTTACATTAATTAATTAAATATCATATTTTATTCTATGAATTATTAGCCCAAAATCTCGTTCCCGGACTATCCGGATACGGGGTGTGAAATAGGGACACTTGCGGAGTTTAAGCCACCCTACTCATTATAATCTCAAGTCAAGAGTGCTTGCGGAGCTTCAGCCACCTTAACCTAGTATAATCATTTATCTGTGTGTAATTAGGATCAGGGGCGCTCTCAGAGCTATAGCCACCCGGTCCTCAAATCATATCAATATTGGTACTGAAACTTTTCTCTAATGCTGCACCATCTATCCTATGTCAGTCTTCAGGTAGAGAAATGGACAATTATTAACATTAATTACTTGTTTCTGTGACAAATATTCATTTCATATTAACATAATCATATACTCATAATTTATTTCAATATCATGTAGTAGCATGATATTTTATCAAATATTAGAATAATATTAAGTTAACAATTAATAACATTTCTATAATTTTAAAACATGTCATAACATATAATTTCATCATTGTGACATATAATTTATGTCTTGCACACACATTCATGCATAAGGGCAAACTAGAATACATATATGTACAAACCTCGATACAGTTTTTTTTTCCAAAATATAAGCTCAGAGCTTGTGTCACTTTTGTTGGTCTTATTCTTGTTGAAATCCTAATTAAAAAAAATATAATTAATTAATATATTGATAAAATATTTATTCTTAATATAATTGAAATAAATAACTACAATTTCTTTTAAGCTTGAACAAGACCTCTAAGGACTGTTGGATCAATAACTTTTTCTACACTTATCCAATTTATATGATACTTGATCTTGATTAAATATAACATTAAAACTAAAATATAGTAAAATTTCAGAATTTGTGAACCTTTACATAAAGTTTTGGTATAATTTTAAATATTGTCATGTTTTCTGCCCTTAGGCAGTTTCAAGGTACCCAATTCAAAAATTCATAGCTTTCAATGTGTAGCGTCAATTATTCTGAAAATTGTTATACATTTATATAAGTTAAGTTGGAACATTTTTCATGTTTAACTCATTTCCATATTCGGTCTCTAAGGTTTTCCAATATTGGAGGATATATAACTGGTTCAACATAGAATATCAACCCGACCAGTTTAATTGTTCAACTCATAAATCACACCATACATGACATTTTAAGGTGAGACTTTCACAGAAATTTAGATAAGATATAGGAATAAAACTTTTATGTTTTGAACTTTGACTAATTCGATCAAAAATAGGTGAAATATAAGGACGAAATTATTGAAAGTGCACAGGTATATGAAACCAGCTCAATGAAAGAACAATCATAATTCATTTCATAATAACTCGACCTACTCAAGAGAAATTTATACAAAATGTTGCGGAGACATCAATAACATATATACCTACAACGTTCATGTTTTACAAAACCTCAGATTAAGCCACTAAGAGGATCAATATTTACAGAAAATGTAGGTTATTTAGTTAATACATCTCCCTCAACTAGTTTCACCCCAATAACAATATCTCTTTATATACTCAAAATCATTCAATAACATTTGGTAGAGAGATACACAAGCCATAGATGAACAACTTCTATGTTTAACACATCTCCAAATTTGATTCACAAGATAATAAAAAATATATTGCAATATCCTATAAAAATATAACCTAAAGAGTTCTAATAACACAATAATCATGGAAAAAATATTTCTTACAAAGATCAGATTTATTTGGAATGTTTTTTGATACAAATCTTGAAGAAGATGATGAATATTTGAGCTGTGATATAGAGGAAGGAAAAGGGATGATGAAAAAGAAGGAGAAAAGAGATGAAGTTGGAAGAAATGGCCAAAAGAAAGACTTCAGCCTCTATTTCCCGTTTTTGGTCTTTTTTTTTTCTGTTGACCATTTAACTGTTCACTTTATTTTTTTAATTTATTATTATTATTATTATTATTATTATTATTATTATTATTATTATTATTATTATTATTATTATTATTATTATTATTATCTTCACATATTTTCTTATATATAATATCTTTAATTTTATTTTACCAAAAATACAATTTAATTATATTATCTTATTTATTCAAATTCATCATGGCTATCAATTTAATTTATTTTAATTTCTAATTTAATCATTTATTCCATCTATTTTAATCTCTATTATTTATCATTTTTTCCTATTTATACCACATACTTATTCAAATTAAACTCTAATTAGTGGGTGTTACAAGATAGATGGTGTGGTGTCCCACTTATATATTAGGAATAATTCTACATATATAAGAAAGATGCCACAAGCTTAACTTGATAATCTGTTCAAATTGAATTTTTTTTGTCATTTTAAATAACTTAATCTGTTTATTTATAATGGTTAAAGCAAGTCGTTCTAATTAACAATATATATTTATCCTTATATTGTATACACATATGATACCCGATTAAGTTACATAATTATTTACATACACAATATTAATATATGAGACATGTCTACCACACTATATACATAATCAAACTAAAAAAACTATTAGATAACCAACCCTCTAACTATGCTTTTTGTGTCTCTGCTGATATGAGCTTGGATTTCTTCCTGATCAACTCCACTATCTACTATCTACAACTTCAATTCCTGCATGAGAAGAACTCACGCTAAGCTATCTCTAACTTAGTGATACATATAAGTATTAAAGTTTTTTCCAGGCAGTCACACAAATGCATGTCTCAAATAAATTCATGGCACATCAAATTTTATTACATATTTATCATATAAAATAAATAAATATATAACACAAAATAATAAATATAACAATCTTATTCAATAATTAAATTTGCACTACTTCATGTAAGCATTTTACACTTTGTTACTTGCATCAATTAATAAAATTTCATACTTTATTCTATGAATTATTAGCCCAAGATCTTGTTCCCAGACTGTCCGGATACGGGGTGTGAAATAGGGGTGCTCGTGGAGCTTAAACCACCATACTCACTATAATCTCAAGTCAAGGGCGCTCACGGAGTTTTAGCCACCTGGACCTAGTAAAATCATTTATCTGTGTGTAAATAGGAGCAGGGGCGCTCTCAGAGCTATAACCACCCTGTCCTTAAATTATATCAATATCGGTACCGAATTTTCTCCTAATGGTGCACCATCTACCCTATGCCAGTTCTTAGGTAGAGAAATGAGCAATTAACACTATTAATTACTTGTTTCTATAACCAATACTTATTTCATATTAACATAATGATATACGCATAACTTATTTCAACACCATATAATAGCATGATATTTTATCAAATATTAGCATAATATTAAGTTCATAGTTAATAACATTTCTATAATGTTAAAAGATGTCATAATATATAATTTCATCATTGTAACATATAATTTATCCCATTCTTCCGAAGACATCTTCCTACAATCCTACAAGTTTCCAAGAAGAAAACCCATATCAGAATTATATGAGACACATGTATATTTAAACCTAATATCTCATTTCGCACCTAGGCCTAGAAACGCCTAAACCAGGTTTTGATACCACTAAATGTGGCGCCCCATTTATATTAGGGATAATCCCATATATATAAGAAGGATGCCACAAGCTTAATTCGATAATCTGCTCGAATTGAATTTTTTTTTCATTTTAAATAACTTAATCTATTTATTTATATTGGTTTAGGCAAGTTGTTCTAATTAACAATATATATATATATATATATATATATATATATATATATATATATATATATATATATATATATATATATATATATCCTTATATTGTATACACATATGGCACCCGATTATGTTACATAATTATTTACATACATAATATTAATATATGAGACATGTCTACCACACCATATACATAGTCAAACTAAAAAAAATATTAGACAACCAACCCTCCAACTATGCTTCTTGTGTCTCTGCTGATATGAGCTTGGATTTCTTCCTGATCAACTCCACTGTCTACTATCTACAACTTCAATTCCTGCATGAGAAGAACTCACGCTAAGCTATCTCTAACTTAGTGATACATATAAGTATTAAAGTTTTCCCCAGGCAGTCACACAAATGCATGTCTCAAATAAATTCATGGCACATCAAATTTTGTTACATATTTATCATATAAAATAAATAAATATATAACACAAAATAATAAATATAACAATCTTATTCAATAATTAAATTTGCACTACTTCATGTAAGCATTTTACACTTTGTTACTTGCATCAATTAATAAAATTTCATATTTTATTCTATGAATTATTAGCCCAAGATCTCGTTCCCAGACTGTCCGGATAAAGGGTGTGAAATAGGGGTGCTTGTGGAGCTTAAACCACCCTACTCACTATAATCTCAAGTCAAGGGCGCTCACGGAGTTTCAGCCACCTGGAACTAGTAAAATCATTTATCTGTGTGTAAATAGGAGCAGGGGCGTTCTCGGAGCTATAACTACCCTGTCCTTAAATTATATCAATATCGGTACCGAATTTCCTCCTAATGGTGCACCATCTACCCTATGCCAGTTCTTAGGTAGAGAAATGAGCAATTAACACTATTAATTACTTGTTTCTATAACCAATACTTATTTCATATTAACATAATGATATACGCATAACTTATTTCAACACCATATAATAGCATGATATTTTATCAAATATTAGCATAATATTAAGTTCATAGTTAATAACATTTCTATAATGTTAAAACATGTCATAATATATAATTTTATCATTGTAACATATAATTTATCCCATTCTTCCGAAGACATCTTCCTACAATCCTTCAAGTTTCCAAGAAGAAAGCCCATATCAGAATTATATGAGACACATGTATATTTAAACCTAATATCTCATTTCGCACCTAGGCCTAGAAATGCCTAAACCAGGTTTTGATACCACTAAATGTGGCGCCCCACTTATATTAGGGATAATCCCACATATATAAGAAAGATGTCACAAGCTTAACTCGATAATCTGCTCGAATTGAATTTTTTTTTCATTTTAAATAACTTAATCTATTTATTTATATTGGTTTAGGCAAGTTGTTCTAATTAACAATATATATATATATATATATATATCCTTATATTGTATACACATATGGCATCCGATTATGTTACAAAATTATTTACATACATAATATTAATATATGAGACATATCTACCACATCATATACATAGTCAAACTAAAAAAAATATTAGACAACCAACCCTCCAACTATGCTTCTTGTGTCTCTGTTGATATGAGCTTGGATTTCTTTCTGATCAACTCCACTATCTACTATCTACAACTTCAATTCCTGCGTGAGAAGAACCCATACTAATCTATCTCTAGCTTAGTGGTACATATAAGTATTAAAGTTTTCTCCAAGCAATCACACAAATGCATGTCTCAAATAAAATCATGGCATATCAAATTTTATTGCATATTTGTCATATAAAATAAATAAATACATAACATAAAAAAAATAAAAAAATAACATTATTCAATAATGTTGGAGGAAGGAAAATGGATGATGAAGAAGAAGGAGAAAAGAGATGAAGTTGGAAGAAATGGCCAAAAGAAAGACTTCAGCCCCTATTTTCCGTTTTTGGTCTTTTTTATTTATGTTGACCATTTTACTATTCACTTTACTTTTCTTTTCTTTTTTTTTTAATTTTCTTATTATTATTATTATTATTATTATTATTATTATTATTATTATTATTATTATTATTATTATTATTATTATTATTATTATTATTATCATCATCATCATCATCATCATCTTAATATATTTACTTATCTAGTCATTTTAATTTTTTTTACAAAAAATACAATTTAATTATGTGGTCTAATTTATTCAAATTCATATGGCTATCAATTTAATTTATTTTAATTTCTAATTTAATCATTTATTCTATATATTTTAATCTCTATTATCTATCATATTTTTCTTATTTATACCACATACTTATTCAAATTAAACTTTAATTAGTGGGCGTTACAGATGGTATACCATTAAAGAAGGTAAATGGTACCGTATGAGATGCTTTTATATGAGGAAAAGTTGACTTAGGTATTATGAGAACTTGATCCTGGATATGCTAGAATGTATTATTATACTCAGTCAATGTCACTTAAGCTCAGGTCATGGAGCGCCATTGACTTGAGGATCTCGGTGTGAGCAGTTACAAATTACAAGTTAGGTGGCTTAACCTCGGCTATGAGCACCCCTGACTTATGTCCCACATCCAGATAGTCAAGTATAAAAAGTCTGGGGCTGAATGAAATAAAATATATTGGTTGAAAGTTTAGATGAAAACTTTTATAGACCTATATTTGTTGAGAATGATATCAGATATATGATGCATTAAATATGTATATGTGTATAACATACATGGATACACTATATGATGTTTATGGTATTAATAGGCATATGAACTTGCATTGATACATGAAACAGGTAGAATGTATGATTTTAGGAATGATCATGAGGTGAATTGCATGATAGTATGACATGAACTAAGTGTAGAATTTTTATGCATATATGTACTACTAAGCATTAGTTTGCTCAGCATGTGGGTTTTCTGCACCCAGGTTCAGAGCCAGTAGATAGAAATTGACTAAAAGAGTAGCAAGCCACCAAAATTCAGTTAGAGAGCACCCAGTTGGGGTGTGTCCATTCATGACATATTTATATTTTGTTTATGTCATGGGATATTTTGGGATAATGTTTTACATGTCTTTTGGTTTTAAGAAATGTAATACTATCTTATAATGTATTTTTGTAATATGAGGCTAGTGAAGCCAGAAGCAGATTTTATGTTATAATATCGATCATTGGATCGAGGTTTTATTTATATTGATTTTATATATTAACTGCATTATGATATTTAAACAGGTTTTAAATGTAAAAATTTTAATTTAATGATTTTTTCTGCAAAATAACATCGTGACATCCATCGGTACGGTTGGTAAGGGTTTTCCAGTTGTATCGGTAAGTGTTATATTTATTAATATCAGAGCTAGATTTAGGTGTTTCTGAACCTAATTGGGGTAAAAGGGTTTGTTTTTAATCATGCATTCATTGTGTTTCATCTGACTCTAATGTGGGATGCTACTTTGACAACTTGTTGGATTAAGTGAAAGGTTATGGAGATTGAAGAGGTGGATCCTCATGATGTTGCAAAAAACAACAGTCCTATCAATGGTCAGGCTCAAGATTAGCATAGTGTTGCTAGCATACATGGTTTGAGTGTTGCACACTACCTTCATAGCACACTGCAGGACATGTCGAGCAGAGCTAGATGTAGTTTATGCAGCAAATAACAGGTTTGCTGTAACATTTTGTACAAAATATGCTATAGGCAACTCCACGACCAATACAACCACTGGTACCACCATCTCCACCACTAAGACCCCACATACAGATAGATAAGATTAGAAAGTATGGGGCTACTAATTTTGCTAGTAAGAGTAAAGATGATCCAACAGCTAATAAGTTTTGGTTAGAGAAGACTGAAAGTCTTCGAAGAGATAGAGTGTGCTGAGGAGTACAAAGTGAGGTATGCAATTTTTTTGCTTTAAGATCATGCATACGATTGGGGAAAAGCAGTTCTGTTGAAGCCACAGACACCAAAACCACCGATATGGGTTTTCTTTGTGGTAGAACTAGGAAGAAATATATGCCACGAGTATATATAAACAAAAAGAAAAAGGAATTCCAGGATTTGCAGAAGGGAAATCTGATTGTTATAAGGTATGAGCGAGAGTTTACCAGGCTGAGTAAGTATGCATCCAGAATTCTTAGAGATGAGGCAAATCAATGCCGCCAATTCGAGGATGGTTTACGTAAGGATATTAGCTATCAGGTTACAACTTTTCAGATTGAAAACTCTGTGAGGTTGGTATCTGCAGCCATCAGCCATCATTGCTAAAAAGAAAAAAAAGGGAAAAGATAGATGAGTCTTCCAAGATGCCATTAGCTAGCACGGCATAACCTTCAAGCAAGAAAGGTCGCATTTTCTCCAAACATTCACAGTATAAAGGAAAAAGTCGGGGCTTTCCATAACCGAATTCTTATGGAAGGGGACCACCTTTTAGAGTTATTTCTATCGAGCTAGTTCATAGCCACAAAATATGAAAGGATTTGTGCCAATATGTGGGACTTACAACAAGAGTCATAAGACCGAGTATTGGTTAAACACCAGGGCTTGTTATAGATATGGGTCTCAAGATCATTTGAAGAGAGATTGTCCATTATTGGGCAGTAGAGTGCCTACACAAATAGTGGGATTGGCTCCGATACCAAGTTGATAGCAGAATCGAGAAGGCCGATCAGGACCTAGTCATACTACATCAATGATGATTAATAGACCAGGATTGAGCAGGACTCCAGTGAGAGCATATGATATGAGAGCACGCAAGGATCACAAGGCCACTAATGCTATCATGGGTATATTTTCTCTCCATAAACTATGTTTATGTACTTTAATAGATCCTACATCTACACACTCATATATTTGCACGAGAACATCTAGCCAACACAATATGATAGTTGAGAACTTAGAATATGAGATTGAAGTCACGAACTCTTTAGGTCATAGTGTAATTGTGAATCAAATGTATAAGGGTTGTCTATTGGTTGTACATGGAGGGGAGTTTCCTGTAGACTTGATTGAGTTACCTTTCCATGAGTTTGATGCCATTTTGGGCATGGATTGGCTTTATTGACATGAGATAGTAGTTAACTGCAAGTCTAAAAAGTTGATTCTTAAGACCCTAGATCGAGAAGAGATAATAGTGGATGGTAAGAGATTTCCATAGCAAGTTCAAGTTATTTCCATGATGAAGGCTCATAAAATGATTAGAAAAAGATATGAGGCTTATTTAGCTCATGTGATTGTTATGAGGAAGGAAAGATCATATCTTCAGGATTTCTCGACATTGAAGGAATACCCAGAGGTATTTCTAGATGACTTACTAGGATTACCTCCAGATAGGGAGATAGAGTTCTCTATAGAGCTTGCACCAGGTACAACTCTGATATCAATTATACCATACAGGATGGTGCCTTTAGAGTTAAAGGAGTTAAATGGATAGTGGCAAGAATTTTTAGATAAAGGTTTCATCAGACCAAGTGTATTTCTATAATATGCACCAATGTTTTTCGTTAACAAGAATGATGGGTCAATGAGGTTGTGTGTTAATTACAGACAGTTAAACAAAGTTACTATCAAGAACAAATATCCATTGCCATAGATAGATAATTTGTTTGATCAATTAAAGGGTGTAGGAGTTCTCCAAGATAAACCTAAGGTCATGGTACATCAGTTGAAGGTTAAGTTAACTGATATTGTCAAGATAGCTTTCAGGCCTAGATATGGTCACTATGAGTTTTTAGTTATGCCATTTGGGTTGACTAATGCCCCAACAACTTTCATGGATATGATGAATCAGATCTTCAGGCCATATTTAGATCGGTTTGTTGTGGTTTTTATTGATGACATCTTGATTTATTCCAAGGATAGGGAGGATCATGATCAACACTTGAAAACAGTGTTACAGATTTTTAAGGATTGAAAGATGTATGCGAAACTCTCTAAATGTGTCTTTTTCTTAGATGAGGTGGCATTCCTTAGACATGTTGTATCAACATATAGAGTTAGAGTGGATCATAGTAAGATTGAAGTGATATTGGATTGGAAGCCTCTAAAGAATATGATAGAGATCAGGAGTTTTCTTAGTTTAGCAGGTTACTACAGGATATTTGTTAAGAGATTTTCCGTGATAGCTTATCCGTTGACTAAATTGTTGAGAAATGATGTGAAATTTGAATGGTCAGACAACTGTCAACATAGTTTTGATCATCTTAAGGCTTTATTAACATAAGCTCCAGTTCTGATATAGCCATATCCTAACAAGAGGTATATCATTTACAACAATGCTTCTCACAATGGATTGGGATGTGTGTTGATGCATGAGGGAAAATTTGTTGCTTATGCTTCCAAGTAATTGAAACCTTATAAAAAGAATTATCTAATCCATGACATAGAATTGGCAACTATAGTCTTTGCATTAAAGATTTGGCGTCATTATCTAAATGGGAAAAAATGTTTCATCTACACCAGCCACAAAGAGTTTGAAATATCTTCCTACCTAAATGGAGTTGAATTTGAGACAAAAAAGGTGGTTGGAGTTGATCAAGGATTAACATTGCGTAATCAATCATCATCCAGGTAAGGCTAATGTTGTGGCTGATGCGTTAAGTTGAAAGGTCATGGCAGAGTTGCATATTTGACCTATTTTGAATCAAGAGATTAGAGATGCATAAAGGCATGATGCTAGATTAGTTGAGTTAATCAAGTTAGTCTCCAAAGGGAAGAGATCTGAGTTCTCAGTTGAGTCAGATATTGGGTTGTACTATCAGGGACGGTTATATATGCCGAATGTACCACATTTGAGATAGAGGATATTGAAAGAGGCACATGAGACTATATATGTGATGCATCCATGAAGCAACAAGATGTATCAAGATTTGAAGATAAGATATTGGTGGTTAAGAATGAAGAAGGGAATTACAAAATTCACTAAAAGATGTCTAACATGTCAGCAAGTCAAGGCAGAACATGAAGTACCATTAAGGTTACTACAACCAATCACTATTCAAGAGTGGAAATGGGAAAGGATCACAATGAATTTTATGATTGGTTTGCCTTTGACACTGAGAAAGTATGATGTCATATGGTCATTGTTTATAGGTTAACGAAGTCAGCTCATTTGTTGCCTATCAGAAAAGATTATCAGATGAATAGACTAGCAGAATTGTATGTGAACGAAGTGGTAAGACTTCATGGATTTCCAGTTTCCATCATATCAGATAGAGATCTGAGGTTCATATAATAGTTTTGGGGAAGTCTATAGCGATTTTAGGTATGAAGCTCAACTTTAGTATAGCCTTTATCCACAAATAGACGGTCAGTCGAAAAGGATGATACATATATTAGAAAATATGATGAGAAGTTGTGTTATTGAATTTGAGAGTAGTTAGGAAGATACCTACCAATGGTGGAATTTGCCTACAAAAACAGTTTTCAATTGAGTATTCAGATGACTCCCTATGAGACACTTTATGGTAGAAGGTGTCAAACACCGTTATGTTAGATCAAACTTACCAAAAGGAAACTAATGGGACTAGAATTAGTGCAAGAAATAGAAGAAAAAGTAAAGATCTTTCAAGGTCATTTAAAGGCAACTTCAAACAGGAAAAAGTCATATGCAGATGTAAAGAGAAGAGATGTTGAGTACATGAGAGACAAAGTATTTCTTAAAGTCTCTTCATGGAAGAAAGTTCTTCAGTTCATAAAGAAGGGCAAGATGAGTTCTAAGTTCATTGGACCTTATGAGATCCTAGAAAGGATTGGGCTAGTTATTTATAGACTAACGTTACTCCCACAATTAAGTAGGATACTTATTATGTTTCATGTATTTATGTTGAAGAGGTATAAATTGGATCTTTCTCATGTCATTCCAGCCGAAAGTATCAAGATTCAACCAAACTTATCTTATGAAGAAGAACCAATTGAGATTGTGGCTCAAGAAGTCAAAGAGTTGAGGAGCAGACAAATAGCATTAGTCAAAGTGTTATGGAAGAATTATGTTACTGAAGAGGCAACATGGGAAAGTGAGGAAGTTATGAGAGATCAATATCCTCAATTGTTTCAACCCGACACAACATGTAAATTTCAGGACAAAATTTATTTAAGGGGGAGACAAATGTAACGCCCGTAAAATAGGGCCTACAAGTTATATATGAGTTTAGAGTGGGAAAAGATGGGGTTTAAAGTGTGTTAAAGTTTAAGTTAAAATATTAAAAGGAAAGCTTTCATACCCGTGAATATTTGCTCATGCCCATCAAAGGTCATGTTATGGTTCAAACGATATAGTTTTGGACATGGCGGGAGTGTTTGAGAAGAGAGAACTTTCACGCTTATGAACGTCCGTGAAGTAAGGGTCACGCTCGTGAAATGCAGGTAGGTTGGCCATGACCAACCATACTTTTCTCTTTTCTCTGCACCAAGTCTTGCTTTAAAACTATTTTCATCTCCCTCTTATCACTTATGACACTCTCTATGATGTCTTAGTCATCTTCACTGGCCTTAAAAATCCTAAACACCATTATTAAGTTTGGACATTTGAGAAACATGGAGGTTTGAGGGAGTTATTGCTTATGTTGAGGTAGAACTTGGATTTTTAAGTTAGTTTGAGCTCATTTTATGTTACAAGGTTCTTATAGGAATATTTTTGTGATGCCAGGATCTGCTAGAGAATAAGGAACCATATCACAAAAGGATAGACAAGCTTTAAAATCTAGGAGTGTTAGTAAAGGTTTCATTTTTGTGAAAGGTATATACGTATAGACATATTAATTCGATTTTCATGCATATTAATGTATGTTATGTTTCTGGATATGAGAATGAATGACAAAAAGACATGTTATGGTTAACAAATAACATGGATGTATGGATTATGTGTTAAAATGGAAAATGTGTTATATTATAACTTGATATGACCCAATAATGGATTTGATGAGTTAAATATTGTTTAAATGTATTATAAACATGGTATGAGTATGTAAGTATTGATAAGAGTGATTAACACTAGCCAATCTTAGAGATTTTGCATGAAATACATGATGTGTTATGTTTTGAGTTTGTTGAAAATGTATGATTCACCCCCATGAACAAGGGTGTCACGACCATAAATGTGCTGGTATGAACTGCATGAACTTAAAATTTCACGGATTGGTATCACAGTTGGGAAGTCGTGATAATATGGTGTCACAGTCGTGATACGGGTTGTAATTGTATAGTAGTATCTGAAAACATATCTTGAGAACCGCTGACATCTGCCACAGGGTAAACCACCACCTCTCGGGCCCATTTCGAGGACTCACAGGGATCCCTCGGGTGGTTCCACAATCTGTTCTATGTAAAAAGTATCCCATCCAATGGTATTTAACATCCAAAAAACCGCCAAATAAAATGTGTCCCAAGCCAAAATATCCACACCTCGGATGATTATATGGTGATTCACGTGATGGTTCACAGGTAAGGTAACCGTGAAATGTTCCTTCATGGTTGTGAATAAATAGTTCATGTCAGTAAAGCTGTTTGAATGTGAATTGTGTATAGTTTATATTATGATCTATGGTGATAGGTTGGCTTAATGCATTTTACAGATGTATCTATACATAGTAAAAAATGTATGAATGAAATGAAATGATATTTATGTGTTAGATATGCTAATGCATAAATGGAAAACTACATGTTAATAGCATGTGATAAAGTGAATGCTGGTAATAACATGTGTTAAACCTTCAGGACCATGAGAGATATTTCCATCATTTTGATGCTAACAAATAAAATAGCAATAATGTATTTAACAATGCTTGTGTTCTAAGTTTGTTGAACAAGATATAACTTGAATAAAATATGATGCAAGAATGAAAGACAACATTTGAAGGTCAAAATAAGAAGAAATAACATGTTCACGCCTGTGACTGATTATGTCACGCCCGTGAGATAGCTTAGCGCCAACTCTCCAACATTTAAAGTTCACGACCATGAAGGATTATAACAACTGTGAATGATCAATCAACCACGCTCGTGAAATAAAGACACGCCCATGAAATAACATGTCAAGTTCTTTCAGAAAGCTTCACGGCTAGAGTCACCACTTAATCCACGACTTAGAAGAATGTTCATGCTCGTGAAAGTATAAAGTCACGTCCGTGATCAAACATTTCAAGTTCTCCTAGAAAGCTTCACAGTCAAAGTCACTACTTGGACCACGACTTTGAAAAACATTCACGACCGTGACTAATATAGTCATGCTCGTGAATGAGGACAGAAACATGTCAGGTGCGAAGTTAAGAGTTGGTTCAATGGCTATTTTTCGCATTAAATTGACCCAAATGGCTATAATTCACTGAGAAAGTATAAATGCAAAACATTTATGAATCCTAACAAAAAGAACAACAATTACTTTGAATCAAAACTCTTGTTGTAGTCATTGTGCATTAATTACTTTCAACAAATCCTTTATTCTTTGTAAAAACCTATTTGCTCATGATTTTTGAGCATTATAGGTTGGTGAGTGCTTTTCATTGTAATCTATTACTCAAGTGAGTTTTGGTATATTGGGTTAAGATTGAAACACTTGCAAGAGTTTATTGTGTGAGCCATAAAACACAAGGAATTGGCTTATTGTGTGAGCCATTAAAACACAAGGAAATTTATGGGTTAGGTGTTAGCCATTGAGAGAAACACCATAGTTGGAAGTGAGCTTGTAAAACTCCATTATAGCACTTAGTGTGTTAGTAAAACTCCCCACTAAAATTGGGGAGAGGATAAGGGTTTGTTAATACTCGAACCTCTATAAATCTTGTGTCTGATATCTCTTCATCTCTACTCTATTTATTTTTATTCCGCAATTGAGGTTAAAGTTTTTTTTATAACCAATTCACGCCCCCTTCTTGGTTCATTGTTTGGGAAACAATTGGTATTAGAGTTTAGTCTAGAATCAAAGCCTAAAAAGCGTTAGCAAAGATCAAAAAAATGGCCAATGAAGGATTCCAAAGTCTCAAACCTTACTTTGATGGAGCAAACTACGCTCATTGGAAGTTTCAGATGGAGACATATCTCAATAGTGAGGGAATTGAAGTTTGGGATAGCGTTTAGAAAGAATGGACACCACCAACTAGAAAAGGAGTTGATGGTGAAGAAAAAATCCTTTCAAGAGATGATTGGATAGATCCTCAACGTAGAGCAAACTTCAAAAACAAAAAGGCAATGACAATTCTCGCAAGCTCACTATCCATTGAAGAACGTTGCAGAATCCAACATTTACCTATCGCATATAGTATGTGGAAAACATTGGAGAATTATCATGAAAGAACTAAACAAGTTAAATCCAAGAAGATTCAACTTCTCACTTTAGAATACGAACTCTTCAAGATGAAATCTAATGAATCCATCACTGATATGATGAACCGTCTTCTAGCCATCATAAACGGCATGAGAAAGCTTGGAAAACACTTGAGTTTGGAAGATGTAAACAACAAAATTCTAAGAAGCCTTCCTCTCAAAGACTATGGTTAAAGAGTTGTTGGTATATAAGAAGTCAACAAAGACATGAGCGTCATGAATACCGATGTGCTTATTAGCAAACTTCTAACACATGAAATGGTAGTAAAGAGAGATAGAGAACTTGAAACCGAGCCAGAAAAAAGAAAGCATCTAGCATTAAGAGCCTCTACTTCAAAATCTTAAGAAAAAGTTGAAGATGATGAAGAAAAGAGTGATGATGCAAATGAGGACATTACAATGCTCTCAAGAAGACTGAAAAGAATAATTGAAAATAGAATTGGCAACTCTCGAAACTTCAAACAAAGAAATCTCAAACACTCCTTAAATGACTCTCAAAGGAATAAATAGGAGGTAAAATGTTATGAGTGTGGAAAGAAGGGACATATCAAACTAGAATGTCCAAGGTTCAAGAAACACAAGAAAAATATCAAAAAGATAATGGGGAGAAAGGTCACAAAGCCACATGGGATGATGAAAGCTCTTCAAGTGAAAAAGATGACAATGAAAGTGAAGAGGTCAACCTATGCTTCACGGCTTTAGAGAATCACGTCACGGATGAGGTAGGACCACCTTACTCATATTCATTCAATAATGATAGTAGTGATAATAATAGTGATAGTGAAGATGATGATGAGCAGAGTCTAATAGAAGTATTAAAGCTAGAATTAGAAAAATATAGATGTAAATTCAATACTTATAAAAATAATATTTCAAGTTTGAAAAACAAAATGGAAGTTTTAGAAAAGGAAAATCGTGAGCTTAAATCTTCTAATGAATTTCTTCAAAAATCATTAGATGAGAGTACTCCTCTAGACCTTCAACTAAATCCTTGTTTAAAGAGAACAAAATTTTGAAAAATGAAGTTGAGGAACTTAGAAACACCATTTAAAAATTTCATAAAGGCAATGAGAGTTTAGATACTCTCATAGTATCTCAAAGACCACCTTTAATAAGACATGGTTGAGGATTTAATGGAACATCATCTTCATCTCACAAGACCACATTTGTTAAGTCAAGTGAACCCCACATCTCCACATTAGAAGTAATAGTCCCAAGGGCTAAGTGCACAACAAACACTAAATCCTCTATTTATAAAAGGAATGGTCAAGGGTCGGTAAGCCTAAGAAGGAAACCTTAAAAGGCCAATCATGCTTTTAAGTATAAGAGGCATGCACCTAGGAAAGCACCAAGTGATCATGCATATGCATGTCACTGCTCACAAACTCCACCTAATAGGATAATGGTAGCTAAAAGCATGGTAAAACCGAAAAACATATTTAGAGCTAAACAATGTAATTATTGTATGAAATTTGGTCATATCAATAAACATTACTAGATAAGAAAGACTCATTGAGAACCTTCATGTGCAAACCCCCAAGGACTTAAGTTCATTTGGGTACCTAAAAAAAATACTTAAATTGTAATTTTATAGGTATGCCTCAAGTCCACTATAAAAGAAAATGCTTAGCTGGTGGATAGTGGATGCTCAAGGCATATGACCGAAAACAAAGAGCTATTCAATGACATTAAAAATATTGATGGTGGTAAGGTAACCTTTGGAAATAATGCTAAGGGTAAGGTAATTGGCATTGGGTCCATTGGTAATAATAATACTACTTTCATTGAAGATGTTTTACTTGTTGATGGTTTGAAATATAACTTGTTAAGTGTAAGTCAATTATGTGATAAGGGAAACCAAGTAATCTTTACCTCTAATGAATGTCTTGTAACCTCTTTTAGTGGCCAAGAGATATTCAAAGGAAGTAGAGATGTCAGTACCTACATAATAGACTTACACAAAATATCTAACATTTCCTCTAAGTGTCTTATGACTACTAGTGATAAATTTTGGCTGTGGGATAGAAAGCTTGGTCATGCAAGCATGGTTTAATTCAAAGCCTTAGCAAAGGAGTGCTAGTAAGAGGACTACCAAAAGTCAAATTTGAAAAAGATAAGACATGTGAACCTTGCCAAAGAGGAAAACAACACAACTCCTCATTCAAATCCAAAAATATTGTAAATACCTCGAAACCTCTACAACTTTTGTATCTAGATATTTTTGGACCTACTAGAGTTGCAAGCCTAGGAGGCAAACACTATGCTTTTGTCATCGTCGATGATTACTTTAGATTCACTTGGGTAATTTTCTTAGCTCAAAAGAGTGATGCTTTTGAATCCTTTAAAAACTTTTCTAAGAGAGTTCAAAATGAAAAAGGGTATTTTATCTCAAAAATAAGAAGCGATAATGGTAAGTAATTTGAAAATTTTGAAAATTTTTGTCTAGAACATGGTTTTTTACAAATTTTTCATCTCCTAGGATGCCTCAACAAAATGAGGTAGTCGAAAGAAAAAATTGAACTTTAATTGAAATGGCTCGAACAATGCTTAATGAGTATGGGCTACCAACCTACTTTTGGGTCGAAGCCACAAATACCGCATGTTATATTTCAAATCGAATTTTCAAAAGACAAATCTTAAACAAAACTTCTTTTGAGTTATGGAATGGAAGAAAGCCCATGATATCATACTTTAGAGTATTTGGATGCAAGTGTTTTATATTAAATACCAAGGACAACCTGGAACATTTGCCTCTAAATCCGATGAAGGTACCTTTTTAGGATACTCCACCTTTAGCAAAGGTTATAGAGTCTTTAATAAAAGGTCATTAGATATTGAAGCATCTATGCATGTTGTCTTTAATGAATGTAGTAAGTTTGATCTTGTGAAAGTTAGTCTTCTTGATGATATCGCAGGTACAATAGAAAAGCTTGATATTGATTATGAGAAAAATGAAAATGATCAAGAAAACCCAAATCAAGATGACCATCTACCTCAAGCTCAAGAGCAAGACAAAAAAGAGCTTCCAAAGGAGTGGAAAATGACAAAAGAGTACCCTAAGGATCAAATCATTGGTGATCCTACTAAAGGTGTAAGCACTAGATCTCATCTCAAACTTTTAGATTCTAACCTTGCTTTTGTCTCTTAAATTAAGCCTAAAACTATTGATGAGGCTATTAATGATGAACATTGGGTGATTGCTATGCAAGAAGAACTCAACCAATTTGAGAGGAGTAAGGTGTGGACCTTAGTTCCTAGACCTAAAAAGCATCAAATCATTGGTAGCAAATGGGTATTTAAAAATAAACTAAATGAACAAGGTTCAATAACTAGGAATAAGGCTAGGTTAGTTGAAAAGGGTTATAATCAAGAAGAAGGAATAAATTATGATGAGACCTATGCTCCAGTAGCTAGATTAGAAGCCATCAGAATTTTTTTAGCATTTGCATGCCATATGAATTTTAAACTCTTTCAGATGGATGTCAAAAGTGTTTTTTAAATGGTTTTATAGAAGAAGAAGTTTATGTAGAACAACCACTAGGTTTTGAAAGTCATATCTTGCCCAATCATGTTTTTAAACTTTTAAAAGCCTTGTATGGTTTGAAACAAGCTTCAAGAGCTTTGTATGAAAGACTAAGTTCTTTCCTTTTAGAAAATAACTTTTCAACAGAAAATGTTGAAACAACATTATTTACTAAAAAGCATTAGCATGATATTCTAATTGTTCAAATTTATATTGATGACATCATATTTGGGTCTACTAATGAATTTCTTTGCCAAGAATTTGTTAAGTGCATGACTAGGGAATTTGAAATGAGCATGATGGATGAGCTTAAGTTCTTTCTTGGTCTACAAATAAAACAAAGAAATGAGGGCATATTCATCAACCAATCCAAGTATGTCAAATACTTAATCAAGAAATTTGGAATGGAATGATGCAAAAATGCCAAGACTCCTATGAGCACCTCAACAAAATTAGACAAAGACGGAAAAGGTAAGAGCATTAATTAAAAGCTCTATAGATGTATGATCGGATCACTCTTATATCTTACTGCCTCTAGGCCATGCTTATGTGCTAGATTTCAATCATGTCCTAAAGAATCATATTTGAATGTTGTGAAAAGAATCTTAAAGTATTTGAATGGCACATTGCATCTAGGTTTATGGTATCCTAGAAATTTATCCTTTCATATCATAGGATATTCAGATGCAGACTATGTCAGTAGTCTCTTGGATAGGAAGAGTACTTCAGACACTTGTCACTTTATTGGTGAATGCTTAGTTTCTTAGTTTAGCAAGAAATAAATTTCGGTTGCTCTTTTCTACCGCTGAAATGGAATACGTAGCAGTAGGATGTTGTTGTACTCAAATCCTATGGATAAGACAACAACTTAAGGATTATGGTCATAATTTGGACCATGTACCTATGAAATGTGACATTACAAGCGCCATAAATCTATATAAAAATCCTATTCAACACTCTAGAAGCAAGCATATTGATATAAAACATTATTTTCTTAGAGATCATGTTCAATATGGAGATGTTGAATTATAATTTATCGATACAAACAATCAATTGGTAGATATTTTCACCAAGTCTCTTAATGAAGAAAGATTTAACTTGATAAGAAGAGAGTTTGGTATACTTGATGGATTAACTCTATCTTAAGCATAATTATCAAAATTTTCAAACTTTGAATGTTAATTTTTTTCCCTTCATATGTTGTTGTTGTTGTCTAAACTTTAAGGTATGAAATGGTTAACATAATGGGGATGTATGTTATAAGGCATAGAAGCATCTAAGGAATCTTTAATCTTAGTTTAGACTTAGTTTTAGTTATTGAAAATTTAAGGAAATTCACACCCATGACATATATTCACGGTCGTGATCATAATTCCCAAAAGTTCCAGTAGCTTTCATGCCTTACTTCATGACATACTTCACAGCTGAAGGTAGTGAAGACTATATATCACACCCTTAACACTTTTCTTTCACTCCCGTGAAATTCTTCATTCACTCTTGTGACACTTTTTCATGACCGTAATATAAATATCAAATAATTACATAACCATTCACGCTTTACTTCACGGTCAAAAGTAGTGAAGATTGCACTTTACGACCGTGACTCATTTTATCATCACTGTGAAATTCATACGTAATGCCCGTGAATATTTAATGTCACGATTGTGAACCGATTCATATCCTTTGTCAGGGCTAGAGTGCCTCTTCAACAAACCGTGACCACAACCATTCACGCCCATGATCGATGATTCACGGCCGTGAATATGTCGACTATAAAACATATTTTTACTATTTTTTTCATTCTCAACCTTAAAAATTCTCTCAATTAAAACTCTCATTCATTATCTCTCACAAAATCCGGCCTCCTCACATTTCTTTCATATATAAAATCCTTTAAAACTCCTTTTTTCAAAAAATCACAACATCACAAGGTTATTCTCAAAATCCCTAATCAGAAAATCACTCTCCAAAATCCTTAATTAGATATTATCAATGGAAGTCAGCTCATCAAAAGGCAGGAGAAGGAAATCCCATTCTCCAAGACGCCACACGAACTACCTTTTCAACATTATTTCGGAGCATTGTCATCCAAGATATGTGGTTCTTAAGAAAAGGCCCCTACTTTTTTCTCGTTCCTTCAAATGGAACATTGTCAGGACTCTCGGACTTGAGACAAGCATGACAGAACAATTACAAGCTTGTCATCTCAAGGATTTTGTGGATATTCATCGACCGATGCTAAGGGAACCAACTTTTGAGTTCCTTAGCACTTTGCAAGTTTCTCTTACCGGAACAATTAAATTCCAACTCTGTAAGCATCCGAATACTCTCACAACTCTCGAGTTCCATCAATGAGAGGTTGGAAAACCTCAAAGATTTTATGGAATCTCATATGGATAGCTTCGAGGCAGAAGTAGCACGCCTTAGAGATGGTTTGTCAAGCTCAAAGTCTAGTTAATTTCCTAGTTTTTTCATGCTTTTTTTTTACTAGTTTCTATTATTATGAGTGTAGGACTTTAATTCACATTTTTTAACTTTGTACTTCTTCTCTTTTGTATTAATATAATTACATCATTATCATTTTATGGTTTCTTTTTGTTGATGACAAAAGGGGGATAATCTAGCAATATATAAATGCAAATGTGTTGTATACTTAACTAGTTAAGCAAACCAATTTGACATACTTAGTATATACCTCATATATACCTTGCATATACTTAACTAGTTAAAGCAAACAATTTGATATACTTTGAATATGCCTTGCATATACCTAACTAGTAAGCAAAAATCCATGCTATATGTCACTCAATTCTTGCACTCTATTACTTTTGTCTTAAAGCATCTTTTGAGGGGGAGACTTCTCAAAAGCACATATTGCTAGATTATTTGTCACCATAAAAAAGGGAAAGATTGTTAAACCTTGAGGACCTTGGGGGGTATTTCCATCATTTTGATGCTAACAAATAAAATAGAAATAATGTATTTACAATGCTTGTGTTCTAAGTTTGTTGAACATGATATATCTTGAATAAAATATGATGCAAGAATGAAAGACAACCTTTGAAGGTCAAAATAAGAAGAAATAGCATGTTCATACTTGTGACTGATTATGTCACGCATGTGAGATAGCTTAGCGCGAACTTTCCAACATTTAAATTTCACGGCCATAAAGGATTATACCAACCATGAATGATCAAATCAGTCACGCTCATGAAATAACATGTCAAGTTCTTTCAAAGAGCTTCACGACCAAAGTCACCACTTGAACCACGACTTGGAAGAATGTTCACGCCCATGATCAAACGCTTCAAGTTCTTCCAGAAAGCTTCACGGTCAAAGTCACCACTTAGACCACGACTTTGAAGAACATTTATGACTGTGACACATATAGTCACACCCGTGAATGAGGATAGAGAAACATGTCAAGCGTGAAGTTAAGAGTTGGTTCAATGACTATTTTCGTATTAAATGCACCCAAACGGCTATAATTCGCTGAGAAAGTATAAATGCAAAACATTTATGAATCCTAACAAGAAGAACAACAATTACTTTGAATCAAAAATCTTGTTGTAGCCATTGTGCATTAATTACTTTCAACAAATCCTTTATTCTTTGTAAAAACCTATTTTCTCATAATCTCTGAGCATTATAGGTTAGTTAGTGTTTTTCATTGTAATCTATTACTTAAGTGAGTTTGAGTATATTGGGTTAAGATTGAAACACTTGTAAAGGTTTATTGTGTGAGCCATAAAACATAAGGAATTGGTTTATTGTGTGAGCCATTAAAACACAAAGGAATTTCTAGATTAGGTGTTAGCCATTGAGAGAAACACTATAGTTGGGAATGAGCTTGTAAAACTCCATTGTAGTACTTAGTGTGTTAGTAAACTCCCAATTGAGATTGGGGAGAGGAGTAGAGTTTGTTAATACCCGAACCTCTATAAATCTCATGTGTGATATCTCTTCATCTCTACTCTATTTATTTTTATTCCACAATTAAAGTTAAAATTGTTTTTATAACCAATTCAATCCCCCTTCTTGGTTCATTGTTTGGGCAACGACATGTGTTTTAAAATGAATCGAAAGATAAATGGTTATGAGATAAAAAGCCCGGTTCCACAGGCTTGGACTTGACATATGATAGATGTTATACCATTGAAAGAGGTAAATGGTACCGTATGAAATACTTTTATATGAGGACAATGTGAAACAGGTATTATGAGCACTTAATCCTGGATATACTAGCATGTATTATTTTACTCAATCAATGTGGGTTAAGCTTGAGTTGTGGAGTGTTATGTATTTGAGGAGCTCGGTGTGAGCAGTTACAGGTTGTAAGTTAGGTGGCTTAACCTCGGCCATGAGCGCCTCTGACTTATGTCCCTTATTCAAATAGTCAAGTATAGAGAGTATAGGGCTGAATGAAATAAAATATGTTGGTTGAAAATTTAAATGGAAACTTTTATAGACATGTATTTATTGATAATGATATCAAATATATGATGCGTTAAATATGTATATGTGTATAATATATATGGTTCTACTATATGATGTCTATGATATTAATAGGCATGTGAACTTGCATTGATGCATAAAATAGCTAAAATGCATAATTTTAGGAATGACCATGAGGTGAATTATATTACGGCATGACATGAATTAAGTGTAGAATTTTTATGCACATATGTACCACAAAAGCATTAGTTTTCTTAGTGTATGGGTTTCCTACACACAGATTCAGAGCCGATAGACAGAAGTTGATTGAAAGAGTAGCAAGCCACCAAAGTTCAGTCAGAGAGCACCCAGTTGGGATGTGTACATTCATAGCATATTTATATTTTGTTTATGTCATAGGATATTTTGGAATAACGTTTTACATATCTTTTACTTTTAAGAACATGTAATATTATCTTATAATGTATTTTTGTAATATGAGGCTAGTGAAGTCGGAGGTAGATTTTATGTTATGATATGGATTGTTGAATCAATGTTTTATTTATATTGATTTTATGCATTAATTGCATTATGATATTTAAAAGGTTTTAAAAGAGAAAGTTTTAAATTAATGAGTTTTTTCGTAAAATAATATCGTGACATCCATCAGAACAGTTGGTGAGGGTTTTCCAGCTACTGTATTGGTACTTGCTACAAAATATTTCAAATATGCACAAACTAAGTTTCAACATATGCACATTCAAATCATACATTCAGATTGTTCAAAGTTCAAGTTCAAGTTCAATATACCAACAATCATATCTCAATCATATTCCCTTAAAAAAAAATTCAGATATGTCAATATCATTCAAATATATCTAGCACATATTTATCTTCATCTTGACAAATTTAACATATCACAAGCTTAAATAAACTTAGACATACAATATTTCATAAAGGAATTCAACTATTTCTATACAAATTATTTCAGTTGTTCAGTTCAAAAACCCAAAGGTTTAAATAATATAAGCATAATATATTTCATTTTGTCAGTAAGACATCTTAACTTAAAGGTTTCACAACCAATCCAATATATCCAACACTTAATAAATTCAATCATTCCACGATATTTTACATTTCAAAAAGCATTTTAATTTATCCAATGTGCCATAATTTTTCCACTATCACCTTTGCAAATCAAAGTATCAATAATCACAAATAATTCTCATCAATTGTGTTAGATTGAATTTTTAAAATATCATCAAACCATTTTTATAAATATAGGTCCCGAAATTAATCACAAGCATCTTATCCCTAAAATAGTCTCAAAATATTTAACATAAATTCACAAAGCTCAAATATAATTCAACAATTCATGAATTATTCAAAATATCATTTCATATTCAACTTTAAATATGCAATCAATTCAGCCTTAAACACAGTTTCAAAATATCCAAAATAAATTCAACACATTACAACTCGAAGTACAGATATGACATTAATTTTTTTTTAAATATAATTCTAGCTAGATTCCAACTTCTAAATTAGAAGTCTGGTCAGTGACTATACTTTAGTTCTCTAATTTTTCAATCTTTGAAGTAGATCCATTTGCACTTGCTTCACTAGACATTTTTCTCTATGTTTTCATTTTCTGAAATCATCACTTTGACCACCCTTTGAGAGCCATTTTCATATGTTCTTTTTTTAATTATTATTTTATTTACTATCCATCCCATCACTTTATAAAGATTTGCTGATGGAATGGGTTTCTGGAAGTATCTTCAACACCGGAGAAATTAGATGAGGTAGCGTCACTGGTCGGGGGCGAAATCGATGAACTGGTGGCATCGTCGTCTAAAGAGAAATTTGGAACAAGTGGCTTAGCCGTCCGAAATGAGATTTGGGGTTGTGCATCACTAGTTGTATTGGATGACAAAAGGGAAATAGAGAGCTGATCTAAAGCTGGTTGGAGATAAGTCCGCTAATGGCGGAAATGCTGGGTATGACATAGGTGAAGATGAGATCACCGATAGGAGTGGAGCTGCTGATTTATTCATCGTTTCTTTCATTCACGCCATGACTTGAGCTTTGGGTGATCTTATTTGGGCAGAGAACGAGTTTTGTGGCTTTGGGTAAAGCAGAGGTAAAAAATGGACTTTCTAATAGGAGATAATGTAGATGGAAGTGAAAATTGATCTTTGAAGACAAAGTGATACAGACATGTTTCATGCTTTTTTAGACAATTAAATGTATATTAATATATATAATTTTTTTAATTAAAAGTTGGAATGATTCTCTAAAAAGCTGACATAATTTTTAAATTTGAAAAACCTTATTAAAATCCATCACCATTTTAGGACCCATAAAGCTTAAAATTTCTAGAAAATTTAAACTTTATCTCTAATTAAGAATTACTTGCAGAGAAAAATAGTATGAAAAATAATGTGTATACATGTTGCAGTGGAGAGAGAAAAAATGACAACAAGCTCAACTAGTCAAAAAGATTATTTTATCCCTAATATTAAATTTCAACTTTCTCCATATAGAAATGTAAAACTATAAATATTGAATTTTAACTCAAATAATCATAACAGAGATTCATGTAAGCCCAATCAATTAGAATTCCAGCTAAAAGAGTATTCTAATAATTATGCAACACTACAAAATCACGTACAAAAATTGAAATTCACATATATTTTCACATAAATATATTAAAGACGAATTATCAGGAATACCTCAACAAATTAAAATTATTTTGATGCAATATTTATATTAAGAATCCTTCTAATTTTATAAGATTTTTTTTATTGTTGCTTTAAGACATGAACATACTCATGTCATATATCTTAAGTAATCATTATCCAAATAACAATTGATTATACTTGAGTTGCTCTTTAGATAAATCTGCAAGAAATTAAAATGATTTTGGTACCCATTTTACTTTAAGTCTTTGTTGGTTAGTGAACAAAAATTGATTTTCCAATTTTTGCAAAAATATTAACATCTTTTCTCAAATAACAATACACTTTTTTTTGCAATAAAGCACCATCTTTAATATATTTTGCAAAAATATCAATAACCTTTTTATGTTTTCCAAATCTGTTTGAACATCCATGATATCTAAGATCTTCATTTAGAATACATTTTTCTTATAAAAGCTTTTCAATCTCATTGTTTTTTTTTCTATCTCTTCATGCAACAAAATATTTTATCTTGCAATATCATTATAAAGATCAATTGCTTTCAATTTATTTTCAATAGATTTTCAGCCTCTCTAATAAAATCATTGTATTTTTTTAAAAGATCATCATGCAATATTTTCAAATCAACATATGAATTTTCTAAAACAATATGTTTTTCTTGAACTTCTCATACTTATAATGCAACTCTTCAAAATACTTATAAATGTCATCATCACTAGAAGTGTTAGAATCACTTAGCTCAAAATTTTCATCAAGATTGAGGTCCAAAGTTTCTGTTCTTTCAACTTCTTCAATATGAGCCATTAACGCCATATTTATGGTTTCTTTATCATGCAATTCAGTTGAACTTGAACATGATTCTTCACTATTGCTCCATGTTGCGACCATAACTTTTCTTTTGCTTATTTTCTTTATATTTTAGATTTGAACATTTTGTTTTAATGTGCCCAGGTTGGTTGCATTCATAGTGCACAACATCATTTTTGTTCTGAGTATAATGATGCTTTTCTGATTCTCCAAATTTTCTTTTGTTTTTGTGCTTCTTGTGAGATTTTCCTCTTCCTTTCTTAAGCATCCTTTAAAACTGTCTTGTTATCTTTTCCAGCTCTTAATCACTTGAAAATGAGCTGCTATTATCATTTGATGGAACTTTAAGTACAATTCCTTTGACTTTTTCTTTCTTTTTATCTACATCAAGAATTTGACAATTAATAAGCATTTCATGGGATAATAAAGATCCAATTACGACATCATATGACAAATTGTGGACATTATTGTCTAACAAAATCCCCACTTTTGATTCCTATATTGATGTCAAAGATCTTAGGAACTTATTGATTTGATTAACTTCACTAATGGGTTCTCCAAGAGCTTTGAGTGCATTTGTAAGATTCACAAATATGTCACTTGCATCAGAAATGCTTTCAGCTTGCTTCATTCGAAATGTTTTATAGTCATTCATCACCATATGAAGCCTTGAATCTCTCACTTCTTCAATTCCTTCATAAGTTGTCTCCAACTTATCCCATATTTACTTTGTTGTGTCATATCTGGATACTTGATTGAATTCATTTGTATCTAGCCCACAAAATAAAAAGTTCATAACCCTTAAATTTGTTCTTGTTGCTTGCTTTTCATCTTTGGTCATCTCCTTTATTCTATCTTCCTTTATTGGATATGTATAGCCTTCCAAAATTGATTCCCTAAGAATTTTCGGCCTTCGCAAAATGACTCTCGTCTTTCAATATGCTAACAATATTCTAATACTAGGTAGAAAATATTCACAAAAATAATTTGAAATTTCTTTTCACAAAAATAATTTAAAATTATTTTTCACAAAATCAAAGTTTGTAACCAAAAATATTTCTCAACCTCTAAAATCAGTTTTTGTCAAGTAAATCACCTCTTTTATTTACAACAAAAACATTAAACAAATTTAAGCATAATGGACTTTTGCTAAATATCTTTTAATATAAAAAAACAAATTTGAAAATTTTTCAGCAAATCAGAATATCAAATTTGAACATAAAAGAAGGAAGAATAATTTTGATATACTTGGACTTATAATAGTTCAGCCTCTTGCCTACATCTACTCCTCAAGACTAAATCTTGAGAGTTTCTCTCCACTAATGATTCTTTTCAAGAGTAAGAATCAAGTCAATTACAGCCCTAAAATTCTACTTAACTCTTTTTACTCCAAACCCAAATTTTTACAAAGTGAAATTTGAAAAAACTTGATTAGCTTTTCTTTCTAGGTGCTAAACAACCCCATAACAAGTTTAAAAGCTAAATTTGCAAACTATAATAGAAAACAATCACTCACAGGCTCAACAACGAATTACATAAAGAAAAACTAAAGCCAAGATGGAGGATATCTAAGAATGAAACTTAATATGGAAGGAAAATAATTTAAGGAGAGTAGAAAACTTTTCTCTTGTGAAATATTTGATTTTCCAATATTTGAAATATTCTTTCAATAAATATTTATAGTTTTGGTGCCAAAAACTAGTCAGTAAAGGCAAATTCACGTTTAACAAAAATTAGTCGTTATTTTGTCTTTTAGGGAGTGTTTGGGATTGTTGTCGGGTGTCTAAAAAGTATATTTAGAATTTTTTTGATTTAATTGATAAATTTTTTTAATATTTTTATAAACTGCTTTTTTCATACTTGCTTTGGAGAAAAATATCTATTTACGCAACTTCTATCCAAAAACAGTTTTGAAAACTCAAAAAATTTAAAAATAAAAAAATTCTCCAAAAGAGCTTTTGTCAAACACAATACCAAACAGACCCCTAGTAAAAAATTATCAATTATAAAATTAGAATACTAAATTAAAATATTTTATTAGAATGCTCTATTAGAAAGCTACATTTTTTACTAGTGAAAAATACTTTATTCAAAAATCTTTTATACTTTCAGCTTCACTTTGAAACACCAATTAGTATGACTTTACATTCATATCTTAATATATCTCTATGTTGCACATGTTCTTCTTTCTTGAAGGTTAACTTTGCTACACTTAAATCATGATTTTAAAATTATCAAAACAGAAATTGTATATTGTGAGCCAACAGTAAGGTCTTCTATCTTACCTGTAGGAGATCTTATTTTACTGGATGCTAACTAAAACCTATTCTGGTTGGTTTTGACTCCCCTAAACTCAGTTGTTTATAAGCTGAGCAAGGCATCATATTAATACTAACGCCTAAATCCAACATAGCCTTTGCCTTTTTCCCTTTACCTAAGGTAATATCAATAGTAAAGGTCTCAGGATCAGTCATCTTTTCAGGTAACTACTACTCATACTTGTCACTAGCTAATGTTGTTAACATTGATTTAAATATCTCACATTGCTTACTTTTGTTAAAGGGCAGCTCTTTCAAAGAACTTATCCTTGTTATGTTCCCAAAATTTGAGAAAGGATGGTCGGTAAGGCTTTATTGCCTTATCCAGTTGGGGTGTAGAAATTTCCTTCTTCTTTACCTCATATTTTGTCTCATTTTCCAATGGTTCCAACTCCTTATGTTATGTTTCACATGTTCCTATAAGTGAATAGTTATGTAAGTCAGTTTCTAAATTTATTTCATCATTGCAAGTATTGTCATTTTTAAGCATAGTTATTGATTTTGCTTGTTCTATCTAGCTTGGTAACTTTTTATTATTATTTTCTTATATTGCCTTTGTTATCTGACCAATATGAGTATTCAATCTTTTGAATGAAGCTTCGATGGAATTAATCCTCTTATCCATCCTCTCCTGCTTATCTTAAGTAACTAGTATGAAATTATTCAAGGTTTCTTCTAGAGATGGTTTTCTAGACGCATGAGTAGGTCCAATTTAATATGGGTCTATATAGGTTAATTTTGAGGCTCATAGTAATGGAATTATGGATTCAGGTTTTAGTTTTTGAGGATCTAAAGAGGGTTCTGGTTAGAGTTTCTCTAAGAGAAGTTATGATGGTTCCTCTAGTTTGGGTTATAAGTGTTAAAGTATAGGTTATTCTGCTACCTAAGCTGGAAGGAATTTAAGGAGTTGACTTAATCTATCTCATTTCCTACCAAAGAATCAAAAGGAGAGCACATATTATCTCTATGTCTATAAATACCACATATGCCACATACCTCATTTGTGGATGCTTGTCCCTTGCTAGTTAACATTAGAACTTGCTTTGTCAGCTCAGTTATTTGTAAAGCCAACTCATTGCCACTAGAAACTTCATGCATTACCATCTTTCTTCCTCTTACACTCTTTTGTTGGGAATTGACTCCCAATAGTTCAAAAATATCATAAACCTCATCAGATGGTTTTTCTCCCATAGCTCCCTTAGCTACATTGTCAACCATGCAATGATATTATTGGCTCAAAACATTATAAAAAGACTGATTTGTCATTGGAAGATGATAACTGTGGTGAGGGTATTGTAAAACAAGTATTTTAAATCTATCCCATGCTTTATGGAATGTTTCAAAGTCTTTTTGATAGAAGTTTGTAATTTCAGCCTTTAGTTCCATTATTTTTTCATGAGAGTAAAATTTGCTCATAAATTTGTGATATGTCTCAGTCCAGTTATGTAGAGAATTAGGGGATAAAGTCATTAGCCACGCCTTGGCTCTATCCTTTAAGGTATATGGAAAACACCTCATCCTCAATTAGTCTTCATTTAGTCCACTCAATGGGAATGTATTGATTGTTAAATAAAATTCCATAATGAACGCAACAGGGTCTTCATTAGGTAACCTATATTTCTTCCTCTTACAATGTTTTTCAGCTCATAATTTCCACCGCCTTTTCTAGCATGAGAGATGAGGTAGTGTTATAGGTATGACATAGTCCTCCATGGCTAATTACCTATGTGCATTGGCCTCTCTAGGTGGAATCACCATTAGCTCATTTACTACCTCTTTTTCCAAATTCTCAGGGTTTTTAAAATTTTCTTCTTTATCTTCAAGAGGTTGTTCTTCTTGTCTCTAGATTTTAGACCTTAACTCATAATTTCTTTGAGTGGGTACTTCACATGACTTTTTTCGTTTATTAGTACTTGGCATAAAACTAAAGTCAACAAACTAATCGATAACTAAAATGCAAATCTAAAATAAAAGAAACACAAAAATGCATAGAACAATGTAAAACTATTGAAAAGAAAAACATTGGCCATCCTCGACAACAACACTAAAACTTAATATAACTCAAAGTGTACTTGCAAGTGTACGAATCAATTGTAATACTGGTAAACACACCCTAAAATCGATCTCCCACGGAATTGTTTAGCTTAAATTCTTAATTAATGTCATATTGCTAATGAATGAGAAAAAAATCCAAAACACTTTAATCAAGGTTGAGGAATTGGTTAACCTAAAAGTAATAAACGAACAATAAGTAAAATGCATTAAAAGTTGATAAATGTAACCAATGAGAATAAATAGGTACTTAGATTGTATCCCCTAGCTTTTATTCCCTTAAACAAATTATAACTAATAAACTCAAATTTCGTGGTTCTTGCCTTTTAAGAATTAATTAATAAATCAATAACTTAATTAGCATTCAGTCCAATTTTTAGGTTAAAATAAAAGTGATGTTCCTAATAACTTAACTTTTAAATTTTCATTTAAAAGTTTAATAATTGGTGATAAAGCAACAATCAAACTAAAAATTGAAACTAAAGGAAATTGTTCATTCATTCTTTAAAAAAATAATCAAGGTTCATACAAAATGGGGTTGCTCATTAAGCACTCATAAAGTAATTTAGCTTAGTATTGTAATAACAATGATCATGTTTATCTTGATAACTAAGTTAAATATTACAATAGAGAATAAAGATATAAAAAAACTACGAAAATGCTCCTTTAATTGGATCTCAAGCTAAAAGGTTGCTTAATTGAAAATCCAAATGACAAAAAACAAGTGTGCTGCTCAAAAGAACCTTTTTTCTAATTGTAACAAAAGTTTGAATTTGTATCCTAAAAGTTGTAATTGAATTCTAACTCTAAAAACACAATACTTTCTAAACTAAAGATATAATAATCTTCTCTTAAAAAGTTATTCCTCCCAAATGAACATTTATCTCCAAAGCTTGGGCCTCACTCGATCAGATTAAGTGTTTGAACACAACTGAACATTATTGCATAAACCATTGTCATGCACGCATAAATTTGGCATGCTCACAATATTTCAAAGTGCTTATGACAATTGATTAGAGTTATGGCACCGATGCGATCGCATTAAAACTGCACGTTGACAATAGAATGTTGGTTTCAAGATCATCGTGCATCGTTAAATCCTCATGCTAGCACTATATGGGAAGAACACTGTGCGCCCATGTCAAACGACATGTCCACAATAGAAGGTTGTTATGGGTGGCACCTTCACGGGTATAACATATTGTCATGGACGTGGCATTCTCCGTCTAATCTACATTATTTCCTACAATACCTATAAACACAAAAATAAACAACTAAGCACCTAAAACATGTTAGAAAAACCATGATTAAACATCAAAAACATAAATAAGAACTATAGTAATAAAAAAAAAATACATTAGGTTGAATTGGTGGTAAAATAAAAATTAAGGCTAATGACAAGAGTAATTGCTTAAGTAATGAATATCTGGAGAAGGAAAATAATAAAAAGAAAGATAAGCAAAATAAATAGGGGACACAATAATTTTATAGTGGTTCATATGTTAACTAACCCTGCATTCACTCTTTAACCTCCAATTGGGATTTTCTACTATTCTTCAAATAGTTCAGGACAGAGTTTTCCAAGCTCACTTCCAACTTAGTATTTCACAAAGCTAACATCCAATCTCACAAGAGTTTTACTAAGGGCTCACTCTAAAACCCCCACTAGAGTTTTCACTTAGGCTAATCCTCTCAACCTTTACCTCCAAGTGTTTCAGGCTAACACTTAAACCTTTCCTCTCTCAAATACAATAAAAATGATTATAAAAGTTAGAGAAATAAACATCGAAGCTTGGGCACATGTGTAATGCCTTCTTATATAGTTGGAATATTCACAACTATATACAGAGATGTCACACTATCTTACTCAAAACAATAAAATTTAAAACTTTTTAAAAAATGGTTTTGTAAAAATACTAAAAATTTAATTTCTTTCGAAGTAATTATGCTTTGTTTCAAACATTGTATTTCCATAATTGTTCCAAAATCAATGGATTATTTTCTACCTTATATCATGTTTTCCATATATATATATATATATATATATATATATATATATATAATGGAAAACATGATATAAGGCAGAGATTAATTTTATGTCTTTTTAACTATTTCAGTGTCAAAACCCATAATTATCACTTATATATAATTAATTCATGTTATGTAACTTGCCAGCATTACATTTCTCTTCCTCTTAAAAAATTTCACCCTTGAAATAACTTGATGTACTATATTTAAATAGCTGTGGATGTTAGGCTTTTATCACATCTTAACTTTTCTATGTAGCCTTTTCTGTCACATAATTTTTCTATAAGACCTTCATTAATGGTACTAGTTTATTCTTAAGTTACTTGATCTCTGGCTATAATCTAAATTGGCTCTTCTTCTTATGTCAAATCCGTTCTCACCTAGTTGCTCTTAACTGGAATAATGTGAGAAGATCTGACTTGTATATTTTCAAAATGGAAATGCACATATTGTATCTTATTCAACTCTAGTGGTAGAGTGAGCCTGTAAGCAATCAGTCCAATCCTCACTAGAATTTTTTCTTTCCTACTTCACGGTCGTGAATATGTGTGTCATGGTCGTGAATGTTCTTCCAAGCCGTGACTCAAGTGGTGACTCTAGCCGTGAAGCATTTTGGAAGGATTTGAAGTGTTTGATCACGGACGTGAATATCCTTCCAAGCTGTGGTCCAAGTGCTGACTCTGGCCATAAAGCTTTCCGGAGGAATTTGACATGTTTTTTCACGAGCGTGACTTTCTTTCACAGGTGTGACTGATATGATCATTCACGTTTGCTATGATCCTTCATGGCCGTGAACTTTAAATGTTGGATAGTTGGCGCTAAGCTACATCACGGGCATGACATAAACAGTCACGGGCGTGAACATGATATTTCTTCAATTTTTGTCTTTTAAAGTTAGTCTTCCATTCTTGCATCATATTCCATACCCTATTCAATAAACTTAGAAAACAAGTAAGTTAAATACATTATTGCAATTTTGTTTGTTGCATCAAAATGACGGAAATACCCCTTAAGGTTTAACAATCTCCCCATTTTTTATGGTGACAAATAATCTAGCAATATGTGGTTTTGAGAAGTCTCCCCCTCAAAAGATACTTAAGATAAAAAATTACTAAAGTGCAAGAATTTTTAAAATGATAAAGTGTAGCATAGATGCTTGCTTCCTAATTTAGGTATATGCAAAGTATATCCAATGTGTACCAAATTTTTGCTTCCTAATTTAAGTATATGCAAGGTATATGCAAAGTATATCCAATATATACCAAATTTTTGCTTATAACTAGTTAAGTAAATGCATAGTATATTGAAGGTATATTCAAAGTATCAACACATTTGCATTCTTGCATATTCATTTAATTCAATTATATTGCTAGGTTTTCCCCCTTTTGTCATCAACAAAAAAAAAAACATAAAAGATAAATCATAAGGGAAAACTAATGCAATTATATTAATTTCAAATGGAAAAGTACAAAGGTTTGAAAAGTAACTTAAAGTCCTACATTGGCAATACTAGAAACTGATAAGCAGGAAAAAAAATCTAGCTAGATTTAGAGCCGGACATCCCATCTCTAAGGCGAGCTACTTCCGCCTCGAGACTCTCCATGCGAGACTCCATGAAATCTTTGAGGTTTTCTAACCTCTTATCAATCAAAGCCTGCAATTGGTCAAAATGCGGTGACAATAGGTCAGCCACCTGTTGAGCCAAGGTTGGTGTGGAGGCTAAGGATTGTCCAATTTCTTGCTTAACCTCTGGGGTCACTGTATCGACTCGAACTATTTTCCTTTGCTGGATTCCTTAGAGGCCAGCTCTGAAGTTGTCTGAATCGTTTTCTTCCCAAATAATCTCACCAGTTGTGTTGGTGAAACGGTAGTAAATGTTATTCTCATGAACTATGCGAACCGCCGCTCCCATTTTGATAAAAGACTCGATGTCTAGCTGATCTCTAGGATGTGCTGGTATGAGGTTGAAGTTATGCTCTTTTAGCTTCAGATAACCAAGCTTTATAGTAAGGTGAGTCACGTACCCACCAATCAAAATGTCTCCGGAGGGCTTTGTGGCAATAGATAGTAGATGGTTTGCAAACCATCAAGATAGAGCCATTGTTAGGCCTCTTCGGGCCATCTCCAGGAGAAAGAGCTCTGATTTCCGAATTGAACCGTTCCTGTCCCCTCTGGCAAAGATGCTATAGGTCAGAAATCTATTCAAGTACTTGTGCACTGGTGATTGAAGGTGGGGGCTCTTCATCTTCTTGACTTCCCAGCTGCAGTCGAGTCTGAAATGAGTCTATGCCTGAGTGGCATAGAACTCCACCTCACTTTCATTAAGGATACCGTCAGAGGGAAGGTTGAACATGTCACCAAATTCCGTTGCAGTGAGGGAAAGACTTGCAGGGTGCTAAGGAACTTGAGGGTAGGTTCCCTTAGCATTGGTTGATGTATACAACAAAATCTTTTAGATGATACGTCTGGAGTTAATCCGTCATGCTTGTCTTGAAACCAAGGGACCTGACACTGTGCCATTCAAATGATCGAGAGGAAAGGAGTGGTTTTTTCTTGACAATCGAGTACCTCGGATCACAATGCTCCGGAATGATATTGAAAAGGTCGTATGTGTACCTTCTTGGAGCATGAGTCTTCTTTCTGGTGCCTTTAGAGGAGCCGAGTTCCATTTTTGGTTTTGAAATTGATTCTTGAAGAGAGAAAATCTGATATAATGTTTGAAGAGAACCTAGTGATTTTTGATTTCTGATGATTGAAATAGTTTTTGAAAGTATTTATAGATGGAGAATGTTGCTAGGGGACCGGAATCTATGAAATGATATTGAATGGTGATAAATGGGAAAAGTTGGAGAGTTAGAAATGAGAGAAATAACGGTAGAAAATGTTTTGTAGCCGACATCTTCACGAGCGTGAAATGTCGTTTTCATGGTTTCCTGAAGAGGAGCTCTACCCGTGATGAAGAATATGAACGTTCGTGACATTTAATGGTCATGGGCGTGAATGATGAAATTTCACGGTGGTGAGAAATGAGTCACGGTCGTGAAGTACAATCTTCACTAGTGACCGTGACACAAAGCATGAACGCTTCTATAAGTATTTGGTGGAAATGTTCACAGTCGTGAATAAGTGTCACGGTCGTGAACAAAGAGTTTCACGGGAGTGACAGAAAAAGGTTATGGGCATGAAACATAGTCTTCACTACCTTTAATCGTGAAGCATGTCGTGAAGCATGATGTGAAAGCTACTGGAGCTTTTGGCGATTATGATCACGGTCGTGAATATATGTCACAGGCATGAACTGCCTAAAATTCTCAATAAATAAAACTAAGTTTAAAACAAGACCAAAGGATTTTTAAGGTGCTTCTATCCCCTATAACATATATTTCTATCAATTTAGCCACTTCATACCTTAAAAGATGAGATAATAACACAAGATTATCAATCAAGGTTCGACAAATTTGGCAATCATAAAGTTAATCCATCAATCATACCACGCTCTCTTCTTATGAAGTTAAATATTCTTCATTTAGAGACATAATGAAGATATCTGCCAAGTGATTGTCTGTGTTTATAAATTCCAATACAACATCTCCATATTGAACATGATCTCTAATAAAATGATGTCTTATGTCAATATGCTTACTTCTAGAGTGTTGAATGAAATTGTTAGATAGATTTATAGCACTTGTATTATCACATCTGATAGGTATATGGTCTATACTACGACCATAATCCTTAAGTTGTTGTTTCATCCAAAGGATTTGTGTACAACAACATTCTGCAGCCACATACTCCGCTTCAGCGGTACAAAGAGCAACTGAAACTTGTTTCTTACTAAACCAAGGAACTAAGCATTCACCAATAAAGTGACAAGTACCTAAAGTACTCTTTCTATCCAAGAGACTTCCAGCATAATCAGCCTCTGAATAACCTATAATGTGAAAGGATGAATTTCTAGGATACCATAAAACTAGATGCAATGAGCCATGTAAATATTTTAAAATTCTTTTCACATCATTCAAATGTGATTCTTTAGGACATGATTGAAAGTGAGCACATAAGCATACACTGTACATTATATCGGGTCTAGAGGAGTGATCCGATCATACCTCTATAGAGCTTTTCATTAATGCTCTTACCCTTTTCATCTTTGTCCAATTTTGTTGATGTGCTCATTGGAGTCTTGGCAATTTTGCATCATTCCATTCCAAATTTCTTAATTAAGTTTTTGGCATATTTGGATTGGTTGATGAATATGCCCTCATTGCCTTGTTTTATTTGTAGACTGAGGAAGAACTTGAGTTCACCCATCATGCTCATTTCGAATTCCCTTGTCATACACTTAGAAAATTCTTGGCAAAGCAATTCATTAGTAGACCTAAATATGATATCATCAACATAAATATGATATCATCAACATAAACTGCTTATGTTTTTTAATAAATAAAGTACTCTTTCTATCCAAGAGACTTCCAGCATAATCAGCCTCTGAATAACCTATAATGTGAAAGGATGAATTTCTAGGATACCATAAAACTAGATGCAATGAGCCATGTAAATATTTTAAAATTCTTTTCACATCATTCAAATGTGATTCTTTAGGACATGATTGAAAGTGAGCACATAAGCATACACTGTACATTATATCGGGTCTAGAGGAGTGATCCGATCATACCTCTATAGAGCTTTTCATTAATGCTCTTACCCTTTTCATCTTTGTCCAATTTTGTTGATGTGCTCATTGGAGTCTTGGCAATTTTGCATCATTCCATTCCAAATTTCTTAATTAAGTTTTTGGCATATTTGGATTGGTTGATGAATATGCCCTCATTGCCTTGTTTTATTTGTAGACTGAGGAAGAACTTGAGTTCACCCATCATGCTCATTTCGAATTCCCTTGTCATACACTTAGAAAATTCTTGGCAAAGCAATTCATTAGTAGACCTAAATATGATATCATCAACATAAATATGATATCATCAACATAAACTGCTTATGTTTTTTAATAAATAAAGTAGTGTCAACATTCCCCTTTGTAAAATTATTTTCTAAAAGAAAAGAACTTAGTCTTTCATACCAAGCTCTTGGGGCTTGTTTCAAACCATATAAAGCTTTTGAAAGTTTAAATACATGGTTAGGCAAATTATGACTTTCAAAACGTGGTGGTTGTTCTACATAAACGTCTTCTTCTATAAAACCATTTAAAAAAGCATTTTTGACATCCGTTTGAAAGAGTTTGAAATTCATATGGCATGCATATGCTAAAAGTATTCTTATGGCTTCTAATCTAGCTACATGAGCATATGTCTCATCATAATCTATTCCTTCTTCCTGATTATATCCTTTTGCAACTAACCTAGCCTTATTCCTAGTTATTGAACCTTGTTCATCTAGTTTATTTCTAAATACCCATTACTTCCAATGATTTGACGCTTCTTGGGTCTAGGAACTAAGGTCCATACCTTACTTCTCTCAAATTGGTTGAGTTCCGCTTGCATAGCAATCACCCAACTTTCATCATTAAAAGTCTCATCAATATTTTTTGTCTCAATTTGAGAGACAAAGGCAATATTAGAATTTAAAGGTTTGAGATGAGATCTAGTACTTACTCCCTTTGTAGGATCGCTAATGATTTGCTCCTTAGGGTGATCGTTTGTCAATCTCCATTCTTTTGGGAGCTCTTGCTTGTTTTCCTCTTGAGCTGGAGGTAGAGAGTCATCTTGATGTGAATTTTCTTGATCATTTTCTTCTATTTCATTTTCAAGATCAAGTCTTTCTATTGTACCTACAACATCATCAAGAACACTACCTTTCACAAGATCAAGCTTACTAGATTCATCAAAAACAACATGCATAGATTTTTCAACAACTAATTACTTTTTTATTAAAGACTCTATAAGCTTTGCTTATGGTGGAGTATCCTAAAAATATACCCTCATCAGATTTAGAGGCAAATTTTCTAAGGTTGTCATTGGTATTCAATTTGAAACACTTGCATCCAAATACTCTAAAATATGATATCATGAGCTTTTTTCCTTTCCATAACTCAAATGAAGTTTTGTTTAAGAGAGGTCTTTTGAAAACATGATTTGAAATATATCATGCAGTATTTGTGGCTTTGAACCAAAAGTAAGTTGGTAAACCATACTCATTGAGAATTGTTCGAGACATTTCAATTAAATTTCGATTCTTCCTTTCGACCACTCCATTTTGTTGAGGTGTCCTAGGAGAGGAAAAATTCTATGAAATGCCATGTTCTAGACAAAAATTTTCAAAGTTCTTATTTTCAAATTCTTTGCCATGATCACTTCTTATTTTTGAAATACAATATCCTTTTTCATTTTGAACTCTCTTAGCAAAGTTTTTGAAAGTTTCAAAAGCATCACTTTTTTGAGCTAAGAAAATTACCCAAGTGAATCTAGAGTAGTCATCAACGATGACAAAGGCATAGTGTTTACCTCATAAGCTTCCAATCCTAGTAGGTCCAAAAAGATCTAGATGCAGGAGTTGTAGAGATTTTGAGGTACTTACAATGTTTTTGGATTTGAAGGATGACTTGTGTTGTTTTCCTCTTTGGCAAGTTTCACATGTCTTGTCTTTTTCAAATTTGACTTTTGGTAGTCTCTTTACTAGCTCTCCTTTACTGAGGCTTTGAATTAAATCCATACTTGGATGACCAAGCCTTCTATGCCATAGGTAATATTCATCACTAGTAATCACAAGACACTTAGAGGAAAGGTTAGATATGTTGTGTAAGTCTATTATGTAAGTATTGATATCTCTACTTCCTCTAAATATCTCTTGGCCATTAATAGAGGTTACAAGACATTCATTGGAAGTAAAGATTACTTGGTTTCCCTTATCACATAATTGACTTACACTTAACAAGTTAGTTTCAAACCATCAACAAGTAAGACATCTTTAATGAAAGTAGTACCATTAATACCAATAGGGTCAATGCCAATTACTGTACCCTTAGCATTGTTTCCAAATGTTACTTTACCTCCATTAATACTTTTGATTTCATTGAAAAGTTCTTTGTCTCCAGTCATATGCCTTAAGCATCCACTATCTACTAGCCAAGCATTTTTGTTTATTGTAGACTTGAGGCATGCCTATAGAATCACAATTCAAGTATTATTTTTAGATACCCAAATGAGCTTGGGTCCTTAAGGGTTAGCACATGAAGGTTCCTATTCCTTATCTAGCAATATTTATTTATATGACCAAATTTCATCAATAATTACATTGTTTAGCTCTAAATATGCTTTTTGGTCTTACTATGCTTTTGAATGCCATTTTTCTAAAAGGTAGAGTTTGTGAGCAATAACATGCACAAGTATGATGACTTGGTGCTTTTTTAGGTGCATGCTTCTTATACATAAAAGCATGATTAGCCTTTTTAGGTTTCCTTTTTAGGCTTAACAACCCTTGATCATTCCTCTTATGTATAGAAGGTTTAGTGTATATTGTGCACTTAGCCCTTAGGGCTATTACATCTAATGTGGAGATGTGGGATTCACTTGACTTAACAAAAGTAGTCTTGTTAGATGAAGATGGTGTACCCTTAAATCCTAGACCATGTCTAATTAAGGGTGGTCTTTGAGACACAATGAGAGTATTTAAACTCTCTTTTCCCTTGTGAAATTTAGAAATGGAGTTTCTAAGTTCCTCAACTTCATTTTTCAAAATATTGTTTTCTTTAAGAAAGGATTTAGTTGAGGGTCTTGAAGAGTACTCATCTAATGATTTTTGAAGAGATTCATTATATGATTTAAACTTAAAGTTCTCCTTTTCTAAAACATCCATTTTGATTTTCAAACTAGAAATGTTATTTTTATAAGTATTGAATTTACTTTTATATTTTTCTAGTTCTAGATTCAATACTTCTATTAAGCTTTGCTGATCATCATCTTCACTATCACTATCATTATCACTACTATCATTATTGAACGAGTATGAGTGAAGTGATCCTACCTTATCCAAGACGTGATCCTTTATAGCCATGAAGCATAGGTTGACCTCCACTTTCATTGTCATCTTTTTCATTTGAAGAGCTTTCATCATCCCATGTGGCTTTGTGGGATTTCTCCCCATCAGTTTAATATGTCGTTTCTTCCTACATTCATAGCACTTTACCTCTTTTTTACTCCTTTAAGAGTCATTTGAGGTCTGTTTGAGATTTCTTTGCTTAAATTTTCTAGAGTTGCCCATTCTCTTCTCAATTATTCTTTTCAGCCTTCGTGAGAGCATAGCAATGTCCTCACTTGCATCATCACTCTTTTCTTCATCATCTTCAATTTCTTCTTGAGATTGTGAAGTAGAGGCTTTTAGTGCTAGAGATTTTCTTTTTTCTGGCTCAGCTTCAAACTCTCTATCTCTTTTCACTGTCATTTCATGTGTTAGAAGTTTGCCAATAAGCACATCGGTATTCATGACACTCATGTCTTCATTGGCCTCTTCTATACCAGCAACTCTTGAACCGTAATCCTTGAGAGGAAGACTTCTCAGAATTGTGTTATTTACATCTTCCAAGCTCAGGTGTTTTCCAAAATTTCGCATGCCATTTATGATGGCTAGAAGACGGTTCGTCATATCGGTGATTGATTTATTGGATCTCATCTTGAAGAGTTCATACTCTGAATTAAGAAGTTGAATCTTCTTGGATTTAACTTGCTTTGTTCCTTCATGATAGTTTTCCAATGTTTTCCACATGCTATATGCAGTTGGGAAGTGTTGTATTCTACCATATTCTTCAATGGATAATGAGCGTGAGAGAATTGTCATTGCCTTCTTATTTTTGAAAATTGTTCTTCTTTGAGGCTCTGTCCAATCATCTCTTGACATGATTTCTTCTTCACCATCAACTCCTCTTCTAGTTGGTGGTGTCCATTCTTTCCGAACACTATCCCAAACTTCAATTCCTTCACTATTCAAATATGTCTTCATCCGGAACTTACAGTGAGCATAATTTGCTCCATCAAAGTAAGACTTGAGATTTTAGAATCCTTCATTGACCATTTCTTGATATTTGCTAGCGCTGTTTATACTTCGATGCTAGACAAAACTCTGATACCAATTGTTATCCAGATATTGAACCAAGAAGGGGGGTTGAATGGCTCACACAATAAACCAATTCCTTGTGTTTTAATGGCTCACACAAATAACCCTTACAAGTGTTCTACTCTTAACCCAATATACCCAAACTCACTTGAGTAGTAGATTACAAAGAGAAACACTCACAAATCTATAATGCTCAGAAATAATGAGCAAAAATATTTTTACAGATAATTAAAGTTTAGTTGAAAGTGATTAATGCATAAATAGCTACAATAAGATTTTGATTTGAAGCAATTTCTATTCTTTTGTTCTGGATTCATAAATGACTTGCATTTATACTTCCATGGCGAATTATAGTCGTTTGGATGTATTTAATGAGAAAATAGCCATTGCACCAACTCTTAATTTTGTGTCTGACATGTTTCTCTTTCCTCCTTCATGGTTGTGAATATGTGTGTCACGGTCGTGAATGTTCTTCCAAGTTGTGACTCTGTCCGTGCAGCATTCTGGAAAGATTTGAAGTGTTTGATCACGGGCGTGACATTATTCTTTCACGAGTGTGAATATCCTTCCAAACTGTGGTCTAAGTGGTGACTCTAGTCGTAAAGCTCTTTGGAGGAATTTGACATGTTTTCTCACTGGCGTGACTTTCTTTCATGGACGTGACTGATATGATCATTCACGGTTGCTATGATCTTCATGGCCGTGAACTTTAAATGTTGGGTAGTTAGCGTTATGCTACATCACGGGCGTGACATAAACAATCACGGGCATGAACATGTTATTTCTTCAATTTTTGTCTTTTAAATTTAGTATTCCATTCTTGCATCATTTCCATACCCTATTCAATAAACTTAGAAAATAAGTATGTTAAATACATTATTGCTTTTTTATTTGTTAGCATCAAAATGATAGAAATACCCCTCAAGGATTAACACTAGACTAATAGTTGTTGTTGTAAGTGAACTCCATCAAAGGAAGATATATGTCATAGCTACCCTTTAACTTTATCACGCAACTCCTCGTCATATCCTCTAATATCTATATAACTCTATCTGATTGTCCATCTGTTTGGGAGAGAAAAGTTGTGTTGAAACTGAGCTTGGTACCCAAAATTTTCTATAGACTATCCCAAAACTGAGAAGTAAACCTGGGGTCCTTATCTGAAATAATGAAGGCTGGTACTCCATAAAGTTGTACTATCTAATTAACATAAATCTCTGCTAGTCAACTCTTAATAAGCAAGAAGTGGGCTAACTTCATAAATCTATCCATTATAACCCATAATGCATCATGTCTCCTAGGAGTCACTAATAATCTAATCATAGAATCCATAGTAATATGCTCCCATTTCTATTATGGTACAGTGATAAGTGGCAACAATCCCGATAGCCTTGACCTGTTGAAAAGTCAGACATATGGTTATGTATTATATGACATATCTCTTCATATCTGCCCACCAATACTTACTCTTTAGGTCATGATACATCTTATTACTTCTCGAGTGCATAACATATCTGGTCTTATGTGCCTCATGAAGGATCCTCTATCTCAATTCATGAATACTGAGCACACATAAATGACCTTGATAATATAGCACACCATCTAACTCAATTGTATAATCAGGTCTCTACCCCAAGACCAACTCGACTATCTCAACAAGCTTACTATCCAACATCTGTGCATCTTTGATCTCCTAGTTAAGTGTAGGTTAGATATGCAACTTAGCCACCATCTTCCTACTCAATGCATCAGCCACTACATTGGTCTTGCTTATATGGTAGTCAATGATATAGTTATAATATTTTTTCAAATCCAACCACCGTCTCTATCTCAATTTAAGATATCTCTATGTAGAAAGGTACTTCAGACTCTTATGGTCGGTGTAGATGAAACATCTCTCCCTATAAAAGTAGTGGCATAATATCTTCAATGCAAAGACAATGGCAACCAACTCTAAGTCATGTGCGGGTTAATTTTTCTCATGTGTCTTCAGTTGCCTAGAAGCATATGTTATTACCTTGCCCTCTTGCATCAGTACACACCCCAGACCATTGTAAAAAACATCAATGTTGATGACATACTTCTTATCAAAGACTAGCTATGTCAAAATGGGAGCCTCTGTCAACATCTTATTAAGCCTATCAAAACTGTCTTGACATTTATTTGTTCACTCAAATTTCACATATTTCCTCAAAAGCATGGTTAAAGGAGAAACAATCAATGAAAAGTCTTTCACAAATATCCTGTAATAACTAACCAACCTAAAGAAACTCCTAATCTCTATCATATTATGGGGAGGTTTCTAGCTCATTAGTGCCTTAACCTTGCTAGAATCAACTCAAATGTTGTCTACTGACATAATATGTCCAAAAAAAGCTAATCATCAAGCCAAAACTCACGTTTTGAGAGCTTAACATACAATTTATGTTCCCTAAATGTCTCCAACACTATCCTCAAATGTTAATCATACTCCTCAAGTGTCTTAAAATACAACATAATATCATTTATAAAAACCACAATACACTAATCTAGATAAGGCTTGAATATATGGTTCATCAAGTGCATAAAAGACTGCTAGAGCATTGATTAACCTAAAAGGCATCACCAAAAACTTATAGTGCCCATACTTGGTTCTAAACATTGTCTTAGCTATGTCTTCTACCTTAACTCTCAACTGGTGCTACCTTGATCTCAAGTCAATTTTTGAAAATATGCTTACACCCTTCAACTGGCCAAATAGGCCATCAGTTTATGGTAAAGGATATTTATTCTTGATTGTCACCTTATTTAGTTATTTGTAGTCTATTCATAACCTCATAGACCCATCATTATTTTTCTCAAATAACACTAGTGCACCACAAGGATATACATTATGTCTAATGAAGCATTTATCTAATAGTTTATGCGATTGAGCTTTTAACTCTTTCATCTCATATGATGTCATTCTAGATGATGATATTGAAATGGGTGATGTGTCTAGGGCTCTATGGAGAACTCAACCTCTCTGTTGAGTGGTAACCTAAATAAATCATCTAGAAACACATCTGAAAATTTGTTAATTGTAGGAATATCCTTGAGATCTGGACCTCTATTTCTAGTGTCAATAACATGAGCCAAATAGGCTTCACATCCCTTTCTCATCATTCTCTTGGCTTCCATCATAGAAATAACTTATAGAGGCTATGTAAATAACTCACCTTCCACTACTACATCTCTCTATCCGGTTGTTTTAAAAACTACATATTTTTCCTTACAGTCTACTATAGTCTCGTGCTGTGAAAGTCAATCCATACCCAAAATGGCAGCATCATATTCATGAAAAGGTAATTTTATCAAGTCTGCAGGAAAACTCTCCCCCATGTACAATTAATGGACACCCTTTATATACATGACTCACTTTTGCACTATGCCCTAAGGGATTTGTGACCTCTATCTCATACTTAAAATTTTTCACTGATCATATTATGTTGTTTAAGTGTGCTCATTAATGTGTGGAACTCGGATCAATTAAAGCATAAATATCTGAATTATGTAAGAAAACATACCCACAATCATGTTAGTGGCTTCCCGGCCCTCTCTAGTCCTCAAAACATAAGCTCTAGTTGGAACTCGATCTGACCCTAGTTTATTAACTGTCTTTGAAGCAACCTAGGTAGGTCCTAATCAATCTCCATTAGTCTAGTGTCTAATCTAAATTGGAGCTGACATAGTAGTTTGGGTAGGTGCATTATTAGTATTAAAGGACAATCCTTCTTCATATGCTCTTTAGATCGACATCTAAAATAAGCGCATGTGGTCATCCAACATTCCCTTCTATGGCTCTTGTGGCATGTGCCACAAACTGGTGCACTCTTTCTGATAGCATATGTTTGAGTGCTACCAACTACAGATGTAGCACTAAAGGGTTGCCCTTTCCTATATGATCCACCTTGTGTGTGGGTCTTGCCTTGTCCCTGACTCCTGCCCTGAGACTATCTTGAGTAATGTCGGCCTTTCTTACCTATAGTCTAGGCCACTTAAGTTGTTGTTGTCTGTCTGGAAGCTTCCTCTACTCTCTTTCTCTTCTCCACATTAATGACAAATGAACCAAGCTTAGTGAAGCTAACATGCTCTACAGAATCTCTAATTTCTGCATTGAGGCCATCTTCAAATCTTTAGCACTTGTCTATTTCATCAATAATCAACCCAATTGCATATTTACTCAGTTGAGTAAACTCCCTCTAATACTCTATAACAGTCATCTTCCCTACTTAACATTCAAAAACTTTCTCTTTCTCATTTATGTATACCTAAATGACATATTGCTTCATAAACTCAACACTTAAGAAGTCTCATGTCATTGGCTAGGGAACTTCTGGTTTCAGTAAGACTAACTTCCAATACTGATAAGCATTCTCCTATGGTAGGGATATGGCATATTTTTCCTTCTGGTCAGTGACGACCTCAAGCTCATCACATACCATCTCAATCTTCTTTATCTAAGATTTTGCAGCAACAGCAGGGTCATCATTTTTTGTTACTAGAAAATCTATGGTTCATACTTATAGAGCTTGTTTAGCTACACTTTTGGCTTCAATTGCGGAGGTGAAGGATCTGGAATGAGCTCTGGTACAATTCTGGCAATCTGTTGCAGCAAACCTGCCATCTATTGCATCAAAAGGATAACCCTAATCAACCTATCTAGGAGCCTGCTAAATTGAGACTAGTACAACATATGAACCTTGAACACTAGCTGCATTGTGCTAGTTTGATGCCCCAGTAATTGGAGAGCTATGGCTCTCGACCATATCGTTTGATTCAGATGACATCTCACTCAAGTCCTACAAGTTGATAGAGAAGTAGCCTAAGTTAGAGTCAGATAAGACACACTTATACATGCATGATAAACCATTTTGCCCACTTAGATCTAGAAATGCGTAAACCTAAGCTCTAATACTATTAAATATAACACTCACCCATATAGTAGGATATAATCCCACTATACAAGTGAATGCCACATGATTGGATATCTTATAAACATGTTCCATTTTAAAAAAATTTCCATCTTATTTAATTGTATCTATATCTTACTCAGAACATGTATAACATGCATAATACATATCCATATACCATGTCTAGATGAACCAAATATTGTATATGAAATAAAACCAAATCCTTATTCACAAATAAACTGGTTTGGGCATATGCTAGCCCTTTTATTTCAAACAATCCTTATTCCAAAAATAATCAAATTCTAAGTTACATGTTCTTATTAAATAAAAACAATAAAAAAAATATTTTGTCCATGTCATGAAACCAAATGAAAAATGAATAAAAATGACACTGACCCAAAATGGGTCTACTTTGACAGGTTCGGCTCCTCTTCCGGTCAACTCAGCTATCTATCGGCTCCAAACCTATATGTAGAAAAATCCACATGCTAAGCTACTAAAAGCTTAATGGTACATATAGGTATGAAAATTCTTACAAGTAGTCATTCATAATATGGCATATAAATGGTATACATACCTTATAAATTCAATTATGCCATCAATTCTAATGCACGTAAAGTAGGGCTTGTGAGTTATATATATTTAGAGAGGGAAATAATGGGGTTTAAATTGTTTTAAAGTTTAAGAGTTGTGAAAAAGAAAGCTTTTATGTCTATGAATAATTATTCATGCCCGTCAAGGTAGTGATATGGTTCAAATTGTAGAGTTTTAGACATGGCGGAAGTGTTTTGGGAAGAGAGAACACTCAAACCCATGAATTAATTAGTCATAGTCGTGAATGACATTTCATGGCCTTGAAGGTAAAGGTTACACCTGCGAACGCAAGTCAATTGGTCATATGTAGTCGCACTTTTTTCTTTCCTCTGCATCAAATCTTTCTTTAAAATCAAATTTACCACCTCTTTATCACCTCTGACACACTCAAGACATTATACATCTTCTCCACTATAAAGGAACCCTAAACACCATTGTTAAAGCTTGAAAGCTTGAAAAACATGGAGGTTTAATAGAGTTTTACCAAGATAGAGGTAGAACATGATTTTTGGGATTTTGTTTAGCTCGTTTATCGTTATAAGGTTATAATAGGAATATTTTGTGATGATAGGTTCGGCTAGTGAGTAAAGAAACACATCACAAAGGGGAAAACAAGCTTGAAAAGCTTGTAAAGTTAGTTAAACCTCCATTTTGGTGAAAGGTTAGTACATATTGGCATTGAAATTCTCTTTCCATGCATCTTGGTATGTTTTACATGGTGTGAACTATAAAATGATGAAAATGGCATGTTATGGATGATTAATAAGATAGGTAAATAAGTTAGAAGACATATATGATATGTTATGTTATCAAATGACCTATAATGAGGTTGGAATGACTTGAATGTTGTTTAAATATGTTGTGGACATGGTATATATATGAAGTTGTTCATAAGAGTGATTAACACTAGTTAATTATGAAATTTTGCATGAAATTTATGAAATACTATGTTTTGAGTTTGCTGGAAATGCATGATTCACGCCCGTGAATGGGGTGTCCATATCAGACAGTAAAGTTCACGGTTTGTTTCATGGCTAGGGAAGTCATGAAATTCAACCATTCATGCCCGTGAATATATAGTCATGGTCGTGAATGTTAAGTCTAATGAACTTGCATAAACCCAGAATTTCACAATTTAGTGTCATGGCTGGAAAGCTGTGAATGATGGTGTCAAAACCATGAATAGGAATTCATGCCCATGAATGCTCTATTTCTTTCACGTGATGGTTCACAGGTAAGATAACCATGAAAGTATACCTTCACGGCTGTGAATAATCAATTCACACCCCTGAAGCATAACGAATGTATTATATGAACATTTTGGTTTACAATTTTAATTGATGACTTGTTAAATACATGTTACATGATGTATGTATACATAGAGAATAACATGTGGAATATATGGTTTGACATTTATGTATTGGTATAAAAATGCATAAATGGGATATAATGATGATATTAGCATGTGATTAAATGAATTGAAAGATAAAAAGTTAAAAGTTATTGCTCATTTATCTAGTCTTGGACTTGTCATAGGATAGATGATATACCATTGAGGGAGGTGAATGGTACCGTATGAGTTACTTTGATATGATACAAGGATAAGTGGTTAAAGCTCGGTACATGAGTGCACTTGATTCTAGATTTACTAGCATGTTATATTATTCTTAGTCAATGTGGCTTAAGCTCAGGTTGATGAGCACCATTGACTTAAAGGGCTCAGATGAGTTGTTACATGTTATGAGCCGAGTGGTTTAAACTCAGATTATGTGTGCTCCTATCTCACGTCCCGCATCTGGATAGTCAAAGCTTAGAGAGTCTCAAGCGATATAAAAATGGAAGTTAAATGAATATAAAAAAGAAAGCTTTTGTATGGTTGTTATATGACCTACTATTTGTTGTTTAAAAAATCTTGGGCCAAGTAAAATTAGTATAATAAGTTTAGAGTTTTGAGGTAGAACATGTATAATAATGAAAGCTTAGAGATTCTTATAATGTAATGTTTATATCAAGTAATTGATATGATAATTGGAAATGTAACATATATATATATATATATATATATATATATATATATATATATATATATATATATATATATATATATATATATATATATATATATATGTGTGTGTGTGTGTGTGTGTGTGTGTGTGTGTGATATACATTGATTATTATAGTATGTCTATGGTAAGATGGACTTGTTGAAATGTTATTAAAACATGTAAGAACTATAATGTATGATTATAGAAATGATCATGACATGACATTGCATGACATTATTTAAATATAGAATTTTTATGCACATATGTATCACTAAGTATTAATTTGCTTAGTGTGTGGGTTTCCTGCATGCAGGTTTGAATCCAGTAGACAAAAGTTGACTGAAAGAGTCGCAAGTGCTAGAGATCAGTCATAATGCACCCAGTTTAGGGTGTGTTATCATACATGACATTTATGTATTTTTGTTTATGTTATGTGGGTTTTGAATCATATTTTAAATGTCTTTAATATTTAAGAACATATAATGGTATTTCATAAGGAATTTTTTCTAAGGTAAGGCTAGAGAAGCCAAAAACATATGTTATATGTTATGATATCAATCAATGGATCAGGATTTTAATATTATGATGAATTCTTATGCTTTAAACTACATCATAATGTTTTAAATAGGTCTTAAATGTGAAAGTTTTGCAAAACAATACTGCAGTATCCATCGGTACAGTTGACGAAGGTTTTTCCAGTTGTATCGGTGGGTGTTGGTATACTACAATCCTCTATTCTCTAGGCCATGTCCATCACACTACTTAGGCCCTTCGGGTTCATCAAACAGACCGCAGCCTTCACCTTATTTTTCAGCCCATTAATGAAAGTACCTTCCAAAACCTCATTAGAAATCCCCTTCAAAGGTGTTGCCTTGAGTTCAAAATCTCTACGATAATTTGCCACTATGGAGTTCTGTTTGATAGCCAAAAAATTTTCAGCGAGAGTTCCTGATTGCAATGAACGAAACCATCCCTTATCACAGTTTTTAGCTCCTCCAATTACTGGAATGGCCTTTTACTGTATGCCCACTAAAACCTTGCAAGTGCATCTCCTTCCATACTCACTATTGCAGCTTCGATCTTGGCATTATCGTCATACCTATTTGCCATAAAGTGATGGTTAGTCCTGAACATCCATCCATTCAGATTCTCTTCTGTGAATAGCAGCAACTCCAATTGTCATAGTTTTCATTCAATCATGACTGCTGAAGAGGAATCGGGTGGCTGCAATGGTGGCATTCGCAGCACAAGAGTTGAGGAAACTAGTGTCAGTGTAGGAGCATTCACTGGCGAGGATTCCACATTAGAAGAGGCACTACATATCAACCCTAATTCTTAGAGACACTACATCAGTATCGACAACTCATCTAAGACTGATAGTTTTTTCTCACCTTTTGGTACTCTTCTTCCAGTCCCAATAATTTCTGCACATCTTCAGAAACCTCTTTGATGTCATCTTTCACCATCTCTAGAGATTCCTCCATCATATCGACTCTATAATCACCTCTAGAGACTCTTCCAACCGAGACACCTTTCCTCAACGACTTAGGGCATTAATGTAAAAATTGGAAGCAGGGATTTGTCGTGGGGTGGTGCTCTCTTTTGACAATGTAGATGTCATTAAGGATTCTTATCGTTGTAATTAGGAAATGATTTTGGGATGAAATAGTTAAGTTTGATTGGTTCAATGTCAATTAATAAAGACAATGATTTTATGTTTCAAACAAAATGGCATAAATATAGCTCTCAAAGGGGATCCCACCCTTTTCCATACGTTGATGACTTTCAAGGCCCTACAAAAAACTTACTAACCATCAGAGAAGTTATTTTGGGTTAAGTTAGGATCTATGGAAAATGAGAGACAACACAGTAATCTCATTGTACCTGCGGCAATTAAGGAGGTGTTTGATTCCTATTCCTCTATTTTTTTGGCTTGGTTGTTTACCACCTCCTAAGAAGCATGACCACAAAATTAATCTCTAACCTGGCGCAACCCCTATCAATATCTACCCTTATAAATACCCCCACTATCAAAAGGAGGAAATAGAAGAGCTTGTTAAAGAAATGTTAGCAGTAGCTATAATACAAATTAGTGACAATCCTTTCTCTAGCCTGGTCTTCTTAGTTAAAAAGAAAAACAGGAGTTGGCACTTTTGTGTAGATTATAGGGCACTTAACAAAGTTATCGTCCCTAATAAGTTTTCCATTCTGGTGATTGATTAGCTATTAGATGAATTAAAATGGGCTACAGTTTTCTCTAAGTCGGATCTTAAATTGGGGTATGATCAAATCCGTGAGATACTGGCCCATCCTCTCATGAACTAGTTGAAGAAAGATGCTTTTTGTTGGAATGTGGATGCAGAAAAAGCCTTTCAACACCTTAAGACAACCATGTCAACAATTCCAGTTCTAGCTCTACTGGATTTCGATAAGCCCTTCATTGTTGAAACTGATGTGTTTGGGCATGGGCTTGGTGTCGTACTTATGCAAGAGCATCTCCCCATAGCCTATTTCAGCCAATCTCCATCTCCATGGGCAAGCTCCAAATCGGTCTATGAGCAGGAATTGATGGTGATAGTGTTTGCAGTGTCCAAATGGCGGCATTACTTATTGAGGAGACACTTTATGGTGCTCATAGACCAGATAAGTCTCCACTATTTGTTGGAACAAAGAGTTATTCCCCTAAACCAGTAACATTGGCTAACTAAACTTATGAGGTATGACTTCAACATTGAATATAAACCAGGCCTTGAAAATAAGGCCATTGATGTTCTTTCTCATATACCAGTGACTGCGGCAGTTTCGGTACTGGTCAATTCATAAGCTCCACATGTTTTCGAAATCCAATTCTAGGTGACCACTGATCCACATGTATCAGCTATCTTAAGGGATGTTCAACACGATCTAGCTTTGCATCCGGGGTATGCAGTGATACAGGGGAGTCTCCAATATCGACAAAAGTTAGTTTTATCCCCAGCTTCATCTTTGATTTCCACTATTTTGTTTGAGTACCACGATGGAGCTGTGGGAGGACATGGTGGGTTTCTTAAAACTTATAAGAGGATAACAACAATTGTGTATTTTCGTGGAACGAAAATGTGAAACTTGCCTACGAAACAAAACTCTTACTCTCTCCCCCGCTGGATTACTCTAACCTCTACCTATCCCTGAGCAGATTTGGGAAGATATATCTATGGATTTTATTGAAGGACTACCCTCATCACTTGGATTTTCTACCATCTTGGTTATCGTGGATCACTTAAGTAAGTATGGCCATTTTGTTGGCCTTAAACATCCTTACACAGCTGCCTCTGTTGCTGAGATTTATACTAAGGAAATAATCAAGTTGCATGGGTTTCCACGGACTATTGTCTCAGATCGTTATTAAAATTTTCTTAAGCAAGTTTTGGGTGGCATTGTTTAAAATTCATAGGACCTTACTGCACTATAGTGCCGCCTACCATCCTCAATCGGATGGGCAAACTGAGGTTCTTAACTGATGCTTGGAAACATATTTGAGGTGTTATGCGAATGCCAATCCTAAGAGTTGAGCGAAGTGGTTTCCTTGGGTTGAATACTCTTATAATACCTCTTATCATTATGCTTTGAAGACTACACCTTTCCTCCTTATGTATGGTCGTGAACCACCACCATTGTTACCATACAACAACGGTACAACACCACTCACTGGTTTAGATGAGCAGCTCATTGCTAGAGATTGGATGCTCAAAGAAATCTAGCACAAACTCCATAATTCTCAAAACTCATGAAAAAGTCAGCAAATAAGCACCGAATAGACTTGATTTTCCGAGTTGGTGACTCAGTTTTACTCAAGCTCATGTCGTATTGCCAGCATTCTTTGGCTAAACACTTCAATGAAATTTTGGTTGCTCAATGTTTTGGACTCTTTAAGGTGTTGGAGAGAATTGGAGAGGTTGCATATCGACTGGAACCTCCCCCCAATACCTCCATCCACCCTGTTTTCCATGTATCTCAACCACAGCCAACCATCAAGTTTGGGGCGGATGAACTACCTACTGAACCTCTACCCCCTAATTTCTCCGCTGACCTAACTCTGCCATTCAATCCAATTATTGTTCTAGGAATCTGCAAGAGTCAGTCTTCATCACCTAGTCATGAGGTGTTGATTCATTGGGAGGGAAGACCGCCTTTTGAAGACTCTTGGGAAAGCTATGATACTATTCGTGAGCACTTTCCTGATTTTCACCTTGAGGACAATGTAATTGTTTGGGCAAGGGGTTTTGATAGGCCACCCATCAAGTTCACCTAATTCTGTTAATCATTCTCTTTTGTTGTTATGTGCAATGTGAGATATGCGTGAGTGGATATTTTACTTTAAATACTTGGGTACGGGTTCATATAAGGGATAGATTGATTAAGTTTGTTTTTGTATTAGGAGAGGCTTGTCTCTCAAAATACCAGTGTTTGGCTAATAGAAGCCTTTCTTCTTTTGACTCTCTCTGTGATTTCTTTACTTATTTTCACTGAAATTACCAACCCTTGTTGCTATTAGCTCATATTGAATTGGGCCTTAACAATAACATTACTTTCTATCCTCTTTTAGATATGATTGGAAGGACAACAAATTGAAATAGTTTATTGGAAAAAGAAATGATTTCACCCTTCACTTTTTCAAAAGGGCAAAAAGAGGCCTAGAGCTTACTTTTACATATGATCCATTCCTCTATTTTCTCCGCTATGTATTCCAGATATAAGAAGGATGGAAAATACTCTCTTTCCCTCTCTCTAATTCCATTCTCCACATTCCCGAACATGACCGAAGTCTTCTATGTGGAATTATATTATAATCTTTTTCTTTTTTCCTCTTTGTTCTTCTTACTACTATATTATCACTAGGAAGCTATCTGTTACATGCGACTAATATAATCAGCCAATAACATTATCACTATATAATTAGAAGAGCTCCAAAAATTTCTCTGAATTCTTTTGTGTCTAATCATCAAAACAGTAAGTCAATATTATAGACAAATCGTAGAAACAGAAAATATAACATAACTTCATAGGTAAGTTGTGATACTCAGTATCTATGTCATAGATGTGGAAGCTGGAGGGATAGAAAAACACGAGTTCAACAATGAAATTAAAACGAAAGATGCTTATAAAAACTTACATCTCAAAATGATTATTTCAAAAGGGTGTAACAAGCTCATACTAGTGGCTGAACTGTCTCAAATTGATAAGCATGTAATTGTAATCTTTTCAATCCATGAAGGATTTAAGTTGTTTAAAATAACTTCAGTGCAACCAACTTCGTCTAGTTTCCCATCCCTTTTCTTTATATACACAACTGCCATTGGGTCACGCTAGGTAATAAAAACGGATGTTAGTCCAAAACTCAAGAGAAACAATACTCATGAAATATGGCAAGCCTTACCCATAGTGCTTTTGAGAAAATAAATTGAAAATGGAGTCAACATCCAATAATTTTTGTTAATAGATCAATCATTCTAAATGCCAAAGCCACCCCCTGCACCCTTAAAAATTCATGCAAAGGACAAAAAGAAAAATTATTTAGCATTCAACCTATGTTCAATTGATCAGGATGACAACTAACACATCATACAGTTGCGACATTGAGGCATAAACTACCAACAATGCATAACATGTGATATTGACAACTATTTTCCTCAATCTAGTGATGAGTGAAGTTACAAGGCAGATACTTGAACCAAAGCAGATGATAGAAGTAACAAAAAAATTTAAATTAGAAAAAGAGAAGGGAAAGAGGAGAAACCCATTTTAAGATAACACAACAATCTATCAGCATAGCAAAAGATTAAACCCAAAATAATACATATTGAGATTTCAAATTAAAATCAAAAGAAACACACCTTTGATGTGATGTCACGATCAAGTAACTTTGAAGCTGATAAGGACAATTGCATTTACATATTTGAAAAACATGGATACAAAACAAGGAATAAATAAAACAAGGAAAGCCAGATAAAAGGATTTGCCTACATGCATACATGTGAACAGATATGCTGAATACATAAGTATTCATAAGTTCACATGTGAGATACTATTGATTATTCGAACATATAAAATGTCACAACATATTAACTTATTAAAGAGTTTAGCCAACCATTAATCGCACAATATGCTAGTCTCAAATAAAATAGTGAAAATCCCAGTTTCGAAATAGAAGTAATTATAGATATACTTGCCTTGAAGATGATGAGATTCTAGGTCAAATATTGACTACTTAAATCTCACAATTAAGATAACGTAATAATACATTTTCAGTAGTTGGGCAAGGCTTATCTCATAAAACCAAGCAAAACAAGAGTAACATGCATAGAAGCATAGAAACATATGCACATTATACAAAAATAGCAGACATTCTGCATAGCATTTAACTGTTCCGCAACAAATTTTTAAATAAACAATATTTAAAAATAAATAAACACATTGGAGTAATTATATAGAAACAACTATTTGAAAATATAGCATGAGAAAGAGTGGAAAAGGAAATTTTAGATGAGCAGCCATAAAATAAAAAAAAAAAAAATCACTGATTAGAATGTAAACTAGCTAGGTGTGATCATAAATATAGGACATGGGTGCAGAAAGTGGAATGAGTTTTACAATTAAGATGGAGCTTCCTAGGCCACGTGCTGTATTAATATACAAATGTCTTCCAAGAATATTTACTTGAGTTCTGATATAGAAGCTGAGAATTGTGGTTGCCCATAGGGAGACCACCAATCTTGTGAAACCTGCAGAAAACACAACCATAAAATTCTATAAGGAATAACACACACACACACACACACACATATATGTGTATGATGTTTAACTTAAATCAGCAATTAAGATGTCATGCATATCACAAGAAAAAAACACATACAACATACTTAAGATTTTGAGTCTGTCCCAAAGCTCAAGCTTCTCCAAAGATGTCAAGGTGTTGGGCCGACCCTTCCCTTTCAGAAGCCTATCAATAAGCTGAGAAATGTCCAATTGTTCTACTATCCGACTACTTAAATAGTACATTGCATGGGGCAATGTTGTCGTATCAGCTATTCTTTAGATGTTTTCAAAATGAGCTTGCATTCTATCAATTAATTAGAGACCATAGAGTAAAAAGAATCAAATTAGAAATTTCGAGAAACCACCCAAAAAGAAGAGGCAAAGATGAAAAAGTTATTAGGATTCTCTTAATTGGGCCTTAATGAGCTCATCATGTTCCCGTTCATTCACAAGTTCTCTCTCCAAATCAGCAAGCTTACGCTTGTGTGCACTGTATAATTTATACAGAAAAAAACAACTTCCCAAAACACCTGATGAAATAAGAATTTTCCTCCTATGCCTTCTCCAAAAATCCCTGTAAAGCCAACAAAGAGGAAAACAAACTTAAAGAATTTTTACAGGTTTGATCAATATAGCCAACAGAGCCAAAAATCCCTATAAAGCCAACAGAGCCAAAAACTGTTACGGGTTTGATCATTATAGAGGAATTCATAGATTAACCATCTTAATTAACTTAAGAATAATAATTTTACAAGCAAAAACAGATAATTGTATGTTGATGTGCATGCATGATCCAATAGCTGAGGAGAAAAGTTTTGAAGGCAACATCCCACAAATAAGTTCCTCCTTGAACAGATGATGGAGAACATCCATGCATGATTTTTCTACCTTTATCTTGTAGGAGTCACAGTATAATGATATAATTCTAGGAGAAATTGACCCAAATGTACCATTTTCACTATTTCTTGTAACAATTAATCGGCATGATAGTTCACAAGCATAATTTCGTCTCAATGGCAAACATTTATTTGAAAATTTTCCTCTTGTTTGTCTCAAGAACTCCACTAATTTGTAAAAAGCAGAAAAATAGATTTCCCCCCCCCCCCCCCCCTTGATTGGCATTCTAGCAGTGAGGGCATAGAAGTAATAAAAAATTGAATATTTGAATCCAGGTAATTGGTTCTGCAACTTCTTCAAGGCATTGACACAGGTACCATTGATCAATTCAGGGTACCTTAATCTAATTATTGGATAGCAACCTAATGGTCCAAGGGAGAATGGGTTGAAGAGAAAAAGGAAGAAATGAGAGCTGTAGAAATAGCTCATGCCTAGATTTGAAGGAAAATGCAGGTGAGTGCAAAATCTTGTACATTTCTTCTCCATTTTTGTTCTATACACCTAAAATATAAAGAAAAGTCCCATCTCTTCCACATTTTGAGCTTCTCTTAGACAAGTTAGGGTTTTTTTGTTAAGAAAAGTGAAATATTAGAGGCTTTTAAGGCCTAAAAGAGTGGAACCTTAGGTTAGAACATTTTAAAAAAATATATTTTTTGTGTTTTAAAAAAGGCCTAGAGAGTGAAAATGTCTTTTTGATGCATTAGGGATACCAAGAGGTGGTGAAGGCAACCTCCAAAAAGGAGAAAGAGTTGAACAAGAGCAACATAGTGAGTATGTGGCTCCAAGTTAAGGTATGTACACAATAGCACTTTAGGCCCCAGCCTGCGATTAGGCAAATACAAAACTTGTGTGAGCATAAACAATCAACAATTATAAAATTTGTATGAGCAATCTCTATGTTGTAATAAATCACCTTAATATCCTAACAATTGAGTTTAGAGTGTCATGGAGAAACTACTAAGTAATATGTCACCTTAATCATGTGTATGATACAACTAATTATATATGTGTTTAATATGTATGATGTGATATGGGTGCTCTTCTAGTATTGCTGAAATAGGTATGTATCATATGTAAATGAGATAATATTATGTTTTTATGCCTTAGTAATGATGCATAAAATGGTAATGTTTAAATGAGCTAATGCATGATGATGAATGCCATGAAGTAGTGTGCCATGTAGGATGTTGTGCTTGAATGATATAATATGTAAAATGAAAGCATGTACAACTTGATTGATATATTGCAAATGCTTATTTGCTATGTGCCTTTGTCTACCACTAAACATTGATGCTTACTGTGTGTTATTTTTCCACACGTAGGTTAGAGTAATGTAGATCAGAGTTGCAGACAGAGAAGGAATGAAGTTCATTAAAGAGTTGATAGGACAAGCCCATTCATCATTGGGTTAATAAAACATCATGACACTTTTATTTTTGTTCATGTCATAAGGGATAGGGCATAAAGCATGTTTTGTTATAACGATATTGCACATGTCTTTTATGAACATATTATATCCTATGAGGTTAAACTCTTTTTGTAAACCTTTAGGGCTAGTTGAAATCTAAATCTTATTTTTTATTATATTTAAAGAATTTGTTTTGCAAAGTTGATTTTATTATTATAGCTTCCATTTGTTAAAATATCAAGTTGTAAAGTATGTTGTGCCATTGAAATCAGTTGCACCATGTTTCCTTAGCTTGTCATAACGTCTTTTCTTATACATTTCAGGACCATGCACTTCCTGATCTGGGTGTTCATAGGGTGCCTCTACATGAGATGACTGTGATGCATATGATGGAGCTCTAGCTCCTAGCGCTGGTTGATCTCTATGTAAATGAGGTGATGCCTCATAAGAATGCATTTCGGCCGGCCTCTCCCTCCTTGGTGAATCATGTCTTATGATGTCCCTAAAATAAATGAAATTATGTCACTACATAATGTTCAACACATAGGATGCATATGTTATCTTGCTCTTATGCTTATGCATGTTCTTATGGAACCTATCCCTGCTCCGATACCAAAAATGTAACACCAAATCTTATGCATTTGAGTATAACCTATCCCTATATCAAGTAATCATATATAGCATACTAGAAAGGTAAAATACCCTGTTAACAATAGTAGTAATTTTTTTTTAATTCATCTCATATTATCAATAATAATTTCACAATCAATACGAAAGCTTTAATTATAGCCTATAACATCACATATATTAATAACTTAAATATTACGTTTAAAAAGTTAGTAAATATTCACTGACTTTGCAAAGTTAACACTGAGGTTTTCACCACAATATAATATATTACATATATCAAAACATAAACTTTACACATAAGTATTTTCGAGTTGCTTTCATTTATACATTTTTACACTCATTCCAAAATGACTATACATATTCAAGCACGTAAATACAAAACACATATGACATATTTTCATGCTTGTGTGGAATGCAAGGAGAGAGAGTGATGAGGCTCGGCCAGTGACCTGTGTTCCATGTCTTTTATACGCTACTCAAAATGACCTATCACTTTTCTTTACCTGAAAAATGATGCAAATTGATGAGTTGTGGCTCAATGAGAGTAACCATCAAATGAGCTCTAAAGTACCGAACAACTCATAATAATAAGTCACAAATCTAATACATACCATGTATTCCATTCCATTCATCAGTATCATATAAATATCAATAAGGTTGAAACATATAACCATTACTCCTTATGTATGCAAATGCTTTGCTTATTTCATTTTGTTGTGACTAAGTTAAACAGACATTGTCCCGGGTTTCCAAGTGAACATTTTCCATGTGAACATTTGCATTTGCTAGTTAGCTTGATCATTTGTTTCATTTGCACATTTGTTTGGCCATAGGTCTCTTCTTTTGCTTTACAATATCGATTAACTAGTCACAACGCCTTTTTAGTCCATATGCATATGCACTTGTATTTAAGCATTCATCAATCATTGCATCTTTATCATATACAACATACATATATTCCATATATACCTCATATGTCATGCATATACCTTACATATACTATACATATTCCATGTATATATATCACATATGTCAAACATATACCTCAAATATACCACAAGTATACCATTTATATGTACCACAATGTCACAAATTATCCATCATTACATTATCAAGGACCAATCATGATAATCATATGAATCACATAACAAGCAACATTCATTTGCACTAAAGAATTCAATTGATAATTAGACTCACCTTTCTCCTTTGATTCTGACCCCTAACTTATTGTCTATCCGCTCTTTGTGGGTCTTCAATATATTGCGAGCCTAATATGAAAACATAATCGATTAACTCATGATTAGGGAGACTTAATGTGGCTTGAACAAATTAATATGCATTTTCATATCAATAGTTAAGATTTTTCCTATGAGGCAGTGTGATCTTATGGGACTATTTAGCCTATAACTTTTTCTATACTTGACCAATTAATCTGATTCTTATTCCTAATTAAAATTAACATATAATTATATAACATATTAAAATTTCGGACCAATTGGATCATTGTAAAACATTTGGTGGAATTTCTAAGTGTGTTCTGTTTTCTGTCTTATTTTCTGCCTTTAGGCAGTTTCAGGGTATCCACTTTGGTTCATCATATATTATAATATATAAGTCATCATTTAATGAAAATTTACAGACACTTATATGGGTACATATGGAACATTTTTTATATTTTCAACTTTTATCAATTATGTCGCTAAGGTCTTCAAATTATAACAAACCATTTACTGGTCCAGAATAGAATTGGCTTCCGAAGCAGTATAACTTCAAAAGGACATAACTTAGTCTATACATAACAAATTAAGCTAAAATTAGTACCCCTATTTAGCTACGACATATACCTATAATGTACCTGTTTTGATAATGTACAGAATCGAGCTCTATAGAGCTCAAATGTGCCAAACTAGTTGCTAGATCTGCCCAGGGTACTCAATTGGCAGTTCAAGTCATGGAATAGTCATGGTTCCATTCACCATAACTCAAAATATACAAGTCATATGATCCTTCAATTTGGTATACAAATACATAACACATATATCTACAACTTTTATATTTTGAAATATTCAAATAATGGCTTTAACATATTCGAAATCAAAGAACATAGTAGCTAACTTGGTTAGGGTTCACACCCTAACCAGTTTCATTAGAGAGAGGATTTCTCGTCCTATACACTAAATCATGAAAACAAGTTTACATATAAATAAATATAAGACATAAAGGAACAACCTTTGTGTTTTAAACTTTTCCAGAATCAATTTCTATGTGCATCAAAATCGTGTTGCAAATCAGTGCCTATTAATGAACCTAAGCAACTCAAATCAACCCTATAGCAATAAGAATTGATTACTTACCAATAACGACCTTGCAAGGGATCAATTAGCTTCAAAAAATAAGTGAAAAAAGGAAGAATTGAATTCTAAAATGGAGGAAAATGAAGAAGAAGTCGGGCTGGAGAAGAAGGCAGTAATGGGGAAGGAAGATGAAAATAAAGCCAACTTGTTTTTTGTCATTTTCTCTTTTTCTCTTCTCTTTTCTCTTCTCTTCTATTTCTATTTTGTGACATTTTCATTTTATTTTCTCTATATTATTATTATTATTTACATATATTTATAATTTTACTAATTCACACAATAATACAACTTAATCATTTGACCCGATTTAACTAAATTAACAATGTAAATGTTTACTAATCTTAATCTAATCATTTTTCTTATTTTAATTTAGTCACCTTATTCAATTTATTTCTAATGCTTTGTTATCACCATTTAGGTTATAAGGATATACGTATGACTCGATACAATTGCCAAATACTAGGACACATAGCTAGTGCATGTCATGAACTTGTTTCTAAGAAAATATGTACGAAATGCACATGTTCAATTGGATTATATGAAAGATGCATATGTTAAAATGAAATGCATGTGGGTATGCATGTGGGGAAGGTCAAGGATGTTACACAGCGCGCCTACAGCTTCCCATCCGTTGGCCAACGATTGTTTTTGGCCTTAATTAGGCCAATTATGATCATTTTATATTCATTTTTTTCCATTTTCTCCATTTTTGACTTTTCATCTCATTTTTGACTTTTCATCTTATTTTTGAATTTGATTCAAATTGAAAAGGCATCAAATGACAGAAAATAAATATGAAAATATTTTTAAAACACAACAAAAATTCTCTCAAGAACATTTTAAAAGCTAGCACTTTGAAATTTGTTCAAACCATTTCTCTTGATAGTTTCTTCTTCATTCTTCGCATGGATTATCATTAGAGACATCCTAGTGTGGATTTTTGTGATTTGCTACAATCCAACAAAGTGAAGATTTAAAGAACAAATAAAAATTATAAGGTATAATTTTTAACATTTACATTTATATAAATTAGTTTTAATGGTACAAGCATGATCTTTTGTTTTGGGTTTTGAAAAATTATATTTTTCTCCGTGTTTATGAATATAATTCATTATTCAAAACCCTACACTGGTATAACAGCCTCCTTGTATCCATTAAAATTAATTTTAATTGAAAGTGCAATGGGATTACATGTTTTTGATTATTTTGGATCAATAGGTTTTGAAAAATTGAAAACAATTTGTAAAATATAATTTACACATTTTTTCTTTCTTTAATCTGATCATGAGATGATTAAGAATGATTATTTTGATTGAAAAATGATTTGAATGTGATTCAAATAATTAATTTCGGATTTATTTCAAAAATACCTAAAATTGTCTTGTTTGTGAACATGTGTTGTTGTTTGGCCTAATTGATGGGGTTGGTTATATTTTTCTTGTAATTTAATTATGAACAAATTATTTAGATATATTAAGAATATGTTTATTCCTTTGGAAGTGTCCAATAATTAATTAAAAATTATTTTAATAAATGTTTCAAACAAACAAAAAAAAGGGATTGTTTTAGCATACCCGGTAGGGCTGTTTTGTTTGATTTTTTTTATATATGTTTATTTTATTTTCAGCACCTTGAAATAATTTTTATGTGATTAAAAATATGTTATTTTGATTTTAGATGCGTGGAAAAATTATTTTGCAAGCATTTGAAATTTTAAAAAATTCTAGATATTGAATTTGTCATTTTGAGCATCTGAGTGTGTTGGTTCGTTTATCTTAGTAATTTTGGCTTGTGCCAAAAATATTTTGATGAACTTGAGCTGACCTGAAGATAATTAGAATGGTGATTTGATGTTCTCAAAATTTTTATAATTTTTGGAAATTAATTTTGAATTAATTTAAGTTGTGCAATTGTAATTCTAGTATGACTAGAAATTGGTATGTATATTAAAATTAAATTGTTTAATTTTAACATCACAATATTCTGATTTTAAGGAGAATTAATTTTGAAATTTTCTGAAAATATGGAATTTATTTTAATTTGATTAAATATTAAATTTCACTTTAAAATGACATACAAAATTAAATTAACCGAAAGATATAGGTAATTTGGATTCAAGTGTTGAATCGATATACAAATTGAAATCCAAAATTGTCATTTTATTTTATGCATTAGAGAATGCATGTTAGGGGTGTGTGAAAAGGCATGATAGATGATTATGGACTTAGGCCCAATGTGATTGAGCATGCATGAAATTATTTTGTTTTATGGTAAATAGGGTCTGCGTGTCTCTACCTCTTTTTCTTTCTTATATATTTCTCTTCTCATCTTACTCTCCTCAAATGTAAATTGAGATTTTCTATAATTTGAAATATGTAATTATATTATATAGGATTAGGATAGAATGAAGATACAAAGGAGCAAGAAGCAAAGGAGATGGTACCATAAACAAGAAGACTTAGAAATAAGAATTTGATTTCTATTTTGGGTTGTAAATTCATGCATATACCTAGGTAAGACCTAGTCAATTTCTCTTTGGCTCAAGAGACTAACTTTAGTATGTATATAATCATGCCATATAGTTAATGTAACTATCTTTATATATCAATGTGATGAATGCATGATACATAAAATCATGAAATAATAACTTGATGAGACTTAACAAAGAAATCCCTCACTAAATAAACAATTAAGTCTTACGCCTTCCATTAATATGGGGAGAACCAGAGTTCTTCTAAAGTTAGGGTTGTTGAGTTGCCTCAAGCTCACTCTATAAGTTCAATCCATTAAAATTAGATTTCACGATTAATGGGTTAGACTTAACCGATATTATTAACTTGTTGGATTTGCACCAAGGTTAATGTGAATTGGAGGCAAAGTTGGGCTGTATACATGAGATGTACACATATCAAGAGTGGATACCCCAATGTATGTGCACACATCAATAAGTTGATAGCACAAGATTCGATAGTTGCATGAATAATGCAATTGGTATGTATTAGATACCTACCAACCAAACTAAGGATAGCTTGTTGAGTTGCCTCAAGGTTATTCTTAGCTAGTTGGATATCGACCCACTAGGAGAACTTCCATATAAGTTCTCTCGGGTTCATAGTGAGGGTTATGGATTCACAATAAAATAGTGGGAGCCATAATGCGATTTATTAAAGACCTAATAAACATGCATTTTATGTACATTCTAACATGTTCTATTTTACATCTAGGTTGCTAGAATCATCATCATGACAAGTGTGAATTTGTGATCGCTAATGGAATCAAATAAGTTGTCTGGGCCCAATTTTTTGGATTGGCTAAGGAATCTGAGAATAGTTCTCAAATCCGAAAAGATTGGCTATGTCCTAGATGAGGCACTCCCTAATCCCCCTGCTGCTAATGCTTCTAAAGATGTTTAGAAGGCATATCAAAAGCATCTCGATGATAGTGAGATGGCAAGCTGCATTATGCTTGCTACTATGTCAGTTGAGTTGCAAAAGCAGCATGAGGTTATGGATGCTAATTCCATAGTATACCATCTAAGAGAGCTTTTTGATGAGCAAGCATGTTCTGAAAGGTTTGAAACTTCATGGTTTTTTTTCCGCACTAAAATGGTTGAGGGGACTATGGAATATGCATTGAAGATGAATGGCTATATTGAGAGGTTGGCCACCTTGGGATTTATGATGGACCATGAATTAAGTATTGACATAATTTTAATCGGTTTGTTTGATAGTTATTCACATTTTGTGCTTAACTATAGGATGAACCAAATCTCTACCACTATTCCTGAGCTGATTAACTTGCTTAAAACAGCTGAGCCATCTGTCAAGAAGGACAGTAAGGCTGTGATGCTGGTGGACTCTTCAAGTTATAAAAGGAAGAACCTTAAGAAGAAGAAGAAGTCCATGAAGCCTAAGGGAGGCGTGGCCAAAAAGAAGGCCAAGGAGATTGCTCCAAAAGGGACATGCTTCCATAGTGGCAAGGATGGCCATTGGAAGAGAAACTGCAAGACTTACTTCGAGTCATTGAAGAAGAAGACATCTGATGCCCCATCTACTTCAGGTATTTTTGTCATTGAAATTAATACTGTTTTCAATAATAATATATGGGTATTAGATACCGGTTATGACTCACACATATGCACTGATATGCAGGGCCTAAAGAACAATAGACAGTTCAATAAGGGAGAGTTAGACCTACGCGTTGGAAATGGAGCAAGGGTTGCTACATTAGCTATAGGAACATATGTATTGACCCTCCCCTGTGGACTTATATTAAATTTGGATAATTGCTATTATGTACCTGCTTTGACTAAAAACATTATTTCTGTTTCAAGTCTAAATAAAGATGGTTTCCTTTTAGCTTTTAGTAACAATTGTTGTTCTATTATGTTGAATGGAATTTTTTATGCTAATGGTACATTATGCAATGGAATATACATATTAGATATGTCAAATCCAAATTTAAACATCAATGATAATAAAAGGAAAAAACAAGATATGTTGAAATCATCTTATTTATGGCATTGTCGTCTTGGTCATATAAGTGAGAAACGCATGACTAAGCTACATAAAAGTGGTAGTTTGGGGTCATTTGATTATGAATCATATGACACATGTGAATCTTGTTTACTAGGCAAGATGACTAAATTACCCTTTAAGGGAAAGGGTGAACGTGCTAATGGACTTTTAGACTTAATACATTCAGATGTATGTGGTCCAATGTCTACACACGCTAGAGGTGGTTTCATCTACTTCATTACTTTTATCAATGACTACTCACAATATGGATACGTGTATCTTATGAGATACAAATCTGAAGCATTTGAAAAGTTCAAAGAATTCAAAAATGAAGTAGAGAAACAACTTGGCAAAAGTATTAAAACACTTCGATCAGATCGAGGAGGTGAATACTTGAGCTAAGAGTTTCTAGATTATCTTAGGGATAATGGTATTTTATCTCAATGGACTCCACCTAACATGCCACAACACAATGGTGTGGTTGAAAGAAGAAACTGAATCTTGTTAGACATGGTAAGGTCTATGATGAGTTTTGTGGAATTGCCTAAATCCTTTTGGGGTTATGCACCAGAGACCGCCATTTATATAATAACTGGAGTTCCTTCATAGTCAGTTGATGTTACTCCATATGAGATATGGTATAACAAGAGGCCCACATTTTCTTACATGAGAATTTGGGGTTGTCCTGCTTATGTGAAGCGGACAATGTTAGATAAGTTATAAGCTAAGTTTGACCGATGTTTGTTTGTGGGATATCCAAAAGTATCATATGGATATCAATTTTACCACCACTTGGAACAAAAGGTTTTTGTTTCAAGACATGCTATCTTTTTAGAGAGAGAATTCCTTCTAAAAGGATATAGTGGGAGCAAAATTGAACTTGAGAAAGTTCAAGATACTCAAACAGATGCTGATCAACTGCCTGAACCCGAGCTTGTTACTCATAAAGATGATATAATAGCTCAACCTTCTAAAGCACAAGAGCTTCGTAGGTCAAGTAGGATACGTACTATTCTAGAGAGATATGGATTTCTCATTAGTGAATAGAATGACGTATTGCTCATAGAAAATGATGAGCCTACAACCTATGAAGAGGTTCTGAATAGTTCAGAATCTGACAAATGGCTTCAAGCCATGAAGTCAGAAATGGATTCCATGTATGAAAACCAAGTATGGACTTTGGTTGACCCACCCAAAGGAATAAAGCCTATAGGATGCAAGTGGATTTTCAAAAAGAAAACTGACATGGATGGTAATGTGATTACCTATAAAGCTAGACTTGTTGCTAAAGGTTATCATCAAAGGCAAGGAATTGACTACGATGAAACTTTTAACCCAGTAGCTATGCTTAAATCCATAAGGATACTCCTAGCTATTGCTACTCATTATGATTATGAGATATGGTAAATGGATGTGAAAACAACTTTCCCTAATGGAAATCTGACTGAGGATGTGTACATGACACAACCAGAAGGTTTCATA